>OZ004720.1:18808506-20016606 GCA_963924515.1 Vespertilio murinus | reverse complement strand
GAGAGAAAGAGAGAGGGGACCTGCAATATACTTTGGGACAAGAACCTGCATGCAACCTTTTGGTGTTTGGGACGAGGCTCCCACCAACTGAGCCGCCTGGCCAGGGCAGTATTTCTTTAACCAGAAGAAAAAAAGAGAAATATCCTATAAAATAGGTTAAATAAGTATATCCAAGATTAAATAAAAGAATAGAGCTATGGCTTGGCTAGATCCACCTGCTTCTTTGGCTCTGGGGAGCCGGCGGGGAGCAGCCGTGGTGTGGCTCCTGTGGGATGGGCCTCCCAGTCACGTCTCTCTGGGGCGAGGAAGGTGGCTTTCCTGCTCTCTCTCAGCTCTGGTCCCCCGTATACTCAGCGACCCCTTTCTTTAAGACCGAAACCCGGAGTATGCGTCCCGGCAGGTGAGCGAGGTGTGTGTGCGTGAGGGCCGCGGTCTGGTCTTCCTGTTCACCCACTCTCTCTTCTTTCCGCCTTTTCTGTGCGCCCGCCCCACCCGCCTAGACGGTCCTGCCTCCCAGGCTCAGCAGCTTCCAAACTCTCAGGTCCTGTGGCCCGACGAAGCTGTCTGCCTCCGGAAGAAGAAGAGACACTCTCGGCCGGACCCCTTTGCCCGCCTCTCGGACTTGTGTCATCGCCAGCTTCCGGAAGACCAGACGGCCATCCTCAACAGCGTGGACCATGACGACCCCGGCCATGCCACTCTGCTGTGACCACACAACTCTGAAGCGCTCCCGGAGTGAGAGGGCGGGCCGGGGGGCCAGGGCGGGGTGCGCCGTGCTGGGTGCCTGCCTGGGCCTCGGCTCCCCCCCCACCTTCCCCCTCCTCCGCCTCCAGTGTCCTGGCCGGTACTCCTGAGGGCTGCTCACACCTCTGTTCCGCTCCTGCCCCTTCATCTCTGGGCAGAGCGGGGTCTCCTCCGCACCCGGCCCGCCGGCCTCGTCTCTGGGACCTGGGACCTGGCAGACCCTCCGGTTGTGGGTGGAGGTCAGGACGTGGCCCGGGGACAGGGCGGGATGCCTGCCTCCGCCCGCCGCTCCCCTCTTCACGCCGTGGGTCTTCCTCGCCTCTTCCAAGATCTTTGCAAGTAGAGGAGGAAAGCGATTGCTTGTACCGCTCTCGGCTTCTGCTTCGGTTTTTTAAGTCCTCCCAAACGCCGCATATATATATATATAGAAATAGGTGCAAATCATAGGCTTGTAGTGTGTGGGCTTCTCTATGTGTATATAGATGTACATTGAAGCAAAGTGCTGTTTTCTTTCTGTGGTCAGTGATGGAGGAGGGGAAGCTCAGTGAGCGGGACTGCAGCGAGCCGGGTGGCGTCCTGACCTCCGTCTCAGGGATTTTCCTTCCTGACACGGGGGTCACGCCTTCTCAGCCAAACCCACCATTTGACTCTCTCCACCTTCCCCCGCCCCGAGCAGAAGTGGGGGCTCGCTGCCATTGATTTCCAGCCGCCTGCTCTGGGGGTTCGGCCACGCATTGCCCCAGAACGGAACACAAGCCTTTTATCTCTTGGTTCCCGGGTGAAGAAAGGGTGGCAGGCAAAGGGCCGGGCTCGCGTCTTCCTTCCACTGTTGGGCTCAGGAGCGGAAGCTTCTTAAGCAGCAGGCCTGCTGCACCAGCTCACGTGCTCACCCATCAGCCCCTTCGGGGCCAGCCCAGGCCGGCGGGAGCCTGGGGGCCCCTGGGCCTCCGTTCCGGAGCCGTCCGCGCTGCACACCTCGCCGCCGCTGCTCTATTCATAGCCCGCCTCCGGCTCGGCGCCCCGGGAGCGCCGATCCAACTCCGCTGACTGGGTTCCTCCTTTCCTTTTGTGGGAGCTAATTCCCCAGATTGATTAATTGCCACTTGCAGGGAGCCCGCCGGCGGCTCCTCTCCCTGCTCTCCACGTGCTGCCTGCAGACTCTTCTCTGCCCCGGGCGGGGGCGGGGGGTGGGGGTCTCCACCCTGTGGGCCCTGAGTGGGCGGACCGGATCAGACAAAGCTAGGATGCCTGGGGGTTCTGGGGGTCCTGGGGGTGCTCCGGACCCCGTCTCTCCCCCTGGTTCTATGTAAGTGGAACTGGCTGAGGCATGGAATGAAAGTAGAAGGGGCGCTCTGCCCAAATCTCGTCCTAGTTCAACTGTTAGCACCAGACGCTTCTGCGAGGTCATCTTAAAACACCTAAAGATGCATCCATCTCTCTCTCTCTCTCTCTCTCTCTCTCTCTCTCTCTCTCTCTCTTCTCTCTCTCTCTCTTTCTCTCCAGTCAGATGATGGCACTGCCCAGGCACAGGGCAGTCTGAGGGGGAGAGGTGTGTCTGGTTTCTCTTCCCTCCTGTGCGGGAGCCGCCCTGCTGGCCGCCCGATCCAGGTGGCTGTCGGTTCCTTGAAGTCTCTCCTTCTCGGTGCTGCTGTCCTGCTGGGTTTGGGGACATCTACCTCTCCTCGGTCAGCTGCTCACACGTCGGCCAAGTCCAAGCACTGGAGGCGGCTGCCGGGGGCCCAGCCCGTGACCGAGGCCGCCAGGGCCTCCGAGAGCAGGAAGCCGCTCTCCTGCCGGGCGCTTCCCTTCCAGGGCTGGGTGCTCCGCCACCCAGACCCCGTGCTTCCTTTCTCTCGTGGGGACCCGTTCCACCGCGGGTCTGCCGCCCCAGGCGCAGCCACAGTCGGTTTCTGAATGCACCGCGCCGTGCGAGAGGTAGAAAGGGGCAGCGTCCGGCCCTTGTCTGTCAACGGCCTCGTCGCCGGGGCTGGGCCTGCGCCCTGGGGTGGACCCCGGGCCTTCCGGCTGATGTTACACTTCTCTGGACATCCAATGCCACCTTCCTACCGGCCCGCGGCCCCAGCCAATGGGAGCCGGGGTGGTGGCAGTCTTCCATCCGGGGGCAGCGCTGCCTCTGCCACGAGCCCCAAAGATCACGGGCACCTCTGCTGGGCACGGGGCCTCGCTCTGCATCCGGCGCCTCCGTCTGTGCTCACGACCTGCGGTTTCTCACGTGGGCCGGGTCCCGGCTGCTACAACGCCGACGTGGGATATCAGGGATGTGGGTCTTCGGGATGAATCAGATCAGACTTTCTCAGCCCTGCGTAGGAATTCTGGGCCCTTCCGGTTCCAAAAGGAGAAGATGAGGGGGAAGCTTTGCCTTTATTGGGGTGTCATACAGGATCGAGAGCCAAAATCTGGGCCGAGGTACGGTGGGCTATGGTTGTGCTTGCCAGGAGGAACCCACCACCGTGAGTGTCGCCAGCGCTGACCAAGGTGCTGATTCCCTCTTTTCCTTCCTCTGGCCACGCCCTCACCTCCAGCACATCAGGCCCAAGATGGGAGCAGTGTGTGTTGCTGACCACTGGGCGGCAGCTGTTGCCGAGGGCGAGGGAAGGACCAGGCCACCCTCTCCGAGGGGCCACGGGATCCTTTCTCCTCCCAAGAGCGCTTCCTTCTGTGACAGTGTCTTTGAAGGCCATTGGCCTTCCCACCCCCGGAAGGGCCCAGAATTCCTCCTGCAAGGACTGATGGGAACTGCCGGAATGCAGTGCGTGCCTGCGTGAGGTTGTGCAAGATGGGGCGTGGCCATTTCTAAGGACCACATGTCCCCTGTCCTCTGTCCCTGAATGATTGCAATGGGCCCGGTTCAGCTTCCTAGGGCTTTCACGCTCCACCGTGTGGGAGAGCAGATGTCTTCCAACCTTCCCCGTTCTTGGTCCGGCGGCAGCCTTGCCGGAAGGAGCTCGGAGACCGATTCCCGGGTCCCGGCTTCGGCCTGCTCCTCCACTCTGCATCCTGACTGGACGCCTTGGCTGAGTCAGGCTCGGGATTTCGTGGGCCAGTAACAGGGCCAGGTGCTTTGAGAAGGAGCTTGGCAAGCTCGAGGGGGACCCGCCACCGCCGTGGTTTGGGGAAAGAAAATTAGCCAAGAGGAGAAGGGGAGCCCCACATCTCGACAGCACTGTGGGTTTCGGGGCAGG
Source organism: Vespertilio murinus (assembly GCA_963924515.1). Lineage (NCBI taxonomy): Eukaryota > Metazoa > Chordata > Mammalia > Chiroptera > Vespertilionidae > Vespertilio > Vespertilio murinus. The sequence goes on along the minus strand of OZ004720.1, from coordinate 20,012,659 downwards.
AGTGGGGTCCTACCCAGCCCACCCCGCCTGGAGCTCTCCTTAAGGGAACTGGGGTGGGGGTGGGGCATGTGAGGGGCCTTTTGAGCTTCTACTTTGCCAGCAGGAAAGCTGCTTCATCCCCAGGGCTGGCAGGGTCCCTGCCCCCTCCAAAGAGGCCTGCACCCAGCTCATCATGTTCTTGGGGCGGCGGGGGTGGGGCGGGGTGAGAAATCATGGACCTCCGTCGTATCCTCCGGGTTTGTTTTTGGTTTGGGACCTGAACGTCTGCGGGTTGAACTGATACCAGTGGCCTTCCCGGGTCCTTTTCCACATGCAGAGGAAACTGGGTGGGACGCAGAGGTAGAATTCCCCGAGCAGGTTTTTATTTATTTATTTTCCCCAAGGTCGACTAAAACAGCAGCAGGAACTTCAGGGGGGAAACAGACTTCTGGAGCAGGCGACGCTGCGGGAGGAGGTCACGTTCTCGTGCCAGGTGTCTGTGAGGGTGGAACGGAATGAAGAGGGGGGTCCACCACGGAGTAGAAAGTGGGGATCCTGCGATAAGACAGTGGCACCAAAGCTGGGGGACATCAAGGCTTCCCCTGCTCTTTGGGGCCCATGATAACTTAGCTGCCCCTAAGGGTACTGCGTGCAGGTTGGAGGTCATCTCAGGAGGAGGAGAGGAGTGATGCCCTGGGGTGGGGGCGGGCTGAGGGGGCGTGGCAGTGAAGCTCACTTGGGGGGCAGATGAGGGAGAGTGACCCCGTTATTGCCCATAGACTGTGAGGGTGCAGTCTTGCCACCTACGCCCAGACCGGGTCTTGGAAGAAGTCTAGCTTCTGACTTGGGCTTCCTTGCTTCTAGAATTTGCCTCTAACACTAAGCGCTCAAAGCAGACAAGGCCACAGTATTCTGATGTCTTTCAACTTGATCTGTTTGTTCCCGGGGAGGCAGGGGAAGGGGGGTCCTGAGGCCCCCGGAGAGGAGCCTTGTTTGAGACTCCCGGGCTGTCACGGCTCCCGCAGTGGATGCAGGGGCATCACTCTTGTGAGCTCCGTGGGTTCCTTCTCATCCGAGGAAGCGGCAGGGGGCCTCCCCTCCTCTTCCAGGCCTCAAACTGGCCCCGAGGCACCGTCACTGGAAATGGAGACGAAGGGTCAGGGCTTGGCCTTTCACTGACTGCCCTTCCTTCCTGAGGGGCGGAGACCGCCTTCGGACCAGAGGCTTGCTACCTAGAGATTGTTCCCCCCCCCCCCCTTCTCTTCCTTCAATAGGTTAAGCCTCCCCATCCTACCCCTTTCTGGTTGATGCAGGAGAGGAGAGATTTAGGCTAAGACCAGAGCAGTGCCTCTGCCCTCTTTGATGTCCCCAGCTCTGCCTCCTTGCAGATCAGGAGGCAGATTGACACTTCTCTTCTTTAGAAGAAGTCAGGGCGCCACCACTCAAAGCCCGGATTGGACTTCAGCATCCATCCCTGCATCTCGTCGTCATCCGGTGAGGGGTGTCTGTCACGACCCCTCCCTCTTCCTGGGAGCGAGGTTCAGTGTTTTATTTCTGGGCCCCCCCCCAACTATACTTTCCAAATATGTCTTTCAGGAGCAAATAACACATCCCCGCCTGGTGTTTGGTGTGCCTGGCGGCTGAGAGGGCGGAAGTGTTTTCATGACCTTGTTTGAAGCTGATGGAATAATTCCTCGTAGACAAGTCTGATCCAAAGGCCCCCGGAGAGGAGTCTTGTCTTGAGATTCCGAGGGTTTCTGGGTAGGACAAGGGAACGGGAAGAATGAGAGCAATGATTCTTCGTAGCTGGCCATGCCTTGAGGAGGGAGAGTCCCGAGTATCTTGATTGTTAAATGCTTCGGTTAGAACTGCAACCAGCCATGGAAGTCATGTGGGTTTTCTCTCCTGTGTGGGTCTGTCGTGGTCGTTGGGGGTTTCTGAAGAGAACTGATGACACAGTTGTCAGCTTTGGAGCCCTGGCCGGGAGAGCTGGGGCGGAGGATTAAAGTGGAGCACGTTTTTAGTTCCTGCCCTGGTCCCCGGTTCTGCCTTTCCCATCCCATGAGATGGTGACAGGCATGGCTATCGGGGAAACGTGCTTCCCTTGTCCCTGGCACGGGGTTTCCTGGACTTATTTTAGGAGCTGGGGCAAGGTCTGCCCCTCCACACCCCATAAACACACCAATTAGGTTCCCTTTCCTTCCTTCCCCACTTATTCATGGCTCCAGGGATCTTGACCTTGTGCATGGTTTATGCTGGGGAGACGGCGGGGTGGGGAAGGGAGTCTGGGATGGGAGAGAGGTTGGGCTGGGGAGGGGGGAGTCGCATTTTCAGCCTTAGAAATACCACAAGCATGCTTTTGGGCCATGTGTGGGGTGTTCACATACGTAGACGGAAGGGACAAATGCCAACTCTCCTCATGTTGGTCATGAGGACGTAGGGCCTTTTTGCTTCCTGTAGGTGAGGGCATCTGTGAAACCTTGTTTCCAGTGGAGGGGAACGGACCTTCTCGTGGTCTTGTTGCAGTCCTTGGAAGGGAAATTGCCCATCACTCTATCAATAGATCTTTATAAATTGCCTACGCCCAACAATCAAAGGTCAGTCATGAGTAGAGGGTGTCCTGGTTGGGCCAGAGAAGGGACTGTCTCACCTGTCCCTCCGGCGCTCCCAGATTCTCAGTGTGGGCTTCAGCTGCCAGCCAGGTGTCTAGTCTGTGCTCCTTTCCTGGGCTCAGGAAGTAAGAGTATGTGTGTGAGAATGCGTGCGCACACAAGTGTGTGCGTGCATGCGTGGTGTGTTTGTGGTGCGTGTGTCTTGTGTGTGATGTATGTTTGTGTGTGGCGTGTGGGAATTAGTGGTGTGTGTTTGTGGTGTGCTGTGTGTGTGTATATGTGTGTGAAGAGATTTGTAGGGACACACTAGTTCACCTGAGGAGCCTCTTTCTGGTTGACCTTTTCTCTGGTAGGCAACTTCTGTTTTGGTAGGAGGGTGCGGTTAGTAATATACCACCTTCAGTGTATTTTTTATGGAGATTGTATATAAAATATATAAATATATACATATAATTTGTTCTATTTTAAGGAGACGGGGTGGGGGGACTTAGGTAAGGGTGGGTGGGTGCAATAGTCATGAGTTGGGAGGCTTCAGGCACGGGAGACATCTGGGGCTGGGGAATGGGAGGGCAGGAGACGGAGCTGGGCCAGAGGAGTGGGGCCTGGTGCCCTCAGCACACATATATACATAGAGAGGAGACCTATATACAGTCTATCTAGCTAGCTTATCTATATATCTATATATCTATATGAAGTCATAGTTCGCTTTATTTTTGTACCTGTGCTTAGAGATGTTTGGAGCAGGATACTAGCTCATGCCTTGGCGCCCCTTTCTCCCTTCCCCCTTCCCCATTCTTCCTCTGCCTCTTCCTTTGAGACGCTCTGTTCAGAGTTGCTTGGGTATTTCTGATGGAAATGTGTATATATGACAAATCTGAAAACAGCAACGCAGTCCACTTGCAGAAAGGACAAGAGAGCTGGAGGCTGTGGGAGCGACTGGGTCAGATGGCCCCTTAACCCAGGACCCACGGGGTGCTTGTCCCTGGGATGGGGACACAGTGGCTGGAAACCATTGGCACGGGCACTTAGCATGGCGAGCGTGGAGAGTCGCCCTCGCCCCCATGCTGCCGTGGGTTGGTACTCAGTTCCTCCGAAGGGATCCAGCTCAGGGGCTCACGATACCTGTCCTTACTCAGGCACTCCTGGAGGGCGTGGCGGCGGGAGGGAGGCGTCTCAAGATAGCTTTGCGAGGCTGACTGCATGGACTGTCTCGGAGAAGAATACCCTGCTTGTTCTCGCTGCAGTTTCTTGGAACCAGTGTGAATGTGATAGCTAGTATAAGTATACTATATATGCTTCCCCCGCACCCCCGCCCCCTCCCGTTAGTACTTTATTTGGAAAATAAGATGGCATTGGAGCTGGGATGATGGGTCAGTCCCGGGACACTCAGTGGAGGATGAGGAGTGAGAGAAGGACGTGGGGCCATAACAGGGAGGAGGGAGCCAGGCGGAAGCTCCTTCTGGCACCTGGCCTGGGCCTTAGAGGACTGAAACGTGTACGGAAGAACTTGGCCCATAATTGGAGATTCTGGGGAGCAGGAGCCCACTTGTATCGGAGCGGGAAGTGTTTTGTGCCCTCAAGGATGCCTCTCTGAGAATTCAAGACCTCACATTTGCTGCGAGAGCCACACGCCTTGCAGCCATGGCAGGGGTCCCCTGGTGCTGGCTCTTTCTTCTGACTCACCAGGAGCTGAGGGCCATGTGTTTGGAGCTGGTGCAGGGCCAAGTGGTGCAGGCCGCCAGGAGAAACGCATGGATGAGTCTCTCTGCTCTCATCCGGCTCGTCAACTAAAAGGCAATAGAACCCCTCTTCCCCAACCAAAATGGCGGCTGCCCAAGAGCGCTTGTCTCGTGGAGTTTGGTCATTGGAAGACCCAGATGCCTCAGCCACAGGAAGGACTCTTTTAACATCTTGGGGTATTATGGGAAGAGTAGGGTAGGTAGGGTGGAGCTTGAGTCTGACTCCTGACCCTTCTGCCTCCATAATGTAGACCTTAAGGGTCACTGCCCTTCCCTCAGGCCCTGTCCGTGGGTCCCTGAATTGCCTGCTCAGAACATCCCCAGTTCCCAAGGACGCTGAAGGAGAAGTGGGCTTTGTTGGTGAGTCCTGGACGGGCTCCAGTAGTGGGCCCACGTGGCTGTGTGTCTGTCCTCAGAGGTGGTTGTTCCCCGCAGTCTTCTCTGGAGGCCAGAGGGACAGACAGCCACATGTTTCTTGTAAGGATTTGTAGGGAGGTTGAGCAGGAGGATAAGTCACACATTCTGTGCTCCTCCCCCCACACAAAGGAGTCTTCCCGTTCCTGTTCTCAAGCCATCCTCCTGCGTTGCTCCACACACCCTGTCCCACGTCTGGTGCACATGCAACTAGTAGAATAAATTACTTCAGCACGACAGGCCCCGCTGAGGGTCAGTCCCTCCACTAGGTCTCCTGTTGTTCTAAACTCAACTCCCCTCCACATTAAGCCCAAGGCTCAATCCGTAGACACTTCAGTGGCCCCCAGGTGTGTGAGATCAGGAGTCATTGACCTGCACATATCCCATCCCACCCAGTTGGGCTCTTCCGTTATGCAAGCGAAAGTGAAAACAAGAGACATAGCCCCTACCTTGACATTCTGGAGCTCGGAGGGATGCAGTTCTTACCCCTGCCTTTTCCATACTCCTGGCCACACCCCGTCAGAAGGATGGTGGAAAGATAGACATTGGAGAGGAAAGATAGATAGCCCAGCAAAACCTTCAGTTTCTCCGAAGAGCCAGTCTTTCCTAAAGGCATAAATGGATTGAGATTTGATGGGATCTGGAGTCAACAAAACTTCTTGTCTCTGAACCTCCAAGGTAATGGACAGGTTGGCGGAATGGGTGCTCTGATTACGCCTTGGAGCCCCACAGCCTCTTCCAGGAACACGAGCTGTTCCACGTGCCCACGCTGTATTCCCTGGCTCCCATGTAGTGGGACTGTTTCAATTTGGCAACCTCTGTCTGCTGTGTGGAATGAGCGTTGGGAGCAGACAGACCCACTGGGAATTGCTCACCCAAAGATCAGTGTGGGCCCCATCCTTCTCTCCTTTACATCTACCAGTAGCTTGGGGAAGAGGGGCGTGTTCAATGCTCTTTGGCTCTTTGCTGGGTCACTCCACTGCTGTTTGCTGCCGATGTTAGGCTGAGCCACCGTGGACAGGATGATGGGACAAAGGGGAAGAGGAGGTCTACATAGTGCACTTGGCCACGAGACTTGGCCACGACATTGGGGTGTGGGGTGTCTCCCGTGTATTGTGCCCAGGGCCTGGGGGAGGGGGGTACCTTCTGTAATGATCTCCACTGCTGGAACTTTAGACTGAAGTGTTACCAGGGGAATGGTTGGTTTCGTAGAGAACAGCAGTTTAAAGCTCCGTTTACCAAGTCGTAGACATCAATCTCAAAAAATCTTAACATCTCGTGGGATTTCATTTCCGAACTACCATCTGTGGGGCCAGGGATGGAGGGCACGGACGGGCTGTGCTTCCTCCAGGTGCTCCTTCTTCATAGCCACCGACCGGAAGGGACCGCGTCCTGTTTCCCGCCAGTGACGTCTGGTTCCTTCCATCTTCCACGTTTCCTCTTGTCCCAGGATATCTTCCACGTTTCCTCTTGTCCCAGGAGAAATGTATCATCCTGGGCCGAGTTCTTCCATTGCAAAGCCGGAGGCAATTTTGTCAGCATTGCGCTCCCCCGTTTCACCCCGCGCTCTGTGGACATGCCGAGGGGGGTGACTAGGCAGTGTGGGTGGTGGGGAGGGCCCTCTGAGGCTGCCTCCTCGAGACCTCTTAAAAAGAGTCCATACCTCTAGATGCCTCTTGCATTCCTTCTTTTCTAACGGGTCCGGATAAGACTTAATCAGTTTCGTCATGGGAGTTCTGGCTCTCATTTCGGACTCTCTTTATTTCCTCCGTCAACTTCCTTTGGGGGGTCAGCCTCCGTCCACGCCAAGTCTTCGGAAGACCCTTCAGACTCGTTTCCATTTCTTTGAATGTCGAGTATTACAACATAACCGCGCTAGGGTGCTTTATGGTGCTGTTCCTGAAGAGGCCAGCTGGACTGATCCTCCTCTGCTCCACTGGTTCCTTAAACTTCGCTGTGTTTTGTTGTTTTTTTATTTGATCCCTGCCTCCCCTCCCTCTATTCCCCCCCGGGGTTTGGGGAGGGGGGTTGGGGTGGGGTGGCTTTTGTGTTTTCTCTTTTCTGTATGTACGGACTGGGTAAAGTCAGTGATCACGGGCAGCTGACCTCATGGTCTTGGTTGGCTGACTTTGGTTAACGATGGAAGACACTCCAACAAATTGTACAGCTGCACACGGAAACACCTTTTGAGTGTGAACTTGAATGGCAACTCGAGGCTTACTATTTGAACTTCAGGTATGTAACTGAAAAGTAAATAAAAAGCACTATTTTTTCAGTAAGCTTTTTTTTCTTCTACGAGACAACTCAGAAATCAAACTCTTAAGAACATTAAATCGGTGCTGTACCAAAGCCTTATGTGAACATGTGCTACACTCTGTGTAACCCGTCCCTGGTGAGCTCCCCGCTCTGTCACCGCCTTCTCCAAAGCCTGGGAATGCCAGCGAGTGCCAAGCCTGGGGCTGGGTCTTGGGGACCTGTGGCCAAGGGGACCCTTTGGAGCAGAGGATGATGGTGAAGGTGGGACCATTCCGCTTCCCGAGTAGACTCTGAAAGGAAACCAGGCATTTGTGTTTGTGTGTGTGTATGTGCGAGAGCTGGCGTGTGTGTGTGTGTGTGTACACGTGTACATGCCAAAGTGAATGCTCTCCCTGGGGGCCTGAGAGGGAGGCCCAGGTTGACTCTGGGAGTGGGGTGGTCATGGCAATGGCCTGTGTCTTGTCTCCATCCCCCTCCTCGCTGTCAGGAAATGGAGGTGTATATGGAAACAGCTACACTCTCCACTAGGTGCTTTTTCCTCAAAGTCCACAAACCCTAAGCATTTATAAAGGGCCCGTCCAGGAGGCAGGCACCTCCAGCCACCAAATCACAGACAGTCAGGACGGGCATAACCCTCTCCTCAGCTCTTGCTGGCTTTCTTGGGACAGGGGCTTCCTCCGTCAGTAGCCCCTGATCTCTCATCCCTGGGTCCGGGCCTGTTCTAGCTGCTGCCCCTCTAGGTGGGCTCTGATGGGTGGTCCTCCCCCTCTTCCCGATCAACAAAGAAGACCCGACCAGAGAGGACCCCTGAGCCACGCCTGCTCTGAGGCCCTACGCAATATTGCCTTCCCTGGCTACCAAGGACAGTGAGTCCTTTGACCTTAGACTCTCTCCAGTTAAAAACTGGGTGACGCCTCTAACTCACTTAGGGAGAGGATGAGTCTTTGGCTGCTTGGCTCGGGCTACTGTGACTCGGGTTGCGTGGCTCGGGCTGTTGTGGCTCCAGTGGCCGTGGCTCGGGTCGCCGTGGCTCGGACAGCCACGCCAGGCTCCACTCGCTGGTATTTTCAGGCTTGCCGGCTACTAACCGACTCATTGCCAGTAACACTGCATGTTCATAGAGCGAGTTAAAAATAAAACAAGCAAACACATACATGAGCAAACAAAAGGAGAAGCGAAAAGAGGCGCATCGCATGACCAGATGTGTAAGCCCCTGAAGGTGTGCTTTGAAAGTGTTGCCAGTTAAACGGATTACAAGAAGTTTAGTATTTAACTGCTTCTCATGTAACATTAGTCTGCTGCAGAAATGTTTTGTATTTTGCTATAAATAAACATTTGCCAAAAAAAAAAACAGTGTGTTTCCAATGTTTATTTGTTCCCAGGAAGTATCTACAAGTTGTCTAATGTCACTTCTGGCTTAGGTCTCCCTAATCAATCCGTTTTGAAGTCGCAGTCTAACATGACTGTGAAAGGAGTTAAGGAACGCCTCCTCGTTCACTAAGCAAATGTGTGCCGAGGGCAATGGGACGTGTCAGCCAGCTGTCCCAGTCACTTGGGACCCAACAGGGAACGCGATAGACCAGGTTCTTTTTCTTCCCGGGCTCACGTGCTGGTGGGAAGGGACCAGCGAGGAACACTTCATGCCATAAGAAAGTCACGTAGAATACTGTGTGGCCACAGGTGCTTTGGGGACTCACCGAGCAGGATAAGGGGTCCTGACATGCAAAAGGAGGGTCTCGGTTGCAGCTGAACACGGAGCTCTCAGCGTGGGCCTCCCTGAGGACAGAATGTGAGCATACACTGGAAGGGGACTTGCTTAGCCTAGTGTCAAATGCACTTAAAAAAAAAATCTTCACCCGAGGGTATTTTTTTCCATTGATTTTTAGAGAGAGTGGAGGAGACGGAAAGACAGAGAAATATCAATGTGAGAGAAACACGTCAATTGGTTGCCTCTGGCACACACTCTGACCAGGATCCAGGCCAGGGAGGAGCCTGCATCTGAGGTCCATGTCCTTTTTTAAAAAATATATATTTTTATTGATTTTTTACAGAGAGGAAGGGAGAGGGATAGAGAGAAACATTAATGAGAAAGAAACATCGATCAGCTGCCTCCTGCACACCCCCTACTGGGGATGTGCCTGTAACCAAGGTACATGCCCTTGACCGGAATCAAACCTAGGACCTTTCAGTCTACAGGCCGACGCTCTATCCACTGAGCCAAACCGGTCAGGGCTGAGGTCCATGTTTTGACTGAAATGGAACCAGGGACCCTTCAGTCCACAGGCTGACTCTAGCCAATAAGCCAAACTGGCTAGGGCGAATGCATATGTTTTTAACTGAATTTTTATTATTATTTCAATATCCAAAACCATTAAGAACCAGAAGATAGACTTGACTTTTCAATTATGTGACTAGGATAGTCTTTTTGTTTGTTTAATACAATTTTGTCTAAATGTGTCTCCAACAAGTTGGCTCTGGACCACATTTCACACCCAAGAGCCAGTAGCTCAGTGACTCCCTGTGGTCGAATCACACCTCCTCTCACCAAAGGGCTTAGCAGGCACCCAGCCTCACCGGGTCCTTTCCAGGTCGATTCGGTGATCTAACTACCTGCCTCACACACTTTCCCTCCCCTCATTACATCATCTTCCTCCTGTTTTGACATCCCTTCTTCCTCTATTCTGTCTTAGTAATACTCTCTGGTTATCAACCCCATACTAGGCTTATTTTCCATTGTAATTGGTCTTTAGGTGAAGGGCAAATACCAAAATATAGCATTCCCATTGAATGCCTCTAGTCCAAGTGAGGAAATCAGTGAACCCACCAGCTAAACAACAAAAATGAAAGTAGGTCCATCTACAAATTTAAAACATCAGCCATGGTGTGCAAAGTCTCCATCTAAGACCCCCTAAAAGCCGTGAGTGGGGGTGTTATCCTGGGAGAGCCCTCGGCTGGCTGTATGGCTTCCTTTTGCTTCAACGATCTCTCCGTTCCCATTCCTGTCTAGTGCCTATTACATCTTCCCACCTTCCCTGTTCCTTAGAAGGCCATCCTGAACATCTTGATATTTCTCATAGAACCTGGTCTTACTTTTTAAAAGCAGATACACAAAGCCCTTGTCTCATATTATAATTGTTATTTAAGGGTCTTTATTCTATTTTAAAAATTGGACCTAAGTTCTTGCTTTGAGAATCATGGATGATCACATCTTGAGGCCATGGAAACAGAAAATGGAATTCTTCCTGGATCTCTAAGTCACCACACGGAGCACGACTACCCTGAAGAATTATTCAAATTGTAGTGGAGTGTTTGAGAATGAGAAATAAACCCTTTTGATATGGAGACTTGTTTGTTGCCTCAGCATAGCCCTAGGACAGTGGTCGGCAAACTCATTGGTCAACAGAGCCAAATATCAACAGCACAACCATTGAAATTTCTTTTGAGAGCCAAATTTTTTAAACTTAAACTTCTTCCAACGCCACTTCTTCAACATAGACTCGCCCAGGCCGTGGTATTTTGTGGGAGAGCCACACTCAAGGGGCCAAAGAGTTGCATGTGGCTCGAGAGCCGCAGTTTGCTGACCCAAAGCCCTAGGACATTCTGACCGATAAGAGTTGTAAAGTTGAGGTGATTTGTTGGGAGTGAAGAGAATGGTGGTTATATTAGGAGAATTGGGGAGCATGAGATAAAGGTTTCCAATATTCTTTAGAATGGGGATGAGAATATATCTATAGAATACTAGAGCTAGAAGAAAACAAGAGAAATTATTCTATTTTCACTTTGAAGACAAAAAACTATGACCAGAGTAACTAATCATTAGTCTTGACCCAATCATTGGGTTGAGGTCAGATGACAAATTAGTGGCAGAGAGATAATTGCAACCTGGGTTTCTGAGACTTTGAGAACAGCGTTAGGATTAGGCTATCACTACTTTTGAGACCAGTTAAACATTTGCTGGGTGTTCTTTGGGATATTCTAAACATCCTTCAATTTCTTGGGGGAGGTTCTAGATGCGAATAGCAAACCCCCCACGCCCCCAAATCTGACCCAATCCCCGTTTCATTTCCACCTTATTGTCCTTCCCACCTAGGCAGTCCACCATCCCCGGGTGACTTGAATAATCAGGAAATACCTTCTATAAGAAATGGTACTTTCACTTCTTATGCTATATCTCATATCATTTGTGTAAGGTTTGAGGCGCAGGAAATGAGTCAGAGACCACCAAGACATATTAAAGGAAGGTTTGTTCCCCAGTAAGGAGAGGGACTCATTACGGAGGTAGAGAAATCAGGATTAGAGGAGGAGGGAGAGGAGCAGGGACCCAACCGGGTTGCCTCCACAGACAGAAATGGAGAGCAGCGACACTGGGAATGGGGGAAGAGCATTTTGAGGGGAGGAACAGGAAAGGGTTGGACCCAGGGCACTCGGCACACACTGATTGGTGGTTCAGTGTCTTGGGGATGTCAGATGCTGGTAACGTCATGACTCCACCCACCAGTTGGGGGGAGGGGAGATTTCACAATTTGGATTATCTTTGTTCCCTCTCTATATAAGAATAAGAATAAAAAATGCCAGTGGCATTGTTTGAATAAAGATCTAGAGAGCTTGGGTCATTTCGTTACAAATTTATTCATTTTGATTCATATCTTTGTCCTTCAGCATTGTCAAAACTGGGTGACCAGCTATAAGCCCCTCCCACAATATCTATCACTTGGTCCCTTCCCTCTTGTGTCTTTCTCAGGCTCATAGTGGCTATACCCTTCCCTCCTCCCTCCCCATACCTCCCCATTTCTGAGCTATGGCATCATTGAAGTAGGTTACTTTAGGATTTTTCTATCTCCACTCTCTGGAGAAGAAAGGGCATTGTTACATCATCATTGGGCGGCCAATCAGGTGGCACCTCCCTTCAATGACCTCCTGGTTCCAGAAGAGTTCTTAGGTTGCTTCAATGGACGGAGGAAGCCCAGAAGAAGGCCTGGCATAAGTCCAAAGATGATCATTACCACATGGATTGTGTACATTCTCACCCGGAAAGGTGTAGGGTGCACCTTCCCACCAAAAACCAGTTCGGTAGGTGAAGTTGGTGGTGGCCATGCAGAATAGTTTCTCGTGTATCTTCTCCCTTCGGAGCCCCTACTGCAATCCTGGAGAGAAGACCTTACCATGCATGCGTTTGGACAAGAATGGAGGAGAGGGCCTGCATCGCTAGGTATTTTTTGAGGGCATCAATTACCAATTTGTTGCAGGACATTGAAGTTGTGGAAACTGAGGCTGTGTCCGTAATAGAGCACTGGTTGAAAAAAGTGAGTAAAAATCCCTTTCTGATTTCAGGGGAGCCCCAATTCTAGAGAGCTGGCCTCAGACGGGGGCAGGGATCTGGACTTCCCTCTCCTTAGAATGGGAAACTGAAGTTCACTAGCCCTGCCTCGAGCTGTGCGTCTAACACACCAGATGTCCTAGAGCCGTGGTCGGCACACTGCGGCTCGCAAGCCACATGCAGCTCTTGGGCCCCTTGAGTGTGGCTCTTCCACAAAATACCACGTGCGGGGCACACACGTACAGTGCGATTGAAAACTTTGTGGCCGAGGGGCAGAAGTCGGTTTTGGGCTCTCGAAAGAAATTTCAGTCGTCGTACTGTTGATATTTGGCTCTGTTGACTAATGAGTTTGCCGACCCCTGTCCTAGAGGATGCTGGGGCTTGTGTCTTTGTAAGAGACGCGCTGGCATCACCACTAGCCCTTCTCACACTGTATTCAGGGTTTCAGACCTGTCGCCCCAGCTGCGGGGCGTCTCAGGAATACCTTGGGACAAGGCCCAGGACTCAGTGAGTCCCCACCCCCGGGACCCCTCGGACAGGTAGCAGTAGACTAGCTCATTGCAGGCACCGTGAGCTACAGAGCTTGTGTGTGTGCTGTGATGGAGAGGAAGAAAAAAAAAGAGAAGTAAAAAGAGCAAGAACTAGGGGGGAGGGGGCGGAAGGCGGTCAGATACTACGTGACCCTTTGAGAGGGGGACACGACTCACCTTCCAGACTGAAGAAGAGGCTTCCCAGGATATAAAGGAGAAGATGGCCGTCAACACTCCTTCCATCCACGGCGAAGGTGTCCATGCGACCAGAGACGTGGTAACTGGGGTCTCGGAGACCGTCATCCTTGGGGGCGTGGGAGGATGGGGAGGGGGGGAGGCAGGAGGTCCTGTTGCCAAGGATCTGGGCTAAATGGGCGGGGCGTGTCCTTCCGGGGCCACGGTCATGTGGGCCCTCCTCGGATTCCCCAGGTGAAGCACCGTCTCTCTAAGTCCGACTTGTTATCATGCCCGAGTCAAGATGTGCTGGAGGAAAGGACAAGAATCCAGTTCATACGATGGAGGTAAAGCACCTCTCGCCCACGTGGTGAGGAGGGAGAAGCACAGAAGGCACGAGCCTGCCAGCCGCCCCGGGCTCCCTGGCTAACACAGGCCCACAGCCTCTCTCCTCTGGAGAGCTTGGCGCCTTTGGCGAGGGCATTCAGGCCTTCCCTCGGGGTCTTCAGGGAGTATGCTAGCCACCTGGAAAGCCCAGCGCATCCCCAGGTTTTTTTAGTTTTTTGGGTATTTTTTTACTTTAATATATATATATATATATATATATATATATATATATATATATATATATATATATAAAATTTTAGCCGAAACCAGTTTGGCTCAGTGGATAGAGCGTCGGCCTGAGGACTGAAGGGTCCCAGGTTCAATTCCAGTCAAGGGCATGTACCTGAGTTGCGGGCACCTACCCATTGGGGGTGTGTGCAGGAGGCAGCTGATCGATGTTTCTCATCAATGTTTCTGTCTCTCTATCCCTCTCCCTTCCTCTCTGTAAAAAAATCAATTATATATATATATATATATATATATATATATATATATATACACACACACACACACACACACACAGCCAGAAACATCGATGAGAGAGAAACATCAATCAGCTGCCTCTTGCACACCCCCCACTGGGTATGTGCCCGCAACCAACATACATGCCCTTGACCGGAATCGAACCTGAAATGCACCCAGACGCATTGAGGAAAGGGGTGAGCAATCCCTGTCTCCCAACCTCTAATGTCCTTTTAAAACCTGGGGATGTGCCAAAACCGGTTTGGCTCAGTGGATAGAGTGTCGCCACTTCTTCAAAATAGACTCGCCCAGGCCGTGATATTTTTGTGGAAGAGCCACCCTCCAGGGGCCAAAGAGCCGCATGTGGCCCGCGAGCCACGGGTTTGCCGACCACGGGCCTAGAGCAAGGCCTCGTCCCCAGAAGGCAGTCTCCACTGACACAGGAATGGGGGGCTCAGGGGGCAGGCTGATTGCACCGGAGTGGAGCGCTGGTGAAGGCAGGAGGGGTGTGGGGTTGGGGAGGACAGGGCGGGGACCGTGGAGAGGAGGATTCACCCCAGCAGGGTGAAGTAAAAACAACAGTAGCGACGAGGTGTCTGCAGAGAACTCTGTAACAGAGTTCTCGGATTACCTCTGAACCAATAGTGCCGATGGCACAATGCTGATCCTACAGAGCTGACCGGGAGGTTAGGGTCCTTGGTTAGTGACAAGAAGTTTCTGGTACTACCTAGAAGGGTCATGGGTCAGCTCAAAAGTCAATGGCAATGGGGCCCAAACGGATCCTTCACACGACGGCAACGCCAGCGGTTGGTCTCTCGGTGCCTCGTGGAAAGGAAATGGAAACAAGCCCCGTCTTTGAATGGTGTGTTGCAGCCATACCCGGGTCTTCCAAGTGCCCAGCGAGGTGAGCCAGGAAGTTGTGCGGGAACGAATAGAGCAGGTGAGACGAAGGTAAGCTGCTGGGACAAGCCGATTGGTATTCCTAACCTGGAACTGGTGGAGTGGGGTGCGGTGGGGTGAGCTGCTGGCCTCGCTTCTGATGGTTTCCCTCAGCCCCAGCTCCTACCTCGATCTGGCGGAGCCTGGAGCCGGTCTGGGCAGAGTACCGTATTTGCCGGCGTATAAGATGATTTTTTGGCCCTGAAAATACAGTATTTGCCGGCGTATAAGACGACTGGGCGTATAAGACGACCCCCTAACATTTCCACTCAAAATACAGAGTTTGTTATATACTCGCCGTATAAGACTACCCCCCACTTGGAGGCATATTTTTCAGGGCCAAAAAATCGTCTTATACGCCGGCAAATACGGCACCTCTTTTGTCAGGCGCTGCCTGCCCCGCTCACCTGGGGCCGTGGGCTGGGATCCTCTCCGGGTGGGCTCGGCCACGTTCCCTACCCCCTCTTGCCTTGCCCCTCTCCTCTGTGCCTTGCAGTTTATGCCAGCTTGCGGATATATCATCTCAGGACCTTGCCAGACCTTCCCACTCAGAGTGCTGAGAGCAACAGGTGAGCGAGCTGGCAGGTGAGGAGCCGGCGGAGGAGAGGAGGAAGCGGGGCAGGGGGGCAGTGCCCTGGGCAGGGGGCCCTGATAGCCAGGCTGAGCCTTTCCCTGTTGGTGACGGCCTGCACTTGGGGCCAGAGCGGGTGAGAGGGAAGGTACCAGCTGCCTTAGGCTCCCGCAGTCCCTCTCTGAAATTTCCTCCTCCTCCTCCTTTTTTTTTTTTCTTTCCCAAATATATTTTATTGATTTTTTTTTTTTTAACCGAGAGGAAGGGAGAGGGATAGAGCAAAATTGATGAGAGAGAAACACCGATCAGCTGCCTCCTGCACACCCCCTACTGGGGATGTGCCCGCAACCAAGGTACATGCCTTTAGACTGGAATCGGATCTGGGACCTTTCGGTCCACAGGCCGATGAGCTTAAAGGAAGGCCCACGGAGATGTAAGCAGGCGTTTACTGAGCACTTACTATATGCCGGCTTCCGCACAAGGCACTTAGTCCTGAGTTCTCATCTGATTAAAAACAACGTTAAGGTGGCGGGGGGGGGGGGGCGGTGGCATTGTCCATGCCCATGAGGCAGATGGCAGAGGTTCAGCCACGTCTTGGGAGCAGACGCTGGGTTTCAACCCAGCCTCACCGTGGCGAGTGGCTTTATGGCTCTGTGCCTCAGCTTCCTCAGACTTCGGCAGGTTGCCGTGAGGACCGTGGCGTTCAGCCTGGGGCTACACACCGTGCCGGCGGTTTGCTAATATCAACGGAGAGGAAGAACCGGAGGCGCTTGCAGGGGCTTTTGAAGTTTGGAGCGGCCAGGCTTCCATCCCAGCTCCATCTGACACCCCCACCCCCACCTGTTTCTAACGTGGATCTCCCCGAGCTCCACATCCAGCTCTATGAGGGAGGAGCCAGCGTACACCTCGCCCTCTGTCGTTTCGGTGATGCTTTCTGTGGTCTCCCCCTGCTTCCCAGGTTGATGTCCTTCAGGGCCAAGGGGAAGCCTGTGTAAGAAGAACGTCCACCTCCCTCTTTGACCCGAGGAGCAACCGCACTGGACAGAGAGAGTCCAGTGGGCGAGCCCTTCCTCGTGCCAGTGGCAACGCTAGAGTATTCCCAGTGAACCGCTAATAAAGAGACACGCTATTTAACCACCCCCTTGGCGTCGGGTGTGAGTGTTTGCCATTCATTCACTCATTCATTCATTCATCCGTTCATTCATTCATTCTTACATTTACCAGACACTGAGCACCTCATGGCTTGCCTCTGGGGACACAGCGTTCAGGCCTGGGGGAGGCGGTAAGAGCTCACCATAGCGCTGTGGGAAGCAGACCACGCTGAGTGCTCCTGGAAGGCTACGAGGGCTGCTGGAAAGAACGGGGGTGGACTGAGATGGGAGGGATTTCCCCAGGTAAGTGTGGCTTGTATGCTTCACTCAGGGGTTTATTTTTGCCTTCCCTAGCACTCGTCCTTTCTTTATGGAGATCCGAGTTTTTTTCTTTGAACATTTCTTTAAAAAATTATATATATATATATATATATATATATATATATATATATATATAGATAGAGAGAGAGAGAGAGAGAGAGGCCTAGTGCATGAATTTGTGCACAGGTGGGGTCTGGCAGGCCAGCAGGGGTGGGGGGGGAGGGGCCAGAGGGAGGTTGGCTGGCTGGCCCCACCCCTGATCAGGATGAGGGGGCTGATCAGGGGCGGGGCAAGCCAGGGGGAGGGGCTGTGAGAGGTTGGGAGGGATAATTGGGGCTCTAATCAGGCCAGTTGGCCATAGCAGTGCATGTCCTAGTGACCTGTCATTCTGTCATTCTGGTCATTTCATATATATATGAATATATATATATATATATATAAATTTCAGAGAGGAAGGGAGAGGGAGAGAGAGAAACATCAATGATGACAGAGAATCATTGATTGGCTGCCTTCTTCTGGCCTCTTTCCTGGGGAATTGAGCCCGCAACCCCGGGCATGTGCTCTTGACCGGAATGGAACCCTGGACCGTTCAGTCCGCAGGCCAGGAGTGGCCAGCGGGCATGCTGCCGGCCCTCCTGGGCTGCTGAGCCCCTTCACCACCACTCAGGCCCGTGGTCGGCAGACTCATCCGTCCGCAGAGCCAGACGTCAACAGGAGGACAACTGACATTTCTTCTGAGAGCCCCATTTTTTAAACTTAAACTTAAACCTCTTCTAACGCCAGTTCTTCAACACAGACTCGCCCAGGCTGTGGTATTTTGTGGAAGAGCCACACTCAGAGGGCCAAAGAGCCGCATGTGGCTTGAGAGCAGCAGTTTGCCGACCGCAGACTTAGACAAAGCCCTCTCCACTCTGGGAACTGAGAGGCTGCTTCTCCAGGCACCACCAGATGGCACCCTTTCCATGCGGAAGCGGAAGCGCCCTGGAAGGCGAGCTAGCCTTTGGGTGTGCACTGCTGGGTGGGTGCAGGTGTCACCGTCAGCTGGGAAGCCCACACAGACAAAAGGCCCGTCGAGAGTCTCAGTTTCAAGGTGAAGTCAGTTCACAATCACACACGTGAACTGAGCTATCCATTCAAACAGAACGGAGTGAGCATTCGCACCCAGCAATGTGCTGGCTCACAGGGTCACAGGGGTAGCGGGTGGTCTTCGGCCACACCCTCAGGGAGCTCGGGGTGGGAGAGGGGCGGGCGGACAGGCCAGCAAACAGTAACACGTGGTGTGAAAACAAACGAAGGAGTATAGATGGCAGCGCAGAGAGTGGGAGTGGTTTTCTCCTCTCTCCCTCTCCCAGGTGACATTTAGGCAAAGGCTTCCCCAGGCCCTGGCAGTAAAGAAGGGGTTTCCCAGGAAGTGGAAACCCCACAGGAAGGGTGTTTGGCAGCCGTGGGCAAACTATGGCCCGCGGGCCAGGATCCGGCCCGTTGGGCTGTTCTATCCGGCCCTCGGAGCTGAAAGAGCGGAGGGTTCTCTTGCTCTCCCCTCCGCTCCTTCACCAGCAGCCCAAGATGAGAGTGCCAGCATGGTCAGGTTGCTTTTGTTCCGGCCCTCCGGTCCAGTGTAAGAACCCATTGTGGCCCTCGAGTCAAAAAGGTTGCCCAGCCCTGGTGTAGGGTGTGGGGGGGAGAACTGCAGGAGGAGAGGTGGGGAAGGGCACAGGTGGGGCCCGTCAGGGTGAGCGCACAGGTCAGGTGATGCAGGTGCAAAATAATCGCAGGACCCGGATGTGAGGAGCCGCGCCTGAGAGGTGCGGGGACCCAGCTTCAGGTACTTGCCCAGAGGGAGAGCCCAGGAAGCAAAGGCCTTTTGTTTTCCGCTCTGTCCGGGGAGGAACAGTTAAGGAGCAGAAGCTCACCTGTCTCCCCCACACACCTGGAGTTGTGTGTATGTTTTTGTTGTTGTTTTTTGTGGGGGAGGGGAGACCTGCATTCATCTCAGGGCCACTGCTCCTTCGAAACTTAGGGAGGAGATGAAACCATTAGTAAGTGGCTCACAGGAGTTTTGTTCTGCCCACACTGAACCCGGGGAGAGAAGTTTGGGAGCCTTGGACACAGCGAGGGTGCAGAGTGTTACAGGGGACCGAGCCACGGTACGTTACAAGGAAATCACTGGCAAACGAGGGACCGGTCAGCTGTGACCAAGCCGTTTGTGTAGTTGAATGGAGAAGAGAGAGCTAATAGAGGGTTTGTGGGTCTCGGGTCTCCCCGCAAGGGGGTGGGGTGCCGGGGAGGGGCGTGGGCGTGGCAGCAGGCCCAGGCTGATGAGCCTCTAGTAGAAGTTTCACCTGAGATATTTTGGCGGCGGTGGTGTGGGGGAGGGGGGAGGCCCCTTCTCATCTAGGGGTGCGCCGTTGCCCAAAGGAGGAGTCCTCCATTCTGGACAGAGCCAGAGCCTCTGGCGTCCATGCATGGATCACCCCTCGGCAGCCACGAAGGGCCCCGGGACACCAGGGGGATAGGACTCTCCTCTCTGTGGCTGCAGAATGAGGGGCCCCTTGGGGACGAACATCACCTGCTCTAATGAACAGCACCCAGTGTGTGGGAGACCCAGCCAGCGCCCTGGGGTGTCCATGGAGAGGTGTGCGTGTGGGGGGGAGGGTGAGGGGGTGCTGGTCTGTCTCCAGAGGAGGATGGTAGGTACCCACCCAAACCTGTAGACCAGTGTTTCCCAAACTTCTCTCATGATGAGAATCACCTGGCGGAGTTGCTAAACTACAGATTCCTGAATCCCAACTAAGAAGTGCTACACCAGAATTTTTGGGGATATATAGGCAAAATTGTATACCTCTAAGCTTAGAGCACTAGTTAAGTATGCGGAGAGCTTCTCTGGGTCTGCGTGCTGCTTCCTCGGGCCTCAGGCTTTCTTGGGGTCTGGGGAGAGGCCCCCAGCTCTGCAGGCCTGGACCAGGTGGGGGTGTGGTGTGGCATCTTGCGGCCAGCAGATGGCGGTGTTGATCCAGTATTGCCGGCTGCTGGTCCCTGGAAGCTGGTCCTTCCTCCTTCAGCCCCAATCTCCTTATGTCTCAGGTATTTCCGGCCGGGTCCCCTGCACGCCATCCACCAGCCATGGACTCCTGGAGGGGGTGGGCGATTTCCCTCCCCACTCGGGGCTCCTCGGCTTGGGAGCAAGCCACGGTCAGTGGGCCTTCTAGGGCCATCCGTGTTGTCGCAAAGGACAAGATTATATTCTTTTATTTATTTATTTTTTTAATATTCAGTATTACTTCCTGTTGTTTCAGGTGTGCAGCATAGTGGTTAGATGATCATAGAGTTTACCAAGTGTTTCCCTTGATGTTCCCAGTACCCACCGGACACTGCGGGGTTGTTTCAGTATTACCGACTGCACCCCATATGCTGGGTTTTACATCCCTTTCGTTACTGCCAACCTGTACGTCTTACTCCCATCACCGCCGTCCCCGGTCCTCCAGCCTCCGTCCCCTCTGGCAACCGTTAGCATTTTCTTTGTGTCTCTGAGTCTGTTTCGATTTTGTTCTTAGGCTGTGGCTCTCTGAGTGCGAGCCCAGCTTTCTCCTGTTCCTCTAACCCTAGGTCACCCCAAAGAGCTCCCCAGATACCAATGTGTGGCCGCAGGAGAGACGGCCCCATCTATTAACTGTGGGACGTCTCTGGCTGTAGGTGTCCTCTTTGTGTCATGGTCGGTGTGAATTCTATTTATTAAGAATTTCAGTTTTCCTGTGGCAGAAGGAACATCAGACTTGAAGCCCCAGCTCTTTTACTTCCTAAAATGTGCAATCAAGGGCAAGTGGCTTAATTTCTCTGAGAATCATGAATATATATATATATATATATATATGCATATAAATATTGATTTCTGCTCTCTTTCCCCATCCCCCATCTCTTCTCTTCTCTTCTCTTCTCTTCTCTTCTCTTCTCTTCTCTTCTCTTCTCTTCTCTTCTCTTCTCTTCTCTCCTCTCCTCTCCTCTCCTCTCCTCTCCTCTCCTCTCCTCTCCTCTCCTCTCCTCTCCTCTCCTCTCCTCTCTTCTCTTCTCTCTCTCTCTCTCTCTCTCTCTCTCTCTCTCTCTCTCCAGGTGATTGGAGATGAAGCGAGAGACTCAAGCCGTGCTCTGCGGACAGTCAAGTACAACCTAAGTGCATCCCACGGGGACAAGGATGGTGCGCATCTCATTCACAGCTGCCTCGCCAGCAGCCGGCCTGGTGCCTGGCACAGAGCAGGTACTCACAAATAAATGAATGGTGTCCCCTAGGCAGGGTCCAAGCTCGATAGGAAGTTATGTGAGCCCAGGAGGTGCTGAGGGCAGTGGGATATGGGGAGCCTTGGACACAGCGAGGGTGCAAAGTGAGGGCGTATGGCCCAAGGGGAGGCCAGCCAGAATGTTCTGGGTCAGGGGAGACGGGCGTTTGGCTCTGATTGCCATTCCACCCGCCTTTCTCCTAATGGGAAAAGTTGCAGAATGGCACAACCCAGCTTTGCCTCTGCAAAGATCTCTGGGTGTCTCTGCGATCCCGCTTTCTCATCCATCAAACGAAGACAGTAATAGCTATGCTGACAAACCTCATAAAATATTGTCAAGATCAAATCGAGTGTTTGATAAGGGCTGCGCGGCGCTCTGATCCACAATACGGATGCGGGCTGCTATTACAGTAATTAGGCCCCCTCTCCTGATGGCGGAGTGCACCCCGTTTCTCCGGGCTGGCGGCCAGGTAGCCACCTCAGAGCGCCGAGAGCACCGGCTCACGGACCGTCTCGGTCTCTGGACCCCGTCCGAGTGATTGAACCACGATCATCCCCATTTATCAGAGAAAGAAACTGAGGCTTAGAGGAGCCGGAGAGGTCAACATGCACAGCTAAGGGCTGGAGGCCGGCTCTCAAGCAACACCTGCTGATTCTAACTTCGGTTGCCAAGACGAGGATGGTAGGTGTTTGTGGAGCTCGGATGTGGAGAGGTAGGGAAGGGAAGTCAAGGTATAGGTTGTTTATTTGCTTATTTAAAGGAAAATGGCCCTAACTGGTTTGGCTCAGTGGATAGAGCGTCAGCCTGCGGACTGAAGGGTCCCTGGTTCGATTCCGGTCAAGGGCATATCTCCCTTCCTTTCTGTAAAAAGTCAATAAAAAATATAAATATAAAAAGAAAAATAATTTTACCACTTTCTTTTAAAAATTAATTTTAGAGAGGGAGAGAGAGAGAGAGAGAGAGAGAGAGAGAGAGAGAGAGAGAGGGAGAGAAGAGAAAAGAGAAGAGAAGAGAAGAGAGAAACATTGATCAGTTGCCTCCTGTAAGCTCCCTGACTGGAACCCACAACCCGGGTATGTGCCCTGACTGGGATTTGAACCCATGACCCTTCAGTGTGCAGGGCAATGCTCCACCCAACCAAACCACCCTGGCCAGGACTCAAGGCACAGATTCCAAGTTTGCTCGGATGGGCTGAAATGGGCTTCCTGAGAGTGACAACTGTTGTTATGATCACACACAGTCCCTGGGAAGTACCGAGGCCCCAGAGCCCAGATTAATACATAATAAAACTTGCTGGAAAGGCTCCAGGCAGATGCTCGCTGTAACACACAAAGCTTGGGAAAATAAGGCAGAGCCATAGCACACCAGCTGATGGCCGTTAAGTACAGAGGCGAGAGGACAGCTAGTCCAGCTGAGATCGGAGCCTCACTCTAACCGGGGCAGCGGCCATTGGGAAGGATCACAGTACCCGGTGGAGAGGGCGAGGGGGTGGTGCTTCTGCTCCTCAAGAAGCCTTCCAGCCTAGCCTGGCTGGTGTGGCTTGGTGGTTGAGTATTGACCTGTGAACCAGGAGGTCACGGTTCGATTCCCGGTCAGGGCACATGCCTGGGTTGCGGGTTTGATCCCCAGTGTGGGGCGTGCAGAAGGCAGCCGATCAATGGTTCTCTCTCATCATGGATATTTCTTTCTCTCTCTCCCTCTCCATTCCTCTCTGATAGAATAAATATATATTAAAAAATAAGATTTGCCCTCCCTCCCCACATGACCAGACCTGCCAGGAACAGTTCTTAGGCAGTTAGGGGAGTCAGGAAGCAGTAGCAAGTCACCTCTAGGAAGTTCACCCCAGACCCCGTGGTCCACTCTTGGTCACTTAAAATATATATATATATATATATATATATATATATATATATATATATATAAATCATTGACGTTTCTAGCTCTCTATCTCTCTCCCTTCCTCTCTGTAAAATAATATCAATAAAATATATTTTTTTTAAAAGTATTTCAGTTTTCCTGTGGCAGAAGGAACATCAAACTTGAAGCCCCAGCTCTTTTACTTCCTAAAATGTGCAATCAAGGGCAAGTGGCTTAATTTCTCTGAAAATCATTAATCAATATATAATCAATCATGAGAGAGAATCATTGAGTGGCTGCCTCCTGCACTCCCCTACTGGGGATTGAGCCCACAACCTGGCATGTGCCCTTGGCTGGAATTGAACACGGGACCCTTCATTCCGCAGGCCAACGCTCTATCCACTGAGCCACACCAGCTAGGGCTTGTGCACTGGAGCTCTTGTGTTCTTTGAAAAGGGAAGTCCCGCCTGGCCAGTGAGGCCCAGGGGTTGAGCCTCCTGTGAACCAGGAGATCCATGATGGGGCTTGCGGGAGGCAGCCAATCCACGAGCCTCTCTCCTCATTGATGTCTCTAGCTCTCTCCCTCCCTCTCCCTTCCTCTCTGTCATCAATACAAATATATTGAAAAAGAAGGCTTTCCCTTTTCTCTGGTGGAGCCGGGGCGCCCCTTCTCAGAGGCGGGCCTGCGGAGAAAGGAGTGTGTAGTCTTGATTGTTTCTTCCCGATCAGACGTTCTCTGCCGAACAGAGACTCGGCTGTTCCTCCCGTGGGTTCTTCATTCCCTGTCCTGGCCCGGTCCTTCTCAGCCAAGCTCCTCAAGTGAGACCGAGTCCCAGCGACGACGAGGGGCGAGGAGGAGGCAGAGGAGGGACCAGCCTCTCAGGCAGACCAGAGGGGAGGCGTCCCCCTGGGCTTGCATCAGCACCGCCATGCCCAGAGTCCAGCCGGCTTTGTCTTTTGCCTTTTATCAATACCACCCAGGGCTCCCGCTGGTCCCTTTCTGTGGGTTTATTAATATTGCCCTGTGATCTGTGGGGAGCTGACACGCTTTATATTCCGGCCCCATCTCGGCTTCTCCAAACGTAGACACCGTATTTAATTAGATTTTCTCCCCGGCGCGGGCAAACAGAGATTGAAAACTCCCAGTCTATCGCTGTTGCTCTGGAGACTGGGCCTGGCAGGAGTGGACAGCGCTCTCCCTGGCGGGCTTTCCCCCTTCGCCCCCGAGTTGCCCCACGGGGTGCCGCTCAGAGCCCCTGAGGTGGGGCATGCTTCCCGGAGCAGCCCTGCTTTCTCAGGGCAGCGGTCAGCAAACTGCGGCTCTTTGGCCCCTTGAGTGTTTAGCAAAGGCCAGCTTGGGAGTACCCTAGCTAAGTGAACAACAACATACCTACCTATAGAGTTTACGTTTTAAAAAAACTTGGCTCTCAAAAGAAATGTCAGTGGATGTCCTGTTGAAATTTGGCTCCGCGGATGAATGAGTTTGCCGACCACTGTCTTAGGGGGAGTCCCGTGACGGCTGGGGCCACGGGGCTGGCCACGGCAGGGCTGATGCTGGCACGAAACCCTCACCCAGAGATCACCTCCTGGCCCGATGCCGGATGCTGTGGTTGGGTGGCAGTGATATTAGGGGAAATCTTTGCAGGAGCTGCTTGCAATGCAAGGGCTTCCTACAACAGAAGTCTGCTTGTGGCTCACGTGACAGCTCCACCATTTCTGGGCAGCAGATGGCGTCCCATCCCACGGTGCTGCAGGAACTCAAGCCTTCCCATCTGGGCTCTTTGATTTGGGAAGGGCTGCTGCCTCTTGGACTAGAGGGCGGGAGAGGGAATCCAGCAAAGGGGCGGGGGTTGGGGGGGAGGAAGGGGTGCACAGATGCATCTCAGAAGCTTGGCCTGAAGAACGCACCCTCCACCTCCACTCCCGTCCCGCTGCTGGGAACACCCACACGTGAAGAATGTTCGTGGTCGGGTATTGGAAGGGAGAGAGCCATGACGTTTGGGGCACCGACGAGTTGACCTTGAAAGGGGCTTTGGCCGAAATCAGTTTGGCTCAGTGGATAGAGCATCGGCCTGCGGACTGAAAGGTCCCAGGTTCGATTCCGGTCAAGGGCATGTGCCTTGGTTGCGGGCACATCCCCAGTAGGGGGTGTGCAGGAGGCAGCTGATCGATGTTTCTCTCTCATCGATGTTTCTAAGTCTCTATCCCTCTCTCTTCCTCTCTGTAAAAAATCAATAAAATATAAGTAAAAAAAAAAAAAAAGAAAGAAAGAAAAGTAAGGGGCTTTGACTAACAGAGGCCCCGCTATCATTTTCTTGGAACAAAGGAAACCAGATGGCGCCTGAAGTGCCTTTGGTTCTAGCTCTTCCTGAGTCTGCGGCGCGTGGTCCAGCCAGAAGCCCGTCTCCACAGTGACCGTGCCACGGCTCAGGTCTCTGGACTCTGCGTGCCATGGCGCTTGCTACTCCCTCCCCCTCCTGATGCTGGCGAGGCCCATTCTCCTCGGGCCTCTGCAAGGTCTTCCCATGGCCTCTCCCGGGAGATCCGAGGGGGTTCCCATCCCAGCGGGCAGGGGAGCTGGTGCCAGGCAGGCTGCCCCTCCAGGCCCAGCAGGGGCGGGATGTGCAGGCACAGAAAGAGGGGGTGCAGAGACCCTGGGAAGTCAATGCGAAGTCACCACCCTGCCCCTCTCCCACCCCCTCTGCACGCAGGAGCTAACTCAGGCCCACGGAGTAATTCCAGAGTGCGCTCATGAACGCAGGGAGCCGACAGAGGAGGAGAGTGTAATGACATCATAGTGTGTCTGATCTAATTATGCTAATGGATTGCTACGGCTCATCACCGGGAATCCCCGTTGGGCTGGTGTCAGGAATTTCCCACAAGATCTGGAGAAGCCTTTGGGAGAGCATCCCAGGACCCAGGACGTGGGAAGCTCTTCCCGCTGTTCCATTCGCCCCCTTTGGAGGGACTGGCTGGGCTGGGCGGCTGGGTGGGCCGCCTGCTTGGACCGGACTCTGTGGGCGGGCATTGCGACCTGACCACAGAGCCAGCTTACCCACCTGCTGCCACCCGCTGCTCTCCCCTGTCTTCCTACCAGGAACTTGAAGAAGCCTATGTTGAAGAAGTGGCGTTAGAGGAAGTTTCGAGTTTAAAAAAATGTGGCTCTCCAAAGAAATGTCAATCGTTGCACTGTTGGTAGTTGGCTCTGTGGACCAGTGAGTTTGCCGACCGCTGCCTTAGGCTGTTAAGAGTGTGACCCGGCCATGAGCGAGGCATCGCTTAAGGGGATCCACACCCTCTAAATAGCTTGCTACTCCTGTTGATAGAACGGGATCTGGCAGGGGCTTTGCTAAAGCAGTCCTGGGCTCGCAGGTCGTGATGGCTGTCGGAGTTTGTGACGTGTGACCGCCGGAGAGAATATTGCCTAACCGTCAATACTGAGAAGGATTAGGGCAAGCCCTTCACATTTTGTCCTCTGGAATTAGGTCCACCATTTGCCCTCCTGCGCTCATGTGGTCAGTCTCTGGTGCTCCTGATCGGCCCTCTCCTCACCCACACCCCCACGGCCTCCTCCCGCCGGGGGAGACGCCCGCTGCAAACCACGGCTCTGTGTCCAGAGCACACGGGGCTGTGTGCCGAAGGCTTTCCCCGGCCTCTCTTTGCGGCCCCTTGGAAATTGCCCTGTCTCCTCAGAGGATCGAAGCCAGCAAATCCTTCACGGGGAGGTGTCTGTGGACGAGAGATGGGGGAGGAATAACAGTATCGCAATATCCACTTGCAAATATCATTTATTAATTTGACAAGACTGGGGGGATTTAGGGCTTTCTGAGCCAGAGCCTGGGAGGCTAGAGATTTTCAATCTCCGAAGCTCAGGAACGGGGTCCAACAGGCCAGCGGGGATCACGTTCCTGCTGTATCAACCCGTGTGTTAGCCGCGGGCCCTTCTCAGAGCAGGCTCAGCGTGGCAGCTGCCTGGCTCTGTCCGCCCCCCCCCCCAAGCCTCTTTCTCATGGGGGCCTTTCTGCGGAGCTGGGACCTCGTGGGGGTTTATCAGGTGCAAAACCGCATTCACTGGGCTCCACTGTATGAGATGAGTCTCAGCTGGAGGCAGCAAGTGTGGAGGGGGGTGAAAATGGGCTGATTGAATTTGGTTTGGGACCGGCTCCAAGTCCTGTAAGGCTGGCAGAGGCTTGGGGCGTGATTTCCATATCGCCGCGAAGTTGCTTGTCTTCGTCCTAAAGGCAAAGGCTGCTGCCAAGAGGGGAGAAGGTAAAGCTGGAGGCCGCCCTGAAGATGGAGAAATGAAGTGTGTGTGTGTGTGTGTGTGTGTGTGTGTGTGTGAGAGAGAGAGAGAGAGAGAGAGAGAGAGAGAGAGAGAGAGAAGGAGTATCTTTGGCTCCTTGCTCATTCCCTACAATAGAGATCACAGTAGCGATCGCAGTGCCAGGGAGAAGCCTACGGCTTTGCTAGGCATTCAGCCAGTGACAGAGGAGGCACAGTGTAGACATCTGGCCAGGGGATCCTTGGAAGAAAACGAAATTATAAAAAATGGTAAGGTGTAAATCTTGGATCCTAGAGAAGGACACGCCGGGCGGGGCTGGCAATGGGTTTCGTCGAGTGGCTCTCAGGGGAGCCATGCAAATGTGGACCCTGAGCCAGAAGAGTCAGGGTGAGCCCGTGTGCAGCGGGAGCTGTTGGGATGAGCCCCCTTCTGGTACGTTCCTCGCCGGCTCTGGACCACCTGCTTGCTAGTCTGTGACTGGAGGTAACGGTCCTCTTGGAACGCTCTAGTTAGTGGTCCTACAGGGGAAGGAGATTCCAGGATGGATACGCTGCTGTCCTTGTCCATGAGAAAGTCGCTGCTGAGCCGGGCGGACAGGTGCAAAGTCTGGGGAATGCTTTGACATGCGTTATGTGAACATGTGGTAGGAGGAAGGTGAGGTGACTTCTGAGGTTGTTTCTAATCTAAAGTTCCGAGTTTCTACAAGCCAAGTCAGTTATATCGTTCGTTCGTTCGTTCGTTCCTTCCTTCCTTCCTTCCTTCCTTCCTTCCTTCCTTCCTTTTGTTTATTAATCACTTTTTTAGCTTGTTTAATAATCTATACCCTAGGGACAATAGTGACAAATGAGACAGAAATTACCTTGAACTCAGAGTTCTAACGCATGCTGAAGAGATATTTGCAAGGGCCTTTGGCATAAGGAAGAGGAGCAGTCAATTTGACCCAGACTTAGGCAGACCCTCTGCTCAGATAAAGTGATGCTTAATCATTACCTGGCAGATGATTGGCTAGACGCTAGATGATGAGGGCTGAAGCAATGGGCATAGGAACAAGGTCTTTCTTTGGTGATGCAATCATAGCACACACACGTAGGTTTTTTTTTTAAATATATATTTTATTGATTTTTCACAGAGAGGAAGGGAGAGGGATAGAGAGCTAGAAACATCGATGAGAGAGAATCATCGACCAGCTGCCTCCTGCACACCCCCCACCGGAGATGTGCCCACAACCAATGTACATGCCCCTGACCGGAATCGAACCTGGGACCCTTTAGTCCGCAGACCGACGCTCTATCCATTGAGCCAAACCGATTTTGGCAAGCCCTTAGTTCTTACAGGAATAGGGAAGGGAGAGCTTTTATTCCTATCCAATTGTTTTGGTAGCTTCTGGTGTGCTTGGGACATATTCATTCACCATTCTAGCCTGTGACACACTCAGTGTAAGAACCTACCCCTGAGCCATCTTGGCCAACTTTATATGCAATAAAGCATTCTCAGTTTTTACCTCACTTGAAATTTTCATAGAAGATAATACTACTAAACAAGGAATCATTCTTACAATCATCCACTCCCCCCACCCCCATGGTATCTTTATTTTCTACTTTGGATTCTAATCTTTAGCCAAACCCTAAATGTCTGCTCCCTGGAATTCTGTCTTTGCTCCACCCCCTCCCCCTTTCACCCTGAACGTCTACTGTAGCCATTACTGTACTATCACTTTACAGTGCTCATCCATGGGACCATTAGCTCCCTGCGGGCGAGGTTGACATCCTGTCTTCGGTGCATCCTTAGGGCTAAACCCTGAGACCAGCAGGTTGCATTCCAGAGCACAGGTACCTTGCTTTATACGGTTTACGAGTCTCCACAATTGCAGAACCTGAGGGGACGCTTGCGGAGGGAGGAAAGCAGAACAGATGCTCACGAATGGCTTCTACATGTGACTAATGGGACCAGGATAGAAATACAGTGTTTTCTGAAGAAGATCCTCTAGGGATTTTCTTGTCCACAGTTTTCATCTATGTGGGAAAATGCTGGTTGTCTTCAACTATTTAAAATAGATACTTAGAAAGCTCTCAGGCCTTTAGTCCTATTTATGCCTTTCAGATCCTCTCAGGTCTATTCTGGTCCATTGCTCCCAACATACCCAGAACTCTTTCTCTGAGTTGGCTCCCAGAACCGAACATGGAAAGTTAGATCAGATTTGGACATGGATTTTCTGACCTCAAAATGTTTCTACAGTGGCTCCTTGGGTCTTCATTAGAATAGTATGTGAGTGAATTCAGTCATTAGAAATATTTCTCACCCTAACTGGTTTGGCTTGGTGGATAGAGCGTTGGCCTGCAGACTCAAGGGTCCCAGGTTTGATTCCGGTCAAGGGCATGTGGCATGGCTGGGGGCACAGACCCAGTGGGGAGTGTGCAGGAGGCAGCTGATGGATGTTTCTCTCTCATCAGTGTTTCTAGCTCTCTATCTCTCTCCCTTCCTCTCTGTAAAAAAAAAAAAAAAATCAGTAAAATATATATTAAAAAAAATTCTCTATCTAGGCACTGTCCATAGTGCTAGAAGACAATGGCGTAAAATGGACTCGAATGACCTTGAAATAGCACCGGCTGCCCTAATTCTCCTTTCGAGTCGAGGAAATGGAGGGCTTGCCAAATTGCAGGGACTGTTGGTGAATGAAGAAGCTGGAATTTGAGTCCAGATCCTCTTATCCTAAACTCACCTCCTGTCCCTCACACCACCTTGCTAGGTGACCCCCTGAACTCTGAAATTGCCTAAAAATGGGCAGTTTGCAAATTTTGTCTTTTGTCTTAAAGAGAAAGACAGAGGAGCACCTCAGATGTTTAAAGCAACGTTGAGCTTTTGCTTTCAAGTTCTTTAACATTGAATGGCCCAGGCCCCAGGGGGACTTTTCAGTAAGGATTTCAAGGCTTCCGCAGGTCTGGGTGGGTCTGACAACCTGAGCAGCTCTCTGGCCCACCCTCCCCACTTCCGGCCTCTGATTGCGGCCATATTTTTCCTGGAGAGGGCCGAGGGTAAAGGGCAGAGGGCAGAGGGTTAAGAAGTTTGGCCTACCCTATCCAGCTCAGGGCTTACTGATGCTCTGAGTCCTGGGGGCCCAGTGGCTGGGGTCTCCACTCCTGCCCCCCCCCCCAACATACCACCCTTCCTCAGAAAAAAAGCAAAGGTTAACTGAGATCACACAGCCAGGTGGATGCCCGGATTCGCTTTCCCGGGGGCTAATTATGGAACCACATTAGATAAAAGTCAACATATGTTGTAAAAGGCACTGTGTATCACCGCTTGACAGTTTCTAACAATGTGCTCATGTAACAGCTGTCAAAGGCAGTGCTAGAAAATGAGTAATATGTTGATTTATGTAGATCAGATCTGTCCTCACGCTCCGTGTGCAGGCTTGGCGCTGTGGGTGGAGACCGGGGAGGGTGGTGAAGGAAGGAAGGAATTTCCCTCATTTTCGGAGGCGCCTGGAAGGCACGGCTGAAGCCTGCAGCAGCTGCTACATTCTGAGGCCCTTCGGAGAAAGGATGCCTGGGGGACATCTGTTCCCCTTCCCCCGCCGTGCGGAGGGCACATCTACGTCCCTGAAGGCCACGGGGGCTGCTGAGGTCGCCTGTGTGTACCCTGGCCTCTTACCGGCTCAGGGCCACCCTAGGGGGCCCCACTCCAAGTGACTTTTGGGGAAGAGGCTTCTTTTGAAGTAACCACTTTGGATTTTTTTTTTTAAATAGTGTGTTTGTATGTATGTATTTATTTATTTTTAAAAAGAGGTTGGAAGTGTTCCTTCCTCTTGGACTTTATTTTAAAAATATATTTTATTGATTTTTTTTTTTTACAGAGAAGAAGGGAGAGAGAGAGTTAGAAACATCGATAAGAGAGAGTTATCGATTAGCCGCCTCTTGCACGCCCCCCACTGGGGATGTGCCCGCAACCAAGGTACATGCCCTTGACTAGAATTGAACCCAGTCCTCAGGCCAATGCTCTATCCACTGAGTCAAACCGGTTTTGGCATAGTTAGGGTGTTTTTTTAAAAATATATATTTTTATTGATTTCAGAGAAGAAGGGAGAGGGAGAGAGAGAGAGGGAGGAAGGAAGAGAAAGAAAGAGAGACATCAACAATGAGAGAGAATCATTGATCGGCTGCCTCCTGCACACCCCACACTGGGGATCGAGCCCACAACCCGGGCATGTGCCCTGACCGGGAATCGAACCATGACCTCCCGGTTCATAGGTTGGCACGCTGGCCTGGTGAGTTAGGGTGTTTTTAAATGACCCACTCCACTTTCTTATTTGCTTTGCAAGTATCTCTTTAAATTTGCAAAGTCTGTTCAAAGAGGAAGTGACACGTTTCTCTTGCATTCACGGAGCTGTCTCCGTTTTCTGGATTGTGTCTCTCAAGGCCGTGTGCAGGGGCCTGGTCTCGCAGAGGGTCTGGTTACTGCACCATCACCCCGGCATTGCCCTTGGCATCCCTCTGTCCTCCTTCCCGCTGCCTTTGCTACCCCATTTACTCAGCCTCCCGTTCTCCTTCTCGAAATGGTAAGCAGCGGCTTAGTAAGAAAAGGAGGCCAAAAGCTCAGAGCCAGCCCCTGAGCTAACAGCAAACCCAAATTCTGAAGTCATTGCCACTAAACCTGCAGTTGGAGGGGATCTTTCCCTAATGGACAGAGCGCACAGTTCTACTTACTTGTTGGTATTTATTGGGACAAGGATAGAAACTCCCTACTTATTTTGAAAGCCACCAGAATAGGGTCTCTGCAGGAGGATGGGGGATGGACTGCAAATCACATCTGCCTGTTGTTTGAAGTGGGCAGCAGTGACCGCCGGACCCCTTCCTGCAATGCCCGGGGTAGGAGGCATAGAGCGTCCTTTCTCCTCTCGCAGGTTGTCTGTTCTCTTTCAGGTCGTAGCGCTGACCGCGCTGACAGAGGCACATTCCTGTTCCTGTCTGACACACACAAGCCACCCTGCTGGCTGGCAGGCACGGTGCATCCTTCCCAAGTGCTGTCTGTCCTTCTACTCCCAAGCCCCGGATGTGCCACCACGGAACACATCTCTACGAGGCAAGCGTCCTTCCAACTCTGGATTTGTTAAGCGCCCAGGAGGATCCCAAGTCACATCCAGACGGAGCCAACCTCTCACAGCAGAACCCACTTCCAACATCTAGCGAACAGACAGCCGCTCCCAGACCCTGCTCAGCTCACGAAGATGCTGTAGAAACAGCCGTCTGCACACCCGGTTAGTGAAAGTTTGCAGGCCCTGTACACGGCTTAGGCCCGTGGTCGGCAAACTGTGGCTCGCGAGCCTCATGCGGCTCTCTGGCCCCTTGAGCGTGGCTCTTCCACAAAATACCACGGCCCAGGCGAGTCTATTTTGAAGAAGTGGCGTTGGAAGAAGTTTAGGTTTAAAAAATGTGGCTCTCCAAAGAAATTTCAGTCGTTGTCCTGTGGGTATTTGGCTCTGTGGACTAATGAGTTTGCCCACCACTCTCTTAGGCCCAGGATGTAGTTAGAAGTAAACATCCACAATAGACCGAGGGTCATGCATGTCCCCAGTCCGAAGTTTTCATCTGCAAACACAGGTGCCCATTCTCCCGAGAGAAAGGGTTGAATGGACAGCACGAAGCCGGCCGCTCTAGAATCCAGTGGAGCTTTCTGTGATCCAAACTCTTCCCTGGGGGCCTGCAGCCTCTTGGGACGGTTCCGTCTCTACTTAACCGGAAACTCACAACGACTATAGGACTTGTTTGAAGACAGTCTGAGCGGGGCCTGCAGGAATTTTAAGAGCAGTTATGAAACATCTGCCGTAGAAGAGTGTGGGGGTGAACGAGGTCAGTGGAGGGGGAGGGAGGGACAGAAAGGGGACACCTAAAACACTTTCCACAATAAAGATAAATTAAAGGGCCGAAACCGGTTTGGCTCAGTGGAAAGAGCATCGGCCTGTGGACTGAAAGGTCCCGGGTTCGGTTCCGGTCAAGGGCAGGTACCTTGATTGCAGGCACATCCCCAGTAGGGGGTGTGCAAGAGGCAGCTGATTGATGATTCTCGCATTGATGTTTCTAACTCTCTATCCCTCTCTCTTCCTCTCTGTGAAAAATCAACAATATATATATATATATATATATATATATATATATATACACACACACACACACACACACACACACATATTTTTTAAAGATAAATTAAAGCAATGATGTGTCCTTACAAGCGCTCAGCAGAAGAGTTTAGATGAAACGTTTCTGCTAGTTTAAGACGGAAAGGTAACATGAGGTGGCGGAAAGAATATGGAATTTTGAATCAAAGGGCTAGAGCACTCATTTGCTAGCTGTGTGGTCCTGAGCAACTTGACTAATGTTTCGGAGGTTTGGCTTTTTTTTTTTTTTTTTAAATCTGTAAAGTGAAAATAATTATCACCATAATAATCGTAGCTATCTTATGAAATTGTGGTAATATTAAATTAGGTAATGAACACAAAAGTGCTCTTTTAAACTGAGTGTAAATTTACATTTGCTGTGTTTTCTCTCTTCAAAGGCACATTTCCCCCATGTTTTAACATTTCTAAAATGAATGTTTCTTGTAATTGATATGCATATTCAATGCGGTAGTACTTTTTCTTTTCCCCTGGAAAGTTATTAAATGGATGGCGTGTCTCGCAATCAGCGGCTGCTTAGAGACATGAAAATGTGGAAGCTCTATAAAACGAGGTCAGATTTATTATTTTTCACTCGGGTATTTAAGTCGCCTATCCAAAGAGGTGGCCACCAGTTATTAAAGGCGTTTTGTTATGTACAGTGCAATACCACCCAGTGCAGACACTTTCCTACCAAATGTCCATTGCCTCTGAATTCAACTCGATTTCATAGTTGGAACAGTACTTGCTGGTCAACATGAAGAATTGGCAAGCTGAAGAAGAGTTATGGGGGGACCTGTGGTGTAGCAGAGGCTGCCTTTGCCCATGGAGCTGAACTGGAGGACTTTGGCCAAAGCCGAGCTCATCCTCCTCCTCCTCTTCCTTCTCCTCTTCCTCTCCTCCTCCTCCTCCTCTTCTTCCTCCTCCTGTTTTCTCCCACTCCTCTCTTTCCCCTTCTCCTTCTCCCTATCCTTATCCTTCTCTTCCTTCCTCCTCCTCCTCCTCTCTCTCCTCCTTCTCCTCCTCTTCTTCTTCCTCCTCCTCCTGTTTTCTCCCCTCCTCTCTTTCCCCTTCTCCTTCTCCCTATCCTTCTCCTTCTTCTTCCTCTCCATCTTCTTCCTCCTCTATCTCCTTCTTCTTCTTCAACATATTTTTATTGATTTCAATGCAGAAGGGGAGAGAGAGAGAGAGAGAGAGAGAGAGAGAGAGAGAGAGAGAGAGAGAAACATCAATGATGAGAGAGAATCATTGTCCACCTGTCTCCTGCATGCCCCCCACTGGAGATTGAGCCCACAACCCCAGATACGTATCCTGAATGGGAATTGAACCATGACCTCCAGGTTCACAGATTGAGGCTCAGCCACTGAGCCCCGCCCGCTGGGCCAAAGCCTAGCTTCTGCCTTCTCCATCCACCCCTCCAGCTCTCGGCGGGCAAGCTTTACCGAAGGAGCCTTATAAAGGGCAAGGTTTGTTACTATTGTTAAAAGACACGATGCCTTAGACCCCCGCATGCCGTTTGCTTTTCTCTGCATTGATTTTCACTAACTTTTAATGCAGATGCTTCCTGGTACCTAATTGTGCCATGTTATTATCAAACACATGCACGGTATTGGCAGTCTTATTCCCTCCTCCATGCTTCTGCAGGCTTCTGTTGTCTCTTGTGAGGCAATTCCGGTGAGGGAAAACGTCAAATGGAATTTACGGTGATGTATTTCCCCGGCTAGGTTGTAACTATTTCTGAAAGAAATAAAACTTTTCAGACAAGAAAACTGAACAAGAGCAGGTATCCATGGCCGGTGTCTCAGTCTCCCCTGGGAGGGATGAAGGCGCCTCCTGAGTCCACAGGCCGCTCCCTAAGGTTCTCCTGGTTTTCCCGGCAACCGCACCCCAAACAGAGTAGCTTCTGTGAGACTGCACACCCTGTGAGTGGCCCAATAAATATTCATTAGTAAAATGTACATAAGCCACTGATGCATGGTTTGGCTTTGTTTTTTCCTTAAAGATATGTTTTTCACAATAAAACGCTCCATTTTGATCTACTGAGTAGGGTCCGTGTAGGCCTCCAATCATGATCCCGAATTCCGCCGCTCACATCCTTTGGAACTTGGAAAAAAAAAAAAAAAGAACAGATCTGGCCCAAAATGAAACTGGAAAGACATAAAAATGAAGCCATAAATGCCGAGAGATGCCAAGTTCAGCATTCAGCTGCTCCAGTGGAGGGCCTCCGGGTGTTTGCTATGCAAATCTCTGAGTCCTGCCTTCCTCATTACCACAGGGAGACAATTAGGGCTAAAATAAAGATTTCTAGATAACAAGCACAAATCATAAACAAATCCATATACAAAACAAAGAAAGCTAATGTGACTCCTTTATTTTTATTTTTATTTTTTAATATAGTTTTATTGATTTCAGAGAACAAGGGAGAGGGAGAGAGAGAAACATCAATGATGAGAATCATTGACCAGCTAACTGCATGCCCCTACTGGGATCAAGCCTGCAATTCCTTGACCAAAATCGAACCCAGAACCCTTCAGTCCTCAGGCTGATGCTCTATCCACTGAGCCAAACCAGCTAGGGCATGTCCTCTCATGCTTTTCTTGAGACCACCTGCTTGTTGACATTCTTCCTTCAACCTTCTTTCCTAAACAGAACTGTAAACCATCAGCTGCTGCTGCTCAGGACTGTGTCTCTTGTGGGAAGCTGGGTGCTCGTGACCTGGAGGCCATGGGAAGCTCCGCCTCCCTTGCTGTGTAATCAGACTCCTCTGGAGGTCACCCTGGATCCCACAGGGAGCACCCATTCCTGAGGGTCTCCATCATTGGCCTAGATTCAGGAGCAGGGTTCTGATCTTGGCAGCACCCTGACCAGTTGAGTTGTTTGTGCCATATACCCTACCTCAGTGGGCCTCAGGCTTGAACACGTGTTGGAGGTGATCAGGGATTTCCAGCCCAGGCTGTTAGAAGCATGGCTGGGGGCCAGGTTTGGGAAAAACATGGTGCTAGGGCTCCACTCGGCCCAACTAAATCAGAACCTCTGCGGTGGGCTCCAGAGTATATAGTTTTTAATTTTTATTTTTATATTTTATTGGATTTTTTTTTTACAGAGAGGAAAGAAAAGGGATAGAGAGTTGGAAACATTGATTAGAGAGAAACACCGATCAGCTGCCTCCCGCACACTCCCTACTGGGCATGTACCTACATGCCCTTGACTGGAATGGAACCTGAGACCCTTGAGTATAGACCTGATGCTCTAGCCACCGAGCAATGCCAGGCAGGGTTCTACTTAAGGGTTTGTTTAAAGAAAGAGTTCTGCTGCTATAAACCAGACCAAAACCTTTTAAAATTATTGGCCTCCATGGTCTCTTATGTCATTTGGCATTACTCTCATGATCTAAAACTTAACATTTTGTCTGGAAATTATTATTTGTTTCTTTTTCTGCTTGTATTTGATGGTTCTTCTTGAAAACACCCACTTAATAACAAGGACATAATAAAGTTTCATTTATTCAGTATTAAAAGCATCAATGTGGTATACTAACGTTTAAAATAGTTTAAACTTACATCCTGCTAGATGCATACATCCGTTCTTTACAGAAAAGGATTGAATAAAGAATTTAAAGTTTATGACAGATGTCCTCTTATCATATGCCAATTGGAAATAAGGTTATATTTACATATAAGCTCTATGCCCATATATTTATAAATGCGGATAAAAGTTAAAAGTTTCAGCTTCTTTGCATATCCTTCCATGTGCATAAGCATTCGCTTCTTCCTTCCAGAATGATTTCCTTTGAACACCTGCAACAGTGTTGCTCAGTTGGTTGGTTATTGTTGTTTCATACACCGAAGGGTCGCTGGTTTGATTCTTGGTCGGGGCACATACCCAGGTCAATCTCCAGTGGAGTTTGGTTGGAAAGGAGGCAGCTGATGGATGTTTTTCTCTCACATCAATGTATATATCTCTCTCTCCCTCTTCTTTCCTCTTCCTCTCTAATATCAATAAAAAGAAGACATTGTGGTTTGAGATGTGTGTGTGTGTGTGTGTTGAGTGTGTTTTGTGTGTGTGTGTGTGTGTGTGTGTGTGTGTGTTTGTGTATGCATGGAAATAAGGATATATGTTTACAGATAAATATAAGAAAATATGCATACTCACACCAAGCACATAGCTATAATGACAAAGCACACCAATTTACTGCTAGATGTTATGGACTCAAGTTCCCCACTAACTGGATACCAGAAGTAGAAGAAACAAGAACATCCAATGAAAATGCAAGTTTTAG
Source organism: Vespertilio murinus (assembly GCA_963924515.1). Classification (NCBI taxonomy): domain Eukaryota; kingdom Metazoa; phylum Chordata; class Mammalia; order Chiroptera; family Vespertilionidae; genus Vespertilio; species Vespertilio murinus. The sequence continues at coordinate 19,975,029 of OZ004720.1, read as the reverse complement.
AAGTACCTGAGAGAGTTACTAACACCGTGCTTCCCCGAAAATAAGACATCCTCCGAAAATAAGACCCACTTCATGGAAACATAATACACCCCCTGAAAATAAGACCTAGCGCATCTTTGGGAGCAAACATTAATATAAGGCACTGTCTTATTTTCTGGGAAACAGGGTAGTTAGTGAATAATAAACTCTACGACACAAGGACCTGATGTTAATGGAAGCAGATGCCGGCTAGTCCAGAACTTTCTACAAGGGGAGGGGAGAGGCCGAGGTTGTTGGGCTTCTGGGCGGCTCGGCTGTCCCTCAGGGCAGATTCAGATCCATCGCTGCTTTCCAAACTTGGGGATATTTTAAAAAAATACCAGTGCCTGGACCCCCACCTCAGACCAGCTGCACCAGACACTCCGGCCCGGTCGGTGCCAACGATCCAAGTCCTCCCGGTCACTGTCACGTGCAGCTGGGGGATAATAGAATCCATTACCCAGGGACCCCTGGTCTCTGCCATGGGGGTGCGTTCGGCACGGGGGTCAGGCCCCACTGACACTTTCTTTTTCTTCTGCTGCAAGAAGGTGGCAAGTCCTACAAGGAGTCTCCATGTCGTGGGAGGTCAGCTGGGTTGTAATTAGCTCTAATTGGCTCTCCCAGCAGCTGAAAGCGTTTCTCCCTACAGCTAGCTGCATGAGACTCCACCAGGGGAGGGATGGCTTGACCTTGACCTCTGAAAACATCTAAGAAGTCCCTTTCAGCAGGGCCAGGCCATGCCCAGGGAATGGATGGGAAACAGTCTGGCTGAGGCAGGTTCTCTCTCCCGGGTCCCAGGACCGCTGACTCGCAGAGAAAGGACTGGGCGGGGAAGGAGACAGCACCCTCATTTTGGGTCAGCACTGCCCCTTCACTTGGTTAGCTGTCACCTAGTAACTTTGGGGTGCTCGCTCCCCTTCAGGGGGAGAAACCGAGCCCCCTACACATGTATTGAATGCAGAAGAGTAACACCGAATGCCCGGAAGGGCTTCATCCACGCTGCTCCCCGGCAATCAGTCCTGAGCAATTAAGGTGGCTTCCAAGGGCCTCGTGTTTTCTCGCGTCTCCAGTTTCGTTTTGTACCAAACGCATGGAACCACTCCTCTTTCCTGAAATAAGCCTGTTCACAGCTTCCTTTTCTTTTTCCCTCCCCCGTGTGGTGTGTCTGTGTTTTCTTCTCCGCAGGTATCTCTGCGGGGGCACGACCCCTGTCGCCCTCCCACAGGGCGTCCCGTGGAAAAGGGTCCGCATAGTGGCTGAATGCAGGGGCATTCGTGACGTGATCTGGCCTGCACTTTCAAGGGCCACGAAACCCAAGTCGGAAGGAAAAGATCCAAAGGGCCAGATGGCGGAGGAGACTAGCATTTAAATATATTTTATTGATTTTTTACAGAGAGGAAGGGAGAGGGATAGAGAGCTAGAAACATCGATGAGAGAGAATCATCGATCAGCTGCCTCCTGCACACCCCCTACTGGAGATGTGCCCCAAACCAAGGCACATGCCCTTGACCGGAATCGAACCCAGGACCTTTCAGTCCGCAGGCCGATGCTCTATCCACTGAGCCAAACAGGTTAGGGGGAGACTAGCGTTTTTTGCGTTAGAATCTAGGCGATGGCAACAAAGTTGAGGCTGGACTAAGATACAAAGAGAGTCAGGTGAAGAGGCAGGAATGGCAAAAGGCTACTGCCCCCGGCAGCCAAAATGCCACTTCTCTTAAGTCCGTGTTCAGCAAACTGCGGCCCGTGAGCCACATGCGGCTCTTTGGCCCCTTGATTGTGGCTCTTCCACAAAACACCACGGCCTGGGCGAGTCTATTTTGAAGAAGTGGCGTTAGAAGAAGTTGAAGTTTAAAAAATGTGGCTCTCCAAAGAAATTTCAATCGTTGTCCTGTTGGTATTTGGCTCTGTGGACTCATGAGTTTGCCCACCAGTCTTAAGTGCAAGTCAGTGTTGCATAGTGGATAACGGGACTGGCTTTGGGGAGATGGAATTGGGTTCACATCTCGCCTCTGCCACTCACTCATGGCCCATTCTTGGGCGGGATCCTGCCTCCCACAGCACCCTCAGAAGGTGGGGGGATGCAACTCTTGCTACTGCAAGCTCAGCTCACACAGAACAGCAAGAGAAACAGGATGGGGAGGCGCAGGTGCAGGCAGCGAGGGACCGGGGTCTCTGGACCCGCCCTGCTCACACGTGCCTCCCCTCCCCAGCGGGGGGGCGTGGCTTCTGCTCAGAGTCCCCCGGGCGCTCTCCACCTGTGTCACCGTCCCAGGCTGACCCAGGACGGCTGTACGCGGGCCCGAGAGTGGCTATAACAGAGGACCACCACTTACAACACCCCTGATGTACTGTCTCACAGCCCGGAGACCAGAAGTCCAAGGTCAAGGTATGGACAGGGCCGTGCGCCCTCTGAACGCGAGGGGAGGGTCCGTTCCAGGCTTCTCTCCCGGCTCCTGGGGGCTCCGGCCCCCGGGGCAGCCTCACTCCATGCTTCCTTCCCTTGGAGCTCTCCCCGTGCTGGTCTGCGCCCCTGTTTTTCCTTTTAAATGGGGACACCAGTCATATTGGAACGGGGTCCACCCTAATGGTATTTGAACTTGATGACCTCTGGAAAGAGCCCCCCTCCCTCCATCTCTAAATCAGGTCTCATTCTGAGGCCCCGGGAGCCGGGGTTTCAAAATATCTTTCCTAGAACCTAGGACAGTGGTCGGCAAACTGCAGCTCGCGAGCCACATGCGGCTCTTTGGCCCCTGGAGTGTGGCTCTTCCACAAAACACCGCGGCCTTGGCCGGGTCTGTTTTGAAGAAGTGGCGTTAGAAGAAGTTTAAGTTAAAAAAAAAATTGGCTCTCCAAAGAAATCTTAATCGTTGTGCTGTTGATGTTTGGCTCTGTGGACTAATGCGTTTGCCGACGCCTGATAGGGGACCATAATCCAACCCACAGCTACAGCCTCCCCCGGCACTAATTACTGCGGAGGGAGCGAGACCGGCCACAGCTGGTGTGAATCAGCCGGGGTGGGGTGGACGCTGGGGAACGGTCTGCTGTGCCCACGCATGTTCCTCGTGGGAACTCAGCACCAGGCTGGGACTCCACGTGTTTGTCTGCCTGTGACCTGGAACCAGGCACTCAGCCTCAGTGGAGCAGCTATAAACACGAGGCTGGTGTGGCCCGCCGGGCAGCAGCTGCATGAGACGATCTGTGTAAAGGGCCCGGCGTGGCGCTTGGTCCCACAGCACATGAACAGTACACGAGAGGGTCCCTCGTTGTGGCTATTGGTATTAGTGCGGCGCCTGGTGTGGCCATGGGTGAAGGAGCTGCCCTCGTGGCTCAGGAAGAAACTCGAGTGGCACCAGAGGAACAGGGATGAGAGAGCACTGGGCCTTAGAATCTTTGAAACGAAGGACCTCAGGATGTTCATGGGGAGATCTGGCAAAGATACGGGCCTGAGCCCTAGCCAGTATGACTCGGTGGGTAGAGCTCCTTGAGCCTGCAGACTGAAGGGTCCCAGGTTCCATTCTGGTCAAGGGCACATGCCCGTGGTGTGGGCTTGGTCCCCAGTAGGGGGCGTGCAGGAGGCAGCCAATCAATGATTCTCTCTCATTATTGATGTTTCTCTCTCTCTTCCTCCCTTTCTGAAATCAAGAAATATATATATTAAGAAAAAAAAAGGTACAGGCCTGATGCCCTGGAGCAGTGGTTCTCAACCTGTCTAATGCTGTGACCCTTTAATACAGTTCCTCATGTTGTGGTGACCCCAAGCCATGAAGTTGTTTTCGTTACTACTTCATAACTGTCATTTTGCTACTGTTTTCCGATGGTCTTAGGCTCTATTGCAGCATAAGACCATTGGAAAACATAGATATTTACATTATGATTCATAACAGTAGCAAAATGACAGTTATGAAGTAGCAATGAAAATAATTTTATGGTTGTGGGTCACCACAACATGAGGAACTGTATCAAAGGGTCTTGGCGTTAGAAAGGTTGAGAACCACTGTCCTGGAGGATGCTACAAGCTTTGTCATTGGTTAACTATTCATTAGTAGTGTAAGGAGCTAGCTCAGGGACAGGCTGCAAACCAGGAAAGGGGGAGGACCCTCCGGGAGCCCCTGTGCTTAGGCAGACACTGGGTAGGAAGGAAATAGAGACCCCGAGGTCCTGACAGCATTCTTGTTTGGCATCTCAAAGTGCAAAAGGAAAAGCTGTAATTGCGTGGTGTGAACTTTAAAGGAGGCAGGAGGGTCGGTCTCAGTTGTATCTCAGATGAATGAAATGCAGGGAGTGGAGGATCGAACTAGGTCTAGGGGAGGGGGACCGGATGGGAGAGTTTGGGAGCTTAAGGGAGGAAGGTTCAAGTCCAAAGCTGAACATTGGGCAGGATGTTGAGGCTCTGTGGTGATGTGAAGGGCAGTGGTAGAAGTGTGGGGGCGGGGGGAATATTTTGGGATTACAGTGAGTGATTGTGAGTTGCAGCCAGCGTGGAGTCCAGTCTGGGCAAGATTCAGAGAAAGATGGCATACTGGGGATAATTTGGGGTGCCCCGGAAGCCCTGGAACTTGGAGGAGGCTCCTGGGGCTCCCGGCAGGTGTGAGGGCATTGTGGTGAGGTTCAGTCTGGCATCGGGGGTTGAGGACGCTGCGGCGTGTCTGGCCCACATGGATGCGACAGTGTAGAGGCACAGAGATCTAAAACTGTGCGTGCACATTTGGGGCTGGGGGTGGAGGGGATGATGCCTTAGTAAAAGATGCTATCTAAATTCCAGGCTTTTTCCTGCAGTCTGGACCAAGTTAAAGACTCTGCCAATGTTATAAACCAAAAAGAATTTTCCCCCCAACTTCGTCACAATACGTTGAAGTGGTGAAATGAATGCATGCTGTAGTTATTGACTGGCTTACTCTTCCTTTGTGGGTTTAAGCGTCGTGCTTTTGTGATTCCATGTGTGCTTATGAGCAGCGTACCTTTCCGTTGTGTGTTTTAGCATGTCACCCATGAGGAAACTAGGAACCCGGTCTCTGTCAAACACTCTGTACTGTCTAGCAAAGTGTTTCTAGCTGAAGATAATTTGGTATATTTCTTTTGGGTGGGGCCAACTAATGAAAAGACATTACTTTATTAATGAAAAATGTTCTTAGTGTGGGAAACAGTAATCAAGTGTTAATGTATCCACGTTTTGATGCGAGGAGGGAGGAGGCAGTAGAGGACTTGGCATGCGAACCGAACCCTTGGTTCCTGGTCTTGCTTATGGGGTGAAGGCAGAGGAGCAGACCAGCAGAGAGCACACAGGACAAGGGCAGAGCTGGGTTTCTCCCACCAACAGAATAAGTCACCTGCCTGGTGTGGGAGTTAGGGATGTGGGGGTGTGGGGAGGGGTGGGAAGCCCCCTCCACATGAAGGAATGGGGTCATGAGGTTCCACACCCATCCAGAGGAGACTCCTCCACATTCACCCAGACGATAGAATTCAACGTAAGAGAACGAACCTTCAAGAAAAAACAAAATTAAAAAAGCAGGATACTACCTAGGTGGCTATTTTCCTGCCTTCTGATTAAGGATGGTCTTCTTTGCTCATCATCGGAATGGTCCAAGGAATCCACAGAGACAGATCAATAATTTTGACTATAGACAATTTGGGGGCTAACAGATGATGAAAGACTTTTTTTAAAAAATGAAGAAAGTGCACGTGGGTGGGAGGATAAATCGAGGCAACCTTTCTGGGTATGAGTTTGGCAATTTATTTTAAGAGCCTTAACATGTTCATATCCTTGGACTCAATATTTCCATTCTTAGAAACCCGAGGACGTAATCGATGCTAGGGTCAAAGATTTATGGTCAAAGATGTTCATTTCAGGCCATTCATCACAATGGAAAAATTGGGACCGACGGAATGCCCACAATATGAATATGATTAAATGCATGGTGGCTCCATACAGTGGGAGTTTTATGTTTCAAGTTAAAAATGGAGCTTTTAAGTGCTTTTTAATGGGGGAAATGCTTGAAAAAAATTAAACAAAAACAAAAAAATACAGGACACACCACAAAAAAATAATGCATTGTATAATCGTAGTGGTGAAAAAAACAGCTTTTGTTGTAAAAAATATTTTTTAAAAAATGCATCAAAATGTGAACCATAGTGATTGGGATGGTAGCCATCTTTGCTTGCTTTAAAATGGTAAAAATTCTGGTTTTTTACATTCTACTTAGATGAGTGCTCATTGGTCGTGTTCCTTCAAAGGCCATATTTTTTTGATGGGATCTCAAGGTCATCATGGGGTCCTTCGGCATGCCAGTCTGGTGGCGCTGGGACCAAGAACCACCTGCCAAAGTCCCATTAGGACAGCGAGGCCTTCGCCGAGGCCGCACTCCTGGCAGTTTCTGGAAAGAAGCACTTTGGGAAGAGGTGTGAGAGAGATACCCGAGCCGGGGCACCAGCTGGGCCAGTCAGTGTGCAGGCAGAGCTGCTGGAGCCAGTCCAGGTACCCAGTGCACCGACTGGCGCCTCCTCGGAGCATCTGCTGCCCGCTCCTGCCCAGGCACGCCGCCAGCTGCGCCGCCAGCCCGGCTGCAAGCGTGCTCCTCCCGCTGTAAGTGGGACATCCAAAATAGCCCCCCGTCTGTCTGCTCCTCTTCCCCAGAGAGCCGGGGCTTGTATGCAGATCTAGTTGATAACATTCCTAACCTTGCTATTGCAAACCAGGCCTGGAGAGTCTGGCCTCATACAGACGCAGATAGGACGGCAGCAGAACCTAGAGTTCCCTAATGTGGAAAAGAAAAGACTTAAGCCCAGCCGGGGTGGCTCAGTGGTGGAGCGTCGACTAGTGAACCAGGAGGTCATGGTTCGATTCTCTGTCAGGGCACACGCCTGGGTTGCAGGCTCGATCCCCAGTGTGGGGCGTGCAGGAGGCAGCCGATCCATGATTCTCTCTCATTATTGATGTTTCTCTCTCTCTCTCTCTCTCTCTCTCTCTCTCTCTCTCTCTCCTTTCCTCTCTGAAATCAATAAAATATATACTGAGTGGCCAGATTATTAGGATCTCTGAATGTATAATAATCTGGCCACTCAGTGTATATCCTATATAATAAAAAGCTAATATGCTATTGTCCCCTTGACCAGGAGTTCGACCAGCAAGCAGGCTGGCCAACTATCCATGTCCCCTCCCCCTGGCCAGGCTGGCTGGACCCCACCCATGCATGAGTTCAGGTACTGGCCCTCTTTAAAAAAAAAAAAAAAAATATATATATATATATATATATATATATATATATATATATATATATCCCCACACACACTATCTGAATGGAAAGATTATTATGTGTTCAGAGATCATAATAATCTGACCACTCAGTGTATATAAAACAAAACCACTTGAGAGTTTTGAGCACAGAGTGAGGGCTGAGACCAGGGCTCACTTGCTGTAGAGAGCTCGTTTCAAAATGGCACCATTCCTCTGAAGTCAGACTTTTTTCTCAGCCTCTTCTATCTTTTTAATTTTTTTTCTTGATCCCAAATATTTAAGGAAAAAGAATCCCAGAAAACAAAAGAATATTTGCTCAGATTGTTGCTTGACCTTGGTGAGTCGCTAGTTGAAATTAGGAGTATTCGGCAGCATTTTATAGAAGTAAAATTCCCCTTTGAGAATTTGCCCCTTTTTAGAGCTTTGGTATTACTTGTTAAAATTATAGCTGGGACAAATGTGCTATCGGCTCCGTTCAGTATGGAGTTTCTTCCAAAAATTAAAAATGGGACTGCCTAATGACCCAGCAATTCCACTTCTGGGAATATATCCAAAGAAACCCAAAACATCGATTCAAAAGAACATATGTACCCTTGTGTTCTTTGCAGCATTATTGACAACTAGAGGCGCGGTGCATGAAATTTGTGCACAGGTAGGGTCCCTAGGCCTGGCCCCGTGATCAGGGCCAATCTGTGGGGTGACCGGTGGGGCAATTGGGGGCCCTGCTGGCACCAGTCTTGGCCAGCCTGGGGCTGCCTGCTGTCTGGCTCCACCCCCACTGCCAGTCACCTCCCTCTATGGGGCTACTGGTAGGGTGATCAGGGGTTGGCATCCACCTTGGCTGGCCTGGGGCCCGTGGGCTAGGAACACCTCCTTCGTTAAGCATCTGCCCCCTGGTGGCCAGTGCGTGTCATAGCGATGGGTTGTTCCACAGGTCATTCTGCCATTTGGTCGATTTGCATATTAGGCTTTTATTATATAGGATAGCCAAGATCTGGAAGCAGCCCCGGTGGCCATCGGTAGATGAGTGGTACATTTCCACAATGGAATACCACTCATGCCTGAAAAGAAGGCAATCTTACCCTTTGGGACAGCATGGATGGACCTAGAGTATATTATTCTTACTGAAATAAGCCAGTTAGGAAAAGACAAGTATCACACGATCTCATACGTGGAATCGAGTGAACAAAATAAACTAACAAACAAAATAGAGACAGACTCAGAGGTGCAGAGAACAGAGTGACAGTTGTCACAGGGGAGGAGGATTGTGGGGGCCGGTGAAAAAGGTCAAGGGATTAAGGAATCAAAGAGCCGATAGATACCGACAGAGGGAAAGGGGTGAGAGGAGGTAGATGGGGGAATAGGTGGGGTAAATGGTGATGGGGGGAAACTTGACTTGGGATGGCGAACACACAGTACCTTATACAGATGCTGTGTTATAGAACCATACACCTGAAACCTATCCACTTTGACTAACCAATGCCACCCCAACAAATTCAATAAAGATAAAAGGAGAGATGCCTAGTGTTTTCCATATTTCGCTGAGCTGTACTGAACAGCAATCTTGTCAGATTAGGGAGAGAGACCTGTTGCCATCTTTTAAAACACTTTTATTGTATTAATTTTTTTACAGAGAGGAAGGGAAAGGAATAGGGAGTCAGAAACATCGATGAGAGAGAAACATCGACCAGCTGCCTCCTGCACACCTCCTGCTGGGGATGTGCCCGCAACCAAGGTACATGCCCTTGACCGGAATCGAACCTGGGACCCTTGAGTCCGCAGGCCCACGCTCTATCCACTGCGCCAAACCAGTCAGGGCATGTTCCCATCTTTTCCATGTACCCGCAGAACTGCATGGTCCTCTCTCTTGCATCTGATGCCGCTGAAATGTCTAAATTATGAAATGACACAGGACGTAGCGGATGCGAGATCGGGAAGTTAAAATACGGCAGTGGCAGCTGGTGCGGGCAGCTGCGGTGGAGATGTTCGCGATGGGCAGCGATGTTTCAAGAAACATGGAATTGAACAGTCGGTGGTACCCGGATGTTCCCCAAACTGCCTCTCACAGGCTTCTTCCTTTGTCCGTGGCCAAACGGGCTTCTATTGGCTGTGTCACCCTGCCCCGAGGCCAGGCCGACGTCCAGGCCGGGGGCGTTTTCTGCAGAACTGGGAACGGGCTGGACTTGGCGGCTGGAAAAGGGGAAAAAGCTTCATGCCTCCGTGTCTCATTTGCTTTCCCCTCCGACTCCAGCAGGCACAGGCCCCGGATCAGCCGGGGAACAGTAGGGAAGGAGCGAGGGAGAGGGAATCAATCTGTTCCGAGGTCTGTCTCCCTGCTCCTTGGAACGGGGAGCCGGCGCCACCTCGGAGCCCAAGCGTTCTTGTATGGGGGAGAGCGTCCTTTTTAAAGAATTAGTCTTCAGCATCCTGTCAATTCCGGCCTCCAAATCTGGCTGAGTAATCAAATGCCAGCTGACAGCAAATATCAAACTGCTCGGGAGCCCGAGTGAGACACAGACAAGTGGGTTCTGTGTGATTGCTTTGGTAATTTGCTTTTTAATCTTTAATACCAATTAAATGCAGGGGAGCCGAAGCCCCGGCGTCGCTCAGAGGAGACAGCCCGTCAGCGGATGCTGCGAGCTGCCCAGCATGGATTTCTTGGCTCCCGTGACTGCATCGGGTCTCGGGGAGCAGCGAGGCTGGCAATGACCGAGGACTCTGCACCCCCTGCCTCGCACCACACTTGCCAGCCCACGTGGTTTGCCTCAAAGGCTCTGATCGATTACCTTCCCCTCGGTTGTCCCAGCACCACAGTGGGCCTACTTTTTATTTTTATTTTTTTTTAGCCTCCATGAGGCAAAGCATGAGGGAAGGAGGAAGAGAAACAATGTTTACTGAACACCCCCTCAGGGGCCGGTTCCAATGCAGAGGCTGCTCGCTCTTGGTGGTATGTGTCAAGACATCAGTGTAGGCTCGTGTCCCTGAGTCCAACCCCAAAGGAACTTAAGAACAGTGGTTCTGTGCCCGGCTGGTGTGGCTCAGTGGTTGAGCATCCACCTATGAACGGTTCAGTTCCCAGGCAGGGCAATGCCCAGGTTGTGGGCTCGGGCCTCCCGTGGGGGACATGCAGGAGGCGGCCGGCCAATGGCTCTTTCTCATCATTTAAAAAAAATATATATATTTTATTGATATTGTATAGAGAGGAAGGGAGAGAGACAGAGAGCTAGAAACGTCGATGAGAGAGAAACATCCATCAGCTGCCTCTTGAGCACCCCCTACCGGGGATGTGCCCGCAACCAATGTACATGCCCTCGACCGGAACCGAACCCTGGACCTTTCAGTCTGCAGACCGACGCTCTACCGCTGAGCCAAACCGGTTTCGGCTCTTTCTCATCGTTGATGTTTCTCTTTTTCTCCCTCTCCCTTCCTCTCTGAAATCGATAAAAAATATATTAAAAAGAAAACATACCCCCCAAACAGTGGTTCTCAGCCCAGGATGATGCCCCTTCTCCAGGGCCCTTTGGCAATATCTGGAGATAGTTTGTTGGTCTCAGCTGGGAAGAGGGTACCATGGGTAGGTGGTGGGTATACACCAGGGATGCTTCGGGGATCCTACAGTGTGCAGGGCAGCCCATACATCAGTGAGCCATTTGGCCCAAAATGTCAGTGATGCGGCGGTTGAGATACTTGCTCTGGACTGAAAACAGAAACTTAGAAAAATGAGAAAATTTTTGGAGTTCTAGAGGTTTTTGAAAAAAACAACAACAACATATATTTTTATTGATTTCAGAGAGAGAGAGAACCATCAATGATGAGACAGAATCATTGATCGGCTGCCTCCTGCATGCCCCCTACCGGGGATGTGCCCGCAACCAATGTACATGCCCTTGAACCTGGGACCCTTCAGTCCGCAGACCGGCGCTCTATCCGCTGAGCCAAACCGGTTTCAGCTCTTCCCTCAATTTTAAACCTGGAGCCAACCGTTAGAAAACATCAGCCAAACCCAAGCGGAGGCTGTTCTATAAAATGCCTGATTCGTGTTCTTCAACAGTGTCCTGGTCAGGAAGGACAGAAGGCCGAGGGGCTGTCACAGATGGAAGCTACTCCACAGACTATGGGGATATGACATCTACGAGTGTAGGCAAGGTAGGATTATGAGTTAAACCCAGAACAACAACAACAACAACAAAAAAGGGAGATGAGGCAAAGCAAGGATGATACGGGAACATCTGTAGTTTGCTTAATAATATCGAACCACTGTTCATTTTACTATTTTTACCTATGACGCTAATTTTAGGGAAAATTGAATAAAGAACGAGGATTTTCCGTTCTGTCTGGGCAACTCCTCTGTCTAAAGTTCTTCCAAAATAAAAGAATGGAAAATATGCAAATCCATCATCTCCAGCGCTGAAAAATTTGATGACTAATTATAATATGAGGGGCTCCACCTCCTCACCACTACACGGTATCAACAATCTTTATAATTTTAGACATCCTAATAGACGTGTAGTGGCATCTCATTAGGGCTTTGATTTGCATTTCCCTAATGACTAATGATTTTGGGCATCTTTTCAGATGCTTATTTGACATACGCTTGATGAAATGTCTGTTCATATCTATTTTTTTTTTTAAATTTGCTTTTTGTGTGTGTGTGTGCTCTGAGGATTCTTTACCTTGTCTGCAAACAAGCAAGACATGTGATGCACAAGTATATTTTCTTGGACATTTTAGGTCAATCTCTAAAGTTCTGAAGGAGAGATAGAATATGATTTGTGTTGCTTCGGGTTGGGCAAGACATTTTCCGATATAGCACGAAAAGTACAATCCATAAACTAAAAGATTAAGTTGGACTCTACTGAAATGAAAACTTGTAATATCCTTTTTTTTTTGGTCTTATTATTCGAGTAATGCTGGCGTCATCAAATGAGTTTGGAAGTATTCATTTTCATTTTTGGGGGGGAGATGAGCAGAAATTGGAATTATTTCCTCCTTAAATGTTCGGTGGAATTTGCCAGTGAAGCCATATGGGTCTGGGTTTTCATTCGTTGGAGGGTTTCAACAATGCATTTAATTCTCTTAATTGACACAGGCATATTCAGGTTACTATTTCTTCTTGAGTGAGTGTTGGTAGTTGATGTCTTTCAAATAATCAGTTGATTTCACTTAAGGTGTTGAAGTTATTGACATCAAGTTATTCTGACTATCCCCTCATTATCATTGTGATAATTACAGGAGCGGTGGTCATAGCCCCTTTTCTATTTCAGATATTGGAAATGTGTGTCTTTTTTTTAATTACTCAGTCTGTCTAGAAATCTATTAACTTTATTGATTTTTATATAAAATCCAGTTTTGGGTTTCATTGATTTTTTCACTGTCGTTGGTCTTTTCCATTTCATTGATTTCTGCTCTTACCTGTATTATTTGCTTTTCCCTTCTTGCTTTGGCTCTGATTTGCTTTTTCTGAAGTACTCTTAGGTGAGTGATTTGAGATCTTTATTCTTTTCTAATTATAAGCAAAAAATGCTACACGTGTCTAAGCACTGCTTTAATGGCATTTTATAACTTATTTTCATTTTCATTCCATTTAAAATATTTTAAAGTCTCCCTGGAGACTTTTTCTTTGACCAAAATGTTATTAGTAGTGTGTTTTTAATGCCCAAATATTTAGATGCTTACCAAATACCTTTCTGTTACTAATTTCTAGTTTAATTTCTTTATGGTTGGAGACTTGATTTTGTATAATTTCTATTCTTTCACTTTTGTGAAACATTGTTTAATGTCCAAGAATATCATCCATTTTGGTGAATGTTCCGTGTAAATGTAAAAATCAATCAGATTTGGTCAACTTTGGTGTATGGCGTTGTTCAGGACTTTTATTTTATTTACTTTTTTATTTTTCTAAATATATTGATTTTTTACAGAGAGGAAGGAAGAGGGATAGAGAGTCAGAAACATCGATCAGCTGCCTCCTGCACACTCCCTACTGGGGATGTGCCCACAACCAAGGTACATGCCCTTGACCGGAATTGAACCTGTGACCCTTCAGTCTGCAGGCTGATGCTCTATCCACTGAGCCAAAAACGGTTAGGGCTATTAAGGACTTTTATATTCTTAGTTGTTTTCTCCCTACTTGTCAGTTACTTAGAGCAGCAGTTTGCAACCTTTTTATCTCACGGCACAGATAAACTAATAACTACAATTCGGGGGCACACAGAAAAATATATTGTATGCTTTGCCCATCTAACAAATATAAAGAAGTAAACTTTTGATTCCTTTGCACCAAATGACTATTGTTGTCTCGGCCATTGCTACTTTTTTTCCTTGACAACCGAAAGGAAAAGAGCTGAGTGCTCCTGACTAAAATAGTCAGGTATTGCATTCTTTAAAACTTCTTGCGTAACACAGGTTGAAAATCGCTGACTGGGAGCATCAAGGGTGGATTTGGTTATTACTGTTTCAACAAGATAAGGTTCGAATTCATATATTTTGAAGTTCTGCTGTTGGTTCAACCACCGATAAATTTACTGTTTCCTTTTTTGAGAATGGAACCCTTTATTATTAAGTCATGTCCCTATTTGTCCTACCAACCGATACGCCAGCTTTCCCTGGTCCGTGTTTGCACTCAGCGCAGTGGGGTGAACACAGCAGACCAGAGGCTGCTGTCCTTCCGAAGGCCATGGGCAAGGTGGGCTCTTGGCTGACATTGGGGAATTTGGATTTCTTTTTGTCTAACGTCTCCTTATTGTTTCTCTCGGTAGCTTCCACTCAGTGGTCTTGGTCCTACTTCATTGGATGATGTAGAGAAAAAACTATTTCCACGGGTGCGGTGTGGCATCATTTGTTTTGAGTTAATATTTTGTATGGTATGAGTGAAGAAGGCTTAAGTTTTTTTTTTTTTTTAATATCCAATTGTGGCAGCACCATATGTTGAGCAGACTGTACCAATTCATTTACTGTAAGCACAAGACTAAGTTTTGAACCCTGAACTCTCTTCCGTGGATCCATATTTCTATGCGGCCGCCCCCGACAGCCTCCGACAGCCTCCGACAGCCCGCAACAGGACCCGACCGCACCCGACAGCCCCTGACCCTCCCCAACAGCCCGAGACCGCCCCTGACAGTTCCCGACAGTTCCCGACAGTTCCCGACCGTCCCCGACAGCCCACACAGAACCCGACAGCCCCTAACAGCCTGCAACAGCCCAGACAGCACCCAACAGCCCCCGACCGCACAAACAGCGCAGAAAGAACCCAACAGCCCCCGACCTCACCCCACAGCCCGCGACCGCACCCGACAGTTCCCGACCGCACCCTACAGATACCAACTGCCCCCGACCGCAACTGAGAACCCCTGACGGCCCCCGACATCCCAGAACAGCCTCTGGCCGCCCCCACAGCCCCGACCGATGCCGATAGCCACCTGCCGCCCCCATAGCCCCGACTGCCCCCCACTCCCCCTATCGCACCCGACAGCCCCCGGCCGCCGCCATAGCCACTACCGCACTCGACCGCACCTGACAGCATTCGAACGCAGCTGATAGCCATGGACCGCACCCGACAGTTCCCGACAGCCCCCGACTGCACCCGGCAGTTTCCGACTGCACCCGACAGTCCCCGACCACACCCGACAGTTCCCGACTGCACCCGACAGTCCCCGAAAGCACCCGACAGTCCCCGACCACACCCGACAGTTCCCGACAGCCCCCGACTGCACCCGATGGACCCCGTCCGCACCCAACAGATCTCGACGGCCCCAAACAGCCCTGGAAAGCACCTGTCCCCACAGCCCGGACCGACACCGAAGCCCCCCGCCGCACCCATAGCCTCGACTGTCCCCGACTCCCCCAATCCCACCAGTCAGCCCCGGCCGACGCTACAGCCACTACCGCACTCGACCGCACCTGATAGCCATGGACCGCACCCGACAGTTCCCGACAGCCCCCGACCACACCCGACAATTCCCTACTGCACCCGACAGCCCCCGACTGCACCCGACTGTTCCCGAACGCACCCGAAAACCCCGGACCGCACAAGATAGTTCCCGACTGCCCCTGAGCGCACCGCACAGACCCCAGCCGCACCCGACAGTTCCCGACTGCCCCGGACAGCCCTGGACAGCACTTGACCACACCCAACAGCCACAGACAGCACCCCCTGCCGCCACCAAAGCCCCACCGCCCCCACAGCCCCGACCACCCCTAACAGCCCCCAAGAGCTCTGGACAGCCTCCGGCCGCCCCCACAGCCCAGACCGACACCGAAGCCCCCCGCCGCACCCATAGCCCCGACTGTCGCCACCTCCCCCAATCCCACCAGTCAGTGCCCGGCCGCCGCTATAGCCACTACCGCACTCGACCGCACCTGGCAGCATTCGAACGCACCTGATAGCCATGGACCGCACCCGACAGTTCCCGACATTCCCCGAATGCACCGGACAGTTCCCGACCGCACCCGACTGCACCCGGCAGTTTCCGACTGCACCCGAAAGTCCCCGACCACACCCGACATGTTCCCGACCGCACCCGAAAGTCCCCGAAAGCACCCAACTGTTCCCGACCACACCCGACAGTCCCCGTATGCACCCGACAGTTCCCAAACGCACCCGACAGCCCCCGACCGCACCAGATACTTCTCGACTGCCCCCGAGCGCACCCCACAGACCCCGGCCGCACCCGAGAGTTCCCGACTGCCCCGGACAGCCCTGGACAGCACCTGACCGCACCCAACGGGCACAGACTGCACCCCCTGCCGCCACAAAGGCCCGACCGTCCGCACAGCCCCGACCACCCCTAAGAGCCCCCAACAGCTCCGGACAGCCTCCGGCCGCCCCCACAGCCCCGACCGACACCAAAGCCCCCCGCCGCACCCATAGCCCCGACTGTCCCCGACTCCCACAATCCCACCTGTCAGCGCCCGGCCGTCGCTATAGCCACTACCGCACTCGACCGCACCTGACAGCATTCGCACGCACCCGAAAGCCCCGGACGGCACAAGATAGTTCCCGACTGCCCCCGAGCGCACCCGACAGTTCCCTACTGCACCCGACAGTCCCCGAAAGCACTCGACAGTCCCCGAACGCACCCGAAAGCCCCGGAAGGCATAAGATAGTTCCCGACTGCCCCCGAGCGCACCCCACAGACCCCGGCCGCACCCGACTGTTCCCGACTGCCCCGGACAGCCCTGGACAGCACCTGACCGCACCCAACAGCCCCAGACAGCACCCCCTGCCGCCACCAAAGCCCTGACCGTCCCCAAGCCCCGACCACCCCTATCCGCCCCCAACAGCTCCGGACAGCCTCCGGCCGCCCCCACAGCCCCGACCGACACCGAAGCCCCCCGCCGCACCCATAGCCCCGGCTGTCCCCGAATCCCCCAATCCCACCCGTCAGCGCCTTGCCGCCGCTATAGCCACTACCGCACTCGAACGCACCTGACAGCATTCGAACGCACCTGATAGCCATGGACCGCACCCGACAGTTCCCGACAGCCCCGGACCACACCCGGCAATTCCCGACTGCACCCGACAGTCCCGACCACACCGGACAGTTCGCACCCGCACCAGACAGTTACCGACAGCCCCCGACTGCACCCGGCCGTTTCCGACTGCACCCGAAAGTCCCCGACCACACCGGACATTTCCCGACTGCACCCGACAGTCCCCGAAAGCACCCGACAGTTCCCGACCACACCCGACAGCACCAGACAGCACCAGATAGTTCCCGACTGCCCACGAGGGCAACCCCACAGAATGCGGCCACACCCGACAGTTCCCGACTGCACCCGACAGTCCCCGAAAGCACCCGACAGTTCCCGACCTCACCCGAAGACTCGGACCGCACAAGATAGTTCCCGACTGCCCCCGAGCAGACCCCACAGACCCCGGCCGCACCCGACTGTTCCCGACTGCCCTGGATAGCCCTGGACAGCACCTGACCGCACCCAACAGCCCCAGACAGCACCCCCTGCCGCCACCAAATCCCCGAACGCCCCCACAGCCCCGACCACCCCTAACAGCCCCCAACAGCTCCGGACAGCCTCCGGCTGCCCCCGAGCCCCGACCGACACCGAAGCCCCCCGCCGCACCCATAGCCCCGGCTGTCACCGAATCCCCCAATCCCACCAGTCAGCGCCCGGCCGCCGCTATAGCCACTACCGCACTCGACCACACCTGATAGCATTCGAACGCACCTGATAGCCATGGACCGCACCCGACAGTTCCCGACAGCCCCCGACCACACCCGGCAATACCTGACTCTCACCCGACAGTTACCAACAGCCCCCGACTGCACCCGACAGTCCCTGACCACACCCGACAGTTCCCGACTGCACCTGAATGTCCCGACCACACCCGACAGTTCCCGACTGCACCTGACAGTTCCCGACTGCACCCGAAGGCCCGGACCGCACAAGATAGTTCCCGACTGCCCCCAAGCGCACCCCACAGACCCCGGCCGCACCCGACTGTTCCCGACTGCCCCGGACAGCCCTGGACAGCACCTGACCGCACCCAACAGCCCCAGACAGCACCCCCTGCCGACACCAAAGCCCGGACCGCCCCCACAGCCCCGAAGACCCCTAACAGACCCCAACAGCTCCGGCCCGCCTCCAGCCGCCCCCACAGCCCCGACCGACACCGAAGCCGCCCGCCGCACCCATAGCCCCGGCTGTCCCCAAATCCCACAATCCCACCCGTCAGCGCCTGGCCGCCGCTATAGCGACTACCGCACTGGACCGCACCTGACAGCATTCGAACGCACCTGATAGCCATGGACCACACCGGACAGTTCCCGACAGCCCCCGACCACACCCGGCAATTCCCGACTGCACCCGACAGTCCCCGAAAGCACGCGACAGTTCCCGACCGCACCCGACAGTCCCCGAAAGCACGCGACAGTTCCCGACTGTACCCGACAGCCCCAGACCTCACCAGATAGTTCACGCCCCCCCCCCCCGAGCGCACCCCCACAGAATCCGGCCGCACCGGACAGTTCTCGACTGCTCCGGACAGCCCTGGACAGCACCTGACCGCACCCAACAGCCCCAGACAGCACCCCCTGCCTCCACCAAAGCCCCGAACGCCCCCACAGCCCCGACCACCCCTAACAGCCCCCAACAGCTCCGGACAGCCTCCGGCCTCCCCCACAGCCCCGACCGACACCGAAGCCGCCCGCCGCACCCATAGCCCCGGCTGTCCCCAAATCCCCCAATCCCACCAGTCAGCCCCCCGCCACCGCTATAGCCACTACCGCACTCGACCGCACCTGACAGCATTCGAACGCACCTGATAGCCATGGACCGCACCCGACAGTTCCCGAAAGCCCCCGACCACACCCGGCAATTCCCGACTGCACCCGACAGTTACCGACAGCCCCCGACTGCACCCAGCAGTTTCCGACTGCACCCGAATGTCCCCGACCACACGTGATAGTTCCCGACTGCACCCGACAGTCCCCGAAAGCACCCGACAGTTCCTGAACGCACCAGAAAGCCCCGGACCGCAGAAGATAGTTCCCCACTGCCCCCGAGCGCACCCCACAGACCCTGGCCGCACCCGACTGTTCCCGACTGCCCCGGACAGCCCTGGACAGCATCTGACCGCACCCAACAGCCCCTGACAGCACCCCCTGCCGCCCCCACAGCCCCGACCACCGCTAACAGCCCCCAACAGCTGCGGCCCCCTCCGGCTGCCCCCACAGCCCCGACCGACACCGAAGCCCCCCGCCGCACCCATAGCCCCGACTGTCCCCGACTCCCCCAATATCCCCAGTCAGCCCCCGGCCGCAGCTATAGCCACTACCGCACTCGACCGCACCTGACAGCATTCGAACGAACCTGATAGCCATGGACCGCACCCGACAGTTCCCCACAGACCCCGAGCACACCCGGCAATTCCCGAATGCACCCAACAGTCCCAGACCACACCGGACAGTTCCCCACCGCTCCCAACAGTTCCTGACAGCCCCCGACTGCACCCGGCAGTTTCCGACTGCATCCGAATGTCCCCGACCACACCCGACAGTTCCCGACCGCACCCGACACCCCGGGACCGCACAAGATAGTTCCGACTGCCCCCGAGCGCACCCCACAGACTCCGGCCGCACCCGACTGTTCCCGACTGCCCCGGATAGCCCTGGACAGCACCTGACCGCACCCAACAGCCCCAGACAGCACCCCCTGCCGCCACCAAAGCCCCGAACGCCCCCACAGCCCCGACCACCCCTAACAGCCCCCAACAGCTCCGGACAGCCTCCGGCCGCCCCCACAGTCCCGACCGACACCGAAGCCCCCCGCCAAACCCATAGCCCCGGCTGTCCCCAAATCCCCCAATCCCACCAGTCAGCGCCCGGCCGCCGCTATAGCCACTACCGCACTCGAACGCACCTGATAGCATTCGAATGCACCTGATAGCGATGGACCGCACCCGACAGTTCCCAACAGCCCTCGACTGCCCCCGGCAGTTTCCGACTGCACCCGAAAGTCCCCGACCACACCTGACAGTTCCCGTCTGCACCCGACAGTGCCCGAAAGCACCCGACAGTCCCCGACCACACCCGGCAGTTCCCGACTGCACCCGACAGTCCCTGACCACACCCGACAGTTCCCGACAGCCCCCGACCACACCCGGCAGTTCCCGACTGCACCCGACAGTCCCCGAAAGCACCCGGCAGTTTCCGACCGCACCTGACAGCCCCCGACGGCACAAGATAGTTCCCGACTGCCCCTGAGCGCACCCCACAGACCCCGGCCGCACCCGACTGTTCCCGACTGCCCCGGACAGCCCTGGACAGCACTTGACCGCATCCAACAGCCCCAGACAGCACCCCCTGCCGCCACCAAAGCCCCGACCGCCACCACAGCCCCGACCACCCCCGACAGCCCCCAACAGCTCTGGACAGCCTCCGACTGCCCCCACAGCCCCGACCAACACCGAAGCCCCCTGCCGCACGCATAGCCCCGACTGTGCCCGACACCCCAATCCCACCTGTCAGCGCCCGGCCGCCAGCATAGCCACTACCGCACTCGACCGCACCTGACAGCTTTGGAACCCACCTGATAGCCATGGACCGCACCGGACAGTTCCCGACAGCCCCCGACCACACCCGACAGTTCCCGACTGCAGCCGACAGTCCCCGAAAGCACCCGACAGTTCCCGACCGCACCCGCGAGCCCCCGACCGCACCAGATAGTTCCCAACTGCCCCCAAGCACAACCCACAGACCCCGGCCGCACCGGACAGTTCCCGAATGCCCGGGACAGCCCTGGACAGCACCTGACCGCACCCAACAGCCCCAGACAGCACCCCCTGCCGCCACCAGAGCCCGACCGCCCCCACAGCCCCGAAGACCCCTAACAGACCCCAACAGCTCCGGACAGCCTCCGGCCGCCCCCACAGCCCCGACCTACACTGAAGCCCCCTGCCCCACCCATAGCCCCGACTGTCCCCGACTCCCCAATCCCACCAGTCAGCGCCCGGCCGCCGCTATAGCCACTACCGCTCTCAACCGCACCTGATAGCATTCGAACGCACCTGATAGCCATGGACCGCACCCGACAGTTCCCGACAGCCCCCGACTGCACCCGGCAGTTTCCGACTGCACCCGACAGTCCCCGACCACACCCGACAGTCCCTGACCACACCCGACAGTTCCCGACTGCACCCGACAGTCCCCGAAAGCATCCGACAGTTCCCAACCGCACCCGAAAGCCCCGGACTGCACAAGATAGTTCCCGACTGCCCCCGAGCGCACCCCACAGACCCCGGCAACACCCGACTGTTCCCGACTGCCCCGGACAGCCCTGGACAGCACTTTACCGCACCCAACAGCCCTAGACAGCACCCCGTGCAGCGACCAAAGCCCCGAACGCTCTCACAGCCCCGACCACCCCTAACAGCCCCCAACAGCTCCGGACAGCCTCCGGCCGCCCCCACAGTCCCGACAGACACTGAAGCCCCCCGCCGCACCCATAGCCCCGACAGTCCCCGACTCCCCAATCCCACCAGTCAGCGCCCGGCCGCCGCTATAGCCACTACCGCACTTGACCAAACCTGACAGCATTCGAACGCACCTGATAGCCATGGACCGCACCCGACAGTTCCCGACAGCCCCCGACCACACCCGACAGTCCCCGACCGCACCCGACAGTTCCAGACCACACCCGACAGTTCCCGACCGCACCCGACTGCACCCGGCAGTTTCCGACTGCACCCCAAAGTACCCGACCACACCTGACAGTTCCCAACTGCTCCCGACAGTCCCCGAAATCACCCGACAGTTCCCGACCGCACCCGAAAGCCCCGGACCGCACAAGATAGTTCCCGACTGCCCCCGAGCGCACCCCACAGACCCCGGCGGAACCCGACAGTTCCCGACTGCCCCGGACAGCCCTGGTCAGCACTTGACCGCACCCAACAGCCCCAGACAGCACCCCCTGCCGCCACCAAAGCCCCGACGGCACCCACAGCCCCGACCACCCCTAACAGCCCCCAACACCTCCGGACAGTCTCCGGCCGACCCCACAGCCCTGACCGACACTGAAGCCCCCCGCCGCACCCATAGCCCCGACTGTCCCCGACTCCCCCAATCCCACCAGTCAGTGCCCCGCTGCCGCTATAGCCACTACCGCACTCGACCGCACCTGACAGCATTCGAACGCACCTGATAGCCATGGACCGTACCGGACAGTTCCCGACAGCCCCCGACCACACCCGGCAATTCCCGACTGCACCCTACAGTCCCCGACCACACTCGACAGTTCCCGACCGCACCCGAAAGTTCCCGACAGTTCCCGACTGCACCCGGCCTTTTCCGACTGCACCCGATAGTCCCTGAATGCACCCGACAGTTCCCGACCGCACCAGATAGTTCTTGACTGCCCCGGACAGCCCTGGACAGCACCTGACCGCACCCAAAAGCCCCAGACAGCACCCCCTGTCGCCACCAAAGCCTCGACCGCCCCCACAGCCCCGACCACCCCTAACAGCCCCCAACAGCTCTGGACAGCCTCCGGCCGCCCCCACAGCCCAGACCAACACCGAAGCCTCCCGCCGCACCCATAGCCCCGACTGTCCCCGATTCCCACAATCCCACCAGTCAGCGCCCGGCCGCTGCTATAGCCACTACCGCTCTCGACCGCACCTGACAGCATTCGAACGCACCTGATAGCCATGGACCGCACCCGACAGTTCCCGACAGCCCCCGACCACACCCGGCAATTCCTGACTGCACCCGACAGTCCCCGACAGTTCCCGACCGCACCCGACAGTTCCCGACAGCCCCCGACTGCACCCGGCAGTTTCCGACTGCACCCAAAAGTCCCCGACCACACCTGACAGTTCCCCACTGCAGCCGACAGTCCCCGAAAGCACCCGACATTTACCGACTGCACCCCAAAGCCTCGGACCGCACAAGATAGTTCCCGACTGCCCCTGAGCGCACCCCACAGACCCCGGCCGCACCCGACTGTTCCCTACTGCCCGGGACAGCCCTGGACAGCACTTGACCGCACGCAACAGACCCAGACAGCACCCCCTGCCGACACCAAAGCCCGGACCGCCCCCACAGCCCCGAAGACCCCTAACAGACCCCAACAGCTCCGGACAGCCTCCGGCCGCCCCCACATCCCCGACCGACACCGAAGCCCCCCGCCGCATGCATAGCCTCAAATGTCCCCGACTCCCCCAATATCCCCAGTCAGCCCCCGGCCGCCGCTATAGCCACTACCGCACTCGATAGCACCTGATAGCATTCGAACGCACCTGATAGCCATGGACAGCACCAGATAGTTCCCGACTGCCCCCGAGCGCACCCCCACAGCATCCGGCCGCACCCGACAGTTCCCGACTGCCCCGGACAGCCCTGGACAGCCCCTGACCACACTCAACAGCCCCAGACAGCACCCCCTGCCGTCACCAAAGCCCAGACCACCCCTAACAGTCCCCAACAGCTTCGGACAGCCTTCGGTCGCCCTCACAGCCCCGACCAACACCGAAGCCCCCTGCCACACCCATAGCCCCGACAGTCCCTGACTCCCCCAATGCCACCAGTCAGCCCCCGGCCGCCGCTATAGCCACTACCGCACTCCACCGTACCTGATAGCATTCGAACGCACCTGATAGCCATGGACCGCACCCGACAGTTCCCGACAGCCCCCGACTGCACCCAGCAGTTTTCGACTGCATCCGAAACACCCCGACCACACCCGACAGTTCCCGACTGCATCCGACAGTCCCCGATAGCACCCGACAGTTCCCGACCGCACCCGACAGTTCCCGACAGCCCCCGAATGCACCCAGCAGTTTTCGACTGCACCCGAAAGTCCCCGACCATACCCGACAGTTCCCGACTGCACCCGACAGTCCCCGAAAGCACCCGACAGTTCCCGACCACACCCGACAGCCCCAGACCGCACCAGACAGTTCCCGACTGCCCCCGAGCGCACCCCCACAGCATCCGGCCGCACCCGACAGTTCCCGACTGCCCCGGACAGCCCTGGACAGCCCCTGACCACACCCAACAGCCCCAGACAGCACCCCATGCCGTCACCAAAGCCCAGACCACCCCTAACAGCCCCGAAGACCCCTAACAGCCCCCAACAGCTTCGGACAGCCTCCGGCCGCCCCCACAGCCCCAACCGACACCGAAGCCCCCCGCCACACCCATAGCCCCGACAGTCCCCGACTCCCCCAATCCCACCAGTCAGCCCCCGGCCGTCGCTATAGCCACTACCGCACTCGACCGCACCTGAGAGCATTCGAACGCACCTGATAGCCATGGACCGCACCCGACAGTTCCCGACAGCCCCCGACCACACCCGGCAATTCCCGACTGCACCCAACAGTCCACGACCACAGCCGACAGTTCCCGACCCCACCCAACAGTTCCCGACAACCCCCGACTGCACCCGGCAGTTTCCGACTGCACCCGAAAGTCCCGACCACACCTGACAGTTCCCGACTGTACCCGACAGCCCCAGACCGCAACAGATAGTTCCCGACTCCCCCCCGAGCGCACCCCCACAGAATCCGGCCGCACCGGACAGTTCTCGACTGCCCCGGACAGCCCTAGACAGCACCTGACCGCATCCAACAGCCCCAGGCAGCACCCCCTGCCGCCACCAAATCCCCGAACAGCCCCAGACCCGACCACCCATAACAGCCCCCAACAGCTCCGGACAGCCTCCAGCCGCCCCCACAGCCCCGACCGACACCGAAGCCCCCCGCCTCACCCATAGCCCCGGCTGTCACCGAATCCCCCAATCCCACCCGTCAGCGCCTGGCCGCTGCTATAGCCACTACCGCACTCGACCGCACCTGACAGCATTCGAACGCACCTGATAGCCATGGACCGCACCCGACAGGTCCCGACAGTCCCCGACCACACCCGGCAATTCCCGACTGCACCCGACAGTTCGCGCCCGCACCAGACAGTTCCCGACCGCACCCGACAGTTACCGACAGCCCCCGACTGCACCCGGCAGTTTCCGACTGCACCCGACAGTCCCCGACCACAAGGGACAGTTCCCGACTGCACCCGACAGTCCCCTAAAGCACCCGACAGTTCCCGACCGCACCCGAAAGCCCAGACCGCACAAGATACTTCCCGACTGCCCCCGAGCGCACCCCACAGACCCCGGCCGCACCCGATTGTTCCCGACTGCCCCGGACAGCCCTGGACAGCACCTGGCCGCACCCAACAGCCCCAGACAGCACCCCCTGCCGCCCCCACAGCCCCGAACAGCCCCACAGCCCCGACCACCCCTAACAGCCCCCAACAGCTCCGGACAGCCTCCGGCCGCCCCCACAGCCCCGACCGACACCGAAGCCCCCCGCCGCACCCATAGCCTCGACTGTCCCCGACTCCCCCAATCCCACCATTCAGTCCCCGGCCGCCGCTATAGCCACTACCGCTCTCGACCGCACCTGACAGCATTCGAACGCACCTGATAGCCATGGACCGCACCCGAAAGTCCCCGAAAGCCCCCGACAGTTCCCGAACGCACCGGAAAGCCCCGGACCGCACAAGATAGTTCCCGACTGCCCCAGAGCGCACCCCACAGACCCCGGCCGCACCCGACTGTTTGCGACTGCCCCGGACAGCCCTGGACAGCACCTGACCGCACCCAACAGCCCCAGACAGCACCCCCTGCCGCCACCAAAGCCCCGACCGCCCCCACAGCCCCGACCACCCCTAACAGCCCCTAACAGCTCCGGACAGCCTCCGGCCGCCCCCACAGCCCCGACCGACACCGAAGCCCCCCGCCGCTTCCATAGCCTCGAATGTCCCCGACTCCCCCAATATCCCCAGTCAGTCCCCCGCCGCCGCTATAGCCACTACCGCACTCAACCGCACCTGACAGCATTCGAACGCACCTGATAGCCATGGACCGCACCCAATAGTTCCCGACAGTACCCGACCACACCCGACAGTTACCGACCGCACCCGACAGTTCCCCACAGCCCCCGACTTCACCCGGCAGTTTCCGACTGCACCCGAAAGTCCCCGACCACACCTGACAGTTCCCGACTGCACCCGACAGTCCCCGAAAGCACCCAACAGTTCCCGACCGTACCCGAGAGCCCCAGACCGCACAAGATAGTTCCCGACTGCCCCCGAGCACACCCCACAGACCCGGGCCGCACCCGACAGTTCCCGACTGCCCCCGACAGCCCTGGACAGCCCTGGACAGCACCTGACGGCACCCAACAGCCCCAGACAGCCCCCCCTGCCGCCACCAAAGCCCCGACCGTCCGCACAGCCCCGACCACCCCTAACCGCCCCCAACAGCTCCGGACAGCCTCCGGCCGCCCCCACAGCCCGGACGGACACCGAAGCCCCCCGCCGCACCCATAGCCCCGACTGTCCCCGACTCCCACAATCCCACCTGTCAGCGCCCGGCCTTCGCTATAGCCACTACCGCACTCGACCGCACCTGACAGCATTCGCACGCACCTGATAGCCATGGACCGCACCCGACAGTTCCTGACAGCCCCGGAGCGCACCCGACTGTTCCCAAACGCACCCGAAAACCCCGGACCGCACAAGATAGTTCCCGACAGCCCCCGACTGCACCCGGCAGTTTCCGACTGCACCCGAAATCCCCGACCACACCCGACAGTTCCCGACCGCACCCGACAGTCCCCGACTGCACCTGGCAGTTCCTGAACGCACCCGACAGTCTCCGACCGAACAAGATAGTTCCCGACTGCCCCCGAGCACACCCCACAGACCCCGGCCGCACCCGACAGTTCCCGACTGCCCCGGACAGCCCTGGACAGCACCTGACCGCACCCAACAGCCCCAGACAGCACCCCCTGCCGCCACCAAAGCCCCACCGACCCCACAGCCCCGACCACCCCTAACCGCCCCCAACAGCTCCGGACAGCCTTCGGCCGCCCCCACAGCCCCGACCGACACCTAAGCCCCCGGCCACACCCATAGCCCTCACTGTCCCCAACTCCCCCAATCACACCAGTCAGCGCCCGGCCGCCGCTATAGCCACTACCGCACGCGACCGCACCTGACAGCATTCGAACGCACCTGATAGCCACGGAACACACCCGACAGTTCCCGACAGCCCCCGACTGCACCCGGCAGTTTCCGACTGCACCCGACAGTCCCCGAAAGCACCCAACAGTTCCCGACCGCACCCGACAGCCCCAGACCGCACAAGATAGTTCCCGACTGCCCCGAGCGCAACCCACAGACTCCGGCCGCACCCGACTGTTCCCGAGTGCCCCGGACAGCCCTGGACAGCCCTGGACAGCACCTGACCGCACCCAACAGGCCCAGACAGCAACCCCTGCCGCCACCAAAGCCCCGACCGTCCGCACAGCCCCGACCACCCCTAACAGCCCCCAACAGCTCCGGACAGCCTCCGGCCGCCCCCACAGGCCCGACCGACACCGAAGCCCCCCGCTGCACCCATAGCCTGGACTGTCCCCGACTCCCACAATCCCACCAGTCAGCGCCCGGCCGCCGCTATAGCTACTACCGCACTCGACCGCACCTGACAGCATTCGCACGCACCTGATAGCCATGGACGGCACCCGACAGTTCCCGACAGCCCCCGACTGCACCCTACTGTTCCCGACTGCACCCGACAGTCCCGACCACACCCAACAGTCCCCGAACGCACCCGAAAACCCCGGACCGCACAAGATAGTTCCCGACTGCCCCTGAGCGCACCGCACAGACCCCAGCCGCACCCGACAGTTCCCGAACGCACCCGAAAGCCCCGGACGGCACAAGATAGTTCCCGACTGCCCCCGAGCGCACCCCACAGATCCCGGCCGCACCCGACTGTTCCCGACTGCCCCGGACAGCCCTGGACAGCACTTGACCGCACTCAACAGCCCCAGACAGCACCCCCTACCGCCACCAAAGCCCCGACCGCCCCCACAGCCCCGACCACCCCTAACAGCCCCCAAGAGCTCTGGACAGCCTCCGGCCGCCACCACAGCCCAGACCGACACCGAATCCCCCCGCCGCACCCATAGCCCCGACTGTCCCCGACTCCCCCAATCCCACCAGTCAGTGCCCGGCCGCCGCTATAGCCACTACCGCACTCAGCCGCACCTGACAGCATTCGAACGCACCTGATAGCCATGGAACGCACCCGACTGTTCCCGACAGCCCCCGACTGCACCCGGCAATTCCCGACTGCACCCGACAGTCCCCGAGAGCACCCAACTGTTCCCGACCACACCCGACATTCCCCGAATGCACCGGACAGTTCCCGACCGCACCCGAAATTCCCCGAGAGCACCCAACTGTTCCCGACCACACCCGACATTCCCCGAATGCACCGGACAGTTCCCGACCGCACCGGACTGCACCCGGCGGTTTCCGACTGCACCCGAAAGTCCCCGACCACACCCGACAGTTCCCGACCGCACCCGAAATTCCCCGAATGCACCGGACAGTTCCCGACCGCACCGGACTGCACCCGAAAGTCCCCGACCACACCCGACATGTTCCCGACCGCACTCGAAAGTCCCCGAAAGCACCCAACTGTTCCCGGCCACACCCGACAGCCCCCGACCGCACCAGATACTTCTCGACTGCCCCCGAGCGCACCCCACAGACCCCGGCCGCATCTGACAGTTCCCGACTGCCCCGGACAGCCCTGGACAGCACCTGACCGCACCCAACAGGCCCAGACAGCACCCCCTGCCGCCACAAAGGCCCGACCGTCCGCACAGCCCCGACCACCCCTAACAGCCCCCAACAGCTCCGGACAGCCTCCGGCCGCCCCCACAGCCCGGACGGACACCGAAGCCCCCCGCCGCACCCATAGCCCCGGCTGTCACCGACTCCCCCAATCCCACCAGTCAGCGCCCGGCCGCCGCTATAGCTACTACCGCACTCGACCGCACCTGACAGCATTCGAACGCACCTGATAGCCATGGACCGCACCCGACAGTTCCCGACAGCCCCCGACCACACCCGGCAATTCCCGACTGCACCCGACAGTCCCCGACCACACCCGACAGTTCCCGACCGCACCCGACAGTTCCCGAAAGCACGCGACAGTTCCCGACTGTACCCGACAGCCCCAGACCTCACCAGATAGTTCACGCCCCCCCCCCCCCCGAGCGCACCCCCACAAAATCCGGCCGCACCCGACTGTTCTCGACTGCCCCGGACAGCCCTGGACAGCACCTGACCGCACCCAACAGCCCCAGACAGCACCCCCTGCCGCCACCAAAGCCCCGACCGCCCCCACAGCCCCGACCACCCCTAACAGCCCCCAAGAGCTCTGGACAGCCTCCGGCCGCTCCCACAGCCCAGACCGACACCGAAGCCCCCCGCCGCACCCATAGCCCCGACTGTCGCCACCTCCCCCAATCCCACCCATCAGCGCCCAGCCGCTATAGCCACTACCGCACTCGACCGCACCTAACAGCATTCGAACGCACCTGATAGCCATGGACCGCACCCGACTGTTCCCGACAGCCCCCGACTGCACCCGGCAGTTTCCGACTGCACCCGAAATTCCCCGAGAGCACCCAACTGTTCCCGACCACACCCGACATTCCCCGAATGCACCGGACAGTTCCCGACCGCACCCGAAATTCCCCGAGAGCACCCAACTGTTCCCGACCACACCCGACATTCCCCGAATGCACCGGACAGTTCCCGACCGCACCCGACAGTCCCCGAATGCACCCGACAGTTCCCGACCGCACCCGACAGTCCCCGAATGCACCCGACAGTTCCCGACCGCACCCGACAGTCCCCGAATGCACCCGACAGTTCCCGACCGCACCCGACAACCCCCGACCACACCAGATACTTCTCGACTGCCCCCGAGCGCACCCCACAGACCCCGGCCGCACCCGACAGTTCCCGACTGCCCCGGAGAGCCCTGGACAGCACCTGACCGCACCCAACAGCCCCAGACAGCACCCCCTGCCGCCACCAAAGCCCTGACCGTCCCCAAGCCCCGACCACCCCTAACAGCCCCCAACAGCTCCGGACAGCCTCCGGCCGCCCCCACAGCCCCGACCGACACCGAAGCCCCCGCCGCACCCATAGCCCCAGCTGTCACCGAATCCCCCAATCCCACCCGTCAGCGCCTGGCCGCTGCTATAGCCACTACCGCACTGGACCGCACCTGACAGCATTCGAACGCACCTGATAGCCATGGACCGCACCCGACAGTTCCCGACAGTCCCCGACCACACCCGGCAATTCCCGACTGCACCCGACAGTCCCCGACCACACCCGACAGTTCCCGACTGCACCCGACAGTTACCTACAGCCCCCGACTGCCCCGGCAGTTTCCGACTGCATCCGAAAGTCCCCGACCACACCCAACAGTTCCCGACTGCAGCCGACAGTCCCGAAAGCACCCGACAGTTCCCGACCCCACCCAACAGCCCCAGACAGCACCCCCTGCCGCCACAAAGCCCCGACCGCCCCTAATAGCCCCCAACAGCTCCGGACAGCCTCCGGCCGCCCCCACAGCCCCGACAGACACTGAAGCCCCCCACCGCACCCATAGCCCCGACTGTCCCCGACTCCCCAATCCCACCAGTCAGCGCCCGGCGGTCGCTATAGCCACTACCGCACTCGACCGCACCTGACAGCATTGGAATGCACCTGATAGCCATGGACCGCACCCGACAGTTCCCGACAGCCCCCGACCACACCCGGTAATTCCGACTGCACCCGACAGTCCCCGACCACACCCGACAGTTCCCGACTGCACCCGATAGTTCCCGACCGCACCCGACTGCACCCGGCAGTTTCCGACTGCACCCGAAAGTCCCCGACCACACCTGACAGTTCCCGACTGCACCCGACAGTCCCCAAAAGCATTCCACAGTTCCTGACCGCACCCGAAAGCCCAGGACCGCACAAGATAGTTCCCGACTGCCCCCGAGCGCACCCCAGAGACCCCGGCCGAACCCGACTGTTCCCGACTGCCCCGGACAGCCCTGGACAGCACTTTACCGCATCCAACAGCCCCAGACAGCCCCCCCTGCCGACACCAAAGCCCGGACCGCCCCCACAGCCCCGACCACCCCTAACAGACCCCAACAGCTCCGGACAGCCTCCAGCCGCCCCCACAGCCCCGACCGACACCGGAGCCCCCCGCCGCAACCATAGCCCCGACTGTCCCCGACTCCCCAATCCCACCAGTCAGTGCCCGGCCGCCGCTATAGCCACTACCGCACTCGACCGCACCTGACAGCATTCGAACGCACCTGATAGCCATGGACCGCACCGGACAGTTCCCGACAGCCCCCGACCACACCCGGCAAATCCCGACTGCACCCGACAGTCCCCGACCACACCCGACAGTTCCCGATAGCCTCCGACTGCACCCGGCAGTGTCCGACTGCATCCGAAAGTCCCCGACTACACCCGACAGTTCCCGAACGCACCCGACAGCCTCCGACCGCACAAGATAGTTCCCGACTGCCCCCGAGCGCACCCCACAGACCCCGGCCGCACCCGACTGTTCCCGACTGCCCCGGACAGCCCTGGACAGCACCTGACCGCACCCAACAGCCCCAGACAGCACCCCCTGCCGCCACCAAAGCCCCGAACGCCCCCACAGCCCCGACCACCCCTAACAGCCCCCAACAGCTCCGGACAGCCTCCGGCGGCCCCCACAGGCCCGACCGACACCGAAGCCCCCCGCCGCACCCATAGCCCCGGCTGTCCCCAAAACCCCAATCCACCAGTCAGCGCCCGGCTGCCGCTATAGCCACTACCGCACTGGACCGCACCTGACAGCATTCGAACGCACCTGATAGCCATGGACCGCACCCGACAGTTCCGGACAGCCCCGGACCACACCCCGCAATTCCCTACCGCACCCGACAGTCCCCGACCACCCCCGACAGCCCCCGACCGCACAAGATAGTTCTCGACTGCCCCCGAGCGCACCCCACAGACCCCCGCCACACCCGTCAGTTGCCGACTGCCCCGGACAGCCCTGGACAGCACCTGACCGCACCCAACAGCCCCAGACAGCACCCCCTGCCGCCACCAAAGCCCCGACCGCCCCCACAGCCCGGACCACCCCCAAGGCCCCAAATAGCTCCGGACAGCCCTCGGCCGCCCAGACAGCCCCTACCACACCCGACCGCACCATACAGCCTCCCACCGCTGCCTACATTTCCAGATAGCCCCCGGCTACCCCCACAGCCCCGAATAGCTCCGGAGAGACTCTGGCCGCCCCCACAACCCCGACCGACCCCGAAGCCCCATGCCGCACCCATAGCCTCAACTGCCCCCGACTCCCCCAATTGCACCCTTCAGCCCCCAGCCGCCCCTACAGCAACTAAGGCACCCGACCGCACCTGACAGCATTCGAATGCACCTGATAGCCATTGACCACACCCGACAGTTCCCGACAGTCCCCGACCGCACCCGAAAGTTCCCGACTGCCCGGACAGCCCCTGACTGCACCCTACAGTTCCAGACCGCCCCCGACAGCCCTGGACAGCACCTGAGCGCACCCAACAGCCCAAGACAGAACCCCCTGCCGCCACCAAAGCCCCGACCGCCCCCACAGCCCCGACAGCCCCTAAGAGCCCCCAATAGTTCCGGACAGCCTCCGGCCGCCCCCACAGCCCTGACCGAACCCGAGGCCCCCCGCCGCACCCATAGCCCCGACCACACCCGACCGCACCATACAGCCTCCCGCCCCGCCCCCGACGTCCCCGAACAGCGTCCGGCCGCCTTCACTGCCCCCAACAGCTCCGGACAGCCTCCGGCCGCCCCCACAACCCCGACTAACCCCCAAGCCCCACGCCGCACCCATAGCCCCGACTGCCCCCGGCAGCCCCTACAGCCACTACTGCACTCGACCGCACCTGACAGCATTGGAACGCACCTGATAGCCATTGACCGCACCCGACAGTTCCCGACAGCCCACGACAGTCCAGACATAACCGGACAGCCCCCGACTGCACCCGACAGTTCCCGACCACACCCGACAGCCCCCGACCGCACCTGACAGTTCCCGACCGCACCTCATAGTTCCCGACCGCACCGGACAGACCCCGGCCGCACCCGACAGATCCCGAAGGCCCCGGACAGCCCTCGACAGCACCTGACCGCACCCAACAGCCCCAGATAGCCCCCCCCCCTGCCGCCACCAGAGCCCCGATGGCCACCAAGCCCAGACCGCCCCCGACAGCCCCCAACACCTCCGGACAGCCTCCGGCCGCCCCCACAGCCCCGACCGACACCGAAGCCCCCCGCTGTACCCATAGCCCCGACTGTCCCCGACTCCCCCAATCTCACCCGTCAGCCCCCGGCCGCCCCTACAGCCCTCGACCGCACCTGATAGTCCCCGACCGCACCCGACAGATACCCACTGCCCCCGACCGCATCCGAGATTCCCTGACCGCACATGAGAGTTCCCGACAGCCCGGACAGCTCTGGACAGCACCTGACCGTACCCAACAGCCCCAGACAGCACCCCCTCCCGCCACCAAAGCCCCGAACGCCTCCACAGCCCCGACCGCCCCCGACAGCCCCCAACAGCCCCGGACAGCCCCTGGCCGCCCAGACAGCCACGACCACACCCAACCGCACCTGACAGTTTCTAGCCCCCCCGACAATCCCGGATAGCCCATGGCCGCCCCCACAACTCCGACCGACCCCGACAGCCACCGCCGCCCCCATAGCCCGGACTGCCCCAGACAGTCCCGGATCGCACCGGACAGCCCCCGGACCTCCTGACAGCCACGACCGCACCCGACCGTACCTACAGCCCCCGACCGCACCGGATAGTGACCGACTGCACCCGACAGTTCCCGACCGCACCCGACAGCCCCAGACAGCCCCCCCCCTGCCGCCACCACAGCCCCGACCGCCCCCGACAGCACCCAACAGCTCCGGACAGCCACCGGCCGCCCAGACAGCCACGACCACACCCGACCGCACCTGACAGCCTCTGGCGCCCCTGACATCCCCGGACAGCCCCCGGCCGCCCCCACAGCCCCGACCGACCCCGACAGCCCCCAACAGCCCCGGACAGCCCCGATCGCACCCGACAGCCCCCAATATCCCCGGACAGCCCCCGTCCGCACCCGACAATGCCCGGCCGCCCTAACAGCCATGACCCCACCCGAAAGTTCCCGACAGTTCCCGACAGCCCCTGACAGCACCCGACCGCACCCGACAGTTCCTGACTGCCCCGGACTTACCTGACAGCCCTTGACTGCCCCGGACCGCACCCAACAGTTCCAGACAGCCCCGGAGAACCCCGATCGCCCCCGACAGCCCCCGACAGTTCCCGACATCCCCCGACCTCACCCGAGCGCCCCTGATCGCCCTGACCGCTCGGACAGCCCCCGACAGTCCAGACCCCCCGACATTCCAGACCTCCCCGACAGCCCCTGACCACCCCCACAGCCCCGACCTACCCCGACAACCCAGGACAGCCCCCCGGCCGTCTCCGACGGTCCCCCGCTGCCCCGACGACAGCCCCTGACCGTCCCCGCCACCTCCCGACAGCTGTGTCTTCTAGCCCATTCTGGTTGTTTCATGATCAAAGTGTGGTTCAAATTGATTATTTGTTGTTGCCCTCCCTGCCCCCCCCCCAAAAACACTCGCTAATCTTTCATCTGGGGGAATTGCCCCCTCTCCATCCGAATGCTTTGGGTGGCCCTGCCAATCAGAGTGCTCAGGTTCCCTGAATGGAGGGAGAAACTCACCACCCTGACAGGCCGACCTGCAACGGAGCATGTGTTTTAGACTGGGGAGGACACAGATGCTCAGTGCGCGGTCACCTCATCGGGGCCACGCCAGAGATATGTCACAGGTCATTGTGTGGCTTCCTGCACTTTCCAAGGCTTGGCTTAGTCCTAGCGATGCCGGCCTCCTTCCACTAAACAGCTTTCCCCTCTAAAACTTAGTTAAAACCATGTCCGTTTTGTTGTTTTCACCAGAGAAGATTATCAGGTGCCAGGAAAGAGGATTTCCCAGCGACGGGAAGGGAGAGCTCTGGCAGAAGCAGAGCCCGTTTTATTTTTGGTTGCTGAGCTGGGCAGCAGTGTGTGGGTGCCCGTCAGGTTCCCCAGGACTGGTGGGGGGAAGGGGGACCTGAATGACACACCTTGGGCTCTGAACCTTAGCTTCCTGGCGGTCAGTCTCAGTTCTCTGGCTGTCTGCCAGGGGTATTTTTATCCTCACCCAGGGATATTTTTCCCATTGATTTTTAGAGAGAGTAGAAGAGAGAGGGAAAGACAGAGAGAAACATCAATGGGAGAGAAACATATCAATAGGTTGCCTCTTGCACAAGCCTTGACCTGGGCCCGGGCCTGGGTGGATCCTGCAACCCAGGTACGTGCCTTTGGCTGGAATCGAACACGTGACCCTTCGGTTCCCAGACCGACATTCTATCCACTGAGCCAAACCAGCTAGGGCTGCTAGGGGTATTCTTAGGATATATAAAATGCCATGAAGTGCTTTAATTACCTGGGGAAACCAATTAAAAAACAATCCAGGATGGTATGGAAATCTGGGCTTGCCCCTTCAGCTAGCCCCGGGGGACCCCAACATATCTGATGGCGACTCAGAGGAGAATGGTGCTTCTTTTCGTTTCTTATCCTGTCACACTCTTCCCTATTGATTTGCCAATTTGGGCTAAGGAAAACACACAAAGAAAAAAAAACCCCTCTGTAACTAATTAATTATTTTGCCAGTTTGATTAGGAAGTGGGGGAAAAAAAAACCCTTTAAAACCAAAGAACAATAATTTAAAAATATATATATTTTATTGATATTTTTACAGAGAGCAAGGGAGAGAGAGATAGAGAGCTAGAAATGTCGATGAGAGAGATACATCGACCAGCTGCCTCTTGCACACCCCCTACCAGGGATGTGCCCGCAACCAATTTACATGCCCTTAACCAGAATCGAACCCGGGACCTTTCAGTCCGCAGACCCACGCTCTACCACTGAGCCAAACCGGTTTTGGCAAGAACAATAATTTTTAAAGGAACCTGACTAACACATTTCCATGAAGTAAACACGTTGGACCTGGTATTGAGGCAGTAAACTTGCTAGAATGCTAAAAACCCTTCACATTTACATATTTTAATAGGGCTTGGTGAAAGCAAATACTCCAACACAAATAATTATAATATTTTAATGGCGTTTCCTCAGGGCTTAACGTTTTAAAAATAAACATATATCAGACACAGTGTTACTAAGTGGCAAAGATTCTGCCACGCCCAGCTGTATTTCTTGAACCGTATGAAGGAAGGAAAGTGAAAATATGGTTAGCTGAACGCCTTTGATTTATAGAACTGCTAAGGGTAAGGGCCTGATGCTCTGAGCCCTGTTGAGGGAAGACAAACACAGCTCCAATCCTACCCCTTAGTATTTTTTTTAAATTTTTTAAATTAAATTTTTATCTATGTACATATCTTACCATTGCCCTCCCCCCCCCAAAACATGCCCTCCCTCCCCAGAGTTTTGTGTCCATTGGTTGTACTTATATGCATGTATACAAGTCCTTTGGTTGATCTCTTCTCTCCCCTAGATCTCCCTACCCTCCCTGCTGTCATTTGACAGTCTGCTTGTTGCTTTACTGTCTCTATGTCTACCTTTTGGTTCATCAGTTTATAATGTTCTTTATTATCCATAAATGAGTGAGGTCATGTGGCGTTTCTCTTTCATTGGCTGGCTTATTTCACTCAGCATGATGTTCTCCAATTCCACCCAGGTTGCTGCAAATGATAAGAATTCCTTCTTTTTTATGGCAGCATAGTATTCCATTGTGTAGATGTACCATAGTTTTTTGATCCAATCATCTGCTGATGGACACCAAGGCTGTTTCCAAATCCTAGCTATTGTAAATTGTGCTGCTATGAACATAGGTCTACCCGTTAGTATTTTCTTTTCTTTCTTTTTAAAAAAAATATATTTTATTGATTTTTTTACAGAGAGGAAGAGAGAGGGATAGAGAGCTAGAAACATTGATGAGAGAGAAACATCGACCAGCTGCCTCCTGCACCCCTCCCCCTGACCAGGGATGTGCTCGCAACCAATGTACATGCCCTTGACCGGAATTGAACCCGGGACCCTTTGGTCGGCAGACCGAAGCTCTACCACTGAGCCAAACCAGTTTCAGCTACCCATTAGTATTTCCATCACTCACCCAGTTGCCTATGGACTCATTAGCCAAGGCCGGATGCATAGTAGGGAGTTTGATAGGTACTTTTAAATGGGAATTCTTTGCCAGCTCATTCGCAGCAGCATCCTGCAGATTCCATGGATCACGGAGTCCCAGGGATAAGAGGGGAGCAGACCATTCAATGGTACCTGCACGCTGGAAAGTAAAGTCACAATAAAACACCTAGGCCAAGGATGTCAAACTCGGAGCCTAACATGGGCCAAATGAGTGAGGCAGGTGGCCCCGCAGGCCGCCAGTTTGACATGCTCGACTGAGGCTCTTCCAGGAGGTCCAGCCTCGTTTCTTCTGCAAGCTGCTCGGGAGCCACCTCCATGAGAGAACCACCTGGGTACCCACCAGCAGTGGCTACTAAGGTGTGTCTCAAAGAAGCTACTCTGAACAGGCAACTCCTCTCCCATTTCTCTCAGAGCCACCTGCATTTCCCCTTGTGCCCTGATACTGCCATTTTCTTCAGGTACCTCTCTGATGCTAGCTCCTCCCAGAGGGCAGACCCAGTGTCTGGCCCCAGGGCCTCCCACCTTTCCAGCTCTCCATGTGGCTTTGACTTGTCAAGATTCTCCAGAAAAAATACCAGAGAATCTACCTAACCTGAGTTTGCTCTAGTCGTAGGCACAACATGTTATATAGGCCTCCCCTTCCCCCCTGCCCAGCCTTCCTCCTTTCCGTCCTCCCAAGGCTCAAAAAAAGGAGAAACAGATACCTGCAACCCCCAACTCACGACTGCTACTCAACTAAATTAAAAAAAAATGCTGCGAAAATCGGGTATGGTGAGAACAGGAAGAAGTGGAGCCCATTAAAAGTCATCGAGGGTTTGCTGTCTGAGTTCCTGGTTGTGTGAGCATAAAAATTCATAAGGCAGAGGCAGGGAGAAAAAAAATAAATAAAAAAAAGCAGGGTTGAGGTGGTTTGGAGGAGAAGGAGAAAGGGATTAAGAGGAAAAAAAATGAGAGAAGGAAAGAGCATTGCTCACACTTTTTCAATTTGTTCCTTTATCCTTGGATGCGTGAAAAGTGACTGAGCCTCCCTTTCCTTCCTCCTCCAAATGCGGCTCCTTTATTTATGTATGGAGTGTACACGGCAGCGTTTTCCATTTGTTCATCTGTTCCATATGCAGTGTGTGCTCTGGTTGTTTTCATATGTATATATTTTATCTCCCCAACGAGATGCTGAGGGCAGCTCTTTGTGTCAAGAGAAGTGTTCAACAAACGCTGGGCAAATAGATGTCGGGAGCTCCCCAGCTCTCATTCTGCGCCCCCAGCATTATTCTCGCTGACACCTCACTCCACCAGCTACTCCCCTTATCCGCCCCCTTACTGTCCATATTTTCCTTGACTCTCTTCTCTGGCTTCTCCATTGCTTAAAGTTCTCAAGTCCTGACGTTTTTGTCTTGTTGTTGTTGTTAATCCTCACCCAAGGAAATTGTCCCGTTGATTTTTGGAA
This sequence comes from Vespertilio murinus, assembly GCA_963924515.1. Taxonomy (NCBI): domain Eukaryota; kingdom Metazoa; phylum Chordata; class Mammalia; order Chiroptera; family Vespertilionidae; genus Vespertilio; species Vespertilio murinus. Next base: position 19,936,674 of record OZ004720.1, on the reverse strand, counting down.
ATAGTGGAAGGGAGGGGGAGATGTAGAGTGAGAGAAACATCAATGTGAGAGAGACACATCAATTGGTTTGGTTGCCTCCTGCAGCCAAATCCTGAAGGGGGCCAGGGATTGAGCCTGCAACCAAGGGGTACGTGCCCTTTGACCAGAATCAAACCCAGGACCCTTCAGTCCATGGACCGACACTCTTCCCATTGAGCCAAACTGGCTAGGGCAAGTCCTGCAGTTTTTTTTTATTTTTATTTTAAAAAATATTTTTATTGATTTCAGAGAGGAAAGGAGAGGGAGTGAAGAAACATCAGTGATGAGAGAGAATCATTGATTGGCTACCTCCCATAAGCCCCCCCCCCCCCAAGGGGATAGAGTTTGCAACCCAGGCATATGCCCTTGACCTGAATCAAACCTGAGACCCTTCAGTCTGCAGGCTGATGCTCTATCCACTGAGCCAAACCAGCCAGGGCAAGTCCTGCAGTTTTTTAGAGTGTGTTTTGTGTCCACTAACTTTTTTGCTTTTATTTCTGTTTCTACCATTTTAGTTCCCGTTCTCACCACTTCATATCTGGATCATTAAAACAGTCTCTTTACACTTCTCTGCTACTCTCTCTACCCATTGCCCACTTAGTCCTTCTGAAAAGAAGTTTATTGCTCTACTTAGAAACAGCCCCTTGCTGCTGATAAAGAAATCCAGTGTCTGCCTGTGATCTGGTAGTCAGGAACCGGGTCTCTCTGATGTCCAGGGCGTGTGTCCCCCACTTTCCCCAATGTGTGGCCCATCTCAGTGATGTGTGAGCTCACTTCCTGCAAAGCATATGGTGCTGTTCTCCATCAGCCTTGGCTTATGCCTCCTCCCCTGCCAGGGTATCCAGTGGCTTTCTTTTCGCTCACCCACATCCAGGACTCAGCCAATGTCCTTCCTCACACACGAAGCCTTGTCAACCATTCTGGGCCTCGGGAGGGATCCTCTGATCTCCATGGCCTGTACTATCCCCTTTGGGATGTAACCGCATGTGCTCAGATGCTCTGTTATTTCCCGAGTTTCCTGTCATTTGGACATAACTGTGTATCTGTAATGAGCAGGAGCCAGGCCATGCCACCCTCCAGCCTCCCAGCACCAGTTAGCACATTCTCCCTCCGGCCAGGTGGCAAGCTAGGAGTTGGGGGCAGTGAAGAGTGAGTAAACCTCCATTCAGTCATCTAGCCCAGTGGTCGGCAAACTCATTAGTCCACAGAGCCAAATATCAACAGTACAACAATTGAAATTTCTTTTGAGAGCCAACATTTTAAAACCTAAGCTTCTTCTAATGCCACTTCTTCAAAACAGACTCGCCCAGGCTGTGGTATTTTGTGGAAGAGCCACATTCAAGGGGCCAAAGAGCCGCAATTTGCTGACCACTGGTCTAGACTCGCCTAGTAGTCTACACGTTTTCATATACTGGTCTAGAGTTTGGCCGCGGTAAGACCTAAGGTCAAGTTCTATTCTACCACTTCCCAGCAAGGTATGTAGCAACTGTCAGACTCAGTTTCTTCATGCACCAGACAGGGATAGTTGGCTAATGGGGTTGTTCTGAACATTGCATAGCCCACGTGTGTAATGTTCCTATCATGGTGCTTGACATGTAACTTATTAATACGTATTAGTGCTCTTCTCCTCGGACAACAACAGATCACAGGTGGCTTTCACTGTCAAATGTTTCCTTCTCACCACACACACGGGGCCATGTACTACAACGAGAGAGGAAAGAGGAACCATACATTCTAGTCTTCTAGTTTTATTGGGAAATGAGATGATGGGCTTCCGTGGGCTTTTGCCTTGGTCGAACCGTGTAGAATATAAAACCTTGCAGGGAGCAGCCTGTGGAACTGTAGATTCCTGGGTAGGCTATAGATCAGCCATGGGCAAACCACGGCCCGCAGGCCGGATCCAGCCCCTTCAGCTGTTCTATCTGGCCCTCGGAGCCGAAAGAGCGAGGGTTCTCTTGCTCTCCCCTCTACTCCTTCACCAGCAGCCCAAGATGAGAGTGCCAGCATGGTCAGGTTGCTTTTGTTCCAGCCCTCTGGTCCAGTTTAAGAACCCATTGTAGCCCTCGAGTCAAAAAGTTTGCCCACCCCTGCTATAGATCAACTACCTGGACGAGCTTCTGACCTTTTTATTAACTTTTTGTGCTCTGGCTCGTGTGGCCAGCACTAAGCACATATAAGGCTTCTCATGACTACCAGGCAGGCTGAATAGAGGGGGGCTAGTGGGGGCAGACTGAAGGAGAGGGTTGTGGTGGGCTGTACAGACGTCACCCGGAGGGAGTACCTTCAGGGGGTGGGTGGATGCCTCTGCTCTGTGGAGCAGGAGCTGATTTGCCATCTGTTCTGAATCTCCCTTCTGTTTCTTCCTCGCTGCCTTGGTCTCTGCTCCAGCCCCATCCCGAAGGCCCCAGGCGGCTGAGAGCCATTCTCAGGACGCTTTGTGACCCTGAAGAGGGAAGTGGCCGGATGGAGGATGGAGGGTGTGTGTATGTGTGTGTGTGTGTGTGTGTGAAGGGGACAAGGAGTGTGAGAGGAAGCAAGTGGGAGGTAGGAAGGAAGTGAGGCAGAGAGGGGAAGAAAGGCGAAAGGCAGGAGAGAGAAAGGGGAGACTGAAAGAAATGGAGTCAGAAAGGAGGGGCTGGGTGAGGGAAGAATGGGGAGGTTGAAAATGAGAGAGAGAGAGAGAGAGAGAGAGAGAGAGAGAGAGAGAGAGAGAGATTGATTTAATTGTATGAGCAAAACCCTGTATCCTGCAATTGGAATCATGGGCCAAAGAACAAGAGACTAACTAGGGCACAGCAGAAGCGGAACAGCAGACAGGGGCGGCGGGGGGGGGGGGGAGGGGGGGGAGCAGTGGAGGACGTGTCTGAGATGCTCTTACCCCCGAATCAGGGATATTCTCCTCCAGGAGTGCTGGGCTTCGTATCATTTGGATCCACATTGGGCACTTGCCCTTCCCTCTGGGGTAGGAGATAGAGAGACTGTCATTTTGGAATGGGATGTACTGATGGAGGCCTGTCCGAGGGGGCGTTTTATGACAAAGGGCCCAGTCTCTCATAACCACTGCCCCACATTTCCCTGCAGAGCCTGGCCCTAACGTTGTTCTCCATGCAGATCTGGTCTTCAGAGGAGTCCTAAGAGGTGGAACCTTTGCACCTGCCACTCCTCCCTCTGGAGTCTCCTACCCTCCAGGGCTGGGGTGGCTGGGGGGGACATTTGGGGCAGCACCTTATTTACCTGCTTGTGAAGCTCCCAGGTACCTGGGAACTAATGTATGTTCTAGAACAGGGGTGGGCAAACTTTTTGACTTGAGGGCCATAATGGATTCTTAAACTGGACCGGAGGGCTGGAACAAAAGCAACCTGACCATGCTGGCACTCTCATCTTGGGCTGCTGGTGAAGGAGCGGAGGGGAGAGCTCTTTCAGCTCCGAGGGCCAGATAGAACAGCCTAAGGGCCAGATCTGGCCCGAGGGTCATAGTTTGCCCATGGCTCATCTAGAAGCTGGCCTGGAGCCTGGTGCCAGTGGGGTCGATGTCATGAGAATGGATTCTCCCGCTCAGAGCTCTGAATCTGCCCTGTTTCTCAAAACAGTCGTGTTCCCAGGCAACTTCCTATCGATCCAAGGAGGGTTGTGAGGGAGAGACCTATGATTGCACTTCAAAGAGAGCCACAGATTCAGCTCATGGGCTCTTCTTCTGGGGTCGCTGGAGGAGACTGGGGTGCACATGTGTGCCCCTGGGAAAACTGGAGGGGAAGATACTGAAGGGCTAACAGCACCCACCGGAGTGAGTCCCAAGGATGAGATGGTGGTGCGAGCACGCTGGGACATAGGCTTCCAGATTCGGGGCTAGAGGCGCATTTAGCCACCACCGCCTCTGGTGACCTGGCCAGCGCTGTTCTCCTGGACCGTCCTCAGCTCCCTGAGCTCACGGGGAGGCCCCCTCCTGCCCCTTGCTGTCAGCTCTAAAGCCATTTGAATAATGAATTCTGTTTAAGATGGAAAACCTCGAAGTTCCATCTGTAACAAGACTTGAAATAATTACAGCTGATGATTGCCTGGGACACTCAGCCAGAAAAAACAGAACGGCTTCTGGCCGCCAGCAATTACAAGCAGCCCCGGCTTCAGCACAGACAGAACTTTTAGATGAATACATGAATACATTGCTGAGATCAGAAGGCAAGAGAGGCGGTTGGGGCGGGGATGAGTGGGCAAAAACTTAGGGAGAAGGGAGGGAGCAAGGGAGGGAGGGAAGAAGGGAGGCAGAGAAAGAGAGACCCCCGATTCTTTGCCCATCCTAATTTATAACTATAAAATAGCAAAAGAAGTTGACAGAGAGTGGTACCCTGTGGGCACTACTCCAGGGCCTGCTCCGGTTTACACTCTTAAGGGAGAAGTGATGAAGTAGCTTGCTTGTCATCCATGTGGTGTGGAGTTCTAGAACGTGGTGCCTTCTTCCTGCACGGGGCAGGGGAGACAGCATAAGCTTTGGAATCCGAGAGAACTGGACTCAAATGCCAGCTTTGTTACAACTGGTACCTTAGGGACTGAACTACTCGGAGCCTCAGTTTTCTCACCTGTAAGTAACGTCTTCCGAATTTTCTCTTGGGAATGAAATAAGACACTGCTTTAAAGCACCCGACGCTGCTGTCTGGAACAGAGGAAGCATTCTGTACGCATCTGATGATCGTCACCCACAGGGTCTCCTTCCATCTGTGCATTGGCTGACCCAGCTGACCTCGCTCCTGGCTTGAGAAGCATCAGGCTATTCAAGACTCTCTAAGGAAAAAAAAATGTAGCTAGTCATTGGGTCAGAAGCTTTGAAAACAAAATGGCGAGAACCTCAGAGCTGCATTGGCGAGGACAGGGCGATGGCAGTCTGACCTTCTAGCTCCTGGACTTCTCATTTTGGACAAGTTTACTTTGATTTCCCCGGCGTATTCACACATCTGCCTTTGATGGCTAATTCCAACCAGGATTGGAAGGGGAAGCCTAACACTCTTGGGACTTTGAAAACTAGTAGATGGCTCAGTGGATAGAGCGTCGACCTGTGGAGTGAAAGGTCCCAAGTTCGATTCCTATCAAGGGCATGTACCTGGGTTGCTGGCACATCCCCGGGGGGGGGGGTGTGCAGGAGGCAGCTGATAGATGTTTCTCTCTCATCGGTGTTTCTAGCTCTCTATCCATCTCCCTTCCTCTCTGTAAAAAATCAATAAAATATATATAAGAAAACAACAACAAGAACAACAACAAAATTAGTAGATGGGCCATTGAAGTCTCGTTCATCAGACACTGGAATTAAGATTTCCCACCTAATTTGCAGACTAAGATTTGGGTGCATCCCGGCTCCTCGCCAGCCTCTCTAGCTGAGCCCTCCCACTCCCATCTGTGAGCCCAGGCAGGCCTAAGGGCCGCTTCCTATCCTCCCACCGCAGCCGTGGGAGTGGGAGCTCCTGGGCCAGCCCTGTGCGAACCGCTGATGCTCTCCAGGGAACCATCCTGGCAAACCCAGCAGAGCCCCCCCCACCCCCCCTCCAAAGCTGCCGTGCATCCCCTCGGTCCGCCATCTCTGCTCATGTTTTTACTCTCGCATGGACAAGAACCTCCTGGGGGCTCGGCCTTCCTTCTAAAAATCCTCCCTGAGAAACTCACACAAGAGGCACCTTCAGGGCGCCCTTGCTTCTGTGCCATCTTCCTGGCGTCACCTGAATAGCCAGGGATGGGAAAGTCAGAGCATCTCCTGAATCTGATCAGTTGTGTTGACTTTGCTCACAGAGCTCCCCTGGGCTTCAAGGTTAAGCATGTCTCAGCCATTCAGGAGCCACACAGCTTCTGGCCATCAGTCTCCTCAAGGGATGATGCTCAGGAGCCTCTGTTTTAGGTCCTAGCAATCTGATGAGTCAGGAATTACACACACACACACACACACACACACACTCACACTCCAAAAGCCAAATAACAAAATAAGTCAGTTATTCGCCTCCCCTTCACCATCCCAACATATACTTACGGAATGGGACAGAACAACCGTAGTAGATGCTCTTACTCAGGCAGGAGAGAAGGGGAGCCTGCAGTGGGGATGGTGAACCCACTGGGAAGTCATGTTTAGGGTCCCTGGTCTAAGAGAGGAAAATGTTCCTTGATGGTGCCTTGCTTCTTTTTCCTGCCCTTGTTCCCTTGCCCTCTATTTTCTGTGGGTCCTTGCTTTGCCTTATCCTCCTTTGCCTCACTTGAGGTGTATGTTGGGGGCATATTCCTTCCTTTGGAGCCAAGCAGGCTTTCATTTACATCCTGTCCCTAGATAATGGGAGCTCAGGGGTCATTTTAAGTGTTGAAGCATCACAGTCTATGCTGGTGGTACTTTTGATAATATGAAGCTCTCAAAAAAATGTAGTTGGCTTATCGCTTATTTCACTAGAGGCCCAGTGCATGAATTCATGCACAAGTGGAGTCTGGCTGACCCGATGGGGACCAATCAGGGCTGGGATGGGGAGGGGTCATGGGTGGTTGACTGGCAAACCTTGCCCCCAATCGGGATGGGGGGCTGATTGGGGGCAGGGCTAGCTGGGGGGAGGTGCTGCAGGTGGTCATTTGGTCGTTTGGTCATAACGATGTTCGGTTGCTTGGCTTTTATATATATATATATATATATATATATATATATATATATATATATATATAGATAGATAGATAGATTAGAGTCGGGTCCATGTACAAATAACCACACACGGGCCTTTAACAGACAACTTCTTAAATTCGCTGTATTTATTTTTGTGGGGTGAGTATTTTTGAGCAAGTGGGTCTGTGTGTGGGTCTCTCACAAGAATGCCTGGATATATAGCAGCCCTCTGTCTCATCCCGACTGAGTCCATTCTGGTTCTCACAATGCTGAGGTATCCCACCTTCTTTTGACTGACACCTATGTGTGTGGGACAAGCCTGTTTAGCATCTCTGTCCTTCCCACCAATCTCCACGTGGCTTCCTCTTTATACCCTTAGTTCTAGGAGTTCTGCTCAGTGGGGCTTCAGGCAGTTCTCAAGGGTGGTGGTTCTATAATTAAGTTGTAATTTCAACCCGGTCATAAGGAGCACAGCATTTACCTACTCCCCCATGTTGACCAGAATTCCCCCTTTTGCCTTTTAAAATAATGTGTGCATATTATTTTGTTAAAACGAAACCTCAGATGTAAGGGCCTTAGTGCAGCCGTACATTCTAAGTAAAAAAAAACCATGACCTTGATTTCTGACACGGACTCATTGTGTGTGACCTTTGTCAAACCAGTTCAACTCTTCAGTAAAACATTTCCTGTTTATTCATTGACAAAAAAGGGGTGGAGGCTTAGGTGACATTTTAGGTCCTCTCTGGCCCTTCTGTTCTAGAGCTCTAAAGGAAACACGTGCCACAGTCACCTTACGCCGAGTGGTCTTGAGTCCCCCGAGAGTTGCCCTCCTCTGTGAGGTGAATAGACTCTCATGGCTACCTGACTAGACCTCCTTTCTGAGAAAAGACCAGGTCTAAGGGTGAGGGTCTGAAGTCCAGGGCCAGGTGGCAGCTTGGGTTGCACGGGGAGGTGGCTGGTACATGTGGTTTATTTAGACACTTAGTTCTGTATCCCGGGGAACCCTGGAGGCTCCCTGCTGTGTAATGGGGCTAGCTAGAAGCTGATCTGGCAGCTCGTTAACACTCAATTAAAGCTCTTCTCTCCAGTATGGCATTAACTTTTTAAAAATTTATACATGCAATTGAAGGAATTAAAGTGCATCTGTGGTTTTTCAAAGCAGCTCATGTGAGGGAGGCTGTAAAATTGTTCTCATCTGCCCAGTATTCAGTTCTCAGATTTATATGTGCAATTGAGTTGGAAATTAAAGCGCAGTTTTAAGGTGGGTGTGAGTGTCTCACATAGCACCCCATTAACCATTTTAAATTTATAAATGTAATTAAAATGAGATTACTTTGGAATTAAAGAATATAGGGAGGGGAAAAAAACACCCACATGCTTTCTTGGGACGATGCTTCCCCCCCCCCCTTTCCTATAATCTGAATTTTTGATGAGTATGTTGTCATCAAAGTTTTACTCCTGTAGAACAGTGAGCTAAGATGTTTCCATGCCAGAATATAGAGGTATCCTCATTACATATGACACCACCCTTCCTTGCCTCTTTTTTTGTCAGGTTGAAGAGGAGGGGGCCTACTACCCGCAGAATTTTGGAGGATGTGCATTGTAGGGTTGTCATTTTAAGACTCAGTCCCGAGAATGTTAATTCACTATCTCTCTATAGAAAAGGCTAATATACAAAGTGTCCCCTTGGGAGTTTGACTGGGAGACCTGGAGTTTGCTTGCTTGCTATGATGTGTGCTGACCACCAGGGGTTGCTGCGGAACTTGGTGAGCAACCAGTGGCAGTGGCATGGCACTGAGGGGATAAGGAAGGAGACAGAAAGGTGGGGGAGGGGGATTGGTGAACTGTGGTGGTGGCCCACAGGTGGCGAGGGAAGTAGGAGGCAGGGAGACAGGGAGGCAGGGAATGAACCTGATCACCAGCCAGGCCTAGGGACCCTATCCATGCACAAATTTAGTGCACTGGGCCTCTACTAGTGATATAATGGGGTGGAGGTGGGGGCAGAGATTACATTGTCCAATTCCTGGAGTTATTCATGAACTGGTTTTCTGTTATTAAGGGAACAAGTACAGTCGACACCTCCATTCTTAGCTGCAGGCTCTTGACTTCATCCCTAGGTTGAGTATGTTCCTTTATCGTTGGTTGGCCCACACACAGAAGGCAGTTTCTGGCTCCTCAGGAATATGCAAGGATTGGGACAGATGCTGGTGAGAAAACAAGGGCAGCTCCACCATCTTTCTGCTAGCACAGTAGCTGGATATTAATACAGGGAGAGAGCAAAGGGAATCAGACATTGCTGTTTCACCAGGAGGTTCCAGCTTCACATGCTTCCCAGAAACCACCAGTCCATTCCCCTAGGTCACTGAGGGGAGGGATAGAGCAACAGAGGAGGAGGTCAACACCAGTGCAGTAGGAGCCCAAATGGCCACCCTAGAGGCCTGGCAGTCCAGCCTGGGGAAAGAAGGGATTGGTTGGGAGGTGGGCCTATCAGGAGCCTGTGGAATCTTGGGAAGTTGATGGGTTATTTTGAAAAAGTGTCTGATCCTTCCAAAGCCCAGGATCATATGATCCCAGGGAACAAAGCCGTTCTTTGTCTCCTGCTCAGTAATACACACAACCATGTGGGTCTAGCAGCACCCTGAGTGGGCTCCAAAGGACTAAGCTGTAACATGAAACAGAAGCTCTGGGCACCAGCCATTGTTTTGGCCTTGATGAAGACTAGATTGGACTTTGTTTCTGGTGGGACATTGGAAACCCAAGGGCAGCCTCTTCTATTTTCTACAGAACTAAATTTATTTTTTTAAATACATTTTTATTGATTTTAGAGAAGAAAGGAGAGGGAGAGAGAGAAATAGAAACATCAATGAGTAGAAAGCATCATTGATTGGCTGCCTCCTGCACATCCCCAACTGGGGATCGGAGCCTGCAACCCAGGCATATGCCCTTGACAGGAATCAAACCTGGGACCCTTCAGTCCGCAGGCCAATGCTCTATGTACTGAGCCAAATCAGCCAGGCCACAGGACTAAACCTTTCCACACCACCGTTTCCCAGGTGTGGGTCTGTGGAATGCTTTCCACCTGATCCCATGGGTAAAAAAACAAAACAAAACCACACCATACACACAATTCCCACCGGCAGCATCTCCCTGGATCCAAGCAGCATATTCTAGAAAACGAGAGAGTTCCTCTGATATTTGCTGACTCCATGACATTGTCAGAAAATTCTTCAACTGTTTCCCCCCCTCTGGTTCGGACTGGTTCCTTTAAGACCGCTGTCTCTGCTAATTGTAGGGTCAGGAATGTCTGAATTATGGGAGGAATGCCCAGGGCTCCGGGAAACTCCCAGGTGAAGGTGCGGTCTGCTGTTCTCTGCGGTGATGAGACGTAAGGACACACACCAGCATGGGCTCAGCTCCAAATGCGCCGTCTTCCCTGTCTGTCATGCCCCCTTCAAGGTCATTGTCCTCATGTCCCTTCTGTTCCCTCATCACCGCTCCGCCAGCCTCCTGTACCTCCCACTGGAGAGCTTCCCGCAGGAGGCTGAGAGCAAGTGGCTTTGGTAGGCACCTCCCCACGGAGGCCTGAATCCCTAGACTTTCTCAGGCCAGGCACGGCCTCCCGTCTGACCCATGTCACGGTGCTGAGCAAGGGAAGGGGGCGCTGGGCAGCACTCCATTGTCTCTAATCTGAGCCCCTTTATCGTTCATCCTCCTCATTTTTTCAGAAGGCTTTGACTCAAGACCCCTTTCTTCTGTCCTCCCCTAATACATTTGCATGCTCACCGAGGCGAAAAATTACATGATTTCAAGATTGCCCTGAGTCCTGTTTCAGACCCGGGGCCCGCTTAGCAGGGCCATTGCCTTGCAATTAGACAGGGGCTCACCATCCTTACTTAATACTCCATCGCTCCCGCCCTGAGGACTTGTGACTTGCTGCTGCTCCTCCCCCACCCCCACCCCACCCTCCAGCCCGTGCCTGGCTGTTGCATTCGGAGTTGTCTACGTGGCTTACGTGCCCCTCCGACAGCAGGCCCCAGGAAACCACCGTGTGAATTGTGGCAAATCAATGACTGAAGGAGAAATGACCAGGCCAATTCATTAAGAACTGTATTTAAAAAGTGCAGAAGAAAAGGCTAAGCTTTCATCTTTGATGATAAAGTTAGTGTTGCTATTAAAAAAAAGGACATAGCTGTAGTTGGGTTGGCTCAGTGGATAGAGCGTCGGCCTGTAAACTGAAGGGTCCTGGATTCGATTCCGGTCAAGGGCACACGCCCCGGTTGTTTGCGGGCTCCATCCTCAGTAGGGGGCATGCAAGAGGCAGCCAAGCAATGATTCTCTCTCCTCATTGGCGTTTCTATCTCTCCCCTCGCCCTTCCTCTCTGAAATCAATAAAAATATATTTTAAGAAGTCATAGAGACAAGAGGAAATTGTTGACTGCTTCACCCTCTGCTCATGTTGCTGAAGGTCTGCAGGAGCCTCCAAAATGCTTAAAATACCATAACTTGAACAAGTTAGGGTTAAGAGAAAAGAAAACAAAACAAGGCCCCTTCCCTCCCTTTTAAAAGTGTGTGTACTACTTGCCGGCACAGAGAAATATTAACAGTGGTGCCCACCAAGGCGCAGAGCAGGGCGGGTTCGAGGTGGAGGAGGATGGCATCGCTAGGGGTGTGGTGGGCCATTTATTTTTAAAAATTAATTCCTTATTGTTGAAAATATTATATATGTCCCTTTTTCACCTGATTGACCCCCTCCAGCCCACCCCTGCCCCCTGCCCCAGGCCCTCACCGCCCCATTGTCTGTGTCCAGGGGTCATGTATCTATGCATACAAGGTCCTTGGATGATTACCTCCCACCCACCCATGGGCGAGCCATGTATATGCATTTCCATGAGTTAATTAATCTTCACTGGGCTTCAAGACTTTCTCATCCATCTTTTCTCTTCACCCCAGTTCCTCAGTTATTTGAAAGTTCCTGAAAATCTGTGGTGATGAGGCACAAAGTAAGTCAATGAGTTAGAAATTATGGGGTTTACTCAGAGGATAAGAGAAGCCACTTATGATAAATCTTACTAAATTAACCTAACTGGAGGGAAGGCCAGAACAAATTGTCTGATTTAGGGGACTTCATTTGTGAATAACTTTACCAATTTTCAATTCATTTAGTGAGAATTGACTGAACACCTAATTAGTGCATGACCTTGGTCTGGGAGCGTCTGCTGGAGATACTGAATAACAACCCAGACAGAGTCCTTCTCTCTCTGGACCTTTCCTTCAGGTGGGGGAATGGGGGGGGGGGGCTCGAGGGAAATTATCCTGGAATTAAAACAGAAACAAGTGGACACAGAGTGTACTCTTTCTACCCCAATGGGTGAGTGGTTCTTCTGAAAATGAACCTATCTGAAGCATCAACCCCCCCCCCCCCCAATTTCTGTAAAATGTTCCTTGAACTGCAAATGCCTCTTGAATGGAGAGAGGCTCTGAGTGTGTGGGATCCGGATAGCAGCCGGCCCTGGGCTCCTCAGCTCTGGGGGGACCTTGCAGGGAGCGCTTCACTGCCAGCCTGTCTCTAGGGGCCATTTCTGTTCAGAGAAGATGGACTTTGCAATGTCATCTGACTCTACTGCGCAGGCATGTTCGCTCCCTTCCAATTCCTGGGCCATCAGAAACACTTCACATGGAAAGAGACAACAAACATATCTATACTAATAGGATAATATGCTAATTAGATAAGATAGACCAGGTGTCTTCTGGACATCCTCCTAGGCAAAAGCCACAGTGGCTGTGAGGGCTAAGGAGAGCCAGCAGACATGGCAACCGGCAGTGGCAGCAGCAGTGCGGTGATGGGGGTGGTGCCTTCCCCTGATTGGCTGGTCGCCTCCCACAAAGGGAGGCCAGGCTGAGGCCCGGGAGTGGGCCTAAGCTGTCAGTAGGACATCCCTGAGGGCTCCTGGACTGTGAGAGGGGACAGGCCAGGCTGAGGGATCCCCTCTCTCCCTCAGTGCACACATTTTCGTGCACCAGGCCTCTAGTGAGTATATAAGATGATTTAGAGTGATATAGCAAGAAAAATGAAGTGGGTTGAACCACAGAGGGTGGTCAGAAAGAGTTACCATAAGACAGTGGGAACTGTCAGTGGGAACTGGGCAGAAGTAACAGCTAGTGCCAAGGCCTTGTGGCACAAAGCATCGGGCAGTGCATAATGAACCAAGAGGGAACTTAGTAAGACAGCATGGATAAGCAAGGAGGCTGGTGATCTTAGTGAGGGTCCCCAGGGCCAGATTGCGAAGAGTCCCGAAGGCCACGTGAGGAGCTGTTCCGAGTGCAATTGGAAGCCACTGAAAGTGTTGTCATCTGGTTGACGTTTGAAAAGGTCTCTGATTCCTTTTCTGAGAATGAATTAGCTGGGAAGGGTAAGAGTAAAGGCATAGAGACCAGTTCAGGGCGGTCTCTCTCTGGTCCAAAGTAGAGATGAAGGTGGTGTGGTCATGGTCAAGGCCTCTGTTCAAGTCCTGGGCGGCTGGGGCGTCTCCCCACCATGACAGTTCTGGGACCACGTGCACTAGACCTCCACGCCTTATTTTCACGGAGTCACTGAGAGCCCACACTACACACATTAGCAGATTGTCTTAATTAGGTTGCGGATGTGTCTCGGGCAGATGATTATGCTCACAGCTGGGAAGGCTGGTTTTGATTACAGGTCCAGGGAAAAGATGTGGTTGGTGTGGGCCTGTGTATGTGTGTATGTGTGCGCGCGCGCGTGCCTGTGTGTATGAGACCTACCTCAGCCTGGCTTTCCAGGACTCAGTTTCCTTCCTTCCAGTGACTGGGACAGGAAGTAATGGTAATGAGCATCATGGGAACACTCTGGCATTCTGGGAAAGTCTACTCATTGGGCCTCAATTCCCACCTCTGTAAAGGGACCACATCAGATCTGGAATGCCCCCTTGCAGCTGGATTATGAACAGAGTTCTCTGCTTTTGCCCTTGGACATGCACAGTGGCTAATAATTCTCCTTGACGCATGGAATTAGGACATCACTGGCGATTACGCGAGTGCCTGCTGCTCGGTATTTAAATCAGCTTGGTCCTCCCGTGGCTGCACAAATCCTCTTGGTATCTAATTTCTAACATTCATTTGCCCCAAATACCTCTCTCCGTCCATTGGTTTCCCCAGATTAATGGAAAGGCAGGCTTTCACCTAGACCCGTGGTCGGCAAACTCATTAGTCCACAGAGCCAAACATCAACAGTACAACGACTGACATGTCTTTAGAGAGCCCCATTTTTTAAACTTAAACTTCTTCTCATGCCACTTCTTCAAAATAGACTCACCCAGGCCGTGGCATTTTGGCATTTTGTGGAAGACCCACTCTCCAGGGGCCAAGGAGCTGCATGTGGCTCTCGAGCCGCAGTTTGCCGACCACGGACCTAGACCAAATCATCGGGAACACCAAGTGAGGTTTTGCCATGACATTGCCTGCCTAGTGGAAGCCAAATCCCCGATGAGATTGGAGTCCAAATCAGTGACAGATTCATTGCCTTGTCTCTTGGGCTGAAGCAACCCCAGGGCAGTGTCCCTGTTCCTGTATCTGGTGCCAGTTCTAGCTTCCCTGTAGGCACTTAGCGCCTGCTACTCATGATCAGGGAGGCTGACACATAATGGAGGCCCCACTGCCACTCAACTCAGGGCTGGGGTGGTGGGGTGGCAGAGGTGGGGTGGGGGAGCCAGGCGAATTGCTGCTTTGGCAGGTATCCATTCACACACCCCCCCCCCCCTGCAGCCCAGAAGAGAAGAGAATGTGCCTTATCTGGAAGCCTTACAATGAGGGGGGCTGCAGGCCAGTGTGACTTGCGGGCGCCTTTTAACTCAGCGGCAGTTTTTCAGCAAACACATCAAACTCTTAAGGGGGTTTTGAAAGTACATCTGTTTGAAATGAGAAGGAAAGAAAGAAACAGTGATTTTGTGTTTTTTTTTTCTTCTTGAAGAGAAATTTCCTTTAATTTTTTTTTGGGGGGGAGGGGAGAGTTGAGTGCACTGTGTGGGGGTGAGCAAAATGATTCCCGGTGGAGAACCGGGCTCAAGCAGCTGCTGGTCTGCCCGGGAGCCGGGAGGAGGAAATATTAAGTAGGAGGGTAACAGCAATGTGGTTACCGCAGACATAATCAGATGAGCAGTTAAAGGCCTGGCGTTCTTTAGGGAAGCAAATGATGGATCACCTTGCAAAAACAAAAAAGGCTGGCTCTCTGGATATGTGTAGCAACTTTAAATATTTAATGAATGCGCATGTGTGTGTGAAGGATTTGTTCCCATCACCGGGCTCCTGGTGGCCTGTGATTTTTTTGGATGCATTGATCAAACATGCCTTTTGGGGGGCTTCTGAGCTAGGCCACGGATGCGGGAAGCACCATTTAAGATTCTTGTCCCAGCCCTTCTTGGCACGGTGGTCACTGAGGCCGCGAGAGCACACAGCCTTGGGGGGGCGGTGCTTGTTGGGCACTGTGATGGGGGTGGGGACTCTTGGGAACACTGGCAGAACTCACAGGCAGCCGGTGCAACGTGCCCCTGCAGTTGGCACGCTAAAGCCAGAACATGACACAGCTCAGAGAAGTAGCTGTTTCTTGCAGGCATTGTTTGTGGCTGTGAGGATTGTCAGCCTGCAGCCTTCCCGGGCCCCACCGTGCCCCAGAGGTGATGGTGGCCTCTTAGAAGGTGCTAGTCAACCTTTAGTGCCCGAGGGCAGCAGTGTGTGAGAGCAGAGGCATGGCTGTGCACTGTGTGTGAGGTGCCCGAGGAGAGAGGCGTGGGGTCTGCGCCAAATTTGCACAGGTCCTGGTTACAGAGAGCTCGTAAGAGGAGGGAGCCTGGAGGAAGCTCTGATGAGGATGTACCTTTAAGGCTGTCATTGCCAGAGGCCTGCTTCTAGTCACCTGGTAGCTGTAGGTGAATAGCAGGGTTGACAGGGACACATGTGTCAAATCGACATGACCCATGTACTTAGGGAATGTCATGATTTTAGTCTTGTTTGGACAGATACTGAGTTTAATTGAATGCAAAGGCACTAAAGGCTGGTGAAAGAGATTGCAAGGAAGGTGATCTGGTTTTGATTCCTTGAAGGGACAAGATGCAAGGTCAGCCCAGTCAGTATGGCTCTGTGGTTCAGTGTCGACTTATGAACCAGGAGGTCACAGTTCAATTCCAAATCAGGGTACATGCCCAAGTTGCAAGCTTGATACCCAGTAGGGGGCATGCAGGAGGCAGCCAATCAATGATTCTCTCTCCTCATTGGTGTTTCTATCTCTCCCCTTGCCCTTCCTTTCTGAAATCAATAAAAATGGCCTTTGGCATTTTAATTATAATGTGTCTTGGTATGGTCCTCTTTGGGTTCCTCTTGTTTGGCATTCTCTGTGCTTCCTGGACTTGTAAGTCTATTTCTTTCACCAGGTAGGGAAGGTTTTCTGTCATTATTTCTTCAAATAGGTTTTCAATATCTTGCTCTCTCTCTCTTCTTCTGGCACCCCTATAATAGGAATGTTGGTACACATGAAGTTGTCCCAGAGGTTCCTTACACTATCTTCATATTTTTGGATTCTTATTTCTTTTTGCTTTTCTGTTTGGGTGTTTTTTGTTTCCTCATATTTTAAATCATTGATTTGATTCTTGGAATCCTCTACTATTGAATCCCTATATATTATTCTTTATTTCAGTCAGTGTATGCTTAATTTCTGACTGGTCCTTTAACAGCTTTTTTGGACATTCTCACTAAGAACCGTAAAAGTTTCACTAAGTTCCTTGGGGGGTTTCTAGAAGATTCCTGAGTAACCTTATAACTATAGATTTGAGCTCAATCTCCAGTAGTTTGCTTTCTTCCATTTCTTTCATTTGTGACATGTTTCTTTGTCTCCGTATTTGGAGACTTCCCTGTGTTTGCTTCTATGTATTGGGTAAAGCTGCTATGTCTCCTTGAGTTGGTACAGTAGCCTTGTGTAGTAAGTGTCCTATAGAGCCAGTGGTTCAGTCTCCCCAGTCACCTGAGCTGGGAACCCTAGGTGCACCCATCTGTGGGCTGTGAGCACAGTCTTATTGTAGTTGAGCCTTGATTGGAATCACTGGGAGAATTGGCCTTATCATGATGAATTGATCTCCAGGTCAGCTGTTCTGTATTTTAGTTGTAATTTTGATGTGGTCGTGGGAGGTGGTGAGTATAGGCGGTTACCTACGCTGCCATATTGCTTCCTCTCCAATTTCTTAGTCAATACATATTTATTAAGTCTATTAGGTCAGGCCTTATGTTAATGACATGATGACAAGGCCAGAAGGATGTAGCTTTGGCCTCTGCAGCAGCCTGTCTTCACCAGAGCTGGGATCTCGGGGATAGGAGGCCACTGTGGATCTTCCTGGGTGTTTTGTGCAAGTGCATTCCCTGGTAAAGAGCAAAGAGTAGAACATTTATTCAGGGAGCATCTCTGTGATGATCTCTAGAACTTAGGGCAAACAAGAAGAGGGGGTAAAGTCAGGTTACTCAAAATGCAAATGCCAGGCATTAAATGCAGGAGCTAGTGGGAGAAGCAGGCATTGGTGGGAGAGCCCAGGTTACTGCCTTCATCTGGGACTGGGCTTAGCAGATCCAAACCAGCCTGTGCTGAGGGAGCAGATGGAGAGGAGGGTCCTTCTTCTCGGGTCTTTGCTCAACCCTGACAATGAAACAGATGGCCCCCTAATAGCCAAATGAGGCCAAGTTGGGGCGCACAATGGCCCTACCCCATTTGTCTCTGTGTCCTGGGTTTCCCAGTGACCAGAGGGGAGGGGAACGCAAGCTTCCAGCGATCGGTAGATTGTCACATTGGAGAGAAGAGAGGCTGGAGGGAGGGTCACTGAGAACTAGGTGGGGGCTCTGATGGCTCACTTTCCCAGAGTGACAGCTGGCAGGCAGCTGTGGAGAGATGTGTGTGTGTGTGTGTGTGTGTGTGTGTGTGTGTGTGTGTGTTAACAGCCACACTGACTGGGTGTTTATTGAATTGCTGTGGATTTTCTAAAAGCAAAGCAAGCATACTAAATTGCTGCAAATTACCAAGGGCTTTCCTAATGTTTGATAAAAATACTGTGAACATTTAAGGACACAGGCTCTGCAAATGGCCCTGACTGGTTGTCGGGACGCTCTTACTTTGAGAGCAAACAGCACAGGTCTTTAGTACAAATAGATGGAATCAGGAGAATGACGGTGGCACCAGAGGACAAACATTGCAAATTCAAGTAGGCGCCGCATCCTTTTTCAGTATTTGCTTCCATTGGCTTCCAGCTGTGTTTCCCCTCCTGGCCTCCGCCCACCTTGCCCTTAAAGCGATGATTATTTTGAGGTCCTGCCTCTGAGATGTAGTACACCTCAAATCACATTTGGGTGACTTCCCTTCTGGTTCACAGATGAAAAAACGTGCCAAAGGATGTGTGAGGTTTTTTTTTTTTTTAATTTCTTTATGGATTATGGTATCACATGTTTGTCCTCATCCCCCCATTCCCATCCCAAACCCCTCCCCATGCATGCTCCACCCCCCTGTTTTCCGTGATCACTGGTTAGGCTCATATGCATGCATGCAAGCCCTTTGGTTGATTTTTTTCCCCTTACTCCCACCCTCCCCTACCTTCCCTCTGAGGTTTGAATTTTTAAATTGTCTTCCTCAATGACCTTCAGTTCTCATCGCTTTTCTCAGTATCCCCAAGGCTACCCATCATAGCCCAGGGACAGGAATCATCTTGAGGAAGGCAAGACCAGGGGTTTAGACTAGGCCACATTTGCTATTGGGGAGTCCAATCCTTCCACTCCCCCTACCTGGTTTCTTCACCTTCAACCTAATTTCTTCCTGTCCTTGGAACTTTGAAGTATTGCTCATTTCCTTCCTGACTTAGGCCGTGTTCATTGAACAGAAATAGCCCATCCTTTATTGCTCTAAGGAAAAGGTAGCAGTAGATTCAGAGGGTTACAGCTTCTGGCCTGTAAAGTACAGCAGAGCTGGGCCTCTGAATTAAGTTACAGCCCTGTGTAAAAAAAAAACAACAACAACAAAGAAATAACTGTTTAGGGGCCAAATGCACTTTGGGTTAAATCAGTGTGAAGCATCAGAAAAATTGTTAGACATATTGGAAGAGCACAGCAGGTAGCTAGGTTTGCATTTCTTAACCTGCGTCATTGGATGCTTTGCTCCCACATGGGAGGGTATGAGGAATTTCATTGTCTTCCAGCAGGTAAATGGCATTGAGGGATCTGACAGTAGCTTTGGTGGTTTGTGTGAAGCTTCGTGGCATAGATGGTCTGCCTCTTGTTAAATAAGCCTTATGGTGGTTAACTTTCCCGTCTCAGTATGGAATTCTTTTGGTCATGAGATTATCTCAGGGAAAGACAGACAAACAAACAAACAAACAAACAAACAAAAACACAACCTAATGAATGTGAGCCTTAGTGGTGAGCCCAGGTGTGGGAGTCAGAGGTACTGAGGCTTTGCTATAGCCTCAGAGATTAGGTGAGAAGGCCCAGGTCTTTGGGTTTGGACAGATGCTTCTTGAATCCAGATACTAAGTGGGGAAGAAGCAACAGAGAGTACATACAGCCATGCCAGAGAGGGATGGGACTAGCAAAGGTACAGAGCACAATTGGAAAAGAAAGAGGAAACCAGAGTCACGTATTGCCTAGCCCCGTGGTCGGCAAACTGCGGCTCGAGAGCTACATGCGGCTCTTAGGCCCGTTGAGTGTGGCTCTTCCACAAAATACCATGGCCTGGGTGAGTCTATTTTGAAGAAGTGGCATTAGAAGAAGTTTGAGTTAAAAAAAATGTGGCTCTCAAAAGAAATTTCAATTGTTGTACTTTGATATTTGGCTCTGTTGACTAATGAGTTTGCCGACCACTGGCCTACCCAGACACACCACCCAGCCATGGTCGGACCAGCATTAGGTGTGAGACAAATAGAAAACAACCAGCGATGGGGCTGAACAACAGATGTTTGCCCTCAAGAAGAATTATTAAGCAGTAATCACAGGAAGAGGCAGACTCCTGTCGGAAGCAGATGGGCTTTATTAGCAGCTTTGCAAATTGGTGCTCCAAGGTCCACTGGATGATCCCCGAGTCTTCATCTAGGACCCACTCTTTCCTAATGGGACAGAGGACTGGCCCACTTTCCAGCTAAGCACAGTCTTGCAGAATAAGATTCATGTGACCTCAATCCCACCGAGTGCCACTTCTCCCATCTGTAAATCAGGGAGTTTCTTTCCTGATTCTTCAGGTTCCTTCCAGATTCAATTTCTCATGCTGCCTGTCAAATCCTTTGGGGGAAAATAATTACAGGAAGACAATAGTGCAATATTCTGTGCACAAAGCTCAAAGATGTGTGTACCAGGAAAAGCCCGTCCATCCATTCATCCATCCATCAATCAATTCATCATCTATCCATCCTCTCATCATCCATCCGTCCACCCATCAAACCATCACCCATCCATCCATCATCCATTCATTCATTATCCATCCATCCATGGATTCATTGCTACTTTCAATGATTCATTCATTGATTCAATAAACATTCTTGAACACTAATGGAACAGCCAAACTTATGATATTTTAAGCTCTGAGGGGGCAAGGACTATGCTGTTTATGTTGATATTGTACCTATCCCCAGAGCATGGAAAGCAACAGGTGCTTACATCCTTGCCAAATGAATGACAAAGGTAACTACACCGCCTGTGTTAGAACATCAGGGTGGAGAGTGGTTCTGCTCACTTTGGTGAATTTCCCAAATTTCTTGGCATATCTGGGTGCTAAATAAATATTTGTGAAAGGAAGGAGGAAAACTGCGCGGCTGCAGCTGCTTGTGTTCATGAGTTTTGGCCACATGTGTGTGTAGCACCTCCTTCGTCAGTGTGGTGCAGTGAAGTTAGCATGAGGAGTCCTGAGGCAGGGGACCTAGATTCTTTTTCTTACTCTGTTTCTAGGGAGGGAGCCGTGCCAACCTAAACAGATCAGGTAGCCTTTTTGGATATCTTTCCTCATCTGCAAAGTGAGAAATCTCTTTTGGCTTCTTCCAGCTTCCGAGTGTGGGATTAGAGCATGAAGAATAGGTGAAAGCAGAGAGAATGCCCTAAAAGTGATAGCTATGCCCTGCTGGTGTGGCTTAGTGGTGGAGCGTTGACCTATGAACCAGGAGGTCATGGTTTGATTCCAGGTCAGGGCACATGCCTGGGTTTCGGGCTTGATCCCCAGTAGAGGGTGTGCAGGGGGCAGCCAATCCATGAGTCTTTCTCATTATTGATGTTTCTATCTCTCTCCTTTTCTGAAATCAATAAAAATATATTTTAAAACCCCAAACAAATTTATTTTTAAAAAGTGTAATAGCTGCTATTATTATAAAGGTAGGAGCATGTCATCTTCATCACAATATTAAAGAAAGGGATGTGCCCTAACTGGTTTGACTCAGTGGATAGAGCATCAGTCTGTAGACTGAAAGGTCACAGGTTTAATTCTGGTCAAGGGCATGTATCTTGGTTTCGGGCACATCCCCGGTAGGAGGTGTGCAGGAGGCAGCTGATCGATGTTTCCCTCTCATCGATGTTTCTAACTCTCTATCCCTCTCCCTTCCTCTTTGTAAAAAAAAAATAATAAAACATATTTTAAAGAAAAAAAGGGATGTATATTCTTTACGTATTCAGTAAATGCTTTTGAATGACAGCAATAAAGAAACTGGGAAATGTTGACTTAACACTTTTTTTTTAGGACTCACTCTTTTACACACTTTACAAGCATGAATACGTTTACTCTTCATAACAACTCGATGAGGGATGTGCCGGCATCGGCCCCACTTACCTGGCAGAAATCTGGGACCCGGGGGGGAGACATCAGCTCCCCGTGGCTCCCCAGCGAGGTAGTGGCAGGCTGGCATTTGAAGCCAGGCGGTCTGGCCCTAGAGCCCCCCGCTGTGCTGTGGTCTTGATGACAACCACATTGTCCTCTGCGATGTCTCCGACAGAATGGGGACCTCGGTCCCTACCACAGGTTCGCACAGCCTAATTGGGCACATGAAATATTTAGAAGATGAGAAAGTGGGCAATAAAGCCGCAATGGGAGGTATAGATCACTGGAGAACGGGCAAGTCGGTAATAGGTACCTTACTTTTATATAACACTTTATGCCTTGCTGAGTGCTTTCACATCCATCGTCTCATTTATTCTCCACAACAGCGATCATTATTTATTGAGGGCTTACTATGTGCCGGGCACTGGGCTAAGTGCTCTGCTTCTATTATTCCAACCAAGCCTCTGGCAAAACTACGCTGGGAGGGTCGAAAGCCCAATTGGACTCATTCATATGAGCACAAAGCGGAGGAGTTGGGACTGGCTTTGCACACAGCTGCCTCCAGAGACTCAAGCAGGGTCCCTGGGACTCGCTCTGTCTCTCTCTTCCCTCCTCTGGCCCTCTCCCTTCCTACCATGGCTCCCCTTCACTCTCCGGTGGCCCAGACCGCCTAGGCTCATGTCATCCCTACTGCAAGTGACCCCTGCAGAGGACCTGCCTTCAGCATTTCCAACTAACATCCTGGCACTGAGCTCCCTTTGTGTGGCCTATCCCTGAACCGGTCCCTGTGAGTAGAGGGTTGAAGTATGCTGATTGGTTAGATCTGCAGCACAAGGTTAGTTCCTGGAAGGAACTGACCCCTCAGACCTCAAAGAAAGGGAAGGCGATATTTCTAGTGTAAGCAGAGATAAGTGCTAGGCAGTCACAGAAAATAATAAAAAAATAGTATCCATCTTTTGCTTTCTTCATCCCACGGATGGGGAAAGAGAATCTGAGAGGAGGCGTGCTCTGAGCCGGCCGCCTACTCAGAGGCAGCGCAGTGTTTGTGTGAGGCATGCCTGGTCCTTCTCACCCATCTCACAGATGGAAACAGAGAGGCACAGACCCATCCAATGCCTTTCTGATGTATCTAGACCAGCCGTGGGAAACTACGGCCTGCAGGCCGGATTCAGCCCATTCAGCTGTTCTATCCAACCCGTGGAGCTGAAAGGGTGGAGGGTTCTCTTGCTCTCCCCTCCGCTCCTTCACCAGCAGCCCAAGATGAGAGTGCCAGCATGGTCAGGTTGCTTTTGTTCCGGCCCTCTCGTCCAGTTTAAGAACCCATTGTGGCCCTTGAGTCAAAAAGTTTGCCCACCCCTGTTCTAGATAGAGGGAGATGCTCTAGGGTTCAGCGCGGTGCTGCCCATCTGGGGCCCGTGGACCTGGGAGAGAGACCATGGCTCAGGAGGCACCAGAGACATAAGGGAGGAGTTGGGTTGTGTGGCTTCAAAGCTAGGGCTGGAGGGACAGCAACTAGAAAGAACAGGGTTGAGTTCTGGTCAAGAGCTGTCACTCTATTGAGCCCTCCTACACAGCAGGTGGGTGGGGACCATCTTCCCTGTGTCAGGTCCTCTCCCCCATGGCCAAATCTGAGTTGGCATTAGCCTGCTGAACCCCACTCACTCCTCCCTGAAGTCTCCCTGAGACCTCGCCTCATACAACTCATGTTCCAGAGGCTACTGCAGTGGCAGGCAGCTGACCTGAGCCTGCCCTGCTTTCTTTCTTAAAAACTGTCCCAGGTCCACGGGCCCCAGATGGGAAGCACCGCGCTGAACCCTAGAGCATCTCCCTCTATCTAGAACAGGGGTGGGCAAACTTTTTGACTCAAGGGCCACAATGGGCAACAAACCCACCCTACTCCCTTGTTGAGATAGTGCTCCGCTGTCCCATGAGTTCAAGTTCTTTTACATCTGAAGATTCTCCCCTCAATTCCCTTGATGTACATGGGATGTTATCTGAGTACTCCTTTTATAGGAAGAGAAACTGAGGCTTGGAGAAATTTTACTTGACTGGTCCTCTCTGGTAAGCTATTCAAGCATCTTCACCTCTAGTCAGGGGCAAAGAGAGAAAGAAAAATCTAGTTCATATGGCAAAACCATCTTAGATTCTCCATACTCTTTAGATGGATTGCCTGATACTTGCTGCCTGTGTGTGTGTGTGTGTGTGTGTGTGTGTGTGTGTGTGTGTATGTGTGTGTGTGTGTGTGTGTATGTATGTGTTTTTCAGGAGCATTTTTACTTTGGTTTTCTTCTACAGAGTGACTTGCTGTCTCCCATGAGCAAAGCCTCAGTGAAGCCATTCTGTCTGTGACCCTTTAATGCTGGAAATCATAGTGTGTTCAGTGATTTTCTTTTCCCGTCCACTCTCCCTCTGAATTTTTGTCCTCCACGCAATGCATGCAAAGGCCCTTTGATGGGTGACCACCCTCTGGCCCCCAACATACAGATTCTTCCTTTGGTCACTTTCTTCCTTTCCTCCTCCCTTTGGACCACAGAGACAGAGAAATGTAGTCAAAGGCAGACATGCACGCAGACCCGAGCTCATGAAAGGAGCGCACGGACAGTCACAGATTCCATGCCACCCAGCAAGGGCAGGAGGGCTGAGTGCAGAGAGAGGGATGGGGAGGAACAAAACACAGATCAGACAAAGCCAGAGAGAGGGCGTGAGCAGGAGAGCGCTTGGCAGCAGAGGTTTCTGGGAAGGGAGGCATAGCATGCTGGTGAAATAATGGTGCCCCCGATGCAGCCCTGCCTCACCCGCCCGCACGCCAAGTTGGCCATCCTCCGCTGGCGGCTGCAGTGTTTGCTCTTCTGGCTGGAGCCCTCCCTCACACAGACAGAGGGCCCAGTGGGGTGGAGGAAGATGTACAGAACTGGCACTGCCCCCCCCCTCCTTTGGCCTCCGTGGCATTGGTATCTGCCCACACAGCCCCGCCCAGGTACCTCCTGGCACACAGGCTCCTACACCCCTTCCCCCAGTACAAAACTCCACTTCTTTCCTCCTCTCCTGGGGCGATTTCACAGCCCTGGAGATGAGACCCGCTGGAGGAAATGGCACTGTCTCTGTTGGAAAATGGCGTGATGCTGGAGGTGGCAGCTGGATCAAGGGAGCAGGGCAAGGGGTCTTTGCAGTCCTGGGGTCTTTGACCTAAAACACGTATTTCCTTGACACTGTCAAGTGAGAGCAAAGAGAGAGAGATTGGAGGCAGGTGAGGAGGGGAAGGGAGGGCTCCCCCAACCCCCCCCAGCGCCCCGTCCCCTCTGACCCCCACCTGCACAGAAACATCGCCAGCCCTATAGCAACTCCATTTACCTCCTTTGTGGCTTTGCCCTGTGGACAGACAGGCCTGGGAATTCAGGGCTTTCCCATTTTAGGACATACTTCCATCTGGGGTGCTTAGCAGGGTGCTCCCCACATAGCTCAGCTCGTTAAGAGAGCCTTGACGTGGAGTGGCTCAGGTAATGAAGCATGGCAGGGTGCCTGCCGGCTCTAACAAGATGGAATAAACCGAGGGGGGGAATTAGCCTGGTAGGATTAGTTCGCTCTGCAGCGAGGTGCTTGGACTCGCCTCCTACGTCCCGTGCAGGGAATGTTAAACACACTGCTCTCTCAGAGGGTGAAATCCAAGCAGGGCCACGGAGCAAGGCCTGGGCCGAGGGCCGAGGGCCCAGCTCACATGTCTCAGAATGCTGAGGTGACTGGTAACCCCACAGACTGAGAGTCCCCCACTTTTCTCAACTCGGCCTCAGGACTGAAGGTCCCAGCGGGGCCAGGGTGGTTGATGGCGAGGGGAGAAGGCAGCTCAGTTTCCCGGGGCCGTGCCGCAGTTGGTGGATGCAAGGGCGCCTTGAGACCCGGTCAGATGGCCAAGTTGAAATAGCAGACCTTTGCCTTGTCAGTTCGGATCTTAATTCAAGTGCCTCCTTTGCCACAGGAGTGGGTGAGAGCAGAAAGGACAGACCTGTAGAACGTAGGGCATCATTAATCCAAATGTAGTCATCCGCCCACTCCATGTGGAGCACTGTGCCTGGTGCTGTGGACAGAGACATCAATAAGACATGTCCTCTGCCCCCGAGTTGCTCATAGATTATAAGAGAGAGAGACTAGCAGGCAACCAACTCCAACACCTGACACGTGCCCAAAGGCAGGCAGGTAGCAATGACTTTGGCTTGGTAAAGGGGTTCAAGAAAGCTCAGGAAGGTCTGTGCCTCAGAAACAGGTGTCTTGCCGAAACCAGTTTGGATCAGTGGATAGAGCGTCGGTCTGCAGACTGAAGGGTCCAGTCAAGGGCATGTACCTTGGTTGCGGGCACATCCCCGGTGGGCGGTGTGCAGGAGGCAGCTGATCGCTGTTTCTCTCTTATTGATGTTTTTAGCTCTCTATCCCTCTCCTTTGCTCTCTGTAAAAAAAAAATCAATAAAATATATTTTAAAAAAAGAAACAAGAAACAGGTGTCTTGCCAACCTTAGCTTGCGTAGGCTGCTGCGTCAAGCCAGGCAGTGGAGGTATTGGATTGGAGGGGTCCTCAAGACTCAGTGATCCCCAAACGTTCCGATTCATCCTGGGTCCATGCTAACAAGGCAGGTCTCCCAGCCTGTCCCTGAGACGGAATGAATAGAATCCCCCGCAGCACCTGGGAACCTGCATTTAGATATGCATCTCAGGGGGTCATGGTAATTAGCTATATTTGAGATATTCTGGCTGGTAGGAAGGGTGGAGACATGAAAAGAGCTGGCCTTGTCCTAGCTGATTTGGCTCAGTGGTTTGGCAAACTCATTAGTCAACAGAGCTAAATATCAACAGCACAACGATAGAAATTTCTTTGGAGAGCCACATATTTTAAACTTAAACTTCTTCTAACATCACTTCCTCAAAATAGACTCACTCAAGGCCATGGTATTTGTGGGCGAGCCACACTTAAGGGGCTAAAGAACTGCATGTGGCTTGCAAGCCTTAGTTTGCCGACCACTGGGATAGATCATAGGCCTGTGGACTAAAGGGTCCTGGGTTTGATTCCAGTCAAGGGCACATGCCTGGGTTATGTGCTTGTTCCCCAGTGGGGAGCATGCAGGAGATGGCCAATCTATGGTTCTCTCTCATCATTGATATTCCTATCTCCCTCTCCCTTTCCTCTCTGAGATCAAGAAAAATATTTTAAAAGAAAAAAAGGGGGGGGGGCTGGCCTCACTATCAAGGGCAGTGGCTAAGGTTCTGGAGAGAGATTTCAGCTACAAAGGTTCCCCCTGAGAAATGTGTAAATCCTTGGTGATAAGACTTCTCTGCAGCAATTGGAGGAAATGGAGGAAAGCAATTTATTAGAGTTAAAAAGAATGGTTATGAGGATGCTCAAGGAATCAGTGAGAACTTTAAGGAACTTAGTGAAACTGTAACAGCATGAAAAATGACATAGAGAAATCTTACCTTTTGTGACAGCATGGATGGAGAGTATTATGCTAAGTGAAATAAGCCAGTTAGAGAAAGACAGATGCCCTCTGATTTCACTTATATGTGGAATCTAAGGAATAAAATAACAAGTGATACAGAAACAGACTCATAGACAGAGAACAGATTGAAAGCTGTCGGAGGAGAAGGAGTTGGAAGCTTGGGTGAAAAAGGTGAAGGGATAAAGCAAAAACAAAACAAAACAAAACAAAACAAAATACACAACCAGCAAATTCATAGACAGGAGGGGGGAGTGGAGGGAAGTAGAAAGTAAAGGAGGAATAAATGGTGACAGAAGCAGACTTGATTCGGGGTGTGGAACACACAATTACAATATACAGATGATGTGTTATAGAATTGTACCTCTGAAGCCCATCTAGTTTTATTGACCAATGCCGTGCCACTGCAGTCAATAAAAATGACCCCATTTAGTATATCTCAATGTGTTCAGTCTCTCCTCATCTTATTAGTGCAGAAATAGCAGATTTTTGGCTCAGAAAAAAGCATCCAGCTGTTCGGAGCAGCTGGAAGCCAAGTAGGGTTATTTGGGGATGAGTTATTTGTTGGTTCTTGAGCCCTTTTGAATAACATTGTCTGGGATAGTGCTGCTTAAGGAAGGGGACTCCCCTCATTCCCACAAAGCTGAGATAGAGAAATTACTACCGAGGAAGATCCAAAATGGGCTCTGATGATCAGGAAGCAACCTCAGCTTGGAGGCAGATGTTTTAGGCGCTCTTGCTTGGCCCCCAATGCTGCTTCTGTACAACACCTGTTCCTAGGGGTAGGGAGGGGCAGTGGATGGCTTCAGAGTCTGCTGTGATTCTAAAACAGCTTTCATTCATCCGTTTGTGCATCTGGAGGTGATTGCTGTGTGATATTCGCTTGGAAGGAAATAATCTTGGTGCTGAAAATAGTGAAGGGGAGCGTGGGTGGATGGGTGGATGTGAGCTACTTTCAAAAGGGTGGTCAGGCCTTGGCTGGTTTGGCTCAGTGGATAGAGCGTCGGCCTGCAGACTGAAGGGTCCCAGTTCGATTCTGGTCACGGGCACATGCCTGGGTCGCGGGCTGGTACCCAAATAGGGGGCGTGCAGGAGGCAGTTGATCAATGATGCTCTCTCATCATTGATGTTTCTTTCTGTCCCTTCACTGAGGTTGGGGAGAAAGGGGGGGAACAGGTTTGGGTGCATCAAGATTACAATGGTAGGGATGTTAGGTTTCACATGCCCATTGGCCACCTTGTGGGAATGGTTACCAGGCAGGGTAACATATGCGTTAAGTTTGGAGAAAGGCCTCAGCAAGGGATATAAATCTGGGAGACATTGAAAACCAGAGGCTGGATGACCAGACCTAGGCAGTGGGAGTCGCTAGGGAAGAGTTTTAAAACTGTCCTGGGACACTCTAGGATTTAGAGGTGAGTGAGATGGAATCATAGGATACCTAAGAAGGGATGCCAAAATGTTGTTGCCAATCAGGTGGGTGTGTGATACACAGAGCCACGCTCAGAAGCGTTTAAGGAGGAAAACGTGATCAACAGGGTAACATACTGATGATAATTTAGAAAACAAGGAGTAAAACCTGCCATTGGCTTTAGCAACACAGATGACACTGATGGCTTTAACAAGAACAGTGCTGTTAAAACGAAAGGGGGCAGTCAAAACGAAAACAGAACGATTCCAAGACAGACTGGGAGGAGGTGCCTTTGTGGCAATAGGCACAGGTGAGTTTTTCAAGGAACTTTGCTCTTGGGAGAGGGAGAAATGGGGGAGAGCTAGAGGAGAGAGCGTGGTTGAGAGGTTTCTTTAAGTAGGAAAAATAACAGTATGCTCGTATACTGATGAGAAAGATCCAGTGGAGTAAGAAAAATGGATGCTGCAAGAAAAAGAGAGGAACCTCCCTGTTCCAGGGGCGCTGAGCAAGAAAAAGACACGCCAGTGGTCTCAGCAGGAGGTTCTCAGGTAGGCCCTTCCTGTCTGTTTCTCCCTGCAGCTAGGAGAAGTTGCAAATTGAACAGGCCAAGCTCCCCCTGCCCCCCACCCCCTGCCCATGTCCCAGGTATAGAGGTGGCTGCTGGGGCAACAGACAGGTGGGTTCAGGCCGAGTCTGCCATCACATGCCGCTCCCCCAGAGCTGGGAGTTGGGGTTGGAGTGTTCCAGAGGCCTTGGTTTCCCAGCGGGGCCACTTGCTAAGCTGGGGCATGTGAAGGCTCCTGCCTCTTCCCCCTCCTCGGAGCCGGAGCCCCGGCAGCTTGTCTCTCCCTCCGGGGTACAACCTGCATACTAATTGGAACCTCTCCCCGAGGCGCCTCCTTCCTGACAGGTTCCTGAAGAATCGACGTAAGTTTTGAAAAACTGACATGGCATGGGCTGTAATTATAAGGTAATTGGTGTAATTGAGAGCGCAGGGTCTTATGCAAATCACCCTTCTGTTTTTAACTTTACGCCAAGACTATTTTTATTTTTAAATGGAAAAGGGGGGAAAAAAAAACCCCAACCAACCCAACACGTGTATGTGAGCACGGTACCCTGCATTTTGACCGGCGCCTCTATGTATGTAAAATACCAGAGCAGTTGCGGTGAGAGGATCAGATTGAAGATCATACCAGGTTTGGTTCTTGTGCATCTTGGGAAAAGTCTCCAGACTTCACCCAGCCTTAGTTTTTTTCTTTCTTTTTTTTAAAAAAAATATATTTTATTGATATTTTACAAAGAGGAAGGGAGAGAGATAGAGAGCTAGAAACGTCGATGAGAGAGAAACACCGACCAGCTGCCTCTTGCACACCCCCTACCGGGGATGTGCCCGCAACCAATGTACATGCCCTTGACCGGAATCGAACCAGGGACCTTTCAGTCCGCAGGCCGAAGCTCTACCACTGAGCCAAACCGGTTTCGGCAGCCTTAGTTTTTTTCATCGGTGGGGCAACGATAAGATGAGAAACCTCTTCTTGTCCGGGAACTTAAATCCTGTGGATGCATGAGCAATGTAAACTATAAAGTGCTACTCAAAGATAGGATGGGTTTCCCCTCCCCCCCTGCTGTTTCTTTTCTTTTCTTTTGGAGTTGGAGGGTGGTGCAGCCGGGAGTGCTCTGAAGACGTGGCACTTGGGGTTCACGTCTCACTCTGACACGCGTACACCCAATAACGCCTGCTGTCTATGGTCTAGAGGGGCCAGACCCGGGCTCCTGCCCTGGGCACTGCCAGCCCTGGTAGACCCAGGACCAGTTTCTTAACCTCTTTCTGCCTCTGAGAATCATTGATCATCTACTTCCTGAACATCCCCTATTGGTGTTTGAGTCTGAACCCAGGCATGTGCCCTTAATGGGAATCAAACCTGGGATCCTCAGTCTGCAGGCCATTGCTCTACCTCCTGAGCCAAACCGGCTAGGGCTGTGGACATACTCTTTCTATCTTCTTTGTCACCCAAGACTATCATCTTGAACATTTAGCCTTGTTGCCAATACACAGACTGGCCACAGGAGTCCGCCTCCCATCCTTGCAAAGAACTTTTCAATCATTTATTAGTTCATCCAAAATTTAATGAAAAGTAGGGAACATAATTTCTGCCTCATAGAATGAGATGAGATTTTTGCCGGATATTTATGGCCTTCGAGTAAATACATATTGCAATATAAGCAATAATGTTACCTTCCAATAAATGAACTTTGCATATTCACTAGAACAGGGGTGACCCTATGGGGAAATGGGAAAGGCTAAAACTTAATTTTAATTTTAAAATGGGGGGGGGGGCAGATAAACCAATATTATACCATATGCTTCATATGATGAATTTTACACACATTTCCCTGACATTGTGGGTGTTTATGTTATGATTCCCTGAAATTATCTGACTTTCCTAACTCGGATCTATTTAGGTCATCAGTCTGTGCAGTCAATGTCACAGCTGGAACACAAGTCTTATTTTAGTTTTCTCGTTGAAAATAGACTTACCTGCCAAAACCGGTTTGGCTCAGTGGATAGAGCGTTGGCAAAAAGGTGCTTTGTGTTGTCTCTTGCACAAAAACGAGTTCTACCTGGCTGATGCAGGTGATATGAGAGGATGTAATGATTGATTAGGGCTGCAGATTCCGAATTCGAAACTAGCTCTGAGACCTTGAGCCAAGGTTCTTAACCTATCCAGGCATAAACGTCCCCATCTGTGAAATGCAAGGAATAGTAGCCTCTATCTTGGGTTTGTCGTGAAAATTCATTGAATGTACACACATTTGGAAGCACACAGCAAATGCTATACAAGTGTCTGCTGCTGTTACATATCCCCCTACTTTGTAAAATAAGATGTCTGAAGCTGGGCCACATAGAGCGATGACCATCAGTTACAAAAGAGTCTGATTCAGAGCTGAAATGAGACAGCAGGATCTGTTGGGGGCAGCTGTCAGCAGTTACCCATTGCAGAAAGCGTTTCTGATGACCTACTGTGTGTTTCTGAGGGCCTACTATGCGTTTCTGAGGGCCTACTATGCCCCAAGCACTCTGCTGATGCTGGAATGTGGACAAAGGATGGAAACTTATCTGAGAATAGGGCTGCAATTTGACCATGTTTGTGCTTCCCCAGGCCTATTACTGGGTTCTGTGCCCAGCGGATGATTAATCACAGCTGTTGACTGGACCTTCCCCACACCACTCAGCCCCCTGGGCGGGAGGGGCATTTCCTGAAGAGAGTTGACTTGGGGAGCCAGTGATTCACACAGAGGGAAGGCCACGCCTGGGGCTCTCAGTTGGCCTGGCAGCGCCTGTGCCCTGCAGGGTGGCGGAGCCAGCGGGTGAGCGGGCAGAGGCTTGGAGCTGCCCACTGCCCAGCTTCCAGGGCATCTGCTTCGCAACTTGCTCTGGGTCTCATGATAAATTCATCACCAGAAAATGAAGCTGGAGTTTCCTGGTGACATCAAATATTGATGAGGGAAATCAGGACTGAGATGGATGATCAAGCGCCGCTCGAGGGTCCTGCCGCATCTGGTCTGCCAGGTCAGCGTGCGTTTGCTCTCCTCCCTTCCTTCTTGATTCATGCGGGGGAGGCTTTGTCCTCTTCATGGGAAGCGTGTTGGAACTTGAGTGACGTGCTCCAACCCCGACGTCACACCAGCGTGGGGAAAACAGAAGGGTCCCCTGGTTACTGTCAGAACGATCAAACCCGAGCCTGCCCCTTAGCAACCTTCTTGGCAGATCCCTGGCACCCTCAGGCTAGCTTACAAAAACACACCCCCTGCTTGGGAACTGCTAATGGCTTCCAGTTGCTGTGAAGTCATGTCTGGGCTCCTTAGGATGCCATTCAAGGCCTCCCGCGATCACATGCTAGCCTGCCTTTCTCAGCTAGCCCTCCTGCTGTTGGCAGTGCATCTAGACTACAGGGTTCTCCGGAGAGCATGTGTCTTCGGCCAAGCTGTGTGTCTCACCTTAAAATGCCCTCCTCCACTACTCTGCCCATTGAAATCTTCGCACACACCCAAGGACCAGCTCAAATGCTACTCCCCTCAGAAAGTCATTGATGTTCCCTTCACAGAAGCATTTCATGCAAACATAAAGCAACTCAGAAGATAAGTCCAGTGTTGGCAAGAGCACAGAGAGGTGGGGTCTCTCCGTCTTTGGTGGAGATCATGTAAATGGTTTACTTGCAAAGGGGGTTCAATGAGATTTCAGTGTCTTTAAGCAGGTCACAGGTTTTGACCCAGCAGTTTCATCTCTAAAACTTTGTTCTAAGGAAACACGCGGAAGGTGTGAAAAAGTCATGCGAGTATAAGGATATTTATCATAGTGTCCTCTCAAAGAGGAAACAAGTGGAAGAAATCAAAATGCCCACAAATGGGAAATTTGTTCAATAGATTGTGATGCATCTGTAGGAGAGAGCAGTATTCATCTACTTAAAATTATTGTGCAGAGAACTAGCTGATGATTTAAAAATGTTCATTAAGCCCTAACTGGTTTGGCTCAGTGGCTAGAGCGTCGGCCTGCAGACTCAAGGGTCCCAGGTTCGATTCCAATCAAGGGCATGTACCTTGGTTGAGGACACATCCCCAGTAGGGGGTGTGCAGGAGGCAGTTGATTGATGTTTCTCTCTCATCGATGTTTCTAACTCTCTATCCCTCTTCTTTCCTCTCTGAAAAAAATAGAAAAAACATATTTTAAAGATGTTCATTAAGTTTTTGCAAGGGAAAGAAATATAGGATGTAAAACTGTGTAAAGCATGAGATGGGTAGGAGAGAGGGGGGGGGAGATCCTAGAGAAAGCATTGGAAGGATATGTGCCAAAATGTTGGGTTGTGAGTCCATGATTGTAATGTTTACACTATTTTTCTCTTATAATTCAGGCACCATATTCCTCTTGATGTGAATAAATTGCCTTCCATTGTCCTCATTTTAAACCAGGCTTTCCTGGCCATAACCCCAAGATAGAAGAGCACCCCACACAATAATCCTTACATATTCACTGTATATCTGTGTTCAGGCTCTTGCTTTTCTGTTAAACTCACTCAGTTGCCTTGATCTTTCCTCCTCAAGGGCCTTCTTATACTATTTCCTTTCCAGTCTTGATGTGGATTCTTCTGTAGGTACTTACAAACAGGACTTCTGTTCACCTGTCTCCATGCGATTCTCAATGATGTCTGTCCTGTGGTTCATTGTGATAGTGATGTGGTTGTGGGAGGAGCTGAGCATAGTGTTGACCTACTCGGCCATCTTGACCAGAGCCTATATCTAATTTATTATAAGGATTTGGCTCACACAGTTGTGGAGGCTGAAGTCCCACGATCTGCAGTCAGTGAGCTAGAGACCTAAGAAGAGGCCAAGTTTTGCTCTGTGTCTGAAGGTCAGAGAAGGCCAATGTCCCAGCTCCACAGTCAGGCAGGAGTACTTCCCTTCCCTCTTCCTCATCCTTTGTGTTCTATTAAGACCTTCAGTTGACTGGATGAGGCCCACTCAGGCGACCAGGGCCAGACTCAAATGTTAATTACATCCCAAAACATCCTTACAATCACACCACAAATTAGGTTTGACAAATTATAGGGAAATTCTGTGCCCGGTCAAGTTGACACACGGAATTAACTGTTACAGAGGTTTTAATGCCAGTTGCTGATGGATGCTCTTTTGGCCACAGGTCATGTACACTTCCCTATGTCAGTGGTGGGCAAACTCATTAGTCAACAGGATCAAATATCAACAGTACAAAGATTGAAATTTCTTTTGAGAGCCGAAAACCGACTTCTGAGCATGGGCCCTGAAGTTTCAATCACATTGTACATGCGCGCCCGCATGTGGTGTTTTGTGGAAGAGCCACACTCAAGGGACCAAAGAGCCACATGTGGCTTGAGAGCCGCAGTTTGCCAACCACTGCTCTATGTCATCCTTTTCTCCCCAGTGCTCCCAACCCATGTGTGCAGAACCCTGTACTAGAATGGCTGCTGCTATAAGAGCTGGAATCACAGAATGTCACAAGTGTTGCAATGAGGAAAGTGAGATCTTTGGCTTACCCCATGATTTCAATGTCCAAGGACACATAAGTGGCAGAACCAGGACCTAGCACTTGACTATCACCCTCTCCTGGTATTTGCTCTTCAGAGCAAGTGGCCCAGGCAAAAACCTAGACCTCATGAACCTCAGGAAAGCTCACCCATCTAGTCATCCCTTTAACTTGCTGCATCTATGCCTTCCCTCTCACCCTGTTCATTCCCCACGGTAGATTGTGTTCTCTGCTAATTTCCTGGCTCCATAAATACTCTTTGACATTTTGACACATCTCTTCTTACAAAGTATAGCTCTGGTGTTGTGTCAAGTTGTGTGGAACAAAATTAATTAGTTAATGCTCGTGAAAGCTTTCTGCAAATGAGAACCATGGGCCTCACCCTGCTGCAAGGAGTGTGCCTTCAGGCCCCTGATGAAGCCCAAGTCCTGTGGAGCCTGTGGCCTCTGGGCAGTGATGGGGACCAACAGCTCCTCACCAGCCCTGTGGGCAGACAGGGTCACCCAGAGGCCTCTTTGAGTTTTTTCAGTTTGCTCTAACCTGGTTCTTGCTGGTGGATTGTTTCCTGTCTTAGTAATCCTTCTGTTTTCATGACATACTCTTAAACTCTGTGTCCAGCCTACCCTATGATTTCAAAGGTTAGTAACTTGGAAGGTCCATCCCTTGTTCATATTGTGACCATTTTTTGCTTGTTAGATTCCCGACATGTAAACCAACAACATATATTATGGGATGAGAGGATTGAACTTGCAGCTAGGAGCATAATTGAATTTCAGTGTTCTTTTTTTTAAAAAAATATTTTATTGATTTTTTTTTTTTATAGAGAGGAATGGAGAGGGATAGAGAGTCAGAAACATCGATGAAAGAGAAACATTGATCAGCTGCCTCCTGCACACTCCCCACTGGGGAGGTGCCCGCAACCAAGGTACATGCCCTTGATAGGACTCGAATTTGGGACCTTTCAGTCCACAGGCCAATGCTCCATCCACTGAGCCAAACCGGTTTTGGCTGGACATCTGATTTAATTCTGTCTCTGGAAGAGCACAACTAACTACCTTCAAAGGAGGGCAGTTCTGCATGAGGGATCTATTTGAACCACTGTCTTAAGGGCCTGGGACAGTCAAAAATAGATGGCGGCCTGGCCCCCACAGCCTGTGCCAGCCCAGGGCATTTTTGTTGTTGTTATTAATTTTTATCCGAGGATATTTTTCCCCCTTGATTTTTAGGGAGAGTGGAAGAGAGCAGGAAAGACAGAGAGAAAAATTGATGTGAGAGAAACACATTGATTGGTTTGCCTCTTGCAAGAGCCCTGACCAGGGCCTGGGCTGGGGAGGAGCCTGCAACCAAGGTGCGTGCCCTTGACTACAATCAAACCTAGGACCCTTTGGTCTACAGGCTAATGCTCTACCCACTGAGCAAAACAGGGAGGCAGGGACATTCTTAAAGAATAAAAATTTCCCATGCTGAAAACTGGGGCTCAATCTCTGCTCCTGGGGCAGTAGCTATGACCCCCCTGACCCCCCAAGCTCTGCCTTTTCCTCCTCCATCCCACCCGCTGGTTCTAGTCCCTGCCCAAATGCCATTGAGACTGTTAGCTCGGAGGAATCTTGACCTTGATTCTCCTCCACCAAACCTAAAACTGAGCCCCAGGAGGAGCGCCATGGGAGAAGGCTTGTGGCTGGTCAAGCCAGAGCTAGAGGAAGGAAGAAACAATCCGAGGGACTCTCTGAAGTTGGCCATAATAGTTTCTAATGCTCATGGTAGCATCACATGTGATTAAAAGCAGTAAGCACATGGCATTCTTGAATATCTCCAGGAAGAATCCAGGTGAGAGGACTGGAAGGAGAGCGCTGACGGAAGTACCATTAATAATAAAGATGCTCTTTGGCAAGACTTTGGAAATAAGCCAAATCTCGCGGGCTCACGCCTCCCTGGAGGGCATTTGCTTCGATATGTAGCCGTCAAGGTTATTTTCCGACTACAGCATGAGCACCTTCCATTCCTGCCATGAAGTTCTTGGTGTGTGCTGTCAACCCTTGGTGGGTGCCTGAGTCTGGGCCACCCTTGCATCACGTTCGTGAACATTCTGCATCATCGGCTTCTCTTTCTGAGCCCCTTTGTCGCAGCCTCTATCTTCCTTTTTCTCCACGTCTCTCTCTTTCTGTGTCGGTCTCTCTGTCTCCGACTCTCCCTTTCTCTCTCAGAAATCCTCTGCCAACTCCCCCTGCGCTCCCACCGGCCAGCAGCTGCCAAGCTGTCGCTCCTGGCTCTGTCCAAAGAGCCTGCCACCCTTCATTTTAATGGCCCTGTAGACAAGGCAAATGAGGCAGCTCCGTAGGGATCCCCTTTACCTGGAAATGAATTAGTGGCCCATTAGCTTAATGAGGAGTTCTGGCCTCTCCCAAGGGAGGAACTAGGTGCTTTAACAATGTGGAGAAGAACACAGCCATGGCCAATGAGAAACCGTGACCCAGGGTCCTCTCTGCCCACCCTCTAACTTTCTGGGGAAGCCTACTAGCTAGTTTATTTCTTCCTTTTGCAAGCAACTTGTCACTTGCTATGAATTTAAACAGCCTTGACTGGGTAAGAGAATAGATGTGCGTGCTCGGGGTAGGGGGAAGGTGCATTGACTCAGAGGCTCTTAGGTCCTTTCAGAGTTCTTCACCATATTAACTATCAATTCTTACTATGTGGCAGGTGCTTTTCAAGCATTCTCACATTTAATCCACATAGTAATATACTTTAAAAATACATTTAAAATATTTTTATTGATTTCAGTCAGGAAGGGAGAGGGAGAGAGAGACACACAGGAATGATGAGAGAATCATTGACTGGCTGCCTCCTGCAGGCTCCCTACTGGGGACTGAGCCTGCAACTCAGGCATGTGCCCTTGACTGGAATAGGACAGGACCTTCGACCCTTCAGTCTACAGGCTGACATTTATCCACGGAGCCAAACCGGCCACAAATCACAATAATCCAATTTGTTGAAAGCTCTTACTCTCCCCATTTTAGATAAGAAAACTGAGACTTTGAGAGGACACGAAACTTGGCCAAGATTTCTCAGCCAGGGTATGAGCCCCAAAGCAACCAAATGGGCAATCCTGGCTTCCCCAATTGTGTTGGGAAGGGGGTTCCTGGGAATGGTAAGATGACTAATGGAGCAAAGTGGTGGTGGCAGTGGGGAAAAGAGGGCTGGAGGAAAACAAAGCAGCAGCCACTTCGAATAGATCTGAAAGACTTATCCGGAAGAAATGTTTCTAGAACAGTGCTTAGTGATTGCATCGCTTTGGGTAAGACAAAGGTAGAAGCCCATGGGATGGTTTCTTATAAAATATATTTATTTTTATTCTTGTGGTTTATGTTTCAATGACAGTTGACATACAATATTGTTAGTTTTGGGTGCACAACATAGCGATTAGACATTCATGTATCTTCTGAGATAATCACCCCAATAAGCCTAGTACCCACCTGGCACCACACATAATGATGGCAATATTATTAACTCTATTCCCTGCGCTGTCATTCACATCCCCATGACCATTCTTATCACAGGCAATTTGTACTTCTTAACCCTTTCACCTTTTCCCCTCAGGCCCGCAACCCCATTGCATCTGGTGACCCATCAGCTTGTTCTCCATATCTGAGTTTCTTTTCTTTTTTAAATTTGTTTTTGTTTTTTAGATTTCACAATAAGAGAAGTCATAGGCTATTGGTCTTTCCTCTGACTTATTTCACTTGGCATAATACCCTTCTATACAGTTATTATTTTAATCATGTCTCCAGGAAGCAAGGAGATCCTAAAAGGTCATGGTATTACTCAGAGCCATTTCTTCATGTGATGTCTCAGAAGGTGGCCTGATGATCTCCAAGGTTTCCCTGAAGGGAGCCCTGGGGATAGAGACGCTCCAGGGTGTGAACTGTGTGTGCATTGGAAATGGGACTGTGGGCATTTCCAACAGAGGAAGGTGTTCCTGGTCTCACACCTGGGACCTTGCGAGAAGTGACTGCTTAGTTATTGGTGTGCAAACTGCCATTTAAAAATAGGTTTTTATTTTTTAATAAGCCATTTAGGTACATGGATCAACATTGAAAAGGCACAAGGATATATAGCATGCAGAGTAAATCTTCACCTTTCCCCCATACCTGGTTTCATGTGCTCCCTTCCAGACACAACCCATGCCTTTACTGTGTGTGTGTGTGTGTGTGTGTGTGTTGCCATTCTGAAATAATATCCATTGCAGAGTCTGTTCTTTGATTCCATTGGCTTTCAGAAGATTTGTAAAGTTTCTTTATCCCTGAGGATACTTGCAAGCTCTGAGCTTGACACGGTATTAGCAAATTCTGACCCTCACAATTTTTCCTGGGCTAGCGTCTTCCCTCCTAGCAATCCACATTGAATGTTTGGTTTTACATCTGGAAAAATTTCACTCATTGATGAACTGAGGAGGACCACAAAGAAGAAAGCAAGCAAAGCCAGCTATGAAAATAGTTTCTAGTTCATTTGAAAAGTAAACAGTTCAAGGGACATGAGGAAAAGGGGTATACTCCAGGAAAGGTTAAATCATCACACTAGTTGGGGAGAGCCACGTGACAAGAGCAGTTTATGAATACCCCAAGACTCAACAGGAGCAAGGGTTGTTAATCTCATCTAGTATATTAGGGTGGAGTGGCAGAAATTCATAAGCAATTGTCCTTTTTCCACTTTTATCCTCCAGTTTGAGAATCACAAATCCCTGGGAATGGGCAGTTTGATGGAGCGGAGACTGTCCTTTTTTAATCCTAGGATTCCTGTGGCCATTTTGATAGGAATAAAAGGGATTAGCCTCATCCATATGTGCTGTGCACTCAGAAGAAGGGAGTTTGACATATATATTTCCTCTAGGACAGTGGTTTGCAAACTCATTAGTCAACAGAGCCAAATATAAATAGTACCATGATTGAAATTGCTTTTGAGAGCCAAAGGTTTTAAACTTCTTCTAATGCCACTTCTTCAAAATAGACTCGCCCAGACTGTGGTATTTTGTGGAAGAGCCACACTCAAGGGGCCAAAGAGTGGCATGTGGCTCGCGAGCCGCAGTTTGCCAACCACAGCTCTAGGCTCTCTCTTCTCAGCAAAACACCCCAATTCTAGAGAAGTAATAACCAGAATCGCACAGGCTAGAGCATATTAATTAGCATTCCTTGTTAGTGGAAATGTTGCCTCTTCTGCTGTTTTTCTCCTGTGGTAGCTGCCATATTTCTATAATCTGACAGTTGTTCCCCATGTGTAGTGAACTCCTTTTCTCTATCCACCCTGATAAACTTTCTGTTTTCCAAGATGGGTGGCCCCCCCAAATTGTTTCTTAGTATTTTACGAGAGCATTTGGCTTTTCCAATACAATCTTCTCATAAGTCAAGTTGCAAATTCCCATCTATTTCCTAGGTGTTTGCAATCACTGTTATTAATTCTCATTAGCTCTCTGGGCTGCTAGCCACATCTGTTCAGGAGCTCCGCGGGAAGGGGCCTGGCGGGCCCTGGCAGGAACAGCAGTTCTGCGGGAAGAG
Source organism: Vespertilio murinus (assembly GCA_963924515.1). Taxonomy (NCBI): domain Eukaryota; kingdom Metazoa; phylum Chordata; class Mammalia; order Chiroptera; family Vespertilionidae; genus Vespertilio; species Vespertilio murinus. The sequence continues at coordinate 19,896,721 of OZ004720.1, read as the reverse complement.
TGGCTGCCCCTCGTTGGCTCCCGCGAACCCTGGAAAGCTACATGGCAAAACACGCGGAATGAAAGGTCTTTACAAGTCATCCAGCCATTTTTTCCAGATTAGATCTCCAAATGTCAAAAAGAAACAGCAGCTCATTAAAACTGCAGCTGTAAAATTACCTGCGCCACACGTCGAAAAGTGATTACAGAGTATGCTTGATTAATTAGGTGTGAAAATGGAGGACCGGAGTGGTAATAAATGCTAGAACTCACCCAGCAGCCTGCTTCCCTTCCACTGGGTTCCGCTGAGTGGCCAATTTCCCACTTGTCTCTTGGTCAGAGATCACATTCCGGAGCTGGTAACGGTTACATCTAAATCACAGAGCCAATAGAGCTCCGTGCGTGAGCTGCAGACGGCTCCAACTTGGACTTGATTATCTCCTTCCTTTGTGGCCTTTATGCATTGCTAAATCTTTCTGAGTCTCATAGTCCCCCTCTCTAGAAGATTAATTATGCTCCTACCTATATCTCAAGGTGTTGCGTAGGAGCAATTTTATTAAAAACAACAATAGAAGCTGAATAATGATGTAGGCCTTTTGGGTCATATTTTTATAATGTGAAGCAGGTCTCAGGGTGTGAGAGAACCTATGACATGTAAAATATTATGTTCATTGTTTAACATAATTTGGAAATCTAATGACCTGGTTTATCCAATTGATCTTGGGAATGGAGTAAAATAGCATTTGTGCAAGTGCCTAGCCTGAGGCCTGGTACATGGCAGGTATGCAATAACCATTTGATGAATTGCCATCTGCTGAATGGAGAGGGTAGATTACCAGTTCCAAAGAATGATAGTAGAACACGATATACGTATCGGGACAGAGCTATGGTGGTGAGCAGAACATATGTGCTCATTAATGATTCAGAACGTAGCATTGTGTCATCCTTTAGAGTCATAAATATTAATCATATTTTTAATATGGCGCTGATACCATTCAATTTCTTCCTTGCCCCAAACTTTCAGTGACTTCTCATTGGCTACCAAATGAAGTCATATTTTCCTGGCTTGTAACAATTCTGCACCAATTTCAATGTCTATGTGGGGGTTGGTTTCCCCACGGCATCAAGCAGTGCTCAACACCCAATTGGATGTTTCACAAGTCAACTCAATTCTGATGGTATCTACCTAGAGATAGCGTCAGATCCCACAAGTTAAGGGCTACACCACTGAAGACTGCCCTCTACTTCAGAGGCCATTTGCAAGTTCAGGTTTTAATTGAGCTTCTGACTGAGAGACTGTAAATCAGAGGTTCCCACATCCCTCCCTCCTTAGGTTCAAAGGATTTGCTAGGGTGGCTCACAGAATTCAGGGTACCAGTTTGCTCACTAGATTACTGGTTTATCACAAAGGATAGTAAAGGATACAAATCAACAGCCAAATAAAGAAATATATAAGATGTGGTCCAGAACAAAGGAGGTTCTGTCCTCACGGAGTTTGGGCCTGGCATGGTGGTACCTGGAATTGTCAGATTCACCAGCCTGGTAGTACACCAAACCCCATCCTCTTAGGTTTTTATGGAGGTTTCATTACATAAGCATCATTGGTTAATCATTAGCCATTGTATTCATTCAACCTGCGGCCCTCCACCCTCCCCAGAATCAGAGGATGGGACTGACAGTTCCTACCCTCTTTGCATGGTTGGTTCCCCAGGCAACCACACTCACAGGTAGGTGCTTTCCAAAAGTCACCTCATTCATAAAAGACAAAATCCAAGGGCTTTAGGAGTTCTGTGCCAGAAATGAGAATGAAGACCAAGTATATACAATACTATAGCCTTCTATTTCAGGGCACTATTTATTTTTGTGCATCTGAACCGGCCAAATTATATTGGTCCCTGGATACGTCCCAGAATTTCTCACTTTATCATTCATTAAATACTCTGCAAAGGATTACTCTATCCCAGGCACTGAGCCAGATCCTTGGGGATATAAACTCAAGGAAAAAAATTATGTCCTTGACCGCCAGTATCCATGGTGGTCTAGTAAGGAAACACATACAAGCAGACGATAAAGGCTCTGCCTTATCATCTAGCTTTAAAGGTCCACAGCTTCCTCAAATTCCAGTGTTCTTTACCTTGACTTCACTTCAGACAGGTTCAAGCTTCCCCAATCCGAATCACGTGTTTGCTTAGACTGGCCCCATCTCCATCATGTACCTCTGAGCACAACACTGCCTGAGCACAATTTCCCTTCGCTGTGATCTTTCCTCCATTACTCCTAAGTTCCTTTGAAACTGCCAGTCTTTTATTGCCACTATTTTTTCCTGCCAACCTGTTTGCCTTCCTCCTTTCTACTCCCTCTCTGTCAAGCCTGGACCCCATGGACTATTTCTTTAAATGTCAATGGATAATATCCTCAACTGTCTGTCACTCCACTACAATGATTCTAAATCCATCTTCTGTCTGCCTTCTCTGTGTCTATAATTTTCCTTTTGAACAGGGCTGCACATATACAGCCAGGCAAACACCTCTGTAAAAATTATATCATTTCCATTCATTTGGGCCAGCCATGGGCAAACTACAGCCCGCGGGCCGGATCCGGCCTGTTTGGCTATTCTAAACTATTGAAATAATAACAATAAAAAAGACCGTACCCTTTTATGTAATGATGTTTACTTTGAATTTATATTAGTTCACACAAACATTCCATCTATGCTTTTGTTCTGGCCCTCCAGTCCAGTTTAAGAACCCATTGTGGCCCTCGAGTCAAAAAGTTTGCCCATCCCTGATTTGGGCCATTGGTGCTGCCCAGGAATCCTTTATGCGTTCATCCTTAGGTGTCAAATGGCTATTTCAGAACTTCCCCTCTCCTCTATGACGGACAGACCATAAAGGGCCTGTATTTCATCTTAAGGAACTTGGATCTTATTCCCAAGAAATGTCTTGCTGACAAATACTTCATGTGTGTATGTGTGTGAGTGAGTCTCTCTCTCTCTCTCTTTCTCTCTCTCTCTCTTTCTCTCTCTCTCTCTCTCTCTCTCTCTCTCTCTCTCTCTCTCTCTGTGTGTGTGTGTGTGTGTGTGTGTGTGTGTTTGACTATGCTAGGTTCTTTCTGACAGATGTTTAGAAGCGGTTTTGAGGGGACAGGACTGAAATTCAAGGCTTTTAAAGTAGGCAATGTTGATAAGGTACTGAACTGGAAGCTTCGCAGGAGTAGTAAGATGGAGGGGACAGATTTGAGAAATATATAGCACTTGAAATCAGTAGAATGATAGCTGAAGTGAAAAATACAGAGAGGAGGTAATATTTTAGGGAAAAAACTAATGATTTTCATTTTCCCTAAATATATTTTTATTGATTGCATAGAGGAAGAGAGATTGGGGGAGAGATAGAAACATCAATGATAGGGGAGAATCATTCATTGGCTGCTTCCTGCATGTCCCCTATTGGGGAGCAAGCCTGCGACCCAGGCATGTGTCCTTGACTGGAATCGAACCTGACTGAGACCCTTCAGTCCATAGGCCAGTACTCTGTCCATTGAGCCAAACCAGCTAGGGCTGGTTTTCATTTTCAACATGTTGAGTTTTAGTTGCTTGTGGTAGATTGAAGTGAAGCTTTGATACATGAGGCTGAAGCTCAGGGGATGAGGCCACGGCTGGAAATACAGATTTTGGAGTCCCTGGCGTATACATGGGTAATGACAATCATGAGAATGGCTGTCGTCACTCAAGGAGCATGTGGAGTGAGAAAAAAAGTGGGTGGAGGACAGAACCCTGTGAGGTGGCAGCCTTTAGAGAGCAGATGGAAGAAACAAGCCAACGAAGGGGCCAGAGAAGGAGTCATCCAAGGTACAAGGAGAACCAGAGAATGTGATGTCAGGGAAGACTCAAGAAGGAAGAGTGATTCATTATATCGCACACAGCAAAGAGATCCAATAAGACTAAATTTCAAAATGCCCATTACATTTGACATTTAAGAGCTTCTAAGTGGCATTTTTGGAAAACATGTTCAATTGACGGTGGGAGCATAAGCCAAATACAGAGGGTTCGTGAAAGGAAGGAGGGGATTCAGTGGGTATAGTTTTCTCTAGAAAATTACAGAGGCAGGAAAGAGGTAGACCAGATGGTTACTATCCAGGTTACCAGGTAGTCTAAATGGTTATAGTATAAATGACACTATTTAATTTTTTTTAGAAGCCTCTGCCTCCATAACTGCTCCTCATTCTAATTCGTAGTTTAAGAAATAATTAAATTAATAGATTTTTCTATGGGAAATATCTAAAGATCTTTCTATGAGGATGTACTGTCTTCCCAACTGAACTCTCACGATATTTAAAATGTGGTCCTTTTTTTAAAAAGAGGACCACATTTTAAATATTCCATATTGTAATTATTCACTCCTTTATTAGATTATAAGTACCTCAAGTGTACATTATAGTTGTCCAATATTTATTTTTGTATATCCAATATACATAAAAACTTTTAATAGAATGCTTAAAGCCAATAGGAACTTAATAAAGATAATATATATATATATTTTTTTCCCCCCTGAAAACTGTGCAGCCTGTCTCAGGGACCCACAAGGGTCCGTGCTGAGATGGCCTTGAGGTTTGCCTCTGTGACTAGAGCAGGCCTCTCATTGTGGGTGGGGGCCAGGCCTCCGGGAGCAGCGAATGGGAGAGTGGGCGCCATTTACCATAGCCAAGATCTGGAAACAGCCTTTGTGCCCATCAGCAGATGAGTGGATTAAAATACTGTGCTACATTTATGTGATGGAATACTATGAAGCTGTAAAAAAAATAAATAAATGAAAGAATGCTTACCATTTGCAACAGCATGGACAGACCTAGAGAACATTATGCTAAGCAAAATAAGCCAGTCAGAGAAATACAAGTATCACATGGTCTCACTCATTTGTAGAATCTAATGAACAACGTAAACTGATGAACAAAAATAGATCCGGAGACATAGAAGCATCAAAGAGACCGTTAAACCTCAGAGGGAAGGCAGGGAGGATGGCTGGGTAGAGAAAAACCAATGAACGTGTATGCATATAAGCATAACCAGTGGGCACAGACAATAGGGGGGTGCAGGCCTAGGCTGGGGGGAGGGCAGGCTGGGAGAGGTCAATGGGGGGAAAAGGAGACATAATACTTTTAACAATAGATAATTTTAAAAAAGAAAGAGAGAGTGGGGATGGCTAAACGCTGGCTTGTTCTCATTCTGCAAACATCTCCGAGTATTCATGGGCAGGCAGAACCTTCTTCGAAGACAATAAAATGAATATTCTTTTTGTGTTTAATGAGACCACTGGAGTGTCTCTTCCAATTACCTTTTTCTTGGGGGGAGGAGGAAGAACGGGACATGCTGGCATGAATGAATAGCAACTGAATGTTCATTTCATTGAAAAGGTCAAGTGTATTTGCTCTCTCCATTGGTATGCTTGCCTCATTGTTCTCACTCCCCGGGCCTTAATCAGATACTTGTTTCCAAGACTCGTGTGGCACACCCCGAATTTGCTGGGGCCAGGACACTGTGCATTTATTGGGGTTAATGTATCTTTTATGAAGTTTTCTTTTCAAAGAGGTTTATTCAAAGCACCGGAAGGAGGCCTCTATCGGGATGCCATTTTGGGGACACTAAGAAAAGCGATGGCTGGGTGAAAGCCACGGTCAGTTTGTGAATTCAAACAAGTGATCCCCGAGCCGGCCTGAGGAGTGATTTTCTTGAAAGGGTTGTGACAGCATGTCATACAGATGCCAAGGAGATGTCTGGAAGCCCACAGCCATCCCTCCTGTTGGGTGGCTGCTGAGGGCTGCAAATATTTGTGCAGAAGTTACAGGTTGCCTATAAGGACGGCAGCTTCCGGTGGAGGCATCATTCCAGTGCCGACGACGAGGATGGTGGAGCGGGGCTCCTTGATTAACCTAATGCGTATTGATGTTTCTCTGCTGTTTTGACTTCCTAGACTGTTTCAATTCAGTCTTGTCACAACAACATACAAAAGAGGCGGCGATGTCATCGATTTAAAAAAAAAAATCCTGGCTCTGAAAGCTAGGGTGGTTCTTGTTTTGTGTATCTCTGTGTGTGTGTGTGTGTGTGTTTATACCCCACCGTTCGGTTGTCAGGAAGGCAGGAGTGTTAAAATGATGGCACAGATAATTATGTTAACTGGTTGAGCATAAATTATCAAGGGAAATACATTTTGATTGTAAGCACAAATCAATTTTACGCGTCACAAAATTGCCACCGTTAGGGTGTGCGGAGGGGGACTTATTTCTGGAGGGGCGAACACAGTGACAGTTGGAAAATAGGGACTCGGGTGCCATCAGAACCTGGATGGGTGGGTTCCTGGGGAAACAAGCCGGAGTGAGGAGAGGTTTATGCACGTGAAGAAATGCACATTGACACCCTTTAACCGGAGACAAGGGAGTGTTCACACTCCTTCTCTGCGTCTGTACACAGTCATTCAGCCTTTTCCCTGCATGAAGAGGGGGAGCTGTTACACCTTCGTGCCGAGTCAGAACCAAATTCGGCTGTAAACTTCCAGCTTATTCTTGCCCAGGAAACACACCTCATCGTAACGTAAAGAGACTTTTGTTGTAGCAGACAGACAGGCACTATTACCTGGCCGTCTCTAAACAGAAAAGAACCAGTTATCTATACATATAAAAGCCTAAGCGACCATTAAGAACAGTTGGACAGATGACCGGTCAACTGGTCGCTATGAGGACACACTGACCACCAGGGGGCAGACACTCAATGCAGGAGCTGCCCCCTGGTGGTCAGTGCACTCCCCCAGTCAACCTTCACAGCCACCCAACCTCCCTAGGTATCTCTCCTTGGCTGGCCAGTTCGGATGGGCCCCGATCGCCAGCCAGGCTGAGGGACTCCACCTGTGCACGAATTCATGCACTGGGCCTCTAGTATCTTGTAACCAGGTCATCTCTAAGCCAGAATGTTAGTTCTTGTATTTTATATTTGGCTGGGGTGTTGGGGAGGAAGAGCATTCACATTTGAATATAGGTGTGTCTAATCTGGGGATTTTGCACCCTGAAAATGAAATAATAGAGCTTGTCTTAGGCAACCCAAAGCGGAGAGGCTAGAACTTGGTTCTTCTAGCCCTGATTGTGATCCTGCTCCGCCCTCTCTCTGTGGACAGGCAGTATCCTTGCTGCGTCTGATGGGAAGCAGCAGCCGCTGAGACCTGCCTCCCTTTCTCTCCTCCCTTGTCCTGTGGTTGAATTTCCCTTGGGACACAGGAGCCCTTGCTGTTTTGGTTTGGAGGATCTGCCAGCTGGACTGCAGGGAGGACAAGGAGCAGAGACCCCAGGTCCTGACAACGAAGGGAAATTTTCTCTTTGTTTAGCTGTGCCAAAGGCCTTTAAAAGAGCACCTGCTCCTGAAGGTGATGAAGTGAAGCTGACCACCAATTGCTGTCAGAGATGCCAGCACCTTCCTTCGGAGGGTGGCAATGTGCCCGGGAATCAGAGGAGGAGCCTGGTGCTGAGAGCAAGGCTTGGGTCCAGACAGCTGGGTCTGCATCCTGGCTCTGGTTCTTACCAGCTGTGTGACCTTTGGCAAAGCACTTGACCTCTTCCTGCTTTAGCTTTCCCATCAGGGCAATAACAGGGCCCACCTAGAGATCTACTAGGTGACACATATTGTATAGAAAATGGTTAGGAGTAGAGGTGGCACATTGGAAAAGCAGTGTGTGTCTAAGTTGTTATTTATCTACAGCTGGACAATGCAGAATATGCCAGTGAATCCTCACACAGGCATTTGGGACATAATTTAAAAATTTAAATAAAAAACACACAAAAGAAACAACTTGATGAAAAAAAAAGGGAGGCAAAACCCAGAAACGGAGCCAACCACCCTGTAGTCTGAGGGGCATTACAACTTTCTGGGATCTAGAATAGTCTATGTGCATTCAGAAATGCTGGGTATTTGTTATGTCCTCCGTGAGCCTTGTACTAATGAGTGCTAAATAATTACTTGTATGCATTAAAATAAAAGGTTAATTGAGCTCAAAAGGTTGATGGGCTTCCACATTAGCTGGATTTTGCTCAAACATGTTTCCTATGCAAGTGATTTGTATTTATTATTTTTATAGTCTTTGTTATTGATTCATTCTCGAATCCATTATTTCACTCATTAAATGATGAATGTCAATTTTAGGCCAAGGACCGTGGGAGCGTTTGGTGTCACCCTCACTAGCCTGCTTGTCATGGTAGGGTCTGTGTCTCAATTCATTTCTACAATTCCAGCCCCAGCTGCGTCCATAAGAAATAGAATGCATGTGTATCCCTGGTTCAAGGGAAAATGCAGAGGGCTCTTGAGTCCCCACCTCCACTTGCGTTTGGGACATTGTTTGTTTTTCTTCTCAAGACTTTTTAGGGAGCCAAAACTGGTTTGGCTCAGTGGATAGAGTGTCGCCCTACGGACTGAGGGGTCCCAGGTTCGATTCCGGTCAAGGGCATGTACCTTGGTTGTGGGCGCATCCCCGGTGGGGGGTGTGCAGGAGGCAGCTGGCGGATGTTTCTCTCTCATCGATGTTTCTAGCTTTCTAAGACTTTTTAGGGAGGTCTTTTTCCCCGACTCCCTCTATCTCTGTTACCTATTCTTTATTATTTAAAAAATATTTTTATTGATTTCAGAGAGGGTAAGGGAGATAGAAACATCAATGATGAGAGAGAATAATTGATGCCATACCTCCTGCACACCCCACACTGGGGATCTTGCCCACAACCTGGACATGTGCTCTGACTGGGAATCGAACAGTGACCTCCTGGTTCATAGGTGGACACTCAACCACTGAGCCATGCCAGTCAGGCTACCCGTTCTTTAAAAAAATATTTTTTCTTTAGTTTTTACTGTTGACACTATTACAGATGTTCCCATCTCTCCCCCCCCCCCCACACACACATACACCCTTTGGCACCCTCCACCCAGCCCCCTGTCACCTGTTCTTGACTCAGTATTTAATGACATAGGCGCTGGCATGATATTTCTTACCCTTAGTAATAAAATGTAACACCTTCTTGTTTCTCAGCATTGGAACAAACTGATGGCAGTGTTTACTGAGTCCAGGCCCTGTTCAAAGAGCGTTCTGTGCACTAAGGCGTGTAGGCCTTCCCACACTCCTCTGAGGAGATGGAAAAACACTCAGCTCACAGCTCTCAGATGTTCAACACCAAGTCAGAAACTGCTTCCAGACTGTCAGTAGGCCTTTAACTTCATCAAAGGATAAATCAATTTGCAAGTGATGTTGACAGCAAGGATTATTACCATTTATGGATAAGAAAAAACTGGAGCCTTGAGATGTTAAATAATGTGTTCAAGGCTGCATAGCTAGGAAGTAGAGAAGACTTACATCCTATTGTGGGACAAGGCCCAATAGTGTTTTGTGCTTTTTTTTTTCTCCAAATCAGTCTCCATTTCCTTAGACTTGACCTGAGAAATGGTGGGGTAGTCTGCTCAAGCAAAAGCCGGCTGTGTATGGAAAAACAAGTCTGTTTCCACCCTTACCCTCCTGGTGGACTGAGATGAGGTCACTAATGGTCCCAGTGAGGACCCATTGCTCCAGCAAATGAATGAACCAAAATAGTGCCCTGCAACCAGGTGTCCTACATTTGGTGGCAACGAGAGAGGAAGGGAGTGGGATGGAGAACAGACAGACCACGCTGATCAAGACACTGCAAAGGGGAGTGTAGGTGGCCATGAATAGGAAGTCACAGGGGAAATGTCAGTGCTAATCGGAATAATTTGGCTAATGAATGTGTGACAGAGCAAGCTGTCCTCACAGGGTAGGGGTGCCATGTACCCTTTACTTATCTGTCTTAATGAGTGCCCTTTGCTCCCCAGTTTTCTTCCATGCTTATCCTCATCAAGGGGGTCTTATAGAGGGCGAACACTTCATTTTTTAATCCTCTGAAGATGGGGTGATTCTGTTTTAAACTAATGCGTAGCTTGCAGAACTGGCAACATCTTATCTCACTGGAGAGTGGCAGGTGAGAAAGGGTTATTTCTCATTTTTTCTCCTTTCCATTTTCTTAAGCAAAGAGTTTCTTGTATGTAGAATAGCTCTCATACACTAACATTTTGATGAAATTAGAGGCATACATATTAATGCCACTTGTTTTTCCACATTTCCCAGAGAACCGTCTAGAAGTACATGTTGTAGGTTCTGTCAAACTTACATGCCAGGCAGGGGTTGCTTGAGAGCTGAATTTATTTGAATTTATTATGTGAATAGCCTCTCACCCCCCTGTCCCCGCGGCATGTACCCTGAAGTGTGGCGTAGAGTCTGCTAAGTCGCGGATGGTGCGACTCTTGTCAGGAATCCTGCCTATGCCTTTGGCTCGTGATTGCTGATTGAAGAGTGTGGCATATGTCCCCTATATATAGAAATGCACATATCCATCCACGGCTCCATAGCTACATACAGACACCCCGACACCCCCACACATGGGCCTGTGCACATTTTTCTCTCAACATTTTCCTTCAACCCAATGATTTCCTAACGATCTGTTACCCATCTCAGACAGATTGCTTTTCATGGTTCAGCGGTCCCAGTACAGGCATTCATTTTAATCAATAGAGCAGTCAAAAGAAAGAATGGATTTACTTGTTTTTTTTTTCTTTTTTCCCCCCCACTTAATTGAAAAATTTCAAGTGATTACCAACTTGTGTAGATCTCAAAGCTCAGGAAGCAGTAGTAGGTAAGCATATCAAGTAAGTGGGAAACCATCACCCGGCGGGATTTGGGTCTGCTGAGGAGCTAGACATGAGTGAAGTGATGCTAACTGTTTCTATGCAACAACCCCATTCCTCTGTCTCCCACCATTACCAGCAGCACGCCGAAGGCTCAGGAATGTCTCTATCAATCCTTCTCCTTCCCATCACTGCCAGCGCCTTACTTCAAGTCTCATCTTCTCTCTCTCTCTCTCTCTCTCTCTCTCTCTCTCTCTCTCTCTCTCTCTCTCTCTCTCTCCTCATCTGGTCAGTCCTTCATTTAAACTGCTCCTGGAATTAGCTTTCTAAAGAAAAATCTAACCTTGCCACTCACTCCCTCATTCAAAGACGATCTCTAACTCTCCACTGCTGTATGGCCTTGAGTTTGTTACTTAAAACCTCCTGGGCCCCAGTTTTTTTGCTGATAAAATGTGAATACTAAGTCCAGATGCGGTAGCAGAGAAGTCGGAGCGCTTCACCTCCTGCCTATAACTTTCTTTCCCCCCTTTACTAGTCTCTGAACACATGATGCCTTTTCATAGAACCCCATCTCTCTCTGGCAAACGTGTACCCTTCCTTCAAGACGCAGGCCAAAGGTCCCTTCTACTGTACTCCTATAAAATCCTCATTCTGGGGACAGAGCATCTCTCCATTTGAGTCCCTCCTGCGGGTTTGTTCACTGATAGCAACAGTGCCTATTGGGATCGTGATCAACTATCCCGGTGACCAGGCTGTGGGCTCCATGGGGCAGAGGCAGGCCTCATCTCTTTAGCCCCTATCAGCTGGCAGAATTCCCAGCACAGAGTTGAGCAAACAGTGTGAATGAGCAAGCATGAGAGCTGGAGAGAGTCTCGTTTATCTAGCAGCTTCTAGGAACTGGTCTTTATGTCAAAGTCTGACTCTGCTTGGACACTGAGAGCAAATTTTCTATTCAAAGTTACTCTACAGGTGGATGTTGGGTCAGAATCTAAAGCCATCCCAGGGCTCTAAGGTCATTGCAGGCAAGTTATGAAGCAAGAACACATTTGGGGGGTTGGTCTAGTTTGACTTTGATGTGCTTAAAATGCATAGATCATGGCCTTCCACAATATTTTCGCATACAGCATCTCCTTGAATTTTCCTAGTAGGAATATAATTTAATGAGAAACATATGATCATTCTCCTTTCACAGTGGGAGAAACTCAGGCTTTGGATGAGTATCACTAGGGAAAGTGTTAAGAATTCCTGCTGCCCAGACCAATGACATCAGGGTACCGGCAGGGGGAGGGAGCGGGGCAGGCATCAGTTGTTCCAAAGCTCCCCAACTCCAATTTGCAGGCCAGTGAGAACACTATACTAGCTATAGAAAATTTAGATTCCACACCCATGGTGACTTCAAGGTGGTGGAAGCAAGCCTAGAATCCAGGCCTCTGACATGTTGTAGGACTCTGTGCTGTCTCTTCCATAGAGCCCCACACTTACTGCAGGCATCAGTTCCATGCTAGAGAGGCAGCTTCCCCTGTTGTGGCAGGAAGAGCACCTGGTATCTCCTTCCTTCCCTGTAGACAAGCCATATCAACATTCTTCCTTTTAAAAAGGTGCTACAGGAATCCAGTTGAGTCTCTCACATGCCAATTCCATGGACGTGTGAAGAAGCATTTTAAGAGAAGATTAGCAACTCTGTAAGTGGAGCAACTTCAATCACAGAAGGCAATGGAGGGGATCAAATTCAGAAATAATTTCAGTTACAAAAATAGATGTCCTAGAGCAGTGGTCACCAACCTTGCAGACCTCACTCATGGACCATCAAGTGGTCCTTGGACTGCCAGTTGCTGACTGCTGCTTCAAAGGTTTCTTTAAACCAGTTGTTGCCAACATTTCAGATGTCATGGACCACCGGATGCCAACTTCTGTCCTAGAATATGAGGGACTTTGATAGAAGTCTTGGTGAGGCGCCTAGAGGTTTGAGGTCCATGGATGCAGCATTCTCCCCAGTAGAAGCATCTGGAGCATTTGGGATCTCGGACCATCTAGTATATAGAGCTCTCCTATGTGTCTTGCTTTGGGCAGGGAGGAATAGACTGAAGCAAGCCATATCTTCTTAGTGTGTTGTTCTACTCAGCTTTTCGCCTCAGAGTGTATGGTAATTTGCCTACACCCCCACCCCCACAAAGAGACCAAATGCAGACTGAGTATTCTGCAGGCAAAATCATAGTTAGAGTGTCTCAGGTTATCAGAGTAAGTGGTAGTTGTCTGATTATAAAGTGGAAAGATATTATTCAGACATGGATGTATCTGTAATCAGCAGTGATGAAAAAGGAGGTGTACAGGAAGTGAATGGTAATTAAAGGGGATTAGGGACTTTTTTTTTTTTTTTTTTTTTGCTTGGGAGTATTGAGTCTGGCAGATGCCTAGAGAATGACCCGTTGCCTCTTCAAGGTCCATTAGCATCTGCAGTTCTCATGTGGCTTGGGAATATGCATGAATATGCTCTAATTTAGGAAGGAATCAAACAGCAGCATTCATGAAAGGATCTAATAAAACAGGTTTGGTTTTCAGTCAAGAAATATACGGGGGGGGGGGGGGGATATGGCCTTCAGCAATGCTTACAGTGGATAATAGGCCAAAGCCTGCTTACCTATCTGCAGGACACGGACTCTGAGAAGCCCAAGACCAAAGTAAGGATTTTGAGATGAGCAATGTTCCTTAGCTGTATCTGGTGGTGGGACTGTTGAGATCTGGGACACTGGGACCAGACTCTAGTCTCAACTGGGGCTCGAATGTCTTCTTTTTGTCGTTAGACTTATGAAACTCTTAGCTGCTGAATGTGTATATTGATAATCAAGTAAGCAAGTGTTACCCGATGCTTTTGAACGCCGATTCTTAAAAATTAGCATATACGTATGATTGATAGCTTATAAAGGAACTCATCTTTTCTGCCCTCAGGCTGGTGACTGTGGCGTCTCCCCAAAATAAGCCTCTGAGAGTTCTGGGGTGTTATGAGACAGGACATGACCACTGTCTGAATGTTCTGGCACAGAGAATTGCTGAAAATGCTCAAGCAAACGGGAGACTTCTTGCTTCTGTGACATGTATGACCCCGACCTCATGAACTGATGCTACCTATGACTCTCCCTCTAATTATGATCCCTTCCTTTTCACTGGGAGCAAAGCAGTGATAACCTGGCTTCATATGCAAAATCTAGGAAATGTTCCACCTGTCCCTGTGGTTTCCCTTGACTTAGAGAATCATTCATAGTCCAGCTCTGTCAGGGGAGCGGGGGGATATTCACAAGCTTTCCTTGTTCCTTTATTTTTATTTTTATTTAAAAAATATATTTTGTTGATTTTTTACAGAGAGGAAGAGAGAGGGATAGTTAGAAACATCGATGAGAGAGAATCATCGATCAGCTGCCTCTTGCACACCCCCTACTGGGGATGTGCCTGCAACCAAGGTACATGCCCTTCACCAGAATCGAACCTGGGGTGTTTCAGTCTGCAGACCGATGCTCTATCCACTGAGCCAAACCAGTTTCAGCTCCTTGTCCCTTTAAATGGGTGTTTAATACCTTTGAAATGGCAACACCTCCAACAACAGAGAATGAGAGCCTGCTTCCTTGGGTAAATATAAAACTTTAAAATAGTCCAAGAACACCCCTGCGATCCCTCCTAAATGAGCTTTGATTTCTCTTTAAGCTGTTTTTAATAACGGGAATTACAGAACACGGCTGTTTACCATCTAGTAGTAGGTGTGTGAGCAGACAGCTGGCTTTGTGCTCACGGTGATGCCATTCACGCCTGAACTCAAGAAGCAAGCCCGTAAATGTGCAGGTCTCCTGGCTCCGTGGTCGACAAACTGTGGCTTGCCAGCCACATGCAGCTCTTTGGCCCTGTGAGTGTGGCTCTTCCACAAAATACCACGGCCTGGGACAGTCTATTTTGAAAAAGCAGCGTTAGAAGAAGTTTAAGTTTAAAAAGTGTGGCTCTTCAAAGAAATTTCAATCGTTGTGCTTTTGATATTTGGCTCTGTTGACTAATGAGTTTTCTGACCACTGTCCTAGCAAAACCGAAGCTGCGCGTTTTGCTAGGATATTCTTGCCTTCTGCGTGTCTCTCCCTCTCTCTAGGCCCCATCTCATCTCCATACCCTACCTCTTTCCCTTGTTTCTCAATATGTCTCATTTGCATGCTTATTATTATTTCTTTCGCCAAAGGAATTTTATCCAATTTTTTTGCCTCTAGTTTGTTGTGTTTTGGAACTTGGGAATGGAGGAAATAAAAGAGCCCTAGACCAGTGGCTGGCAAACTCATTAGTCCACAGAGCCAAATATCAACAGTACAACTATTGAAATTTCTTTTGAGAGCCAAATTTTTTAAACTTAAACTTCTTCTAATACCGCCTCTCCAAAATAGACTCGCCCAGGCCGTGGTATTTTGTGGAAGAGCCACACTCAAGGGACCTAAGAGCTGCATGAGGCTCGAGAGCCACGGTTTGCAGACCAGTGGGGTTGAGAAAAGAACTGCATTAATGCTGTGGCAAAATACCCAAACAGAAGGCCAAGGGTCAGTTGTTGTAGCCAGATCCACATGCACAGAACAGCCTTTGCACAGTGTCTCCTTGTCCACACTCATAGCTGTGTAGAGAAACAACTAGAAATATCACCTTGGGATTGGGAGAGTGGGAGAGTGATGGGAGGCTGCCCACTCCCCTTTTCTAACATCTTTAAGGTTTGATTTTGGCATTCTTGTCTTTACATGAAGGCTGTCAAGATTAAGGTATCCTTTTAAGAGGTGACCACCACAATACCCAGAATGGGTTGTCCTGGGCCTCACACACTTCTGAACTAGAGAGCAGGGGCCACAGGGGAATAGAATGATTGAGTGAGGGAAAGAGCCCTGAAAACCAGCAAATGAATTCCTCCCTGCTTTCTCTCTTCTTCCTTGCTTTCTTCCATCCACTCATCCATCCTTCCTTCTTTCCTTCCTTCCTTCCATCTTTCTATCCATCCTTCCTTCTAGCTGTCCGTCCATCTGTCTGTCCGTCCGTCCGTCCATCCATCCATCCATCCATCCATCATCCATCCATCCATCCATCCATCCATCCATCCATCATCCATCCATTGACCCAACAAAATGAACTGACTATTCTGTGCCTATATTAGAGGTGGGTGCTAGATACAAGAGATCAACTGAATCTGTGCTTTTTTAGGAGAGGGGTTAGAAAGGCCTTCATAAAACACACGCTCTGGCATCTTCTAGGAAGGGGAGATAACAATGGCGGTTCATTAATATTTATAAACTCTCTTGAACCCTCTCTCTGTGCCATGGGGTGGCGCCGCCCTTTGATTCTCTTTTGATTTAGCTTTGTCTGGCCTTGCTCATCACATCCGTCAAGCCATTCTCACGGTTTCCTTCACTCGCCTTGTCACATTCTTCTTCCTCCTCCACAGCGTGTCATGGAAACGTGAGACATAACAGACACTGAAAACAGTGAGAAGGCAGATTGATAAATCATGTTAAAGCATTACAATTGCTATTGGGGTGGTTTTTTTTGCAACGTTTTATCGTTTATAATTTATTAAGCACGTTATTTGTCACCTGGTTAAGCAAGGACAACCAATATTTCATTGGGAGATCTGATCTCTCAATGCCTTTAACCAACGTGGACTGGAAGTGACAGGATCTTCCCTACAGAGAGGGGTAGGGTGCCAGCCTGGGTCAGCTGGCAGTTGACCTTGTGATTCCTTAGTTTGTTGGTAGATTTTGGAGGCAGTCCGAAGCCCTCTGCATATCCAGGAGGGGCAGTTATGAAAAGTACACATGTTTTTCCTGCCCCCCTGTGCCTGCCTCCCAGGGGGACACAATAGGGGATGGGTAAGTCACATCCCCAAACATCAGGCTCCCCTGTGCTGCCATGGTTCCTCAAATACGTATTGAGGGCCTACTCTGTGCAGGTATATTGGAAGTGCTTGGGGCACATCAGTAAACAGCCATCTGATCCCTGCCCTTGTGGAAATTATCTGCTAGTGGGAGGAGACAGGTAACAACAAAGAAACATGATACATACATAAATGTGACAGGAGGTCACCAGGCCACGAGTGCGCTAGAGCAGTGACCTGCAAACTCATTAGTGAACAGAGCCAAATATCAATAGCTCAACGACTGACATTTCTTTGGAGAGCCACATTTTTTTTAAACTTAAACTTCTTCTAACGCCCCTCCTTCAACATAGATGCGCCCGGGCCGTGGTATTCCGTGGAAGAGCCCCACTCAAGGGGCCTAAGAACCGCATGTGGCTCGCGAGCCGCAGTTTGCCAACCATGGCTCTAGACTAAAAAGGGGGAGAAGAGAGAAAGGCAGAGCGAGTGGAGTGAGCGGATAGCCCGTGTGTGCAAGCAGCAATGCTATTTGCTGTAGAGAGTTCCTGGCATTTTCCTGGCTGGGATGGCATTTGGATCCCAGAGGACTAGAGCCAAGGGTACAGTCTGCCTTCACCAGCTCCCTGAGGTTGCTGTGGGGTGGGAAAACGCACCTTGAGACCTGTGTTGGCCCTCCCCGAGAGGAGGCAGCTCTCTCCCTGTACTGCCCCATCTACTCCCCACGCTGTGGAGAACGGCTCTGCTAACTCCAGGGAAACCGTCCCTCCACTGCCCTTGTCCTTCTAGGAGGAAGGGGCAGGCCTAAATTGGAGGGACCAGTACCCCACCTGGCTGTGGACATGCCACTCATGGCACCTTGGACATGCCCCAAGGGCACTGGGGCGGGGAGAAGGAGTTGAAAATCTTTGACTTAGGTGGAGGGGAGTTGAAAGTGTTAACTTATAATTTTTTTTTTGTAGAGGCAGCTCAGTGTTTGTCAAATGCGTCTTATTATAAGAATCTTTTGAAGAACCTGATAAAAAAAAATACTGATTCTTGGATAGCAAGTTCATTGTTATTTTCTCCTCCCCTACCTCGTGCTTCCATAATATTCCCTAGACCCCCACTTAGCCATTCATACATTTTCCCATCAAAGGAATACTGACTCTTGGGCTTCCGGCCCTGAGAAATTCTATCAGCATCTGGAAGGGGAGGCATCTGGGAGTTGTCTTTCACCAGCACTCCCCATGGCTTTCATGGGGCCTGCGCATGAGAATCCACCAAGGAGCTTCTGGGAATTGCCAATGCCCAGGCCTCACCTCGGAGAATCTGCCCTAACTCCCCTGGGTGCGTTAGGGGTGAGGCTCTGTGTCCAAGAGCTGGAGTGGACCCCTTCCTCACTCACTGTGTATCCCTGGGTGAGTAACTTCTACGTACCCCACCTCAGGAGGTCCTGGGATGGAGGGATGCTGTCCCTGTCCTTCCTTCATGGTCCCCTGGATGTGAGCCCCTCTTCCATCTCTGTATGGAGTGAGCCCTCCACACTGTAGCTCCCCAGTGCTGTGTGGACCTCACCAGCCTCCCTTCCCGTGTCCTGAGCTTGTCTGGGTGAGGAATGCGAGGGGCATGGGGTGTGCAGGTTCCAGGGTGACCGAGCCAGGTTCTGTCTGCCGCAGGGAGTCCCGGGCGCCTCGGGTAATGAGGAGGGAAGGCTCTGGGCAGGACCCGGCGTTAGTCCTGCCCTGTCCACCCCCCATTATCCTGACTTATTACGTTGTAATGAATTGAACCATTCCACTTCATTATTTCATATTCGAGGAGATTTATAGATTGTCCCGGTGGCTGAAGAGGCAGTGATTAAAAGAGCAGCGCTAATGAATCTGGTTCTGCACAAAGCCGTTTAATTAATGCCCAGCCCAGGGGCTGTAAACCATGGCTGATAACAAACCTGCCCGCTGATGGGCTCAGCTGACAACTTCCCACAAAACACGGGCTGACAGGTGACATGGGGAAGTTCCTCATGTGGCAATTAGGGTTGCTAAACTGCCCCCCCCCCCCCCAGCAGCGGGCTCACCGTTGCAAAGCTGTCCAAAAGAGCAGGACCCAGCACACTTAGGGTTTTTCTGCAAAAGCCATTTGATGCTCCCTGGTCCCCTGTATCCTCCCTCCATCCCCACTCCCTCCATCCTCTTCCATCCCAGTGGCCTGGACTGTGTGATTACACCTGAGCTTTTGGAACGTTTTGTCTGACTCGTGTGGATGGTGGGGAAGATGCCTGTCACCCTTCCCCAAAGCTCCTGGGGTACCACACGGCTCTTTCTCCCTCAACTTCCCCCAGAGGGGGCCCTGGAGGTCAGTTATGTCTGGTGTCCTGTTGAAAGGCTTACAAAGGTCTGTTTGCTCTCCTCATGTTTGGTGGAGTGATACATGCTGGCATCTGGGCCTGGGAGAGTTCCAGCTCCCCAGCTCCCCAGCTCCCCAGCTGCTAAGCGACTTGACATCTCTGATGGGAGGCACATGGGAGGTGGCTGGAGCCAGTTGGGGTCTCCAGAGCAAGTTCTAATATCCTCCATCCTCATCACACTGCTCTGTGCCCCAGGGGTTCTCAATATACACCATTTCCTGACACATTAAGTCCAAAGGGTGACGAGTAACAACAACCCTTTTCTGTTCTTTCACTGGTCTCCTGCCAGGATTTGATGTTAGGAGACGTGAGACATTGTGATCAGACGGCTTTTCAGTGGGTCGAGAGCAGTGATGCCCTGAGACGGAGCAGGATGGGTCGTGTATGACTAACACTAATAACAGCGATTCTAATGACAACAGGGACGCAGCTGGACGAAGAGAGAAAATTCCCAACTGACAAGATGACTCGAGGGGAAAAAATGATAGCCAAGTGAGTTATTGAATTAACAGTTCCATTTAGCAGACACATCTGCAGAACAAGGCGTAGGGGATGCAATTGATAGCGTGACGGGTGACAGAGCTGAGCTGGACATGGGGATGGGGACAGCCAAGCTCGTTTCCTTCCAGGTGCGGTGGCCCAGCTGCCTCACGTCTCAGGGAGGTTGTAGAGCAAACTTTTTGACTCTTGGGCCACAATGGGTTCTTAAACTGGACTGGAGGGCCGGAACAAAAGCAACCTGACCGTGCTGGCACTCTCACCTTGGGCTGCTGGTGAAGGAGTGGAGGGGAGAGCAAGAGAACCCTCTGCTCTTTTGGCTTCGTGGGCTGGATAGAACAGCCGAATGGGGCCAGATCTGGCCCGCGGGCCATAGTTTGCCCACGGCTGTTTTAGAGTCTGGGAGAGGTTTCCTGATGTCTTCCAAGCAGTCCAGATGGCTTCATTTCAGCAATATTATGGCTTCTGACTTCCTACCTGCAGGGACTTCCAAGGGCAAGGTCATCCCAAGAGACCAAGGGCATAGTCCTCTTAGGACTAAAATCTCTGTAGTGTCTGGAGAGCAGACCTCCCAGTCCAGAGGGGCGCAGCCACTTCACTGGGCAGGCTGTGATTGCCGGCTAGGCCTAGAGACCCTACCTGTGCACAAATTTTGTGCACCGGCCCTCTAGTATTTACATAAAAATGAAAGTTTTCTAAGAAATAGATGATGTGAATTAGGGAACTAGTATTTCAATGTAATATACTTAGAACATATTAACCTCAGAAATATTAAGTGATCATAAGTGTTGCATTTTTAAACAATTGTGCCTTTTCTTCTACCATGTCCTGATCAGAAAGGCTCATGTGAGACTGGATTTTGAATCCTTCTCTTCACATGAGGCGCCAGTTTCCCCCTGTGTCCCTGGTCAACTGGTGTCTCCCTGGTACGTCTGGCATGAGTTGGCATGGCAGGCAGGGGTGGAGATATGTCACGTAGCCAAGATGGCTTGTGCCAAGAAAACAAAACAGGAAAGGTGGTGCCTGTGGTTTGCAGCGCTGACGATGTTTACCGGGTGATGGATGAGTGTGGTGAGCGCGGCAACGTGACCTGATCAGGATGAAATGGCTGAGCGGGGGGACGGCGAGTGAATCAATCATGAGACCTGCTCCACCGGCCGGCTGGGTTCATCAGTCTCCCAGCCTCTCTCAACACACTTATAAATTACCCCTGATGGAGGCACGGCGTGCTGGGCCAGGGCTCGGGGACTTCTCCAGTGGAGATCAATAGCCTGCGGTGAATAGAAATGACACAACTCCGGCTCTGAGATAGCTAGCGATGCACTCCCACTGTGTTCCTCAGCCAGGCTTGCTTTTGTCACCCATACAGTGTGTGTGCCCGAGCTCCAAGCCTCCAGGCAAAGTCAAAAACCTGGACTTCATTGAACATCCCTGTGTGGTGTGCAGTAGTGCTCAAGGCCATGGCTTCCTGGGTGTGAACTCTGCCCTCACCAACCAGGTCTCTGACTTGGATAATTTACTCGATCAACTTCATTGCGCCTGAGACTCCTCACTTTAAAAAAAGGCAGTAGCCCTAACTGGTTTGGTTCAGTGGATAGAGCATCAGCTTGTGGACTCAAGGTTCGATTCTGGTCAAGGGCATGTACCTTGGTTGTGGGCACATCCCCAGTAGGAAGTGTGCAGGGGGCAGCTGGTCAATATTTCTCTCTCATCCATGTTTCTAACATTCTCTCCCTCTTCCTTCCTCTCTGTAAAATAATCAATAAAAATGGCAATAATAATAATAATAATAAGTACTGTTCCTTCCTCATCAAATTCTTCCTAGGGCTGGATCAGTTCATATTTATAAATTAGTATTTCATAATATTAGCCGTTATTAATATGGGCTTAGCTCTGATTGCCTGGTCAACCTCAACCTGATTTAGTTTCACTGACAAAGCAATGTCCTGCACATCACCCTAAATCACCCCCCCCCCACATCTGTCCTCACTTATTTCCTTTCAATTCGAGAGGAGGAAGTACAGCTTCGGTTATTCAAGATCAGCCCCTTCCCCGGGACTCTCATTTAGTCCCTTCCATGTTTTTCTGGATCTGGTCTTGCATCCTATATTTCCATTTACTGTTATTACTATTCAAGTTTTTTTTTTCTTTCTTGCTTTCTAATTGTCTCAGATTCTTACTATCTCTCAAATTCATTAACAATAAACACATCAAACAAGTTTTTGTTTGTTCCAAATTTTACTCAGTTATTTTTGTATTTTTCTCTTTCATTCTGTTTTTTTCGCCAAAAAAATATTTTTTTTATTGATTTCAGAGAGGAAGGGAGAGGGAAATAGAAACATCAGTGATGAGAGATAATTATTGATCAGCTGCTTCCTGCATGCCCCCTACTGGGGATCAAGACAGAACTGACCGGGAATTGAACCGTGACCTCCTTAGTCATAGGTCGATGCTCAACCACTGAGCCACAGAGGCCAGGCTCTCTTTCATTCTTACCTAAACATTTCATATCTTTACTTCCTCACCTTTTAGTTCTTTATCTACTAATAGCATCTTAATTATTGTATTGAAATATTAAAGGTATTCCGGTCTGTTGAAATTATTAGAGCAAGGTCACCAAAGACCCTTTTATTGCCGAACCCAATGAACATTTTTCAGTCCTTACGTTATAAGAGATCTCTTGTAGTCATTGTTACTATTTCTCACTCCTTTCTTGAAACCCTTCATTCTCTTCAGATCCATGATGGCAATTTTTTAAAAACTTTTTAAAAATTGCTTTAGATGCAGTGACTTTAATATTGCTCTTACGATCTGATTTTAATGATTTCAAAAGTTAAACCATCATATAGATACCAATGGTTGCAATACTCAAAACACAATCTCAGACCATTTTATTGTATGTATCCTTCCACAGAGAGAAATAGCTTTTTATTTCCTTAAAATACTGATATTTGATCTACCTTCATTTTTCTTTGCCTTAGATAAATCATCCACTTCCATTTAAGTTTTCTTCCCGGGGTTCCACTCTCTAACCCTTTACTCATTTCCTGCGCTCGAGCTTGTACTCTCACCAATTTTTCTGTACCTTTTGAAAAATGTGACTCCCCCAAACTGAGCACAAGACTCTAATAAGGGCCGCGCCGATGCCAAATATAGCTCCTGACACTCTTTCTTGTCACTTGAGTGACAGACAACACTTTGCAACTTCTCGGGAGCTTAATCGTTTTTAAAAAGCCCACGCCTACCTTGCAGACCCCAAGCTCAAACCTCAGGGAGCAACTTAATGCCATTATTGATCTTTTCTGGGGAAGGAGGACATGTGCTCAGAATTTCTAGAGGATGCAGTCTGATGGGTCTCATACGTGGACCCAGGGGAGTCAGTACACTATCGGCATTTGAAAGAAAACCAGGGTGTTTGAACATGCGGGTGTTATTTTTGATAATAACAGAGACAATCCTCCTACCAATTAACCTCAGCCACTTTAGGGGGGTCATCTTAATAGTGACAATAGCTCTAGTTCTTTAGCCTGCGTCACTACTTCGAGTTTTCTTCTGCTTTAGGGGGGAAAAAAAAGGCATTCATCTTTCTTAGTTGAAGTGCAGACGGTTCCCCAGGGACCGGTGAGGAATAGAATCTGGAGCAGGAGGCAAATTAGTGCTGATAAGTGGTCTGATTGGTGTCCTGGAAAGTTTGAAATGTTAGAGGCTCATTACGTAGAAAGTGCCGTGACTCAGCGGGCTATGGTACAAGTGATGTACAAAAGGAAATTAATTTGGGAGTGCAGAGGGTGGAAGATCTTCTGAAAAAAATTTTTTTTATCGGGGTTAGAAGTTTAGGATCATTGCAATGCATACAGGAAGTGATGATTCTCGAGGAAGAATGTGGATTGAGCAGTCGAGCATAGAGGTGCATATTTGAAGCGTGTTGCCCGTCCAGCCATTGCTCTGAGAGACCAGCCACCTGCTGATCTTGAAGGCAGACACCTGTGCTGGACACTTGCGCAATGGGCAGTGAGGGCACATGGGCACTCAGCTGGCATTTGGAGACTCAGTAGGTTGCTGGGAGGATCACTCACGCTAGAACCTGGGAGCACAGTGGGAGATGAGGGAACCACCCTGCTGACTGCTGTCCTTCCCAAGTAGCTCCTGCCAGAAGGCCAAGCTCATACTGAACTGGTTAAACGTTCTCTGCTAATACTCAAGGTTGGGATGATGGAGGGTGAGTTGTTTTGGCTGGAACTAGATGAAGGACAGAGGGTGCCACTGCTACAAGTGGTTCCCTTCCAGTTGGCTCTAGAGCCATCATTCTTGGGCTTTCTGCAGTTTGGTGGGGTTGGTGGGGAGGGGAGGGAAAGGTGAGGGTGGTGAAGGAGGGAGGGGATCTGGAGGCACTGAGATTGACCCGTAAATCATGTTGGGCTTTCACAGGTTGGCACGCCCGCTCATAGATTGCAGCAGGTGCACTGGCATTGAGAGATGGTTGTAGAAGGACATGTTTGCATTATTGATGTCCTAGATTCCCTGTGGGGGCTCTCTTTGTACCGTAGACACCCGAGATCTTTCTGTGCTTCATCAAAGCGACAGAAAGTGTTTGTCCTTTTATAAGGTTGGCGTTCCTTAGAGCCAAGAATCCCAATCAGGCACCCTTGAAAAATCCGTTCTTCCTTTCACTGTCTTCCTGGTGGGCAGCCCCCGAGCCCATCGGTCCATACCCAGAATCTGCCTGGAAACATCTCTGGGTTCATCCTCAGCAAGCCAGGCAGGTTGGCTTTCTCTGAAGCAGGAAGATTCTCTTTTCACTGCATAACCCAGTGGTCGGCAAGCTCATTAGTCAACAGAGCCAAATATCAACAACACCACAACTGACATTTCTTTTGAGAGCCCCATTTTTTAAACTTAAACTTCTTATGCCACTTTTTCAAAGTAGACTCTCCCAGGCCATTGTATTTTGTGGAAGAGCGACACTCAAGGGGCCAAAGAGCCACAGTTTGCCAACCATGGCTTTAGAGGAAGATGCCTGCTGGCTGGAGCAGGGATCCAGGCCTATTCTGTTTTTCCATTCACAGGACCAGGCAGCAGAGAAGTCCACAGCCCTTTCCACGGGAGGGAAACACGGCAAAGCAAAGCCCATAGCAGTGCAGTCCCATTAATTCCAATGAATGACCCTCACCTACCACTGCAGCTGGTGCCTGGCAGACTTCTGGCTCTTGGGGGGGAGCAGATGAAAACAAACAAGGGGCTCTCTCTGTCTGGCAAGGTGATGGGTGCCCTCCTCTCTGTCCTGGCTCCCCACCTCCACCTCTGATAGCTATCTCTCTTATCCCTGTCTTCTGCAAATTCTCCCTAGCTGTTCCCCTACGGGCTCAGGAGACCCGGAGGTCCAAGGGGGTTTGACTCCAAAAGAGGGGGCCACTGACTGCTCCTGAAGCAGAGACACAGATGGCAGTGCTGGGAATTCACTCCACAGAGACCAGCCGGGAACGGAAGTGATTCTTAGGGAGCATTCAGGGTGGGGTGGGGGAGTGCATGATTGCCATTGGGGCACATTTCTGTATGCATCTGTCGGCTGTTATTTATCTCTGCCGAACTAAAGATGTGTTTGATTATAAAGGCCCCCTTTATTCACTCGTCCAGTCCCTCAGGCTCCAAAGATGCAGAGATGAATAAGACATTGCTCTTGAGCTCCAACTTGATCTTCACAAAAATCCCTTTGAAGTCAGTGAGTTCAATTTTGCTCTTAAGACTGGGAGCTCAGGGAAGTTAAGCAATTACCCAGAGGTCACTAGGCCAGTACAGAGTAAAGACAGGATTCGAATCCATGTCCTCTCATTCCAAAGATTTCTTTAAATATTTTACTACAATGACTATCCTATGCCTTTGTACTCTTTATCATAAAGATAAAATAGTAAAACAACGAAGTTTTAGGATCACACAGAATTAGAACTGAAATGGTCCTTGAAAATCACCTGCTCTAACTCCTGCCTTACAGAGGGAAGTGGAGCCCAGGGTGCTGATGGATGCCCTCACCCTCATCTTGCAGGGAAGTCTGAGACACCAGGAAGTTGGGGCACCCATAGCCCATTCTCATTTACCCACTAAACACTCCCAAGGGGGAAATGTCGAAGTGTATGTAAACACATACATGCAGCTTCATCTATGAGCACATGAACAGAGGCATGCAAACCCAAAGGCAATCTCAACTGTTTATGTTACATATATATTTTTTGCCTCTCTGTGCTGTCAGTAAGAGCTGTGAGATCTCGAAATAGCTTGCCTGCAAACCTGGATCTTTGTCTCTTATTCCTCTGGAAAAACAAAACAATAAGAAATGCTCTCTCCTAAGAGTGAATGGAAATCCAAAGGACTCCCATTCTTGACCCGCCTCCCCCCCCCCCCCCACTAGGGTTGTTCTTTGAGCTAAATCCATGTTCTGATTTCTGGAGACATTGCTATTTAAATAACATGTTTTCCTTCTGCAAGGAAGGAATCGCATTCTGCACATGCTCTCCCATACATCTAACTGCAAACACAAAAGCCCCAGGAAAGTTAGTGGATCTTGGATTTGTCCCATGTTTGCTAATTGCCAGAGACCTTGCTATTCAAACAAGAGCTTCTTTCATTGCAGCCTTTGCACAAACACAGCTTTGGAGAGAGTTTATATTTTTAGGCGAAAGTAAATAACTCCATGTTATGCTATACTAGCAACCGTAGGTGATGGAGAAACTGGGGTGCCAGGCACAGTATTTCTAGCTTTGAAAACTGTACCCAAATGCTTCTCTTTGTTATTTCCTTCCTTCCTCCCTTCCTCCCTTCATTCCTTCCTCCCATCCTTAATCCCTCCCTCCCTCTCTCCCTCCTCCCTCCCTACCTACCTCCCTTTCTTCCTCCTTTCCTCCCTACTTTCCTCCTTTCCTTCCATCTATTTTAGAGGCCGAGGAGGGACCTTGGGAAGTTGGCTCCAGGGTGTGTCCAGCCCTTCTCACCCAGTCCCAATCAGAGCTGATCAGGCTGTCTTGCCCAGTCCCCATTGGGATCAATTGGGGCCAATCGGGGCAGGCTGGCCAGGGAGGGACCACCGATGTTGGCCAGCTGGGGAGAGACCGCAGGAGGGCTCCAGGGCATGTCTGGCTCATCTCACCCAGTCCCAATCTGCTGGACCCCAGTAGCAAGCTAACCAACCAGTCAGAGTATCTGTCCCCTGGTGGTCAGTGTACGTCATAGCGACTAATCGAGCAGTCGACCACTTATCATATTAGGCTTTTATATATAAAGATGTTAGTATAAGATGACATAATTATAGATCATCCTGCTGTTTAGTAAATAATTTTAGGAACTTGAAACGAATATTCCTTAAACCACCTCTCTGATCTCTTTGTCTTTCATGGTCACCTAGCCTTTGCAGTCTATTTCTCCAACTTGCATCAGTTGTTCACCTCCTTCCTGAGTCATCTGTGATTTGCTTGTCTCCCTGTATTTCTTCACTGCTGCTCACTCTTGGCGATCTCCCTCCCTGTCTCATTTAATTGGCGTTTCTTGAGCCTTCTATTTATTGCATTTGACTGCTGTAGATAGCCTCTACCTTTCCTTCACTCTCCTGTTGTTCTCATTTCACTGCATAAATAGCTAGGGCACCTCAGATATTGACGTATTATTTTTTTCTCCAAAGTGTAAAGTTATTAACTTCTCCAAAGGGTGTCTGTTTATGAGGGAGATGAAGGGGGTTTGCTGAGGGCAAGGACCTAATAAGGCATCTTGATTGACAAGATAAAACTTCAGGGTGATGAGCATGATGGTAATGCTACCTTTGACATCAATATTTGAGGAACCCCTTGAAAATATACGGAGATGTGTGAAGGTGCGCGGGCAGTATGCTGAGTGGCAGGTTTGCCAATAGTGCTATAGCTGCTTATCTGGAAGCTCTCGGAGTTTCAGGAAAATTGGGGCTTAGAATGTCGGACAAATCTCCTGCCAAGTCAGCAAATGTATTCTGTCAGACAGCGCGGAGCGTTAGAGGAATTTTGATCTCTGTCTATTGCTTCCTTACTTGACTTGCTTTTTGTTTCAGTCTCCTTCCATTTCCACAGGTCATGTATGCTTATTTTCTTCCTCCCAATAGACACACGAAACTGAAAAGCAGCCAGCCCATATTTGGGGGCCACAGTAGGTGAGATAGAAAAAGAGGGTGGGGTCTGACAAAAGCCTCCTATCCGCAGCAGCTTCCAAATGTTGCTGAGCTGTCTAATTTTCCTTCTAAAAATATGTGCCAGGCAGCTGGTGAGAAGCTGGGATCCTGAGGATGGTTGGGTACCATGAGAGGAGGGGAGAGAACAGAAGATGCCTTTTAGTGCCTGTTCCTGCCTTCAGGAAGGACTTCAATTAAACCACACCAGGAAGGTCTGAACTCTTTTATATATATATATATATATATATATATATATATATATATATATATATATTTATTGTTTTTTTTACAGAGATGAAGGGAGAGGGGTAGAGAGTTAGAAACATCAATAAGAGAGACACCGATTCAGCTGCCTCCTGCACACTTCCTACTGGGGATGTGCCCTCAACCAAGGTACATACCCTTGACCGGAATTGAACCCGGGTCCCTCCATTCTGCAGGCCGACGCTCTATCCACTGAACCAAACCAGTTTCGGCAAGGGTTTTTTTGTTTGTTTGTTTTTGTAGTTAAAGAATCATTCTATAATCCATCTTTTGGGGAATTGTCCATGGCTGTTGTTGTTCTCTGTTTCTAAGCCCTTACTGATGCTTCTCAGCTCTGTGACTTTTGTACAGAGACTTAGTATTATGCTCCATGGGAGAGATGAGTCCAACCTTCTCATCACTCATTCCTGGGGTCATTGGCCTTGTCTCTCTCCCTTCCCACCCAAATCCCTCAACCCTGAATCTAAGAGCCAATAACCCTGGTCTCTATTATTAGTGAGAAGTCAGAATTCCTAGTTGATGGGCACTTGTTAGCTTTGGCCTCTCACAACCACCCTCTTTCCTTGCGGTACTGCAATTCCTTCTTCCCTGATACAGGGAGACCAGGAGAGCTGTTCAACAGGTGCTCCGCCTTCCTCCAACCAAGTTCCTTCACATTACATAACGGCGCATCCTTCATCTCCTCCCTTGGATTTGAATCTAAACTGAGTAAAAAAAGGACTAAACATGCTTGTGTTGGTAAGAGCTGGAGTACAGAGGACATAGGGGTTGCTTGGACAGGAGTGGAGGCCGTGTGAGTGAGCAGAGGATGAATAAGAGCACATCTGGTGAACAGCTGGGAGGAAGGTGGGACCATGCTCTGAGACTAGGTGTGCAGGGAGATGCCTAGATTGGGGAGAGACATGAGTTTATGCTGTGATCATAGGCAAAGCTGGCCTATGTTCTTTGTGAGCTCATAATCTAAGTGTCAGAGAGCATCTACAAGACAAGAAAAGTGTCTGTGTGTGTACACGTGTGTGTGTGTGTGTGTGTGTGTGTGTGTGTGCACGTGCGTGTGTGTGTGTGTGTGTGTGTGTGTGTGTGCTGTGAGTAATGAATGTTAATATCTTTGTCCTGCTTAAAGACATTGGATGGGAAAAAACCCCACAAACACATCAGAGAATGAATGAAGTGCATGAGAAGAAAGCTGAGGGTCTGTTTTGTCCCACCTACACAAAATGTGAACTAAGGAGGGTCCCGGTGAAGCTGTGTTGTCTGTAGTCTGTCCTTGGGCGGGGGGTGGGGGTGGTGGATTGTTCTGGGCCACAGCAGAGCTGGTTCTGCATGCATCTGTGAGCAGCAAGAGCCCATGGTGTGTGTACCCCAGGCTGTTTGTCTCCCTGGGAGCTGGGTGTGTGGGAGTGTTTACACTGGGGTTACTTCAGCCCAGGCTGGCAGATAATTAATGAGTTTGTTTTTGAGCCGGCAAGTTGGAACTGACACAATGCCGGCAGGTGCCTTTGTTTCAATCCCTCCCATCCATCTTTGCTGGATTTGCCAGACTCTCCTCCACTCTCTTTTCTTTCTTTACTTTGCGTGGAAGGCAGCTGGGAATGGATCTGAAGAAAGACCCTCCATGGACAATGATGACAGGGAGAATGTCCTCTGTGCGCGCCTTTTCTAATGATTGTTGTCCATCTCCTACACATACCCTATCGTCATCATTTATGTCTTCAGTACAACAAGGAGAACTGCATTCGAAAGAAATAGTTGCCAGACATTTCCCAGGATGATTTCTTTATTACTAAACTCAATCAGCCTCTCTCTCTCTCTCTCTCTCTCTCTCTCTCTCTCTCTCTCCCTCCCTCCCTCCCTCCCTCCCTCCCTCCCTCTCCCCTTTTCTCTCTTTCTCTTTCTCCCTCCTTCCATCTCCCTCTCTTCTCCCTCTCCCTCTCCCTTCTTTATCTTTCTTCATGTGTGTGACAAATGAGAATAGGATATTTTAGCCATTATATGTTCTGAGGCTCATATGAAGCATGCTTTTAAAAACATATATATTATTGATTTTTTGCAGAGAGGAAGGGAGAGGAATAGAGAGTTAGAAACACCAATGAGAGAGAAACATTGTTCCCCACTGGGAATGTGCCTGCAACCAAGGTCCATGCTCTTGACCAGAATTGAACCTGGGACTCTTCAGTCCACAGGCCGATGTTCTATCCACTGAGCCAAACCGGCTAGGGCTAAAGCATAGTTTTATGGCTATTTTCTTCTCTTTCTGGGAAGCCTCATTGTAACCTCTAGACCCAGTCCTACTGCTGTCTTCTGTTAATGCCTTGTCACCACTCCTACCCCCACTTTGCTCCCTTCTCTCTTCCCCATAAGTAGAAAATGGCACAACTGTATTGCTCAAGGCAGAAATCCGAGGATCAACTTTGGCTCTTTCCTATTCTTCATTCCCTATTTCTAATCAGTTATCAGATTCTGCCAGCCCTATCCACTTAATGGCCCTTGCTAGTTTTGCATTTCTATTCCTATAACATTATTTCAAACCAATGTCATTTTAATTGTAGAATGATAAACTTAACAATCCAGGTGATTGTTAAGAAGTTCATATATATCATCATTTATTTCTTCTGAATTACTCCCGCCATCCTCTAATGGGAGGTATTGCCTGCAGTTTTGTACTGCTCGCACTTCCCTCATCCATGTATAGAGGATCTAAAGAAAAGTCCAATCTTTTTATTACCTACTTTAAACCTTTCCAATGGCTCCTGACTGCTCCCAAGACTGGACAAACTACTTAACATCTAATGGATTAAGTTTGGCTTACAATCCAAGCCCCCTTTCCCTTAAAAAAATATTGTACTTTCCTTTGAAAGTTTAGAAGTATATATTGTCACGATGATCTCTCCTATGCAAACAGCAAAAGCAAAAAAAAAAGAAAAGAAAAAAAAGAAAGGAACAAAATTATACATTTGATTGTTTTAACATGTATGCATGTTTAGTGACATTTAAATTTTGAAATAAAACTTTATGATTCATTTAAAAAATATATAAATATGGCAAGCTTTAAGATGCCCTTTGACCCATTTGCATCCTTCTTCACCTTCACTTGGATAAGTTCTACTCACAGTTCATTTCAACTCATGTATCCTGTCCATTGGAAATATATTCCTATCTCCCCTTAACGTGGGAATATGCTCTTCCCATGTGTTCACAAAGTGCACCATACCTATTCACATTGCCATTTAGAACAATGTATTGGAATTCCCTCTTTGTATATTGTTTTGAATGAGGTAGTAAGCTCTTTTCGGGCAGGGACTATATCTCATTTACCATTATTTTATTCTCAATACCTATTCGGGTAAAGTAGGTCAGTTATTGGAAGGCTAAGAGCAAATTATTTATTTCCACTGGGTTCTCTGCTGGGTACCTTATTTACATATTTATGGAAGCATAAATAATGTTGCTTTGTAATTGTCTATGTGCCTATGTTTCCCACCAGGTGGTGTGTCCCTCATTGGCTGGGGCTGTATTATATCCATCTCTGTATACCGCTCGAGACTTATGACAGTTCTGGACCATAGTAGGTGCCTACTATGTGCTGGTTCTTGCTAGACATTGGAGGTGCTGTGATGATTAAATGCTCATGCTCTCAGTATGTATAGAATTGATGTCCCTGCTATTAACTAGCCTGGAGAAAAAACAGCCTCATCTGTTAAATAAAGAATCCCTAGTTGATGCTGAAAACTTAAGGCTGCTTCCAGGATCAGCATTCTAGATCTCTAACAGCCTACTGCACATCCTGCTTAAGCTGAGATGACTGTGGGAGGAAAGATGTTGGGATGTCTTGCTCTTTGCTAATAGGCACTCTGTGTTGCAGCCTCTGCTCCATTCCCTTAGCTGAGACTGGTTTGTGGGTAAGAGGTTGAATTCTATTGCTTATATGCAGTCCCTCTTACACTCTACATCCAGGCAGCCTCTGATGGTAGACCTGGCAATCCTTGGAAGGTTTTGGGGGGAAGGTTCCCATGGAATGCCAATTTCCAGCACCACTCTGTATTAGGAGTCAGAGGTGAGAAGAACTGGGAATTCTTGTTATTGCCAAAGGTCTGGCAGTAGTTTCAGTAGTCCCAGAGAGAAGCTGAGACTCTTCATTCTCTGTACTTTTCTTGGCTGAGTTTGGGAAGACAAGCACAATCTTTTTCTTTCTTCCTTATTTTTTAAAAAAATAATTTTTAATTTATTTCAAAGAAGAAGAGAGAGAGGGAGAGAGAGAGAAACATTGATAATGAGAGAAAGTCATGGATGGGCTGCCTCCTGCACAACCCACACTGGGAATTGAGCCCACAACCTTGGCAGGTGCCCTGATTAGGAATCGAACTGTGACCTCCTGTTTCATAGGTCGATGCTCAACCACTGAGCCACACTGGCCAGGCTGAGCACAGTCTTCCTTAATCCTGCCAAGGGGGGAGGACATTGAGAGGAATGTTTAGAAGTGTTGGCAAGAGATGGTCATGTGAAGCTTCTCAAGATCTTGACAAACATCCCTAGAGGTTAAGAGGCTCTCCATCCTGAACAGACACCCAGAACCTGTCCCCCTCCCATTTGCCATGGACCCCAAGAGCACCCAGAAGTTTAATTAAGCTACACCCTGCATGTCCTCTTCTCCAGAGGTTACCTGTGCACCCTTAGAGCTCCAAGTTGTTGTGTCCCTTTTCTGCACAGAACCTCATGCCTTAGTGTCAACCGCTCGGTTACCTCCCGGGCTCCCCCGAATAGATCTCACAGCAACCAGGCTGGGAAGTCAAATCCTACAAATCCATTCAGGGAAAGAAGAGCCTTTTAACGTAATTTCTTTTTCAGAATTATTTATGTGTCTGTTTTTTAAAAAGAGTGCTCTTTTACCCTTGCAGGGTCTTCTAAATGATGTCAGATGTTACAGATGTCACCCGGTGGCAGGATTCTCAAGTTGCAGGCTGCCTAATGCCTTGGAAATAATGGAAGGCCGAGAGCTGAGTGAAGTGCAGTGGTGGAGAAAGCTTATTTCCAGGGTCCAGCTTCCCCAACCCATCTGAATTAGGGAGACCATGAGTCATGGCGGCCGAGCGGGCTCTACAATGGATGGCTCCCTTGATTGCTAAAGGCAGGACTTAGGGAGCTCCATTTACCACAGTGCCTTCTGGTGACCTGCTTCCCGGCAGGCACTGCGTGGATGGATGGAATGGAAAAGTCTTGGGATCTTTTTTTTCTCTTTTATGATTTGGGTTAGTGAGGGGGCCTTTGTGCTGATGTGTATAATCTTTAATGATTATGGGTCAGATTTAGTACCTCTTTCCTCCTATCTTATTACCTGTGGTTTCCCAGCCTGGTCTGACTGCCGGAGAGGGAACAGCGGTGCCCCGAAGATTAAGCTGTTCTCCTCCATAAAATGGGGATAATAAAAGCTTTTCTTCCATGAGTTTTCGAATAAGTATTTTAGTGAAATTGGGCAGCTATAGAGCAGACTGCCATAGATTGGGTGGCTTTTATTTTTTTTTATTTGTGTTTAATACTTTTATTGAGTTCAGCGAGGAAAGGAGAGGGAGCAAGAGATAGAAACATCAATAATGAGAGAGAATCCATTGATTGGCTGCCTCCTGTACACCCCCTCCTGGGATGGTACCCTGACCTGGAATTAGAACCATGACCTCCTGATTCATGCTTCACCCCCTGAGCAATACTGGTTGGGCATTGATTGGATGGCTTTTGAACAACAGAAATGCATTTCTCACAGTTCCGGAGGCTAGGAAGTCCAAGATCAAGGTGTCTGCATATTCACTCAATGTGTGGTGAGGGCCCTCTACCTGGTTGATAGCTGCCTTCTCACCAGGTCCTTGCATGGTAGAAGGGGTGAAAGAACTCTGTGGTGTCTCCTTTCTAAGGTCACTAGTCCAACTCATGGCCTAATTACCTCCCAAAGGTTCCACCTACAAACAGGATAATATTAGCAGGTTTCAATATAGGAATTTTGGGGGGACATAGGCAATTCACTCCATAACAATAAGTCAGAGCATTTCTTAAGATGTGTTTCCTCAGATGTAAAACAGCTTGCTGCCTCAGAATTTCCATCATAGCGCTCATTATCCTCTGAAATTAGCCTTTTAATTTTTATTTGTTGTTGATTAGCTACCCTTTCCCCCCCAACACCCATAAAATACATAAAATGTAGAGCCAGGCAATTCTGAATTTCCAGATTGTGACTGTAATGGAGTTGGTTGTGGCAGAACAGTGCTCTTTCTGAAAACAACCTAAAATTTCAATAAAAAACATCTATCCGAAGACACCAGAAACATACCAAGGCATCCAAAATACCCCCCAAAGGGAAATCTCTGGGATGTGATTCACAGTCTGCCACTCTTTTTCCTCCTGGGGATACTTACTGATTCTGGGATTGAAAAAGGGGCTCAGAATGAGGATGAAGGTTTTCCGTAAGGACCACTGCTAAGAGGCACAGAAACCAGCAGGGCATTTGGCAGAGACACAAACATGAGCGATCTGAGAGATGAAAAGGCTGGAGAATAAAGCTTACAATGTGGCCAGTTTTTGCTGAAAACACTTGCCAAAATCTTAGATTTCAGGAGGCCATGGAGCCTTAGCAGAAAGCCTTTGCAAAGCAGACCACAGACATTGCTTATCCTAGAATACAAAGGAAGCGAGGATTGGAGTCCAGGACACACCAGTGTTCACAGCACCTGGTGGAAAGTCCAGGCAAAGGTATCCAGAGCCTGAGAAAAAGCTATAATCGCTCCTTAAAGAGATGTGTTAATGTACCAGCTCCACACTGCCTAGCAGAAAAAGGGTAAACCATTTCAGGAGGAACAGAACATCATTTAGAGCTGCTATAATTCATTATTTCCTCGTGTCATACAGCCAGCAAAATACTGTCAGGCATGCCAAGAAGCAGAACTGAAAACCAAGAAGGAAAATAAACAACAACGGGTAATAGGTAATTCCAATATTCAAATAACCTCTAGGTCTTTAGCAAATAAGAACTTCCAAAACAAAACAAAGTGCTGTAATTAAAATGTTTAAGAAAGTAGAGGGAAATGAGGGGAAAATGCATTTCAAAAGAGATCTTCAAATTCAGTTTTAGCCTGGCCTGTGTGGTTCAGTGGTTGAGCGTCGACCCATGAACCAGGAGGTTGGGGTTTGATTCCGGGTCAGGCACATGCCGGGTTGAGGGCTTGATCCCCAGTGTGAGGCGTGCAGGAGGCAGCTGGTCAATGATTGTCTCTCATCATTGATGTTTCTATCTCCCTTTCCTTTCCTCTCTGAAATCCATAAAAATATATTTTGAAAAAGAGAAGTATTGGAGCTAATAATTTTTATTCAAATGTAAATAGTTTAGGATGTATGTTGTAACCTCTAGGACTACTTTCAAAACAAGTATAACTACTAGGTTCAATAGAGGGGGAAGTTGATATAGTAAAAATTTATTAACCAAGTAATAAAAAGAAGAAAAGCAAGAAAGTAGAGAAAAAGAACAGAGATCAGTCAAATAGAAATAAGCAGTAATCTCATACAGAGTAATTTACATTTTCAGTAATTACATTTTATGTCTATGGTCAAAATATTCCAAGTAAAATATTAAAACTGTGAGACTGGACATACACTACTATAAGAAATGCACCTCAAAAATATGATCACACAAAGTTTGAAAATAAAAGTTTAAAAAGATGAAACATGTAAACAGAAGACTCAAATAATTATTGTCTCCTTTTACACACTCAAATTGTTGTAGGATGAGTCATGTTATTCTTATTAAAATATGGATGATAGTAAATAATAGAAAATATCTTATATGGCTGCATATAAATGCATATTTGATTTAATTATTCATATTTTTTGTGTCAGTGATAAGAGGTAACACCCCTAAGATGAAAACCTTGATAGTGATATTTCATAAAGTTCATAATGAAAGAAACTCTTTTTTTGATATTCATGGGATTGTACTGTCTACATATTTGGCTGTTAAAGTTGTTCCTTTATTTACTTTTAATTTATTTTTATTTTTAATATCTTTTTATTGTTTTCTTACAGAGAGGAAGGGAGAGAGATAGAGAGTTAGAAACATTGATGAGAGAGAAGCATCGATCTGCTGCCTCCTGCACACCCCTTACTGGGGATGTTCTACAACCAAGGTACATGCCCTTGACTGGAATCGAACCTGGGACCCTTCAGTCCCCAGGCAGCTCTCTATCCACTGAGCCAAACCGGCTAGGGCTAAAGCTGTTCCTTTATTTATTATCATTTCTGGTCCATCATGTATTTCTGCTTGATTATAAGGCCTGAAAGGCAGGGGTTAAACTAAATGCCTAGGATCCTGGACTGCTGATTATCTCTGATGTCTATGGGCATAATAAAGATGGTAGATATATAGGAAATAATAATAAGTGAGGAGCCTTTGAAAGAGTGACTGCATATGGAAGGTGACCTGGGAGAATTCATGTCTCTTGGTTTCTGAAAATACGTAAAACTTGACTAACATTTTCAAGTGAGCGCCGGACAAAATTCTTGTAGTAGTTTAAAACTGCACATCCAAATTTTGTGACTTGCTAGATGGATTGACCTTTAAAATTAATTTCTAAAAAGGCAGACAATGACTCGTATTGCTATCATTACAGAGTAATGTATCCAGGGAAATTCATCTAGTAACTTGTCAAGAAAATCTACCTGGTAATTCATTCCCCTTCACAGAAGCTTTCTCTTCTTCCTGTTCTTCATTTCTGATCCAGTCCCATCCTGATTGATTGACAATATTCGTCGAGATGCTGGGGGATGCTTTGGTGGAGGTGAAGGGTTATGAACTGAAAGTCTTAGGTATTAGGATTGAGATTTTAATGTTCTGGAAAGTCAAACACCACGTCTCTTTTCTACCCTCTTACTTTCTCCCACCTTCCCTGACTTTCCTTCTCTCCAGACATTTCTCTCTCTTTTTTTTAAAATGTATTTTATTGATTTTTCACAGAGAGGAAGAGAGAGGGATAGAGAGTTAGAAACATCGATGAGAGAGAATCATTGATCAGCTGCCTCCTGCACACCCCCTACTGGGGATGTGCCCGTAACCAAGGTACATGCCCTTGACCGGAATCAAACCTGGGACCTTCCAGTCTGCAGGCCAATGCTCTATCCACTGAGGCAAACCGGTTTTGGAGCTCTCTCTCTATCTCTCTCTCTCTCTCTCTCTCTCTCTCTCTCTCTCTCTTTTTGATATTCAAACAACCCAGATACTGTCTTCTTTATTAAGAACCTCTCAAATCTTTTAAGGTCAATGCCGCCATAGACCGATGGCAGTTCGCTGTTGAGCACTTATCCACAATGGCGGTGGCATTAAGTAATAAGTCACTTGCGGGTTGAGCCAGGCTGTAATGTACTGTGCTCTCACTTCATGGATTAATTGAATTCCATTGGCCTGGGCGTGACCTTGTCTTTAAAATAGTGTAGAGCCAATAGCAAACAAAAGCATAAGGGCTATTTGCATGAGCTCTCCTAAAGTCACATATTGAAAAAATGTCCTCTTTCATTATTTGAGGAACATCATAAACAAGTGCTTCTCAAGCTTTGATGGAAACGGCCTGCAAATTACCAGCAGACCTTTCTAAAATTCGGTGCCTACCGATGCTGCAGGGCTGGGCGTGGATTCAGAGGAGGCACTTCTAATACATTTCTGGGTAATGCAGATGTGACTGGTCTTCAGACCACAATTAAAATAGGCTTTACACCAGGGGTTCCCAACTTTGGCTGCACATGAGAATCAAATGGAGAATGTTGTAAAATATCCATGCCGGGCACTCACTCAACAGGAATGAAAACAGAAGCTCGGAGTAGGGGCCTTGGCATCTTGTAAAATTCTTTCAGTGATAAATACAGGGTTTAGAACAGCAAATATAGATCCTTTCTCCAGGAAAGTTTATAATATGCCATTTTTGCTTGGGATTTCTGGGACTCAAGGATTTCTGAAACCAATGTATAAAAACAAAAATGTAAGAACCTACGCTTTGAAAGAAAAATCTCTTAAGGAAATGGCACAGGGCACCACCTAATATATCCCTGTTATTAATTGAACTGTTTTCCCCTAAATACCACATATTCCTTCCATTTGATGTGACTGCATTTGGAGATGGGTCATTACGGAGGTAATTAATGTTAAATGAGGTAATGTGGGTGGAACCCTGATACCATAGGCTGTTGTCCTTATAAAAAGAGGAAGAGATGACAGGCATGCACACACAGAGAAGAGGCCAGGTGAACACACAGAGGGAAGCTGGCTGTCTACAAGCCAGGTAGGAAAGCCGCGGGAGAAACCAAGCCTGCTAGCACCTTAATCTTGGACTTTCAGCCTCCAGAATTGTAAGGAAATAAACCTCTATTGTTTAAGACGCCTGTCTTTCATAGAAGGTCTTTATTAAGTCCAGTCTGTGGTGTGCTGTTATAGTAACACTAACAAACCCAGATTTTGCTACCTAGCAGTGGGGTGCTGCTTTAACAGATACCTAAATATGTGGAGGTGGCTGGAAATTCTGAGGCATTTGTTAGAAAAATGGCGGTCTCAGAAAGAAAAAAAAAACATGACTAAGGGTTTTGTGTAAGTGAGTGGATTTTAATTTGATATACAGGAAGACTACACGTTTTTTTTTAAAGGAATTATGTCAGCCTGAACAGAAGCAGTATAGAAAAGCCTTTAAACTCCCAATCTTTTATATATATATTTGATTTTTTACAGAGAGGAAAGGAGAGGGTTAGAAACATTGATGAGAGAGAAACATCAATCAGCTGCCTCCTGCACACCTCCTCCTGGGGATGTGCCCGCAACCAAGGTACATGCCCTTGACTGGAATCAAACCTAGAACCCTTGAGTCTGCAGGCTGACACTGTATCCACTGAGCCAAACTAGTTCGGGCATAAAATCCCCATCTTTCTATGAGCACAAGGAAAATGAGAAGTCTATGCCGTTTAAAACAAGGGCTGTTTCTAATGGAAGTGAAGAGAAAATTCCGAGGATGGAACCCAGAGTCCAGCTTCCTTGTTCGTTTTTGCCTCCTGCAGGCACCTTGTTGCATATTTCTTCCTCATCGTGTCCCCGTCTTCTTTCATGTCTCTGCCCATACTTCCCTACTGACCTCTCCTCTGTCATTTTTCTCTGTTAACAGGGTTACATATCCCCATAAGCACCTCGAAAGACAAGGATTGAAGGATGTTGCTGCTAAGTCGTGGGGATGCAGAGACACTCTCCATCCGACCGAGGCAAATGCTGGGTGACATGGTAGGAGGGGGGCATTTTAAAAATCCTTTCCCTGGGGACAAAGAGCTTAGGAACAAATTCAGAGGAGCAGGACCCAGAGGTGCACATGAGGTTGAGATTCAGGACCATTTTGGAGGCCCGGCTCCTGCTCTCGCATCTCGGGGCCCTCAACTATATTTGAACTCTGCAAGGAAGCTGAAACCTTGACATTGAAGTGCTTGAGACTCGGGGGCTGCAGATCAAATCCCTGGGGAGCAGGCCCTTCTCTGGTGAGGCTCTGCCAGGCAGAGGAGGCGGCCAGATGGACTGGATCATCGCCTCAGCACCAGCTTTTAAAGGAAAAGTCCCTGGATAATATCAGATCATCGACAGGCTCTGTGTTTGCCAAACAGAGGCCTCGTGATGACAACTCTTAATTTTCCCGTGTCCCAGGAAGAAGTCCATCTGCTCTGTGGTATTTCAAAAGCCCAGGAGGTCCCTCCTCGTCTTAGAGAGGTTGCCACGGTCGGACTTTCTGATGAAAGGAAAAGGGAGGGGAAGGGCTGTGTCAGAGGGCCAGTCCTTGACTCCTGGAAAGTGCTCAAGTTCAAGTTGGAGTGTGTTGGACGCAGACACTCAAGGACGCTTTGCCTTTCCTCCCTCCAGCAGCAGGCCCCCGGCCAAGGAGCAGCAGGCTTGCGGCAGGTGAGTTAATTTTCTCTTTGTCACCGAGGCCGCTGGCATCTGCACGCGGGCCTGTGCTGTCTGACTGGTGGACGGCCCTCTTTTCATTCCCCGGGTGTTCAGCCTGGTGTCAGGGGGGACTTTGATTTCCAACATCACAAGGTTCTCTTCCAGGCGACATGAAACAGAGGATTTTCCCCCTTTCTTTAAGGCACCGGGAGGGGGCCGGATTCGTTCACTTCAGATATGCCCAGCTGCCCCAGGTATGATTTTATACAAACCCATGGAGGTGTATGTGAGGATGTGTACATGTATAGACACAAATGTCCCCTGTCCAGAGGCAGGATGGGGTAGCGACTGATGGCATGGACACTGACACATTTTTATTTGAATACCCATCCCGCCATTGACTAGCTTTGTGTGATCGCTCTCTCTCTATGCCTCAGTTTCCTCATCCGTGGAATGAATGGGGTTGCGAAGAAGGCAGACCTGATCATGTTGCTGTGGAGATTGGGTTCATGTGGATAAAATTTTTAGAACAGTGTGTGGCACAAATAAGTCCTGTATGTTAGCTCTTATTTTATTGGTACCTCTTCCTTTACATATAAACTTTAATATAGTGTGCTCCACACACATAAACTTTAATATAGAAGCTACTGGCATTTCAAAAGCCAGGATAGGCTTTCTCTCAATGTCCTAGCACTTGGGAGTTGGTGCTTTCTACCCATTCTTTTTTAGGTCAGGGTTCCTTGGTGGCGGGGTGGGGAGGTGGGAGGGTGGCGGAGAGGGACTTCTAAGGCAAATCTATATTTGATCTCCTGTGCAGCCCCCTCCATGCTCACACAGTCTAGCTCTGTGTTACCTTCCCCATCCCTACAGGGAGGGAGTGAGAAGGGAAGGAAATGCCCTATTATGAAGATTAGGTTTACATGCGGATTTGTTAGAGGTAGGATTTAACCATTTTGGTTTATATGCACATGCAAAAGCTCCTAAATTTATAGACAATTTAGGATGTAAAGCTAATGTGATATTTATAAGCGGTGACTATCGAGCCATCAATGTACATCTAAATTTCATTTCATTGTACCCACAGCCACTTCTTAGTTCCATATCCCACGAGCTTGTTATTTTTGCATTTGAAAGGCTTGATGAAATTGATAATGATCATAAAATACCTCAGAGGTGATGCCGGTGTTACTTAGAGTTGATATGTTTACACCTGGGGAAGTTTTGCAAGCTGAAGCTTTCTTCTGTATATGCTAATAGCCTGTATTGATGTACAAGTGAGGTTTGGCAGTAGACAAGCAGGCTCAGTTTTGCTGACCATGGAATTAGAATCGTGATGCGGAAGAAGAGGCACAGGGGTTGCTGTGAGAGCCTGGGTCCCTGCGTGTTGTTGTCTTGCCCACCGGCCCTTATCTGATGGGGTGAGGAAAGGGAGGGGGCTCCCACCTCTGTTCTTTGTTAGGTAATACTGTGAGGTCCAGCCTGACACCATCAGCCACCAGTGTGAGCATCTGCCCAGAAGGGGCACTCATTTCTAACAGGCATTTTAAAAATAATCTACACGGATGCAAATTGACCATGCCTTCTCAACACCCATCAGCCAACCAGGAGTGAGTATGCAAATTGACCTAACAAAGATGGAGGGTTAATTTGCATGCATAGGCACCAAGCAGCCAGTGGCGGGTTGGGACACTTGCATCGTTGCCATGGCAAT
The DNA here is from genome assembly GCA_963924515.1 of Vespertilio murinus. NCBI lineage: Eukaryota > Metazoa > Chordata > Mammalia > Chiroptera > Vespertilionidae > Vespertilio > Vespertilio murinus. Next base: position 19,855,178 of record OZ004720.1, on the reverse strand, counting down.
GACCAGGTGTTCCGCACTGTCCCAGTAACTCTGGGCCCCTGGGCAACGTGGCTCAGGGCCATAGTGAAGGCAGAAACATGGCTCTGACCACAGCAAAAGCAGTGTCGACAGCCAGGGGAAGGAAGGCTCATTCTTGCATGAGTCTTCGTGCATTGGGCCTCTAGTTTGTAATAAATGATAAAAACAGGCCTAGTGAGTATGAGTTCAAGTCATGACAAATTGCTAGTTCACCCTGTGAACTTGGGAAGAGTCAATCTTCTGGAAGGACATCTATAGCTTCTGCTCTCAGGATGTTGTGAGGAAGGAGGAAAGGCATGTACCAAATAGGATATGCTATTAACCAACCAGATTCACACCTCCACCTGCATGCTGGGTGCTGTTGTTAGTTTGAGGGGCGCAACAGTGAACAAGGCCAAGCCCCCGTGGTGGCTTCCAGGATAACCCTTGAGGGTTATCTCAGGCTCACCCTGTCCCCACTGAATGAACACTTTTCTTCTCAGCCTGCTTCTTTTCTTGTGTTTCTTTCCTTTCAAACTGGCAGCATATCAACCAATGGCCCAATTCAGAAACTAGGGAGTCATGTCAGATGCGTTCTCATTCACCCCCACATTGAAGCATGAAGATCTGATATCCTTTCTCCTTAATATTTATGTTATGCAACGGTCATTGCTTTAGTTCAATTCTCAGCTCTTCTTGAAGAAAAGAAGATGATAAAGAGGATGATAATGATGGCGTCAATTTATTTATGTAACAAAGAGATGCTGAGCAACTACTGTGTGCCGAACCAATATTTTTTGTAACATAAAAAAATAGTACTCGGCATCATCAGCCATTAGGAAAATACAAATTAAAACTACGAAGAGATAGAACTATGTACTTATTACTTTGCCTAAAAGCAACCACGGTGTACTTGTAATGTGGAGAGTTTTTGGAACGCTCACCCATTTTTTTTTGTGTGTGTGGAAATGCAAAATAGGGGAGTCACTCTGGGAAAGGATTGGGCAGTTTTTAAATAAAATTACACGTGCATTTACCAGGCAACCTAGCAACCCTAATCCTACATATCTGCCCACGTTAGAAAGAAAGCCACGTTCCCATAAAACCTGTGCGTGAATATTTATAGCCACTTTATTTATACAGTCCAAAAAATTGGAAGTGACCCAAACGTCCTTCAGCCAGGGAATGAATAAGTAAACTGTGTCGTGCTATTCAGCAAGACAAAGGAAGGAGCTATCAGTCCATGCAACAATGTGGATGGATCTCCGATGCGTTGTAATAAATGGGAAAAAAATCAGACTGGAAAAAGTCTGCGACTGACCCTGAGAGGAGTTCATGGCAACCTGCACACGTGCCGGACACTGACATGTCTCACCAGGTTTCTGAAGGAGAAGAGGAAAAAGCCACCAACGGTGGATGTGGTGCTCCCCTCCAGGAGGCTGGCTGAGTTTGAGGGACTGGCTGAGGCCTGGGTAATCTGTTTTGAACAAATCTGGGTAATTTGTTCAGTCAGTGAGCAAAACTTCTGAAGATTCCCAGATAACAATTCACAGATTTCCAGTGAAGATGGCGGCATAACTAAATGCAGTACTCACCTTCCCCCACATCCACATCAAGATTACAAGTAAACTACAGAACAACCATCATTCAGAACCACCCGAAATCAAGCTGAAGGGAAGTGCTACAACTCTGAAATTAAAGAAGAAGGCACGTTGAGATTGGTAGGAGGGGTGGAGATGAGAATGGGGCTGGTCTCATGTCACCCTTATGAGGTAGATAAAAAATCAGGATGGATAGCTTAGCTGCAAGGTTCCCCACAGAGGAGTGAGGTGTCCCTATCCCCACACCAGGCCCCCCAATCCTAGATGCCAGTGCCAGGAAGAGAAGTCCTCATAATTTCTGGCTGTAAAAACCAGCAGAGATTGAGACTGTTAGAGGCGGTTATGCTATGGGACTCTACAGAACACCTGCTATATTAGGCCGTGCTACCAAACCCGGGAGATGTGTAGCAGCTCCGCCTAATACACAGAATCAAACCCAGGGAGGCAGCCAAAATGAGGAGACAGAGATACAGGTGACAAATAAAAGAACAGAACAAGACTCCAGAAAAAGAACTAAACAAAATGGAGAAAAGCAAGCTACTAGACGCAGAGCTCAAAACGCTGGTTATAAAGATGTGCAATGAACGTAGTAAGGACCCCAACAGCATAAAAAAAGAACTAGTCAGAAATGATGGATACACTACTTGACATGAATCATTGACAGCAGGGGTGGGGAACATCTGGCTCACGGGCCATATAAGGCCCATGAAATCATTGCTCTGGCCCTGCCAACACATTGGGGGTGAGTTAATGAAATGTTTGACCAAACATAGCAGGCTAATTTTATTTTTATTATTATTATTTTTTAAAAATATATATTTTATTGACTTTTTTACAGAGAGGAAGAGAGAGGGATAGAGAGCCAGAAACATCGATGAGAGAGAATCATCAATCAGCTGCCTCTTGCACACCCCCTACTGGGGATGTGCCCGCAACCAAGGTACATGCCCTTGACCGGAATCGAACCCGGGACCTTTCGGTCCGCAGGCCAATGCTCTATCCACTGAGCCAAACCAGTTTTGGCAACCAAACATAGCAGGCTAATTTTAAAGTTGATAATTTTGTATGGCCTGGGAATGATGTTATACATATCCAAATGGCCCTTGGCAGAAAAAAAGGCTCCCCACCTCTGATTTGCAGGGAGTCAACAGTAGAGTAAATAAAGCTGAGAATCAAATTGGTGATTTGGAATATAAGGAAGCTGAAAATACCCAATTAGATCAGCAAAAAGAAAAAAAAAATTAAATGAGGATAATGTAAAGAGCCTCTGGGAAACTTCAAGTGTACCAACATTTGCATCCTGGGGTTGCCAGAAGGAAAAGAAAGAGAGCAAGGAATTGAAAACCTATTTGAAAAAATAAAGACCAGGAAACTTTAAGACCTCACTCCTCTCATTTTCCCAGGAATCATCCAATTCTGGTCCCAGTTCTATTATTTTTTTTTCAAGGAAAAGATGAATGCTAGTGGCAGGGATAAACATAAAGTCCTTGCTGGTTGGGAAACATGGCTGGTTAGGCAGTACCTCACCTGTGTGAAGTATGTGGCTTGAATCTAAATGTCTAAACGTGCCATGGTTTGCCCGGAAGGTAATTAAGGGAGCTGGCCAGTCATGTGTGTTTTGACATGGGACAGCGAACATCCATGGAGAGCTGCTTTGTGGTTAATAGGATGCGGTCTGTAGCACCCAGACATTTGACTACAGCATTAGTAGTGACTATTAGGGGAACTCTGGTACTGCAAGTGTTTGGGAGACCTGGGTGGACACATATAGTGAGTCTAAGCTATTCTCTGTAATCCCCTTCATGGCTCTTGGCTGACCTATTATTAAGAAATCTTAATTCCCCAGTCTTGTTAGCTAAACAATCACTCTTGCTTCACAGGTAAACACAGATATGTGCGTTCAGTCTCTCTTGGTCTTAAGTTTTATTTAATAAAAATAACCTGGCTGGTTTGGCTCAGTGGTTGAGCGTTGAACCTATAAACCAGGAGGTCACCTGGTTCAATTTCCGGTCAGGGCCCATGTCTGGGTTGTGGGTTCTATCTCCAGTGGGGGAATATGCAGGGGGCAGCTGGTTGATGTTTCTTTCATCATTAATGTTTTTTTTCCTCTCTCTTCCTCTCCTTTCCTCTCTGAAATCCATAAAAATATGTTTTTTTGAAAAATGGAACTCCAAACTTGGAGTGTGTTTTGATATTCTCAGAGTCAACACCCATTACTAATATTGCAAGAGGCGAACTCTCAGAACATGCAGCTTTGGGAGGGGGCGGAGCAGGGGAGAGGGCCCGTGGAGAACTGGGAGGGCTCAGCTCCAAGCCTGCCTGTGTAGCAGCAGCCCTGTATGCCCACCCTCCTGGGGGACCCAGCACAAGTGACACGCCCCCGATCACCTGTGGAGCCCCCGAGATGAGCCCTCCTGACTGCCATGTTGAAGATGTCAGCCCCAGATGGTCTGGTGGTTACATTTTCTCAAAAACAGTGGGGAGCCTCTGCCAACTTCTCAATGGCATGGAAAAAGATTTTTTTTTAAAAAAAATGCTGATTAACAGAGCAAGATGTGCTTGAGCTGGTAAGAGATTTCTTCTCCTCCTCTCTCCATCCACTTGCTGCAAAGCAACCTGTGGTGATCTGAAACTTCAGGCAGAATCTGATGGCTTTCCTGGGAGATGCTATTTCAGAGGAAGTGCAAATGTGGTAGCCAAAGAGGGAGCAGCAACCCCTAAGGCAGTGGTTCTCAACCTTCCTGATGCCGCCACCCTTTAATACAGTTCCTCCTGTTGTGGTGACCCCCAACCATAAAATTATTTCCGTTGCTACTTCATAACTGTAATTCTTCTACTGTTATGAATTGAAATGTAAATATCTGATATGCAGGATGTCTTAGGTGACCCCTGTGAAAGGGCCATTTGACCCCCAAAGGGATTGAGACCCACAGGTTGAGAACTGTTGCCCTAAGGGCTATAAGGATCAGATGCCTTCTCCCCTTATTTCCTCCAACACCAGGAGGCTCTGAGGGGTCAGCACCTGATTCTGATGCCGGTTCTGTGGTTCAAAACCCAGCAAGTCAGCCAGGACTCTCTTTATCCATCGTCTTCTGTTCTGCTTGCTATCCCCTCTCTGGGACTTGAAATTCATAGGAGTTCAATGGCTTCTTGTGTAATGAACTAAAATCCTAAGAGTCAGGGGTAGTGCATATAATGTGATATATCTTCCTCCTCTGGGGGGTGGGGGATTGAAAGCACTTTTGTTTCTCCTGTTTCTGGTGTTAATCCTCCCCTTGGTTTTTGACAAACCCGAGGAAGCCCAATCCAACATGTCAGCCCATCCCAAGGACCGGGAGTGCATCTTGTTTATTGTGAAGTCCCTTGCCCCTGTCCATTCAGAGGGAGGGAGCTCTTTTGTCCCTGCTAAGGTTCTGGCCAGTGGTCCCCTCCGCTCTGCTGCAGCTTCCCCTGCCCGCTGTGCTCACGAGGCCTCTGTGTGTGTTCCTAGCGCACATAGAGTTACTGTTTGCCTATTGATCTGTCGTCTGCCAACAGTTGTGGGAAGAATGTAAGTGAGCTCAGACCCTGAGGAGCTGTGTGATATTGTAACTGCTGGGTCCATTTTCCCCCAACCCCAATTCTGACCTGCTTGCAGCCAGGAGCAGGTTCAGGTTGCATTAGCTTTATTCAGGGCATCAAGTCAGTAAGTGATGACAGACGTGAACTCCATGGAACCTTCCAGGTGCTGATTTATCTCAATCTCAGGACTTCTTCAATAATCTTTTACCTTTAAACGTAGATTCTTAGTTCATACTATACGAATTAACATTTATTTACAGGTTGCTTCCCTAAGACTTCCTTTAGCTTTATGGCTAAAACTAGCTCTCTCTCACACACACATACATAAAGCATATGTGAACACAAACATATTTACAGGTACCGTCTTGCAGTTTTTAAAATTGTAGACTCCTTAGCAATACCTTGTCAGCTTACTGATGATATCTGGCAGATTGTGTTAAAGGGCACATGAATTAGAAGCAGGCATTATCTTTGCCTTTAAGATAATGGCCAACGCCCCCAATTCCACTTCTAGATATATTCCCAAGAGAAATAAAAACGTATGTCCAAACAAAAACTTGCATACTAGCCCCCAAAGGAAACAATCCACAAGTTCACAAGCTGATGCATTGACAAATACAATGTAAGAAGCTGATACAAAAGACTATTATTTGGCCACAAAAACGAATGATGTACAGATACATGCTGTAAGATAGGTGAGCTTTAAAAACATGACACAAAAGAAGCCTAACACAAAAGACCAAATAATGTATGATTCCATTTATATCAAATATCCTGAATATCCATATAGATAAGCAGTACATCAGTGACTGTCATGGGCAGGGGAGGTGGGGGGAGGGATAGGGGATGAATGAGAGGGACCGCTCACTAGTTCGGCATTTCTCTTGGGAAGGTGAGCATATCCTAACTTGGATTGTGCGGATGGCTGTCCGACTCTGTGAACCCACTGAAAACTGTTGAACTGTGTCCACTAAATGGGTGGATTTTATGGTAGGTAGATTATATCTCAACTAGAGGTCTCATGTATAAAATTCGTGCACAGGGAGGGCTCCTGGGCCTGGCTGGCAATCAGTGCTGATCTGTGGGGTGACCAGCGAGGTGATCTGGGAGCCCCCACTGGCACCTACCTTGACCAGCCTGGCACCGCCCACTCGCTTACCCCACCCTCAGCGGGGCAACCAGCAGGGCAATCAGTGTTCAATCAGTCCCCACTGGCATCCACCTTATCTGGCCTAGGGCCTGCGGGATGGGGGCAGCTCCTGCATGGAGCATCTGCCCCTGGTGGTCAGTGTGCATCATAGTGACTGGTCGTTCCACTGATGGTTCAGTTGATTTGCATATGAGGCTTTTATTGTATAGGATGGGAAATAAATGCTCACATCAAAGTCAGCACAAACTTCTACCTACAAACCCAAAGCAAGACCTGCAGGGTTCCTTCTCCCCGTGGCCCGCACACACAGAGTCTCCAGGGAACACAGTCAGCAAGGCAGCCAGAGGGGTGCTCATCACCCGGTGGCCCTTCAGAGCAAAGCGCAGGTGCCAGCACAAACCAGAGACAGGCTGGAAGCCATGCCTTTGGAGCGAATCTATCTCCTGACATTTACCACTTCTTACATTACATTTCTATCTCCAGGTTTTACTGCACAAAAATAACATTAATGCCGTGATAGTCTCTCCTCTGGGCTGCCTGCACTCTATTTCTTTGATGAGCTGGGAAGAGAAATGGAGAGGGCATATTGGGAAGGTGTCGCTCTTGCCAGGAACCCGGGAGTCGTCTCTGACACCCCCCTCTTTCTCTTGCCCTCCAGAACCTAATCCATTGCCAAGTTCTAGGATCTACCACCTGAATGTCTGTATTTCTCTTTGTCTCCACTACTTGGGTGCTACCCTCCTCCTCCTGCATCGGGAGCCCCATCAGCATCCTTTTCCTGAAGTGCCATAACGACCCCCTCCACTTCCTCCTGCCCTCCACCCAGTTCCCTTCCTATCTCATCTGCCACCGCCTCTCAATTTGTATTTCAAATTGTAATTAGAGAATCATTTAAGGGCAAACATGATCTTGAAATCCTCTTTTAAAAACACATCTCTTCCAGATTCTTCTAGAGTTCAGGGTCCTCTCCCAGTTCTGAAGATCCTGCCTACCTTTGAGGTTCATTCTTCTTCAGCCACTCTTGTCTCTTTCAGAACTTTGGACTAAACCACAAAGCTTCTTCATGTGTGAGATCTCTCTCCCCTCCCCCCCCTCTCTTTCTTATCCCATCCCTCCTTCTTCTAATGAATTTCTACCTGTCCCTCAAGTTTCAACCTAAATGTCATTTTCAGGGCAAAGGCCCTGCTCTTCCCTTCCACTGTGCCACTATGTGTTATACACACACACACACACACACACACACACCACACACATACTTCCCCCTCATAGCTTTGGTGCACTGGTTGCAGTTAAAATACCATTTTCATATAATTAATTATTGAATCCCCATCTCTATAACTGGACTGCATGCTTTAGAGAAAAGGCATTTGTCAGAATTATTCTCCAGTGTGCCCCCAGTGCCTGACCCACGGCCGGCCAAATGGTCCATCCTCAGCCACTATGAGAAAATGAAGGCAAAACTGAAACCAGGGAGGTGAGGAAGGAGGATGAGTGGGCAAGCTTGGGAGGAAGCTCACCAGCAGGGCAGCTCCTCAACTACTGAGGCCGAGGCAGGGCGGAGGCAGGGAGCTGGTGACAGTGGGAATTCTGGGTGGTCTGAGTGGGGGAGGGCATGTAGAGGCTTCCCTCATGCCTATTGTGCTCTGGCAGCATCGAGGCACATGGAAAGGTGCTGCCAGGTGGCAGGCAGGGGAGGGGGAGGCTTAGATGGCCCTGCACTGGTAGGGCATCCTCTGAACCTAATGAGCTAAGGAGGAGACCATCTTGTCTTGGAGGAAGCTGCCCTTTGTGGCTCTTCTCTTCCATGGAAAGCACACCTATCCCCTTGTCTGTTCTGGGGCCACCATCGGTGACGGAGGCTGGCGTCCTCAGGGCCATGCATGCATTTGATAGCCACCTGCTGTGGCAGGACAGCCAGGGTTTTCACCCCAAGAAGGTCCTTGTGCAGGCCCCCTACCCACATGGACATGCCTCTGCCTTGTTCTCTGCATCTTCCAGGAGAGGATGCACAGAGCAAGGTGGAGGAAGCAGCCATTGCCACATGGCAGCCATTGCTACCTGGCCAGTCAGGCTGACAAAGCTTCAGTGTGGCTCTCCGTCACCAGGTGACCTGGGCACATTTGTTGCTTAAAATCCCCCAGAACTGTGGCCCTTCCTTTGCAAATTTGGTGCAATAACAGTGCCTACCCATAAGGTCATCATAAGAATACAATGAGTGATTCCAAGCCCTTGGTACTTGGAAAATTCAATCAATATTGAATTTATTGTTATTAGAAATCTGGGCTAGTGCCTCATTACCCTTCACGCGTAGGCTTGTTGTACTATCATGTGAACTGACATTCCTACAACACTGCTTTAAGCCAGTTTCCTCCTGCTGTGCTCCAGGGGAGCATGGGGAACAGATGGTCGGCATCCCCTAGTGAGGCCTTGTGGACAGGTAGGTGTTCACGGGGTCAAGGACTTGGAGTTTGTCACTGTGCAGCCCAGTTGGCCTTTGTCCTAAGTCTCGGGTTGCCTTACCAACTCTAGCCAGTCTCTGGAACACACAGGAGAGGCTTATAAAGAAGCCTGAACTTGAAGAAAGAATCTCAGTTTTGCTACTCACTGAAGCTGGCGCCCTGGGTAAGCCACTTGATTTCGCTAAATTTCCCTGTCCTTGTTTATAAAAATCAACATCCCGGGATCAACCCTTTCCTCTCTGGGTTGTTGAGAGAATTAACCAAAGTCACATGTATAATAAAGGCCTAGAACTGGAACAGAGTTGTAGTTCTGGTGGTTGGGTCAGCAGGTTCTTAAATCTGGGTCTGATTGTGACCGGTCAATATCAATCCATTTCCAAGTCAGGAAAACACTTCCTTACCCTGTCTCCTGCCTACAAAAGCCTTAGCCACTCTGCTCAGTGTGGGTAAGATGTATTGTTTCCATTATGCATCTGTCTCATCCTCCCTCAACTTGCTTTACTTCCCTAGTATCTTCTCAAAGGTCCTCTTTCCTCACCAATAAATGATCCTTTGAACTTATCTCAAATCTAGCTATCTCTTACATGGTTTCTTTAATTCCTAGCTCCCTAATCTCTCCATGTTCCCACCTTCATGATCTTTCAAAAATGCAAATGATGATACCCTCTTCCTTTGAAAGTTCTTCTCTGGTTCACAGTCACCTTCTGAAGAATAGCTCTTGCAACCCTCTCTGACCATTGCCTCCCAAGACACCCAACTCGACCGGCAGTCTTCAGAAACTCATCATCTCTTGTACACCTTCATGGCTTTGTGGTATTCCTCTCGGAGTGACTTCCAACATAATTTTACAACTTAATTTTCACAACTTGTCTTTTCAAAGCTCAGCTCTAAGTGAAAAGACAGGCCTTGTACCTGGGAGAAAAAAATATTTGCCATTCATGTATCTAATAAAAGACTTATGTCCAGGTTATATATAAGACTCTCCACACTCAATAAGAAAACAAATAGTGGAGGAGAAATGGCCATAAGATACAAGAGGACATTTCACCAAAGGTACACGGGTAGCAAGCAACACTGAGAAAATGTTCAATATTGTTAGTTCACAGAGAAATACAAACTAATACCTCATATGAGATATCACTACACACCCATGGGAGTTGCTAAAATTAAAAAGACGGACCACACCACGTGTATATTTGGATGTGAAACAACTGGAGCTCCCATATAATACAAGGAGGATGAATAGTACAACTTCTTAAAACATAGCTTGGCAGTTGCTTTTAAAAAATTGAATGTATACCTACTATACTATTCAACCATTCCACTCCGACATTTTTTCAAGAGAAGTAAAAGCATACATTCACACAATGACTTATGCATGAATATTCATACAGTGTCTTGTTTGTGCTCACCAAACACTGAAAGCAATGCCGAATGTCCATCTTCAGGTGAAAGAATAAACAAACTCTGGTAAAGGCATGCAATGGAAGACAGGTAGCGATAAGCAGGAATTAGCCATTCACACATACACAACATGGGGATCTCAAAACAATGATGGCTGATGAATGGAGGTGAACAAAAAGAGTATGCGTTATGTAATTCCACTTATATAAATTCTAGGAAACTCAAAGTAACGTCTAGTGAGAGAAAGCAGGCCACAGTTTCCCAGGGGAGGGGCATGGGAAGAGAGTGAGAGATTACAAAAGGACCCCAGAAAATTTTGAAGTAATGGCTATGTTAATTATTTTTTTTAAATATTTTGTATTGATTTTTTCAAAGAGGAAGGGAAAAGGATAGAGAGTTAGAAACATTGAGGAGAGAGAAACACCGAACAGCTGCCTCTTGCACACTCCCTACTGGGGATGTGCCCGCAACCAAGGTACATGCCCTTGACTAGAACTGAACCCGGGACCTTTCAGTCCGCAGGCCAGCACTCTGTCCACTGAGCCAAACTGGTTTTGGCACTATGTTCATTATTTGGATTGTGGTGTGGTTTCATGGGTCTCTAGATATGAGGAGGCGTATCAAAATGTATACTTTAAGTATGTTATATTTATGTCAAGTATATCTCAACAGAACTGTTCATTCTGTAATTGAAAACTAACAGCAAGAGAAAAACTAAAAACTGAGCCCTTTCTGCCAGCCCTCTCTTAGTGCTGGGGGCAAGAATGTGCCATATTGGTGTGGCGTTGCTAAGGTACCATCTGTCTCTCTCACTGCAAGTGACTAAGGGACAGGGGCTGTGACATTGATGTCTATGAAATCTGATTGAGGTCCTCAGTGCCTGAGAGGTGAATCCAAACACTCATTTGTCTTCTTTGAAACTCTCACCTAAGACAATTTTTTAAAGATGTGGAAGCCATATCTCTTAAGCAAAATCCACTTCTTTGGTGAAATTGTTTTGAATTGAAAAAGTAAAAAGAAATATATATATATATATATATATATATATATATATATATATATATTTAAGGATTTTTAATGGACATGGGCAATCGGGTAGTGAAAACCTGGGGTGTGTGTGCTAAGCAGAGTAGGTGTCGGGAGTTAAAGATAGGGTTTAAAATGGAGGAAATGGGAGATATCTGTAATACTAGGAATGGTAAAAATATATTTTTTAAAAAAGAACTTTAAAAAATGATGTTTTTATTAATTTTTGAGAGAGAGGAAGGGAGAGGGAGAGAAAAAATGTTCCAGGCATATATTTAAAACCTTTAAAAAATAATGGCTATACATTCAAAGTTCTAGGCCTCTGGGGGAAATAAATTCATGTTGGAAGTAAGTGAAGCTTCTGCAGGTGGGTGTGGCCGAGGAGACATGTTTAGTGGCGAAAGCTATTTGAAGCAACTTTATTCATGCAATCAGCAAACTCTGACCAAGTGGCACCTTCAAAATGATTCATGGGGGAATTTTTCATCTTGGAAAGCAGGTTTATTAGTAAAATTATTACAAGTATTAATGGCTGGAATGTTATTTTCTTGCTAATGACGCTGTAATGGGTTGCACTGGGATAATATAACCGCTCCAAGTGCATAACTTACCGCAGCTGCCTACCTCCGCGGTGACTTACGGCCTTTGGCTCTCGTTAGCTCCACGTTTGCACTGGCGGCTGTTGAGAGCCACACTTAGTCTTGTGCAAGTTTGGGAGAGCCTTAAGTTTAATGTCACAAGTGACTGCCTAATAAAACAGTCCTCGCGTGTTACCCAAACCCAATAAACCTGCTGTTTAGAGAGAGGTTAAGTGCCTGGGCACCCCATAAAGGGGATGCAAGCTGGCACCTGCCAGTATCAAAACCACTGTTGGATCATCGTTTCGTGCATGAGAGGGCTGCCTTCAGAGAAGTCTTCTGGCTGTCACAGACCACTCTTCCCACCTGCCAACGGGGTATGAACAAGTCGTGCAAACCTTCTTTACAAGTTGGAGCACATGCCCTAACCAGTTTGGCTCAGTGGATAGAGTTTTGGCCTGCGGACTCAAGGGTCTTGGGTTCGATTCTAGCCAAGGGTGTGTACCTTGGTTGCAGGTGCATCCCCAGAGGGGGTGTGTGCAGGAGGCAGCTGATTGATGTTTCTCTCTCATCGATGTTTCTGACTCTCTATTCCTCTCCCTTCCTCTCTGTAGAAAATCAATAATTATATATATATAAAGGTTGTAGCACGTAATGCCTGAGTACCTTGGATTAATCACTGGTAACCATGGTAGACCTTTTATTTTTGTTCTTCTATGTAGTGCATCCCCTACTATCCAGTGCACAGAATATGTACCCTGCAAGGATGCTGCTCACAGTATCAGTCCGTAGTCAAGGCCATGCAAAGAATGTGCTGCTCCAAGGCTCATGCTAGGTGCCAGGAAGTAAGAACTGAGGGAAAGCAACACATGTGTATTTTCCCTTAAGAAGCAATGACCCTGAACATCACCAGGGTCCTGTGTGGTTTTGTGGGAAACTGATGGAATGAGGATGGCGGGCTGGAAGGTTACCAGGAATTTGGTGCCTTGAGGCCAATGCATGCGTTTCCTTTTTCTTCTTTTTGAAAATGTTAGGCCACATAGTTGTTTCTAGTGATCCCATTAAAGACACCAAATAGTCAAGTGCCCAACTTCCCAGTCTCCTGTGTAGGAATAAAGCTCACCCGAGATAGTGAGGAAAACAGAAATAAAGCTGGTGGGGGCAGAGGGAAGCTTCTAGGAATGCATGGGAATATTAGGACACTGGGCACATGGCTCTTCCATTTCTGGACCGGCTGCATGGAATGGTGGGAAAAGCAGGGGCAATGGTATCAGACAGACCTGAGTTCTAGTTGCAACTCAGCAATGGTGGCTGTGTATTCCAAGCAGGTTGCTCACCTTGGTCTCCTTACCCATCCACCTAATGAAAATAATGCTATCTACCCTCATAACCTTGTCATCAACATTTAATCAGATCACACATGAAGACATGTTGGTGGGAACTGGCACATAGAAGGTACCAAATAGGTATAGTTTGCCTCCCCTCCCCCTTTTTTCACCCTTTTCCTGATCAGCCACCTGTTGGGCTTCCCCATCTTCCTTCATGGCAGCAACAGCAGAAACTCGGGGCTGCGGATCTAGTCCGCCCTCTTCCTACTTGGTACAGCAGGTTGAGTGCAGGAATGGGATATGACCAGGTCCTCCACCCTCACGTCTCCATCAGGGAGATATCACCTCTCCCCAGATGGAGCTGGACTCCAGATGATAAGGAGAGCAGAATTCCCAGGAGGCAAGTCCATTCCCATCACAATGTAACGGAAGCACTAGAAGTGGAGAAGTAGGCATGGTCCTTCCACCCCTCCCCGCACCGGCCTTTGGAAGTTCTGCTCATTATTGCCAGTGAAGGAGCATGCCACCGTGGGCCCCATCTTTCCTTCTTTATTACATGGAATTTCTATTTCAATGGTGGACAGTCACCTAGCCTGCTGGGGAGAGGACACCTGAAAGAGAAGTAGGAAGAGCTGGTTTAAAAGTTTTAATGATGCCATCGTTATTAAAATTGCACCTGGTGTCAGGGTCTAAGCCAGAGGCAAAGAAAACAGAGAAATAATACATGGTCCCTGCCCAGGGTAAGGTGATCTTCGTGAAGGACTGTGGTTAGAGTCCTCACGATTTTTGTGTGGAGTGACGGGAGGCTGAAGGGGAACCCCAACCTAGCCAGGAGATGAGGTGTCAGGGAACTAGAGGAGACTACCCTTGAACTAAAAGGCTTAAGAGAAAAATGTTGCTTAGGTAAAACTTAGGTAAAACTTATTATCTATGAGACCTTGGGCAAGTCATTTACTTTCTAAGGGTGACAATCACCTCAAGAGATATATTAGGACGTTGCCTTAGCCTCTAGTCTTTCTTGAGATTAATACTTCGTGATTTCAGGTTTGTTCTGGAAAATAGCTTGTCCTTTTCTCTAGATGGAGCATCACCCTGGACAGAATGACCCTCCCCCATTCTGAACCTGGACTCTCGAGGCAGAGGCCAGAATCTCAGTGACTCCAGGTGACCGTGCTGGCTGCCTGATTACAATTGATTAATATTGTAATCCAGACTCCACCATTGCCTGGGTCCCATGGCCTCCAAGACTGAACCCCTCGTGGAGGGAGGTGTACCATCAAGGGCTCTTGCACACTTTCCAGCCAACCACAGTGCAGCAGCCAGGAAAACGGACTCCCTGAAGAGCGTTTGGGAAGACAGGGGATTAGGGGTTTGGGAGCGTGAGGCTATAGAAGAAGAGAGGATCTGAGAGGGGTTGGCCAAGTGGGAACTTCTCCCAGAAATCCTGCTCCAGGCCTTTCAGATAAAGTATCTTACAGCCTGTTAGCAGCAGCTTTTCCTCCAGAAACAAAAGCCCGTGTTTTACATCTTATTGCAGGAGGGCGACTGCTGATAAACCTGTCAGAACAATTGTGCCCCAGTGCCGATGGGCTGTCAGCCTCCTGTCTTCTGGGACTTTCAACTTTCAGGATTGCTCCCTTGCCTGACAGCAGGAAGGGGAGCAGAGGCGGGGAGGGTTGTTTCTTTCTTTCTTTTCTTCCCTGGTCGCTCCAGGATGTTAAAACCTGCCACTAAAGTGACACAATAATGGAGGTTTGAGTAAGTGGGCAGAGGGGCCGGGAGACTAGGATGCCCTCCGCAGCCAATCCAAGATGACCAATAAAGAGCTTGGGTTTGAAGCCAGAAAGAACAGAATATTGTAATCCAGACTCCACCACTGACTACGTATCCTTTGGGGCATGTTACTTACCTTGCCGATCCCTGATTTCTCTTCTTCCTACTAAAATGAAGATGTGAAAGGCATTCCCCTCACTTGGCATTGTAGAGGGTGAAGTAGCATAAATGGTAAGTACACAGCATAGTGCCCAACAAAGACCACCAATAAACCACAATGTTACTGACATCATCATTCCCATCATCAGTCTGCCAGAGACTAGGAAGGTAGGCTATGGGTGGAAGGAGTGACAAGCAAGGGCAAGGTGGGAAAGACACCAGGGAGCCAACCCCTCCTGAGGCCAGGTGAAATGAGCAGATTCAGAGAAATACTTCTCCTGCTGCCAGAAGTGTGGAATCATCTTAGGAGAGGTCATGAGAAACAAGGCAAGCAGTGGAGTTTCTCCAGAGCTGTTGGAGGCCAGCATCCGCATCTCCATGTAGAATAGGAACCACCGGTATATGTGTCATTTGCAGAATTAACTGACTTCCTCTTGATCTTACTGATTTTTGGAGTTGGGGGCCTCGCTGTGGAATTTTTAAAATATATATTTTATTGATTTTTTTACAGAGAGGAAGGGATAGGGATAGAGAATTAGAAACTTCGATGAGAGAGAAACATCGATCAGCTGCCTCCTCTTGCACACCCCCTATTGGGGATGTGCCCCCCCCAACCAAGGTACATGCCCTTGACCTGAATTGAACCCGGGACCTTTCAGTCCACAGGCTGACACTCTATCTACTGAACCAAACCGGTTTCGGCTGGAATTTTTTTTTAAGGTTCTCTTTTCCTTCCTCCCTGCAATTCCATATCCCTCCTCTCAGTGGCACTTTATAGGATAAATAGTGATTTGGGTATTGCAGCAGATTGTCTTTGAAATTCCAAATAACAACCAAAGAGGTGCACAGGCTTCAGTGACGTGACCTTTCTGTTTGAAACAGGGATGATCTAAGCTTGCTGCTGCCACCCACAGACAGCTCAGATCACAATGGGCTCATCGTAGGAGTGTGTGCGTGGCCTGCGAGAGCTGCATATTACTAAGACCTGGCCAACATCTGTCCCAGAGAGGAACATGTGGGTCAGAAGGGACCAGGAGTTCTGCTTGGAAATGAATTATTTCTCTACCAAAACGAGGAGAAAGCAATTCCTCCAGGGATGTAGGGCGATTGGAAAGTGAGTACGCTTTTGTACGTTTTCACAGTTCAGGCTGGCTCACTGGCTAGTCACCTTTACTATCCTGGCTCACCTCCCCCTTCTGTTTTATTTTGCCTTCTTTGTTGTGGCAGAAACCCTGGGTGCTCAGCAGTGTTCACCAGATTGTCTTCATTTCTCAGTCTCCCTTTGACTTTACTTAGTGCCGGTCAATGGTAAGATTTCATTCTTTTCTGTGGTTGAGTAATAATCCATTGTATAGATAATGCGCACAGGGTTTTTATTCACTCCGTTGATGGGCACTTCAGTTGCTTCCATACCTTGGGTATTGTAACTAATGCTGCAATGAACATAAGGGTGCATATACTCTTTTGAATTAATGTTGTGGCTTGGGTTTCTTTGGACATATACTGAGTGGCCAGATTATGATGATCTCTGAACGCATAGTAATCTGGCCACTCAGTGTATGTCCTATAAAATAAAAGGCTAATATGCAAATTGTTCCCCCGACCAGGAGTTCGACCAGCAGGCAGGCAGGCCAACCGCCCATGTCCCCTCCCCCTGGCCAGGCTGGCCAGACCTCACTCATGCACGAATTCATGCACCAGGACTCAAATACACTGAGTGGCCAGATTATTATGTGTTCAGAGATCATAATAATCTGGCCACTCAGTGTATATCCAACAGTGGGATTGTTGGGTCATAAGGCACTTCCACTTTTAATATTTTGAGGAATGTTCATACTGTTTTCCATAGTGGCTGCACCAATCTGCATTCGCACCGACAGTGTACACTTTCTCTAACCTGTGATATTTGTAGGTTTATTGATAATAGCCATCCTGGCAGGTGTGAGGTGATCATCTCATTGTGGTTTTAATTTTCATCTCTCTGATGATTAGTGATTTGGAGCATCTTTTCACATGTCTATTGGCCATCGGTATGTCCTCTTTAGAGAAGTGTCTATTTAGGTCCTTTGCCAGTTTTTAATTGGATTATTTTTTGGTTAGTTTTTGTTGTTGTTGTTGTTTGTTTTTTGGTGTTGAATTGTATAAGTTCTTTATAATTTATATTAACCCCTTATCAACTGTATGTTCTCCCATTCAGTGGGTTGTCTTTTCATTTATACGGTGACATCACTTTTATCCACTTTTGCCTCGTCAAATACACTACCTTGTGGGTACAATAGACCCTCATCTTTATCTTAAGAGTTACCAGAGTAAACTCTCTGAGCCCATTTTTTTTAACACATTTGTATTGATTTCAGAGAGAAAGGGAGAGGGAGAGAGAGATAGAAACATCAATGATAAGAGAGTTTCGTTGATTGGCTTCTGATTGGGGATCCAGCCTGCAACCTGGGCATGTGTCCTAACCAGGAATCAAATGGTGACCTCCTGTTTCATAAGTCCATGCTCAACCTCTGAGCCACGCCGCTGGGCTCTGAACCCATCCTTTTACTGGTCACCTACCCTCTGCTCACACTGGCCCGGAGAAGCAAGCACGTTTTACGTCTCTGTAGATGCATTTGGTCCTCTTGCAGGTGAGACCTGCAGGTGCATATCCATGTCAGGACTGCCTGCCATGCACAGAGCAGGGACATAAGAGATCAGAAACATTCATTTTTGATAACCCCCATCATTTTGCAATTTTCAAAAATTGGAAAAAAGCTATTTTACTTTTAATACACTTTCAGGTTGCTTTTTTATGGGCTAGTGTCACATCTGTGACTGATTTCATATGAAGGAGTCAACCCTCCCCTCCCAGTTCTCAGAGACCTCACAGGTCTGTCCCCATGGGAAGGCTGCAGGTGTGTGTGGGGGTGCTTTGTGTCCCCCGCCTGGGGACAGAGGCCTCCTGCACAAAACCACTAAGTCCAAGAGAGGAAGGACATGGAGGGGAGGGGGGAGGGGGAGGGATTCAGGAGGTGCAGCCCTTGCTAAGATGATGGATTCTTCTTTTCCTCCGCGGCCCCCCTCCCTCTCCCAGGGGCTGGGGCAGCCTCCCGGGAGGATTTCAGGTGGCAGCAGAGATCACTGAGCAGTGAAAGCGAAAATAATGAGTCCCCTTGTCTATGACTGTTTCTGTCACATCTGAGAGAGGCCTGCGGTCTCCGAGGAGGGACGGCGTGCTGAGCGAGCAACTGAGCCTGCCCGGCCTCTGCTCGCTGCTGCCTGCAGCCACGGCCCCGCAGCAGGGCCAGCCCACCGCCTGCTGTGCGTGCAGGAGGCTGGCTGTGTACCCAGGGAGCTGGAAGCTGGCAGCTCACTCTGCCGCGAGGGTGGGAGCCCGGGTGGGCGAGGGGAGAGGTGTCTTCACTCCATATGCAAGCCCCTTAATGAGGAAGTGCGCATCTGCTGTGTAGCGCGCACCGGGGATGCTGCCAGGGCTCCGTGGGTGGGTGGCTGCAGGAAGCCTGGCCTGAACACCAGCTCCCTCTCCAGGCGCCCCTGGTGCTGGCACAGTTCCCACGGGAGGTCGCCCCCCCCCCCCCCCCCGCATGGGGTCTCTTTGGGTTGGGGCTGGCCCTCCGGGCCTGGATCCCAGCCCTGTCCCGCTCCCGAGGGAGTGTACTCCGCTGCTTTCTTCCTGTTTGTAGCATTGCCCCTCTTCTGTAAGCACGATTTCTTTCTTTTCGTTCCACTCAGAGCAGGGATTTGGGGAGCTTGGACCCATAGATACAGGGGACCCAGACTCTCCTCTCCAGGAACCCCGCTTTCCCATGTTGTCACCATGACTCCCCATTATAGCCACAATTCCCCAATCCCTAGCTTGTACCCACTGGCTTGGGCGTCACCTAGCGGTTATTTCATACTTTTGCCCCCTGCTCTGCCATTGGGCTCTTGTCTCAAATAACACGCCCTTTATGAGCTGTAGTCTGTTCCTTAGTCAATTGTTTTCTTGCCCGCTATTCAGATTGATTAAACCTCCCTTTCCTGCGCGTATTTCTTCCAGTCACGTGGCCTCTCGGGGCTGGCTCCTCTTTGCTGTGAGTTTTCCCAGGTCTGGGCAGAGGGTCCCCACCCACCCCTCCCTCCAAGTGTGCTCTTCCTAAGACCCGTTTCTCGGCCCTCCTTTTCCTGCTTTTCTTCTTCATTTTTTTTATGATGAATTTTAGATGACACCCAGAACATCTGTTCAAAGAGCATTTATATTTTCTCTCTTTTTTTTTGCCAAAATTTAAAAATACAGAAAAGTACAAAGGATAACAACCCGTATGCATATCTTCACCATCCAAAAATCAGCAACTTAGCAACTTTTGTCTCCTTTGCATCTGGTATTCCTTTTCATTTTTGAAGAAATAAAACATTAGAGAGAAAGTAAGGTTCCCTTCAACCCATGGCCCCTTCCCCTTCCCTGCTCTGCAGGACTCCCGAGAGGCGAGCATCGCAGTGCATGACCTTGGCTTTTGTACACAGACATCCATACATGATCCATAGGTGTACACTGCATCTAGTGCTTGTCACTGGGCATTACCTTGTTTACAGGGATTTGTGTTTGTTTTAATTGCTATATGTTATTCTATTATTAACTATATGAACTATATTGCATCATTAATAGACATTTCCATTCTTTCCAAGTTTGCTGATAACAACAACAAAAATGCTATGCCTGGTTGGCATAGCTCAGTGGTTGACCATTGACCTATGAACCAGGAGGTCATGGTTCGATTCCCGGTCAGGACATATGCCTGGGATGCAGGCTCGATTCCCAGTGTGGGGCGTGCAGGAGGAAGCTGGTCAGTGATTCTCTCTCATCACTGATGTTTCTAATACTCTCCCTCTCCCTTCCTCTCTGAAATCAATAAAAATATATATATTTTAAAATGCTATATTTTTTTAAAAATGCTATAGTCAGCATCCTTGGATATGTTTTCTTATGCACATTTGTGGGGATTTCTGTAAGATATAGTAGAAGAGGTAGAATTGTTGGTTATAAAGTCAGCATATTTTCAATCTTATAAAATGTGCCATTTTTTCCCTTCCAAAGTAGATGTACCAATTTACATTCCCGCTCCCAGTTTATGAGTATCGTTTCACCCAACTCCTTGTCAACACTTCATGTTGTCATGCTTTAAAATTATTGACAATCTGTGGGTGAAAAATTACAGCTCATTGTTATTTTAATTTGTATTTCTCTCCTTTAATAATAGCTAACAATTACATAGCACTTATTCTGTGCCAGACACTATTTGAAGCAGTTTCCATATATTAATGAATTTAATCCTCACCACAACTTTCAGATAGTTCCTATTGTTATAATTCCAGTTGACAAAAAGAGGTTTTAAACCCCACTCAAGCTTTAAGAGGAGGAAGGGTGAGGGCACTCAGACTTGGCACATGTGGGTGCATTTCACCATCGCATCTATGGGGTCTCCAATGCTAGTCAGGCCCAATGACCCCTCTCGTGCACAAGGGCAATTGGCATGGTAGCTTCCTATTTATAGACTGATCTGTTTTTTGATTAGGTAATTGGTGGTGTTTTTTGAGAAATTATCTATATGGCTTGGATGTCAATTTTTCCTGTTGCATCTGATGCAATAACTTTTTCCAGGATAGTGCTGGCCTTGTAACCTCAGTTAAGTCCTCTGCTTGTGTTTTTGTTTCTGCCAAACTTTGATACTCTTTAAAGAAATGCACACTAAACCTTTTCAGTCCTTGAACCAGTTCTGCCCCATTTTTACTGTCGTCCGTGTGCCGGTGACTTTCCCACTGGATGTCCACATCTCAGCTTCTCATGCAAGTTGAAGGCCTGGTTCACCAACTCCTTCAAAGAGATCTGAACCTGTAGATTCCTCTGTTACCTTGAACGTCAGATGTCATGCATGATCCCATCTTCTCAAATATTTTCTCCCTTCAGTCTTTTCTATTTAAAAAAAAAAATCTGATCTGAGGATATGTTTCTATTTATTTCCAATTATTTATTTATTGTTTGTTTGTTTGTTTGTTTGTTTGGTTGGTTAATCCTCACCTGAGGCTATTTTTCCATTGATTTTTTAGGGAGAGTGGAAGAGAGGGAAAGACAGAGACAAACATTGATGTGAGAGAAACACATAGATTTGTTGCCCCCAGCACATGCCCCAACCATGGCTGGGGAGAACTCTGTAACCAAGGTAGGTGCCCTTGACCCGAATTGAATCCGGGACACCTTGGTCCATAGGCCAACGCTCTATCTACTGAGACAATCCGGGTAGGGCTATTTCTATTGATGAGAGAGAGAGAGAGAGAGAGAGAGAGAGAGAGAGAGAGAGAGAGAGATCAATTGGTTGCCTCCTACAGGTGCCCTGATGGGGGGATAGACCGGAAAATGAGGTATGTGCCCTGATCGAGAATGGAACCCACAACTTTTTGGGGAATGGGATGACACTCCAACCAACTGAGCCACCCAGCCAGAGCCAGTCTTTTCTACTTTTGTAAATAGAACCCCATTTTAAATTACGGAGGCAGTAATTCTTGTTTTTGTTCTTTTCCCCCCACCTCTTCCTTATTTCCTATACGAAACCAGGAAACAAATTACACAAGGTCCTTCCACATATACTCACTGTTCCAAAAGCCACCATCCCATCTGATCAGCCAGACCTACACCACTGTAGTGGATCCCAAATTTTCGTCCTAAAACTCCAAAAGTCTTTAAATGATCCCCCATTTACCCTGGGATCCTCTCTTTATCCCCCTCCTTCACCCCCCACCCATGACCTGGTGTCATCACTCGTCTCTCTTTCTGCCTTTCTGAATCAATACCTCTGTCCCCCAGTCCTCGGAGGCTAGCTCTCCCGACGTGGGAACCCACTCTCCCCGGTTCTGTCACATAGCTTGCACGGCCTCCTCTGCCTGGAGTTCCTTCTCCTCTCCTCTGCTCCCTCAGTGATGCTGTCATTCTGTGCCCAGGTGTCTTACCACTTCCTCTCTCAGGCCTTCTCCATCATGACAACCCCACTCATCTTCCCATCTCTGTTATCTCCCAACACAGTCTCTGGACCACGCCTGTGGCCTTTAGTCCATGTTGCCTTGAATGGTTATTCAATGGCTTCATTAAGCTCTATTGTTGGATGCCCTAGGGGAGTGACTGTGTCTTAAATTTCCTCTGTATAGGCCATAGCACTGAGCGAGGCTTGATGTACACGTCAGGAATGAATCCTTTTCTGTGTGGGAGATGGCTAATGCATAGGAAGCTCTCACAAGGATACAGGCCCTCCTTCTCACTAATGAACTCATCCTCTGGTCCCAGAGTTCCTGAGGCTCTGTGTGAGTGGGCCCATCTAGTGCCTTCTCCCCAAAGAAGGAAACTGTAATGAGTGTTCAGGCTGTTCTTTCCTGCTGCCTCCATAGCTACACTGATCAAGTGACCACTCACCGTTGCTGACCATGGTCAGATGCTCGGGTCCCGTATCTGTGTTAGACCTGGCGATGGAGGAGAGCGGAAGAGGAGCCGAGGAGACAGAGAAGGTGGCGGAGCCATTTTACAGTCTACTGTCCTAAAGGAATATGAGCACCTATTTAAGTAGTTTAAAAAAAAAAAAAAACCAAAAAAAAAAAAAACCACTGGTAGGCCTTTAGTTAATATTTGCCAAATGAGTAAGGCTCCTAGCAGGAACCACAAAAATACTTTATTTTATTCAATCTGTGTAGAATGAAAAGAAAAGGAGAGATTAGAATCGCTGCTTCTTTCCTAATTCCCAAAGTAGATCTCATTAGATGGTGTATGGAGGGTTGAATGCGGAGGCGGGGGGAGGCACATAAATTTCTGGAGCAGTGTGGGACTTTACCAGCCTGCCTCATATCTGTGCAGGTGCCCAGCTGTTCTGTGCAAGCACCTGGCTGCATTTCTCCCCCTTCCCCCTTTCTCCCCCCCCACAACACACACACTCAGGGAAGCTCTCTTTTCAGCTCTCAATCCTCACCGCCTCACCTGGGCTGCATGCCACCCCCTGATATCCTGCCTCTTTCTCTCCTTTTGATTCTTGAAGCCTCTCTCTCTGCCCAGCATCCTAGGATTTACCCTCCTTCATCATGCCTGTGGATACAGTCAAATCTCTGTGTCTCTTGTGAATATCTTTAAGCTGCTTGTAGTCAGCCGAGTTCTTTATGGGCCAGCCTGGGATACCATCCCAGACCTGGGTTGTCCAGAATGTGAGTTCAGACCAAGACTGATCTTTATTTATTCGTTTATTTTTTAAATTTTCCCTGACATTGTTTATATACATGTATCCCTCCAAACCTAGACACCAGGATGCATAGGTCTCCAAACAACACACACATACAGGAGAAACCTACCCATTATCTTGGGCCTCTTTCTGCTCCTTCCGTACCGTTAGGCCACCCACTTCCTTCCATGCAGCCCAGTGACAGACACTACCATGGCATGGGCTTGGTTTCTCCCAAGATCTGTTTCCTATCAGCTCACCTTTCATATGAATGATCATTAATCCCTCTGAACCTGAGACCCCCTCAGCCGCTGAGCCAGCTCTTCCAAACAGGGAGGGAGAGGTCCAGTGGCATGAAGGTGGCAGCCCTTGGAGGAGCCATAAATCTGGTAGTTTCTGTAGGAGATTCAGGGCTGTGAGGCTGGCCACCTTGGTCTGGGCTAAGGAAGAAAGGAGGGGCATCTGGGTCAGGAGTGGAGCCTTCTTGCTGCCTGCCTTCCCCTCCTCTCCACCCCACCCTCAGTTTTACCCTACTTTCTTATAGGAGAAGCTACTATCAGCATCTTTTATAGTAAAAAAAAAGTTTTTAGCATCTTTTTGTGCATGCTATAACACGGAATTCTGCATTTCTGTCATCTTGAGAGGTGTTGGCTTTGTTTGCACACAATAAAATGTAGATAGTATGCAATCAGACAATCAAGATGCAATTAAGCAGAAAGCCATATGCAGGGAATACTGTCAGGAAGGGCTAGGTGTGGGGGCCAGGGTCTGTATAGGAGTAGAGTTCCATTGGGCAGATGTGGGGGGTTCGTAGACACAGGGGTTCCAGTGCTCAAGGGGAGCCATTTCTCTTTGGTTAGCATCTAAGTGGGCCAGAACCTGGCTTGACTCTGAGCTATGACTTGATTATACAACTTCAAGCCAGCTCACCTGATAAATCAGCCTCCTTCCTGGAACCGTATCTCGTCTTCCCTGTTTAGTCAGCACAGTGCTTTCCAAAGAGTCGACGCTGAATAAATATTTAATGTTTAGTGAATGAAGCAATGAATAGAAACATGGGCAACTTTTGTTGCTTGCATATTAAGACAGGTAAAGGGGGCAATTCTAATTCTGGCTACGTAGCTTGCTCAACGGGATAACTGTCAAATTCCCGAAGGGTTCTTCCAAGGTGGAAGAATAAGCTGGAAGTGGTGAATTCAGTTCAGGCTTAATGATCTCAAGTTGAAAGTTCTTTTCTCATGCCCTTATCCTTCTGAGGAAGAAGAGTCACAAAAGGAGATCATATCTCAGTTGGTTAGAGCATAGTCCCCTACACCAAAAGGTGGCAGGTCCCATCCCTGCTCCAGGTTCATACAAGAGGCAACCAATTGAGGTCTCTCTCTCTCTCTCTCTCTCTCTCTCTCTCTCTCTCCATTCCTCTCTCTAAAACATCTATTAAAATATGCTGAAACTGGTTTGGCTCAGTGGTATAATGTCAGTCTGCGGACTGAAAGGTCCCTGGTTCGATTCTGGTCAAGGGCATGTACATTGGTTGCGGGCACATCCCCAGTGGGGGGTATGCAGGGGACAGCTGGTCCATGTTTCTCTCATTGACATTTCTAACTCTCTATCTCTCTCCCTTCCTCTCTGTAAAATATCAAATATATATATATATATATATATATATATATATATATATATATATATATGTAATCAATCAGTCAATCAAGGAGAATGTGAGAGTCTGTTAACTAATTAACTAATTAGTCTGCTAACTAACCCATGGTCTCTTCCTAGGTACCACTGGCCTTCCTTGCAGTTAGGGTCAGCTAGGTAACTCCGTTCTGGTCATTAATAAAAGTAATACATGCCACTTTCAGGACAATCGATTAAAAAAATTCCATACACACTCTTCCCTGCTTCTTCCCCATCTGGTTTGATGCAGATGAGAATGGTGGCTTGGGGATCATGTACTGGGAAACCAAATGCCCCAAGACAGAAAGAGTCTGACTCACCACGTGAAGAAAGGTCTCAGACTAACCAGGAGCATGTGCTTGCTACGTTATGTGAGTGAGAAATAGACTCCACTGAGATTTGGGAGTTTGTCGTAGCACATCAGGAATGATCCAGAGATAGCACGGTGCTATCGTTCGGTGTGAATGGAACCAGATGGCTCTCAGTGCTTCGGGCCCAAACGGCTTAATTATTAAAACTTTGAAGATTAATTACTCAAAATATTTTCATTTCTTTTTTGTTTGTTTTATCTCCCTCCACCTAGTATCTAAGGCAAGTGCTAAGAGTAGGTCCAAGGGTACATGAGCTGTGGTCCTTATTCTTAGGCAGCTCTCAGCTGACTTTGGTGCTTCTGACATGCATGAGTTTGCAGACCTGACTTGGACTCAGATATCTTGTGTACCGGACTTTGGCTTAAGAACTCTTGCATTCAGAACACTTATCACCTTAGCCAGCACTATCTAAATAATTGACTTCTCATTATCAATCGATATCATTTTCAATTATACTCTAGTAACCTGACATAGATTGGTAAACTCAGTTATGCTGATTTGGGTGCTCTTGACTTCAATTAGAACTTCATTTAAAACAGGCCAGCCATGCCGAGCCGGGTATGGCTCAGTGGTTGAGCATGGACCCAGGAATTTAGGGGTTACCAGTTCTCTTCTGGATTGTGGGCTGGATCCCCAGCAGGGGGCATGCAGGAGGCAACTGATGGATGATGCTTTCTTATCACTGATGTTTCCATCTCTCTCTCCCTCTCCCTTCCTCTCTGAAATTAATAAAATTATACTTACGATAAAATAGGCCAGCCATCATGATTACTCTGCAGAGGTCCATTCGCCTTTCTTGGTGAAACCTGGATTTGTGTTGGTTCCTTAAGTAATGATGTGAAACAGTGTATGTTGATTGAGCGAGATCAGACAGTAAAGCAAGTCACAGTGGAAGCACACTGTGTGCCCCATCCACTGCTTCCAAGGTTTGATCAATTCTAAGTTAGGATGAAAGCATCTGCTAGATTGCGGTGATGACAGTTTATCCATTGCTAATGGGTTCCAGGTACGTCCTCTAGGCCTCATTTATGTGCTTTACTGTTCTAAGTCAGTTCCCAGGAGGAACCCCAATCAGAGAAATCATCTGCATTCTGATGTCTGCATGGGACTGAAATGTTTATACTTGAATAATGTAGTGGCGACACATCAATAAGCAAGAATGAACATAAGGGAGGATAGTTTATGCTATTAAGAACCTACATGAAGTTCCTACTGTGTGCAAGGCACTGGCTGGCATGTGTTTGGGAGGGCACAAGGAGGGAGAAAGCAAAAAAGAGCCAGGTACTGTCACTGTCTTGAAGGACCTTGGTGTCTAATGTGAAAGAAGGATACACAGGTGCTTATAAAAGAAGGTATTAAGCCCTAGCCACTTTGGCTCTGTGGATATAATGTCAGCTTGTGGACTGAACGGTCCCAGGTTCGATTCCAGCCAAGGACACATACCCGGGTTGTGGGCTTGATCCCCAGTGTGGGTGTGCAAGAGGCAGCCAATCAATACTTCTTTCTCATCATTGGTGTTTCTATCTATTTCTTCCTCTCCTTTCCTCTCTGAAATCAATAAAAACATATTTAAAAAGAAGATGTTAAATTCAGCAACAGAATAGGAATTCCTATAGAGTGGAGAGATGGGGAGAGAATTTTTGGAGAAGGTGACACATGAGTTTGGTACGATGAGTAGGAGTTTACCAATCAAAGGTTGGTCACTGGTTGGTGTGGAGGTGTCATGCAGCTTTTAGACACATGGACTACATTCAGCAAAGACATCAAATGTCTATATACTCAATTATACACATATATACATAAATATGTACATACATATTAATATGCTGCATATTTATATTTATAGCAATATGTTCAGGATTTTTGTGAGAGTGTGTGTTCCTTCATGTTTTAAAAATTATATTCTTAAATAATTTTTAAAATTATATTTTTACATAATTCAAAAACATTTTATCTTGCTTGTCTATGGTTTTCCATATTGATAGCTTTGAGTGGGGAGGGGGAAATTCTTTGCCTGCTGATATAGACTAATTTGAATTCAGATAACATGTGCACCATAATAACTATCAGATACTGAATAGCTAATGTATCAGGCCTTCACATTTAATTATCACAACAATTTATTAAAATACATATTATGACCATTTTATGTACTAGGGTTTTGACATTTAGAAAGGTTAGGTGACTAGCGTGGGTTGTTGTGGTTAAAATCAAAATCAAAATAGAAATCAAAAGATACCTTGAGACAAATGAAAATAAAACCACAACAACCCCAACTCAAGACTGACAAACCTTTAACCAGATTCATCAAGAAAAAAGGAGAGGACCCCAAAAATGAAAGTAGAAATGAAAGAGAAGTAACAACTGACATCACAGAAACACAAAGGATTATAAGTAAATCTTACGAACAGTTAGCTATCTGTCAACAAATTGGAAAATTTGGAAGACATTGATAAGTTCCTAGAAACATACATTCACAAAACTGAATCATCAAGAAATAGAAAATCTAAGTAGACTAATTGCAACAAAAGAAATTGAAGCTGTTATTTAGAAACTTCCAATAAAAGTAAGTTCTGGACCAGATGGCTTCACAGATAAATTTTGCCAAACTTTAAAGAAGAACTAGCATATCCTTTCTCAAACTGCTCCAAAATATTCAATAAAAGGGAAGACCCCAAGGTCATTTTATCAGGCCAGTATTATCCCAATAAAAAAATATAGAGCAATATCCCAGATTAACACAGATTCGAAAATCCCCAACAAAATATTAGCAAACCAAATTCAACAATACATTAAAAAGATTACCTAGCCGAAACTGGTTTGGCTCAGTGGTAGAGCGTCGGTCTGCGGACTGGAGGGTCCCGGGTTCGATTCCGGTCAGGGGCATGTACATTGGCTGCGGGCACATCCCCGGTGGGGGGTGTGCAGGAGGCGGCTGGTCGATGTTTCTCTCTCATCGACGTTTCTGGCTCTCTGTCTCTCTCCCTTCCTCTCTGTAATAAAATCAATAAAATAGATTTAAAAAAAAAAAAAAAGATTACCTACCATGATAAAGTGGGATTTAGTCCTGAAATGCAAATTTGTTACAATATCAACAAATACGTTAATGAGATACAGCGCATAAAATGAAGGATAAAAAAATATGATCAATAGATGCAAAAAGTTTTTTTTTTTTTTTTTTTTTACAAAATCCAGTCCTCATTTCTGATAAAAACTTTCAGCAAAGTGTGAATAGAGGGAACATATCTGGACATAATGACGTCCTTTTATGATACCAACATCATTCTTAATAAGGGAAAACTAGAAGCATTTCTCTGAATATCAGGAACAAAAGAGGGATGTATGTTTGCTTTCGCCACCATTATTCAACGTAGTACTCAGAGTACTAGCTACAGCTCTCAGACAAAAAGAAGTAAAGACATCCAAATTGAAAAGAAAAAAAGTAAGCTGTCCTAAGTTATAGATGACATGATAATGTATATAGAAAATCCCAAAGACTCCATTAAAA
The DNA here is from genome assembly GCA_963924515.1 of Vespertilio murinus. Classification (NCBI taxonomy): domain Eukaryota; kingdom Metazoa; phylum Chordata; class Mammalia; order Chiroptera; family Vespertilionidae; genus Vespertilio; species Vespertilio murinus. The sequence continues at coordinate 19,826,358 of OZ004720.1, read as the reverse complement.
AACTATTAGAACTAAAAAATGAATTCAGTAAAGTAGCAAGATACAAAATTAATATTCAGAAATAAATTGAATTTGTATATATTAATAATGAAGTATCAGAAAAATGATACTAAGAAAACTGTCTGACCTACAATTTCATAAAAAATACTTCAGAATAAATTCAAGCAAAGAGGTAAATGACCTGTACTCAGAAAATTGTAAGACACTGAAGAAATAAATGGAAGATATAACTAAATGGAAGCATACACCTTACTAAGAGATAGGAAGAATTAACATTGTGAAAGTGTCCACACTACCCAAAGTAATCTATAGATTCAACACAATTCCTAACAAAATACCAATGATGTTTTTCACAGAATTAGAACAAATAATCCAAAATTTTGTATGGAATCATAAAAGATCCCAAGTAGCCACACCAATCTTGAGAAAAATAAAATAATAAAAGTGGAAGTATCATTACTACCTGATATCCTACTGTACTACAAAGCAACGGAAAGTTTAAAAATGAAATCACTGAGACAAATGAAAATATAGTGTCAGTAAAAATGGCCTCTTTATAGTAGAAGATAAAACTATAACAGGAAGTTGATAGTTTTAAAGCAACTCTGGATTTCAGAAAAAATACCCTGACTTCAACATGGCTCTGAGATGTTGAAATGTATCTGTAGATCAAAATCTGAAAAAAATAAAAGCTTTCACTTTCATTACACACAGGACGAACCATGTTGATGAAGGTGGTAATGACGAGTGATGGTGGATTCAGAGATATTTTACCTGGGAATAGGAAAACTGACCTGAAGATCCTTGAAGGACTTATTTTGAACTCTCGTGTTCCATTCTCGAAGTCATAATTTTAATTTCCCTTATTATCAGGTCTCTCCTGACCAATCCATATTAACTCACATTATGACAGTTGATTATGGAAGATTGATTAAGAGCATACTGTTCACCCATCACGGAGAACTCTTTCCCATCACATCACCATTTCTCTTTTAAGGAAAGAAATGCTTCGGCGATCTTGACATGTTTATCACTGTATGCCTGAGCAGTTTACCTCTTGGGCTCAGTTTAGCCCATATACCTGATAGGTTATTATCATGTCCTCTGGAAATGATGCATGCCACATATGTGCCGCTGTGTGCCAGAAAGAAAGCATGTTGTGAAGTCTGTTTGCATAGCTTACTGGCAATTGTATCCAAAGATCACTTGCATACATACACACATTTATAATTTATAACACATTATGTATACAATTTATAAATGTGCAATATGCAATATATTATGTGTCCTATATGTGTGTCTCTGCATGGAGTATTTTTTATGTAGCTCAAGTTTAGTGATGACCTCATCAGTTGATCTTGTAGCTGAGATTTAAGACATTCTATTGCTCACCTGTTTATCTATAATTTTTCTCCATGTCAGGTTCAGAATTTAATAACTCTTCTCTCTCTCTTCCCGTCTTGTGTCTTCTAACCTAAAACCCTTAAGGCGTGTTAGCAGCTAACGGGAGAGATAAGCAGCATTCTTCCCGTAATTGGCAAAGTTAGGGCACTCCATTTTTATTAAGACTTTAAATCTGCCAAAACGACCCTGCTGGCACAGAAATTCAGGACAAAACAATAACAAGGAGGATTTCAGCCGAACCCCGAGCTTCGCTGTTCATCTTTTTCATGGAGGGCCCTAGACTAGCTATTCGGGAGCTCCAGCTACCAACTGGAAAGCGATGGGGCAGGGGCAAGCACTTAACCTTTCCACAATGTTCCCTGGTCCCCAGGTCTGCTTGAGCATCATCTGTTTTCCTGTCTAGAAGAATTACAGCCATGGTTTGATCCAGTTGATAGATTGGATGATTGGCAAAATTTCCAGGGTGGGCTGAGTGAACGGGGGATGATCTACATGGCAAATGGACCTTCTGAGGCCATCTGTAGTTTTAAAAACTACAGAGATTTTAAGCTCTGTTTCTTTTATAAAAAAAAATACCAGATTTAAGAAATGTAAGAGTGTTGATGCTTTAGAAAAATAGAATGTGGTAGTTATGGCATATGAAAAATTGTTTGGGTAGAAAAGGTGGTCACACAGGAGGCCTGTGAGGTCAGCTACAACCCACAGTTCTAATATCCTGTTACTTAGATTCAAAGGCCTATGTGTTATTTATTATTATTATTATTATTATTATTATTATTATTTAGTCTCAGAGACTTTTAAATTCCCATGGTTTCTAGTTGCTTATATGCAGTGAGTTCTCTTAATTCCCCTGGCTGACATTCCCCCCTTCCCCCCCACACACATTTGGAGGTTAAAAGGAATGGGGGGAAACTCTCAAAACATAACCAGCTCACTAAAAAACATAAGTAGGAAATGTTGAAGCTGGGAGCCCAGTTACTGTGGCAACTCGAGTTTGCCAGGTTCCCCCTCAGAGAGCTGGACCTTTGCTTGAATTGGTTGCTTCTCCAATGGGCCTCAACCGCTAGGTGTGTGACTCCGGCCAAATGCATTGAAAGGGAAAACTGAATTGGCATGGCCCACTCTCCTGAGAGTGGCATCTACATGAGAGCCACAGATTCATTTGTTTGAATGCATCACCAGCCCACATCCCCTCTCTGGGGAAGGCAAGGAAAGCCAAACTTCTTGGCTCTAGTAGCTGAGAAGAGACTTAGGAAAACGCGAGGGAATTATCTGCTCTCTAAAAGGAGAAGACGATAGGGCTTTGGTAAGGTATTTTTGTGCTGCTGATATTCTTCTAAACAAACACTTGGGTGTTTTTTTTACAAGAAAAGAGAAAACACTGTTTCTTGGGAATAAAAATAGAAGCAAGATTAACCCTGCCCTTGAGGTTCTTGTGGTCTTATTGAAAAAACCCTGATATATATATGCAAATGGTGAGTACAAATGATATTTTCAGAGGAGCTAGAAGGCATTGAAAGCAGGTGATGGAGGCAGTCAGAGAGGACGCCATATTGGAGGTGTAACTAGAGCTTTGTATGGCAGAAGAGAATTGAAGAGCCAGGAAGTGCTTTCTAGTCACATTCTGACTGCAGGGCAAGACTGATATGGCCTGGCTGTTGTTGCTGAGTTTGTGTTGGTCATAGTGGAAGTAAGTTAGGGACATCAGTTGGGGTTTCATTCTGGACTGCCTTTAAAGTAAGACTAAAGAATGAATGAAATACCACTCAGACTATCTTTCCCTTTTCTTCCTTCCTTCCTTCCTTCCTTCCTTCCTTCCTTCCTTCCTTCCTTCCTTCCTTCCTTCCTTCCTTTCTTTCTTTCTTTCATTGTTGTTGTTGTTGTTGTTGTTGTTGTTCTTCTTCTTCTTCTTCTTCTTCTTCTCCCCTTCCTCCTCCTCCTCCTCCTCCTCCTCCTCCTCCTCCTCCTCCTCCTCCTCCTTCTTTTCTTTTTGTAGCAGAGATTGATGAAAATAAACTTTTAGGAAATTTAACCTAGATGGTAAACTTTTCTAAGGAAAACTATTTAGAAAGAGAAAAACCAAGGGACCTCCCATGATACTCTACTAGTTTGGTTTTATTTATTCTTTCTTAGAAGTTTGATTACATTCTGGATGCTTCGCAGAGAATGTAGAAGCATTTTTGAGTCAAGGTTTCCTTCGCTATTTTTTTCTCCGTTATGAAGCGAACTGGAGTCCATCAGATTATGTTTTAGGTTTGCACGTCTCAAGGCCCGCCATCTATCTGTCAAAAAGTAATTTCTACACTTACATAGACATTATTTATCTCAGAAAAAAAAATGGAAGTGTGGTGTTATTTTTCCAGCAGGAAATTACATATTTAACTCCAGGAGGCCATTCTTCCTCCCTTGCCAGGCCCAGAGGCCTCTCTGGCACTGGGAGGTGGCCCACTGTGCCCTCGCTTCTGAAATAATGTTGGGAGTGAGGACAGCAGGATTCCACTTCCATCATTCAAGTGAAGCCAAAAGAGTTCACACAGGCTGTTGCAGATTTTTATGCAAAGGAAAGCTATCACCTTATTATTGGTGCCCTTATGTGAAAAGATATCCATTTCCATTCTTGATATTTTCCAAGTATTTTTAAAAAATAATAAAAGGATAATATGCTAATTGGACTGGACAGCCTACTGACCTTCTGGACAACCTTCCAGATGAGGCAGGGGCTGCAGGGGCCGAGCCCCTTGCATGAATTTCGTGCACTAGGCCTCTAGTTTTTAAATAAATAACAAAACTCTCTACATATCTATTAACTCTGGTAAGCACCAGTGTGAATTACTGGGAAATCTCAATTCTAAAAGACACATTGTCTTTAAATGCCTTTAACAAGAAGAGTATGATTCAAGCATAGTTGTGGAGGATGCTACCTACTGGCGCCGAGTACCAGCCCTTCTTATTTTCAGAGCAGTGTTGCTACAAGGCCACCCAAATGAGTAACAGTTTTCATCTCAAATGGATGCACTGGCAGGAACAGCCAGGGCCATTCCAGAGCGTGGGCTGATGCTACCATGTGAGATACTACCATGGAGCCACATCAGGTGTCCCAGTGGTACCCTCAGCTTTCCTTTTCCCTCATCCCAATTCCAAGGAGCCCAAAGCGGACACATGTACAATGTGCATGGGTCAGATAGTACAGTGGAAGCGAACAGAGAAGTTAGATGTGCAAAGTATGTGAGCATGGCAGGAGGGGCATTTTAGCATTTTAGTGTTTAGTTTTTGTCTCAACTGAAAAACAGCCACATTGCTTTCAAATGTATATAGCTATACCTCAACTAATAAGGATATTTGGGGGAAGTATGCTACTAAAAGCAATCATCAGCCCCCAGCCAGTTTGTGAGTTGAAGGTTTCTGGGTTGGATTCAGGTCAAGGCACATGCCCGGATTGCCAGCTTGATCCCTAGCAGGGGGTGTGTGGAGGCAGCTGATCAATGATTCTCTCTCATCACTGATTATTTTTTAGATCTCTCTACCTTCCACTCTGGAATCAATAAAAATATTTTTTAAAAATAAATAAATAAATATAATAATCATTTGCCCAGCTGGTGTGTCTTAGTGGTTGAGCATTGATTCCCAGTCATGGCACATGCCCTGGTTGTGGGCTTGATCCCTAGGGTGGGCATGCAGAAGGCAACCCATTGATGATTCTTACTCATCATTGGTGTTTCTGTCTCTCTCTCCTTTCCTCTCCCCAAAATAAAAAAACAAACACACGCAGGCATCCTATATAATAAAAGCATCATATGCTAATTAGACCAGACATCCTTCCCAATGTCCTTCGGCTGTGAGGGCCAAGGCAGAGGTAGCCGCCACGGTGGGTGGGGACCAAGGGCAGCATGGGCCAAGCCCTTTGCACGAATTTTGTGCATTGGGCCTCTAGTATTGAAAATAAAATAATAAAATACTCTGGTCAGGACCCCACAGCTGTGAAATTAAATAAAAATTGTATTTTATTATCCAGTACCTTAACTTTTCAACTGATGAGTGTGTAGGATTACCCCATGTGCTTTTCCATTAAACATGTTAAGAAGCCCCAAGCTTTCTGCAAGTATGCACTAGATGCGATCAAATCAGAGAAGCCATGATTGTTATTTTTTATTTAGCCCCAGAATGATGAAACCAGATATATCAGGGATGTGTTATAAGACCTAGTGTGGTGCTGGCTGGCACGAAGTTGAGATGCATTGTGCCAGGCTACACAGGTGGTTAGGCGTGACATCTGTGCTAATGCTTGGAAGGATGGAGCCTGGTCTGTGATGGGAGCTCTCTAATCTGACGTAGCAACAGCATCGAGATGCATTTCTGACCAAATAGAAGCTGGTGACATGTTGACAGTGAAGGACACACTAGGCCATACAGAGAGGAGGCAGATGGTTGTTGGTTGTGATGTTCGCATGAGGACCCCCCTGTGTGCAGAGAGAATCAGACCAACAGTATCACAAAGTTATACCATTTGTTGAAAATAATTAGGGGGAAATATATTCTAGGAGACTGGAGGTTTTTTAATGTAGAGTTCATGAAGTTGTAAAATATTGATGTACTCAGTTACAGTTTTTGTTTTATTTATGTTTATATGTACACTAGAGGCTTGGTGCATGGATTCCTGTACAGGTGGGATCTGGCCACCCCACCCTGATGGGGGCTGATTGGGCTGGGCCAGTGGGGGTAGGGGCTGTGGCTGCCTAGGGGGAGAGGCTGCAGGCAGTTAGTCAACCAGCTCTGCCCCCCATCAGGGTCGGGGGGTATCAATTGGGGGCTGGGCCAGCCAGGGGGAAGGGCCTTAGGAGGTTGGGGGGCTGATCAGTTGGCCACCACAGTGAGCATCATAGTGACCGGTCATTCCAGTTGTTTTGGTTGTCCCATCATTCTGGTCGCTTGGCATATATATATATATATATATATATATATATATATATATATATATCTTATAACACATCCCTGATATATATATGGGTTTTTTTTGTTTGTTTTTTTCAGAGAGCATGTGAGAGGGAGAGAGAGAAAAAAACATGAATGATGAGAGAGAATCATCAACCTGCTGCCTTCTGCACGTCCCCCACTAGGGATCAAGCCTGCAACCCAGACATATGCTCTGATCTGGAATCAAACCCATGACCTCTTGCTCCCCGGGTCAACGTTTAACCACAGAGCCACACCCAGCTGGGCATGTTTTTCTTTTAAATAGATTTAATTTGTTAGTTTTTGTCCCCATGGCAATGTCTGAGATAGATGTTCTTGAAGACTCGAGGAATTTTGGTTCTCAGTTTGTTCTCTGATTCTGTGTTGGATTCTAACATAGTTTCATGGGAGGACCCAGGCTTTCTAAAGACTTTCCCTTCCGGTACTGTGCCTCTGAGGTTCCTTTGTCCCTAAGGTGGTCTCATTCAGCATCACAGACATCACTCCCATGATGCTCTGTCCTCCTGGGGTCAGAGGTGTTTTCCTGAAAGCTCTCTCCTGTCATGGGAGACACAGTAGAGCATGCTGGGCAGGATTTGCTAGTGCCTACTGTCCGGCTTGTGCTGGAAGGCAGATGCTCATCTGCCAAGGTCCTGGGCTTGGTGTTCCTGGTGGGCACCCCATTCCCTTTCCTAGTTAGGCTTGGGGAAACTGGGGGGCGGGCAGCCTGCTCTCTTTTCTGGGCTGCCCGGGGCAGGTGTGGCCTTGAATTTGGGACCTTACAGAATCAGGAGGCTCTTAGACTTGGATTTTTGACCAAGAACGAAAACCCTTGCAGATTCAGTCTAGCTAAGAGTGTTCGACACTGGCAAGTCTTCAGTTCTTGCCTTTCTTCCATGGATTGTGTTATGCTATGAGCCACCCACTGTCATTGGCCCTGTGTGCAAAGGACAATTAAATTGACTCCTGCCCTAAAATCGCTCACCGTATGTTCCTGAAGAAGGATAAAAGGAAACAGATGACTAAAATATGTCAAGTCAAAGCTATGGTAGAGATTTATCTTTGCACGTTTAGAAGGTTTTAAAAAAAATCAGAAAGGCCTGTACATTTTGCTTTCATTTCCTGTTAGAGTTTGCAGATACATTTGAATGCTTCACCAACCCGACATCAAGATTTTTAAGAAGTTACTTCAATCTCCTAGTCTGTCTTTCTCCAGAAGGGCCACGTGCCTAGTTCAGGAGTCACAAGCACAGGTGCCTGCAAGGGGCCAGGGGTTGATGTGAATGAGTGGGAGGGCTTTTGGGGGGCGGCTGTGGTAAACCGAGGCTTGCTTCTTTTCCAACGGGGGCAGCTGCTACTCAAAGCAGGCAGATTGTTGCCAGGCAGAAATACACAACCAATGATGCCAGCTCTTCTATTTTTTAAGAGAAACTGGATTTTATGTGAAATCTTTCATTTTTAATGCTAGCAACTACCTAAAAAAAAATGAAACTCTTCTTGGGTTGGATTATCCAGAGTGATGGCTGTTAGAAAGAGGAAGGTTTGTATGAACTAAGGATGGTTGTGAAGACCATGGCAGGGATGCATGGAGTTAGTTACCCAATAGCTCTCTTTACTGAATAATGCTTTTGTTTGGGAGATACAGAAAGGGGAAGCCCAATGCTTTCCATTTGCTGTCTTCTCTTTGAAATTGCAAAGCACTTAGCAGTATTTTGAATAAAAACAATTAGACCACATTTTTCCCCCCTGAAGATGAAAAAAGTCACAGGCACATGCCCTGGAGATTTGGCTAAGTCTGACTATTTTCCCACATCCCTCCCAAACAAGCCACATTAGCCATGAGCTCTGGTTTCTCCTTTACAGAAGCAAGTAGAGGGCTGAGGGCTAAGAGACCTCTTCAGCTCAGCCGACATGGCTCAGTGGTTGAGCGTTGACTTATGAACCAGGAGGTCAGGGTTTGATTCCTGGTCAGGGCACGTGCTGGTTGCAGGCTCAGGACCTAGTGTGGGGTGTGCAGGAGGCAGCGATCAATGACACTCTCTCATCATTGATGTTTCTCTCTCTCTCCCTCTCCATTCCTCTCTGAAATCAACAAAAATTAATTTGTAAAAAGACCTCTTCCAATAGCAGGTCCACCTAACCTCTAGCCTTTTACTCTGAAGACTCAGCCTTTCTCCCACCGCCATTCCCTCTCCTCCATAGCACGGCTGGAAGGAGCACCAGGCATGGAGGAGCTGCCTCAGGACTGGCCCCTTCTGTGCCCATTCTGTCTCTGACTCTGGGTACCACTAAATAGAATATATATATCCATGTCTGGCAGCTACAGCCCAAGACAGGAAGACACACTTGATCTTGGACTGCTTGCAACATAGCAGCTATGGCCTCCTTTGGCAACTGAGTAAGACATGAGCCTCCGTGAAGAGCAGAGCCCCCAATGGGAGTGGGGTATGGTGTGGCAAGGAAGGCTTACGACCCGGCCGGCTACATCCTCCCGGCTGTCAATGGGTGCCAGCTGCCCTTTTGCTTCCCACCAGCCAGTAGCTATAAATACAGTCACATTTCCCACATACTGTATTTATGTTTCAGAAAATGTCTGCGTTGCATACGTAATGGAGGAGATAAAATTATAATATTTCAAAACTGGCCAAATTTTGTGAAATATAAAATAACAGATGGCATCACACAATATTGGTGCGGTGCGCTTCATTTAAATCATAACTCGGGCCTGCACATACTCCCGTTTGGTACAGGGCGGTGATGCGAGTGAATTGTGCCGGGGGTTGGCATTAAGGGGGTGGCGTGGTTCCCCCTCTTTGTCCTCTTTAAGTTTTTCTTTTTAGGGAAAGTGGAGTTAAGACTATACCTTCCTAGTAACCTCAGCTTGGTCTCGGCAACCTACCGGTTTGATGCCACATGGTGTTTTCCCTTAGCTGGAGAACAGGAAGTGTGACTTCTAAACTCTAGCTAGCCTTGGACGGGGACAACCCATGAAGGTAGTAAAACATAGTTTTCATGGTGATAGTGACACCCTACAGCTGTCTATTCTTATTTAAGTACCTAGAAGTTGCTAAAATTTATTTTTTAAAAGATCTTTAGTGTTGAAAGTATTACGTATGTCCCCTTCTTCCCCCATCGACCTATTCTAGCCCGCCCCCATCCTCCACCCAGGCCTCCACCATCCTACTGTCTGTGTCCATGGGCTATGCATAGATGCATGAAAGTTCTTTGGTTGATCTCTTCCCAACCCCTCTACCCCCTTCTCCCTCCTTCTCTCTGAGATTTGGCAGTCTGTTCCATGCTTCTATGTCTCTGGATCTATTTAGTTCACCAGTTTATTTGGTTCACTTAGATTCCGCATATGAGTGAGGCCATGTGATACTTGTCTTTCTCTGATTGGCTTGTTTTGTTTAGCCTGGTACTCTCCAGATCCATCCATGCTGTTGCAAATGGTAAGAGTTCTTCCTTCCTTCCTTCCTTCCTTCCTTCCTTCCTTCCTTCCTTCCTTCCTTCCTTCCTTCCTTTCTTCTTTTCTTCTTTTCTTCTTTTCTTCTTTCCTTCTTTTCTTCTTTCCTTCTTTCTGAGATCTCACTGATTCTCAAAAGGCCCGTGGGACCTTGGGTTTAAGTGTGAAATAGAGTAAGCTCTTAAGGGCAGGCTTGTCTAGAAGGAAGGTCAGACTAAGAGACACCCACACCAGCCTGCTGAAATCTTCTCACACCAACCAAATGGCCCATTGACTGGAGTAGATCAGGATTCATACAGATGCTTATATATATTCCCTGAGTCGCATTTGCCTCCTCTCTCCCTCCCTCCCACCCCCAATCTCAATTTCTCTTTCCGTCTCACTAAAGAAACCATAACATTTGGCAATAAGGTTCCAGACTCCTAAATTGTTCATGAACAATAGACTAAGGAGCCATAAATGCCTGTGGCTGGCCCTCCAAGCCTGTTATGTGACGACTTGATTGAATCAAAGGGCAGCAGAATGAGCCCCATCCTGGGCTTTCATAATGACTGATATTTTCCTCTGTGTGTCTGATAGTTATTGCCCTGTCCCATTCCTTACTCGGAAGAGATACCAAAAGCATGCTGGAAGAATTAGAAGTATTTACAGTGCTGCCTTCAAATCAATAGCATGAAAGTAAAAAAAAAACAAAAAACAAAGGGATGTCATTTTTCCCTCTCTTGTCAGAGACAAACTCACAAATGAGGTGGGAATGAGACTTGAATTATCTTCTCTCTATAGATCGAGACATGCCATTCTCTTCTTGAATTTTCTTTTCTAACAGTCCCTCTACTCAAGCGTGAGTCTATCCTATTGTGCTAAGGGTGATGTACAAGGAAAACAGAAACTCTTCTACCAGTGTCAGTGCCAGTGCCAATGCCAGGATGTGTTCACCAGGATGTGGTGGGAGGGACTGAGAGAGTTATACCCTGGCCCCATGAGCTCCAGGGAAGAAGAGGACTGACTCCTATGTGAGGACAAGCAGGAGGAAACCATGGCTGTGCTCTGCCTTGTGTATATCCATCTGGGAAGCACCAGCTTACCACAGAGAGTAACAGTTACCAGTGGATTCTGTATTTGCCATTCTGAAAGCAATGAATCTCTGTAGCTCTTTTTCGTCAAGGGTTACTTGGGAGTCTGCATGTCAAGGAATCACTGACCTTTGACCTGGCATATTCACTCTTAGGAGCTTTACCCAAGAGAAAGACAAGCTGCTCCTATAGTCCTAGTGGGTAGAACGACACGGGGTGGGGAAAACAGATACCAGCCCCACATAGAGAAGAACATCCCGATAAAGTGAGAACTCCAATGTTAAAAAAAAATGACCTTAGCACATTCCCTCTCCATGGAGGAATCTAAGTAAAGGCCGGGTGGCCACTGGGTGGTGATGTGGTAGAAGGAATTCAGGACCTTGCTTCTCAAAGTGCGGGCCCAGAACGAGAAGCATCCGTACCACGTGGAAGCCTGTGATACATGCAGACTGTCAGGCCCCGCCTAAGACCCATGGATTGGCATCTGCATTTTGGTTGGATCCCCTAAATCAATGGTCGGCAAACTCAGTCAACAGAGCCAAATATCAATCAGTGCAACGATTGAAATTTCTTTTGAGAGCCAAATGTTTTGAACTTAAACGATATAAGTAGGTACATATTAACTTAATTAGGGTACCCATAAGTTGGCTTTTGCTAAGAACTCAAGGGGCCAAAGAGCCGCACGTGACTCTAGAGCCGCAGTTTGCCCAACCACTGCCCTAAATGATCTGTAGAGTCAAAGGAACACTGTTGTATAGGATTTTGCCAGGTGTTCAAATATGTTGCTCAGTTAATGGTGTGAGGCACGCATGTTTTACCATGAACATGGGACTTTTTTTGGTGCTCAGCACCCAATCCATGAGAGACAGCCCATCCAAGGAGGTTTTGAAGGGCATCCCAAACGCTCTTTCACGCAGATAAGGTTTTAATATAGTGGAATGAGAGAGTTTTCCTTCTCTTCTGTCCTCCACCCCACTCTAATCTACCAAGTGTGCTAAGATTTATGCCACATGCATTCCTTGGAGTTCAAACATTGAAGGACCCCATGAAAGTGATAACATCTTAACTAGATGGTGTAGTGCTTTAAGCCATTATTACCAATTAAGCTATTGACGCTAATTAGCACATCAGTTTGCTATCAGAGAGCAGGGCTTATCATCTTTGTATTCCTACTGCTTAGTCTGTTGCCCGACAAATATCAATATCTAATTTATTTTCTGTAATAGCTCTCTTAAAAATAAATAAATAAATGATTTGGGGTGGGTGGCATTACCTGGCCCATTAAGCACATGTGGGACTGGAATGGATCAGGCTCTGTGGGATTACGCCAAGGATCAGGTAGATAAAGAGATTTTCCCCAGTGGAATTTCTGTGCATAAGGCAGCCGTGGGCAAACTACTGGCCACAGACTGATTCCGGCCTGTTCAGCTGTTCTATCCACCCCGCAGAGCCGAAAGAGCAGAGGGTTCTCTTGCTCTCCCCTCCGCTCCTTCACCAGCACCCCAAGATGAGAGTGCCAACATGGTCAGGTTGCTTTTGTTCCGGCCCACCGGTCCAGTTTAAGAACCCATTGTGGCCCTCGAGTCAAAAAGTTTGCCCACGCCTGGCATAAGGGGTCCCAGGACATGTGGACAATGAGGGGTGGTGGGAGGGGCAATGGGGTGCATATTGATCCTCCCCCATGATGCATGTTATTTGATTAGTGAGCCACAGGGCGCATGCTCTCCCACTGCACTCCGGCTCCTTGACTTCCTCAGAATGGCCTCTAGAACTTGGATTATGTCTTAAGGTTCATACGTTTCAGTGTGATATTTTAATGTGGCTAAGATCACGGACTCTGAAGCCAAAATACGTGTTTAAATCTTGGCAATGTCCCTTATTAGATGAGTAATAGTCTTGGGCACGTTACTCAACCTCTTTAATCCTCAGTGTCTTCATCTGTACAATCAGGGAAATATAGTAGGAACAACCCATAGTGTTGTTGTGAGGACAAAATTATGTAATGTGCTGTGCTTTGTACCATGCTGGCACACATTAAGCAGTAACCAGATCCTCTTGTCTTCCCACTGTAATTATTTTCTGTGGCATGTTTCCCACTCTATCCAAACTTGCACTTAAATGTAATCACATACTTACTAGCCTCAGAATTTCACAGACCCTCTCATGACTTCTCAGTACCGAGAACTAATGTCTGCATTTCCCTCTGGCTGGCGGTGTGCGCCTTGCCCCAGATGTCACCATTCTTCTCTTGTAGGCGGAAATAGTTTCTCAGGCTCTCTTCATTTGTATAAGGGTGTGAACAACCCACGGTCCCTCATAAGAAAGGGACACGGCTAGAGATATTTCACTTAATTCTCATTGCCTTTCGCTCTCCAGGAAGTCTTCAGGCATAAAAACAAGATGCTAAAGGTGGAATTAAGTGGAATAAGTGATGACCAGGATCTTCGCACAATCTGCAAATAGAATTCTTCCCACACCGAAGCACTCCTGTGTAAAGGAAGGCGGGCGAGGATCCTAGAAAGAAGGATGACACTTTCCCCTTATTTTTTGTTTTGAATGCTTCGAAGGAGAGGATTACACATCCCTCAGATCTTCCTAAGAAGCAAGTGCCTTGGAAACATATAATTAGGGTTCAGTGTCTCAGGCTGGATGCCCTGGGGACATTTGCCAGTTTCCCCACTAATTTCCGTCTTCTGTTCCAGGATCCTATCTGGGTACCATATTGCATTTAGTCAGCACATCCCTTTCGTCTCCTCTGGTCTGGGTCCAACACAGAAATCCAATTCTGTCAACAGATACCACCACGGGCCCGGGGGAAGCGCTGCCCACTTCTCTGTTATTCTACAATCGCTCATTGAGCTCCTACTATGTGAGACAAGTGAAAAATAATGAGTTGGCTAGCTGGGGGTGGTGACAGATAGGAAGAGAAATAATGACTAGACCCGGTGTGATAGGTACAGTAACAGAAAATACAGCACGTGCGATCGTATCCCTGAAAGGAAGAGATGGCTACAGTGCTAGATACCCTTGCCAGGAAAACACAACCCAATTCATATTTCCTGGTAGAGGGCTTATTGGGATGGACACCGTGGTCAGATGAATCAATTAACTTGGGATGTTCATTTATAGAAGAGATTGTGTTTCTGCACAGTTCCAAGAGAAAAAAATGTGAGCATTGTTTGCTTCTATGAATCCATGATTCTCCAAAGAGAGACTGGGTGGAGGCGGAGGGGATTATATACAGAGCCCCGCTTTTCCCAACCAGCTGTGAAATATAGTCTTGGGGTTCTCTTGGCACCAAGATCTACTCTGGGGTCCAGAGAGATAAATGACCACTCTATCTTTTTCTCTGCTTTTTTCATAACAAATTCCTTGAAAAGTTGCCTGTATGTGCTTTCTCCCTTTTTCTCACTTTGCACTGATCCTCCAACCCCGTGGTCAGCAAACTGCGGCTCTCAAGCCATATGTGGCTCTTTGGCCCCCTGAGTGTGCCTCTTCCACAAAATACTATGGCCTGGGAGAGTCTATTTTGAAGAAGTGGCGTTAGAAGTTGTTTAAGTTTTAAAAAAATTGGTTCTCAAAAGAAATTTCAATCGTTGTACTATTGATATTTGGCTCTGTTGACTAATGAGTTTGCCGACCACTCCCCCAACCCATAGTAGTTTGGCTTTGGCCCCCTGTTTTCTCTACAAAAGAATGTTTACCAAGGCCATGAACGACCTCCATGACAATAATCTAAGATAAAGATGTAAAAATCATCTTACCCCAAATCATCTTACCCTCTTTCTTCTCTTGGACTGTGGAATATATGCATATCCTAATCTGCCTCCCCCACTTCTTGTCCTTGGCGAGTCCTTCAGCCAGGACATTAAAACCCATTCTTTCCGACTCAGTTCTAGGTCCTCTTCTCCCTGAATAATTTTCCGGAGATTATTTCAGTGATTGCTTCAATTACTCTGGGGGTTAAAAGGCACAGTGGATCATCTCTCTCCCTCCCACTAAGGTCTGAACCAACGGAGAAGTCCAAAGTCAAACAGGCATTTAACTATCCACTTTATTATGGGGAAAGCTGAATTGCAGAATGCAGTCTTGATTCCAGTCCAAAACGAGCTTCTCACTTAATGCCCTCCTTTCTCCCAATTGGTTTTATTCACTCAGCCACAGGCAGAATAATTTGTCAACTGTAGCTGTAGAGACAGGACCCGCCAGGGGGCTTGGAGCGGAAGGAACGGAAAGAAGAACACACATGAACCACAGCTAGTCCTTTTAAGGGGAAAGAGGGGGTGGAGGGAGAAAGAGAGAGAATAAATTAATGAATGTATATGCAGAGACGAGTAATGCATTAACCCTGCCCAGTAAAAGAGCAAGGACACAGGCATGTCAGACCTGTGTCATCATTCTGATCAGATTAATCAATCTTATTTCTGGTGTGTGCGTGAGGGGGCAGGGGGAGGGAGGGCAGTGAGAGGTAAAGCAGAATGAGCAGATCTTTCCCAGTCCTTTTCCAGAGGAAACTGAAATTACAGGAATCTGAAGAAGTGCAGAGAAAGAGAAAGATGACTCTTCGAATCACCACCTCCACAAAGATCACTCAGAAATCTTCACTCTCAGTCAGACACTCCCCTGAGCTGCAGATTTGTATATTCAATTTCTTAGTTGACGTCTGCACTTGGATGCGTCAAATGCAATTGTAGATCAACCTGCCCTCAAAGAAGCATTTCGGTAACCACACATTGAGCTGTCACTGTGTGCCGGGCTCTGTGCTAACAGCTTCATGTTGATTATCTCATCTGACCTTTATATCTACTCCCAGAAGTAGGTGGAGATCATTAATAAGATTAAGCTTGGCAAGTTTCAGGCCACACTTTTGGTAAACAGCGGATATGGGACTAGAACCCAGGGAGTCTGACTTCAGGACTACTAGCTGACATACTACACTGCTCTACCAACCAAGCCCATAGAACTGCTCTCTTAAACTGCTCTCTTCATCCCAGGAACAATGGGAGCTGGGAAGGGTTCTAATGTGGGGAGAGGGGAGGTGCATGATCACTGCAGGCAGCATGCAGAGTGGGTTGGAAGGGAGCAGGCATGGATGTGGCCAGTGTGAAGTGCACTGCAATGGCCCAGATAGGAAGGGGAGGAGCCTTATCTAAAGCACTAGACCATGGTGATGGAGGTGAAGGTCCCTCCAGGGACGGTAGAGACTTTTGCGAGACAGGATACACAAGGTTTGGTGAAGATGAGGATAAGGTAAATGAAGTCACCAAGACAAATTTATTGGTTCTGCTTCTGTTTCTGCATGGCCATAATGTCCGTAACTAAGAAAGGACTCACTGGATGTTTCTCTCTCATCGATGTTTTTAACCCTCTATCCTTCTCCCTTCCACTCTGTAAAATTAATAAAATATATTGGAGGGAAAAAATGAAGGAGGGGCTTGTCTAGAGTCACACAGCAAGGCTCCAGCCAGGCCTGTCTGACCTCTAAGGTGCTTTGCTGTCTGCCCTTTGCCTCCCTGATATGGTGTGTAGCCTATGCTGCCAACGTGATTCTGTAAAAGCCTGGCATGCTCACTCATTCACGACTGCATCATGCATTCATTCAATCAGATCTAGAGCACGCCTCCTGAAGACCACGGCTGGGTGCAGGCAGATGGACCAAGGCCCCAGCTCCAGAGACTCAAGCAAGAGACATAGTGGTGACATCAGAATCAAACACAGGTTTTCTGTTCCCTGGTGACATACAGGCTGGCATCTGACATTTTTCCCCCCAGAGAATGGCCACCAAGCCAGGAGTCTGCCCAGGGCAAGCAACCTACCTGTGGCCTTTTTGCACCCGCAGACAATTAGAAAACCTGAGATGCACGCTCATCACCACCCGGTGGCATTTCCGTGTCTGTGCTCCCCAGAAACTCTCAAGGACTCTTGACTCCCATTAGCTTTCTTTCCCACCCAGCACTCCCTGGCCCCCCCCCCCCCCCTGGGAGGAGGGGCGGGCTCTCCCAGCACGGGGCTTGCTTCTAAACGCCTTGTTCTCCCAAAGCCAAAATCGATACCCAGTCCTGCTGGCTTTCATCCTGTGGAACCACATGCTTCGCTGCCGCCCACGCCCTCCTGCTCTCATCTCTTTCAGCCTCTGGGGAAACAGGACTCTTCTTTATACCATCATTCACCTCTGAGAGTCCCTCCGACAAAATCTTGACTTCAGAAACCAGATGAAGCATTATGGAACATAAGCTAGAGTTTTTTACTCATTTTATTTATTTTTGAAGAGATGGATTGCTTGTTGTTGTTTTTGTTTGTTTGTTTGTTTTAGTTTTTTAATTTTTTTAAATGGAATTGTGAAGTGACATTGGTTAACAAAATGATGTAGGATTCAGGTATGCAGTTCTATAACACGTCACTGGTGAATTGTATTGTGTGCATTGTTTGTTTGGCTTACTCCGTGGCCGAGGTATTTTGAACAGGATTCTTTCCTACGTGAATATTCCATGGAAGATTTTACCCTTTCATGTCCGCCTCTGTGTCCTGGGAAATGAGCTCCGTGTCACTTTGCAGATCCCCCCTCCCCCGGGGCCTCCCTCCTTCCCCTGTCCCTTGTGAAAGCCATCAGGTCAGCTGACCTGCGCCAAAGGGCAGTGGGAACTGCTCTCTTCCTGTTCCCTGTTCCTCCATCTGCGTGTGCTCCTGAAGGTCACACAGGACTTTTCGCCTCCCCTGTCTCATTTTCCAAGTTTCCTGGAACACGAACATCCTCTCGGGAGGACAGTATTATCTGCAACTTATTATAGAAATGTAATGAAGGCTTCCTGACCCGCATACTGAGATGGCCAGATGGGTAATGTTGAGCCCTTGCAAAATGAGCTCTTTACCATTTAGCTTCCATAGGGGGGAGGAGGGAAGAGAAGAGGGGAGGGAAGTTTGATAATTTTCAAGCCTCTAGTGGTGGTTTCTTGGGTCAGGATAAAGGCATTGGCTGTTTTCTAGTTTATGCTAATTATACACGGGGGCGGGGGAGGATGGGCAGAGGGACAGGGAACTACCCCATGGGGCTGGCAAGGCCAAGGCCTACAGCCCTGGAAGGTCATAGAAATGAGTGAGGTGGCCTTGTGGGGCCTGCTCACATGGAGAATGTTCCCCTCTCGGTTTCAGCTTCCGCTGACTTTTTCAAGAGGAAATAAAATCCCAGTGAGTGGATGCTTAATTACTGGCAAGATCCTCCATTAAAAATTTGCCATTCAGCTGAAACCGGTTTGGCTCATTGGATAGAACGTCGGCCTGAGGACTGAAGGGTCCCAGGTTCGATTCTGGTCAAGGGCATGTACCTTGGTTGTGGGCACATCCCCAGTGGGAGGTGTGCAGGAGGCAGCTGATCGATGTTTCTCTCTCATTGATGTTTCTAACTCTCTATCCCTCTCCCTTCCTCTCTGTAAAAAAGTCAATAAAAATATATTTTTAAAAAAATTTGCCATAGCATTAATGCAGTTCTTTTCTCAAGCCCAGTGGTCTGCAAACCATGGCTCTCGAGCCTCATGCAGCTCTTTGGCCCCTTGAATGTGGCTCTTCCACAAAATACCACGGCCTGGGCGAGTCTATTTTGAAGACATGGCATTAGAAGAAGTTTATGTTTAAAAAATGTGGCTCTCCAAAAAAATTTCCATCGTTGTCCTATTGATATTTGGCTCTGTTGACCAAAGAGCTTGCCGACCACTGCTCTAGCCATACAGTGCAGATAATGCATGCATTGAAGAGACTCTGGAAATGATTGTGTCAGGCAGCAAGAGATGCATCTGAAAGGGAAGCGAGGGTCACTGAAATGCTTTGATCTGATCACCATCCTTGCTCTAGGGTTGCTTGGTGGAGGACTCATTTTCCTGGTGAATGGAGAATCTCTTGTAGAAGGAGAAAGACCTACGTGGTCTGTGTTGAAGCTAAAACAAGGAGCTCAAATCCTCTGGAAACTCTGCCCCCAACGCTACCTGCGCAGAATCAACCTAACCTCAGGCTCTGGTCTCTCATTTCCTATCAGCTCTATATTCCAGGCCAAGATTTGGGGGATCATTGCTCATTCCGGGAGTACCCAGCATGCCCCTCAGAAAAAGAAAGCAGGTGAGCTCTATCTCTAACTTCCGCTCTGAGGATGCAGCCTCCGAGAAGGGCATCGTGAAGTGAGCATCCTAACTTGCGAGTCTTTGGTTGCACTGAACTTTGGGGGCCTTCCAAGCTCTTACATCCTGCAAGGCAATATTGAAAACACAAGCGAGAGGGTGAAACACAGGTACCCAGTGAAGCTTGAAGAATCTAATTTCGCAGGAGGGCATCTGCCACGGGCCCGGCGGTTCTGCTGTGAAGTAAGCCATCCCGCTGCTGGGGAGGCAAATCGGATTCATTTCCATCCGGAGCCATCCGCAATTTCCAGTCCAAAGAGATGGAGCCCGAGCGGGGTTTTCCCATCATCATTACGGTCCAGTGTTTCCATTTTAAAAAGCCTTGCGTGTGGACTAGACCAGAACAGGGATTATTTCAAATACTGGGCCTGCTGATGTCATGTAAATGGCCCCCATAGCTTTGGCTAATAGTGAGCGCGTGCTTAGTGAACCACACAGATTTGGCCGGGCCTGGAGAATTTACTATCAGCAGCAAGAACAAGAATATTGGTATAGCTGGTTATCACTTCCAAGGGTTTTCCCATTTGTTCCCTGCGTGGTGGTCCCTCCCTTTTCTGGGAAGCATAGTCCAGGCCCTCAGGCCATGTCGCCTCCCACAACGACCCAGTCTTCCATGCGGGCCCAGCGATTTGTCCTGTTCAATGGGTGCTCAGTGATGGGTGCTCATTCAAAGCTCAGGAAATGTTACTTAAAATTAAGCGAACATGGCCCACGATTAGATGCTGACTTAATTTCCCATCTAGAAAGGCCCATATGGAGGTGCAAGGATACCTCTTAGTTCCTCTGCCACTGCACCACATGGAGGGTGAGCTCCAGACCCCAGAGATGCCAGGGATGAGCACAGCCTGTCTGTGCCCTCGGCAGCTCTGGGAGAGATTCTGGGGGTGGCTCTTTAAAGAATGGGCCCACCCCCAGCACCCAGTACTGGTCGCTCGGAGAGATGAATGTGGACTCAAGTGTCTCATGGCTAGAAAATGCCAGAACCTATATGGTAACCTGTGTGTGTAATTCCTATTCATATGCTTTTTTTCTGATCATGAAATCTTTTTTATATTTTGACATTGTTACAGATTTCCCTCTAATTTGTCCCCTATTTCCCCCATCCACCTCAGCCCTCCCCCACCTACAGGCCTTTGCCACATTATTGTCTGTGTCCATGGGCTATGCAAATATGCATGTATGTTCTTTGGTTAATCTCTTCCGGTTCCTCCTCCTCCCCACCTCCTCCCACCTGAGTTCTGTCAGTCTGTTCCATGAATCCATACTTCTGGTACTACCTAGCAGTATGTTTTTTTGTTTTTTTGTTTGTTTTTTGTAAAGTATATTTTTATTAATTTCAGAGAGGAAGGGAGAAGGGAGACATAGAAATATCAATGATGAGAGAGAATCATTGATCGGCTGCCTCCTGCACGCCCCCTACTGGGGATCCTGGGGCATGTGCTCTTGACCAGAATGGAACCCAGGACCCTTCAGTCCGCATGCTGACGCTCGCTCTATCCACTGAGCCAAACCAGCCAAGGCTGGTATGCTTGTTAATTGCCTGAGCTTTTTTGAGAATTGGTAAGAGCGACAGGCACAACCCCTGAAGTCGTTGTCATGCAACCTCTGGGGCTAGTCTTTGCTGGCATGGCCTCCCAGCCCTCCTAAGACTTTATTCTGCAAGAAAACTTGGGTCTGGAGCCTCACACAAAGGGTCAGTGTCTGAGGCATCTGAGCCTGAGAGTGGAGGAGGGGCGAGGATGAGACTGTCTCTCTGTGCTGGGCGCCTCCTTGGGCAGAGCAAGTGGCCTGGGCTGGGTGGAGCCAAAGCAGCAGCTGGTGTGATGCAGAGGCCGAGGGGTTGGGAGGCAGAAAGAGACACAGTTAAAATTTTCTGTCACCGACTGAACATGTCCCCTCAGTGGCCATGAAGTCAGGGAATGTGTAACTGTGTGTGTGTGTATGTGTGTGTGTGTGTGTGTGTGTGTGTGTTTGCTTCACCCCTCCCCCCCCTTTCTCTTTTTCCTCCACCAAAATGCAAATGAGTAGATGTGTATTCACAGCCTAACAAGATGTCAAGGAGAGAAGAGTAGCCTTTTCATCCCGAGAGGAGTCCAGGGAGCAGCCCCTCTGCCCAGTGGGGAGAGGAGGGCAGGAAGTGGGAGGGAGAGGAAGAGGGTGCGGAGATGGGGGAGGGGGACCGAAGCTGTGGAGAAGGCCATGGGCAGACCCTGGGCAGGAATGTGGGGATGGATGCTGGCCCATGCCTACTCACTCACACAGGTGTGGGCATCCTTCCATCATCCTGCACTTGACCTCAGTGGAGAGCTAATCACTCTTTCCCTAGGAGCTAGAGGAATTCAGCTCTTGCTTGGCAGCTGTTGGGGGGAGAGGGTGAGAAGAGGGGGGAATGCATACATAGGTGAAAATCAAATGCCATTTTCTTCAATACTTAGGTAAATGTTGATCAGGTGTATCAAAGGCTGATTTCTGAATAAAGTTGGTGAATGTGAATTATACGAAAGAGCCTTAGAGTCCACACAAGACAAGTCCCAGCCTTGGGGCTTCTACACAGGCTGTGCTTTCTTTTCTGCAGGAACAATGTCAGCTTCTCTTCTATTCCCACTGCAGCTTAGAGGTCACATCCTAGGACAGTTTCCCCACACCCTCCATCTCCCTTTTTCCAATAGGTTGCATGATCTTTATTTTGTGCTCTCCTAACAACCTATCCTATATAATAAGGAGGTAATATGCAAATTGACTATCATGTCAACACACAAGATGGCTGCCCCCATGTGGTCAAAGATGGCTGTCCCGTGTGGATACAAGGTGGCCACCACAAGAGGGCCAGCAGAGGAGGACAGTTGGGAGGGACCAGGTCTGCAACAGAGGGCAGTTGGGGGCAATCAGGCCTATAGGGGAGGGCAGTTAGGGGCAACCAGGCCTGCAGGGGAGGGCAGTTAGGGGTGACTTTTATCACAAGTGTAATCAACCACATCATGAATGGTTGAATGTGTATCTCCCCTACTACTCTGAACTTTAGGTGGCTGAGGGTAGCCTTTTTTTCTGGCTGTATATTATACCTCTTGTACATCATGCCCAGTAGGTATTTACCTGAACTATAGTAGGTATATAATAAATCTCTACTCCATGAATGAATGAATGAATGAATGAATACATGAATTACCCAAAGGCAACCTCTTCATTAGTGTAGTCCTTTGTATAACAACAACAACAACAAAAGCAAAAACAAAAACAAAAAACACCATTAAATGGGGGTCAGAGGAAGTCCTTGCATCCTAACCCGAGATCACGTAGCTAGTAGGGAAAGAGGCAGGGCTGGGGGCCAGGTTTACCTCTCACCCGTGCAGAGCCCAGTCCTTGCCCAGCATGCCCCGTTCCCTATCTGCATCTAAGAAGCAGAGACTTCATTGGAGAGGCGTGCCTAGCAGTCCAAATGAAAGAAGCGTGGGCAGAAGTGAAAGTGTGACAATCAGCTTCATTGCACAATCGCCTGGTTTCGGTTGGTTGGCTCCCTTGCCTTATTGCCATTTAAATACAGTTTTGATGATTTTGTTTGCTTTAGAGGAAGAAAAGAAGATTCATAAAAGGTATAAAATTGCATACTATTTACCCCGGAGACGGGAAGAGTCCCGCCAGTAAATATGCATTGAAGCTGTTGTATTTGTATTTGTGTTTGGAAGGTGTTTAAGTAGACCCCGCAGACTGTAATACCTCTCTTCGGAGTTGGTGGCATCTATTGATGGAATATGTATTTATACATGCCTTCGTCTTCTTTTAAAACGTGAAATTGACATATATATTTAATCCCATAATAGACTTAGAGGAGTTGATCAGTGAAAATACATATTTATGTGTTCCCTTAAGAAAGATTTTATTAGGCAAACACATTTTTAAAACTGCTTCTTGACATATAGATTGATGTCTGTTAAACGGGGATTTAATTAGAGGTGTGAAGTGTGCGTGCATGGTTTGTGTGTATTATTAGGACATAGTTTGGTTGAATATATGGGATTTTATTTTTTTTAAATGAAAGTACAATTCACAAGAAATTTAGAGTAAGAAAGACCTGGATTTCTGTGGCCTGGCTTATTTCTTTTCTTTTTAAGGTTTTAAAATATTTTTCTTATTGATTTCAGAGAGGAAGGGTTAAACATCAATAATGAAAGAGAATTGATCAGCTGCCTCCTGCGTGCCCCCTACTGGGGATTGTGCCTGCAACCTATGCTTGTGACCCTTGACCAGAATTGAGCCTGGGACCCTTCAGTCCACTGGTGGATGCTCTATCCACTGAGCCAAATTGGCCTGGCTTATTCCTTCATCTGAGGAGTGGGAATAGCAATAAGGTATAGCGAGAATGAAGAGGAAACACTCGCGAGAATCTAGCATTGTGTCTAGTTCAATAAAGGCTGTTAAAGCATAATTGCTATTCACGCACTAGCACACTAGGGTAGTGTGCATGTACCCTGTACACCCCCCTCCCACACAGTGGGGTGAGAGGGTGCCATGTGCAGCTCAGTGCCCTCAGAGCTCATGGGGGGAGGGGCACAGCACACAGTTGGTGCCCAGGGAATGCCCGTGAGGGCAAAAGCATGCACTGGCGTGGAGGCTGGGAGAGCGTCCACCCTTTGTGGTTCATGCCCGGTGGTGAAAGCAGGCCTGGCTTCCTGCCTGGACATCTCCGCAAGTCTGGGAAGTTCTTTCAACTCCTTGAGCACTATGTGGGTAACAATGCCCACTTCACTGGCTGGTTGGGAAGATAAACAGGGGATTTACAAGGCCGGAGACAGAGGCGTTGTCACATGGCTCCTCAGTGAAACGATAGCGCTCCGTATCATCACTTATTCGTAGGGAGGCCTTCACTTTGGAAACAGAAAATCCTGGGTTTGAGTTCTGGCTGTTTCCTCATACCCCGTGATGGCGACTAAATCCCACAATCTCACCGAATCTCAGTTTCCTCGTTTCTCAAAAAGGCCTAATAACACTACCTCGAATGAAAACGGGAGGGCTAACGTGTGATGATAGTTTTAAAACCGTCATGAGATTCTAGCACTGTGTCTGGGATCTGGCCCATTCGGCTGTTCTATCCAGCCCACGGAGCTGAAAGAGCAGAGGGTTCTCTTGCTCTCCCCTCTGCTCCTTCACCAGCAGCCCAAGATGAGAGTGCCAGCATGGTCAGGTTGCTTTTGTTCTGGCCCTCCGGTCCAGTTTAAGAACCCATTGTGGCCCTTGAGTCAAAAAGTTTGCCCACCCCTGCTCTGGCCCATTGCACCTGGATCTACACAGGATGCAGAAATGGTGTCTGTGGGTGGTCCGATGCCACCAGGCACCAAGTCCCACTAATTCCTCAGCGTCCGCCCCTGCTTTTCCTCTTCCATTGCTGCCACCCAGTTCCAGAATGCTTTGCTCTCCCTGCCTCAGTCCATCCCGAACCCTTTACTCAGATTAATTTCCATAAATTAAGCTCCCTCCTACCTCCCCGCTTCTTCAGAGCACTCCCGGGCTCAGAAAGGAATTAACTTTCCCCAGCAGCGATGGCAAATGTCTACATATCATTGGTTTAGAACTTAAAGCCTTTTGCCACTCTGTCTTTCATCCCCCAAATCCTTTCCCAGTTTTTTTTTTTCTTTTCTTTTTCCTAAAGGGTTTCTGTCTGCGTCCGCTATTTCACCATCTCAATATCCATTTCGTTTCTGTGGCCTATCTGATTCCTCCTTACCCTGTTCTGCCTCCAGCAGATTCGGCCACCAGTGACAGTTCTTAGGAACTTCTGTAGGATGCTAGATTGTTCCAAGGAGTCACAGGTCAATTTGCTTGTGAGTGACGTGCTTGCCATGATTGGTTCTACAGAATCTGACTCGCATAGTTAGCATTCCTGCGCCTTGTTATCTTTTCCGCATGGTCAAATTATGTTAATTTTTAGATGGATGGCCTCTTCAAATCTATTGTATGTCCTTTCCAGACAAGAGCAAATTTTATTCTTTACATTCCCAGTCTTTTTTTTTCCTTCTTAAAAAAAAATAACTTCATATCAAGTAGGCACTTCAGAAGTTCGAGGTGAGAAACTCATATATTCCTACTTGACCCGTGACGATGTTTTCAGACTTGGTTCTGTGGAGGGAAGTAACTCATTGTTTGGCTTCTTTAAAAGCCATTTGGTTGAATTTTGCAGAAAGGGGACTCCGTTAGACTGAAATAACTTGTCGGCAATTGGTCGTAGGCACGGCTGCTCGGAAACTGGGTGGATTTTGCCCTAGGACAGACCTGGGTTTGGATCCTGATGAGCTGTGTGGCCCTCAGCGAGTTGCTAAACATCTCTGAACGTCAGTTTGGGCCTGTTAAACCCCCGGGGGGATAACGCCTTAGGTGGCAGGGCTCTGATAAGAATTTAGTAAAATAATAAATGTGAGCGCATGCGTGCAAGCACTTGGGAAAACATCAGGACTGCAGCCCAGGAGGCGGGAAGAAGGCCGGCACACGGGGACATTCACAGCTCGGGAGCCACGCACAGGGATCTGGGAAGGAACCCAGGTCACCATGGGGCCTCTGGAGGACGCTTTGGGACAGAAATCATGTATTAACATATGTGCCCAGTCCCTTCTGCAACGCCTAGCCCTGCTTCTATCACGGAGCCTCAACGTTGGGCAGATGCTCCTTGAGAGAGAGCACGTACTCCACCAGGCCAAGCGCATTGCTCCCAGGTTGCTTTTGGGAGGGCTGTGGGCCTTTTAGAGAGACGCTACTCCTATAAGCAGCTATTCCAGAGAGGGACAGACAGGCCTGGGACCAGGGAAGAAAGGCTGGGAGGCAGAAAGCCTCAGGTAGCCACCTCTCCTTGGCCTCCTCCTCTTCAAAACTCCCTGTGACTTCAGCCAGTTTCCGCCTCCCTGAGATCTAATCTGAATACCCCTGCCCGCGCTGTAATCACAGCGATTGTTTGGGCTCCTGTGGCATCTTGCCTTTGGCAGAGGTTCAGAGTATCCCCATTGCAGGGAGCTGCCCAGTTCTTTGCATGCTCCCCCCAAAACCCTAACGCTAACGCGTGCACCCATCTTCCTGCTGGGGACACTGACTTGCCTCCAGGGGTTCTCCATGGCAGGAGGGGAGTTCGGGGTGCGGAATCCAAGGTCCCCGTGTCCCCGTGGCTTAGGCTCCTGCCTGGACCAGGAAGCAAGAACCCCCAGAAGGCATTTGCATGAACTTTGGTCACCTGGACTCACTCCCTTGTGCTCTGAGCTCTACTTGGGGAAGGTCAGCCCCCACACCCCCAACCCCCTCCCCACCGCCCAGCAGGGCGCCGCTGTGTGCCCACAGGAGCCACACACACCCCGCGTGGCCTATGCCCACGGGGCCAGCGCACCCCGCTGGGCTCCTGCTGAGTGGCGAGACAGGGGCAGCTTCCACTACCCTCGGAGGGGAGCCTCCCAAATAGGAGAGCCTCCGGGTGACGCCGGGGAGAGTGGAGCCAATGCGTGCCTGGGAGGAGGAGGAGGGCCGCTCGGAGCCCTGCACAGCTTGGCGCTGATGCTCCTCACCAGTTGTGTGTTTGTGCGAGAGGGGGAAGAAGAAGAAGAAAAAAAACCCCACCACCCAGAGACGCGGCTGCCTGGCTGCGCCCCTCGCCCGCGCGCTCTCTCTTGCTCCCTCTCTCCTCCTGCTCTCTCTCCCTCCCTTTGCAAACATTGGATTTAAACCTGCTCAGGATTCAGCACAGAGGAAGGCGGCAGGCAGCAGGGAGCAGCGGCAGCGGCAGCAGCAGCAGCGGCAGCAGCAGCGGTGCCAGCCCCGCAGCCGCAGCCCGGAGAGACACCGCAGCCCCGCGATGGACCACCCCGCCTGCTGGGTCGTCTTCTCCGCCACCACCGCCCTGCTCTTCATCCCAGGTACCGGGCACCGCCGCCCGCCGGGGTCTGCTGTGCCGCGAGCTGAGCTGTTAGAGGCGGAGGGGAGGGGGAGGATGGAGAGCCCAGGGGGGCAGGAGGGAGTGTGAGCTGCGTGTGAGGGAGAGGGGTGCTGGCCGTGGGCACGCGCGCACACACGCACCCGCTCACTCACACGGGCACAGCTGCTTGCAGCGCGGGCCTGGCCCGCGGGTCCCCGCGATGCGATCTGGGGAGGGAGCTGGGTTCGAGTCTGCCCCGCGCTGCGCATCTTGACTGAAAAGGGGACCGGCTGGCATTAACCAGTTGTGGTCCCAGGAGTAGGAGAGGGGGGTGTCAGTTCCCCGCTCCGCACCCTCCTCACCACTTCTGGGGAGACCCGCAGGCTAGCCGGGGCATCCTTCCTTCTCCACCGTGATCTCTCTGCTTCAGGCTCTCCTGTGCCTTATTTTTTCTTCTTCTGTCTCTTGCTGTCCCTTTTCTCTCTCCCTCTCCTTCTCTTCCTTCAGAGAGTCCTCTCTCCCTTCTCTCTCTCTCTCTCTCTCTCTCTCTCTCTCTCTCTCTCTCTCTCTCTCTCTCTCTCTCCAGCTCCTTTCTCTCCCCCCTCCTTCTCCTCGGCTCCTGAATTTCAGGGTTTCACGCACAGTCCTTCTTCCATGTCCCATCCTTTCTCCAGCACTCCACCGAATGGGCAGATGATGCGCTTGAAAATCAACATCCTCCCAGTTTCTCCCTTGGACTCCTTGGGAGGGGAGCGGGAATGGCTGGATGGGATTTGAGATGCTCAGTCAGAAGGAAGGCTGGGCTGATTCTTCTGCCCGCCGGTTCCCCCCTCTCTCCCCTCCTCCCTCCAACACCCCCCACCCCAGCCCCCAGCACCTTCCCTACCTCCGCTAATGATTTAAACGGGAGCCTACCTATCAGAGCAGTCCCTGGTTGGGGGAAAACACATCCGCAGTGGCCCAGGTGAGGTGCTGCAATCCTCCCAGAGTAAGCTGAATGAAGTGTTGCAAAACCCAACCGATTTTAATAGATTTGCTAATTGCATGCCCGCCGTTCCCTCCAGCCATCAGCAGCATGCCTGCAGGCACCCTTCAGACAATGCTCCGGGGCTGGGCTAGGCTTGGCCGGGATGTGGGAGGCTCTGAAGGGTCTGTGGGGTTCCACACGGAACCCCAGCCCAGCCCGGGAAAAATGTTCTCCCCCCCCTTCCCCCTGCAAACTGGGATACACGGATTTGGTTCCACATTAGCTTAAACCTAAACTGCCACGTAGATGACATAAGCACTAAGATTCTGAAATCGTACATACCCTGATATAGGTAAAACACAGGATTTTACATTGTCATATTCAAATCACTTTTTAATTTTTATTTTGCTTTTAGAAACATAAATCCCTGAGTATTTTGTAAAGGACCCAAGTGAAATCAGGCAAATGGTAGTTTATGTGGGAGAGAGAGAAAAGGAGAAAAACCCGTCGCATGATTTGTGATGCTTTTTTTTTTTTTTGGAACACCGCACTTTGTCCAGCAGAGGCGGGCTCCGAACTGCCTGTTCGTTGCCTGTCCAGCCATGGTCCCAGCTGTCTGTCTGTTTTAGGCCCAGAAGTTCAGAGTAGCGGTGCTGCCCCTGACCTTCCAGACTCAGGCCTGGGAGGGGGGGTGTCAGCGGGGCAGGCTGGACAGGCAAGGAACACGCAGTTCCTGCTCCCGCCTGTAGAGGGAGCCCGGTAGGCGCTTTGGGTCCCCAGTGTGAGGAGACACGCTTGCCAGTGTGTGCCAGTCCGCGCCTGGGAGAGGGCTCCGGGGACTTCCTAGCCTCTCATCTCCCTCTTACCACGGTTCTGGGCACAGGTGAGCAGAATGATGGAGCTCAGGACCCGCCCATGGGATGCCGGCGGTGTGCTTGCTCTCCCTGGAGCAGGGATCAGAACATTCCCCTTCCCCGGAGGCGGGCAGTGAGCCCCAGCACAGAAGCTGCATTGCAGCTCACCCTATGGAAGCAGAGGATCGATGGGGAGCTGCCTCCCTTTAGAGTCCCCATGGCACCCCAAATACGGCTCCTCTCTGCTGGTGGGAACTCTGGCCTTGCTCCTGAGGGCTGGCTGGGCCCAGGGAATGGCCTGAGACTGCCCGCCAGTCAGCTGTCCCTTGCTCTAGGACTGCTGGTCATGTGATGCCCTCTGTGCCAGGAACCTGGCCTGGGGGTGGGGGGCGTCTCCAGCAGAGGAGGGGAAGTTGGCCTTGAGAGGTGCCCCTGCAGAGAAGGGGGCATCACTTCTTGACGGGTTCCTGGGCGAGAGGGAAAACTGGCTGCATCCAGAAGTTCTGGTCAGCTGCGAGGGCTTACTTGGGACTTCTCCTCCCTCACTTATTTCACTTGTTTTATTACGGTTTCAGCTTCCCACCCCTCTTTGTAGCCAAGGGTGCTTTTTCTCCCCTCGCGGTGAATACGCGTCCCTTAGCCATTGGCTTTGCCTGTATCTAAACGCAGAGGCTAATGTAATCACGGGACCCTGGCCTGATTAGGCCGCGATGCCGTCTTGTTCTGCAGCTTTCTGTTTCTCGGGAAAACGTGTTTTCCTCCCAGACTCATTTTAAGGCTGATGCTGTGGTCGCCCTGTGCCTTCCAGGGGAGACCGCTGGTCACAGATCGCTTTTCTAGGCAGAATCTCTGGGGTGGGAAAGGCAGTCGCAAACGAAGACTGTAAGAAGCCCACACCCAAGACGGGGTGAGGGTCTCCCCTGGCCATTAGATTGTCACTTAGAAGCGTCCTAACTTAAGCTGGGGCTTAAGACACTCCTGCACACGGAGAGTGAGGGTACTTCTGTTGTCAGAGGTGGGAGAACAGAGGATGCTGGGAGTTTTGGGACCTCGGGCCTGGGGCTTTGTGGGAAGGTGAGGAGTGGCTGAAACAAGCCTGGAGAAGCCGGAAGTGAAGGCTCCTGGACATTTGCATCAGAGTCACCTGGGGGAGGGGAGATTGAAACACAGACTTCTGCCCTAGCTGGTTTTGCTCAGTGGATAGAGCATCCGCCTGTGGATCGAAGGACCCTGGGTTCCATTCTGGCCAAGGGCATGTGCCGGATTGTGGGCTTGATCCCCAGTGTGGGGGCATGCAGGAGGCAGCCAACCAATGATTCTCTCTCACCACTGATGTTTCTATCTCTTTCTCTCTCTCCCTTCCTCTCTGAAATCAATATATATAATTTCAAAATATTTTTTAAAAACAACAACAAAAACACAGACTTCTACACCCCCCCCCCCCACAGCCTTCCGATGGAAACCTTTGTTCTGCCTGCTGTTCATCCCTGGGCTCTGAGAAATGGGAGGGCAGTGCCATGGGGTGGGATGGGGGCGTTGCTACCTTTGGTGGCCAAGCACTGCACCCCAAACGGCCAGCTCACTGCTAGGAGGAGTGAATCTCCAGCTGGAGGGCTCCTTTTCTCTAGTGTAGCTCATTGCCCCCTTTCCTCAGCTCATCCCACTGTGCCTTCTTCTGTCTTGTGACTCTAAGCAGGTGAGGCCTCCCCGGCTGTCTGGACTGGACCAAGCAATGTCCCGGGCACAGGCCTGCGAGCCAGCAGCCACCGCCACAGCCGGGCCTCCGTGTCTTGCTACGCATGGCGCCGTCAGGGTCAGCCAGCCTTGACGTGGACAGGCACTTCTGAGAGGGATAGGGTTTCTCTTTGCCAGTGCACACCTGCTCACAGCCTCCTCCAGGGAAGTGCCCTGGACCGTGGGGTCTTTAGGCTGGATGCTTGGCTTTGGGGTGAGACAGGGGGGAGGGTTTCAGGGATCCCTGCCCTTCCCCTTCCCCCCTCCCTAGGACAGCGTTCAGAAAACCGCTAACGTTGCCCGGGTTTGCATGAGGGATCCAGTAGGAGAGTCATTCTCCACTGGGAGAAGCCTAGCCCCAGAGTGACGATAACATACACGAACAAGGACTCAGAGTCCGGTTGTGATTAAGACCTCATCATCTGTCTGCCGTCACAGATCTGTGCCCTCCCTCACCTAGTCTCCAAGCTGGCCCGTGGCCCTCAATCCCTTGAAATGATGGACATGTTAATAAGGTCAGACCACTTCCTGTCAGCATTGACCGTGGGGCAGGAGCAGACTGGGAGAAGGAGGCAGGTGTAGGCTCTCTTCTAAAAATGTCATCAGTCGCTTGGAGCTGGGCACAGTTGCTCCAACTGAGACCAATCAGAGACCCCAAATGGCTTGAGGTTCTCTTGTATTGCTTCAGGCCTGCTAGCCTCTGAGCTTCCTCTCATTCTTAGCACCGTCTGCCCTGTCCTGCTGCCTGGGAGATGACAGGGGATTCCTTAAACAGTTGACACTCTCCTGGGTTGGCTGTTTAGCAGGTCCGGGCCTCTCCCACCAGCCTCCGGGGACCCATACCTCACCTGTGGCAGAGCTTCCCCGGGTGAAGGCTCTTGCCATGAGGTGGGACTCGACCCGAGCCTCTGTTGCCGACCGCAGCACTGAGACTCTGCTTCTCTGCCTGGGAGTTCTCTGAGGTTTGCTTGGTTAGCTTCTCTGGGCCTCAGTCTACCACTCCGTAGGATGGGTTCCAGTGATGCATTCTTCCCGTTTCCAGTACGACAGGATAGCTGTAAAGCATAGGGTGGGATGATAACGAGATAAACATGTGTGAGTTTTGGTAACATACAAACGTACCCTGGTCTCCTAGAAATGGCAAAAAGAGAAGGAGAGGGAAGAGGGTCTGCCTTATGCTTGAGATGGAGGCGGAGCTGGACCATCCAGACTCATGTCTTTGTAGCAGCGATGAAAACCAGCTGTACACAGTCCCCCCCCCCACGTATTCATTCAATAAGACTTTATTTAGATTCCGACGAAGCAGATACATTAGGTACGGTAGCATCCTGTCTCAAGAAATATAGATCCAGCAAAACAGGAAATTATACAGTCTTTTTCTTTTTTTGGACCCCACTGAAATATGCATGCTAGCTCGGAGCCTCTTGGGCCGTGGTCTCTCTGTGTACAAAGTGAGGGCAGCAGACACGGCCCCTTTGGTCACCTAAAATATTGCTTTGAGGGATCGGGGAGGGGTACTCTGCCCATGGCCTCGTGCATCCGCCTCTGCCTGCTGGTACTCCCAGAGCTCTGCTACCGTCGGCCCGTGGGCTATGGTGTTCCTGTGCTTGGCTCACTGGATGGGAGCCATGGATCGCTGCCACCGCCTGCAGCTGCCTGAGCTGGGGAGAAGGAGCGATGGAAAGCAAAATCTAGCTATTCCTGTCAATGAACTCGAGTGTCAGCCCGCAGACTGCCTGTGGCCGCTGACAAGCCAGGCTGTCAGCCGAGGTGGCTATTAGCACCTCTGGAGGCTGAGTGGTACCTTCCCGGCACGAGGGGCCAGGCAGGAAGGAGGAAGGGGACAGGCTGGCATCACGTGGGGGCATCTGTGCTCTCCTCTCCCCCTCCGCCTGACCCTGCTAAGACGCCGAGCTCTGGGCCCTGCAGATGTTTGCGCCTCTGGTCCTTTTATACTAAGAGCTAGACTTTGCTTCTTAATCTTGTTGTCTCTGCCTTTCCCTGAAGGGCGAGGAGGTGGGCCGCAGGGGGGCATGGGACATAGCTCCGTTTGCTACGCTTCTACGCCACTCCGCTCACGTCCCGAGAAGGTGGTATTCGTAGGCCAGAGCAGGATAGAAGGTAACGCTGAGAATGGAGTAGAAATAGATTCTACAGCCAGAGACAAATCTGAAGACATATGTGCTTACTATGGCCTTCCCGTAGGTGAGTGAATATACATACCCTCCTCACGTCACCCTCTCCCACTCATGTCAACACACACACGGGTTTCCAAGGCAGAGTCTGGCTCTTCTCAAAATCACATCCACAACTTCTTTTTTTTTTAAAAAAAAAATATTGATTTTTCACAGAGAGGAAGGGAGAGGAATAGAGAGTCAGAAACATCGATGAGAGAGAAACATCGATCAGCTGTCTCCTGCACACCTCCCACTGGGGATGTGCCTGCAACCAAGCTACATGCCCTTGACCGAAATCAAACCTGGGACCTTTCAGTCCGCAAGGCCGATGCTCTATCCACTGAGCCAAACCAGTTAGGGCACACCCACATCTTTTCCATCCTTTGGGGTTCAGCTTACATTGTGCTTTTCCGGCAAGCCACTTCCCCAGGACTCCCGTCTCCACCCCCCAGAACTCCCTGCTACAGCCTCCAACCCTTGGTCTCCCCATGGGCACCCTCAGCAGCAGGCTGCACCAACACAGCCATGGCTATGCATATGCACATGCTTCCCCAAGTGACTCAGGGCCTTGCCCTCCTGCACAGCCCCCCGCCAGCTCTGTGTCCCAGAGCCGGGCTGGGGGTAGGCCTTGCACTCCATTTACACCATCCCCTCCAGCCTAGATCCCTTGGTGCTGAGACACTAGAGGCTTCACTGCAGTCACTAGGCTAACTTATTAATTATTTGCAAAATGCTTTGAGACAGCCCCGGGTGATGTACTGGGTAAGTGCAAAGCATTATCGCGATGCAGCCACATTTCCTTCAGGGAGCAGAGATGCTGTGCTGAGAGACCTGGGAAGGGCCGAGATGAGTCAGTGCAGGCCATGGATGAGAATGCTGCTTGCGCGTTCTGGGAAGTAACGAAGGGACAGTCAGATGCTCACCAAAACCCAGGAGGGAGAACTCCATCATATATGGCCTCTCCAGAGCCAGACTCTCTGAGATGGCCGGATGAATATATATATATATATATATATATATATATATATATATATATATATATATATTTAAATTCTTGAACCTTGACACCTAAGGACACGAATTTACAAATGCTGTTTGCTGACTATTGGCAGTTTACGTAGTTGTTGTACTGGTTTCTTGCTTTATGGTTGACTCGGAGATTACCTTTGGTCTCATTTGGTTGCCATCCAGGAATTGTGAAAATAGGCAGGGTATAGGTTGTTTCTGTCTAAACATCTTTGCCATCCTCTGGGGTTCAGCTTAAATTGTGCTTTTCCAGGAGAACATTCTCAAGGTTTGAAGTAGGTTAGGTCTCTATCTTTGTTATGCAATAAGTGTAATAAAGTCCACAATAACAGGTTTCTCCTTTCTAACATTATGAATATATATATATATATATATATATATATATATATATATCCTCACCCTATGACACTTTTTTCCCCCATTGATATTTTTAGAGAGAGAGGAAGAGAGGGGAGAGACAGAGGAAGAGAAGCATGGATGTGAGAGAGACACATTGATTTGTTGCCTCATGCATGTTCCCCGAGCTGGGGATTGAGCTAGGAGCCCTTGACTGGAATCCAACCTGAGACCCTTCAGTCCATGGGCCAACGCTCTACCACTGAGAAAAACTGGCTAGGGTGAATCCACATATTTTTAAAGTAATTTGCCTTATATTTCTCTTTTCTCCCTAGACCATGGCTCATCTGTTTTGTTCTCTAGCAGAGTGACAGATATAGAACAAGTCCTCAAAATGTATTTGTTGAGCCGAAACCGGTTTGGCTCAGTGGTAGAGTGTCGGTCTGCGGACTGAAAGGTCCTGGGTTCGATTCCGGTCAAGGGCATGTACCGTACATTGGTTGCGGGCACATCCCCGGTAGGGGGTGTGCAAGAGGCAGCTGGTCGATGTTTCTCTCTCATCGATGTTTCTAGCTCTCTATCTCTCTCCCTTCCTCTCTGTAAAATATCAATAAAATATATTTTTTTAAAATGTATTTGTTGAATGAGTGAGTGTGTGAATAAATGGACAAATGAATGGCCAATCCAGCCAAGGTCACAAAAATACCAAGTGTCCGCTTATCTATTCTATCATTCTCTTCCATCCCACTGAATCCTCAGCGGCATCTGGGACCCTAGGTCTTGGCCAGCCTTCCAGCTTCCCCATCTGCAGAATGAGGACGGAGAGGCTTGGGGATGTGCTTTGCTAACAGGAGATAAAAATGTGCAAAGAATGCTTATAATGATTACTCACTCCCGTGTTCCTGCTTGTCAATAAACACCAGCTCCAAGCTACCAACCAAACACACACAGCCGCTCAGAGCTGGAGCCTTGTGCTTTCAGATTTCACATCACACGTTGCTACAGACATGCCGGAGAGTGAGAGTCATTCCGTAAACACAGATGTAGGCCCTGATGTGGGCTACTGGTTTCACATAAACCAAAATTACTCAGCAGATTTAATGAGGATGTCTGTTGAAGTGGCCTCAATTATTGGAAAATGTAGAGGCATCCCTGTGGTGCCAACAAGCACACGCTGAACCAACTTAAGGTGGAATTGTGTTGTTCACAAGGGGTGAAATGTTGGGTTAGGGATAGGGACATGCAAATAGCATTGGAGTGAGTCGTGCTCCTGAAATGGGTTGATGTTCACCTGGAAAAGCTAAAAAGAGGCTCAGCCAATCAGAAGCGGTAGAATTTTATCATTTCTTGTACCGAGTCACTTTTCATAGCCTATTTCAGAGTTGCTATTTCATGCCTGTGGGATTGTGAACAGCAGGGATCTTGCCTGATTCATCTCCGAGTGCTTTAAGTAGCAAGTACATTTACTTACTTCATACGTTATTTATTGAGTGACTATTATGTGACAAGCATTATGGTAGGCACTAGAAATGCAATGCCTGAACAAAAATCATTCTGATCCTTACGATCTTGAAGTTTACAGTCTAGCGAGAGAGACAGACATGCCTTAAAGAAATATGAATGTGATGGCAAAGAGCATCATGGAACAGGGTAACTCCATGATGTCTTTTACCTAAGGATTAAGGTCAAGAAACCAAAGAGAAGCCTGTGTGTTTTTTTCAGGGGCATTCTCATACTCTGAATGACCATTGTACCTGAACTAGGAGACTTATAGAAAATAATTGTTTCTTGATATGCAGAAGGAATGCTCAGAGTAAACAGTTCAATACCAGATTTTGGATATGTGTTAACATGACTTGTTTGATCTACACACTGTGAGAGACACCTGTCTTTATTATCACTATCCCATCAGAACATCCAATTTAAATCTCTTTGGTCTTGGCTCTGCACAAAGCCTAGAGAAAACATACACTGAGAATGCCATAATCACTATATTGATGATTCATGACTTAATAGTGAGTTACAGTGTACAAAGTGCATCCATATACATCATGATTATCTTGGGGCTTCATGGGCTCCAAGTATACTAGTAAGTGAACAGGCTAAAAGACGTCTTCTTACTTCCCCACTTCTACCACAACCATCACTACTAGTTGCCTTCATAATTGACAACATGGGCTTGGGTACCATCAAAATGGCAAGTTCAAACCAGCTGTAGACAAATTCAGAATGAAATGTAAAGTTTAGATTCAGAATGCTGGACATGATCAAGGATGAATGCAAACACACACACACACACACACACACACACACACACACACACGCATGCAATGGTAGAATTGCTGAGACATGACAGTGGTGGGGCCAAGTACCCAAGGACATTTCTAGTCCCAGGAAGACAGTCCTAAGGGAGCCCTTAGCTTCTCTGCATAATCCAAAATGGCTCTTATGAACAGCCCAGTGCCAAGGGGTTTCCCACACTCTTTTTCAATAGCCTCAGAAAGCTTTTACTAGCCCTCAGTAGCCTGCGTGGAGACGGTGAGCTGGCCCACAGTTCTGAAAAGGGCTCTTGAGACCAACACCCTCCCAAGTACACCGCCCTGAATGCTTCTGGGGCTGTCTTTTGAGTAGCTACATCCTGTGGCCTTGACTCTAAGCTGGG
Source organism: Vespertilio murinus (assembly GCA_963924515.1). NCBI lineage: Eukaryota > Metazoa > Chordata > Mammalia > Chiroptera > Vespertilionidae > Vespertilio > Vespertilio murinus. The sequence goes on along the minus strand of OZ004720.1, from coordinate 19,789,665 downwards.
TCTTTGGGGGTAGAGTAGAGCTTGCTTACATCTTAACTACATACTGAGCCTTTGTCTTGTCTGAAGTGGGGTGGGGCACTGCTGTCATTCCCCTTTGGAATTCAAACACTCGTGTTTTTTTTTTTTTAAATCAGATTTTAATATTTATAAAGGTCTCCTGGCCTAGCTTTAGATGGGCAGACTCTATACCATCTGGCTTTGGTTTTGAACTGCTCAGCTCCCAACTCCCAGTGCCAGGTCTCGTTCAGATGCATCGGAAGCTGTGATGATGTGGTCAGGTGTCACAGAAACAGTGGGCACTTCCTGGGAAGCCAGGGCAGAGCATGAAAGTCAGGTTTGCCTAGTGGGCACATCTGCTCATAGATTAGAGGAACAGAGAAAGCAGAGATATATCCCCCAGGTTAGCCTTCCAGAAGCACCACTGAAACCTGTGTGCCTGGGAGGCCACAGGGAGATATTTTGTTTTTAGTATTGAAATAAGATTTTATGCTGTGGTTGAAAAGCAGATGTAATGGAAGAGAGATCAGGAGGATAGGAGAGAAATCAATTACATTATAGTCTCCGCTCCCTCCTTGTAAATGCATCTTATATTCTCTATTCCCCTTCATTTTCAGTCTTAATGGCTATATTTTTTCTGCTGCTTTTTTGATGGTGACATCTGGGAAGAGAGTGGTTGTGATGGATTTTTCATTAAAGACAAAGCTCTCCAGTTTAGCTTGTCCTTCTGTAATGGCTCCAGATGTTGGCTGTAGGACTTGGTTCTTCATTAGCAGATCTCTCACTTAGGTCTTCAATTGGACTTTATTTTTCTCAATAAAATCCTATATAATAAAGAGGTAATGTGCAAATTGACAATCACTCCAACACACAAGATGGCCACCTCCATGTGAACACAAGATGGCCTGCAGGGGAGGGCAGTTGTTGGTAATCAGGCCTGCAGGGAAGGGCAGTTAGGGACAATTGGATTGGCAGGGGAGCATTTAGGTGTCCATTAGGCTGGCAGGGGAGTGGTTAGGGAATGATCAGACTGGCAGGCAGAAGCAGTTAGGGGCAATCAGGCAGGCAGGTGAGCAGTTGGGAGCCAGCAGTACTGGATTATGAGAAGGATGTCTCAGATTGGAGAGGGTGCAGGCTGGGCTGAGGGACACACCTCCACCCCCATGCACAAATTTTGTGCACCGGGCCTCTAGTAGATATTTAAGAAATATTTTAAGTACACTCTCATAAATTCGTTGATGCTCCCTCCTTTGTGTGGTACTGAGCAGGTTCTGGTGCACAGCTAAGTCAGTGTGAAGCCAGAGGACAAGAGTAAAAGCTGGAAGGAAGTTAAGAAGAAAGTGGAGCTGGGTATGACTGAAAACCAAAGACAAGGAAAGTTAAAGGTGGCGCACCAGGAGCCAGGCAAGAGGGCACAGGGACAGAGACCGAGATAGAAGATGAGGCATCCCTCAATGAGTAGAGCTGATAATGCAGCAGAGAGAAGGAAATCAGCCAGAGGCATGTTCTTGCCTTGGAGCCCAGGGTTGAGGGGGTGAATAGAAGCTTTCAAGGATTATCCTTAACTGGGGCAAAAACCTCTGTGTGCAGACCCTTGCCCAAGGCACCAGAGAGTCAGGCACACAACCCAGAAACATCAAAAGTCCTAAGGAGCAAGCACAGGGCATCTTGGTGTGTATAGCAAGAGCCTGACCTCCACCCTACTTCTGTTTACCACCCACCCAAACCACATAGCACTATGCCTCCTCTTGATGAACCATCTTTGCCAGTAAGTTAACCACTCCTGCTCTTCAAGAACAATTTTTGCTTTTGTCCAGGTTTGTTTGTAGTTCAGTGGGTGGGAGTCTATCCTCACTCCCTTGAAAAAGAAATCATTTTTGCTTTTGAAGGTTGTCAAAAATTGCATGGGACTCCACTTTGGAGTGCTAAAGGCAAGTATTGCTTCTGGACCTCGTGGTCTTCCAGTTCTAGAATGTCAGAAACGGAAGGGGACTTAAGAATTTTTTAGTCATCCTTGCCAATTCAGTAGATGGTACTCAGCCAAGCAGACATCCTTGATTGTCTCTTCCATGCAGACACCCATGGCCAGAGATGCCCCCTTAAGAGCTATGGTAGTTACTCATTTACTCAGTTTGACTAGGAAAACCATCCAATTCCAGCCTCCATCCCTCATAATTCTTTACTCATACCTGGGATGCTTCGCCTAGTTCAGTGGTCAGCAAACTCATTAGTCAACAGAGCCAAATATCAACAGTACAGCGATTGAAATTTCTTTTGAGAGCCAATTTTTAAAACTTAAACTATATAGATAGGTGCATTGTTATTAACTTAATTAGGATACTCCTAAACTGGTCTTTGCTAAAAACTCAAGGGGTCAAAGAGCCGCATGTGGCTCGTGAGCCACAATTTGCCGACCACTGCCTTAGTTCACTCTCTATTGCTCTTTGGGTCCTTGATGGCCTTGTTCGGGAGTTTGCCCACCTCTAACTTGTCTTCCTCCCCCAAAGACAATGCCTCTCAGATCACTTCCTGCAGCTGCCTGTGGTTTTCTGTTTGTGTTGCTCAGATTCCCACAGGTTCCGGGGCAACCCTCCCTGACCCCAACTACCCTTTATCAACCAGCGTAGTTCCATTTTCACTTGTTTTATACAATTCTTTTTCGCTCTTAAAAATAATTAAGACTCACTCCAGTACCAGCGGTCTGCAAACTTTTTGTATTAAAGCATGATGTGTTTATTTATGTGGAAATGACATGTCACTGCAGATGTACAATGACACGAAGTTGAAAATGCAAATCCATAAAAATAGGAACTTTAATATTTCTCTTGTTCACATCATTGCATTAGAACATCCCTGAGGGCAAGCACCACTGTGCAGACTATTGTACTGAGTCACACCATGTCCTTGGGACTGGAGTCAAGACAGCAAAGTCAAAGCCGCCCTGGCAGAATTCTCCTGATGCCTCCGCTTGGGCTGCTTCCCTCTGGGGCTCATCAGGGGAAGGTGTCCTTGGCCACAGGTCATGCTGGATCTCAGTACAATACAGTTGCTAGGGCAGATCCTGCCTAGGAGCAGCTGTAATGTCCTTCAACAGTGTGTGTGTGTGTGTGTGTGTGTGTGTGTGTGTGTGTGTGTGTGGTAAACATGAGTAACATTGTCAGTAGATACAGAGCAGCCTCAAGAATACTCTCTTGTTTATTAACAAAACATAGAGAAATAAATACAAAGCAGTCTTTGGAAGAAGAAAACGCTACAGACAGGGATAGTCCATCCCAGCTGCTTATGATTCCTCATCTCCTGAATTCTCACCCTTGGTCCCAGCTCTTCTCCGGGGACCCCTGCCATAGAGACACGGAGGCCCTAACTCTCCTCACTGAGGGAAAATCCAGGTGAGGTAGGGTTAGAATTTTTCAAAAGTGATAGTATTAAGCCATGCTAATGGAGATACACAGAAAAGTTGTTTTATTTTGTTGTTGTTTTTTCCTCATGGAAATGGGTACATTTTTCTGAGCATAGTTTTCATTGGGAGGTGACTCAAGTCTTATCTCCCCCCCCCATTGGTCCCATGGGAATGTGTCTGTCAGATCCTGGGCTGCAGGGAATGCGGTGGCCAAGCGCCCTGGCCTGTTTTCTGAAGCCCATTGCTGGGTTGTCTTTGAGGCCATGTTTCACACAGGCTTCTCTCAGCCAGTGACTGTGTGGGGAAGAGGTACTAGATCAGACTTGTTCTTTGAGGCAAGGACTCCTCTGACGAACAACTTGGACTTGGGGCTCCCCCAGGGCCTTGCCAAACACTCCTTAGAACTGCGGTAGGTTATCTGCCTCCAGCCCACCTTCCTGCCTGTTCCCCTCTCACTCTTAGGAGGGATCAGACTGGCACTGCCCTGGACTGGCTTTCCTAGACTTTTCCAGTTCTTCCCTGGTGTTCTCTCTCAAATGTTTCCCCAATACATGTCTTGCATAGTTAGTCCTACCTTGATGTCTGGTTCTGAGAGGACCCAGAATAACTCTGGTGTGCTGGGCTAATGGTAGGCTTGGGAGTTAATGTTTGATTCAACATTTTAACCCTTTTCAAGTTTGATGTTTTACTACCCAATCTTCCCCGTGAAGCTAGGCCTTCGGGCAGCACTGTGAGGTCCGTGCAATGTTTAAAACCAGAAGAAACTTGATGATGTGGACTGCTTTAGGTAGGCTCCAGGACCCCTGGACCTTGGAGGCCCTACTTTGACCCTTGAGTAAATTTAACATTTTTTAAACACATCTTCCCAATTTCTCACCTGGGTTTCTGGGTTTTTGGGGCTGATCATCCAGGTGTTTCCTTTCTCCCTTGACATGACCTCCAAGGAAGTCTAACCCACATCTTAAATTTATTTCTAATTTCCCTGGTTTGTTATCTGGAGCATATTCACTATGTACCTAATAAATGAGTAGTATGCTAATTGACCATGTCTTCACAATACCCACCAGCCAATCAGGAGCAAGCATGCAAAAGGCGTGAAGCGGCTGGGGGTGGGGCTGGATGCAGTGCAAAGGTAGAAAGGTGGCTCCAGTCAGAACAAAGGTGCTGCTGGCAGCCAGGGTAAGAGAGGCCCATTCTTGCACGAGTCTTCATGCATCAGGCCTCTAGTGTAGCTCATAAAGATTTTATCTTTCTGTGATCATCACTTTGTAATTATTATGGTTTTGTATTATTTTCTTGCACTCGATTTTTCTGGGTTGTCTGGGTTGTCTTAATGTTAGTACTATTGACAGTTTAGACAGGATACTTCTTTTGTTGTGGGCTATGCAGTGCACTGTGGGATCTTTAACAGTATTCCTGGCCTCTACCCATCAGATGCCCATAACAACCCTTGAGTTGTCACAACCAAAAATGACTCTGGCCCAGCCAGGTGATTCAGTGGTTGAGCATTAACCTATGAACTGGGAGATCAGGGTTCAATTCCAGGTTGGGGCACATGCCTGGGTTGTGAGCTCGATCCTCAGTGGGGGGCGTGCAGGAGACAGCCAATCAGTGATTCTCTCGCATCATTGATGTTTCGCTCTCTCTCTCCATCTCCCTTCTTCTCTGAAATTAATAAAAATATATTTTTTTAAAATGACTCTGGACATAGACAAATGTTTCCAGGGGGGTTGGAGATTGCTCCAAGTTACCAATCTATGTTCTATGGTTTTAAATGATCAGTATGGTATCCTAGCAACACCTCCACATTATGTCAGTTGTATTTCTCCCAGCTAATGAGAGACAGCCCTTTTTGTATTTCATAGGCCTGTACTTCCGATCTGTTCTGGTTTCAAATCTGCGAGAAGCTTCCGGTTCTCAGCTTATTTATTTCATTGAAGATTTGGTTCATCCAGAACCTGAGAATCAGGTCATCTGACCTTCCTCTTTGCCAGGTGCTCTCTGATGAGTACTTTATAGGAATGGCTAATAAGAGGAACATATTTAATAATAATACTGTTAGGTAAAATGGTGAGGAATACTATGTCTTGAATAAAACAGATATGAAAACTCATAAGCCATAAGTACATTATTAATTTAGCCGGACTGACTCTCTTATCAAGCATGCAATTGTTATTATCCAAACTGTTCAGCAAGTTTTCTTTAGGGAAGACTTAGATTTTCATCTGTTAGCTTGTGGGTAGTTAGGAGTGAGAGTGACAGCCCAGGTCAGATTCTTATAGACAAACACCTAAAACTAAGTTATAATTCAACCTCTAAAAATTAATGGGTTATGAGTAATAATATAGAGCTACTTAACAACTATAGCAGTGGAGTTTTGAGATACATTAAAAGCACTGAGCTAATATTAAAAGAAATGAGTTTCCTACAATCAAGAAATGAAAATGGTCCTAAATATTAGAAAGGACTCCGAACAGAAATTCTTGGGTTCCTTAATGAAAGGAGGGATCAGACGAAACCAGTTTGGCTCAGTAGATAGAGCATTGGCCTGCGGACTGAAAGGTCCCAGGTTCGATTCTGGTCAAGGGCATGTTCCTTGGTTGCGGGCACATCCCCAGTAGGGGGTATGCAGGAGGCAGCTGATTGATGATTCTCTCTCATCAATGTTTCTAACTCTCTATTCCTCTCTCTTCCTCTCTGTAAGAGAAAAAAAGTCAATAAAATATATTAAAAAGACAAGGAGGGATCTTTGGAAGAACATTCAAGGTATTCTGTATCTACCCACAGTAATTTGGTAACAGGGAATACCAACAGCTCCGGATGAGGAGAAATGAAGCAGATGCAAGTACTGTAAGCTAGAGCAGAGCTGGCGAAAACATCACAGGAATGTTTGATCCTCTCTTTTCACTTCCTTTTGGGAATTACCTGCAGGCCAAAACATCAGGCTCATGTTCAGGAGGTCAATGTCTTCGGGCTCCACACCCAGGGAGCAGCCCAATGCATTCCTTGTAAGTAACCATTACGGAAGGGGTACATGACAATGACCTACCCTCCCCTGCATCAATTTCTCATCTCACACATGCCGCTATGACCTTTGTTGCCAACTCTGATGATACTGGAGCTCTATGGCCTTGCAGATGCCAGACGAGGTGATCCAGGACCACAGTTCTGGGATATCTTTCTTATGGTCTTGACCAGTTCTGGAATCAACCCCTTTATCTTACCGAATGTGTTCTCTGAATCTCTGATTACTGCAGAATCTCTCACAGCCCTGAGAGGGGCTTGCTGTGTAACAGGGATCGAGTCTTAGGGATTCTGACTCATCTATATATTTTTGCTCTATTCACCTGACCCTGTTGGCCTAATTTGTCGGCTGCTGTGTTGTGGACTACAATAATTTTAGAAGCGAAACTGTTCATTTCTGTGATCTAGCTCACTGATTAGGATCTTTTCATGAGCCATTATAAATGCCAGACTTGGTTTAGGTAGAAGCTATTTCGTTGTGAAACTCCACGTGCAATGATGAATTTGACAAGGTGCTTGGTGCCAGAGGCATCGGTTTTAGCACTTGCTCTCCGCCAGGCACCAGTGGCTCAGGAAAGCAAGATGACTAAGCCAAGGTCACTGTCCTTGAGTGCCATTACGCAGGAGTAGTGGGTCCTGGAAACACACAAGCGCATCAGTGTGATCTCTCTGCAAGCTTTGTATGGATGGTCTTATGTAACCATCACACAGTAAGAGACTAGCTCTCCAGAGGTAATCACGGAGGCTTCCCAGAGGAGAGAACATTTGAGCTGGGTTTTTTGATGGGTAGGAGATCACAGCTGGAGAAGTCAACCTGGAATTACACTAACCCAGTGGTCGGCGAACTCATAAGTCAACAGAGCCAAATATCAACAGTACAATGATTGAAATTTCTTTGGAGAGCCACATTTTTTAAACTTAAACTTCTTCTAATGCCACTTGTTCAAAATAGACTTGCCCAGGCCATGGTATTTTGTGGAAGAGCCGTACTCAAGGGCCCAAAGAGCCACATGTGACTTATGAGCCACGGTTTGCCGAACACTGCCCTAGACCATTAAGTAGAAGGTGGTCACAAAGGCACAAAGAGGATCTCAACGTGACAGGCTCTTGCTGTTAGCTTTGCCGCTCAAAGTATGCTTTCCTGACCAACAGCATCGAAACAAAGAATCTTGGGCCCTAACTGGTTTGGCTCAGTGGATAGAGCGCCGGCCCGCAGACTGAAGGGTCCCAGGTTTGATTCCGGTCAAGGGCATGTACCTTGGTTGCAGGCACATCCCCAGTAGGGGGTGTGCAGGAGGCAGCTGATTGATGTTTCTCTCTCATGGGTGTTTCTAACTCTCTATCCCTCTCTCTTCCTCTTTGTAAAAAAATCAATAAAATATATATTAAAAAAAGAAAGAAAGAAATGAAGAATCTTGGGAGCACCCCAGACCTACCTCACCCTTCTGATTTCAACCCAAAGCCCAACATATAAATACATTCTTTTCCAAGCAGCCTTCCCTGGTCACCTTACCAAAAAAGACCCTCGTTCCCTCTGACCTCCCAGAGAAAAGTTCTCTACCCTAACTGCACCTGGGAACTACCTGGGCAGCTTCAAAACACTTAGATGCCCACACAGGCCCTGCTCCCTGAGATCCTGATGGAACTGGTCAGCATCTGACATTCCATATTCGTGATTTTTAAAAAAATAATCTCTGGTGACTGTTATAATCTCTGCTGGGAAACACTTGTCTTCCAGCATGCATTATTGGCCCTGAACATTTGGGATTTTGATTTACTCTCTCGACGATCACTTCTAAAAATGGCTTTGCCTGCTCTCTATAATCCAACAGCAAACTATTGGGGACAGGGGTTCTACACCCTGCTCCCCAAGAGTGAACACACGGGGCACCATGGCAGCAAAGACTGTGTGGATCGGGACACCCCCTCCCCAACTCTGCATTTCCATGGTCCTGCCTGGCTAAGTGACTGGGGATGGGTCATTGGACTTTCCTCAGCCTCAAATTCTTTTTCTGCAAAAATAGATTGCACTGGGGGTGGGGTGGCCTGGTGGTGGTGGTGGTGGGGGGTGATCCTTTAAGGTGCCTTCTGGTTCTGAAGTTTTGTAATTCTAATGAGCACTCAGAAAATGAGGATTGATCGCAACCAGCCCACTGCCTTGAAGCCTGGTGTTTGACCCACTTTAGCATATTGTTGCTGTCCTCTTGCTCTGTGGGAGTAAGAGGCTGGCATTTTTCACCTCCGAAGGTATCTTCCCAGCTGGATGTCAGGCCTCTCGTGAGGTGAGGTCACTTTTACCTTCTCCCAGGCCATGGTGTTCAGTCCATATTGTAGCAAAGAATTAATGGAGCCGAAACCGGTTTAGCTCAGTGGATAGAGAGCATCGGCCTGCGGACTTAAAGGCCCTTATTCTATAAGGACTACATTTTTACTCCACTCTCCACGTGGTACTTGGACTTGAAGTAAACTTTAAAAGTTTACTGTATAAGTATTCCGGTCAAGGGCATGTACCTTGGTTGCGGGCACATCCCCAGTGGGGGGTGTGCAAGAGGCAGCTGATCGATGTTTCTCTCTCATCGATGTTTCTAACTCTCTATCCCTGTCTCTTCCTCTCTGTAAAAAAAAATAAATAAAATATATTTTAAAAAAAAGAATTAACGGAGCCCATAGACTGGGCTAGCATTGCAGGAAGAAAACATCCTCTTTGTTTTCCTATCCTTAGCACTAAAACGGAAAGTGGGCACAAATTTTAAATTAGCGGGTTAAAAGGGGGAAGTAACAGAAAGATTCATAGTGCAGTGGGGGGGGGTGGGATCAGAGAAGTCAGATGCCTGTGGAGTTTGAAGGGAAGGAGATGGGCTAATGGGGACACTGTGGACACGACACATTCGGATGAGAAACTTGACCCAGTTCAGAAGGTAACTGCTCCCAGAACCCTCCACAGGCGCCAGCAAAGGATGTTCTCTTGCCCCCTGCCCCACACAAAGCACAGGGGCAGGGGCATTTGCACACGCTTATTAAACCGTATCTCTTCTGTGTTGGTGGTCCAGGATGAAGCTTTTTCTGCGTATGTGGTTAGGACAAGCCCATCCGTTCTCTCACAGCCTCTGTTGTCCCTGATTTCACCAGAGATGGCTGGCCCTACCTCATATGTCTTCTGCTTTCTTTCCACACTGTTTTACCAGAATCTTATCGGAATTCATGTGAATTAAAAATATATACATGTCATGCTCACATCCTACGTATTTCCTGAGGGGTCCCGATGACAGCGCAGATAGAGGAGCAGACAGGCAAAGATAGAAAGACCCTCTCCCATCACAGATTGTGCGGGAAGCTTTGGAGATTAGTGCGCTCATGTCAGCAAAGCCCTCCAGCCCCCTTTCTCGTTACCACTGAGCATTCTGGAGGCTCTTCTTATGTGCCACGGTAGCCACCGACATTTGGGAATTAACTCTCACAGCCGTGGTGGAATTTTTCGTTTTACTCTTTAAAACTCAGAGAAAGCAATTCAAGAATGAGTATAGAACTTAAGAGTTAAGGCATGCGGCTTTTAGTTCCTCTAAAAGGGACAGAAATTGGACATTTCTCTTAATTTAGGTTTCACATTGTCAGTGTGATCACATGGTATTTGTCTTTCTCTGTAGGTCTATCCATGTTGTAGATGACAAGCTGTTATTCCCTGTTATTGCTGAGTAATATTCCATTGTGTATATGTACACCACATCTTCAGCCATTCACCTACTGATGGATATGATATCTACGTTGCTCCCATCTCTTAGCTATTACTACCATGTTTCCCCGAAAATAAGACCTACTTCATGGAAACATAATACATCCCCTGAAAATAAGACCTAGCACATCTTTGGGAGCAAAAATTAATATAAGACACTGTCTTATTTTCGGGGAAACAGGGTAGTAACGCTGCAGTGAACATAGGGGTGCATATATCTTTTTCAAATTCATGTTTTGTTTTCTTTGGTTTCAACATCCAGAAGTGGGGTTGCTGGATCTTAGGCAGCTCTACTTTTAATCTTTTGAGGAATCTTGACACAGTGTTCCACAGTGTACGCACCAATTTGCAATCTCACCAACATGTACCAACGGTCCCCTTTTCTTCACATCCTCACCAGTACTTGTTATTTGTTAACTTATTGATGATAGCCATTCTGACAGGTATGAGATGGTATCATACTGTGGATTAATTTGCATTTCCCTGATGATTAGCAATGTTGAGCATCTTTTCATATGTCTGTTGGCCATCTGTATGTCCCCTTGAGATAAATGTCTACTTAGGTCCTCTGCCCAATTTTTAAGTAGATTATGTGTGTGTGTGTTTTGGGGGGGAGGTGTTAAGTTGTATTAATTTCTTACATATTTTGTTTATGGATGTATTGGATGTATCCTTTGCAAATATTTTTCACATTTAGTAGGTTGTCTTTTCCTATGTTGAGTGCAAAGCTTTTTATGATTGTTTTGTCTTCTTTTTTGGATTGACTCTTTATAATTATATAATTCTTTTGCCTTAACATTTGTTTTGTTTCAAAGTTTATTTAATAAGTATTGCTACTCCCTCCAGCTTTCTTTTCATTTATTTATTTCATTTGCATGGAATAATTTTTCCAGTACTCCAGTGTCTTTTCAGTCCGTATGTGTCTTTTAATTTGAAGTCTCCTCTTATAACAAGCATATACATGGGACATGTCTTTTAATCCATTCAGCCACCCTATGTCTTTTTATTGGAGCATCTAATCCATTTACATTTAAAGGAATTCTACATAAGTATGAACTTACTGCCAGTTTGTTATTGTTTGCAGATTGCTTTTTATGGTTATCTTCTATTCCTTTCTTCTTCTCTTGATCTTTGTCCTTGTGGTTTGCTGGTTTTCTTGAGTGTTTTATTTATGTTCCCTTGTCTTTGCTCTTTGTTTATATTTTGTAGGTTATTTGGTTGGTGGTTATTATGAGGTTTATTTATATCATTCTTTCTCTACAGCAGGGTATTTTAATCTGATAGGCATTTAAATTTGAATATATTCTATAAGGACTACATTTTTTTTACTCACTCTCCACGTGGAGGGGAACCTAAATGGCATTTGATGGTCCTTGCTGGCTCCTCTGGCCCAGAAGACTGACTCCCTTTGCTTCCCAGTCTTCTCTACTGGGTCTCTTTCTCCTCTTTGCTGCCAGAACCTATTCATTCCGTGTTCGGTTGTCTCTGGAGACTAACTGCTACCTATATACATTATATTTGATTTTGCTCATGGGAGGGGAGGGGTTCAGTGTCTTTCTATGATGCCCTTGGACCTCTAACAGACCAATTTTTTTAAACCAATTTAAACCAATTTAAATTTTAAAATATTACACACACACACACACACACACACACACACACACATCATTGATTTTAGAGAGGAAAGAAGAGGGAGAGAAACATCAATGATGAGAAAGAATCATTGATCAGCTGCCCCCTGCATGACTTCCACTGGGGATCGAGCCCATAACTGAGCATGTGACCTTGACTGGAATCTAACTCAGGACCCTTCTGTCAGCAGGCCAACGCTCTATCCACTGAGCCAAGACCATTTCTTTGATTCTTCTCACCTAGAAGTGAAACTTTCAATGGATACTTGAGAAAGTTGATGTTACGTTCCCATTCTCCCAGAGAAGGAATTCAGGGTTTTGGTGAGGTCAAATGCCATCTTTAAGGTCACAGGGCAGTGGACGAGCCTGCAGCATCCTTAGTGCCAAAGCTCTCTCTGGGCCACCAGGAGCCTGTCACTCAGTGGCTCTGCTGTTGCCACTCATCTTTCCTGTCTCCTGGGGTGGCGGGGGGGGGAGGGCAGTGTGGGGGGATCTCAACCTTTCTCAGTCTGTCACATGTAAGGTCCCTGCTGGCCATTTTTTGCTTCTGTAATGTAATGGTTTAGGCTAATTTTCACTTTATTTTTGTATTTATTTTAACACAATCACTTATAATGAGGCTAATGACATTTTGTCTCCATGGTGGCGCATTTTAATTTGGTCTCGGAAATGTCAAAGCGATCAGGCCATTTGGTATCTCGGAAACACAAAACGTGGCAGGAACAATAGATTTCTCTCTCCATCATTTCATCGCCCTTGTTATCTGCTGGCTCCTGGGGCCACCCGGTCCCGTTTGGCTGCTTCTCAATGCTGGCATGGATGGAGATCAGCAGGCAAACATTGCCAAGACAAAAGGCGAGGGCTCCAGACTCTTTCCAGCAAGTGCAGTCAACACAATTAATCAGATCTCGGTACCTGAGCTAAGTTTGTTATGGTAGAAGCAGAACATCCTTCTCCTGGTGGCATTTTTGTATCAATCCTTGTCCTTCCACGTATCCCAGTGTTTTCTTCGGAGCCTGCCTGCGGCCATCATTCTCAGCTTTCCAGTTCTTTCCTTCAAGAGATGATCAGCAGCCAAAGTTGGCTTGGCTCAGTGGATAGTTTTGCCCTGTGGACTGAAGGATCCCAGGTTTGATTCCGGTTAAGGGCATGTACCTTGGTTGCAGGCACACCCTCAGTGGGGGATGTGCAGGAGGCAGCTTATGGATGTTTCTAATTTTCTATATCTCTCCCTTCCTCTCTGTAAAAAAAATCAATTATATATATATATATATATATATATATATATATATATATATATAAATTTTTTTAAAGCAAATGTGTTTTGAGAAGTAAATATTTTAGACTTGACTGGTCTCATAAGTTTTCCACCTCATATTCTTTTTTTTCTTTTTTTCTTTTTGTCCAACTCCTGAAGAATGCATATAACCATTCTTTCCAAAACCATATGCATTGTCAGACAATCACGGATTTGGGTGTGTTTAGTGAAAGTGTTTAGATGCATTTGGATTAAAGCGTTTGATCTAGTTTCCTTTCAACCTAGACGTTATTTATTAACGTATCTCTTTTGTATAAAAGAGCCCCAAATAGTTGGCTTTGATGGGGCTAGTCCGTAGGTAAATTCTCCATAGAGATTGCTGATGTCAGCTTTATCTTAAATGTGTCGTTTGGGGCTTGATGAATTTTCATCAGGAAGCCTGCATTGCCCCATGTTTGTTTGAAAAAAAAAAAAAAAAAACAAGGCAGTGTTAGGTCTGAATGTGGGACCCTCTCACTTCTGTTTGCCTGTCTTCCTCGTCTCCTTCCTGCCTGGCCCTTCTTCGCAGGCAGCCTTTCCACCCTGCTTTGTCCTTCAAAGGAAGGAGACGGATTGTCTCTGCGGATGAGGCCAGCGCTGCTTTCTCAGCCCTGAGAGCAACCGCATTTGTCTTCTCTTCAGCACCAAGCCCTGTTTCTTAGAAGCCAGTCTTTGAGACGGAAATCCGAACAGTGTCAGGGGAGTGTGTGTGAACTCCTCAGGCCAACGCAGGGAAATCCCTCGCATCACCCAGATAGAGCCCGTGTCCCAGAAATGGCTTCATGCAGGCTTCTACCTGGGAGCCACTCTGTCAATTTCTTTGCCAGCTTTTCCATGTAGTCAGGACACTTTGTCTCTATAAAGCAGCAATAAGTGGACAGTGCGATATATTTCACTTTTAATAAGGTGTTGCCAGTTGCACACGCTCTGTAGAGCAATTAGTGTCAAGTGCCGCTAAGCAATGGAGGGACTGCGTCTGAGGGTTAGCAGATGGAAGGATTTACAGAGGTGCCGTGGCCACCAGGTGGAGGGTGGGGGAGGAGGTTTTGAGCTGCTGAGTTGCAGGCCATTGAACTCGCATGTTTCTGGAGCTTCTCAAAGGCGTGGTATCAGGATGCTCCTTCCTGGGGTTGGGAGACAGACATGGTCCTCACGGTTAGGGACCCCAGAGATCCGAGTTTCAAACTCAACTCTGCCACGCGAGCATGACTCCAGGCAAACACATGTCTCTGAAAGTCATTTCCCAGCTAGGAGAACTAGATGAGACCACCAGCAGCAGGTTGGGAATACGGAGCCCTCACATCAGGTTGCCTCCTTTCAGAGGATGGCATTCTTGCCCATCCATGCTAATGAGGAAGGTAGCCTTGGCAGACGTCAAGTCCAGGCCAATTATCCAAGTTGTCCCAGCCTTCTAGAATCGTTCTGACCCTCAAGCTGGAAGCCCTGCCCTGTGGAAAGTCCCAGTCCCAGCAGATCGGGACATCTGGTCACCCTGAGTCTAGCTGGGAAGTAATTCTCCTCTCACCAATGACGGGTTCCAGTGCCGCTGCAGCAGGCAAACATGGGTTCTGGCCGTGCGTTCCACAGCTGTGTGTGAAGGTGAAGGATGGAGATCTTGGACAGCCCGGGGGACCACAGGTCCAGCAATCCAGTGGCTGAGGATCTGCACTAAAAGGCAGATGATCTGGCTAAAAGGTGCTTAGATTCATTGCTTCCATGCGGATGTTACCTTAGGTGACCCTTGGGAGGGAGGAGAAGTATTTGTGTTTCTTTTTTCCTATTTGCTTATACGTCCATGGGACTCATGCCATGCCTGGGGAGCCACTTCTCCGAATTGTGCAGAGAGCCCCTCAGTGTAACTCAAGGAGGGTGAGCTTGGGTTATGCCCTCTGTGCCATCCTAGGTGGTGGTAAGGAGCAACCCCAGCTTGCCCTCTAGTTTTGAAGGCAAACAGCAGAGAGCACTTCTCTGGTTAAGCATCTGGCCAGATACCCTGGACCCTCTATCTGCAGAGCAGAAGCCACAGAGGAGAGTGAACTCGAAAACTTCGCTCTATGTCTATGGTATAATCTCCTTCGTGTGACAGGTTAGGAAACAGACTGAGGGAAAAATTCAAGAAAATCCCGTTATCTCATTAGACAGGGTTCAAAACCAGGTCTTGTCTGAGGGGGCCAGGGTTCTTTCTGCTTTTTCGTGATGCCACACGTCTGCTGAGAGTGGAGTTGTCCTCCATGGCCAGATACAGGCTTTGAGCTGGAGGAGTGAGGAGAGGGTGAGTCATCGGAGGAGGAGTTGGCTGGAAGGAGTGGCTGGGTTGGCGAAGGGAAGAGAAGAGATGGCGCCTGCTTATTGGGCTGGTGGCTGTGAAGATGGCTGAGAGGAAAAATTGGAATGAGCACAGCGTGTGTGTGTGTGTGTGTGTGTGTGTGTGTGTGTGTGTGTGTGTGTGCCGGGGGCGGGGGAGAGGAGCAGGGTAGCAGATGAGAGCGGAGGGTCTGACAGGCAGATGTGAAGAAGCTGGGCTAGCGAGGAAAGGGCGCTTGCTTCGCAGAGGCCTGGAATGCCTGGTCGGAGGGAGGAAGGAAGGTGACCGCAGTGGAAATTGTTCATACACTTCTGGAAGTTTCTTAGCCTCCACCTGGCTCAGTGGTTCAAAGCTCTGCTGCTATTTCCCTTGCATAATTTGGAGGGAGATACAGAGTAATTCTCCCCGAGTGATTTCGTATCTAGTTGTTGGGGGAAAGTTAGTCTCAGTGAATTTATATTCAGAGCTCATCTCGTGGGGAAATGTCTCCTTTTTCTTATCTAACAAGACCGGCACTGAGGAAGTCAGACACTTTATTAAACACGTGGTTTCACATATTTGCTGGGTACCTCCTTCATTTAAGATGTATAGGGGATAGTATACTGATATAAAAAGATCATGAAATTAATTAGCTTTTACCACAAAAGGATAAACCAGTGCTGTCCTCAATTGTATAAGGCAGTGTTTCCCAAACTTTTGACATGTGTACCCCTTCTATAATTTTCGTAATGCTGAGTACCCCTCTTCAAAAATAAATGGATGTATTTTAATAACAATAAAAATATATTTATTTTTTCTTTTTTTTGGTACATACACAAAGTAATGAACAAAAAATAACATTATTCATAATAAAATATAAATAAAAGTTATATTATAAATAACACTTATTTGCACACCGGACCATCTCACGCCTCACAAGACTGTCTTGACTTGACTCATGAGAATGTAGAATTAGGCACAGTAAGCACGGTGCAGTGCACATCCCCACCACACTCCGATGCAACGCGTACCCCCACCACACTCTTCCCGTGCTCCTGGGGGTACGCGTACCACACTTTGGGAAACACTGGTGTAAGGGTTTCCAGGTCCCTGCAGGTGTGTGGACTGCATCCCCTGCCCCGTCCATCAGGTAGTCTTCCAGGAGCCTACAGTGAAGGCTAAGGCCTCCCCTAGTTCAGCCCAGGGCTCACCTTGACTGTAGGCCATGCCCATCAAGCCCAGACTGTGAATCTGGGCTCTTCCCTCCCCGTGTTCTGCTTGGGAGCAAGAATCAGGCTTCCAGGGGTTCCGTCCAGTTGAATGTCTAGTGCAGTGGTTCCCAATTTTGGGGGGCAGACTTTTAAGAGGGGGGGACAATTTGAGAATGAGTTATTCACTGAATTTTTTGCATGTCTCATAGTCCTAGGGGCCTCATATACAGTATATAAATACATATATAGTGTGACATATGTATGCATTTCAGTTCTGTTATATGTGCTGAAGCTTTATTTGCTATTTTTTCCATATCACTTCATATTATTTTTTTTAAATATATTTTTTAGTGATTTCTTCCTCAAGACTTCAACTGTCCTTTCGTTCTTTTAGTTTTCTCTTTCATGGATGCCACGTTCTTTGGAAGCTTGTTTAGATCAAGTTTATGGCCTTTAAGGCTTTCTGCACATGAATAGGAGTTCACTTTTTGAGTAATAAGGATTCTTTCTATGTCATGGGGCGGCGGGGGGACAGGGGGCATTGGATTTTAGAGGTGCTTAGGTAGGGCATGGCCAAGAAATGGGTGGGAACCACTGGTCTAGTGGAGCTTGGCCCAGTGCTACTTCCAGCACCATGTGCACCAGCCCTCCCCCACTCCCCTGCCCTGAGACCCGTGTGTCCATTCTGAGTGACCATCGCTGCTGTGTGCCCACCCTCCGCGGGCCTCCTAATTGCCTGGGAGCTGTCTCCTCGGTGTTCAGACTCCTCCTCTGTTCTTCCAGCCTCCTTCTCAGTCCACTTAAGTCCTCATCTCTGGGTTTGTTCTCAGAATTCGAAGGTTTCTATTTTCACACCTCAGTAATTGGTGCTATCCATTGAAAGTAACTGGGGAACTCCAGCCTGCTGGGGTCAGGCAGAGCTGAATTGAATTAAAGGCAGTAGAAATTGGCTGGAAGCGGGAGGAGGACTTGCGCGGTGTCATTTCTCTCTTCCAGGTGGCCGTCAGCTCTGAGCGGGATCTGCCTCGGGAGCTGGCTGGTGGGCACCTGGCTCTGTGCCCCTCCTTTGCTAGGGACCCTGCAGGGGAGATGGCAGAGGGGATAAGACTTCCTGCCAGAACCTTGCCTCTGCTCAGGGAATGACTCTGGGGACCCAGGAAAAAGAATTATTTCAGTGAAATGATATTGGAGCTATTAAATATGCAAATTATGCCCCCCCCCCCCCCTGTTTTAATAACATAATGGCTGGGAGAGAAGCTGACAGAAGCCAGGAGTCTCTTGGTGACAGCAGTTAATCCATCCACAGTTCTTGCTAGGGTGGCAGCCACAGTCCCCCTGGCCCCGGGTCACAGTGAGGTGGGCCCGCCCCCGGGTCCATGCTCACAAACTCTGTCTGCTGGGGCTGAGATGAGGAGAAACAGTGCTTTTGCAATCTCTCCTTGAATATTAAGGGTCCGGATTTACTCTTAGGTGTAATAAATTATTCTTATTTGCTGGTGCTGTTGATCATTTACTTTTGATCTCCTGGTAGGTTTTTCAGTTGGTAGGGAAAAATCTCCTTCCAGACAGCAGGTGTATGGCCCGTCCTCCAGGATGCAAGAAATATATTCTCACCCAGATCCATCAGCCACCTGCCTCCAGGATAGGGATGAACTTGGCCTGTGATTGACAAAGAATCCCAGGATCTCAAAGAAACTTCCCCTGAGGCTGAGGAAAGTTCAAAACAATGAACTTGCAGTTGGCCAGAGGGTCTACTGGTCCCAGTTCCATCCCAGTTCTGTGCATAGGAAAGGGAGGAAGAGGGTCATTTAAATAAACGCACACACATATATGTCTTTTTTTCTGATTAGACATGTATTACATGTTAATGGTAGAACATTTGTATAGCAGAAGGAAATATGAATAACTATTTTTATTTAATGTTTGGATTCCTGATAGAGCTTGTAAGGAAGGAAACTCGCTCGATGCTGCCCCCTGGCTGCCCCTGGACACGGTGGTGGTGGTCCTAGAGTCTCCTGCTTGGCACTGGGAGAATTTGGGTTTCCCCTAGCCGGTTCTGAGATGCTGTAGTAGAGGATGCAGGGTAGCCGGTGAGTTGCTGTGAGGAGAGATCCAAGTCCTCCCTTTGATTCTGAACTGGTCACCCTTGAGCTCCTAGGCCCACGCAGAGGTTTCTGGAAGGTGGGAGGGCAGCAGAGCTGAGTGGCTGCTGGCTACTGGCCCTGCAGCCCTCTCACCTCTCCCACTGACCGTGCAGAGCTGTTGCCCGGCCCTGGCCCTGCACAGCCCGGCCTGAAACGCACACCAGTACAGGCTGATGTTGTCCTTTAAACTGCCAAACGCAGAGGACGCGGCCTGGGAAGGCCTCCGACCCCAGAGCCCTGGTCCATGACAATTACGGGCGGAGTGCAGCGCGCTGTCTCTCGATGCACTTGTCGCGGGGAGATGCTGGTTAATTTCTCAAGCCTCGGAGGTGACCCAGGTTTAATAAAGAGGATTAATGGATTTGAGCTAAAGGTCCTGGCTGTTTCCAGCAGATAGCCTCCTCCGGCTCAGACAGTCTGCAGGCTCTGCTTCAGTTCCTTTTCTTTGGGGAAATGGCTCCGCTGCCTACTTAAAGGAGTCATCCTTTCCCTTGCTTTCTTCATGCCGACCGGACTGGGGTGGCTGTGTGTCCATCATCCAAATGCAAATCCAAGTGCATATGGGTACTTCTTGCTGACAAGGACAGCAGCCACAACAGCAAAGAGACGTTTTCATTCCTCTGGTGGGAGCTACCAGCTTGCCAAGAAGAATTAAAACTCTTGCCCTAACCAGCTTGGCTCAGTGGATAGAACGTCGGCCTTTGGACTAAAAGGTCCCGGGTTTGATTCCGGTCAGGGGCATGTACCTTGGTTGCGGGCACATCCCCAGTGGGAGGTGTGCAGGAGGCAGCTGATGGATGTGTCTCTCTCATTGATGTTTCTAACTTTCTATCCCTCTCCCTTCCTCTCTGTAAAAAAACAAACAAACAAACAAAAAAATATATATATATGCCTGTTTTATATATATATATATATATATATATATATATATATAATATATATAAATATATAAACACACACATATATAAGTGTATATATATATATATATATATATATATAAACATGTATATATGTATATATGTATATATGGAATTAGAACTCTTAACAATATTATGTAGACCCTTTCTCATAGCAATTCTATTTTCATGATTTTTATCTTATGGAATAATTAAGGGTGTCTGCAAAGACGCCTACCTAAAAAGATATTTATTTTGAAATAAGAAAGGATGGGGACAAAGAGATGTCCGATAGGGACTTAGTCCAATAAAATTCTGTGTTATATGTATGCAGCGCAGTCATGGCCACTAAGGAAAGAGGTTACAGGAGCACTTACACTGATTTGAAATATGTGTGTGAACTCTCAAACATCACATGTAAACCCGTTTTTGCAAAGAAAAGTATAATACAGGGCGCACAGGTGAGGGAGGCACACCCACGTGACTGAATGGGGGGAATCCAGAGCCTTTTCAGTTTGGTATTTGATAGTGTCTGTCCTCATTTGCTAAATATGTCCACCGCTGTGTGTCACTGTGAGATGATGGAGGCAAGAGGCGTGAGTGGGGGTCCCCCGCCCCCTGCAGGCTGCTCCCTGTGCTTTTAATTTTCCTCTCACAGAAAAGTATAGAACCCAGGCTCTGGGTATGTGGGAGGGGGTTCTCTGGGTGACCAAGCTGTGAGCTGCTCAATGCCACATTTGCCATCATTGGTCCGGGGTGGTACCTCTGAGAGTGTCTGGGAGAGAAGACCATTGGCCTGCGATGTGGAGGCTGGGACGCACGGGACAGGGTAGCCTTCACACAAAGCAGTCTCCGGCAGGTGAGTTTGCCTGTCCTGTGGCAGTGCCTGGTTGCTTCCTATGGCGCATGCTCCCTGCCCCGGGGATAATGCCTCTGATCCCCGATGAGTCTGTTCTGGGTCAAAGGCGCTTCTGCTATCTGGTAGTCCTCACCGTTAGGACACGTCCCTCGATTTCCATCAGCCACTGAGCACGGATTCATTTTTTTCTTACTATTTATTCAAAATTTTTAGTGGGCGCTGAATTTAGGTTCTTTTTTTTTTTTTTTTTTTTTTGACAGTAATTGCCTGTTTAGCTTTGCTCTCTCCCTGATATTCACATCAGGATTGCTTTTTCCTTTCTCCTTTCAGAGTTTGGCATCATTGTTTCCAACTTAATTTTCCCTGCAACCCTGGGGTGCGTTTGAGTCTCTAATGACTTATCTCTCTATCCATATGGCCATGCCTTCGTTTGCTATTAAAAAAACAAGCCTGGGCAGCTTTTCTCCAAAGCTTTGGCCTCCACGTTCACAGAGTTCCAGCTGCCCCTCCCTCTGCTTTTCTGTGCTAGCTGCTGTCAAGGGTAGAAAGAGGGTGACACTCATTTGGAAGGTTTGTCTCCTAGGGGACTGAGTACTATAACAAATGCTTATTTCATTTTTTCAAATGTATTTTTATTGATTTTTTTTTTTTTACAGAGAGGAAGGGAGAGGGATAGAGAGTCAGAAACATCGATGAGAAACATCGATCAGCTGCCCCCTGTCCACCCCCCACTAGGGATATGCCTGCAACCAAGGTACATGCCCTTGACCGGAATCGAACCTGGGACCCTTGAGTCTGCAGGCTGATGCTCTATCCACTGAGCCAAACTGGTTAGGCCTATAAGGAATTTTTAAAAAGAAGGACTGGCGAGGCACAGTGGTTGAGTGTCAACCTATGAACCAGGAAGTCACGGTTCAATTCCCAGTTAGAGCATATGCCCGGGTTGCAGGCTCAATTCCCAGTGGGGGGCATGCAGGAGGCAGCCGATCCATGATTCTCTCTCATCACTGATGCTTCTCTCTCTCTTTCCCCTCTCCCTTCCTCTCTGAAATCAAGAAAAATATATTTAAAGGAAAAAGGAGGAACACATCCATACAATGTATGCCTTCAGTACTCAACACCCATCTGTGAAATGAGTCTCCTCCAGAGGGCCACACACGGCCCAGTGGGAGGGGCCACCAGCTGTGTCTCTGGCAGCTCTCTGGGTCCCCAGGCCTCCCCTCCCCATGGGCAGGCTAGGGTGTTGCTTAGAGCAGAACAGAGCCCTCCTAGGATTCAACCGATGTAAAAACCCATGTATCGCCGAAACCGGTTTGGCTCAGTGGTAGAGCGTCGGTCTGCAGACTGAAAGGTCCTGGGTTCGATTCCGGTTAGGGGCATGTACATTGGTTGCGGGCACATCCCCGGTAGGGGGTGTGCAAGAGGCAGCTGGTCGATGTTTCTCTCTCATCAATGTTTCTAGCTCTCTATCTCTCTCTCTTCCTCTCTGTAAAATATCAATAAAATATATTTAAACAATAAATAAATAAAAACCCACGTATCCCAAAATGCTCTAGCTTCCCAAGTATCCCTTCTGTGGATTAAATCCTACGTATGATTCTGGCACATTCTTTCCAATGCACACACCTCATCTCCTGCCCTGCCCGCCCAGGCTGCTAGGAGTTTTCATTCACGTATGACGCTCGCTGTGAGATCCCAGAGAGGAAGGTGCTATGAGAGACAAGTACAGTAGTTGTGCTATTTCTGGCTTGTCCCTGATTGGAGTGCCTGTTTCTTTCACCCTCCTGGCCTCATTTTCTCTCTAATTGGTTTTAAATGCTCAAAGCTTCCCCCCCTTTTTAAAAATACACCACCTATTTCGTGGTATTCCGGACGCAACTCTCTCTCCATGTCACGGTGGCCCTACAGCAGTTCCCGTTTGTAGGAGGGGATATTTCTGTGCTCACCAGGCTGCCACAGTCTTATTCTGGCTCCAGGTGGTTTTCTGGGATTCTTCCCATCGCTCATGCTCACTTCTTATCCATGATCCCTCCCGTCTAGTCCTCTTTGATGCCCTTGATGGAAATAGAGAGGAAGGGTTTCTGGGATGGGGATACATAGACATGAAAGGGGAGATTTGGTTTCTGAGCAGAACTAAGGTACAGCCAGAGAGTAGGTATTTTCCCAGCCTGTTCTCTCCCCAAGAGGCTCGTGGCAGTAAAATTGACCAAATAAGGTGTTATTCTCTCTTCACTGATTGAGCAGGGATGCCTTCCAAAAATGAGTGGAAAGAGTAACTTTTCAAGGCTGAGTGGTGCTGAGGGTAAGGTGGTAAAGTGCCTCGGATGGAGCAGACATCAGCAAATGCCATACTGGTGGTAAGCTAACCGTGGACAGTCTAGACAGCTGTGGGCAAACCAAGGCCCGCAGGCCGGATCCGGACCGTTCGGCTGTTCTATCTGGCCCGCGGAGCTGAAAGAGAGGAGGGTTCTCTTGCTCTCCCCTCTGCTCCTTCACCAGCAGCCCAAGATGAGAGTGCCAGCATGGTCAGGTTGCTTTTGTTCCGGCCCTCTGGTCCAGTTTAAGAACCCATTGTGGCCCTCCAGTCAAAAAGTTTGCCCACCCCTGGAGCATCTAGGCCACCTTCTGCATCTTCTCCATCTCTTGTCGTCATGGTCATCATCCTGAACATGACAGTCACCACCCACCTTCTCACCACATTCAGTTGTCTTCCCTCAACTTTCTCACAGCATTTCATCCCACTGACTCGCCATGTACTCATTCATTCTGTGAGTCAAACGTTTCCTAAACACCCACTCACTCTGTGTCAGGCTCTGAACACTGGGGATTCAGCATTTTCCAAGACCAACAGAAATTCTTGCCTTCCTGGAGCTTACATTCTAGCGAGAAGAGGACAATACAAAACAAGTAAATCATACTGTGTGCTATCAGGAGGTGAGAGCTATGGACACGAAGTTGGCAGGGGCTAGGGTAAATGAACATAGTCTTTTAACAGAGACTTGAAAGAGGAGAGATGGTAAGCCATGGAGATTCCTGGGAAGCAGCTGGTCTGCTACACGCGGGAACTTGTTTGGAAGGAACCCTGGAGGGCTGGCAAGAAGCAAGCACGGGAGAAAGAGTGCACAGACATTGATATTTGTTCTGGGTCAGATGGGGCGCCTTTAGAATCTTTTCCTCAGGGAGGTGACACCAGCTGACTCCGGATCCCAGGATGAGAGGAGACAGCACCTTTATCTTTCCTTGAAATGTTCTCTCCAAATGGCTTCAGCCATTGCTCTCTTGAGTTTCAATTTACTTGACTGACCCTGCCTGACATGTGATTCCTCAGCCCTATTTTGCTGATGCCTTTCCGATGTATTTCTTACAGAATGTGAGATGCAGAATAGGAAAAATTAGGAATCTATAATAATGAAAGCGTAATATGCAAATCGACCAAACAGCAGAACAACCAACCAGATGACAAAACTATGACATGCACTGACAGGTGTGATTGGTGGGGCTGAGGAGGGGAGCCTTACCATCGCCCCACAACCAGTCTGCAGAGGGAGGCCCAGGCTACCTGGCTGGTAGTGCTACAGCAGGTGGGCGGATAGATGGGACCTCCTGATAGATCATGGGGCTCCCAGAATGCTAGAGGGCACAGGCCAGGCTGAGGTACACCCCCCCCCGCCCCAGTGCACAAATTTCATGCACTGGGCCTCTAGTATTTTAATATTCAAAATGAAACACACAAAGGAGTGACAACATGAGTATAATACTGAATTATAAAAAAAAGCAGGGCCTCCGGGATTTTCTCAGCATTCTTACAGATAAATATCTCAGGATGGTGTGTTTCAACCTCATATCACATCATTTCCAC
Source organism: Vespertilio murinus (assembly GCA_963924515.1). Classification (NCBI taxonomy): domain Eukaryota; kingdom Metazoa; phylum Chordata; class Mammalia; order Chiroptera; family Vespertilionidae; genus Vespertilio; species Vespertilio murinus. The sequence continues at coordinate 19,765,333 of OZ004720.1, read as the reverse complement.
TCTCGCCCTCAGAACTGTTGTCTTGCACGGGTCCCCAGCACACTGGAGTGCTGGAGGCCACCAGCTTTCCGCAGAAGAAAATAAGCCCTTATTCATAATTGCCAAGACTTGGAAGCATCCCAGCGGTCCGTCAGTAGGTGAATGGAAATATTATTCAATGCTAAAAGGAATAAGCTACCCAGCCATGAAAAGCCATGGAAGGATCTTAAATGCATATTACGAAGTGACAGAAGCCAATCTGAGAAGGCTGCATAGTGTATTATTCCAACTCTATGACAGTCTGTAAAAGGCAAAACTGTGGAGACAGTAAAAAGATCAGTGACTGCCAGCAGTTCATAAGAGAGATGAATAGACGGGCACAGAGGGTTTTTAATACAGTGGAAGGACTGTGCATTGCACTGTAATGATGGGTACATGTCATTACACATTTGCCCAAAGCCATAGCACGTAGAGCACCAACAGCGAGACCTAGCGTAAGCTATGGACTGTGGGAGGTTATGATGTATCTATCTGTACATGTATTGATGGTAAAAAATGTACCAGTCTGAGGAGGGCTATTGATAATGGTGGAGGCTGTGCATGCATGGGGTAAGGGTGTATCTGAAATCTCTCTATTCTCCTCTCAGTTTTGCTATGAAACTAAAACCATTCTTAAAAAAGAATAATAAAAGTCTTTTTAAAGGCCCTGATTTTCAAAATTTGCTGACTTCAGGATATTAATACTACAATATGGTTAACATAAAACTACCAGTGTATGTGGTATGATGTACCTAAATCCCCTCTAACATGAAACACTGTTTTCGCGCTATGCTGTTTTAATATATATATGTTTGTGTCTAGACTTTGCTTTGATACCATGAATCTGTCTCTGTGACTGAACCATACCTTGGAGGGGTTTTGAGTCAAGGGGAATGGTTTGATTTATAATTTACCAACCCATTCTCATTTCTGTGGTAAGACCAGAGTATGTGTGTTTTGGAAGAGGAAAGAGAGGAAGTAGGAGACTGTTTGGAAAAACAGTTGCTGTAATCGGGATGAGAGAAAATGGGCTCTGGATTATGGCGGGAACCTGTGGCTGAGAGATGCTAATGGATTTAGCATACACATTTTGGAAGAAGAGCCGGAGAGTTTGCTGAAACACGGATTGTGCGCAGTGAGAGAGAGGTTGAAGGAGTGGCTCCAAACACTTCCGGTTTGAGAAATGACAAATGGGAAGATGGCAGAGAGGCAGAGCCTATGGGTCTACCTAGTTGTTCATGGACTCTGTGCTTACTCTAAAATATTATCCAAGTAGAGACACCAGGAAGGAAGTTGAAGTCCTGTGTCCTGGGAGAGTTATGATAGTTATAAATATGTGAGACACCTCAGCATATTGTTTTATGTTAAACCCATTGGTAAGAGAAGTGGATCAAGAGAACTTGGCAAACTTCCTCATGGAGGGTGAGGGATGGGAGACTCAGTAAGGGAGCAACACTGACCTAGGAAAATAAACCTGCTAGTGATGTTCTGAGAAGAGAAGTGTTTCAAGAAGAGGTAGTTATTGGATGGACTTGTTGATAGTTAAGTATAAGGGCAGGGAATATGCTTCCTACCCTTGGTATTGGACACTGGTGAACTTAGTCAGAATAATTACAATGAAATGATGACTTCAGAAGCTCGACGAAAGTTGAAGAAAGAATTGGACCCGAGGAGATTGAAATAGTCTGTTTTTTTGTTCCTAACAATAGTTATATTTTACAAAATCACCACAAATGCTACTATATTAGAGACTGCAAAACCCTGTCTCCTAGGGGAAACACAGGATTATGTCCCTGGGGGCCTCTGTTTAAGACACTTTCACCAACTAATCAATAAATAAACTTATGTGTGTTTCTGTTTAAAGAGACCTTGTTTAATGTACATTGTTGACTCATTACCATTGAACTTATGGCCAACAGCTCTGTAACTCACACCTGAACAGACTTATTGAGCACATATTTTTTTTCTCCATAAAGCACAGCATAACTTTCTTGTTCTTAGGAGCACTAGAAAGCTCAGCAGTACTCCCAGGGGGCGATCTGAACAAGAAAATTACCAACAAAAAGCACAGAAATGGGGAAAATGTGGCGCTAAGTAGGCCAAAAAAGTCTAAGAGCTCAAACAAGAAGGCATCAAGGATATCATCATATTCTGCCTCAGCTAGAACTTCTATGTTGGATAACTCAAAAAAACATTTTTTTTTTTTGCTATGAATGTACATGGTGAGTGCAAAAAGTGTCATGAGCATTGATTTGGGGGTTAAAAAATATGGCAAGCAGGCAGATCTGCATATAAAGAATCTATGAATAATGAGGACTGACTACTAATGGCAATCGATGATTGTTGGCATCCATTCAACACCAACAGGAATCTCCAATTTGGGGTGCAGCGAAGAAGGATACTTTATTCAGAGGACAATAGCTCAGTTGTGATACAGGACAGCTGTGAAGACAGCTCGGCTGTGAGGCGACTCTGAGGCAGGACCCTCCCTGGCTGGACTGCTCTGCTCCACTGTGTGCCAGTCTGCTCTGCCCTGTGCTGGTCTGCTCCGCTGTACTCCTCACGTTTCAGCTCAGGCAGGGAGACTCAGTCTTCAGCGTTTGGTGGAAAGGGGAAGTGTGTTTTCAGAGTAGAGGGAACTGGCTTATGTGGACAGAAGTCCCTGCTCCTGGTACCTGATTGGTCTGTTGAATGAAATCCTTGCAGTTTGGTTGGTCCAAAAGACACTGTCCTGATTGGTCAGAAGAGAGGCACTCTGGATGGCTGGAGCTGCACAGCTCTGATTGGATGGGGAAAGCCTTGGTCCTATTGGTTGAAATTGGATTCCTGGAACTCCTTTAGGAGGGCTGGCTCGGGTGGCAGGAACACAGTGCAGGCAGACAGTTCAGGGCAGTTTGTGTGAGAGGCTCCTGTGTGGAAATGGCTGCTAGGCTTTGTTTGTCACTTCTTAGATTTTTGTTTTTATTTAACATTTTTATCAATTATAGTTTACATTTAATATCATTTTATATTAGATCCAGGTGTAGAGCATACTTTACAGAGTGTTCCCTCTGATATTTTTAGTACTTCCCTAACAGCAAACAGTTATTACAATAGTATGGACTATATTTTCCATTGCCATAATTATTTCGAAACTACCAATGTATATTTCTCAATTCCTTTAACTTTTTTTTTTAATTTTTTATTTTATTTTATATATTTTATTGATTTTTACAGGGAGGAAGAGAGAGGGATAGAGAGTTAGAAACATGGATGAGAGAGAACCATTGATCAGCAGCCTCCTGTACACCCCCTACCGGGGATATGCCCACAAACAAGGTACATGCCCTTGACCAGAATCGAACCTGGGACCCTTCAGTCCACAGGCCAACGCTCTATCCATTGAGCCAAACCAGTTATGGCAAGCTTTTTTTTTTTTTTTTTTTTTTTTTTAGATTTTCTAGACTTTAGGTTAGTCTTGATGGCCTTTGAAGAGGTAAGTCCTGTGCTCCAATTCTACATCTGTGCTTGAAAGAAATCCATCCATTTACAACACAGAGTGATTCCTTAAGCATAACAGACAGCACGCTTGGAGTTGTGATGCTGTGTCTTCCCCACGTGGCATCACAGGCCAATGGCAGGTCTGCCTGGGAGAACAAGGCTGCGCTGTGTTCTCTGGAAGACCCATTTGGTCAGATCACTGCAGCCTCTCACTCAGACCGACGTCTTCCTCACTAACATAAACCCTGACCGTTCTGTGGGAAAGAAGAAGGGATAAGGCTGCAGAGGGAAAATAGGGGGCAAGAGCCAATCAAGGCCAAAACCTGTTTGGCTCAGTGGATAGAGCGTCGGTCTGTGGACTGAAAGGTCCCAGGTTCGATTCCGGTCAACAGCATATTCCTTGGTTGTGGGCACATCCCCGGTGGGGGGTGTGCAAGAGGCAGCTGATCGATGATTCTCTCTCATCCATGTTTTTAACTCTCTATCCCTCTTTCTTCCTCTCTGTAAAAAAAATCAATAATATATATATATTTTTAAAAGAGCCAGGCAAGGCAGACAGTGGATGTGGGGAGCAGCCCAGCTCAGACGGTGTTTCCGCGTCCAGCACCTTCTGACTTCTCTGAGCCCATTGCACTCTCATGGACTGTGGCTTTTTGCCCTTGACCCTGACCCCACCCTGTCCTAAGCACATTTGCCCCTTTTCCAATAAACGCAAACCAAATTAAACCTATAATTATCATTGCTAATTCCACTCAATTAGTCAGAAACCAGCAGCCAAATTGGCTTTCTCATAATTATCTGATAAGCAGTAAGCACATCTCATAGATTATAATTAACACTACTTAATTAAAATCCAATATACATACAGCCTTTTCTAAAAAATACATCTAATTGGGTTTAGAACAGCAGCGGAGACAAATTCTTCTTTGGTTACCCCTCCATAGAAGTTCTAATGCCCACTTATTTTCTCGGACCCCAGAGAGAACGGAGGGTAGGTTGCAGATACTTGCACTGACGTATTCTTTCAGAAAGTTATGCATTTTCTCTGCAAGGGATGCGAGGAAAATGTGTCCTCTTTTTTGAAGTGTCTTTCCCAAAGTAAGACATACCTGCCCACCATGGCCACCCTGCTGACTTATGCTTCCTGTCAGGGAGAGGTCAGAGAGAGGTCAACTCCCACCTTAGATTTCTCTAGTTGTCTCACCTCCGGGTCAGAAAGGCACCTCTCTCCTCTACACTGGAGAAAGAATTGTCACCAACCTTCCACCAAAAATCCTAGGAAAACTTAAAAAAAGGAATGGCTGCAAAGCGTGTCGGAAGCCCTGGATGGCTGTGATTTGTCTTTTTCATCCACTCCCATCTCCGGGAGGCTGAAGACCACAGGTGTCTGATGTGACCTCCCGTGCAGGTGCCAGCTGGGATTAGAAGGCAGAGGAGGCAACATCTTGTAAGTGAAAAGACTATTCTTTTTAAAAATATATATTTTTTGCCCTAGCCGGTTTTGCTCAGTGGATAGAGTGGTCAGCCTGCTGACTGAAAGGTCCCAGGTTCGATTCTGGTCAAGGACATGTACCTTGGCTGCGGGCACATCCCCAGAAGGGGGTGTGAAAGAGGCAGCTGAATCATCAATGTTTCTAACTCTATAAAAAATCAATAAAAAAAATATATATATATATATATTAATTTTTTAATCATTTTTATCACTGTATATATAGTATTGATTTTCTTACAGAGAGGATGGGAGAGGGATAGAGAATTAGAAACATGGATGAGAGCAAAACATTGAACAACTGTGAAGGGGCAAGACTCGGTCAAGACTAAGTAACCCTTTTCTTGGCACAGTGGCAGTGCTGTGCTTCTAGCTAACTCGTCACGTGAAAACTGTAGGGAGATGTATGCATGGTGATGCTGTGTCTGTCCCAAGGGTCCTGTTTAGCTGATGTCAGAGCTTTCTGCAAATTGGTCTTATTTGTCTCATTTCCTTCGTGCCTAATCTAGTGCCAAAAAGTGGAAGAGATTCAATGAAGGGTTTCTGTATTGGTACCAAGGTGGTAGGTGGTTCAGTGCTCACATTTAGGAATATACCACAATGCCTAGGAGGGTCCGCTGAGGGATGGCCATCATACAAGAAACAGAGCAGCTCTCCCTCCGGGTACTTCTCACTGCCCACTCTTCTCTGGGTCAAAGTCTGCCCTCCCTCCCAGAGCATATGTTTCATAAAGGCGAGACCTGGTCAGCTTTGCCCACTGCTTTATTCCCTACTCTCTCCTCGGAGGCTCACATGTAATAAATGTCCAACTCGTTCCTGTTAATGAATACAGGAATGAATGTTTTATGAGTTCTTTTCTACTGAAAAAAAATCAAATTGACTATTAATTATGGCTGCATGGGGATTATCATTGAAACCTGAACTGTGAGATTGATCACATTTTCATTGCTACTAAACATCTACTGTGAGGTCCATTTCCTGTCAGGAGGACAGATCAAAACTAACCACCCAACAACCATCAGAGGGGGGGGAGGGAGTTCACTTATATAATTGGTCTTGGTATGTCTTTTATCTGCCTACTTTTTTAAAAAAAAATATTTTTATTGATTTCAGAGAGAAAGGGAGAGGGAGAGAGAGATAGAAACATCAGTGATGAGAGAATCATTGATTGCCTGCCTCCTGCAGGCCCCCTAATGGGGACTGAGCCCACCACCCAGGCATGTGCCCTTGACTGGAATAGAACCTGGGACCCTTCAGTTCGTAGGCTGACACTCTGTCCACTTGAACCAAATCAGCCACGGCCTGCCTACTTCCTTCTTTATGCCTCAACCAAACGTTTTGACCAGTGGTTCAATCTTTCTCCATGTAAGCTAGCTTTGGGATACTATTTAAGTGTTGGCCATCCTTGGCTAGCCTACCAAGGGAGAAGCTGTGAATGCCTTGGAGGTTGATGCTGTCGGTTCAGAATTACCTTACTGGGTTTCTGGCCCCAATGCCATTTCCTCCTTGTGTCTTGAAGTCCCGTTGACTTTGCCAGGTCAGCTGGGTGATGACAGCTGTGTGAATACAGGGAGGCCTCGGTCTCAGCCATGGTTTTGCTGGTGGCCCTTGGAAGCTTTTGAAGGCTTTTTTCTTTCATCCTCGTCCCACTCCCGGGGACCCTTGAATGAACACAGCTTGCTGCTTACCACCCATAGCCCCTGGAAGGCGGTGCTGCCATCTTGCCTCTCTTCCTGCCCCCCACCCAGCAAGGGCTTTTAACAAACTTCAGTAGGGTGACTGAAAGCATTTTCATTCTGCAGGAATAATCTCTGGGGAGACACTCCATTTATCCTGTTCCTTTGAGTGAAGTTGCCTTGGCCACCTAATCCCCCAGTCACGCTGGGCTTTCTGTAATATACTGGGTTTGAATAAATTATATTTTCAAAGGTTAAGGGTGGATTTCAGCAGCCAGCCCTCCTGCTGATGTCTCTGTTATTTCCTGGACCTGAGAAAGAGAGCGAAAGGCTGTGGGCTCTGGGCAGGTGATGGTTATTCTTTTGCAAAAATATTGGATTCTCTTTTCCTCCAAGTTTACTGCAGAGGTGCTTCTTGTTTTGAAAGCTCCTGGGTTTAGGCTGGCTGCTATGGGTTTGTCTGTTCGCATCCTTTAATGCAAGAGGGAAGAAGTAAAAAAGAAGATGAGCAATGGCAGGAGGAGGAGAAGGTTGAAGAAACAGGAAGCTATAGAAGTAGTTGTGTGTGTGTGTGTGTGTGTGTGTGTGTGTGTGTGTGTGTGTCCCTGTGGTCTGCAATACCCACTAGCAGCTCTCGGTTGCATTTGCATCTCTGCCTGGTGCTGAGCTTGGATGCACCTTGGGTGAGGCTAAGCTGGGAACTGAGTCTGGCTCCTGGTAACAGGTTGGGGTCACTTATTTTGAGGTGTGGGGTTCAGTGAGGCCAGATGCTGCCTGTTTGGGGTTTGTGAACCTTTGAGAGACTTTAGGAAAGTCTGAAGCATGAGGCATTGGCTTGGGTGGGCCTACAAGTTGGTGGAGGGAGGGGTATTGCGGGGGAAGGGTCAGGGCAGCAAGGAACCACCAGGGTGGGGAAAACATGGTTAGCCAGGTTGCTGGAAACTCAGATATGGCATCTGCCTGCTGGCCTGGAGGGGGTAAGGGTCAGCAAAAGAACAAGGGCCCTTGCCAGCATTTCTGTTCGAGAGAAAGCTGCCTCTCCATCCCTCGTCCCAAAGCCAGACGATGCAGTTCCTCCCCACGTGTCTCTGGCACCTTTCTAGCTGCTGGTCAAGCTCTGGAGCTCAAATGAAATGGGTCCAACTAAGTTTGTGTGCAGGCTGTTAGGAGGAATACCTTATATTCCAGCAGCCCTCAGTCTCACTGAGCTACAAATCTTGTTTTTATAGTCAGAAGTTATGGGGTATTCTCTTCCCGACACTGGAGCCCTGGGTTGGGGAGCTCATAACTCAGGGGGACCTTCAAATCAAGATATCCCTCCTGATTTTTTGACTGCCACATATGGATGTTGGATCAGCCCTGTGGTTGGCAAACTGCAGCTCATGAGCCATGTGCAGTTCTTTGGCCCCTTGAGTGTGGCTCTTCCACAAAATACCATGGTCTGGATGAATATTTCAAAGAAGTTGCATTAGAAGAAGTTTAAGTTTAAAAAATGTGGCTCTCAAGAGAAATTTCAATCGTTGTACTGTTGATATTTGGCTCTTATGACTAATGAGTTTGCCAACCACTGGACCAGCCCATTTGTAGTCTGTGCCCTCCTACCAGCCTCCCTGTGGCTTCTTCTGCAGATCCTTAGTTACAGGGCTCTGTCCAGCTATATTTCATATGGTTCTCAATGATGGCTGTCCTGCAGTTCAGTTATAGTTGTGATGTGGTTGTGGAAGGTTGCCAGTGCCATGTCTACCTATGCTGCTGTCTTGACTGGCAGTGCCAAGAATTACAAACTACACTGAATAGTCTCCTGACCTGATGTACTGAGTGGTCACAACATCACCTGTGTAATATTCTCATTTAAAAATGTTTAACCTGGATCTAATTATGAGAGAACAATAGTATACATCTATAAATTATGTGGCAATCTACAAAAGAACTGGCCTGCACTTTTTTGAAACGGTTCAATGTTATAAAAAAGTTATTTAAAAAAGAAGTAGGGGACTATTTCGGTTGATAAAGGTTATAGAAATTTATCAACTAACTGTATAATGCATGACCTTTCCTTCTGTTCTGGATCACATTAAGAAAAAAAGCTAAGGTATTATTGGGGGAATTGAAAAATTAAATATGAGCTTTAGATGAAAAATGTTCTCATATCAATGTTAAATTTCTTGAGAACTCTAGTTCTCTTAGACACTCCCTGGAGTATTTTGTGCTAAACTCTAATCATGATTGCAGTGCAGTGCCCAGTGGTTTTGTGGGGGGGCAGAGGGTGGACAAAGCACATGTGCCACAATGCCAACAATTACTGAATCTGAGTGAAAACTAAGCAAATCCTCCTTGTAACATTCTTTCAATTACTTTGTAGGTTTGGGATTTTTCAAAAGAAAAAGTTGAGGGGGAAAAGAAGAAATGAAAAGAAGTAGGCCTAGACCAGCTGTGGGCAAACTACGGCCCGCGGGCCGGATCTGGCCCATTTGGCTGTTCTATCTGGCCCTCAGAGCCAAAAGAGCAGAGGGTTCTCTTGCTCTCCCCTCCGTTCCTTCACCAGCAGCCCAGGATGAGAGTGCCAGCATGGTCAGTTTGCTTTTGTTCCGGCCCTCCGGTCCAGTTTAAGGACCCATTGTGGCCCTCGAGTCAAAAAGTTTGCCCACCCCTGGCCTAAACCCAAACAGTTTTGAGATTTAATCCAGCCATTTGTGTGAGACGATTAATAGAATGTATTCCTGTTCCTGTATTTCTTTGTCTCGGTCTATGCACATGATTTAGCATTTCAACCTTTAAAGTGGCTCAGATCATTTCAAACCCAGACAACTCTAAAGTCAGCAAACCCAATTAGAATCTCACGTTTAAAATAAGAACCAACTCACATTTTCCCAGAGACTCTGATGCTGTTGAAGATAGCTAGCATCCTTTTATTAAACAGGAACACTTGGCTTTGTTTTCCTTGTAAGGAATGCCTGTTCTATCGCTCAGGCATGCATGTCTGGGTTTATGTAAAGTGTGAGACAGGTTAGGCTTCTGTTCTGTTGTTCTCTGCTATCCTTCCTTCTGGGCTCCATTTCCTGTCTGGGCTGAGACATTAAGAGAAGGCCAAAGTTGCCCTAACTGGTTTTGCTCAGTGGGTAGAGCATTGGCCTTCAGACTCAAGGGTCCCAGGTTCCATTCCGGTCAAGGGCATGTACCTTGGTTGCTGGCACATTCCTATGTGCAGAAGGCAGATGATAGATGTTTCTCTCTCATCAATGTTTCTAACTCTCTAACTCTCTCCCTTCTTCTCTGTAAAAAAAAATAAAGGATAGAGAGAGAGAGAGAGAGAAAAGGTCAAAGTCAAGATCCAGATGTGGTGTCGATAGCTCATCTTCCTTGGACCAGCCTCTGGGAGCTCCAAGAATGAGCCAGAGGGAGAGAAAATCCTATGTGAGGAGCGAGCACCACCTTTATACTTCTTTAGCTTTTGGTTAACGGTGGGCCATTTGTATTGGGGAAGGTGCGGTAGAGCTCAGGGTGGGCAAGAGGGGTGGCTGCAGACAGTGCTTCTAGCCCAGCAGAGCAGGATCAGGTAACTCCACCCCCAGCAGAGGATGCTGCCAGTCGATGTAGGGTCCTCGCTTCAGACCTTCACTATACTGTTGTGTATGCCCACGGGTTGTGCATATAAATTCTTTGGTTAATCTCTTCCCACCTGATCCCAACCCCCTTGCCTCTAAGATTTGTCTGTCTGTTGCATGCTTCCATGTCTCTGGATCTATTTTGTTGCTCAGTTTATTTTGTTCATCAGATTCCACATATGAGTGAGATCATGTGATACTTGACTTTCTCTGACTGGCTTATTTCGCTTGGCATAATACCTTCCAGGTCCCTCCATCCCTGTCTCAAAGGGTAAGAGCTCCTTTTTTACAACTGATTTAAAAATATATATATATATATATATATATATATATATATATATATATATATATATATATATATATATATATTTTATTGATATTTACAGAGAGTAAAGGAGAGGGATAGAGAGTTAGAAACATCTATGAGAGAGAAACACTGATCAGCTGCCTCCTGCACACTCCATACTGGGGATATGCCCACCACCAAGGTAGATGACCTTGACCGGAATTGAACCTGGGACCCTTTAGTCCGAAGGCCAACACTCTGTCCACTGAGCCAAGCAAGTCAGGGCTTTACAACTGTTTTTAATGTGCTTGAGTCTCTGCTTCCCAGATAGAATGCAATGTACTTAAGGATATTGTCCATGTCTTCTTGATAACATTTAACAGACGGCTTGTCCAGGTAGGGAGATAGTGGTTTGTTGATTTGATGGACAGCTCAAGGAACAGAATTTGCCAACTCTGCTTGTGGAGAGTCTGTGTCGGGGACCTGGTTTGTTTGCGTTGGGCCCTGATGCCCTCTCCATCCAAAAGCCTCCTTAGGTATCTCTGTGAATGCAAATGTGTGCTTGTCCAGAGAAGCCATTTCCATGTTTTTTTCAACAGTTAGTCCTTCTTTCCATTTTTTTCCCTCCAAAAGTCAACCAATGGGTGGGGATGAGCTCTGTTGTCAGATGTACTCAAATTCAAGTTCAAGATGTGTTCAATGATGACAGGCACACTCACAGCTCTCTGTTCTGTCCCCAAAAATCCTAGTGCTCATTCAATTGGAGCCACAGAGATGATGACAACGAGGAATATCACACTTTGCTAATTGACTCACTTGCCCTCATGGGACGTGACTGCTGCCTGACTGTATGGCAACAGCTGTGTGTGCCTGCACTGCCCACAGCAACGGGGGAAGCTATGTTGTTTTTTTCACACTCTGGCCACCCCCTCCCTGGGGAATTTCTGCACCATGAGATTGTCCCCAGATTAAGTAAACACTTTCACATTCGTCTCATTAATTCTAATAGACTCATTAGCTCATTTTTGGAGCTCATTCTCAAGGGATCGCAGGTCAAAAGCTGTGAAGCATGGTGTGTGTGTGTGTGTGTGTGTGTGTGTGTGTGTGTGTGTGTGTAAGAAAATCATGTTGTTTTCTGTCAAGCTGGGAATTTCAAACTTGGTTTCCGGGACTTCAAGTCTTGAGTTTTTATAAAGTTTGATGAGTCTCAGTCCAGATACATTGTCAACATTCTCTGGTGAAGGTTGTCTTGTTGCTTTGGGATTGCAGGACTGTTACAGAGTTCCCGAGCCATCAAACAATGCAGGAGGAGAGTCGGAGAGACTTACCTAATTCATCGCGTGATGGGCCCAGAGAAAATGAATTCAAATTCTAAGGAAAGGCACAAGCAGAGCTTCCCTTTTTATGAAGGAGCCAGCTCTCTGTGCAATTAGTGGTTATCTTGCTGCTGTCTTGGAAAACAAACACAGCTAAATTGATGGGCACACCTAGTCTTGACCTGCAAGGTCAGACAGCTAATTTTATGATCTTCATTTTACAAGCAGGCTAAAGCAGGCTAGAAAGCAAACATTTTTAGAATAAGAGGCCATCTAAGAAAAACAGCAGAAAATTCCAAATAGCAGGGTTTTTTCTTTCAAGGGGTTTTCCTTCTTAGGACAAGAGAGGAAATTGGGCTGCAAGTTCAAATGGCTTATGGTACTGTCATAAAGAATACTAAGCATAGCCAAGACCGGTTTGGCTCAGTGGAAGAGTGCCAGCCTACGGACTTAAGGGTCTCGGGTTCGATTCCGGTCAAGAGCATGTACCTTGGTTGTGGGCACGTCCCCAGTAGGGAGTGTGCAGGAGGCAGCTGATCGATGATTCTTTCTCATCGATGTTTTTAACTCTCTATTCCCCTCTCTTCCTCTCTGTAAGAAATCAATAAAATATATTTTTTAAAAAAGAAAAAGAATACTAAGCATAGCCAAAACTGGTTTGGCTCAGTGGATAGAGTGTCGGTCTGTGGACTGAAAGGTCCTGGGTTCGATTCCTGTCAAGGGCATGTACCTTGGTTGTGGGCACGTCCCCAGTAGGGGATGTGCAGGAGGCCGCTGATTAATGATTCTCTCTCATCGATGTTTCTAGCTCTCTATCCCCCTCTCTTCCTCTCTGTAAAAAATCAATAAAATATATTTTAAAAAAAGAATACTAAGCATAAACAAATAAACTGGTGGCTTCTATAAGGCTATTCTGTCTAGATGTCACGGACAGTGTGTGTTTGTCATAATTTAGAGGCAAGAAATTCTTGTGGACTGAGATGGTTGGGGGGGGGAGTTTCAGGAGGTATGGGATCTGAAAGACCCTTAAGAAGGAGCAGGGTTTTATGACAAAAGAAGAAAGGAGGGTGGGGGAGAAGGAACACAGGTGCAAGGCAAGATCCTTGATGGCCTAAGGTTTTACCATACAACAGCAAAGGGGCAGGTTTGCTATGGGGGGGCCTTTGTATTGGGGGTCAGGGTGTTGGAAAGCCTTAAAAGCCAATTGGGTTAAGACCTAAGAGTCTGAAGGTCAAATTTCCCATTGTGGATTCTCCTTGAAAGCAGGGAAGGATATGCAGTGAAGAGGTGAACTGTTTGAAGCCATTGTGAAGGCAAAGCAAAGGGTAGGATGAATTGAAGTGGGCAGAGGCTAGAGTAGGGCAAGAGAGCAGAGGAGAGAAATGAGCTAAGACAGTGGTCGGCAAATGGCAGCTCGAGAGCCACATGCGGCTCTTTGGCCCCTTGAGTGTGGCTCTTCCACAAAATACCACGTACCCTAATTAAGCTAATAACAGTGTACCTACCTATATAGTTTAAGTTGAAAAATTTGGCTCTCCAAAGAAATTTCAATCCTTGTACTGTTGATATTTGGCTCAAACTAATGAGTTTGCCGACCACCAAGCTAAGAGACATTTGCCTAGTTATCAGGGGTTCGTCAACAATCCAGGGTGGGCATTAAGACACAGATATTCTTCAGAGAAATAACACTTTGTTAGTGATCCTTACCTTGTCATGGAATGAGCTCATCAGAGTTTTTCCGGGAAGAAAAAGTGCACAGCCCACTCCTGTGTATGGTCAGAGGGACCTTCTGCCCCAGATGGCCTCTCTGCCTCCTGACCCATGGCTGGGTCTTACATCTAATGATGCACATTCCTGGCCATCAAATAATTATTGTTTTTCCTCCCTCCCCATGCTATTTATTCTCTGCCTTCACCCAGGAGCAGAGTTGCTGAACATAGTACACTGATTGCCTATACCTTCACTTCCATTGAAACAAAGAGGGCTACTGAAAAATATGCCTCCAAGTGGGGGTTAGTCTTATACGGCGAGTATATAACAAACTCTGTATTTTGAGTGGAAATGTTAGGGGGTCGTCTTATATGCCCAGTCTCTTATACGCCGGCAAATACGGTATTTTTCAGGGCCAAAAAATCGTCTTATACGCCAGCAAATACGGTAGTTAGTAGTTGTTCGGATGACTTTCCAGTGGGGGAATGAAGCTACAAAGAAAGCTTCCTGGTTTACCATCTTGCTGGCATTACTCCTGTGAGGCGCTTTTGCATAGTCGCTGGTGTACAGAAAGCATTGTTCTGATTCATTATTATTTTCCAATTATGTGCACATTCCCTGCTGTTTTCTGGGGCAGTTAGAAGGGGGAACAGCACTGAGAGCGAACTGGAGAATTATTTTAAGGAACTGCAGAGAGAGAAATGGGTCTGGGACCCCTTAAAACTGCTCCGTGCATATGCCTGCAAAAACCTTGTTGAGTTTAATTTTCCTAAGTGAGAACATTGGCTAGTTGTGCAGGGAAATCCCACATTCAATCCAGGCTATAACCCAGAGATGGAATATGCAGGAATCACAAGACTGATTTCAGAGCTTCTGGGAACCAGAGAGCCTTTCAAATGAAAGCTGGGTTTAAGGAATAAAGGAATCCAGCCCAAACTGGTTTGCTCAGTGGATAGAGCGTCAGCCTGTGGACTGAAAGGTCCCAGGTTCGATTCTGGTCAAGGGCATGTACATTGATTGTGGACACATCCCCAGTAGGGGGCGTGAAGGAGGCAGCTGATTGATGACTCTCATCGATGTTTCTAACTCTCTATCTCTCTCTGTAAAAAAAATCAATAAAATATATTTAAAAAAAATAAAGGAATCCATACAGCCCTCCTTTGGTATTTTCTTTTCTAAGAAAACTGACCCTGCCCTAACCAGTTTGGCTCAGTGGGTAGAGTATAGTCCTGGGGACTGAAGGGTTGAAGGTTCAATTCTGGTCAAAGGCATGTACCTTGGTTGTGGGCACATCCTCTGGGGGGTGTGCAGGAGGCAGCTGATAGGTTTCTCTCACACCAGTGTTTCTAGCTCTCTATCCCTCTCCCTTCCTCTCTGTAAAAAAATCAATAAAATATATTTTAAAAAGAAAAAAAGAAAACCGACCCCATATTAGGGTGGTCCAGTAGCAATATGAGACCTTGTATCTTAAGATCTACATTGACAAGAAAGTTTTCTTCCAAAATTTCAAGAGTCAGTAGTTGCCTTTATTTGTGAGAAAAAGAGTGTTTTTTAGCTTAGCAGAGAAAGCAAAACAAACGTTGGGTTTTGATTAATGAGCTTTGGATTTAGGACGGCTTCTTTGAAGTCATATGAGAATATACATTGTTAGTTAGTTGTGCAGACTTCCAAGGGGGAACATAAATAATCCTGGTCGGGAGTGGGGGAGGTGTGGCCAGATCTCATAGCCATGCACCCCCTCTTTCTAAACAAGTGGTGAGGAAAATAGAAATTCGCAAGGGCCATTCATTCTATTCTGGACCACTCTGTGTCTCTTTATAATACCGAAGGAAACAATGATAACTGACAAGTGACATCAATGTCTTGTTTTTCTCAGTCTGGTCAGGGTAAGTGAATATTTGATCTATTCTTAAAATTCTCCATTCTTCTGTTCTACCAGCTAACTTTAAAACTCTTTAACATTTTCCAGCATAGAGTCAAGCTCAATATTGATCACATGTTCCAATATTATAAAAAAATATATATTGAGTTTTTACAGAGAGGAAGAGAGATGGATAGAAACATCGATGAGAGAGAATCATCGATCAGCTGCCTCTTGCACCACCCCTACTGGGGATGTGCCCCCAACGAAGGTACATGCCCTTGCCCGGAATCGAGCTCGGGACCTTTCAGTCCGCAGGCCGATGCTCTATCCACCAAGCCAAACTGGTCTCAGCTGTTCCAATATTATAAACTGGGAGAAATCTTAATAGTGTACCTATATACATGCATACACACACACACACACACACACACACGCACACACACACACACACACGCATATGTATATATGTAGTTGCTAAGGTACATTATAAACCTACCAATTATGGCAGAAACTATCCATGCTTTTTAAAATCTCTCACAGCACAGGGCTAGGAACACACAGCTTGCAATATCCTGCCATTGATGGGCCTAATGGATTAACACTATGCTTTTAGTGATTTATATCTGAGATACGATATCAAAGAATACGTTCAAAAATTCATTTTTTTTTAGATCCAGACTTCAGAATCCCAAGGCAGTTGGCATAAACACAAAATTAAACTCGATTTCTAAAGCTCTGCAACTTTAATTACCCCGGTGACTAGTAAGCCTTTCATTTGGCTCTTCTGACATCAGCTCCGAAATCCTGAGGAGCACTGCCAGCTCTCGGGGTTCCTGCTTTGGGAAAGGAGGTGCGTTAGAGACCCAGTAAATTTCCTTCCAAACCAAAGATGACAAGATTCCATGCAGCCACCACGGATGTAAATTCTCGTTTCCTTATTTACCAGATTCCCATGTGGACGGATTCCCTTTCATCTACATCCAACGCTCTCCCTAATAGCATCCTGTCAGGCAAATCGTGGTTTTGAATTCACACGTAGGCTCTGTCCCCAAACACTCGTGTTTATTTTGACTTTCCTTCATCTCCATCTGGGCGGTATCTTTCGGTGTCGCTTGTGGACGTATAGGTCTTGCATCTATCGCGAAGCTTCTGCCATGTGAGAACACAGTCATCAGAATCAGTATTTTGAGACTGGGGGGCTGGTGGGTGGTGCCCCCGGCGGTGGCTGAGCTGTGTTTGGGAAACTGGCACACGCAACACCAGCCCACAGATCCCCCGGGGGCAGCCGGGGCTGTCGGCTCAGCGTAGTGACATGAAAACCAGCGAGGTTTAAAATACACATCGAACTTGAACGCAGTCTATGTATCTGGCTTGTCTTCATTTGGGGCATTTGTTTGTCAGAGAAGGGGGAAAAAAACAAACTTCTAGGGAAGATAAATAATTATTCTCTATGAACGAGGAAGGCAAAGCAATAAATTATACATACCCTTTTTATTTCTCCTGTCAAGTTTAACATCCCTGTATCTAATTAAAAGTGTTAAAACCCTTTTATGGGCTTACAGTATATTAAATAAATGCATTTTTAAATTTTTTATATATGCACTAACTCACAGAAAGACCTCATTTTGATTAAACTTCCAACTCAGTCATCATCCACTTTATTTTTGATGGGTTTCACAGGAGAGACTTGAAAATCCTTTCTGATGCTCAGGTATTGCCGGAACTTGGTGTAATAGGGATTGTTTTGCTTTCCAAAAGCAATTCTGCTAGATCCAGATGGAGAGACAAGCGTTACCTACATTTATGCTCAACTAGAGCATTTGGCTCCATGGTCCTCTAAGCCCTTTTCACTGGACACATTATTGGGTTTCAGGGGGGACACTGGGATCTGAGGCTAAAACTCTGTTGCAGTAACCCACAGAGAAATGACTGAAGATTTTATACTGACACTAGTGGCCCGGTGCACAAAATTTGTGCAAGGGGGACGAGGATGTCCCTCAGTTTGGCCTACACTCTCCCCAATCTGGGACTCCTCAGGGGTTGTCTGACTGCCAGTTTAGGCCCAATACCTGTGGGATCGGGCCTAAACTGGCATTTGCCTGCTGGCCTGCTTGCCCCCAACTGCACCCTGCCAGCCTGTCACCCCCAACTGCCTTGCCCTGCTGGCCTGATCACTCCTAACAGTCTCTGCTTCGGCCCTGCCACCATGGCTTTGTCCAGAATGTCTCTGATCTAATTAGCATATTACCCTTTTATTAGTATATATACATTTGGTGAAGATTTCTTTGCTGTTTTCTCTTAGTTCAGGTGTTAATCATGAGTAGACAAATTTGCTGGTCTTAACTTTATACTAATTAGCTTTGGGACTGGAAGCAATTCATAATCTTTCTCAAAAGATTTGGAGATTATTTAGAGCTCCCCTCATATTTAATAGAGGAACACAATAAGGTTTATTGAGGTAAAAAGTTTCACTCAGTGTCATCTAGAGATTCTTGTGTTTGAGGTAGGATTTGGTTTTCTTCATTCAGCTCTCAACACTATTTATTCTTTGCCAGACTACCTGCTTTCCATGCTAGTTAAGCTCCCAGATAATAGGGTGAAAGTGACTGAATTTTCTTTTTTTTTTATTAAGAAGAAAATGGATATGGAATTATCTCATTGATATAAGGTTAACTATTAAGATGTTGCCATTATTTATGTGCTTTTATAGTTCTTTTGTTTCTTGGCTTAGATTCCCTATTTTTAAATATATATATATTTTATTGACTTTTTACAGAGAGGAAGGGAGTGGGATAGAGAGTTAGAAACATCCATGAGAGAGATACATCCATCAGCTGCCTCCAGCACACCCCCTACTGGGAATGTGCCTAGAACCAAAGTGCATACCCTTGACCAGAATTGAACCTGGGACCCTTCAATCCGCAGGCCAACGCTCTATTCACTGAGCCAAACCAGTTAGGAGGAGATTTCCTATTTGATGGTGCCATTTCCTTTTTATTTGGGAGCAGAGTTCTAACAGCTCTTCTAGAATCCTTGTCTGCTGGATCTATCACCTAGGTTGCCTTGGGTTTGGTCTTCATCAATAACCTTTTCTCTCTCTTTTAAAAAAAATATTTTATTGATTTTTTACCGAGAGGAAGATAGAGAGGGATAAAGAGTTAGAAACATCAATGAGAGAGAATCATTGATCAGCTGCCTCTTGCACAACCCCCACTGGGGATGTGCCCGCAACCAAAGTACATGCCCTTGATGGGAATCGAACTTGGAACCTTTCAGTCCGCAGGCCGATGCTCTATATCCACTGAGCTTAACCAGCTTCGGCTCACCTTTTCTCTTGATGATGGGCTGCATTTTCCTGTGTCTTTGTAGTGCAGTCATTTGGATCATATTCTGGACATTGTGATTGGTACACTTGGCATTACGTTGTGCTCCTATGGATGTAATGATTTTTTGGTATGTTTTTGGTGGTAGTCCAATTGGCAGGGTTCGAACTCCACTGTGGTGGGCAGCAATAAAATTTATTTTTAGTCTTAGCTGAGTGGCTGTCCCCATATTTTTACCTGAGGGAGTTCAGAAGTCAGCGGGATAGTAAGAGAGATTTTTAAAAATATTCCTCACCCAATGATATTTTTTATTGATTCATAGAGAGAGGGGAGAGAGAAACATTGATGAGAGACACCTAGATTGGTTGCCTCCCACACATATGCACACATGCCACACCAGCTAGGGTCAGGGATCCAGCCTGCAACCTTTGATGGGTATAGAAACTGGGATAGTCGTGAACCAGGATTCTAGCCATTGAGCCAAACCGGCTAGGGCAAGAATTTTTTTCTTTTTTCTTTTTTTAAATTCAGAATTTAGAACTCACCCTCTGTGGATGTCTCTCCTTTGGAATATCTCCCCTCAACTTCTAGTTGCTATGGTCACTTTAAACTTCACCTTCTGGTTCCATAAGACAGTAAGATTCTTTTAGCTTTCAGTAACTCCATTTGGTGCTGACTAGGATTGCCTTCAGGCTAAAGCCCATAAAATTCCACACTTACTGGGTGCCATTCCATTCCCTTCATTTAAATGTAAATTCCCCCAACTTCTCCCTGTTTTGTTCACTGGCCAGTGTCATTAGGTAGGGTTTCCTCCCCCTACTGAATGTAATTGCTTGTGTGTGTGCTTATCTAGATTTAATAGCTACTACCCGTGTAAGGTTAATCTACTAGGATGCACTTCCCATTATAAAAAAGAAGAAAGATTCTTAAAAATTCTCTCAGGAGTAAATTTCATGAATGACTTTTAAAAAATGATCTTTGTTGTTGAAAGTATTACATATGTCCCCCTTTATCCCCATGGACCTCCCCCACCCTCCCACCTCCCCAGCCCCCAGGCCTTCACCACATTATTGTCTGGGTCCATGGGTTATGCTTATGCTTTTGAGTTCTTTTATTCTCTTTCCCCCATTACATAAAAAATAAACATTCTTTGTATAAAGGTGATAGCCATTTTTATCATCTTGCATTCACATATATGGTACATTTAATATTTTAATTAAATATAGAGAACACATTTATTATAAAATTTTAAGAAAATATGGTATGTTATATGCACAGCCCATGGACACAGACAATGGGCAGTGAGGGCCTAGGACAGGGGGTGGGGTGGGCTGGAGGGGTTCAATGGGGGGGGGAATAGGGGACATATGTAATACTTTCAACAATAAAGAATTATTTAGAAAAGAATATATGCTATGTATTCATGCTTAATTATTATTATTATTATTATTATTATTTATTATTTTTTACCTGGATGGCCCTTTGATCCTCATGCTTCTTTGTCAGTATACCTGGAACTTCACTGTATCACCCCGTGTCATCCAGGACAATGATTTTTAGCTTCAGTTTAACCACCAACTCTCTGCCTGCACTGTTTCCACCCGTGCTTGTAACTCTGCTCCCTTTTTCCTTTTACCTGTGGAAGTTTTGACTTACACAGGAATTGCTGCCTCCACAGGTTAATCTTCAAAGTTATCAGGGATAAAGGATCAACCTTTTTTTTTTTTTCAATTTTCATTTTACTTCCCCCTTTTTTTTTTTTTGTTCTGGAGAGTCCCCTTTTCCTCAGAGAACTGTTGCCATTTCTATAGCGTATGTCAAGGCCCCTCCCGCCCTGTCTCCACATTATCTACCAGAATTAAATTAGAAAGATTGCCTATCATCTTTTGGCTCTCCAAGTCCATGTCAAAGTGTGAGAAAATTTGAAAAGAAATGGCTTCATACTGGCGTGTGTCTTCTATTGCCGGAGGGCAGGCAACAACTTTCTGACCTGTTGTACCTGCTGGTTGTTATCTTCCGGGGATAACTTGTGGATTCCTCAGGATGATTTGATGCAAGCATAGCAAGCCTGAAGTCAATGCCTTCATCAATCAATAAGAGTTTCAGAATCTGTCATAACAAGAAGCCCAGAGCTGGGAAACTGGAATATTGGTTAATTCAGCATCTCAGTGCTGTGAAGACTTGGTGTTAGCCTCCCTGTAATAGCTCCTGGCTTTCCCCTTAGGGTTGCTGATGATTGTCTTATGTCTTAGCATCAAGTCTCCAAGCATCTATATCCAGGGACAGGAGTTGTGCCTGCACTTTAAAAAATTAACTAGGAACAGATTTTGCTCAGATCACTCAATAGACAGCTTTTTTAGTCTCACTGGCTAGAAGCGAGATGTGTGCTCCCTGTTAGACAATTGATAGCAAGCGAGAATGGGGTTATTGTCACTGTCCTGGACCCGGGGTAGTGGGTTGAATAGAACCCCTCGCCCCCCTTAAAAATCCATGTCCACCCAGAATCTCAGAATATGACTAGAGTTGAGGTCTCCACAGATGTACTTAGTTAAGGATATTGATAGGATATCATCCTAGATTTAAGGTCAGTCTTAAATACAGTTAGTAAGTGTTCTTCGAGCAAGAGGATGAGAGAATGCAGAGAGAGCCACAGAATGGAAGGCCGGGTGAAGGTAGAGGTAGAGATTGGAGGGATGTAGCCACAAGCCAGGAATGCCAGGTGATCAGAAACTAGAGGAGGCAAGGAAAGATTTTTCTCCAGAGCCTTCGAGAGAACATGGCCATTTCAGCACTGTGATTCCAATCTTCTGGCCTCCAGAGCAGGGAGGGAATAGATTTCTGTTTTAAATCACTCAGTTTATTGTACTTCGTCATGACAACCCAAAGGAACTAATAGGCCAGAGGTTTAAAAACTAAAGCCTCTAGGCCAAATCCTACCTGTTAACTATTGATACTGTTACAAAAAACTGGAAAAGAACAAGCAATACTTAGAGAAATTGAGCTATATTTATTACGCGCGGGTTCAGAGGAAAATGTCTCAAATTCTGGGCCCCAACATGGAGGAATTTTTTCTACTTATATGTTTTTACCTTCTTTGACTCCCAAATATGGGGGTGTTTCTGGCCCCTTTGCAAGTTCTTTAAGAGCCCTTATGTGCTGGGTGGGTATTGAGATCTCAACGAAAGGCCTGGCCTGGTGCCAGCACTGATAACTTAGTCTGGGGAAAGTTTAATGGCCTCTCCGAAGTGGGAGTAGTCTTGTTTTCCTTATTATTTAAGCAGGCAAGCATTTACAGAAGCCAAATAGCAGGGTTAAAATTTCAAACAGCAGTTTTTATATAAGATGGTTGCTTCAGTACAAATAAAATTTTATTGAAGTTTAGCTTTGTGCAGACATTTATGTATTGCCTCTGGATGCTCTTCTGTTGCAGTGATAGAGTTGAATAGTCATTGCAGAGACCTTACAGACAGCAAAGTCTTAAATTTTTACTACCTGACTTCATGCAGAAAACCTTTGCTGACCTACACAAGTAGGGGGGGGGGTCAACTTTTAGGGCCACAGAGAGACCCATCTTCTATGAGAACATGGCTTCTCAACCCCTGAACAAAATGAGGTTCCATTAACAAAGTGGGCAGGGCCAATGATTTATGGTTAGGCAGCCAAAAAGTTGGTTATACGTTGATTAGCTCATGTACCTACTACCACTAAACATGGATTGTACATGAGGATAAGCTAACACCTTTTAGCTGTCTACACCAGTAGCATTAACCTAAGATATTTATCAAATCTGTAGGCTCCCAGGTGGTTTTTGTTATTAATACAATATTGTCAGCGGTACTATATTTCATGTGTTAATGTATTACCAACTTGGCAGCATAAATCATATTTATGGCGATCAACTTGATGTTATAAATTGTGTGTGCAAGGTGCAGGTTACAACTTTTCTTTTTTTATATTTCCGGATTTTTAAATGCTGATATCCAAGATGTGGGGTTAAAAACACTGGTGATTTCTGTCATAATCAAGAAACTGTAGCACTTGTGCCACTTTATACATATGCTCGTGGGTAAGAATATGAAGTCTGG
Organism: Vespertilio murinus; assembly: GCA_963924515.1. Classification (NCBI taxonomy): domain Eukaryota; kingdom Metazoa; phylum Chordata; class Mammalia; order Chiroptera; family Vespertilionidae; genus Vespertilio; species Vespertilio murinus. The sequence continues at coordinate 19,742,481 of OZ004720.1, read as the reverse complement.
GGAAAAAATCCTTATGTTATCTATTGATTTTTGACAAAGGTGTCAAGGTAATGTAATGGGGAAAGTATAGTCTTTTTAACAAATAGTGTTGAGATTATTGGTTATCCACATGCAAAATGATTATATTTGCCTCACACTACACACACATATCAGTTAATAATAAACTATAGACCTAAGTGTAAGGACTAAAACTACTAAACTAGAGCCAAAACCGCTTTGGCTTAATGGATAGAGAGTCGGTCTGCAGACTGAAAGGTCCCAGGTTCGATTCCAGTCAAGGGCATGTACATTGGTTGGGGGCACATCCCCGGTGGGGGGTGTGCAGGAGTCAGCTGGTCAATGATTCTCTCTCATCGATTTTTCTGGCTATTTATCCCTTTTCCTTTCTCTCTGTGAAAAAATCAATAAAATATACTTAACAAACAAACAAAATACTACTAAACTAGAATAAAACATTAAAAAATTCTTCATGATCTTGGGGTAGGCAAGTAGTTTTTAGATATACCAAAAAAAACAAAACAAAAAAAAAACCCTGATTCACAAACAAATACATTGCACATTTTCAAAAGGGGAGGGGCCCTGGGAGATTGAGGCACCCTGGTCATTCCCCTTCCTGCCTCCGTGGAGGTGCCTGGACCTCACCACCACATCTCCTGCCGCCTCTGTTAAGGGGGTCGCTGGGACAGCCATGGCTGGCCTGGAGGCACAGGCTCGCTGGTCCCGCCCCCTGCCCACTGGTCATTCCGGAAAGTTGTACTGCGCTTCGGTCTAATTAGCATATTAGCTCTTTATTATATAGGATTTTTAAAGCACTTCCCCGGATATCACATCTCTGTACTTACTTGAAATGGCACCTCTATACTGTATCATTATTTTAATGCCTTTCTATCCAAGGATCTCTTTTCAATCCTCAAATTTTCTTCCATTTTTTACAATCCACACTCCATTTGTTTTTTATTAGAGTAGCCTATTTTTAATATGATGGCTAGTAAACTGACAGACCAATTGACTTCTTTGTTTTTCTTTCAAAATTACCATGCTATTCTTAAGCATTTTCCTCCTAATGCATTTTATAGAGAAGGTGTGTGTGTGTGTGTGTGTGTGTGTGTGTGTGTGTGTATGTGTATATATGTGACTGAACAAGATTTATTATTATTTTATTTTTAATCAAATGATAGTTGACATATAACATTATATTTCAGGTATGTAACATCGTGATTTTTATACCTTAAAATGTAATCACCATCTGTTACTGTATAAAAATATTATATTATTGACTATATTCTCTGTGCTGTGCAATTTTATATCCCAGTGACTTAGTTATTTTATAACTGGAAATTTGTACCTCTTATTTCCCTTCACCTTTTTCAATTAATGTTATTTTATCCATATAAATGTCCAGAAGTGAAATAGAGGGTTTATATGGTAGCTTTTGAAAAAAATTCTGAAGAACCTCTATAATATTTTTCATGGTGGAAACACCACATTATACTCCCAACCAAAATGCACAAGGGTTCCCTTTTCTCCTTCACACATCCTAGCCAGCACTTGATATTTATTGATTTATTGCTGGTAGCCATTCTGTGAGCTGATATCTCATTGTTTTAATATGCATTTCTCTGATAATTAGTGATATTGAACATCTTTTCACAAATCTGTTGGCTATTGGTATGTCTTTGGAGAAGTGTTTATGCAGATCATCTGACAATTTTAAACTTTAGTATTTTTTTTGTTGAGTTGTATCAGTTCTTCATATATTTTGGATATTAATGTCTTATCAGACATGTTATTTGTAATTATCTTCTCTCATTCAGTAGGCTATCTTTACATTTTGGTGATGGTGTCCTTTGCCAGAAAAATGTCTTTAATCCATTTTGAGTTTGTTGTTGTATATGGTGTAATAAAGCAATTCAGATTCTTTTTTTTTTTGCATGGTTCTGTATAGTTTACTCAACACCATTTATTGGAAATACTATTATTTCTCCATTGTATATCCTTCCTGCTTTGCCATAGATTGACAATATAAGTGTAAGTTAATTTTTGGGCTCTGTAGTCTGTTCCATTGATCTGTCTGTCTGTTTTTGTGACAGTACCATGCTGTTTTGATTACTATAGTTTTGTATTACAGTTTGAAATCAGGGAGAAATACCAACAATTTTTATCAGTCTCAAGATTGATTTGACAATTTACAGTCTTTTGTGACTTTATATAAATTTTAGGATTATTTGCTCTGCTACTGTGAAATACATCATTGGTATTTTGATAAGGTTGTAATAAATTTATAGATTGCTTTGGGTATTACAGATATTTTAATGATAATAATCATTCCAATTTATGAGCATGGCATATTCTTTCATTTATTTTTGTAGTACTTAATTTATTTTATTAATGTCTTACAATTTTCTGAGAATAGGTCTTTTGCCTCTTCTAGGTTTTCCAATTTGTTGACATATAATTGTTCCTACTATTATTTATAATTTATTTGGGGGACTATTAATTTTTTTCTTGATGAGATTGGATAAATTTCATTTATCTTTTCAAACAACTAGTTCTTTTAGTGACTAATATTTTGTTTCTATTTTGTATATTTCTGTTCTGATCTTTATTATTTCCTTCCTCTATAACTTTGACTTTGTTTGTTCTTCTATCTCTAATTTCTTTAGTTGTAAAGTGAGAGCATTTGGGATTTTTGTTGTTGTTCTCTGAGGCATACTCAAATATATTGCCAAGAACTTCCCTCCTAAAGCTGCTTTTGTTGCACCCCATAAATTTTGGAGACTTGTATTTCCATTTTTAATTTTATAAAAATGTATTTTAAAATTTTTCTCTTTAATTTGTTTTTTGACTTATTGGTTATTTAGTAGCATATTTAGTTTTGATGCACTTGTGTGTTTTTTTCTTGTTTTCTTTTTGTAGTAAGTAGTATATAGTTGTGATCAGAAGAGATATTTAATATCATTTCAATTGTCCAGAATTTATTGAGTGCTGTTTGTGGACTAACATATGATTTATCCTGGAGAATGATGCATGTGAATTTGAAAAAAAAAGTCTTATGCAGTTTTTGGATGAAATGTTTTGCATACATCTATTCTATTTGATGTAACATCATTTAAGGCTGTTTCCCTTTTGATTTTCTGTCTGTATGATCTTTTCTTTGATGTAATTGAGTAGTTAAAATCTCCTATTATTACACTGCCAATTTCTATATTTATGTTACTATTTGCTTGATATATGTATTTAGTTGCTCCTGTGTGGGTGCATAAATATTTCTGAACGTTATGTCCTCTTCTTGGTGATTTCTGATATACTTTAATTTTACTGTTTTATTGTTTATTTCTGTCTTGCCCTTTATGGAATTGATTTTACAAATACTTTTGTTCCTTTACATTTTCTTCCTAGCAATTCAGAATTTATGAACCCATTCCTATTCTTTTAGTCATTGCACATATTCCTTTAAAACTTTTAACAATTCTGTCAACAGCTTTCATATCTAGATCTCCTCTTATATAAGAATAAAATTTTTAGTATTTTTACACTTCCCACTACTCTCACTGGCAGACACCACTGCTGAGAACATCTGGGATTTTAGTTCCAGATGGTCCTTTTATGCATTTTTAAAACATCATGTGTCACCAATTATTTAAACTTAACTTTTAGTGATTTCTTTAACCATTTTCTTGTATCTTTTATTCATTGGTTTTATTATTTCTTTTATTGGATTATCCTTTTTTTCCGTCAGAAGTATTTGTGGGTGGCAACATTTCCAATATTTTGCAGAACCAAAAGTCTTTATTTTGTTCTACATATTTTTTAATGCAAGTTTGACAGGGTATTGAATCTCGGTGCAAAATGAGAACATTGGAACATTTTCTTCTATATCCCAGTGCTGCTCTTGAGAAGTAACATATAAATTGAATCCCCATATCTTTGTAAGTAATCTAATATTTTTCTCTTTGGAACTTATAAGGAGATTTCTTTATGTGTAATATTCTCACATTTCATCAGGATGTTTTAAGTTGTGGGCCTTTTAAAACTCAACCTTTTAGCATAAGGTAAATCTTTTCAATATGAAAAAAAATGTGTTTATTCAAATCCAAGCAAATTTCTTCAGTTAGTTTTCTTTTTTCATTTATTTCTCTTTTCCAGAGCTCTTTGCCATGTCTCTTGATTTTGTCTTATTTATTTTGTTTTCTAGGATAAATTTATAGTTTGATTTTCCAGCTTTCGGAGTTATTTTGCTATATCCATTGTGCTGTGATCTTCATATTTATTTTCCTTTGAAGAATATATTTTTTGCCCCAGGATCTGGTTTCTGTTTAATGATTTCATATTTTCTAAGATAACTCTAAGGGCAATGATACAATTTAAAGACTTCATCTCTACATATGTACTTATTTTTTTAAAAAATTTTTGTGTTGGTTTTATTCAATTTGTGAGTCCTGATTTTTTGTGTTTCTCTTTTTACTCCAGGTTTCTTCTGTTTTTGCAGGTACTATGTTTTCTTGGCTGTGTTCTGGTTCCCATGACTGTGGGAGAAGGCTCATGTTGTTGTGTTGGGTGAGATATGCCAGGCAGGATTTGAATTTGGGTGTTAGTATCTTCCACCCAGGGCAAGCCCATCTATGAGGTCTTGGTTCCTTTTTGGGTCAGTGCCAACACAAACTGGCTTTCAGTGGTACAAATACTGGGTAGCCCTGTGAAAGGTCTAAGACAGTGATGGCGGCCCAACAACCTCAGTGTCTCCAAGGGTGTATCACAAACCACCCTTCGCACATGTTTTCCTGTAAAGTATACACTTAAACCTCTTTGGACTTTTCATTCCACAAGCCTTCTCAACAGTCATATATTTTAGACTTGTCTGATCTGGTTTCACTCCCCCCCGCCCCATAACTCTGATTCTATCTGCTTTCTTCGAGAATCATCAAGATGTTTGGTCCAGTGCTTTTAAGTCTTGTTTTTCTTAGTGCTCTCATGAGCTTTCTCTTTTTCCTCCCACAAAAGAAAACTTGACATGTAATGGGAACTTGGATGAGTGAAAGGGCAAACACAGAGGACTCGGACTCATCTTCCTGATGAAGCTTCATCAGGTTTCATTGGGTTTCATCGGTTTGAGATGGTCTTCCCCTAAGGGTAAAGGATCTCTCATCTCTCCATCCATTGACATTCACTCAGTATCTATGATGCAACTGACCTGTTCTTGGGTAGGAGTGCGGGAATGTACCAATGTATGAGATTTAGATTCTTTTTCCCTGTCACCAGGCCCACTTATTGTATACTTTAAACCAGTGGTTAGCAAACTGCAGCTCGCGAGCCACATGTGGCTCTTTCGCCCCTTGAGTATGGCTCTTCCACAAAACACCATGTGTGGGCACCCACATACAGTGCATTGAAACTTCGTGGCCCATGTGCAGAAGTCCATTTTTGGCCCTCAAAAGAAATTTCAATCGCTGTACTGTTGATATTTGGTTCTGTTGACTAATGAGTTTGCCGACCACTGCTTTAAACCATGTTTTATAATATGAAAAGGATGATGGGTAAGAAGGAGATAGAGTGACTAAATCTTCCTTTAGGAAAGTCATGGGGATCTGTTTCATAGATAGTGTGAATTTTGAGTTGTTTCTTCAAGGATAACTAGAGATTTGCAGTCAGAGAATGTGGGTGGGTGTCAGAAGTGGAGAATGCAAAGAGTGACTAGTTGAGCAATACTGCAGAGGTATGGACATGCTGGCATATTTAAAAGTGATCTGTTCTGGGTACCTTGCATATTTGAAAACACAGGAAGAGAGAGGCCACTTGAGTAACATGTGCTAGGAAATGAATACTAGGCACTAATTGTCTCCCATGAGATTTCTCTGGTGATAGTGCTACAATTTTTCCAAATATTTTTTATTGATATTTTACAGAGAGGAAGGGAGAGAGATAGAGAGCTAGAAACGTCGATGAGAGAGAAACATCGACCAGCTGCAAGGTCGCCCTTGACCGGAATCGAACCTGGGACCTTTCAGTCCGTAGATCGACGCTCTACCACTGAGCCAAACCGGTTTAGGCAAGTGCACATGATATTGACATTCATTTACACTATGGCCTCCAATACCTCTTGATTCTTCAGACACCTGCGGACACTGTTGGTCATGGCTTCTCTATGGCAGGTAGTACAGCGTTCTTCATTCTGCATGGCTGTCTAATCCCAGGGCAAGACTTGATGGATACATCACATACTATGATGGGGCCTGGGTCAGTAAGCAGCATTGTCGGTTAACAGTCAATAAATGTTGATATACTGTCAGAAAAATATGATGTCATATAAATCAGGGAGGTGCTCTGGAAAACTCAAACAATCGTTAGGTATAGATAAAAAGAAATGGAGCCATGGGTATGTATAAATGAACCAAAATAAAGCATCCCAAACACATTGCTGGGTGATAATACTGGAAAGGGTTTAAGACTACTCAGTTACTCAAGGGTTTTCACATGAAGTATTACACTTGCTCCTCAGAAGGACTGTTCTATTGTTATCCCCACTTTATACCTGAAGAAACTCTCACAATTCTGTAACTCATTCAGGCCCCGCAGCTAGCTAATGGTGGAAGTGGGCTATTTCTTTCACATGTATGCTCTTTAATTTTCACAACTATTCCTTGCCACCAGGTATATTATGCCCTGATACTCACACACAGGAATGTGGGAACTCTTAGTAGGATATTATATGTTATTAGTATTTTTAAATGTTTTTATTGACTTCAGAACGGAAGAGGGAGGGAGGGAGGGAGGGAGGGAGGAAGAGAGAGAGAGAGAGAGAGAGAGAGAGAGACCGACCAATGATGAAAGAAAATCATTGATTAGCTGCCTCCTGCAGACCCCCCACTGGGAATCAAGACCACAACCTGGACATGTGTCCTGATCAGGAATGAACTGTGATCTTGTGGTTCATGGCTTGATACTCAACCACTGAGCCATGCTGGCCAGGCAGAAATGATATGTTATTATCTATCATGTGTGATAGGTAAATGCGATAGTTCATATTTGTGAGCTTGACAGTCCAGAACCCTCCAGATCCTTAGAAATACTGGAAATATATATTAAAACAAATATTTTAAAACGCATAATGATTTGGCAGGAAAGCAAGGGGAAAGTTCAAAGAGCACAAAAGACATTACTTCAAAAAGAAGCTATACCGAAGGCAGTTTTGCTCTAGGACATTTTCCAATCCCTCATTTCTTAGAGCTTGAATTTGAAGGACCACACCTGGGCAGTGAAAACAACCTGGAACTTGGGCAAAGTGGGAGGTGGGACTCAGATGTTGTCCTAGAACCACTGGCCCCAAGTCAGGTCTCTGGCGTGGAGGACAAAGGGGGAGGGGGGAATTTCCCTTCAGGGGGAGAGGATGGAATGCCTCCAGATGGAAAGAGAAAGACAAGCTTCTCTGCTAATCCTTAACCACATTTCACCCTCACCTAAGTTTAAGTGTAATTCCCAGTTCCTGTGTGAGCCTCATAATTTAGAAGATAAAATTTAAATTGAACCCAGGTTGGTAAGAATCCAAATAAAGAAATGCAGATCCTCATTAAAGAAATGTACTTGAGTCCTACCTGGTTTATCTCGGTAGATAGAGCATTGGCCTGTGGCCTGAAGGGTCTTGGGTTCGATTTTGGTTAAGGGCACCTGCCTGGGTTACAGGCTTGGTTCCCAGGAGGGGGTATACAGGAGGCAGCTGGTCAATGATTAATCGTTCATATTTCTATCTCTTTCTCCCTCTTCTTTCCGCTCTGAAGTCAAGAAAAATACTTAATAAAAGAAATGTACTTTAAATCCAGTTATTATTAGCAATTCCACAGATTTTTGAAGAGTTTAGCTCATCATATACATCAGGAAACAAAGCCTATCAACAAGACAGTATGCATAATAAATTGTAGAACCTAATTGCAAAACCTGTAGGTGGCGCACTTCTCAAATGCAGAATATGAAGTGTGCATGCATAATTATGCTAAAGTGATTTAAAGGAACACAGGGACATAAAAATTCACCACTGATATTTTTCAAATAATGAAATGGATTTCTAAAAATAAAAAACATAATGGGAAGTAAAAAGTCAAATAAAGGATAAAAACTATTAGGATTTTAGATTGAGGTAGAAATGAAAAACTTATTTAAAGAAAATACAAAAAAAAAGTTTCCCAACTTTTCTCACTTTATGGCACCCTTGTTGTGTTATTAATTTTTTATAGCACCTCTAGATCAAAAGAAATACTAAAAATTTCTTTTATTTATTAGTTAGGTCCAAACAACTGTTTAGTAGAACTTTGCATGGTATCCAATAAATGCTGCTGTTTTCTCAAAAATGTAAAACTTCAGTGTTCCCTGCCAGTTCACACTCGATCCCCCCACTCTGTGACCCCTGTGGGGGAATCCTGTATAACAAAAGGCTAATATGCAAATGGTTGTCATGGTCTCACACAGGAACAACCAATCAGCAGGAGGCCGTAGGCATGCGGGATGGGCGGGGCTACATGCACAACCCCTCACCAGGAGATGCATAAAGCACCTCTCGGTCCCTCCCCCTGGCTCCCATGGGTGGCAGTGGTGGCTCACTCCCTCCTCCCGTGCTGCAACTCCTCCTGGCTCCTGTGGAAGCGGTAGGCAGCCTACTATGTGTGATTTTGCGCATAGAGCCACCACATTAAAATATGGGGAAACTTAAAGGCAAGTTAAAGAGACTTCATCCATCGGTCTAGCATTTGTCTAATTAGAGTTTCAGAAGGCAGAAAGGTAAAGGACATTGTGAGTGAATTTTTTTATAATTAAGAAGACAAAGCTATTATAAGCAAGATAAATAAAACAAAATACTTAACTAGACACATTGCCCAAACTTAAGAATACCCCAAAACAAAACACCTGGGAAGTGAAGACAGTTCCATTGACAGCTTACTTCCTGAGTAGTAATGGATTATCTTAACCACAGAGAATCACAAATATTTTCTTTCACGTTTGCTGTATATGTATGTGTGTGTAGAAACTATTTTCAAATTGGAACTCATGCAATAAATAGGTTTGCATCCTACTTTTTTCAATTAACACAGCATGAATATTTTATTTACTTATTTAATGTAGTTTGATGTTTAAATAAATGATTAATGTGCTAGACACTGTTGTAAGCAATTCATAAATATTAATTTACTTAATTTTAATAATAACCCCATGAGGTCTTTTTCCATTTAGCAGATAAAGAGACAATAGTCCAAAGAGGTTAAGTAACTTCTTTAAGGACACTTGGTTAGTAAGCAGAGTCAGGATTTGAAACTAGACAATCTGGTTCTGGGTTCTGTGTTCTTAATCCCTAACACCTTGTTACCTTAAATGTTTTACTACCATGTTAAGCAATTTTGGGAAATAAGAGTTTAATATCTGTAATTTGGGGCATTTACAATAATAAGTTAAGCAGGATTTTTTTTTGTTTTGTTTTTTTTACATATAGATAGTTTTTGTTAGTTTACATTATAAGCAATACTTGATAATTGTCCTGTTGCTTACTTGTTTTACTAAGTTGTTAGTTTCTTAAGATACATTTTTAGAAGTTAAACTAATGTCCAAAACTTATGAATTTCCTAAAGTCACTTATAGAGCCAATCCACTATATGGTAAGATTTTCTTTAATTCTGTGACTATACCCTCAGTGGAATCTTGCTAATATTGAGCATAAGAACTATTCTAGAGATTAATAACTTCTGATAATATTTTAAAAAGGTTAAAAATATAATTTTATCTTGTTTGCAATTTCTTAATTTACAGAAAATTTTGCATATTTTTTTACATGTATGATAAGCCAGTTGTATTTCTTCTTCTTTAAAAAAAATATTTTATTGATTTCTTTTTTGCTAGGAGAGAGATAGAGTTGGAAACATCAATGAGAGAGGATCATTGATCAGCTGCCTCTTGCAAACCCCCACCTGGGGATGTGCCTACAACCAAGGTGCATGCCCTTGACCGGAATTGAACCTGGGACCTTTCAGTCCAAAGGCCGATGCTCTATCCACTGAGCCAAACCAGTTTTGGCTGTATTTCTTCTTGTCTATGATCTTTGCTGGTTTTCTCTAAAGACATTGGTAGACATATCTTCCTAACATATAGTAAGACTGGTAGTTTGGTATGACATATTGTGTCATGTTTAACTTAGAGCATTTGACTTTTATTTACTTATGTGTTTTCAGCATTTTGCAATCAAATTGTGCATTGTGTGTTTGTATCTTCTTTTGTTCTTGTGATTAGATGATCCTTTCTCATCCCAAAGTTATATAATTATTCACCCATATTTTCTTATGATATTTTCCTATTTTAATTTTACTTCATTTCATTTCGTTCATTAAGCCATCTGCAGTGTTCTTTGCCGTATATACTAATATGAAGATCTATTTTAATTCTATTTTCCAAATGGTTTACACTGCTAATAGCTCCAACTTTCCCCCTATATTTCTGTTCTTCTTTGAAACAAAACTCTTATAAAGACAGTGGTCCCTAAGGAGAGACTCATTTTTCTATATTTTTAAATGATTATTCTATCAATAAAAATATTTTTTAAACATATATTTTTATTGATTTTAGAGAAGAAGAGGGAGAGAGAGAAACATCAATGATGAGAGAGAATCATTGATTGGCTGCCTCCTGCATGCCCCTGCCCTCACTGGGGCTGGAGCCCGCAATCTGGGCATGTGGCCTTGATTGGAATTGAACCTGGGACCCTTCAGTCTGCAGGCTGAAGCTCTATCCACTGAGCCAAACTGGCTAGGGCCTCTCTGTCTTAATCATAATGACTTTGTCAAATATATTTCATATCTGGTAAGGCAGGTCTTAATTATTATTATTTTTTCACAAAATTCTCTGTGTTATTATTAATTTTTATGGCAGCTTAACTTAAAAAAGTACTTTGTCATGTTCCAAAATCAAGTTGAGTTTTTTATTGAAGTTTCATCATACACGCACATTTACTTGAAAAATATGAATATCTTTGTATTATTCTCTCTTCCTTTCCAGGAATAAGGTATGCCTCTCCATTTACTATTATTTATATTTGTTTTCTTTTTGCTATCTAAGTTTTGTATTTCTATGTTTTGTATATTTTTTCCAAAGTTTCTCTTTTTTCTGTTTGTTTAGTCTATGTTTCCCCCCTGCTATGCTTCTGTTATTGCTACCTTTTTTTCCATTATATGATTTCAAAAGATTATTTGCAGGTAGATTTTTTTTTCAAATTCCTATCCAGCAACATTGTTCAATTATCTCATTAGTTACAGTAGATTTCCCATTTATTCTCTTGGGTTTCCTAAGTAGACATAATTATAATTTTGTCTTTTTTCTTCCTTATATTTAGTCTCAAGCTGTAATGCCTTGGCTAGATTTCCACAACGGTGTTAAATAATCACAGTAGTAACTGGTCTGTTTGTTCCTCTCACTCTTAAGTGGCTACTGGTTTAAGATGGCCATTTTTCATCATACTAAGAATGTATCTTTTTAAAAAATATATATTTCATTGATTTTTCACAGAGAGGAAGGGAGAGGGATAGAGAGCTAGCAACATCGATGAGACAGAAACATCGACCAGCTGCTTCCTGCACACCCCCTACTGGGGATATGCCCGCAACCAAGGTACATGCCCTTGACCAGAATCAAACCCGGGACCTTTCGGTCCACAGGGCGACGCTCTATCCAATGAGCCAAACCAGTTTCGGCCCAAACCCTTTGATAACTTATTGATTATTACCCTGTTTGTTGGTGTATTCCAATGTGCTATTCCTTTTCAATGGAATCCTGATAGCTTTTTGCTTTTCTAGTAAATAGCCTTGTTTAATTCAATTTTTAAATTATAACTCTAAAATTGTATGTAGCATTCTCATTTGTAGTTACACTTGTTTTAATTTTCCCCGTTTATCTTATTAGTTTTTTAAGAGGTTTGCCTAATTAATGTTAAATGCTACCAATAGTAAAGCATTTAAGACTTGTACCCCACCATTTGGATACATTTTGACTTGAGTTCATTTTTATCCTCCAAAAAACTGGCTTCTGTTTTAGTTTGCCTTTTATTCTATATTCATTTAAGAGAGTGATTTTTAATTTTCCACTGATTAAGTTTTCGTTCATTTGTTAAATGATTGCTTTTATTTTCTCTTTGTATTGCAATGCGGTCAGAGAATGAGATCCATGTAATTCCTGCTACTGAGAATTTATTGGTGCTCTTTTCATGATTCAGTAGATTAGCTTTTTAATGGTCCATGTTCACTTAAAAAATAAGTTGCTTCCCTACTTGTAGTGAAGGCAATTTTATTAATCAACATCTTCAATTATATAATGTTCTCTATATCATTTAATTCTGGGGGATCAATTTTATGACTTAATATGTTACAGTCTCTGGCATAGTACTTTTGCTAATTTTGCCTCATATTGCCGTTTATCAGTTTCTCTTTGTATACTGGTTCTCGTAATTTTTTTTGCATAAAATGAATTACCTATTTGTTAGGAAATTATTTGTTTTCACTGTACTATTTGACCTATATGAAGTTCCCTCACGTGTTGAATTCTTCTTTGACTGATAATTAATATTTCCGATCTTGCTTTCTGCTCATGTTGTTTGGGGAAATATGAAAATTAGCTTCCAGCAGCATGTACTGACTGTGGGACCCTTCCCCTTTCTACAACACAGGGAGCCTCCACGTTGAAGGAAAGCCACTGTTGATACTCCATCACTGTTTGTTTCTTTTCTGACAGTAGACTTTTCTGAACATACTTGTGGTAGGAACACTTTGGCTGCCTTGCGTGGTTTTCAGATTGTTGTGGCCTTGAGTCTTTGGAGCAGAGGGCAAAGCTTGCTTCCAATTTCCTCTTGCATCCAACAGTCTACAGCTTCATTATTTTTATCGTGTATGCTTTTTTGAACCTTCCCACGTGTGGAAATTGCGCCTAAATTCCAGCCATCAGTGAATATCTGTCTGTTCTTTGGAATTGGTTATATTTTCTTTTTCTTCCTTTTTTTGCATGTGGACAGCTGATAGAGACAACGTTAGGAGCTGTTAGTCCAGTAAAAAAAATCTACTACTGGAATGCTTCTGTAGAGATGTGGTGTATTGTATTTTTAAGAGCTTTTATCTGCTCAGAGTGTAACAGGCCACTCAACCAGGAGAGGATCGGAGTCCAAAAAAAGTCATACGTCTCTGTTGGTGGGAATGGAGAGAGAAGTGACTGGATAGAGATGTATCTGGAAGGCAGAGTCTGTAATATGGAAAATAAACAAGTTTGTATGTGTGTGCAAGACTGTAAACTGGGAGTTGGGAGGGAAGAACAAAAGTCTGAGAGGATGTTAAATCAGTGATGAACTTCCAGCACAAATAAGTGAAAATATTTAGCATATTGCTAGAGGAAGAATAACTTTTCATCCTCCCCTGAGGGCATACTTATGAGAAATATTGATGTGAGAGAGAAACATCCATAGGTTGCTTACTGTACACGCCCTGACCTGGTATTGAACCTGAAACCTGGGTATGTGCCCTGACCAGGAATCACACATGTGGTGGATTGGACAATGCTCCAACCAACTGAGCCACACCAGACAGCAGACAGGGCAGAGGGACAACTTTGAAAAGAAGAGTAATTATAGTTATGTAAAGAAGGGGTTCTATTTTATAAAGAAATGCACAGGGAAGAAGTAAAAGGCAATGTTGTAGAACAACAGATAAAGGTGAAAATATATTTAAAATGGTCAAATCAAGGAGATGGGTAATAATGTTTATTTTATTACTAGAGGTCCATTGCACAAAATGCATGCACTCAGGGTGAGGGTCTCTCAGCCTGGATTGCAAGAGGGTGCAGGCCAGGCCGAGGGACCCCAACCAGTGCACAATCATGGCTAGGGAGAGACATGGGAGGTTGGCCAGCCGGGGAGCGTTCACGGGAAGGCTCCAGGGCATGTCCAGCCTGTCTCGCTCAGCCCCAATCGGCTGGACCCCAGCAGCAAGCTAGCCTACCTGTCAGAGCATCTGCCCCCTGGTGGTCAGTGCATGTCATAGTGAGTGGTTGAGTGGCCTTAGCATATCATTAGCATATTATACTTTGATTGGTTGAACGAATGACCAGACAACCGGGCACTTAGCATATTAGGCTTTTATTATATAGGATTCTCTAAAGCAACCTGACCATGCTGGCACTATCATCTTGGGCTGCTGGTGAAGGAGCGGAGGGGAGAGCAAGAGAACCCTCCGCTCTGCAGGCCAGATAGAATAGCAGAATGGGCCGGATCCGGCCCATGGGCCATAGTTTGCCCATGGCTGGTCAAAGCCCTTACAATATCTTTGAACTAATCGTTTTTCTCTTAGGAGGCAGGCAGTCACAATCATCCAAGACATGGAAAAACTTGTGAACAAAGTTGTTTGTCATAGCACTTTCAGAATAAATATGTAAAACAAACAATCTTAAATTTGCAAACAAAAAACAAATTATGATTTAGCCACAGAGTGGGAAACTGTGTGCTAGGACAAATTATGTTTTTCAGTAAGAGTTGATGGTGCAGAAAAACACTTTCCAAACTAAATAAAATCAGCGTATAAAACCATGTAAAATTGTAATGTCTGTGACTGAAGGAAAGTACATGAACATTTGCCAAGTGTTTATATCAGAGTTATGAGATCACAGATTAATTTAATTACCATATTTGTACTCTTCTATGTATTTCACAAGTATTTAAAATGGTGTTTATTTTCTGATGAGAAGAATGTTTATTTAAGTAATGTAACAGGAATGAAATTATTAAGGGGCGGTCTAGGTGCCTTTCGAAGAGAAAAGATTGTCTCTCTTTGTTCATACAAGCAAAAGAGGCAAAAGAGGAGGAAAGTCAAAGTGAAAACTCCAGAAAAGGCGAGTGTAGGTTCAAAGTGATTTTAAACAATGGCTTGTGCCCTAACTGGTTTGGCTTAGTGGATAGAGTGTTGGCCTGCAGACTGAGAGGTCCCCAGGTTCGATTCCAGTCAAGGACATGTACCTTGGTTGCAGGCACATCCCCAGTGGGAGGTGTGCAGGAGGCAGCTGGTCGATGTTTCTCTCTCATTGATGTTTTTAGCTCTTTATCCCTCTGCCTTCCTCTCTGTAAAAAATCGATAAAATATACTTTTTAAAACAATGGCTCCTAGCCTGTGCATATTATAAACTAGGACACACTCTTGCCATCAGAAGTTCTGAATATCTCTCAATGCCCCTCAGTGACACATAACCTAAGGTTCCCCGAACCACTCAGCAAATGTGTTATCCCTCTATTGCTCATCCTTTTCAGGTGTTTTTTTCCAATGAATTGAAATTCCTCCATGACTTCTCATTATTAATTATTTTCTCCACACTGGGGACTTCTGTGGCTCCTGTTGCCAGGAGGGTAATAGGCGTCTGGAAAATGTGAAATGATTTGCCTACATGTACAATGTAAAGTTGAATCCTCTGGTCAGCTGCCACAGAGGAAGTTAATTTTGGAGTTATTATCCACTGTAATTTATATGCAGCTGCAGCCCAAATGGCCAACAGATGCTGAATGTTAGCTGGAAGTCCATCAGATCTATATTTTTCCCCCCTACCAACTATTCCAATTGCCGAAATGAAGGAGAAAAATAATAAGGTAGAGAAACTCCAGAATGAGGCAATTAAAATGATCAAGGGGATGATTGAGTAGTAAAGAAAAAATAACATTTTTTTCCCCAAAGTTGAAAGATAAATGGTGAGAGAAGATGAATGTTTATAATATTAGGAAAGGCAAATATAAATCCATTTCCAATTCTGGATACATACTTGCGGGCATGATTTGAAATCTAAGGGAGGAAGACTAGGGTGTCTGTGGATAAAATAATGGAGAAGAAAGTAAAGAGGGAGGTGTGTTATTCGTTTTATAACAGGACCTTTGTTCTAGTCCAAGGGTGGGCAAACTTCTTGGCTCGAGGGCCACAATGGGTCCTTAAATTGGACCGGATGGCCCGAACAAAAGCAACCTGACCATGCTGGCACTCTCATCTTGGGCTGCTGGTGAAGGAGCAGATGGGAGAGCAAGAGAACCCTCTGCTCTTTCGGCTCCGAGGGCCGGATAGAACAGCCGAATGGGCCGGATTCGGCCCGCGGGCCGTAGTTTGCCCACGGCTGTTCTACTCCCACCTCTGCCACCAACTATTCACATGATATTTACTTTTTTAGAACTCACATTTCTTATGGATAGAGTCAGGAATATAATTAGTTGGGCTTGAGAATATTTTGATTGGAAAGGTTTGTTTTATCTTGCCATACAACAGTTTTAAATATTTAATTGTAATTTACTATTCTCAAAATATTATACAGACTGAAAGTACAAGAAGGTTTGGGAAGGGTTTGCCTATACTTTACGCTGTCAATACAATACTAATTATTACACGAAATTTAGTAGTTCCTAACAAGACACTTAAATAACATGGCTAAGACTTGCTTTCTCAAGATCATCCCAAGCAAGGGTAGCTAGATGGAGCACAGGTGCTTAGTCCTGCTTGTATGTGTGATCGGTTAGTCTGGGAGAAAGCACACACTAGTGTAACTTTAGAAGGATAAATTGTCAAAACACTTAGGGAATTCTGCTCTTATGCCTCTTACTCTATTTCTTTGTACCTAATGGTGATTCCCACAACACACTTTGAATGGATCACATCCCTGGGACAAATGTAAAATCAGTGATGAACCATAGCCTTTTGCTTGTAGGAAGGTAAACTCACCCACTCCCACCTCCCAAGGCTATGATTTGTAATCGAAGCGTATCTATACTTAATGATGCTTCTTCCTGGGGCTAAAGAATATGTCCCGACTGACTCAAGAGTTGGCTTGTGCTATGCTGATCACTGACTTTTTTTGTTGTTGTTGTTCTCAGTCTCCTCTTATCCCCAAAACCAAAGCTGACAGCCAGAGTACAACCTTTCAGAATGAGCTGTGCCAGGCAGTGTAGTCAATTCCCCAGAAGGAGGAGCTTGCTAGATATTCGAGAAGCATGACTATTTCTAAAGAAATATAAAATACCAGATTACAGATGTCATCAGAGGCAAAAATACTAGGACAACTGAACTACAATAATTAAAAGCAGTTTGACAAAAATCAAACATGGTAAGAGATTATCAATTTGAATTGAGGCAAGAAAATATAAAAAATAACTAAGAAGAGCCACAACCGGTTTGACTCAGTGGATAGAGCGTCGGCCTGTGGACCGAAGGGTCCCAGGTTCGATTCCGGTCAAGGGCATGTACCTTGGTTGCGGGCACATCCCTGGTGGGGGGTGTGCAAGAGGGAGCACACCTCTGATTGATGATTCTCTCTCGTTGATGTTTCTAACTCTCTATCCCTATCTCTTCCTTTCTGTAAAAAAAAAATCAATAAAATATATTTTAAAAAATAACTAAGAAGAATATTATATATAAAAATAAAATAGCTAAATTGAAAAAAAACAGTAGCTAGATTAATAGCATAAAGCATACAGCTAAGGAATCAATCTTTTACATCTCTGGGAGATCATACTGAGCAAATCTTCAAGTTGGAAAAAGACAAATATTATAAAAGAACTAAGAAATACGAAGGATAGAAATAGCTATAGTTCTACCTGATAAATGGAGATATTAGAAATAGAGAATGTTGTTAATTGAGGTGAGAAAATATTTTAAACAAATTTCTTAAAATTAAAAAAAAATACTTATAGATGGGAAGAGTTCAAGGAAGGTGAAATGGAAGAGTAAGAGAAAATCCCACTCCTAGAAATATAATTAAATTTAAGAACATTAAAATCAGAGAAAATTCTAAGTACAGAGAAAAAAAGAGTAAGAATTAACAGATTTTTCAACAGCAACACTGGATACAAGAAGACAAGCATTTACAACCTAGAGTCTATATATAGAAAAGTTTTCATTCAAATACAGGGGTATGATAAATATATTCTTACAATTATAAGATCTCAGAAACTTTGTGAGAATCTTATAATTAATTGGGTTAAAGTAGACTTTTATAAAACATTCAAATAAAATGCAAGAAAAAAATCTAGGAGCTTTGTGAAATAAGGGTGATTAAATGCCTTGGTAAGGTTTTCTATTGTATTTTAAAATAGAAAAGATAAAATAGAAAAGACTTTGAAACTCTAGATCTGTACTGTTGCTGCAGGCTATTTGAAATGTAATTATTCTGAAATTAAATTGCTATCATAATAAACATAAACAATAGATAAAATAAAATTGCTGACTACTAACACATATAATCAAAATTGTAATGACAGCCCTTGTCTGTACGATGAAACAAGAATTTAAAAATTAGAAGCATGCAAATTAGAAATGAGAATATGTGTCATGTGCATTTATATAATAATTTATGTAGAAAAAAACACCAAATAATCGTAAGCAAACCCTTATAAATGTGGGTGAAGGGATTAGAAAAATAAAATACAAGAGGATATTTGCTCTTTTATATAACAACTAGAAGCCCAGTGCATGAATTCCTACATAGGTGGCCCTTGGCCTGGCTGGTAATCAGGGCTTTGGGAGGTTAGCTAGCCACAGGAGGTTGTCTGTGGTAGTGCACTGACCACCAGGGGCAGCTTCTGAATTAAGCATTTGCCCGCTGGTGGTCAGTGCACGTCATAGTGACTGATAGGTAATTCAGTTTTTCAGCCGCTTAGGCATATATATGGCTAAAAACTAAAAAACATACTTTAAAAAATGCCATTTGAAAGATAGTTGAGATTACCAACTATCTACAAGATGTCTACAAAAAATTATAAGCTTTATTTAGAAATATTAAAGGAGACCTAAGTAATTGGAAATTACACATGTCCATGTATAAAAAGCCAATACAATATAGATACCAATTATAATTAAACTCACCTAGATATTCAATATAATTGAATTAAGCTATCAGTAGTGTGTGTAACGGGTCTTGATAAGATTTTTCTAAAAACCTGTATGTTTGATAAGGTCATAATTCAAAGTGATGAACTATAATGAGAGACTTGTCCTACTCAATATCAGGATTTATTAAAAAGGTATGATAATTAAAACAGTGTTAGTATTGGCATACTGATGGTCAGACTGACAAATAGAATTGAATAGAAAGTCCCCAGGACCAGTCCCATGTATACAGACATACAATAAATAAAGGGTGCATTTATTTAAACAAAATAAATGCACCCTTTTATTTAAAACAAAATAGTGAGTGTGTGGGCCCTAACATGTAAGGGCTATTTAGGTTAAAATCCCAGTTCTCAAATTATCTTTCCATCTAACACAACGTGCCTGAACCAACCATCTCAACTCTTGACAGTGTGCAACAGTTTGTGCACAACCTGAGGAGGAAAAAGCAAAATGTGTAGAGAGATATGATAATGAACATTTTAGTTTTACCTCTGAACCCAAACAAGAACAGAGAAACGGTCACAACCAAACCCATGCTTTTCCTTCCTATGGCCCATGGTGGACCAGAGGGTCATGGGGTCAACTGGTTCTCCATCTTGATGCTTTTGATCTTTTCCTAAGTGGCTTTACATTCACTCCCTTGGCTGCCCCCATTCTGCACATGCTGTTTCTCTGCATGCTCAGCAATGTTGGTGACCTTGTGTTCGGGCCTTTGACCTTGTTCCTTGGAGCTCATTCTTCTTTTCCTTGGAGCTAAGGGCTGTCATGACATGTTTTCTCAAAGGGTCACCCTTGATAGAGTCTTCAGAAAACTCAGAGTTGGGTTGGAGAATGTTTGCACATTTTTATATTGAGCTGAAAATATGCTTACCCTCAGATAAGCAGGCAAGATTTCAAGACAAAACTGAGACAACACAATTCTGTCCTACTTTTCCCACCCATGCACTCACCGGGTTCATAGTTGTCATTTTCAGGACCAATTATCAGCCACTGTGATTTTTTTTTTCTTTTACTGTTTTGCTGGAGGGCTCATGAGATATTCATATAAATAGAACGTGTGGCTAACATAACATACCAGTATTATCCTGGTGTGAAATCTCCCTATGTTCCTCTGGTTTTCAGCTAGTACCATATTGAGGAATACTGAATTTCAACTTGAATGCTGACTTCAATTATTTATAAACCTAGTTGCCAAGTCCCCTTGGCATGCCCATGAACAATTCATGGTCTGCCTAGATTTAGCCTTTTCCAACTTGCTGATTAGAACCAAAACTTTATAAGGCTCTTACACTTTTAATCCCATGATCATCACAAAAGATAATGATGAATGATAATGTTTCGGTGTTAATGAGGGAGTAAATAGCAAGTTAACAACGTCTGCAGATGGATTTAAATGAGAAGTTGTTAACATCAATAAGACCAGAAAGAAAACACCAAAGGTTCTAAAAAAGTAGAAATATACAAAAGGAAAAGGAAAAAGAAACAAAGTGAGATTCAACTAATATGATGCATACAATTGTAGTGAATAAATTACTAATTAAAAATAACCAGCTACTGTCCTAAAGAGAGAAAGGGCCAGAAAAGAATATCTAAAGGGGATTTTATCTGTGTCTTGAATTAATTCCAAGGACTTTATTCTATGGACTTCCAAAAGTATCTCTAAATCAGTGACCAGTATTATGCTGGTAAATATTTAACAAAGGGATCACTGACCAAAAATAAGTGTGTGTGTGTGCATACATGCATGACAATTTTACTGATATAAAAATGCATAGTATACATTTACAAATAATATATATATATATTATTTCAAGCGACTGGAAGGAACAGAATGACCAGTTGATATGACTCACACTGCAACTGGCCAATTAGCCTGATGAGGATGGTGCTAACCCCTGGCCGGCCCAGGCCCATCCTCAATTGCCCCCTCCCCCCGAATTGGGGGCTAGCCAGCTAACCTCCTGGGTTTCCTCCCCACAGCCAGCCTGTTCTAATTGGCTGATCAGGGCGGGCTGGCCAGACCACACCCATGCATGAATTTGTGCACCCTGCCTCTAGTACAGCTGTAGGCAAACTATGGCCTGCAGGCCGGATCCAGCCTGTTTGGCTGTTCTATCCAGCCAGCGCCGAAAGAGTGGAGGGTTCTCTTGCTTTCCCCCCCACTCCTTCACCAGCAGCTCAAGATGAGAGTGCCAGCATGGTCAGGTTGCTTTTGTTCCAGCCCGCTGGTTCAGTTTAAGAACCCATTGTGGCCCTCAAGTCAAAAAGTTTGCCCACCCCTACTCTAGTAACTACTCTTTATTGTAAATTTAGTAAAGATAATTATTTCTTATAGAATACTGTTTTGGATTTTTGTCAAATTCTTATGCCCGTAGCCCATTTATGATTAACAAGGATAGTCCTAACATTAATATTGGTTAATATTTTCATTTATATTGAATAAGATAAAGGTAAAACAACAGAGATATATATCAGAATTTCTTTTGTTTGTCTGTGATTTAAGCAACTCCTTTGAGTCAAATAGTGGTCTTAGAATATACTCAAAAGAATATTTCCTCAATTTTTGTGCTATTCACACTGTAGTGCACATTGCACATTATACTGTGCTAGTTGCAGACATGATAGACTTTTAAGTTTAATCTCTATTATTAACATTTGTCATCATTCTCTTAAGTCTAGACAATCAACAAAGCAATTCAACCACTGATTGTACTGTTTGCTGATTTTTGTGGTATAAGTACTCTCATCATGGACAATTTCACTCTTCCAAATTGATGACACTGAACATGGACTTGGAAATAGATACACAGTAGCAAACATTATATCATGTTTTCAGCATATGGAGAAAATAGACTCCAATAACTTTAAGGATATAGGTAATAGGTAAAAATTATAGTAAAAAATTAGGGAATGGTAGCTTTTGTATATTCATCACCTTTAACATATAATTTATTTAGCCAAAAGTTTATATGATTCATAAAATTTCTGAAAACTCAACAAGTGGCTCTCACAAGTTGGTATGGCTTTTCTCCTGAGCCTCACACCTAATTTCTACTGTGCTGGACATGAGAGGATTCACAAACCCTACATGTTCACAACCAAGGTCATCTACTAACTGGTGACTATGATTTTCTCATCCAAGCAACCACACAAGCTGGAAACATACAAGACCTTTAAGACTCCATCTTCCCTCAGCAAGATGAGTAATAAATGAGCATTTATCATGGGCAGGATATTAAAAAAGGTAAGATACAGTTTTTCTAAGTAAGTTTCTGATGTAAGTTTGGAGACTAAATGGCTGTATATAGTTTTTTAAAAAAATATTTGGTAAGATACTCCATGTGCGCAATTCTCCACTATGAACAGAAAGTCTAGTTGAATATAAGAGGCAGGGAATTTCTCTAGTGGGCATCATTCATATTCAGACATTCATGGAGGAGGTGGGCTCTTAGGAGCCTGGAGTGCTAGAGTAGTAAAGTGAATGAATCTTAAGCAACTATTGATAATTCTCGAGCAGCAACATGGCATAAAGAAAATACTTCAAACGAATTTTATGTCCAAGTTCTGCACAAGAATCTGAAGGAATTGGCCATTTGAGAAGGGAGCTTTATAAGCCAACCACCCCAAATGTTATGAGCTGAATTGTGTGACCTACATTTATATGTTGAAATCCTAACCCCCAGTGCTTCAGAATGTGACTGCATTTGGAGATAGGGCCTTCAAAGTAGTAATTAAGGTCCTATGAGTGGTGGGCCCTAATCCAATATAACTGGGGTCCTCATAAGAAAAAGAGGTGAGGACACAGACAACACAGACTGGGGGAAGACCTTGTGAGGAATCAGCCAGAAGGTGGCCATCAATAACCCAAACCTGCTGACACCTTGATCTTGGACTTCCAGCCTCCAGAACTGTGAGAAAATGAATTGCTATTTGTAGTGTTCGTTATGGCAGCTCGAGAAGCAAGGGTGAGAGCAATGGGAGTGACATGAGGGAAGTCAGTATGAGGTTCACTGCAGAGGAACAATGAGAAGGACCAAGAAGCACTAGGATTTGGGGCAGCATTTAGGACGAAGGCTCTAACAAACCCAATCCAAATGCTGGGCCCCCCACAGGCCTTTGTCCTTCTCAGGTAAGCTCAGTTTACTTCCTGACACCCTTCAGCCTTCTCATCTATCCTATCCCACCACTCCCTGTGCTTTGTCTTTTTTTTCAGAAGTCTGCCAATCTTCTTTCATTCCCAGTCACCCTTCCTGTAGGATAACGCTTTCTCTGACTCCTTATCTTTGGTATTGACTGCACCACAGTTCCCAGTGATGGATCTGTCTGTACCCTAATTAGTCATAGAGTTTCAGGTGGATGGGGTCATTTCTAGGTGTATTTTTTAGAGCTAGAGCCAAACACCACATTTGACCTGCAGCTTGTGCTTAAAAACATACTTACTCATTGTCTAAGACTGTACTGTTCAGATCTCATCATCTCTGGGCAGCCTATAGCCGGGACAAGCTTCACTCTCCAAAAAAAAAATATTCATCTGATCTGACAATGGTTGATGCCTTCACATATGTGCTTGATACTTTATATTCTCTTTAATGGAAAAGCATATCAGCGTATTGTATTGGTTGGTTTCTTTCTTTCTACTGTTGTTCCTTTGTGCTTTTCCTCCTCCCCCACTTCTCCCCATCAGACAATTCGGGTTGTGAAATCCCTGATGGGTGGGCATTGCTGTTTCTGTATCTGTGCCCTTCCTATTGTTTTCTGCCATCTCCCTGAATCGAGCTTTCAGCTCCACGGTTGGCTGCTCTTGGGGCCATGGGATAAATGGAAGATAAATTCATAAACGCTGGACTTGGAGAGTTTTCCTTGGCATCTCTTTTTAACGGACTCTGGGAGACGAACTCAATTTGAAATTGTAATCACATTGAAGAATGGGTGATTATTCCATCGATATATTTTGGGCGCCTGTTATCGTATGGGAGCTGGAGACACAGGGGGAGAAAACAGCCCCTTCTTGAGGAGCTCAGGGTCAAGGAGACACTGCTAATAAAATGACAGGTGCTCAAACAGTAGCATTTAGAACTGTTTGTTGGGCACCGGATGACTTTGAATTTGTTAGAAGAGGATAGATACCCAGAGGAGGCGAGGCCTGAATACTACAGTCTTAGGTTTGGCAGAGTTTGTCAAGTTTGATTTGATGAAAGGGAAGATTGTACTGGTAGAGACCAAGTGGGCAACTCAGCAGGGGTGGGTTATAAAGAAACGTTTATCCCCGTCAAGAAGTCTAAGCATGAAAATGTGTAAAGGGTGTTGAGGGACAATTATGTTCACATGAAGGGTTAGAGAGCTCTCTCTCTCTCTCTCTCTCTCTCTCTCTCTCTCTCTCTCTCTCACAGATGGCTCTGTCAACTACAGAAATAGACTAGAGGCAGGAAGATTCGTTTTTATTTTATCCTGAAGATAATGGAGAGCTTTCTTATATTTGCATGGCAGTGATTTGGGTGGTGTATCAGTTTTCTACTGACCACGTGGTTTTAAGATTGGGGCCTCTATTTCTTTTTCTTTTTTTAAAATATATTTTTATTGATTTCAGAGAGGGAGAGAGAGATAGAAACATCAATGATGAGAGAGAATCATTGATCGGATGCCTCCTGCACACCCCACACTGGGGACTGAGCCTGCAACCTGGGCATGTGCCCTGACCGGGAACCGAACCGTGACCTCCTGGTTTATAGGTTGATACTCAACCACTGAGCCATGTCAGCCAGGTGAAGTCTCTATTTCTTGCCGGCTGTTAGTTGGGGACCACTATTAGCTCCTAGAGGTCTCTTTCCTGTATTCTAGATCTGACACTCTTGCCTTGATAAACCAGGATGCTGGAAGGCATGGAGAGCGCCTTCTCTCCATGCTGTCTCTCTGGCTCAACAGGGGAAGGGTCTTGATTTTAAGGATTTATGTTATTATATCAAGCCCACCTGAATAATCCAGATAATCTCCCCCTTTCAAAATCCTTAACTGACTCCTTGGGCCATCTTGCAGGAATTAGAAGGTGGACATTTCTGAGGGGCCATAATCTGCTTACTACAGTAGGTGACCCTACATCTCCCTCCTGTTTGACCCTTATGTCCTATAACATGATTTTGGCTCCTGGCACTTACGCCTTGTTTGCTCTTAAAATTTCTGCCATTCAATGTGTGATGAGACATGTTGAACCTTGGATTCCAGTATAAACCTAGGAAATAAAAATCTGCAATTTTACCAAGATTTCCATGTTATTCATGTGGATTTCCAAGTTTGAGAGAGACCGCTGCTCTAAATAACTCACATGTTTTCATCTCCCTCTACACATAGGGCATTGAAATGCTTGTCATTTCATTGAATCGAGGCCAATTTTCTGTTTGACTTCTGACCACTCCCAGCCACTGAGGTCACACGTTGGCCTTGTCTCTGTGTCTACATTTCTACTCACACAATCTCGGAGGTCAAGATGTCATTGCCAGCAAGGGGTAGACGGTGCGGAGAATCCTGGAGTGGAGAGGGAGAGAGGAAAGTGCTTTTAAATGGCACAGTCTGTTCAAATCACTATGCTGATGAGGCAGCGAGGAGCTGGGAACCGGGGATTTGTGAATCCAAGCTGTTAACTGGGTTTCATGGGGAGTTGTCAAAGCCTGGGTAATAGCATCCGAAAGTCTGGGGTAAGATGCATTCCTCATAGCACAGGGCCAGATTGTCTTGTTGGAGGTTTTGTGTGAAGCCAACTTCATTCTAGAACTGTGATGTGGGGCTTACTTTTGTCACTACCACACTTGAGGACATCTCTAACACAGCCATGGGCAAACTACGGCCCGCAGGCCGGATCCGGCCCATTCCGCTGTTCTATCCGGCCCACGGAGCCGAAAAAGTGGAGGGTTCTCTTGCTCTCCCCTCCGCTCCTTCACCAGCAGCCCAAGATGAGAGTGCCAGCAAGGTCAGGTTGCTTTTGCTCCAGCCCTCCGGTCCAAACCATTGTGGCCCTCCAGTCAAAAAGTTTGCCCACCCCTGCACAAGAGCTCACCAGGTCTCAGTTTGGTGTGCGAGTGAAAGAATACTGAATGCAAGGCGATGGCGGGCTTCCCCCCTATGCATTTGGTCTCCCTCCCCTAAATTCTGCCAACCACAGGACAGCATATCAGAATTCCTGAGAACCTGGGCCATTCCAAAAAGCCGTCCAAAGGATTCCCATCAATCCCTTGGAAGGCCTTGCTTGCCAAGAATAGGTTTGAACTGGTGTTTTAAGGTGGGAGGTCCCACTGGAAGTCAGGCATGCTTTTCTAGGTCTGACACTCTTGCCTTGATAAACCAGGATGCTGGAATTCTGACTCACTTACTCCAGTGTCCATGCCCCCAGCAAGGAGCAGAGCGTGATGTACAGAGTGGGTTCCAGGTAGGAAACTGTTCAAGTACAATTTGTTCTCTTGAGCGAGTGTGAACTATCTCTGTCATGGTGCTAAGCATATTCTCTCTCTCTCTCTCTCTCTCTCTCTCTCTCTCTCTCTCTCTCTCTCATTTAAGTAGTCATAGGGCAGAAGAGAAGGAGCGAGTGCACTTCCCTTGCTCACCCATCTCTGCCTTAAAGAGGCACCCCCATGCCCACCTCCTGGCTCCCGCACTCAGCCTATGTTTCTGAGGTTCCCAGGGTATCCCTGGGCCCCCCATTGGGCTGATGAAAGGAACTTTATTAGTTTCCTTTCACACCCTGGCAGGCACCATCTGCTTGTAGGCTTTATTGAAATTATTTAAGTAAGCACAGTTCTAGTAGCAGAAAGTTAGCTCTCATCCTGGCTAAGTCCCCCGGCAAGCGGATAAAGGGAGGAGGAGAGAGAGGGGCAGGAGAAGCCTTCCTAGTTTTCCATCCCCTAAAGAGCATGCTGTGATCCAGTGAGGAGAGATATTTCATTTTCCTTTCACCCGAGAGCAAGGAAAGCTGTGGAAAGAATGATAAAGTGTTGGAATTCCTTTTGGGGACTGTGTCTGACCTTTCTTTCAGTATAGGTCACTGGGATGAGTGGTTCTATAGTTTCTAAGAATTAAATGTAATACCTTTATTTTTATTTTATATATATTTTATTGTTTTTTTTTACAGAGAGGAAGGGAGAGGGATAGAGAGTTGGAAACATCGATGAGAAAGAAACATCGACTAGCTGCCTCCTGCACACCCCCCACTGGGGATTTGCCCGCAACCAAGGTACATGCCCTTGACCGGAATTGAACCTGGGACCTTTCAGTCCGCAGGCCCACGCTCTATCCACTGAGCCAAACCGGTCTCGGCTAAATGTAATGCCTTCAAATGACTTGTTTATTGGCCCAGCAAAATCCTTCCTTGCTGGAGACCGAGGATCAGACTATACAACGTATCACCAAGTGATGCTTTCTGCTTTAAGTGTTTATTTAAAATATATTTCTTCTTTAAAACCCATCTGGAGACTCGCTACTGCTTGCTTTGACTCTCCGCAGCGTCAAAAGAGCCGGTGGGGAACACCGTTTTTCCCCCGTTAATGTGTTCTTTCGCTCAAGGAAAAAAAAAATAAAAGGCAGCAAAAACCCCGCAACTTCTCAACCGTTTCCCAAAATAGACCCAGAAAGAGAAAGAAACCAAAGCACAGTATGCAGCCCTTCTCGGGGGAGCAATTATAACCCCAAGAAAAAGACACAGCGAGAGCACGACTCCTAGAAACGGGCCTCAACACACAGCCATCTACCCCCAAGTCTCCAACCAGCATCGATGTGAGTCAGCGCAAAAGTGTGCTCCTTCCAAAAATACTCCGCCAGGACCCCAAGGAGGTTGAAGTGTTAGGGACTCTTAGGGGAATTTCGAACAGTCGTGGAGCCAGGCCACTGGAGGTAGAATGGGGACCGTCATGAAATCATAAATGTATCAGTGAGAGCTGGTGGCATAACTGGATGGCGGGATTCCCCCCTATGCATTTGGTCTGGTTTTGTTTTTTTCTGAAATAACTGGAATGACTTCTCAGTAGTTTGATAAGCCCTACAGTCTTGTCTTTTGTCCTTTTCTCCCATGTTGGTAGGATATAGGCCATTCCCCAATCGTATTAGAGACATATGAAGGTTTTTGAGTTCTCACATTCTCACTTTTGTCCTTGAGGCTTTGTCCATGCTGTCCCCTCAGCCTGCTGTACCCTGCTCCCCTTCTTTGCCTTCCAGAGATTACTTGGTCCAATTGGGGGTGGGGTATGGATGCCCTATACACAATGCATCTTTTTGTGGGATTTGATTGTAAGGTATTATTTTCTGTCCCCTGCAGACTGTAAGATGCATGAGGGCAAACACTGTATTAGCTTTTTAAAAAATATATATTTTATTGATTTTTTTACAGAGAGGAAGAGAGAGGAGGGATAGAGAGTTAGAAACACCGATGAGGGAGAATCATCGATCAGCTGCCTCTTGCACACCTCCCACTGGGGATGTGCCCACAACCAAGGTACATGCCCTTGACTGGAATCAAACCTGGGACCTTTAAGTTCACAGGCTGACGCTCTATCCACTGAGCCAAACCGGTTTCGGCTGTATTAGCTTTTATATCTGTGTTCAACAGTGCCTACCTAGTGTGGCCTCATAGGCATTTGAAAACTTCTTGATTGTGGTTTGATTAACAACTTAACTCTAGAAATTAAATTTCTCCTTCTGAATATGCTGAGGTGACAGTCAAACCTACTACTATCTATGGAACTTAGGACAACTGTCCGCATCTCGGTTTTATCATCGATAAATTAGGGATAGTAATATCTTTTAGAATTGATAGATAGGGTAACACAATGTAAGGGTAAAAAAATATCTCTGCTGCATAATAGGAGCTCACTGATAATATTTATTATGATGTTTAGAGCTAATGTTAATTTGTTGTTGACGATTTTGTTTGAATTTTTTTTCCCCCCTGGAAAAGAGGGATTTTTTAAATTATTTTTTTATTTTTTATTTTTTTTTTAGTTTTTGCCCTAGCCATTTTGGCTCAGTGGATAGAGTGTTGGTCTGTAGACTGAAGGGTCCTGGGTTCGATTCCAGTCAAGGGCACATGCCTAGGTTGAGGGCTCAGTCCCCAGTGGGGGGCCTGCAGGAGGCAGCCAATCAATGATTCCCACTCATCATTGATGTTTCTATCTTTCGCTCCCTCTTCCTTCTTCTCTGAAATCAGTAAAAATATATTTAAAAAAAAATTTTTTTTAGTTTCCATTCATGGAATAAATATTTTCACTGATGGTAGCAGCCTCTTATCACCTCACCCCAAATATTTTTCTCAGTTCTCCTTTAATCACCATTATTTCCTCTATCCAGTTTTATGAACTCACTGTTTTAGCACAAAATAGCCCAGGAATGAATATTGGGGGTGGCCCTTCTGTGATCAAAGTGAGGCGCTCTGGAATCACACAGCCTGGAACTGAGTCTGGCAAGCAATCCTGCTTCTCTGTGCCTCAGTTTCTTCATCTGTGGGGTCGATACCAAGATGCCTTGATGGTGGTTCTTCTGGGAAGAGACCCCTGATGTAGAGCATCACTCCTTCCTTCCTCTGACCACCCGCCTTTGTTCTCCTTAGTGCTGCTTGTCCTTTGCTCAGAAAATTAGGAAGGGCTTCCTCTTAATCCCAGGAGCTCCGGAAACACCAGGAGGCCTGGCAGCTAAATGCACTGAAAAACCAAGGCATCAGCCAAAACCGGTTTGGCTCAGTGGATAGAGCATGGGCCTGCAGACTGAAAGGTCCCATGTTCGATTCCGGTCAGGAGCATATACCTTGGTTGCGGGCATATCCCCAGTAGGGGGTGTGCAAGAGGCAGCTGATCGATGATTCTCTCTCATCGATGTTTCTAACTCTATCCCTCTCTCTTCCTCTCTGTAAAAAAATCAGTAAAAATATTTTAAAAAAACAAACCAAGGCATCAACTGAGGATAAGCAGTGGTTGGTAGAGATGTGATAGATGTTATTGGATCGTCAGAGAGATCACTGCACTTGCGTGTGCATCCTCACACTCTGATTCTGTTCTCAGATAGCAAACTGCTAGGCACACGGCCTCTAGAAATAGGGGACCCGGAATTACATGACTGTGTGAGTGGGACAGATGTGCCCATTTACCTAGTGTAATGGCTCCTACCTCAGGGAAATGTAGAATTACCGGGAGCCTCCATCTCTTGAGATCTTAGTTCAGGAGGTCTGCGGAAGATAGAGCTCACCGATTTTATAAGAAGCGCTCCAGCTGACCCTCCTGGACCCCTCTGATCTCGTCCACGTTCTCCCTCTCTGAGGGAAGCTTCCAACCTATAGTACTTCCATTCCCGAGGGGGCAGTTACAACCCAGAGAAAAAGAAGCTGAAAAGGATCAGCGTTGGGAATATGTCTGGGCAGAGGCACCTGTTCGCGTGTATAATAGATGACATCCCATCTTTTGCGACAGGGAGCTCACTAACCTGCGAATTGTTGGGCACGGTGGTACCCTGGGCTGAATGTGAGTCCCATCCCCGCACCCTGCACCGAGAATTGGAAGGAAGAGACTCCACCATTACGTGCTGGGATACGTTTCCAGAATAAAGCGCTCTGAAGCACAAAATGTGCATCTAATGGAATGTCATTTTCTGGGCAGCAAATTCGCATGTTAGCATAAAATCTTTATTGCCTGATGTCAGGAGCTACAACTCTGCGCGAAGATGGATGGCTCTAGTTACCTCTCAAATCCTAATTCCTTAGATTAATACCGGGCTTTAATTCAAATTCTGTCTCCTGATCCCAATTCGAGACGTTGATTTATTGGATGCCAACCGAAACGCCGCATCCTGGAGTTTATCCTGTGGCTCAGTCTCCGTTCTAGACGCATCCTTCTAAGACAGGCTTGCATTGCCGTAAAGTGGTCAGGTGGGTGGGCTGAACCTCAGACCTAGAGGGGGAGAGACAGGTTGCTTAGCAATTCGAAGATGAGTGAAGGTTGCCAGGCCTGTGGATCTCATGCTTTTCCAAAACGGAGTGGGTGGATTGGGAAACTGTGGCTATAAAGGCAGCCCTCTCTGGGTTGTCTTCTCATCGGCTGGTCGCGGATGTGTTTATGGCTCTGATGAATGAACTTTGTGCAAACGGACCTCCACGCTCCTCTGCGATTGTGAACAAGACTTCAAAATCACTGCAGCACGTGCTTCCTCCACTCCCGAGTCCATTTCGGGGGGATGGCCAGCTCCCTGAGCTGATTTCACAGATAGCGCTCGGCTCCCGACCCCGGACGTCTCACTAAGTGATTGCATCCAGCACCCAGAGTGCCCCGTCTCCGTGTGCCGGCTTTATCTCTCCCAACACACCAGCCCGGCTTTTAATTAAAGGCCCTCCAAATTAAATGGAAACAAATTCAATTATTACATCTCATCGGAACGGCTCCGGGCACATCCTGACAGCATTTATCCGGTGGGCAACCCTGGGAGGGCTTAGCTCCTGCAACTGAAATTAATGTGCCCAGCAAATGATTTTCCTTATCGTTGCTTGAACAGGTTTCTTGCCACTGGGTTAGCCCGCGCTGTGGTTTTGCTGTCTCCAAACAAACTCGGGTTTCCTACAATTTCTCTTCCCTTTTCTAATCTCTGCCTAAGTCTTGGTCACTATTTCCTCGGTGGGCAGAGAATTGTCTCGTGTTTGGCTCCCCCTGAGAACGGAAGTTATTACCCTCAAATCGCTGCCGGTTTGGAGGCAGAGCTCAGACACGCACCCCTTAAATTTAGAAACTTACCCCCAAGCTTTTAAGGATATGGGGGGTGGGGAGTGGTGGGGGGTGGCTATGTGTATGTTCCCGGCTCTCCCAGCCGCTTCAAACTTAGAGAAATGTGCCCTGGATTGAGATTATTGTTATGATAGCTCATAACAATAATCATAATGCCCATTTATGGAGGATATAAAGTGCCAGGCAGTGCAAACAGTGCACAATTATGCATAGTCCCACCCAGTGGACCTATTATATGAATAGAAAGCAAGGCGAGACCCAAACAAAGGGAGCGACAGAAAGAGGCCGGCGGGCGAGCCAGGAAGGGAAGGAAGGTGGTTTGCCCGATGAGCGAAGGTCACCTCTTCCTCTTGCCTGGGCTGCATAGCTTGGGCGGTACTTCCTGTGAGGCTTTCTTTTTAGTCTGAAACCCCAGCGTTGCGGCAGGATGGGACTAGGGTTAGAGGGTTTGGAGGAAGAGGATGAGTTTCAGGGGCAGGAACTGGATCTTGTTACCTCTGCAGGGATGAGCATAGTCTGGTCTAGGAAGGGCTCTGGAGTGTCTTTGAATATGGCTGGGTACAGAGCAGAGACTGCTGCCCTTCTCATAGCCCAAGGCGGCCCGTGGGCAGCGTGATCATAGCCTGAGGGCCGGGCCACATGAAGGAGATGACTCTGAGGCCCTAGGCTACAAAGAGGGTTCATGGGTTTGCCTGGAGACAAGGAATCCCCAAGTCTGGTAGCTGAGGGCATCATTCTCCTTATGTTGACGGCTCTGTCTCATGTCCCATGTTGTGGAGAAGGAAGACCCGAAGGCAGATGGGAATGGAGAGAACACATGAAGGTTCTAAAAACTCACAAATCCACTTAAAACCCAGTCTGCAGGGAGAAGCAAAGCAGGAGAAAGAAGTGTGGGCAGAAGAGAGGAAGCTGCAAACCCAGAACTTGCAGCTTCCGGTCTGCCTGGCATTTCCTGTGCCCTGAGACATAGCCCACACTTTCTTTCTTTTATAAAAAAAAAATATATCTTATTGATATTTTACAGAGAGGAAGGGAGAGAGATAGAGAGCTAGAAACATCAATGAGAGAGAACCATCGACCAGCTGCCTCTTGCACACCCCCTACCGGGGATGTGCCCGCAACCAAGGTACATGCCCTTGACCGGAATCAAACCCAGGACCTTTCAGTCCTCAGACCGACGCTCTACCTCTGAGCCAAACCGGTTTCGGCTAGCCCACACTTTCTTGTTTTCAATCTTCATCCCAGGATCTTTTATTTTATTTTATTTTTTTATTTTAGAGAGAGAGGAGGGGAGAGGAAGAAACATTGATGTGGGAGAGAAACATTGATCGCTTGGTTCCTGTGTGCTCACCAGTTGCCTGGGAATCAAACCCGTAACCTGAGTATGTGCCCTAACCTGGAATCGAACCCACAACCTTCTGGTGTATGTGATGATGCTCTAACCAGCTGACCTGCCAGCCAGGAGCCAGAGTCCTCTCTCCTTAAAAGAAACAGTCTCGCCTGGATAACTCCATTGAGTATCTGAAACTCCAGCAGAGGGGACGCCATGTCCCCGAGATTAGCACCACAGCCATCACTCATCTTTCCTGGAGGGGCTGACAAGCTGGGGATGGGGGGCAACACAGTTCAAACTTCCTCATCTTTGGTTGAGCAAGCATCCTTAATCAGTACTTTTCCAGAGTGCCGGGTGGGCAAGAAACACTTTAAAGCGTGTTGGGGATGAATACAAGAAACATGGAAGATCTCTCAAGGTGTTTGCACCTGTATGCAAATTAACCAGCCATTTTGTTGGATTAATTTGCATACTCACCCCTCATTGGCTGGTGGGCATTGCAAAGGTACAGACAATTAGCATGTTACTCTTTTATTAGGTAGATGTCTTACTATTCTACTTTAGACTAACTGTTGCCAGCACAGGGTCTATGCTTTTTTTTTTAAATGTTGTATCTCCAAAAATTAGTACTGCCTTGGCCCTTTGGTAATATTTCTTGACCTTTGAGTAGAGCAAATTAAAAGCCTAATTTAAATGCTTCTAACTCCTTTGACTTCCCATCACTTGCTTATGCTTCTCTAATGGTTATTCCTGAATCAACCTCATCTCATCTACAGGCTATATGAAGCAGTGTGGACTAGTGGTTAAGAGCTAAAACATTAAAACCAGGTTGTATGACCTTGGGCGAGTGACTCATCTCTCTAATCTTCTCTGTCTGTAAAATGAGGATACAACACTAATGCTTAATTTATAGAATTGTACTGAGAATTATGTGACTAATGCAGAGACTGGAGCAATGCTGTGATGTGGTGAGTGTCACATCAGTGTAGCTTTCCTATTATTACAATCTCGAAGGGATTATAGATTGAATATGCTTTACCTTTGTGCGTTCATCCACCACAGCACCAGTAGGATGTTTCAAAGATAGACAATCCTGGCCAATGAATATTTATTGAGGTTGATGGAATCACACTAATGGATCATTGATGTGAGCCCGAAATTCTAGAATATTTTTAGTGGAAGCAGGGTTTACCAGTCATATTCTTTGTATCACCTATTTGAAATTAAATCAAGAGTGCATATTTGTCCAATTCAACTTGAAATCAACCTGTTGATACTACACAAAATTATCTTTTAAAATATAAAAATAAAGGGATTAATAAAAAAGCACACACATACACATAGACACACACACACACACACACACACACACACACACAAAACCCAACAACAACAGCCCTCATAGACAGAGATAGCAGTATGCTGATTATCAGAGGGAAAGAGGGTGGGAGAAACATAGAAGAGTGTATTAGGGTGATAAACGGTGATGGAAGGAGACATGACTTGGGGTGGTGAACACACAATACAATATACAGACACAATATGCAGTGTTCTAGAAGTGTCCTAAAACAAAATAATTTTATTAATCAATGTCAACCCAATAAATTCTAATTTAAAAGAAAGGTGGTTGCCACTGAGGGAAGGTAACCAAAGGGTACCTGCCTTGGCTCATTGCATCCATTCTGCCTACTGCAGATTCTAATCCCTCCCCATAACCCTAGGAACTCCTTAGATGATGATTGATAACTCTAAGTAGAAAAAAATTAAAACAAACAAATACATCAAAATCTGATATACGTGTAGGGTTATGTTGTCTTGAACAGAATTTCATTCATGAACATTTATCAAGCAAGCCTACTGTGTGTGTGTGACACTGTGCTGGAAGTGGGCTATAACGGAGAATAAGAGAAAATAAGAAGAACAAAAATGATGAACATTTTATGAAGTCTTTATTATGTGCCAGGCAGCATACGAGCTGCACTGCCTTATGTCTTAACTCAATAACTGTCTCAGTTAGGTTAGTCCATTTCATAGATGATAAAACCTGCTTAGTGAGATTTAAACACTCGCCCGTAGTAACCCAGTAAATAATAGAGATCTAGTTTTGCGCCTATGCCATCTACCTCCAGAGCTCCTCAATCACTGCACAGAAATGAGGCACCTCTTCTCCTCATAGAGCTGAGAGTATAGCAGCAAAGAAGTCAAGCAAAAATCTGTTAGGAGCCAAAACCGGTTTGGTTCAGTGGATAGAGCATCGGCCTGCGGACTGAAGGGTCCCAGGTTCGATTCCGGTCAAGGGCATGTACCTTGGTTGTGGGCACATCCCCAGTAGGGGGTGTGCAGGAGGCAGCTGATCGATGTTTCTAACTCTCCATTCTTTTCCCTTCCTCTCTGTAAAAAAATCAATAAATATAGTAAAAATAAAAAAAAGCGAAAGGAGGGGCCAGTGTCTCCTGGCTTGTCTCAGATTCTGGGGTCTCTCTCTCTCTCTCTCTCTCTCTCTCTCTCTCTCTCTCTCTCTCTCTCTCTCGTCTTATTGTCTTGTCAGATCCAGGAGATGAGATTCTGATATAACCCCGGGAAAGATCTGCCCTTTATGGTCAATAAGAAAATGTCTCTTGGCCTCGCAAAGAGACGGTGACCCAAAAGGAGACGGTGGGGGCCGTGAGGAGAGACTGGTCACGGTGTAGCTGCTTTCCTTCTGTAGATTTCCGCTCTCGGGTTGCTGAAATCCTTATGATACGCTGTTTGAGGAATCTTTTCCATGTTTCCGGAGCCTGTGCATTTGCCTTGCTGGTGGCTAAATTGATGTGGAGACGGATAATCGGCGCAGCCTCTATAGAATTTCCCTGACTGCAGAGAGCTCGCCGCTGTGAGTATTGTCTCCAGCCTCAGTGGACTTCACAGAGGTTGCCTTTAAAAAATTTCACACCCAACCGTTCCCCACTCCCGGAAGGTTTAAAAAGAGGAGGAAGCTGAAAGGGAATGGCTATTTTTGGTAGGAAGTCAGTGGTAAAGAGATTATGAGTGGGACGGATAGCTGGAGGGAAACCAGCTTCTTCCCAGCTGGCCTTGAGTCTTTATTTTTTGTCCTCTGCTGTGTGCAGTGAATCCCCCAAACCTCAGCCATAGTGAAAGCAATCCCATCAAAACCCAAATTGCATAAAAAGTGTTATACCAGCAGAAACCGGTTTGGCTCAGTGGATAGAGCGTGGGCCTGTGGACTGAAAGGTTCCAGGTTCGATTCCGGTCAAGGGCATGTACATTGGTTGTGGGCACATCCCCAGTGGGGGTGTGCAGAAGGCGGCTGATCGATGATACTCTCTCATCGATGTTTCTAACTCTCTATCCCTCTTTCTTCCTCTCTGAAAAATCAATAAAATATATATTTTTAAAAAAGAGTGTTATACCAAATTAACCCAACATTTAAAAAAATAAAAGACCTGGGCAAGACTCAATTTACCTCTCCTAGACTGACCCTGGGGGGAAAAATACAAACTTTCTATGCTTTAGTTTCTTCCATTATGGATGGGTATTAATGATAATAATAATAATAGTTTATTTCACAGAGCTTTTGGAAAACTCAAATGAGATAAAGCATGGGAGAATGCTTTGCAAATTGCAAAATATTGTTCAAAGCTTCGTTATTTTTATAGAAAATACATATGGATTTTTCTGCCTTTTGAATTATTCATTTTCTGTCTTTTTCCAGTCGTCTGAACAATCAGGTATTTGATTGTCATCTTACTGTCTTGGAACTCTGTCAACTTTCACATGAATTATTTGTGAGTTTGTTTTACTTTCCCCCAAAAAGCCAGTTTGATTGAGCCGCCTAATATTTAAAATAAGTTGGGCTCTGTCTTCTAGGCTTCTTGGCATTTATTTTTTAAGTTACCTTTTCGACGTGAACTGGGGGACATTATTAGAGGGGAGAGTTCGATGATGACTTAGCAGAGCAGAATAGACTTTTGAAATAACCTTTGCTCCCGATTCTGCATGTTCCGGAACAGGAAAGCAGTTGTGGGTTAGAAAGGAAAAGTCGCTGTTCCCACCTGAACACTGATGGCTTCATTCTGAATGCATGGCCTTTTCTAAGCATTAGACTTAGCATCCCTGTCAGGCAGCCGTGTCATGCCCGAGGGGCCCACGTGAGTTGTGGGGCAGCTGAAACCAGGTGTCGGGAGCTGATGTCTTGCCTTGAGCCTGTCGTTTCCCTTGACAACATTGCCTGTCGACCTCGAAGAGCGGTTTTATGTTTCATGCAAACCATTTTATTGTGGTGAAATATACATAGCATGAAGCGGACCATTTTAGCCATTTTCCACGAGTGCGTTTCAGGGGCATTAAGCACCTTCCCATCGCTGTGCCATCAGCACCACCGTCCATTTCCAGAATCCTGTATGGTTGTTTATAGAGTGAAATAAAAACATTTCTGTAAATGAAAGTAGTGCAAAACATGCCATAAGAAAAAAAATATATTGTTTTGACTCATTGTGCCCAGAAGTTTAGCAGAAGGGGCAAAGATGGGCTTAAAAGAGTTGCTTAAGACCTGACTAGTTTGGCTCAGTGGATAGAGCGTCAGCTTGCTGACTGAAGGGTCCCAGGTCCGATTCCGGTCAAGGGCATGTACCTTGGTTGTGGGCACATCCCCAGTAGGGAGTGTTCAGGAGGCAGCTGATTGATGACTCTCTCTCTCATTGATGTTTCTAACTCTCTCTCCCTCTGCCTTCCTCTCTGTAAAAAATCATATATATATATATCTGATTATATATATATATATATATATATATATATATATATATATATTTAAAAGAGTTGCTTAATTTATAACTAGTTCAAGGAAGCTGAGCCAACTATCTCCCTGGAGGGTTTCAAGTAAATGGTGTTGCCCCCATGGTCACGATTGTGTGGATACAACTTACTGTCAAGAGAAAGAGGTGGCTTCCCGGCACATTGAGGTCCTGTCCGACGTGGATTTTCAGCATCCGCTTCCCCACTTGAATCTACTTAGAGGACAGCGTCTCTCCCCGGCTGGGCATTTGGAATTTCGGGGTTGGAAAAGATGAAGCAGAAGTGGGAAGAAGCCCAGGATG
The DNA here is from genome assembly GCA_963924515.1 of Vespertilio murinus. Classification (NCBI taxonomy): domain Eukaryota; kingdom Metazoa; phylum Chordata; class Mammalia; order Chiroptera; family Vespertilionidae; genus Vespertilio; species Vespertilio murinus. Next base: position 19,704,407 of record OZ004720.1, on the reverse strand, counting down.
CCTAATGGTTAGCCTTAGATATACTTGTGGTGGGGAAAGTCTCTATACAGAGTTCGAATGTTCTTAGAGATGATGGGGAGGTAGCTGTCTCAATTTATCCAAACCATTTTTTTTTTATCTTAAATTTCCTGGAAGATTTTTTTCTCCCCAGTTTGCCGATTGCAATATGGAGCAGAGCCGTGCATTCATTAGTAAGTACATGCACAAAAGCATGTTACTTCACAGCATATATACTTTCCTGATCTGCTTGAAGTATATATTTAGGAAGCTGGATTCAGAGAAGACATCTCTAGCAATGACAAGTTGCTTAAGGTGATAGAAGCTGATAGTGTGGCTCTCTGTCTGGGGATGCCATGCTTGGGTTATTTTGGGAGCTGCTATTCTCTTGTTAAATTAAAGGTGTAGGAAGAACAGAGCCATGTGCATCTGCTTGTGTCCTTCCGTCATCTAGAGGAGCAGAGGGGGGTGGGCTATTGTGTTCACGGGTGCTATTCACTAGACTCCCATTGCCCTGTGGATTGAGAGCACAGCTGTGTAATGGCTGGGAGGCTGGTCTGCAAATGTATCGCGAGAGGAGCCAGAAAACATGTTGATGATGGTCATGTGATGAATGTGGAGATGACAGTGGGCACTACATATGAAGAGCTTACTGTATGCCTGCTGCTTTGCTAGCCATGTTAGCTGTGTCTGCCTTTTAATTGTTGAGTTCACGGAAGCTTCAAGAGGTTAACTGCCAAAGGTCATAGAACTTACTCCTAAGTCCAAGTATTACCATATGCCATCAGTGAAGATGGCACCTGGAAAACGTTTCACCAGTTTAAAGAACAGGGCACATTTCCTTCTATCCTTTTCTCTTCGATATTAATCCCTTTTCCTGACACTCTTTCTACTAGGAGGAGGGATAGGAAAATCAGATCTGAAATTACTTCGTATGTCAAAAGAAGCAAAAAAAATATTATTTAATATCAAGGTTCCAGCATAACAAAGAATATGCTAACACAATTTCTGTCCCAGGTACATTGCTGTCCCCAGGGTAAAGCAGATAATGAATGGGGTGTTCCTTTGCTTGAGAAGGGTTGTTCTCTGGCAGCAAGAAGTCCTTTAGCATAAAGGAGTCTTGTAGAATGCACTGAGGCTCTGTACGTGTTGGGGGTGTTCAGAACAGCTTCTTCCAGCTCACATGGAAGCAATAGGCTAGCAGAAGCTGAGGTCTGGTGAAGGGTAGGATCACAGTAGGGGGGATGAGAAGGAACTGGTTGGTGTTTGCATTGCATGTGGTTGAAGGAGGGTAGAGGGGGCTTTGGATTGAGAAATACTAGATCAGGGTCTGAGGAAAGGTTTATACCCTTTATGGTCCCTAGTATGTCTTACAATTGATACCCAACGTATGGGAGCTCTTTAAGGCTGATTTTTAGCATTGCATCTTTTCTGCTTGCATCTCTTTTGATTGTGTTGCTTCAAAGATTTTTGTAGTCTTGTCCTCACCCTTAGGTTGAAAGAAGGAATATGTGTGTCTTAAGGTGCCGGTCCTCATGTTTTTTCCTAGAGCAGTGTTTCCTCAAAGGTTGGTACGCGTACCCCCAGGGGTATGGGAAGAGTTTGGTGGCGGTACGTGTTGCACCAGAGTTTGGTGGGGATATACACTGTACTGGCTTAGCTGCGCCTAATTCTCCATTCTCATGAGTCAAGTCAAGACAGTCTTGTGAGGCGTGAGATGGTCTGGTGTGCAAATAAATGTTATTTATAATATAACTTTTATTTATATTTTATTATGAATAATTTTTTTCATTTATTATTTTGTGTATGCACCAAAAAAAAATAAAAATATAAAAATATTTTGATTGTTATTAAAATACATCCTTTTTTGATAATTTTTATACTCAGCATTATGAAAATTATAGAAGGGGTACACATATGTCAAAAGTTTGGGAAACACTGTCCTAGAGGAGCAGAGAACAAGCCTGTGTCACTCATTCAACAAATATTAGCTGAGTCACTATGCTGGGCCAGACATTGTGATGGGCATGTACTGTCAAGAAAACAGATATTCTCACTGCCGGTGAGGAGTGTACAGTCAAGTGATTCTTTGAGAAATCACCCTGTCATTTTATTGATTGATTGGTTGATTCTTAGAGCAAGAAGGGAGAGAGGGAGACAGGGGGAAACAGAGGGATAGAGGAGGTGGGGGGGAGAGAGAGAGAGAGAGAGAGAGAGAGAGAGAGAGAGAGAGAAAGAGAGAGAGAAAGAAATTGACTGCCTCCTGCACGCCCTCCACCAGAATCGAGACCACAACCCTGCACATGCCCAGGACGATGCCCAACCAACCAAGCCACACGAGCCAGGGTGATCACCTGTCTTAAGCGAGGCAAGAAATGGGTACCATGGACCTAACAAAGGTAGTGCTTTCTGAATGGGCCACACTGGACAGTAGCAAGACACCTGAGAGATTCCATCAAAGCTGAAGATCAGAGACAAATGCCAGTGAAATAATCTTATTTGCCCTGAGAGTGATCTTCGTTTCCTGCCGATGCATGTAATTTTATCAGGGAGGTCTGTGTTTCTTAGGCTGGGCCCCCAGGTCAGCATGTCAAGCTCCCCTGTGTCAGTGGAAGCAGAGGGGACCTCTCACAACAAGCAAGCTTCACGGGGGCTTCCACTGGCGACAGCAGGGACGAGGTAAGCGGGTAGGGTTGGATCCATCGTGGTCTCTAGAAAAGCATTTCCGAAAACCGGCCATACTGATGCTGTGCCCATGGCATCGCCTTCCTTGAAGAACACCTCTCCTGTGCCAGGATTTAATGTAATGCCTCCTGCCTTTATGTAGGATCAAGATGAGACCTGGCCACTGAACAGGCCTGTCTCTTACAGAAATCGAGTGGAAGGTGTTTTTTCACTGTGTCCCTCAGAGTTCTGTTTATTAATCCTGTCTAGTGCAACTCCCCACTATCTCCCACAGTAAATTTCTGCTTAACTTTGGTTCCAAGGAAAATGCTCTCTGGACTCATGCATCCGTACACTTTCTGTTCATAGGGAGCAAGCGAGATAAGCCAATGTCCTTTCCGTCTGCCTTCCTGGCCCAAGCTCAGAGCCAAATGCACTGCTCCAGTGTTATCTGCTCCACTCAGATGCCCGGAGCACCCTTCCTTTCACTCCCTTTACATGATCTCTGTGCTGACTTACTCTTATACGACTTGCTTTACTTGGCCTCCTGAAGTCCATTCACTAGGTAAGGCACACATGTAGCAGGGATTTTTTCATGTGTGTGTTGACCTACATAGCTTTCTTTTCGTCTCTCTATTGGTTGTTCCTTCTTGGGTGTTTGGGTGAATAGGGTGGCATTTTACTGGTAAGAACAACCATTTCAGACCAATGAAACATTTGATAGCTCCATGTCTTTAGACTAGGTATTTTTTTTAAATATATATTTTATTGGTTTTTTACAGAGAGGAAGGGAGAGAGACAGAGAGCTAGAAATGTCGATGAGAGAGAAACATCGACCAGCTGCCTCCTGCACACCCCCCACTGGGGATGTGCCCGCAACCAGTGTACATGCCCATGACCGGAATCGAACCCGGGACACTCCAGTCTGCAGACCGATGCTCTACCACTGAGCCAAACCGGTTTTGGCTAGACTAGGTATTGAAAGGGACATAGAGAAAGGAAGGATAAGAATTTTGCATTTGGAAGATATCAGTCCAGCTGAGGGGCCGCCTGCATTTTCACGTCCTATCTACTCACACTCACTTGCAGATGATGCAGGGGCATTTGTCAGCTGTCTGAAAAGAAGTACTGTGGCTGAAACCAGTTTAGCTCAGTGGATAGAGCATCGGTCTGCAGACTGGAAGGTCCCAGGTTCGATTCTGGTCAAGGGCATGTATATTGGTTGTGGGCACTTCCCCGGTAGGGGGCATGCAGGAGGCAACTGGTCGATGTTTCTCTCTCATTGATGTTTCTAGTTCTCTATCCCTCTCCTTTCCTCTCTGTGAAAAATCAATAAAATATTTTTAAAAAATTCTTTTTAAAAAGAAGTACTATGAACAGGAAAAGTAAGAACACATCTCAATAGTGACTCAGAAGAGCAAGGGATCTGTTTTGTTGTTGTGCTTGTTGTTGTTGTTGTGAAGTCAGGGAAGTCTTTAGAGAAAAGGTAGCATTGGTTGAGCCAATGAAAATGTAAGAAGAGCAAATGCTGAGTGTGTTCAAGGATGGAGAAGTGGTATTTGTTTAGTAATTATCTCTAGGGTAACAGAGTAAGAGAAATGAAGGATAAGTCAGGAAGATCTCACTGCATTCCTTGAAAAGTATTTAATGTTTTCATCAAATAGGGACTATTGAAGGATTTTGAGCCGGAGTTGATAGCATAGGATATGTGCTTCAGAAAAGAAAACAAAAATGAGTGGAGCATCAGGGTAAAGAAATTCCAGCAATGGAAAGCCCAGGTAAAAGTTTATTATAACACTCGACGCCCAGTGCACAAAATTCATGCACAGATAGGGTTCTTAGCAGCTGCTGGTTGCCGGGTCAGGGCCTTCCTTCATTCCGCACTGCCCCCTGCTGGTCAGTGCATGTCTTGGTGAGCAATTGAACTCCTGGTCAGTCGAACTCCGGAGGGGATACTTTGCATATGGGCAGATGGCACAAGGTCTGCTGAAAATTGGCTTTTGTTTTCGTACATTTCCATTTCGTCTGTGTCGGGGGCTCCTGGAGGAGCCCAACACTGACAGGATTTGTGTTTACATGTCTGCATGTGTTTACATGTCTGCATGAGTGAGATGCTCAGAGACCAACAGTAATGACAAGAGATCATGAGGGACGGAGAGCTCTCCTCCTGGGCGTAGAGAGGCAAAGTTAGAGAGCCGGGGGTCTCTTTAGAGCCGGAAATGTGTCTCTCCTGGCACATCTCACTGTGGGGATGATGCATCCAGGCTGGCTGTCCATGACTGCCTAGCAGGAAAGTGACGAATATTCTATGTCTGTATTAAGCTGAGCCATCTATTCCAAAATCGTTGACATTCTTTCCGCCGCTGACCTTTTCCTTTTCCCTCTCTTTTCCCCACACTTCTCCTTGCATGAGTTCCGGAGGTGAGTAAATCTCCCTTTGCTACATGCCCGTGCTGGGGGAAATTGGCCGGCTCTGCCAAGTGTGATTGGAGCCGTTTGTTTTTAAGCTGCACATAAGCATCGGGTGAGATTTATAGCACTTTCCTTCTTGCTGAATCGACCCACTGGGAGCCATTAAAGTTTTACTGCTCTCTGCAGTTGCCTGGCCAGAGTGGGACTGAGGGGCCTGCAGTGGGAAAAGCTTTCTTCTTCTCTTGGTTTCTTCCCAGGGAGTCGTGCGTGGCAGGGGAGAGAGGCAATGCCGCTCTGTTGAGGCTCCTCCTTTCAGCTCCAATCCTTTTCCCAACCGCACCCAGCTATGGAGATGACTCCCCATATGATTTGCACTGCATGCTGTCTCCCCACTCTATCCAAACCTCCCCCAAGGTGCCACCTCTTCCAGGAAGTCTGCCTGTATTGATCCAAGGACGACCAGGAGTTTCTCTGCAGCTCCCTTCCCTGTCCTGGCTAGCCCCCAGCCCTTCTTCATTTCAGTTGTCCTCGTCTCGGGTTTTGATACCTATTTTCCTTCGGACGTGCCGCTGCCTAGTATGTACAGTGGGATCCCTGTACATGTGGGATACATGTACAGATGCTCTGGCCTTGAATCCTAAATTTGCAGATTCCTACATCTGGAAAAGGTATTATGAGGTTTTCAGTTCATCTTAAGCAGTGACTTAGTCTACTCAGATCCACAGTGGGTGAGGTCTTCTGAGGCCTGTACTCGAGGGAGGGTCGTGCCAATGTGTGTTCTACGCCAGGCGTACAAGGAAAAGCATTTCAGGGATGGCCTCAACGCTCTCCCATCCTCACTGGGCCTTGACGGACATGTGTAGGCATGGTTGGTTTCCATCCCAGGAGCCTACCACCTGTCACTGTCAATCAGTGGCAGTGATTGCATGTTTACAGGGTGCTGGGCAACTGGGAGGGACCGATGAAGCAGGCACACAGGCCTTGCATCCAAGGCATCCTCTGACTACCTCCTGGAGTGACAGGATGGCCTGGGTTTTATGATCATTTCTTCAGTTCTGAGGGCTACTCCAGCACAATATGATGAGACGCACACTATAATAACAACCATCATTTATTCAGGCACTTGCACTAACTACATGAATCATTTGACATTTATCCTGCCAAAGGTCTCCCCAGGTAGATTTTAGCTGCATGCTACGGACAAGGAAACCATGGTTGGAGGATGCCTTGACTGGTTCAACCGGAAGGTTTATTATTATTATTATTATTATTAAATATATCTTTATTGATTTCAGAGAGGAAAGGATAGAGAAAGAGAGCTAGAAACATCAATGATGAGAGAGAACCATTGATTGGCTGCCTCCTGCATGTCCCCTCTTGGGGATCAAGCCTGCCACCCAGGCATGTGCCCTTGACCAGAATCGAACCTGGGACCCTTCAGTCCAAAGGCTGATGCTCTATCCACTGAGCCACACCAGTTAGGGCCAACCAGTGGGTTTTGAAACTGGGCCGGGAAGCTAGGTAGAGGCCCCCATCTCATTGGGAACCTACCAGCCCCGGGAAGGTGGCCAGCTCCTCAGTTTCTCAGCTGTTCCCTCTCCCTTGCAACAGGTCCAGCCCAGCGAGCACAGAGGAGAAAGAAGGAGTGCATAGGAACCCACCACTATTTCACTGTGACATGAATGGCTCTTTTGTTGACCCAGCAAATTAGAAAAAAAAGGCCATCTCAGAGGCCAAACAGGAGTGTGGGAGTGGAAGCAATGTTTTTATCTTCCAATTATCAGGAGATTGTAATCATGGGAAGCACCCAAGAAAGTCCAGCGGGACCCCTGTCTGTGTTCCTGCAGCGAGGAGGCCACCAGGGTAAGGGGAGAGGGAGGGAGGACAAAAAAAAATAGTCCCTGAAACTGCGGACCCGGCCGGTATGTCTTCTAATTTAATTAGGCATCTTCCCCTGAAATGGTTTATGGTACACCGGGCTATTAAATGCGCCATAAGCAAACTGCTCTTGAATGAGGAAGCGGATTTATTTGTTTTACTTACCACGCCAACAAAAGCCTGTTTCTTCCGCTCATTAAGATCCCGTTCGCTAATTTAAATGTTATGCTAATTAAAGTATGATTCTGAACATGTAAAAAGGAGTTAAAAAGAAAGAGAGAGAAAGAGAAACGCAGGGCTGACCTTTAGGAATTACACGAAATGAATTGCGCTGTAACCATGGGTCGCTGTGACATTGTTCCCCGTGCTCCCCACGCAGTGCTCACTCCAGCCCTTCCTCACACCTCGGGGCATTAGCACCCACTTCCCGCTCCCTCCCTAATGGGAGCTTCCCTCCTGGTGGTTGAGGATGAGTTGTGAGCGGGATCCTTGAAGCAAACATTTAGCACTTCTTCAGCTGGGCCACACACAGTGTCGCAAGCTGCTGTCGGAGCGGATGCCTAGAGAGACAAAAAGGAAGACATCTGGATCTCCGCTTTCTAACCCATTTCCAGAGCCACATCACTGCCTCGCTAGCTTCTCCTCCAGCCTTCCCCACCAGCTCGGGCATCTTACAGATGACAGAGGTTGTCATATTTTATGCAAAAGAGGGCTACTTTTATGGGCCACATTTGTGCTTGCTGCTTCTGGCGTGAGCTCAGGGATGGGGGTGTGGTGGGCGCCGTGGATGGCTGATCAGGACGTGGCTCAGCCAGTTACCCTCTCCCAAACCTCAGCCTCCTCGTGGGTCAAATGGAGGTTGTCGGGAGGATGAAAAGTGCTCCCTTAGGCAAGGACCCAGCAGGGTAACCTGTACACAGGCTGCCTTCGTGGCATCCGGCTTCCTCTCCACTGTTCTGCAGTTTCCTCCTCTGGTCTTCAAGGAGGTCAAGGGAGAGACCACTGAGCCTCTGCCTCCTATTTGGGCAAAGTGCACGTGGCTCAATGCATTCGTCTTGTATTGTTGCATGCTACGTTACCCCAAACGTGGCAGATGAAAGTCACAAACACCAGCTATGGGTTTGTAAGTTGCTAAGTTCCCCAACTTCTTATGAGCAGGAGAACTCTGTGATCAGACTCCTGCTTTAGAAGAGGGTCCTCCCCAGGGTCCCAGCAGGGCACGTATGGGAGCAGCTGGAGGAATGGTGCTCACGGGTCGGGCTCTGGTCTCGGGAGTGGAGCGGAGATGGCAAGGGGATGCAGGGGAGGGGCAGACCCAAGCAGCAGCTATGAGGAGCCTTGTCACGGACATGCAGGAAGGAGTGGGAGGGATGGAGGTAGCACAGCTTAACTCTCGGGCGACTGAATGGATTTGGCACCGTGAACTAAGGCGGGGAAAGTGGAAGAAAGGATGGGAAGATGGCAAAGAGAATACATTGAAAATTTCCGTTCAGAATTACTTGTCCTAAGGGCTCATTCGTGTCCCTGGCATTACTCTGTGACCGGGTTTCCATGCTCCATATCCCAGGAGGTGACCTGGAATAGCTGCCGGTCAGAGAAACTATCTAGGACAGTGGTCGTCAAACTCATTTGTCCACAGAGCCAAATATCAACAGTACAATGATTGACATTTCTTTGGAGAGCCACATTTATTAAACTTAAAATTCTTCTAACGCCACTTCTTCAACAGACTCACCCAGGCGAGTATTTTGTGGAAGAGCCACACTCAAGGGGCCCAAGAGCCGCATGTGGCTCACGAGCTGCAGTTTGCCGACCACTGATCTAGGACCAGGGTTCCATTGGCAGTCTTAAAAACTCCTTTCACATTGTTGAAACCAGTTTGGCTCAGTGGATAGAGAGTTGGCCTGTGGACTGAAGGGTCCCTGGTTCCATTCCAGTCAAGGGCATGTAGATTGGTTGCTGGCACATTCCCAGTAGGGGGTGTGCAAGAGGCAGCTGATCAATGGTACTCTCTCATCGATGTTTCTAACTCTCTATCTCTTTCCCTTACTCTCTGTAAAAAATCAATAATATATATTTAAATAAAAATAAAAATAAAAATAAAACCCCTTTCACACGCAGGAGATAAATCTGGAGAGAGATGCCCTCCTCGCCTCTAGAAGGCCTCCCCTTTGTCGGGCTGGATGCAGTGGGGTGACAGGGCATCGATCGGGAGGAGATAGATGGGAGGAAAGGCTCTCATCGCTCGCCGAATCAATGCTCCCTCAAAGACGGCAACAAACAGGATTAAAGGTTGAAAGACATTTATTGAGGGGCGAATGGGAGTGTATGTTTTATTAGTCAGCCACGGGCTTGGGTTTACAGGATTGCCCAGCCAGGACACAGCCAAGAACAATCAATCAGGGCTCTCTTCTCTGGCTGGCTGCCTGGGCAGTGATGGGGGCACAACCCCAGGCCGGAGGGATGGAAGGGCCTCCAGTCCATCCGGGGTGGGAGTGGGGGGTAGAGGAGAGGTAGAGAGGGGGTGATTGGCCAGTGCCTGTCCCGGCCTCCTTTTCCCATCAGTCACAAAGGAGATCAGGAGTCTTTTTGCATGGGTGGATGGCTGCCTCGGAGCGCTCTCAGAATTACAATGATCCCCACCCCTCCTGCCAAACGCATTTGCCTAACCTTTGCCCTGACTGCCTCCGAAGCTATTCAATGTATGGCATCCACGCAGCTGGCCCTTAATTGGCAGCCAGAGCTTGATTAATAAGCGTTATGCTAATGTGGGATCAGGGGGCAGATGATGAGTAAAGGGCCCAAAGGGTAAGCTGAGTCAAAAGCAATGACACCACCTTCCACCCCTTTCCCCCTCTCATCTCCCCCCGCATCCGTTGGCTGCTGGAGGCAAGAGGAGGAAAGGCCCATTGAGGAGATGGCACATCCCAGCCTGGCACTCGGACAGGCTCTCTAAGGAGGGGCATCCGCCCTCAGGGGGCAGGCAGGATGCCCTTGAGGCAGGTCCTCCCCGTCCCTCTGCCTGAAGATTCTGTGTCCTCCCTGTCTCCCTCTCTCTGTCTCCCTCTCTGGTCCCTCCATCTGTCCTCTACCTTTCGCTCAGAAATTCCCCCTTCCTCTTTCCCTCATGCTCTATGCTTCCTCCTTTTCTTTTTCTTTTTCTAAATATATTTTTATTGATTTTTTTTTCAGAGAGGAAGGGAGAGGGACAGAGCTAGAAACATTGATGGGAGAGAAACATCGATCAGCTGCCTCCTGCTCACCTTCCACTGGGGATGTGCCTACAATCAAGGTACACACCCTTGACGGGAATCTAACTTGGGATCCCCCCAGTCCATGGGCTGGCGCTCTATTCACTGAGCCACACCGGTTAGGGCTATGCTTTCTCCTTGTGGCTGCATGTCATCAGAGACAACTCCTCGAAGTAGTTCCAAGAGCATCTTCTTCCCGAGCTTGGGCCACACTTCTGGTGCAGAATCTGTGACCTCTCAAGGTCACCGTGCACCGAGCTGGCGTTTTCCTTCTATTTGGTACCAGTTACCACACATTTACTTGCTTCCCTGACATGGATACAGAAGCTTCGGTCTGAGCTTGCTTCTTGCACCCCCCACCCTCACCCACATCTGCTCTTTCTATCTCCTCAGAGTCTGCCCCTTATTGCAGCCAGCTCCCACCCTCACTTCTACATGGTCTCACAGCCTCTCCCTCCTTATCCAGTTAACGCGTCCAAACTACCCACATACACTTTCATGTCTGTGCGGCACTGCATATGTGTCTGTACCATAATGCATGTGGGGGATCCTCTACCACTGGAGTCTGCTTGCTTAGAATTTTTTGCCATCGTAAATGTGTATGAATATTCTCAATTACCATCATTGAATAAATTTTTATTGCCTTTCTTCTTTCTAGTTTATATATTTATAACCTTTTAGTGTTCTAAATATTTACATATATTTTTATTACAAAAGGCATTTGCCATTTTTTTTCAGTCTTGTATAAACCTAATCTTTTACTGAATCTTTTAAATATATATACATATGTTATTGATTTCAGAGAGAAAGGGAGAGGGAGTGAAAGATAGAAAGATCAATGATAAGAGAGAATCACTGATCGGCTGCCTCCTGCATGACCCCCACTGGGGACCGAACTCACAACCCTGCATGTGCCCTGACCAGGAATCAAAATGTGACCTTCTGGTTCATAGGTCGACGCTCAGCCACTGAGCCACACCGGCCGGGCAGAATCTGACTCTTTTACCTGCAGCCCAGTCTGACACCTTTCTCTCCTGATCGCGTCATGCAACATGAAATAAATACAACTCACTGTCTTTTTCCTTCTTGCTCTCCTTAACCAACCTTCTCTACTTAGCCATGTCTCAGTGGACAGACCTGGCAATATACATCCCCTTACCTCACCCAGCTCCTTGAATGAAAATATTATTTTTAACTCTTTGAAAGGCCTACAAACAGAACAGTAGGGACCAGCATTTCCTCTTGAGATGCCTGAGACACTTTATTAAATGACCACTGTGTGCCCAGGACTGTGATGGTTGTCATGGGGACACAGAGATGCAGTATTTCTCCATAGAGCCAAGAGTTTATTAGGCAGAAAACTAGACAAGATGCTACCAAAATTGTGGTGAATTTAATAGACACTAACACCACAGCCACTGCTTAGATAGGATGAGGGAGACTTACAGGAGTCACTCAGGAGACCCCAGGTTCAATCCCATAGCCAGACCACATAAGGTGGTCACATCAGGGCAATGTCCCCGACCCTGTACACCACCCTTTAGAGATCAGATCTTTATGCTCAGTTTTCAGGTCATCTCTAAATATAGCTCCAGACTTAGAAAAGGTGTCAAGCAGGCACACACATGTTTGTGACAAGCATACAGGCTGCTCATGAGGTGTCAGAGATGAGTTCATCTAACAGAGCAGGAGAACTAGGGGGAAGACTATGGAGGAAATGGTTGTGAAGGGGGCAGGCTTGGCGTGTGCAAAGGTGCAGGGAGGAGAGAGTGTGCAGAACAGATTACTACGGTGTTAACTGGTGGTTCATACTCTTCTGTGAAAATACTGTATTTTTGTAACGTTTTTAGTGTATATTTATTATTCCATTTTACAGATGAGGAAACTGAGTCTTGCACATGAAGTGCCTTGCTTTAGGGTCATTCCCAGTTCACACGGGGGGGCATGGGCTCTGCAGAAGTGGGCAGTGAGAGCCTACGAGGAAAGTGGGGACCAAATAATGGTGGTGTTTGGATGCCAAGGTTAGCCGTGGTGTATATGGAGAATTCTCTACATAAAGAATGAGGAGTGAAGGAAAAGTTTTTATCAGAAATATGCTTTAAGAAGATTATTCCAGAAGGAAAAAAAAGCCTGTAGGAAGATCAGACTAGTAGCAGGGGAATTTGTTAAGAAGTACTTACTAGTCAGTGCCCAAAGCAAAAATACTCCAAGGAGAGAATCCCACCAGTCCACAGAGGTGTATGCATGGAATAGTCACATACTCCTGCCCCTTACCCCCATTTTAAAAGATGGCTTTATTGAGATATAATTGACATGTGATAAGTGGCGTATATTTAAACTGTACTTATTGATAAGTTTTGACATTTGTATATAATCACCAAAGTCAATATAGAGAACAAACATATCCATCCCCAGATGTTTCCTCCTACCCCTTGTTAATCTCTCCCTTCTAGCCCTTCCTTCCCATTCACCCCTGAGACAACTACTCATCTGCTCTCTCCTACCACAGATGGCATTTTCCAGGGTTTTATATAAATGAAATGATGCAGTATCCATTCTTCTTTGTGTAGAATATTTTTTGGGCCAAGCATAATTCATTTGAGATCCATTCATATCATTGTGTCCATTCCTTTGAGTTTCATTAAATTGATGTATCATGTTTGCTTTATTCATTCACCTGTTGATGGGCAACTGGGTTGCTTATAGTTTGGGATGTAACATATGAAGTTGCCCTGAACATATGTGTACAGGTCTTTTTATAGACACGCTTTCATTTCTCTTGGGTAAATACCAAGGAACAGAATGGCTTGCATCACACAGCGGGCATACATTTAAATTTGTAAGTAACTTGCACAGTGTTTTATGTTAGTGGAAAATCAGAACTAATTTAAATTAAATGGTTAAATATGATGCCTGCTTATGATGGAAAACCCTAGAGCCACTTAAAAACAACTATGGGTTTATATTTGACAGAAATATGACCACAACATGAGTGGAAAGGCAAGTTATAGGTTTTTATTTTCACCCAAATCAAGACAGCATTATTTTATTTTATTTTTGATGAATGTGTGGGTATACTCTTCAGTATTATTTAACTAGAAGCCTGGTGCATGAAATTGGTGCATGGGTAGGGTCTCTAGGTCTGGCTGGCAATCAGGGTCTATTGGGGCCTCTGGCTGCCAGCCCGGGCCTCCCTTCCCAGGCTGCCAGCTGCTATTCGGCCTGCTTTCTTTTCCTGCCACCCTCTGGTGTTCAGCACCCATCATAGTGAGTGATAGAACTCCCCATTTCCCAGTCAAACTCCTGTGGGGATACTTTGCACATTAGCCTTTTATATATATAGATTTATTTTTTTAATAAGCAAAAGCATCTTTATAATCACCCCCTCCAACACTAACAAGACTAGTCTAACATTGGAAATCGGAAAGAAAGTTTTGGTCAAGGGGTCCTCAGTAGTAGAGGCAGTTTTTAGAGTATGGTTTCCCATTCCAGTCTTATGAAACAGAAAACCATAACCACATAGCATTTTTTCTGTTTTAACTTTTAAAAAAATATATGTAAACTACTGCATATACTTTTCCCTAAAAGAGAAGATAATTTTATTTTATTTTTTTATTTTTTTTTATTTTTTATTGATATTTTACAGAGAGGAAGGGAGAGAGAGAGAGAGCTAGAAACGTCGACGAGAGAGAAACATCGACCAGCTGCCTCCTGCACACTCCCCACCGGGGGATGTGCCCGCAGCCAAGGTACATGCCCTTGACCGGAATCGAACCCGGGACCCCTCGGTCCGCAGACCGACGCTCTACCACTGAGCTAAACCGGTTTCGGTGAATTTTATTTTTTTGGTATACAGGAAGCAGCAGCAGAATCAGTGTTAATAATAGCTTAAGTATTTTTAACTCCAATGCCAAGGAGAAGTAACAATCGGCGTGTCACTTATGCAGATCTATGCAAACAATGATTTAAATCGAAAGAGGAAGGATGGGTTACTCAAGAATGGCAATGTTTGCTGGATTGTTAATGTGCCAGGTGGGCTCTTTGGTACAAGGACACTGAAATGAGGAACGAAGGACATTTAGCTTTGAGAGGACCCAGCTGGTCTTGGTAGGATGTCATTGGGAATTCCAAGGTGAAGCTAATACAATGACAATCATTCTTGTAGTGCTTTATCGTTTTCCAACACATCCATATACATTAGGTTGTTTAGTCTCCTGAAACTCTGCGAGGAGGCAGGATAGGGGTTTTGTTTCATCCCCAATGTATGAAGGAGAAGAATCAGGTTCATGGAAGTTAAATTAGCAAACTTTAGTAGAGCTTTTGAAAGATTTATCAAGAGCTTTCCTGTGCATTCTTCTTATTTAATCTCACAACATCCTCAGGAGAAAAAAGGTAAAGATATAATTTTCTTCCTCTCTACCCATTTTTCAGGTGAAGAAATTGAGTTTAACTTGAATAAAAACACAGATGATGTACTGGTTGATATAAGATTTAAATTCTATGCCCTAACCAGTTTGGCTCAGTGGATAGACCATCAGCCTATGGATTGAAGGGTCCCAGGTTCGATTCTGATCAAGGGCATGTACCTTGGTAGCGGGCACATCTCATCAATGTTTCTTTATATATATATATATATATATATATATATATATATATATATATATATATTATTGATATTTTACAGAGAGGAAGGGAGAGAGAGAGCCAGAAACGTCAATGAGAGAGAAACATCAACCAGCTGCCTCTTGCACACCCCCCACTGGGGATGTGCCCGCAACCAATGTACATGCCCTTGACCGGAATCGAACCCGGGACCCCTCAGTCCACAGACTGACGCTCTACCACTGAGCCAAACGGGTTTCGGCTCATCAATGTTTCTAACTCTCTACCACTCTCCCTTCCTCTCTGTAAAAAAAAATAAATAAAATTTATATTTTTAAAAAGATTTAAACTCTAGACTTGGGTTCTAAAGTCAATGATCTTTCATTTACTCCACAACCATGACAATACTGGGAGTCACTTCTTAATGAGTATCAAAGTCAGTGCCTAACTCCAGTCTTTTTTTATTTTGGTTAATCCTCGCCTGAGGATATTTTTCCATTGATTTTTAGAGAGAGTGGAAGGGAGGGTGAGGGGAGAGAAAGAGAAACATCAAGTAGTAAGAGACACACATTGATGGGTTTCCTCCTACACACACCCTGATCAGGGCCAGGATCAGGCCTGCGACCAAGGTCCATGCCCTTAACAGTGAATTGATCCTAGAACCTTTAGTCTTTGGGCCAACGCTCTAATTACTGAAGAAACTGGCGAGGGCAACTTCAGTCTTCTGACTGAATTTAATGCTCCTTATGTGATACAACATAGTTAGGAGAGTGCTAATGCATGTGTATTTTACTTTTTGTTATTGTTCTATTTACTATAGTAGAAAACAAAAAAGAGAAGTTGTGTGTGTGTGCACACACACGTATTGAATGGTATAGAATTGGGAACTCTTCAAACCGGTGGAATTTGGAGTGCATGGCACAGAGTTGTAGAATGATGTATTGTTTCATTACAGCTCATGACTTCCTGTACTTTGTGACAATATCTTATGTCATGATGAAATATTGTGTGTGTGGTTAGAAAAGTGCAGATATGCCAACTGGCCCTGTGCTTTGATTCAATTATTTACTGCTACTGCTCTTATCCAGCTAAAAAGCTTTCCTCTCCTACGGCGGGTCTCAATACGACTAATGACTTGGCCTCTTGGTCCATTTGAAAATTCTTTTTGGAGAGCTTCTCTGCCTTGACAAGTTTGAGGAGGATGTTCATTGCGGTATTTTCTACTAAGAATGACATGATTGGCTTTGCATTACGTCTCCAAGGGTTCTCCTCTCATTTGTATTTATCCTGAGTATTTTTCCGAAGGACAAGTGACGCCTATGCTGACAAGGTCCTACATTTAAGTGACTGCATAACAAATCATTACATTTGTGACAAGCTAATCTGGACCCGCACTTTTCCTTTTTCTTGGAAACAAGAGGGCAAACGAATGCCCTTGGAATTGAGGTAGCCTTCTCAATCACTTGAGACCTGGTGGCACCAGATCTGACTAGTGTAGATATTTCCAGATGGGATATCCTGGCCTCCTGACCATAATTAAGAGTACCTTTGGTTTTTAGCATTGCCCGTACTTTAGAAATCCAAAAGGGATTCTTCCGGAAGTTCTAAGTGCATTTAATTGTATAGCTACGTTATCATTATCTGACATACAGACATCAGGGGAGAAATGTGTATGGAGGACAAAGTCCCAAGTCTTCAAATCCAGCCCTTTATTCTGCCAAGCTGAATAAAATGCTGGAGAGTACCCGCATCGCTGTGGGAGCTGGGTCACTTCCAATGTGGGTACCTCATTAGTGTTTCTATATCCGCACACTGAGTTTTCTGAATGAATATCCAAAGACTTGGGGATTTTTAAAAATTATAGGCATTAACTGACTCTGTCTCATGTCCCTCTTCCTCTTGCGCTCATCTGAATACCCTTCAGAGATAACTATGGGTGCTGCTGGTTGATTGGGTGGTCTGTCCCTTGTTTCGCCTGGCTTTTATATGAACGCTCATTTTTATTAATATTCATTATTTATTCATCAGAGGTTGTCAGCAGCCCCAATATGGCTCAAGAACAACGGTAACATAAGAGATGACACTAACTAACCAGAAGCTATTGGTGCAGATTGAGAGACAATTTAATGGGCTCAATGCTCGGGACTCCATTTTTTGGGGCTCCACTCACTTTTCACCTTTGAGGCTGTTACCTTAGGTATCTAGATATTAAGTGGCGGGGGAGGAGGGGAGCAAAGGGCATCAGGCACTGTTGAGCCTAATGGGCTGGGGAGCATGAGCCTACTCAGTTCATCAGGAAGCTACAGACCCATTCACTCACTCCAGGGAACTTAATCCTATTGGACAGGAAAGGAAATCTCCCCCTGACCATAGCATTCCACCCAACCCCGCCTTGTCCCAGATTGTGTATGTGGGGAAGCAGGGAGAGAAAAGCACATGTGCAATAAAAGTCAACATGGTGCAGGGGAGGTGCTTGACCACAGAGACCTGTCAGTCTAGCCTGGGAAAGAGATCATTGGTCAGGGGGTGGGCCCATCAGAAGCTGTGGGAAGTTGATTGGTTATTTTTGAAAAGCTCCTAGTCATAACCCCAGGGGAACAAAGAAGTCTCTCTCTCTCTCTCTCTCTCTCTCTCTCTCTCTCTCTCTCTCTCTCTTCCCTCCCTTCCCTCCCTCCCTCCTTCCCTCCCTCCCTCTCTCCCTCCCTCCCTCCTTCCCTCCCTCCCTCCCTCTCTCCCTTCCTCCCTCCTTCCCTCCCTCCCTCCCTCCCTCCCTCCCTCCCTCCCTCCCTCCCTCCCTCCCTTCTTCCCTCCTTCCCTTCCTCCCCCTCCTGATTTCCCATTGGACTAGTAACAATCAAAGGGTCACACCATAGAAATTACAGTGACCAGACCTCCATGAGCCACCTAGGTACTTTGCATCCATTCCCATGAGGGACAGAGAATGGGACATCCCATCTTTGTAGGTTAGACAAGCACAGGTTCTCCTGAGACTCATTCCGAGTC
Organism: Vespertilio murinus; assembly: GCA_963924515.1. Taxonomy (NCBI): domain Eukaryota; kingdom Metazoa; phylum Chordata; class Mammalia; order Chiroptera; family Vespertilionidae; genus Vespertilio; species Vespertilio murinus. The sequence continues at coordinate 19,686,600 of OZ004720.1, read as the reverse complement.
AGAGAACAGGTCCAGTTCGCACCCAAGTATCCCCGCATTTGTGCTCAGATGCTGTGCTGCTCTGAGCCAGGGAAGTGGCTCATGAGGTGCTGAGTTACGAAGCAGAGGTGGGTGTTCTCTGTGGGCGCTTGTGAAGCGGGTAGGAGAAGGGCCAGTGTACACAAGGGGGAAGAGAAGGAAGAGGAAATAACTTGTCTGTGTGCTCTGCAAAACTCCTCAGGGAGAAACAGATGGGCTCTGTCTTAATTAAGCTATTATTAGATGCTGAATCTGAACCCCTCTTAACTGTGCCACCTCCCCCCAAAAGTACGGATTCACTGGAAAAGCCCTGAGTGTGTTCCTGTGGTTTTGGCAAAGGCAAAATGAATGAGAAAAGGTGTCAAGTTTGAATTCTTGCTCTGTCCTTTTTTTATTGTCAGCTGCTAAAAGGGACACCATCCTCAAAGACTCAAAGGCGATGATAGTGGGGATTGTGTTTTATCTTTATTTACCGAGTAGAGTCTGAATTTCTGAATCTTGAAGAACCAACTCCACCCTCAACTTCCCTTGATGAGCTGATAGTGGTATGTGTATGTGTATGTGTATGTGTATGCAAATGTGCCTGCCCGAGGGGCGTGTGTGTGTGTGTGTGTGTGTGTGTGTGTGTGTGTGTGTGTGAAGGGGTGGAACGTGGAGTGTGGGGAGAAAAAGCGGAACAGGCACGCTGTGTGTGACTCTTGTTACTGTTAGAGACAGTACATTTCATGGTGTGGATGGTGGGAGGACGTGGTGGTGAATGAAGACTCGGTCATTGATATTGGGGTTCTCTGCTCTGCTGTGCTTATAGTTGACACTCCATATTAGCTATTTTATTGAAGTGTGGCGGGTGGAATCTTGGGCCGGATCATTATAACCTCTTAAATGGGCAGCTCTTACGAATGAACAGTACGGAAACTAAGCAATCTCAATATGAAATTGCTCTATATACACCATTATAAATACAACAGCAAAATGTATTGTTGCTGCTGCTGAGGTGTAGGCATCTGGGTCTTTCTGAGAGGAGGGATTTAATGACACACTTGAGCTGGGACAGTGGTCGGCAAACTCATCAGTCAACAAAGCCAAATATCAACAGCACAACGATTGAAGTTTCTTTTGAGAGCCACATTTTTTAAACTTAAACTTCTAATGCCACCTCTTCAAAATAGCCTCACCCAGGTGAATCACACTCAAGGGGCCAAAGAGCCACATGTGGCTCGCAAACCACGGTTTGCCGACCATGGAGCTGAGAGATGTACCTATTCTAAAGACATTTCTGCATCCTTGTCCCTGATGCTTCCCTGGCTTGTCCCTGTCGTGCAGGCATAGTCCTGGAGAAAGAGAATTATTGTTTTCTTTCTGATTTTGAGCCCTGGCTCAGTATATGTTTTGCCCGCATCTTGACATTTCTATCATGTTCAGATACATGTAGCTCCGTTCTTTCCCACAGGGAAGGGGTGGGAAGTTCAGGTCCGGCTTGGACCCTTCTGCCCTCCTTTCTTGTGGTCCCCTGACAGGCATTGCTGACACTCACAGCCGATGGCGCCTGGTCATGCGGGCTCATGCTTACGACCCACTCACCTCTGTGCCTCCAACAAGCAGTGCGGGCTGGGCTTGCTGCCTAGGCAGGCTCTCTCAGCAGGATTTGTGTATCTGGCCCGATTTATGCTTTTTTCCCCCTGCCAATAATTTGTGAAGCATTTGTTGAGAAGTGAAGGGGGGGCAGGTGGTGACATATATCTGTGGCACTTAGCCTGTTTTCGGAGATCAGCCCAGTCTAAGTTAGATAAAATGAAAGAAAGAGCAATGATGGCTTGTGGAAGGCACTGTTGGTAGCCTAGAGTGTCCACATCCCCTCCCCCCGCCCTTTTTGGCTAATAGAACCCCTTGTTTGGGCAGCTGATGCTGCCCAAGGATTGACTATGTTCCCGGATTCCCCAGCCTTGCCTGCAGCTGTGTATGGTCACATGACCTAGTTCTGGGCAAGGGAATGGAAGTGAGCGCTAGTTTCCAAGAAAGCTTTTTCATAACCAATGGAGAGCTCAGCCACCATGGTCATTGTTCTTTGCCCCTTTTCTTGCCTTCAATGTCAGCAGAGCACAGAGCCCAAGGGCAGCGTGTAGGAAGCAGGGGGTGGGGCCTGGACCCGGATGGTCTCTCTGAGAGCCTCGACACCAGTGGCTTTCTCTTCCCAGACTTTGTGTTTGATGAAAAGATGAAATAACCTACCATATGTGGGGCTGTTACTCCCAATCAGAAGCCCTCCTGATGCATGTTGTTGGCACAACAGAGAGTCTCATGGAGGCTGCTGAGGCCCAAGCCAGTTCTGCTGACTTTGCATCAGGACATGGACAGCTGGTGCACAGAGGGGTTCCTGTGGGCTGAGTGCATGTGTGTGTGTGTGTGTGTGTGTGCGTGCCCACGTGCACATGTGCATGCGTGTTGCTGAGAGACACATAGGAGTGGGAGGAGGAGGAAGAGGAAGAAGAGAGGGAAAGGGAGAGATTAAAAGTGAAAGGAGCAGTCCTAACCAGTGTGGCTCAGTGGATAAAGCATTGGCCTGTGGATTGAAGGGTCCCAGGTTCCATTGAGGTCAAGGGCATGTACCTTGGTTGCCCGCACATCCCTAGTAGAGGGTGTACAGGAGGCAGCTGATCAATGTTTCTCCCATTGATGTTTCTAACTCTATATCCCTCTTCCTTCCTCTCTGTAAAAAAAATAAAAATCAATGAAATATATTTAACCCCCCTCCCCCCCAAAAAAACAAACAAATAAACAAGTGAAAGGAGCTTGAGCATGAAGATGAAGAAGAAAGGTCCAAATCCTGGGGATATCTTCCAAAATCAAGTATTTACAAAATATGTAGCTTAAGAGTCACAATAACACCGTGCATCCTCTTTACTCTCTTTAAGGGGCACAGGCTCCTTCCCCTCCCTGTCTCACCCCAGTTCTCTGCCATTTCCACCTGCCAGGAGGCCACATTCCCTTTTAAAAAAATGTATTCATGTCACATAAATTGACAGAGTCCTCACTCAGCACCAGGCATTATTTTAAGGACTGAAAGAGCAAAGATAAAACCAAGGGCTAGAATTCACATGCATAGCAGTGCTTATTCATTTTGCAGGAATTAATATACAGAGTTCTATGTAATGTTTAACATAGTACATTTGCTGGGGAGAGGGAAGTAAGGGAGATGTTGGAGGGTAAAGGGGGGGAAATGGTGATGGAAGGAGACTGGGGGTGGTGAACACACAATACAGTGTACTAATGATGTGCTGTGGAATTGTGCACCTGAAACCTATATCATTTTGTTAACCAATGTCTCCCAAATAAAGTCAATCAAGAGGAAAACCAACCAACCAAACAAAAAAAACCCCAACATTTTACAGAGAGCGAAACTGAGGCTTAGTTTGAGGTTAAGTGACTTTCCCGAGGTCACATGACTGTTGGAGCCAGAGTTGGGCAATCCCATCCAAGGCAGGGTCTGCTTGCTGTCTGCTAACTGGGCCATTCATGCCTGCCTTTGAGGTGCTCCCAGTCTAATGGAGTGAAGACAATAGGAAATAGACTCATGAAGAGCATAGCTTCAGAGTCAAAGGGACCAACGCTGCATTCTTACCCCACTACGCTATTAGTTACCGTCCTCAGCAAGCTTAGCCTTAGCCTCTTTGTTTGGGAAGAGGAAATAATATCTCTTTCACTGGCTATAATTTAGTGATGCTTCATGTGATAGCTGATAATAGAAGGTGTGTGTATGGGGAGCTGGGGGACACAGTGTGTGTCACAGACCTTTAACTTCCTGAAATACAAGGTGATAGCCATATTAATTCATACTTGTGAAGTACTGTTATTTCCAAAAAGAGGTAGGCACTGAATAACTGAGGGAAGTCAATCATAACATTTGGGCTGGGGCTTCAAGGAGAACAAGCCTTCACTCATCGGAGAAACAGAAGGAGTGGGAAGGCTGCCCTCTGGACAGAGAGCTTGTGGCCAAAGATGCAGACATGGTGTAGCATCAGGTGTTCGAATCAGGGGCACAGCAAGCACTTGGTGTGGCCTCAGGAACAGGGAGGAGAAGAGGTATGTTTGAGGTTGGCCTCTGATGGTCTTGGGGTCATACAAACCAAGAGAGAAGTGGGTCTGGAGGTCAACTCTTCCTCAGGAGGAAACAGCCTTCTGTTTGGCTCAGAACATAGCTCCCAGTAGGATTTAAGGGCAGGAGCTGGATCAGAATCCATGGTGTTGCCACTCAATATGGTGAGGGCAATTCCTTTCTCCTCCCTGTCCTTGCACCTGTCACACCCCCCTTCACAGCTCATCTGATTGAGGCAATGCTTTCCCAAGCAGGTGTGGGACTGCACCTGAGCGAGGAAGATAGTGCTTCTGCATTTTCCTATCTCAATAGCATCTCTTAAGGAAAAAGCTCTAGTGGGTGGCTCTATTACAGTAATAGCCAAAAGCATTGCTTTCAAGTAGTATTAAAGGAGCAGAGAAGAGGAGCCAGTAACCCATGTTGGGGGAGGAGGGATCTAGAATTCTCATGTAAGGAGAAACAATCCTAAACCAGTAGTCTGGGCATAGAGAATTCACCAAAATGCTATAATTCTGTCCCATCTCTTGGCCCTTCATGCTGTTGCTATGAGGATGTCTCTTTTACATTGTCATATTTTGTTCATCCCAGGAGGCCTCTCTAAATATGTGTAGAAGAGCAGTCTTGCCTTGTCCATGAGAAGCAAAGTAGAACCCCACGCTCATGACCTGGTGGTTTTCCAGTGGCTCTTGGGTCCCCTTCCGTCCTCTCGCAGGCATAGAGAAATGCGAAACTTGCAGCTTTGGCCACAGGCCATTGGACCAACCTAATTTCTTCCCTGAGTGCTCCTTAGTGGGGCAGACTTTGCCCATTTTTAGGATGCCCAGTGGGCTTAGAGCAATACCTTTCTCAGAATCTTACCTAAGTAATTGAGCTACCACGTGACCATGAGTCCCCTGTAAATGCAGAAGTGCATGCCTGCTCTCCCTCCATCTTCTGAGCAACCTTGGAGCACAGAGCTGTGGCTGCAGCATTGTCTTGCTCTCCTTGTTAGGAAATGTCTGAAGAGTGGACAAGCCCAGGTGGCGAGGGAAGTAAGGGGAGAAATGAGGGGGTGGGGTGATGTGCTGATTGTCCCCCTTGGGTGAGCCCTTGTGACACTGCTGTTGGGTCCCTCGGGAGATGGCTGTGTTCTTGTCATCCTTCCATCTTTGCTACTTCATTTCTCATTTCTGGCTTCCTGGCCTCAGTCAGGGTTAACATGTGTGACTAATAGCGTATCTACCCAAGATGTTTCTCACCTCGTCCCCTTCAGACAGCTCTGTCTTTTCAGCCCCTGTTTCATTTCTCTCCATCGGAGAGAGACAGCATTTTTCCTTGTAATTGTGGCAGCTTGACAAGCTTCTGTGTTTTTCTGTTGGTGACATCAGGGGGATGGGGCACATCCCCGGAAGACCCCAGCCCAGAGTCGGAACCTCCCTTAGCATGTCTGTGTGGGCTCCTGGGCCTGTCTGCTGGCAGGCAGCCTCAGAGGGGAGGAGAGAAGGGGGAAACACCACACAGAAGAAGGAGCATTTCCAGTGGGGCGGGGTGGGGGTTGTTCTTCCAACTACTTGGCTGTTTGCACCATAACCTCATTACAGAGCAGCGGACTGGCTTATTGAACCTAGCACGTATCCTGTTCATCCTCCTTTTCTCTCCATGAACCAAGATCTTTTTCAAAATCCCAAGGAGCTCTGCCTCTTGCAGAAAGCCTGCTACATGGACTCTAGCTGTGAGGTAGATAGTTGTGGAAGAGTGGGGGGGAAATGCACCTAGTAGTAATTCGATGGTTCCAGCTCAAGACTCAGCTCCCCGACTCTACCCTGTTTAATTCCTAAAACCATCACAGGAACACCACAATCCTGTTTGGATTGCCCGTGAAAGGGCCATTGTACCCTACCGAGGTGAACCCTGTGGTGGCAGTACCCTGCCCCTTAGCAACATTTCCATTTGGGGATGCCCTTTGGTTAACTGGACGGAGCTACATGTTGTCCTCAAGAATCATGGCTGAGCCTCCTGCTGCTTTGCCATCTCTCATGTTGAACATGCTGTTCTGTGCTGAATGCATCTCAACAACTGTGAGAAGTTTGCAGGAGGAATAAATTGTACCTGTGCCTTCCACGGACTTCTGGGTGACGTACTATGAGATGCAGAGGTGAACAAGACATGGTGACAACTCACCAGAAAAAAATGGAACAAGAGTGCTGGACTCGTCTGTGAATGATGTCATGTCAAGGGAATGGAGCACGAGCACTGAACTGGGGTACAAGGGATCACAGAGCAGTGTGTTGGATCTGTTTGTTCCAATTCTTGTCTGAGATCCCTTCCCGTTCACACACTTGTGAAGTTTTCTCATGAGCTCACACTCATGTGTATATTGACTTAGAAAGTCTTAAGCCTCTTGTATGTCAGTTCTTTCTCTTCTAGTCACAAACAATGGGAAAGCAGAGGACTTCTTCTTAGCTACTTCAGCCTTCTGTCCCCAAGTCTTCAGCACCTTACTCAGGATCCTGCCTGTTTCCCTCAGGGTGACTGTGGCTCAGGACATGCAGCAGACTATCTCTTTCCCCTGCTTCCAATAGAAACTGGGCCACATCACCCTGGGTTCCAATAAGCCAATAGACCAAAGCCGCTTCCATCACTCGGCTTCTCCCAGAAAGGGCTTCTCTTCTGAATGTCATCTCCCAGAGGGGGAATGATGCTCTGCTTAGCTTAGGAAACTCCCCAGCATTTTCATACAGATTAGGCCATCTGTCTAGGGCAACTCATGGGCCCTGACAGCTTGGTGGGGTATTGGTTGGAGGCTGCAGCTGTAGCCCCTACAATAAGCAGAGGCCAGAAAACCATCTTTTGAGTCTAGCAACCCAAGGTAGCTCTCTACAAACTAGGACAGCAAGGGAAGGGCTATGCAGCAGCAACCTTCTAGACAGAGGTGTAGGATTTAAGGGCAACACTGCTTGAACAGCTTCTAGTAGGGCTATTACGCTGTCCATTCTGCAGAGGAGGAAGTGGGAAGAGAGATGTTTAGTTTCTTGGCCAAGTTAGATAAGAGTTGCAGCTGATTTTTGAACTTGGATGAGTCTACTCAAACGTTTGTATCCATAAGTATGTCCCTATACAGAGAGTGGGTGAAACAAATGTAATGAATGTTGGGAGCAAAAATACACGAGCTAGATAGACATAATCATCATTAAGCAGTATGGATTGTCTCCTTCCCTCCCGCTCCTCCTGCATCCTTCCCTCCCTCCTTCCCTTTCTCCCTATCTCTCTTCTTCTCTCCCTCGCTTCCTCTCCCTCCCTCCCTCTATTCCTTCTTATCAACATTTACTAAAAGACTTGTATCTGTTTGCTCTCTACAAGTATCATCAAAGCTGTGTGTTCCCAGGTATGGAGGTTCATTTCTCCACCTCACAGCATCACAACTGCCCCCGCCTCTGTCTGCATCTATCTCAACTCTTAAAATTGTCTTCATTCCCAAGCCCTCCCTTGGTGTGCTTTCTGCAATGCCTTTGCATCCCTTACAGGGAGAGGAATTGCATGGAACCTCTTGCAAGCACTTGGCTGTGACTCCCATTATAACCGTGTAGGTATAATATTAGGCGCCATTTGATGTAGTGTGGGGAAAGAGGTTATGGAATTGGCTTTCTATCTCAGTTGTGCTGCCTACTTAGCATGTGCTGGTAAGACATATATTTACCTTATTTGAGATTCAATTTCCTGGTATTGATGATCCATCCTGGTGGGTAATTAAACAAGAAAATCGCACAGTCCCCAGCACCTTATGGGTTTTGGATAAATGTTAATTCCCGTCTTTCTTCTCATCTAATTGCATTTTAAGCTTCTTGGGATCAGTGCTCATTGTGTTTATCTTTGAATTTCCCATTGTCTAATCACCCAGCTTTACATTCTGGGTTTACATCGTATTTGTGCAACAAACAGAGACGGACGTGAGTTAACAAATAGAAAAAATGAGCAAATGAAAAGTTTTCCCCGGAAAAAGACTCTGAGATATTCCCCTAGTTATCATTCTCAGAGGTTCAGCTATACTGGCAAGTAATTGTTCTCTGCGTGTCCTCTGATAAGTACTGAGGATGACTCCATGAATTAAGTGTGGGTCATGCCAAGAAGAAGCTTACAGTTAAGTGGAGGAGACACTCACAAACAACTGTCTACCACACAAATGTATGTAAGAGCTGGGCATCTGAGGGCCCGCCGTAGCTGCTTTCATTCCTGGCAATGCCCTCTCTGGATGCCTACATATTTCAGCCTTTGTATTCTCCTCTGCACCATGAAGGTGGGGCTTGACCAACTCTCCTTCTTGGAACTTTTGCAAGTGTTAAGTGAGACATGCCCCACAGAGTGTCTGACCCACAGTAGATGCTAACTACATAGTAGCCAATATCACGATTCACCAGCTAACACATCAGTGCCATCCTGTGGGGTTTAACTTCCAAACGAATGTCACTCGTTATGTAGAGTCCTAGCAAACGTGTACAATTATGAACAGAATAAAAAGATATTCCTGCCCTAACCAGTTTGGCTCAGTGGATAGAGCGTCAGCCTGCAGACTGAAGGGCCCCAGGTTTGATTCCGGTTAAGAGCATGTACCTTGATTGTGGGCACCTACCCAGTAGGGAGTGTGCAAGAGGAAGCTGATTGATGTTTCTCTCTCATCAATGTTTCTGACTCTATCCCTCTCCCTTCCTCTCTGTAAAAAATCAGTAAAATATACATTTAAGAAATTAAAAAAAGATACTCCTTACCATCGTCACCATGGGCATTAATACCAACAGGACCAGCTAGAAAAGAGAGTGAGGAGAGCAGAACGTGGGGGAGGGGGCGAACAAGGCTACATCAAAGAGTGATTTAAACGTCAGGCAAAAGCATTTGGAATTTATTTTTACAGAAAACTAGAGGCCCAATGCATGAAACTCATGCAGGAGTAGGCCTTCCTTCCCCTGGCTGCCAGCACCGGCTTTCCTCTGGCACTGGGGACCTGGTCTTACCTCATAGACCCAGCTTCATCCAAAGGTTATACAGAAGGACATCTGGTCTAATTAGCATATTATACTTCTATTGTCATAGATAGCAAGCAAATAACAAATTAATATAGAGGAAATGTGATGAGAACTATGTTTGGGGATAGTTAGCTAAGGTCCCTTTTCAAATTCCTCAGATATGACTCAGAATAACTCCAATCTAAGGCCTCCCCTCACCATATTATCCACCATCCATTAGCCCTCACACCCAGCCTTGCTGGGCGCCTTGCTGTTTAGAAGCTCAGCATGCGTTAGCCTCAGAGTCTTGGTCCCTGCTGGTTGCTCCATGAGGGGAGCTTTCAGGCAGGTTTCTGGGGGGCACATTCTTCCCTCCCTTCAAGTCTCTGCTTAGATGCTCATGAACCACGAAGGCCTTTTCGACCCCCTGTCTGAGTAGCACTGCCCCTCCTCAGAGCACTCACCGGTGCTTGCATCTTATTCGACTTTTGCTTCCTTCAACTGGACTGTAAGCTTTTATGAAAGGAGAAAGTTTCTCTTCCTATCTCCCGATTCCCCGGGACAGGGCCCAGCATAGAAAGGCAGTCAGTAGATATTTGTTGAATGGATTAATCATCTAAATATTAATGATAACTAAATCAGAGGCTCATCCAAAAGCACAGACGCGAGATGAGGCCTTAAACAAAGGCAATGACAGGAATAGAAAAGCAGCAAATGAGTCTGTGGCTCAGACATTAAATCTGTGCTGTTGCATATGTAGTGAAAGCCCCATAAGAAGTGCTGAGAACCCAAGAGAGACCAGATCGCAGCTTCTAGGATTACAGGGAAGTTTATTGACTCCTTCTATAGGGAGGCCCTTTGAGATGAACTAACTGGCCGCTATGCCTGGCCAGCTGGCTGTTTGCATGAGTATTTATGTTTAAAAATCTGAACGTGACCCGGATGAGACCTTGAGGTTTCATAATTAACAAGTGTCCTGTTCCTCCGCCATACCGGTGACACCGCGAATTTGTAACCACAAAAAGCCTAGATCGATTCCATGCCGGTTGTGGCTGTGATCAAAGCTATTGGGAGGGCTGAAGGATAATTTAAAGGTGATTGCCACATGGGTTTCCCTAAAAGCGCTGGGGTGACAATTAATGATAGTGCAAGGCTTCGCTGGCTCAAGGGAAACAAGAAAGAAGCTACAGGGCAGGGAGCCACGCTGATGGGACCCCGTGTTTGCATGGTGACAAGCCATCTGAAAACCCTCTGCCATCTCCTCCTCACAGAGGGATGGAGAGGCAGAGCTAAGCCTGGCTGTGGACAGGTGAGGGTGTGGAGCCATTTCAGTCCATTGCTTTTTTAAAAAAATATATATATTATTGATTTCTTACAGAGAGAGGAAGAGAGAGGGATAGAGAGCTAGAAACATTGATGAGAGAGAATCATCAATCAGCTGCCTCTTGCACACCTCCTACTGGGGATGTGCCCACAACCAAGGTATGTGCCCTGGACCAAAATCGAACCTGGGACCCTTCAGTCCACAGGCCAATGCTCTATCCACTGAGCCAAACCAGTTTCAGCCATTCCTTTTGTTTAACTGCGTGATGAAACCCTGAGGCAACACAACTTTTTATTAAGATTTGGGAACTCAGTGGCTTAGAGTATAAACTGTTGAACATCACAAAATACAATACCCCTTTCACCTATAATGGGAAATTAGTTCTATGCCCCAGCCCTAGCATTTAAAAGGTGTCCAATTATACTTTAAAAATATATATTTTTATTAATTTCATAAAGGAAGGAAGAGGGAGAGAGAGAGAAATAATCAATGATGAGAGAGAACCATTGATTAGTTGCTTCCTGCACGCCCCCTCCTGGGGATCAAGCCTGAAACTCCTGCATGTGCCTTGAGGAGAAATTGAACCTTGACCTGCTAATTCATGAACCACTGAGCAACACTAGCCTGGCCCAATTATATTTCTCAATACAATAAATTTAGTGGTGGTGGTAGAAATGAGGCATGTTCCTGTGGAATCATGCTATATGATATTTTTAAGCTGTTGGTTGGGAGAAATACCAGCTTGCTATTATCATTTCTGTCATTACTAATTGCCTGGTTTTTACCTAGTTCTACAACTGAACCCCTTCCCCATCATATTTTGGGTCCTTACTAGCAAGATCAGCGAGGTGTGACTGAATGCCCATTCTATTTAAATCCTTTCGGTTCTTCTAATACATAGAGAAAAAGAAAGCTGATTGGCATAGCCCTTGGAAAATAGTATGCATCCGAACAACCAGGGATTCTATAAACTGTATACCTCACTCACTACAACTGTCCACTGCATATTTCTAATTGGTAGGGACCTGAACTAACTTATACTGAATTCTATTTGGTGTGGAAGAAAAGGTAGCCACTTATGATTCTCTCATCAGCTGCCATCTTTTTTTGAGGAGGCATATTGAACCGCTTCAAATATTTCTTAGGGTCCCAGAGCTAAGAGTCACTATTGAAGTCATGTGGTGCCTCACGGGACCACTGGGCTGTGAGAGTGAGGAGGGCAGATATTCCAGGACCGGTGGTGCCTTTTTCTGAGCCAGGAGTCCTTAGGCTAAATGCTTGCTCACAATCTCAGCCCCATCACCCGAGTGCTGGCTTTGCTCTAAATGGCTTAGAACAGCGATTTTCAACCATTGTGCCCCAAGAATTTTTAAAACAGGCAACACCTGACTTTTACTCAGGGGCACTGACCTCTTTTCTCTGGAATTGTCAAATAAGAAAGTGACAAGAGCCGACACAATAGCTGTCTGGTGTGAGTGAATCAAATTATACCTTTTTTTGTCAGATCAACAAAATATATATACTAGAGGCCCGGTACACAAATTTGTGCACAGGTGAAGTCCCTTGGAGTGACCTGCGGAGATCGGGCCCCAGCTTGCTCCCTCCCCCCAGTCTCTCAGCCCCAGCTTGCGCTCTCAGCCCCAGCTTGTGCCCTCAGCCTCTGCAGCCCTGCAACCCTGCAGCCCTGCCTGGCACCCTGCCTTGGCCTGGCACTGCCCACTCACCTGCTCCACCATCCTGCTGTGGCCCCGCTCTCATCAGGGCCCAGTGTGGCTGGCAACACTTCCCCTGCTGCCCTCTGCATGTCTCCGACACCTGCCATGTTCCATGCCGCCCCCTGGTGGTCAGTGCACATCATAGTGAGAAGTCCAACTTCTGGTAGAATGACTGCCTGAAGGGACAATTTGCATATTAGGCTTTTATCATATAGGATGTATTTTGGTATACCACAGAATTTCATGTAACTAGTTTATGAGTGCCGTGAGATTAAAAAAAAAGGTTGAAAATCTCTGGACTAGAGTTTCTTTCCAACTCTGTATGCCTATACCTCTAGTTAGTTCACGATTACCATTTTAGTCCATGGATGCCTGGAATTGAGAATCCTGGATTTCTGACTCCCAACCCAGTGCTGCTTGCATTCTGCCTCATAGGCTTGAGTTATGGCTCAGCACATGTTGTAAACATTGGTTAACTCCATTAGCTGTTACTGTGGAACAGAGAAACAGGAAGTGCTAGGACGAGCTGCAACAGAGACCACATTTTGTTTGGTCAATTAGAAAATGGACTGAGGCTTCCAAATCTATTCCATGTGGGTAGCTGCTATTAGAACTAATTTAAAACATCATTGGCATTGACTTCAAAGGACTCCTCTCAGTGTGTTAACGCAAAACCCTTAACCTTGTGTTTAAGCACTTACTGCCTTTGTTAGGCAGGCGAAACCTTATAAACTTTCATCTATAGGTAAGTGGAATCAAGATCTTGGTAAGATATTCGTGCAATTAGTTAGCCTCTCTATTGTGTTTGTAAACCAGGGGTAATAATTCCTCTCTTAAAGGGTTGCTGGAAGAATGACAATTTCCTGTAAGCATTCTTTCTATTTTAGTTCTTTTTTTCTCCTTCTCTTTATCATCAAGAACGCTGCCAGCACCTCCACCCAGTTATCATCGTCACCATCATCATCGAGTCAGTGAGCGGCAGCCGCCCAAGCAGGACATACATAGATACTTAAGCTTTTGAACAATGCCCCGTGCGTGCTACCGATCTAAATCCTAAACCCTGGAGAGAGCCAGCAGCCACAGAATGTGAAAATGGGGTTGGGGCTGCCATAGAGAGCTGCTTTGGTTTTGCTCTGTGGGAGGAGAAGGGAGACAATCCACTTGCATAGCTATAGAAAATGGATAGGCAATGTGGTAAGAGGTATATAGTTTTTTTTTTTTCAGTCTCTCTGTGTGGGGATGTTATCTTAAGTTTCCAGGCCCGCCAGAAAGGTAAACGACTTATGCTTTGAGCTCTCTAAGTTCCTAGCTGGAAAATTGAGAGAACAGCAGGCGTAAAGCCTCTACATTTGCTTTATCTCCATCACCCAAAAGTTTGTCTGGGGTTTCGTCCTGGGATAAAGTCGCTGGAGGAAGGATCTGGCTTGGTGGCAGAGTGGCTGCATGCAGAGAGTGGGCTCCTGGCTGCCAAGTGTGGCTCTTCCCAGTGAGACGGTGGTGGCAGAGCAGATGATGGGGAGCTCACTGATTTCCTTGGAGAGAAGGGACTAGAGGATTTGCACAGACTGGTATCTTCCCCATCATCTGTTTTTGCAGCCTCCCTCATCATGGAGGCTGAGCACTTGCCACAGGCAACGGAGCCAGATGCTCCCTTTCATCCCTGATGGGAACTGGCCAAAACGGGGGCTTGCAGTGAACACGCGGCATTACAACAGCTAGTCATGGCGTTGAGGCAGATTCTTCAGAAGAGGACAAAGCCTCATCCCCTAGAAATGTTTTCATGCAGGAATAGGAATTCAGACATACAGCCCATCCATCAGACAAACGCTCTGAGTACCTATTGTACCTTGGAAAACTGTGGCAGTGATTGCGTAATTAATCTTCATGATAACTGTGGGGATTATTATTCTCATTTAATTAATGACAAAACAGAAGCCGTGCCTTCCAAAAATCTAACGGTTTGCCGTGAACCTAGATTCACAGATTCCAAGTCCATGGCTCCTGTGAGGCCTCTCTCAGCCCCCGGGAATGTTACTTGTGGGGAATAGAAGAGAACATTGGCTTTTTCCATTTCTCCAGCTCTTAGTACTCTAGTGTCCAGGGCAACCTCATTCATCCACTCACTCATACAATCCCTGGTTTATTCAATAATTTTTGATCATCTGCTATTCCATTGGAATATTAAGGACAAGATTATAACGATGGAAGAGACAAAGGACTTATTTTTCCAGAGATTCCCCATTTCTACTGACACAAAAGGTACAATAAACATAACAATACACAAATCTATTTTTTCTATAAAATAGAAAGTGGTAGGGAAAGTCACGGATGGAGAAGGTTTGAAGTACTTCAGTCCGGGAGTCAGAGAAGGCTCAGTGAAGGCTGCTGTGAGAAAACAACTATTTCCTACTCCAGGGGAAGAGCATTCTGGATGGACCCAAGGGAAGGTACAAAGGCAGGGAAAGCGATGAGCATGCTTGATTGGAAGGAACAACAGGATAGCCTGGAAAATGGAGACATTGGTAGTGGGAAAGTTTCAAGAGATGGGGGTCTCAGAGTTGACATAACCCAGATCATCTGTGGCTTTGTAGGCCTAGTAAGAGATTCAAAGCTTGTTTTAAATTCATTAAAATTTCAGCCATTGGAGTCAAGTGATCTGATTTGAATGTTAAAATTAACCTAATAGGTGGGGAATGGATTTCAGGAGAAAAAGGGAGCATGCGCTAAAGACTAGTTGAGTAATCCAGGTGAGACACAATTGCATCAACCAGGGTGGTAGCAAGGAAATAGAAGGACATGGAGAGTTGAGACATTCTCAAACAAAGAAGGCTGACCAATGGATTAAACATAGGATAATAAGAAAAGATAAATTAAAGACTAATCCTAGTTTTACGGTTGGGAAATTGGTAGATGGAAGTGCCATTGGCATTATGGAAGCATCTTAGGAAATGTATGTGTGATGGCATGGCATGAAATTCTGTGTGTGTGTGTGGGGGGGGTTGTTTAAGGATCCTGTTGATTTAAATGGATATTTAGATTCATGAATTTTGTTCTCTGTAAAATTGACTCGATCGAGGATACAGGTACGGAAATAACTAGAACATAGATGACATTCAAAACCATGAGATTGCCTGAGGAATGATGACATGATTTTGGGTATTCCTTGTAGAGGTCAGGGAGAGAAGCACAGCGAAAGGTGGTCAAGGAGGAGCAACTAGTAGATGAAAAGTAAGTGAACAATCTGGACTGCAGAGTTTAGTGTCACAGAAGCTTACAGGGGAAAGTTTTTCTTTTAAATGCCGCCGAGAAGAGAGAATACAATGGGTAAAATGAACTACCTTCTGGTAATTTGGTAAGATGGAGTAGTTGATGACCTTGATAAAGGGCTGTTTTGTTGGATTGGACAGGTTTGAAAGCTCAATTGTACTGGGTTGACAGGGGAATGGGAGGTGAGAAAGGGGAGAGATGGAGAATAGAGACAACACTTCCTCAGTCCACTTCTAATTACACTTTCGCCCCGTTCCACAAAAGCTAGATATTGACAAAACTCTGAAAGGCCATTTGCTGTTCCGAAAATAACCAGGACAAATGGGAGAAAGCCAATTTTGTGGTACCTCTTTGTGACCCATTCCATTTTTCAACAACTTTCACTATCAGAAAGTTATTCCATCCATTAACCTGAGAGATTTTTAAAAAAATCCATTTTAATTGTATGGAGATGAAACATATCGTGTACATTAATATACCACTTCTTACTCAGGTGCTTTTATAATTCTCTCGCCTTGCTTTTTTGGTCTACTCCCAGCTCCTCATGATGGATGCCTTTGTCTCTTCCTGTGTGGGTTCCAGTTTGGGCTGTGTTTATTTATTTGTATATTGGACTTTTTCACTACCAGGTGAGGTCCCAGAGAGAAGAAATAACTCCTATCAAGCGGGTATGCCTGACATATAATACCGTGTTTCCCTGAAAATAAGACATCCTCCGAAAATAAGACCCACTTCATGGAAACAATACATCCCCTGAAAATAAGACCTAGTGCATCTTTGGGAGTGAAAATTAATATAAGACACTGTCTTATTTTCGGGGAAACAGGGTAGATACTGACTATTTATTTTAGAATTGCTCTTTGTCAATTTCTCTTAATCTGGATTTATTTGTTGGGTTCCTCTTCAGTACTCTCAGCCACCCACTCTAGATGAAGAACATGAGATTTCATGCAAAAACAAATTTGGGGAGGAGATTGCAATGTTCTCACCATCCCTACATGAGATTTCTCAACTCGGCTCTTATTCTGGTGAAGAAATAATGCCATGCTATTATCTTCCTTCACATTTTGAGTCTCCCTTTGGGGGTGGGGGTTGGGGAGATAGATGCTAATTTTTTTTTGACAAACACCTCGCTTTCTCACATTCTACCAATGTTTTCAACCTGGGGGGAGGGAATCTGGATGATTCTCCGTTAGAAGTGTGCTGTACAAATTGTCAATTGTCTGACATATGTGCTTGAAAAACCATCATTTCCCCCCACTATGTGTTACCCTAAACTATAGACCTGTCACCAAGCAGTGTTCTAGTGTGTGGGTACAGTGAAGCCGTGGGAAGATCCGAGTGGCACTTAAATTACACTCTCCCTTTGATTTGGAAGACGCTTCATGCCGTTCAGCAGAATTCCAATGCACTGGGTTCCATAGAGGAGGAGGCTGTCCCTTTTACAAGTGTCAGTGCTGCAGTGACTGAGGAAAAGAAACGAAGCCACCAGAACAGCAGGGCTGGCTTTTCTCTCCAGGTTGTCATGGAATTAAAAGGTCCTCATGAGTATGTGGGGACAATGTGCTCTCGCAATGGTCTTAACTGCTTCATATCTGCTCTGGCACCAGGCAGGCCAGTCAGCCCGTGTTTGCCTAACCCACCACTTGGGAACCAGCACTGTTTCAATGCAATGGGGGGATCACTTTGCAAATTATATAAATGTCTAACCACTATAATCTACACCTGCAGCTCATATAAAATAATTTTAAAGGTCACCTGTAATTAAAAAAGAAATGAGTTGCTTCTTAAAGGAGACTGGTATATCGGCAAGACATGGATTTTATGCAGAGACGCTGTTCTATCTCTTTTTTAAAAATATATTTTTATTAATTTCAGAGAGGAAGAGAGAGGGGGAGAGAGAAACATCAATGATGAGAGAGAGTCATTGATTGGTTGACTTCTGCACACCCCTTGCTGGGGATCGAGCCCACGACCCAGGCATGTGCCCTTGACTGGGAATCAAACCTTCAGTTCACAGGCCGAGGCTCTATCCACTGAGCCAAACCAGCTAGGGCTGTTCTATCTCTTTGATGGCTTCTAGAGCAAGAGTGCACTGTGCATAAGTCAAAATACGTTTTTCTGACTCCTTAGCATGTTGTGTTATTTCCATCTGGGATCTGCAAGCACAGCTGTGTTCTTGTCTCACACCTCACTTCAGAGAGAAAGTCCTGGAAGGGGAATGTGGCCACAGACTGCACGGATCTGTAGGAAAGACAGGCCCCTGTCTATGGCCACTCAGGAACCTTGCATAGACTCTGCAAATATCATAGGGGTATGGGTCAGCTCCCCGGAATAAGAAGGGATTACTGGTGTATTTCTGGCTGGCAACCACTGTCCACTAAAATACACTGAGTGGCCAGATTATTATGATCTCTGAATGCATTATAATATGGCCACTCCGTGTATATCCTATATAATAAAAGGCTAATATGCAAATTGTCCTCTTGACCAGGAGTTCAACCAGCAGGCAGGCCAGCCAACTGCCTATGTCCCCTCCCCCTGGCCAGGCTGGCTGGTGGCTGACCCCACCCATACATGCACAAATTCATGCACTGGACAATATATATATATATATATATGTGTGTGTGTGTGTGTGTGTGTGTGTGTGTGTGTGTCTGTGTGTGTACACACAGTGAGTGGCCAGATTATTATGTGTTCAGAGATCATAATAATCTGGCCACTCAGTGTATAGGATATTCCCACATAGTGTAGACCCAGCTCCGTCCATCCTCTGATGAGCTCTCTTTGCCCACCCTCCTCGACGCCATACCTCCTGGCTCAGGGACTTTCCACTGCAGTATCTGAATGAGCTCTTTCTTTAGAACTGAAGTAAAAGTTGAGAACTTAGCACCATGCTATGTAATTATATCGAAAGTTAAAAAAAATTGTTTCCCTCAAAACTGAAGACAGCCAAGTGTACAGTTAATAGTCATATATTTATAACACAATTTACAGATTTCATGGTGCCCCTTCCAGTCCACACTCAGGAAGGAACTGTAAAACATCAGTGTGGGCTAAAGCAATGCTCTCTCCGCATTGCCCTTCTGTTACCTTCTTATCCTCCCACTAAAGCGAGAGCTCGGATTTATTTAGCAATTGCCATGTGCATGCACTGCTAAAGCTTACCGTACATCAAGTAGGAAAGTATATACAATTGATGCCTCTTAGATGTTATGAGTCAGACTTAGAGCAGCCTTGAGCGCTTTGCCTTCAAGGTCTACCTGTGGGCTCTTCTCTGCTCCCCTGCTCCTCCCCTCTTGGTACTGACTCTCCCACTTCAACTGTGTGTTCTTTAAATGTGGAGGTGACTTCTTCTTCACTTTTGCATCCAGCATATGGTAGGTGCTTACCAATTATCATTTACATACGGATTGAATTTGTCCCCCATGGTCTACTTCTCCGCGTCATGGTTTGACTTACCATCCCCTTGTGTTAGGACTTTTATACCAACCGAAATGAATGTGTGAGTTCTTTATCTGGCAGCACACACAGAATCAGATCTTGACACAGAATTTTCTATCGATTTTTTTATTGTTATTCATGCCGCATCAACTCACAGAATCTTAGAATTTGATAATAAGGTTCCAAGGCCTCTCAGAAGCTGGATGCCCATCTGGGTTGTGAAGGGCCTGTCTCAGTCGCAGCAGTGAGGGGGCCGGGGGAAGGAGACACTTGGCCACAGATTGAGCACCTCCTGAATACGCCCTTCTAGAAGTTTCCCTCTGCTTACTTTATGGATTATATCATTGGACATCTTCCTTCATTTACAAACGCGGTGACCTATCCGTTTCTCACACCTGCTCTCTGCAAAGCATCACGCTGGGTGCCGTGGGGGGTCAGTCCTCCCTGCCAGCAGCTCCGGCTGAGATGTGCGCAATGAGCTTCCACTGGCATCTGGGCTGCGGCAAATCAATGGCTCTCGTTTGCAGTAGATCGCGTTCATCATGAGATCGTGGAACATTTAGTGAATGGTCACTGAGCACGTGCATTTCAGTAACAGAGACTTTTAGTCAAAGGGGCTAATCAAAGAGGACACATTCTATGGCTCCTCCCACCCTGAGCCCTCTCTCCCTCCCAGAGGAATAAAAAAACAACAACAGCCTTTGTCAAGTGAGCAGAAGAGCACTTGTACCGCTCACCTTCTACTCGGTCAAATGGGACGGGGGTAGCAATGTATTATTATCTAGCTCCCCTGGCTTTTAATCTAGATTGCACTGTCCTCCACAGTATTATTCCAGGCTTCTTCTCTTTTTGCCTTTCATCTCAGCTCACCATTGTCTTCTGTGGACACCCACACATGCTGGGACTAGAATAATTCAGGCGATCGGAGGATCACTCTTTCTTGTCATAGCCTGGATTTCACTCCCACCCCCCTCCCCCACCCCCTCAGTGCAATGGATGTTGGAGTGAATGACATGCAACCCCAGCTCCATCAGGCAAAGAAAAGTCTGCCGGAAGGAGCTTTCCTTTCCAGGTTGAGATGATCCCTCTGCTTGTTTGGCAGTGAAATCAATAGCTTATTGCTGCGTGCATGGGCTCTTCATCTGCTGGGAGCCCCTGGTTCCCATCCTTAGCCCTCGCTTCAGAGACCAGCCTGCATGCTCCTCGGTAGATAGTGAGTCAGGCATTGATGTAGAAGGAAATGTTCCTGAGAGCATTTGAACGTCTTCATAATCTTCATATTGCTTTGCTGCTTTTAATCTAAGCCTACCATTGGTTTTTCAATGACCAAAATCGCAACTTGGAGTTCTGTTGGTCCTGGGATCTTCAGAGGTTGGGTCCAAAGAAACGTCACCATGTTTGATGGCCCCCCAAAAGCTGTCTTTATAATTCTTTTATGTCAGAGCAAAGTTGGCGCAGCTCCTAAGAGAATGATCGTGGTTGCGTCAGGCCAAGCAGACCCTGGGAGCAACCATGGGGAGTGACAGTAGCAACAAGCCATTCTCCGGCCTTGGTGCTTCCCCAGAGCCTTAGAACTGAAGCTAAGCACACAAATCAACCACAGAGTCTGTTCCACAGAGGAACAGAGACAATGGCATAAGCAATTAGTTCTTTGGCAGCAACATCTAAATAAATAAATACACAGCTTTTGTGATCAATAAAATGCAGGACTTGAAGTATACGCTCTCACTCACCTTCATTTCCATATATTATGCATATCACTATCCTTTTAAAATAATGTGAAGCCACCTTAGCTGGTTTGGTTCAGTGGATAGTGTTGGCCTACGGACTGAAGGGTACCAGGTTTGATTCTGGTCAAGGGCACATACCCGGGTTGTGGGCTCCATCCCCAGTAGGGGGCATTCAGGAGGCAGTTGATTAGTGATTCTTTCTCATTATTGATGTTTCTCTCTCTCTCTCTCTCTCTCTCTCTCTCTCTCTCTCTCTCTTCCTCTCTGAAATCAATAACAAATATATTAAAAATATGTGCAGCTGTTCCTACTGGGAGGTTACCAGAAATCAGTATGGTCTTCTTTGGGACAACCTATATAATAAGAGAGGAATATGCTAATTATCTGTTATACCGTGAGGACTGGATCATGAATCTGCAGGAGGTTGGGACATGAACTATAAGTGGGCATCAGAGAGCTGCAGGAGGAGGAGGAGGCAGAGCAGCAAGCTATAAAAGGGGGTGAGGGGAGCTACAGGAGGGCAGCAGCAACTTATTGGCACATGGATTCATGCGCAGGGCTACTAGTATAATAAACTACAGAAGGTCTTTAGCATAAAAGACACAATTGGCATCTCGCTCAGAACTTTGATTTTAAAATGAGTTTTTAAAGAGGATAAGTCACATACTAGTAAGTAGCACAAGGCTGCCTGGAAGCCAGGTTTTCTGATGCACAATCTGCATTGGTTCCACTGCCACCATTTTGTTTTTCATTCTCTTTAGAGCCTTCTTGTGAATGGGAATGGTGAAAGTACCTCTCTTGTCCTTGCTGGCCATTCTACCGCTGATATTGGCCTCCAGAGACAGGCTGGCTACCCTGGTAGCTGCACTTCCTCTTATATGCCTTCATAATCCCGTGAATTATTCAGTAGGGTGCATTTCAAAAACCGCATTTGCATTTCCATTCTTCTGCCATCCTCTAGGACCATTCACATCCCTAAATATCTAAATATCGGGCCTCTGTTCTCTTTCTGCTGTTGGAAGCAAGAAGTACCAGCCAAATAATAGGAATTGCCTCCCACCTGCTGAGGCTGATTTTTCAGTGGGAATTTGGCTGTGTCTCTGGCATCCCTTTTGGCATTCAGGGATGCGGTACCTGCTGAGGGTTGAAGGGGGAGTCAGCCTGAGCCAGGCCTGTCAGCTCCCATTAGGGACTCTGGCATTTGGCCCAGGACAATGGCACTGTTGGCAACTAAAGTCCATTAGAGCCCGGGGGGATCTCAATCAGTCTAGTAATCTGTCAGGGTCTATACCAAATTATCCATGGTCTTCACACTGGGGTCATCATTCTCATCGTAAAAAAAAAAAAAAATACCTTTCCTTAATCTGAAGGAGCTTATATTAATCTCAACTTTGAGACAAGAACTCCTTTAAAGTAGATAAGATTCTAGATGATTCTAATAAAAGCCGCCTGACTTCTTATTGTTATACTGGTGTCCAGAGCTAAAATAAAGCCCTAGTCCTGGTTCAGTGTGCATTAGCCTGACCAGATCCAGATCACCTGTGGCTACTGTAGCCATGGTGATGGATGCGATTTATTGACAATTGAAGATAAATAAGCAGAAGTGTCCAGGCTGATGCTAGAAGGTGAGGTGTCACCAGGAGTAACCATGGTGGACTTGATTGGGTTTGACTGGAAGAACCCTGAGAAATTTTTTCCTGCAGTTGAATGTTGATTAGGGTTGCACCTTGGGGCCCTAGAGGACACATTGGAAAGTACAAGAAGGGAGTTACAAAGGACATTTTGGCCCTGACTGGTTTAGCTCAGTGGATGGAGCATTGGCCTACGGATTGAAGGGTCCCAGGTTCGATTCCGGTCAAGGGCATGTGCCTTGGTTGCAGGCACATCCCTGGTAGGGGCTGTGCCGGAGGCAGCTGATCGATGCTTTTCTCTCATCCATCTTTCTAACTCTCTATCCTTTTCCCTTCCTCTCTGTAAAAAATCAATTATATATATATATTTTAAAAGAACATTTTAGTTCAATGCAACAAACAATAGTCTAGTAGGGAGTTGACACAAGCGGTGTTTTCTCTAAACAGTGGGGATGAGCAAGGGGGAAACTGACCAGGAGCCCAGCCACGCTGTTGTGGAGGGAATAAAGCGTTTAATGGAAGATTGGGCTGGAGGATTCAAGAGCCATGAAATTATTCACCACCGAAGAGGGCTGACAAGGAAAATATGTTTGAGGAGTAAACTTACTCTCTTTGTTCCTGGAGATAGATCATTAATATTAAAGTCAGTAAATAAATGTGATTAAAATAGCTTTATCTAGATTTAAAAAAAATCATTTGGTTATTGTGACACAGCTTTTCACATAATTCCTATTTATGCTCTTTGAACACTGGGGAATACTTTCCTGTATGTTCTCTTCCTACCCTGAGATCTTATATATATGAAGGAATCTCAAATTATTTTATTTATTTTTTAAAATATTTTCATTGATTTCAGAGAGGAAGGAAGAGGGAGAGATAGAAACATAAATGATGATATAGAATCACTGACTGGCTGCCTCCTGCATGCCCCTACTGGGGATTGAACCCACAGCCCAGGCATGTGCCCTTGACTGGGAATCAAAATTGGGACCCTTTCAGTTTGCAGGTGGACACTCTATCCACTGAGCAACACTGGCCAGGGTCCAAATTCTTTTAAACAGATATGACTTCCATGTGATGGCAGCCCTTTTGGGAAAAGTGCTGTTTCCAGGAATGAGACTGCAGGGCTCTGGACTGATAATAGAACTGGCTTGTTTAGGTTATTTGAGATAAACGTAATTGTCTAGATTAAGAGGGATAATGGAAGCCATGCAGATTGTGATGGGGAGGAAGAACATTCAGACGGTCTAATACTTGATCTGTTTAAGGAAATCTCTGCAGGGGTCATGGCTGGGACACTCCACACACTTGTATCAGCATCTCCTTGAGAGCTGTCGAGAGGTTTCACAATCCCTGGGAGGCGATCAGAGGGCGCTCAGTACGAGTCTCCAGGTGCTGAGGTTTGCAAGCAGACTTCCCTGGGACCCGCCCATGAAGGTAGCATCCTTTGGTGCTTTTCTCTTAGTGAGGTCTTCCATATTTTACTCAAGCAAAGGGCAAGAAAATGCCTGTTTTACAATGAGTTCTCATAGCCAGAGGTCTTCCTTTTGGTTCGCTCAGAGAGAGAAGTAGGAAGCTCAGGGTTCTTGAGCCGCTTCAGGGTAAGGTGTGGCTCATGCTGCATTGGAGGGGGAAAGGTTGGGTTTGCTCCATCTGAACAGCACGTTTTCTACAGTGCAGTGGGAAGGGGAAGTGGTAATACTATGAGGTGGGAGGGGAGGAAGGTCTTGACCATCTGAACGAACTGAGATTTGTCCCATTAGATCAGGAAAGAAGGGTGGAGTGAGATGTTCAAAGCCGACTGGAGAAAGGTTATTCCGGACAACTGATGCAGAAGGTCAGGTTAAGAAAGAGCAGGGTGCCAGGACTATGCCATTCAGTGATGCTCCCCTTTGCAAAGACAGAAACTGGCTCTGGGCATAAGCTCCAAGAGATGCCAGTGGATCCCTTTTTCCCAAGAGGGATGCAGCAGGACAGATATCACCTGGACTGCCAGATCCTGTCCCGAGCCCGGGCCACCCTTGTGTAAGTGTGACCAAACGGAAGTTTGCCAGAGAGCCTAGCCAGCTGGTTACCCAAGGACCCTGCCTAGTAGAGAGGGCATCCATGATCCATTGCTCAAGCGGGTGGGATTTCAGAGTCTGCAGCTCACCTTTCAAATGTGTTTTCTTGCTCGGTGTAAGCTTTTATCTTGAAGGCTATTAGGGATTTCACCACATGCTGCTTTGGCAATTAGTTCAGAATAAACTGGGAAAACTGCGGGGACTTTGCTAGGAGACTTTAGCCTTTGCATTTACAGCACTTTTTAAAGTGAAATAATGACTGTGTTTAAATTGTACAGAGATATTTATAAAAGCAATGGATTTTCAAGCTGTTCTGAGGAGATGTGCTACAGTAGAAGGAGACCTTCCTCCCTCCCATCCCATAGAGGAGAAGAGGAGGGGAGGAAGAAGAGGAGAAGGTGAGGGGAAGGAGTAGAGGAGAAGTGAGGAGAGGGACTAGAGGAGAAGGGGAGGGGATGAAGGAAAGGAGAAGGGGAGGGGAGGGAGGAGAGGAGAAAGGGAGAAGAGGAAGTAGAGGAGAGAAGGGGGAGGGAATAAAGGAGAAGGGAAGGGGAGGGAGGGAGTAGAGGAGAAGGGGAGGGGTGGAAGGAGAGAAGAAGGGCAGGGGATGGAGGAGAAGAGAAGGGGAGGGGAGGGAGGAGAGGAGAAAGGGAGGAGAGGAAGTAGAGGAGAGAAGGGGGGAGGGAATAAAGGAGAAGGGAAGGGGAGGGAGGGAGTAGAGGAGAAGGGGAAAGGAGGGAGGAGAGAAGAAGGGGAGGGGAGGGAGGAGAGGAGAAGGGGAGGAGAGAGAGGAGAGGAGAAGGGGAGGGGAGGGAGGAGAGAAGAAGGGGAGGGGAGGGAGGAGAGAAGAAGGGGAAGGGAGGGAGGAAGAAAGGGAAGAGGGGGTAGAGGAGAACGGGAGGAGAGGAAGTAGAGGAGAGAAGGGGGAGGGAATAAAGGAGAAGGGAAGGGGAGGGAGGGAGTAGAGGAGAAGGGGAGGGGTGGAAGGAGAGAAGAAGGGCAGGGGATGGAGGAGAAGAGAAGGGGAGGGGAGGGAGGAGAAGAGAAGGGGAGGGGAGGGGAGAGAGGAGAAGGAAAAAATCTTACCACCCACCCTGCACCAGCCCTTCTTCATTCCCTTTGTAAAGCTATTGAGTTTTATTTTAAACATGCATGGTTTTTGTTCAATCCGTTACAATGCGAGGTAGAGAGCTAAAAAGAAATTAATTGAGTCTTTGAATGTTAGAGGAACTTTTTTCTCCTACAGCCCATCATTTTGCAGACACTATACTGCCCGTTAACAGTTGAGAACATGCTCTGACTCCCAGGGAGGGGTGTCCCTCTGCTTCGGGGACAGGACGCAGTCAGAGAGCCAACCCTGTGGCACTCTCTGTTCCGGCAGAGGCAGCCGGGCTCTCGGGCTTGGCTCTGTTCCAACAGGCCATGTGGCCTGATAAGGGTAATTGATTTCCATTACGTTAATTAACAAAATTTAATTTTTCATCTAATGAGGACACTTTGGTGTGACATGGGTAGATGGCAGGATGACAAGCGCTGGCCCCATAGTGAAAGGGAGAGGAGGATGACCTGGGCCCTGGTAGGAGGCAATGGGGACAACACAGAGGACCCTTAAACCACAGAGTCATGGAGGACAGGTGACTGTTCAGGAGCATATGGCTCCTCCATCTTGTAGGACTTTTTCCAGCCCTCATTGGAGATGACATGGAGTTTGTTATTCCTTTGTAAGGCTGGATTTCAGAAACCCCTCACTTTCCTCTCAGGGCTCCCCAAGACTAAGGAGTCTCCACACTAGCTCCTGGAGCCCCTCCCAGCTCCTCCAATGGGAGCTGGGGGTCTGGCTCCTCTTATTACCACATTGCTTTCTCCTAAGCTGGCAGGGTCCAGCGTTTTAAGAGCAGGTGGTGGAGTGATGGCAAGGCTTGCCTGTGTGATATCTATCTCAGCCTCGTTGGCTGGCGAGCTTCATGTCAAAGGCACAGCTATTTCCAGTGCATTTGCTCTCCTCTTCCCCCTGGGGGTCTTTGGAGTACAGGAGCCCCCAGGGATGGTTAAAAGGAGCATCACAAACTGCTGTGATTAGCTCTGATGCCTTAGGAAGCTGATGCGGAGCCCAGAGACAGCATGCGGAACCCTCAGAGCTGTCTTCCCGCCTTCCCCAGACACACGTTTCACTCGTCTTAAACATAGTTCAGACAACTTCTTGTATGTTCTCCTCTGTGGGACCCAATCAAGAGCGCTGCTCCTTCAGGCCTGATGAGATTAAGTCCTCGTTTAGGGGCATAGAAAGGCATTTTAAGGGTAGGCCAATTCCTCTTCCTCCTGCAAAACCAAAGGACACAACCTGAGCTTGTCTACAAGCAAGGGTCCAGACCAGCTAGGGACCGCTCCACTGAGTGCTGCTTTCACCCTGACTCCACGGGTGGAGAGAAAATAGCATCGCCCAAGGTCAACCGAAAGTCAGCAGTGGGGTAAGGCCTCCTGCACCATTGTTCATGTCAAGGGAAGTCGGGAAGACTTAGAAACAGAAATCAGCAAGTGCCTTATCTTGCCTAATATGCCATTTTACAGATGGGAAGGATGAGGCCACAGAGATGAAGTCATTCTTTGAGGTCCCAGATTTTGTTGGTATTGACTTAGAATGAAGTTCAGGATCTGTCTGTATTTATGTATTAGAACCCACACACGTGTTTCTTTAATCATTTTTGATTGACTATTTGTTGAGCACCGTGATGTACAGGCAGGCAGAGTTCTAGGTCTTTAGAATTAGAAAATGGCTTAAGAATGTAGATTGTCTGCTCTCACGGAGCTTGTACTCAGCAGTGTGTGTGAGGGCATGCATGTAAGTAAACAAGTACACACCCAGGGCTATGATGAAAACAGAGGGATACCAGGTGATAGGAGTGCCATTCTATAGGAAGTGTTCGGAAGATAACTCATTGACACTACATTCAGGAGAGACCTTAAGTATGTGAGGGAGAAGGAATGGCCCTCTGACAAGAGAGAAATACCAGTTGCAAAGGTCCTGAACTCATCTTTTTTTTTTTTTTTTTTTTTTTTAGCTTTGACCACAAAAATAGGTGTTTAGAATGTTTAACATGTACATCTTATACATACATTGAGGCCTTCCCTTCCCCCAAACACACACAAACTCTTCATAAGTGTCCTAGAGTGAGTGGTTTAACAGGAACCAACTGTTTCAAAATAAAAAAAAAAAAACAACAAAACAAAACAAAACAAAGAGGAGGTGGAAATGTACATGATTGCCGACTCTTGATGGACCCAAGTTGGAAGCCATTTTAGCGCCCAGTAGGTAGACAATCATTCATTCTTATTCTACAAAAGGATTGGTAGGTGGCAAGGAGACTGAGAAGTGCACTTGGCAGTGGCTGGAATCAGCCAGCACCTACCTCACTGTGTGCATCTGAATTGATGATGCTCCTTGGGACCTGGAAGTTGGTTCCCAGTTTCTGCTGCTCCTCTCCCCAGAGACCAGTGCCAGCAGATAGGGGTCGATAGAGTCCTATTGTAGAGTAGAGAGTTCTCAGGGCCACGCTGACAGAGGCAGCATTTTTTTTAGGCCAACCTAGGTACTCTTTCAGAGTCAGAAAAGGAAATCTTTTCTAGATGCAGACAGAACCCTGGAGGTTCCAGGGAAAGAGGCGCATGCGCTTGGACTGAGCTGTGAGTGGCATTCTGGCACGGGAGGTAGGGCCAGCTGCTCATTTTCCCTGACAGAGATTTCCTAAGACTTGGGGTTGGAATGCTCTCAGCGGCCCCATTCTAGGCTGATCTAATTCAGTTGGGTTTTTGTTATGTTCTTCATATTGGCAATATTCTACAAGGGCTGCGCAGTAATGTGGCAGTTTCCTTACTCGGAACTGGCTCCCGGTCTCTCTTCACAAGGCAGGGCATCATTCACAACAGGACCAGGCACCCAGGGGCTGGGATGGTGTGCCAGAGGTCAAAGGAGATGAGGGCAGGCATGGGTCTTCTAGAGCAGTGGTTGCCAACCTTTCGGACCTCGATTGCTATTCTAGAGGGCACTGCAGAATAGGCTGAACTCGAGCCAGTCCCCGAGGAATGGGTAAGAATGAAGTACGGGGCCCTGGCTGGTGTGGCTCAGTTGGTTGGGTGTTGTCCTTTGCACCGAAAGGTTGCCGGTTTGATTCCTGGTCAGGGCACTGGATCCCCAGTAGGGGGCATGCGAGAGGCAGCTGATTGATGTTTCACTCTCACATTGATGTTTCTCTCTTTCTCTTCTTCTCCCTTCATCTTTCTCTAAAATTCAATTAAAAAATCTTTTTTTTAAAGAATAAAATAAGGGAAAACAAAGCAGGCCAGGGAGAGAGAGAGAATTTGAGCATTATTTATTTTATAAGACAATGAGGAGGCAGGCTCAATGAAAGGGAGGTTCTCTTACACATGGAGAAAACTGTGGGTGAAAAGTTTGGGAGGTTTTGGAAGACCAGTGGTCTGGCCTCCATGCCCAGTAGAGTCTAGTGGGGAAGAGCATGGACTATGGAATCAACCACCTGGTTTCAAATCCCGGCTCCAATAGTTAGCAACTGTCTGGTTTTTTTCATTCTCTATACCAGCAGTGGGCAAACTATGGCCCGAGGGCCGGATCCGGCCCATTCGGCTGTTCTATCCGGCCCGCAGAGCCGAAAGAGTGGAGGGTTCTCTTGCTCTCCCCTCTGCTCCTTCACCAGCAGCCCAAGAGGAGAGTGCCAGCATGGTCAGTTGCTTTTGTTCCGGCCCTCCGGTCCAGTGTAAGAACTCATTGTGGCCCTCGAGTCAAAAAGTTTGCCCATCCCTGCTCTGTACCCTCTCTGAGAATCGTTTTTTTTTTAAACAATTATTTTAAAATTCAAAAATGTAATGGCACCTAATTTAGAAGGCTGCTGTGGGAATTAAAGTAATATATGTAAAGTTATAAAGCGTATGTAAGTGCTCAATAGTCATTTATATTAATAGTAAAATCACATTTTGCTTGGAGGGCGGATGCAAGGGCCTCACAGATAGTTGAGCAAAGTTGTAAGCTCAGAGAGGAGAAGAGAAAAATCCGAATATTGCCAATCTGAGAGAGCCACCTGATGCAGGACAGTAATGTTCCATCCCCACTGCGGGGTGTGCAGAAGGCAGCCAATCAATGATTCTCTCTCATCCTTGATGTTTCTCTCTCCCTCCCTCTCCCTTTCTCTCTGAAATTAATAAAATTGTATTTTTTTTAAAAAAAGAGTGAAAGATGTGATGGCAAGGTAGGATGATAGAAATATAAAGGCTTTCTTCTGAAAATGCAAGGTCTCACACATTCTTCCCCTCTGAGCACTTCCCAAACCCCAGATTTGTGGTGCATTCCCTATCTCACCAGCATCTTTGCCAGACCCTGCTGCCCCCTGAGGCCTCAGCCGATCTCCCCTGTGCTGGGCAAGAGGACAAGGACCATGTGAGTTCTGAAGCTGCTAACTCCGCCGTTACGACTTTGACTCGAACCGTGACCTCCTGGTTCATAGGCTGACACCCAACCACTGAGCAACACTGGCTGGGCTCATCTTCACCGTTTATTTCAGCTCGGTGTCTGCACAGTTCTAAAGCAACTTTTGGGATCTCTGTGAGTCACGTTTGCCCTGGGTTGAAACCTGCCCAGGTGTCCTTCCTTGAGGTCTATTCAGAAGCCCTTTTCCATGGAGTTTGTAATGAACTGCTCTAAAGGTGGCGGGGGCAGGTGAAGAATGAGAATTGACGGAAATGAGAGCTGGATTCTTTCACTCAGAAGTCAATTGATCCGGAGTGTGTAAGCCTTCTTCCCAAAACAGATAAAGGCACTAAAGTGGTTGCTGATTTCCCCAAATGGCTCAGGAGTCCGTGTGTGTTACACGCTGAGGGCAACCATGCTTTCCATCCTGTTGTAGGTGCGGCCACAGGGGTGGACCCCACAGCAGCCTCCTGCAGCATCAGTCCACGGTTCCCCAGGCAACGGAGCTATTGTTTCTGGTGCCTGGGGGACCAGGCACCATTTGAGTGGATGTTTATCAGCAGCAGCAGGGCAGGCGGCGTTCAGAAAGGAAGGAAGTGTGTGTTCCTGAGGCACACGGAGGCCTGCACAGGTGACAGGTGTATAGCAAAGCCCCCGGAACGCTGGCTGACTCCTTGGCACCCGTTGCCTTGGGGGGAAAAAAAAAGCCAACGCGAGGCTAACATTTCATGTCTTGCTTATCATATCTAAATAGGATCATCTTGCCACAACTATTTCCAACTGTCATAAAATGTCTTCCCATAACATGTCTGTGTGTGTGTGTGTGTGTGTGTGTGTGTGTGTGTGTGTCTTTCGCCTCTAAGATGCTTTGCCTCGCGTTGGGTAATTCTTCATTATACATTCATTTGGTTCTCTGCTGCCCTTGCAAGTTTAACAACCTCCGAAATTGGATGCTTCTCACTGGTTCTGTAATGAAGTAGCAATTTGTCTCCAGATCCAAAGCCAGGTGTAGCTATGCTAATGCGAAGCCTCGCCTCGCCTGGAGCATCAGAAGAATGTTAAAGATCCCCGGCTGTAGGAAAACCCTTGGCTGTAACAAAGGGGAAGGCCTTTATTCTTTTTAATAACATACGGAGGTGTGAGGACGCCAGGAGGGAGGGATGCTGAGAGCAAGGATGTTCACTAAAATTAGAACCTCCCACAGCAAGAGCGGCCCACCTTTCCTGCCATCTCCTTCTCCCCCCCCACCCTCCGAATAAAACGCTACATTGAGGGTAGGAGACAAACAGCTTTTCTTTTAAGTAACTGTCTCCTGAGTTTTTACTGTTGCGGGCCCCTGGAATTTTTCTACGTGTATGGTTTCATTTAAATCACCCAGTCCTGTGCGAGAGATTCCCTACCCACTCCTGTCTTAAAAACAATGATGCTGCATCTTAGAGACATTAAGTGCCTGTCCGGGAGCATACAGATGGTGGGTGCTGGATGTTTAACTTCCATTTGCCTGATCCCATACGCTATGCTCTTAGCCACTAGATCCTACTGTCTGAGTTTGTCTATTTTTTTCTTCCATAGCAGCAAGAATAAAAATTCTGTGAGACCTGCATGGCTCTGTGGTTGAATGTCACCTATGAGCCAGAAGGTCACGGTTCGATTCCCGGTCAGGGCACATGCCTGGGTTGCGGGCTTGATCCCCGGTGTGGGGGGGCGGGTGGGAGGCAGCCGAATGGTGATATCTCTTCCCTCCCTCTAAAGAGACTTGCTGTAGAGCTTTGGTAAGAATTCACTTATGGGCCTCCACGTCTTCAAGGCAGAGGGTTTGTGGAGGCCGCTCCTCAGGGGCTGGGGGTGGCCTATGTGGGGCTGGGGAGAAAGCAGTAAGACCAGAACTACTGCTCATGTAGCCAGCTCCGTGCTTCTCTCCAGCCAGGCTCCAAGGGAGCAGGGCTCACTGTGAATCCTAACATCTGAAAATACCCGGTGAAACTCTTCAGTAAAAAATTACTACTATGACCGTGCTTCTTTTTTTTTTTTTTTTTTTTTTTTTTTTTGTCCTCATCTAAGAATATATTTATTGATTTTAGAAAGAGAAACATCAAGCCGAGGCTGGTTTTGCTCAGTGGATAGAGCATTGGCCTGTGGACTGGAGGGTTCTCTGGGGGCCTGATGTGGCGGGATATCCCTTTTCCGTGTCCCGCACGGAAAGAGAGATGAACGAACCGGTTCTAAGGGGAGGCGGCCAGGGATTGAGAAATATTAGAAGTAAAGAGAGAAGACATAGAGGTAGATTTTAAGCTGGGAGCTGGGAGGGCCGCTGACCTCCTCTGCTGGAGAGGCAGACTGACAACCTCCTGAGCCACACAGCACATGTATTTATACTCCGATCCACCAAGGGGGTTTCACAGGAAAACAAGGAGCCTGGGAGGGCCCAGGGCCCACCCACTCCTTCCTCCTGGACAAACACAAGCCAGGAACTGAGAACATCTCCGCACTCCCAGGGCGGGAGTGCAACTGACATGATTTTGCCAATATTCTAGGCCCAGTCAGCAACCATCTAAAGAATGTCCAGGTATCTTCCCATTTGGCCCTCTACAGGGTCCTGGGTTCGATTCCGGTCAGGGGCATGTGCCTTGGTTGCGGGCGCATCCCGGTGGGGGGTGTGCAGGAGGCAGCTGATCGATGGTTCTCTCTCATCGATGTTTCTGGCTCTCGATCACTCTCTCTTCCTCTCTGTGAAAAATCAATAAAATATATTGAAAAAAAGAAAAAAAGAAAGAGAGACATCAATCGGTTATCTTCCCCCATGTGTCCCGCCCAGGGATCACACCTGCAGCCCAGCAATGTTTCCTGACTGGGAATCGAACCTGCAACCTTTTGGTGTATTGGATGATGCTCCGATCAACTGAGCCACCCAGCCAGAGCTATGCTTATGCTTTTTTATTGGTTATTACAAATATAAATCAAATATAGAAAAAGTCCAGGCCATAAGGGAACAAAGGAAAGATTTTTCTGTATAGGTGAGTAAAAAATAGAAAGAGAAATGGGGATTCTTTGCAACTGCCAAAGCTGCAAAAATAAATGAAGTAGAATTTTAAAATAATGGAGCTCCAGTCACAATAGAGATAAAAGAGTTACAAAATGATATATAATACATGAGATTTGAAAGTAAAGGATAAAAAGGCTTTAAAAGCCAATGAAGTATTAAGAGCGAAAAGATTAAGACAAAAGGTTAAATCCATAACATAAAAAGTTAAAAACGAAGACGTATCTAGAATTAAGAAGAATTAACTAAGGGAGAAATAAAATTTCAAAAAAATGATAGTAAATGATTGTGGTACTTAAAAAAAAAACAAAAACAAAAACAAAACATAGTTTTGCCCTGGCCGGTTTGGCTCAGTGGATAGACTGAAGGGTCCCAGGTTCGATTCTAGTCAAGGGCACATGCCTGGGTTACAGGCTCGAACCCCAGTAGGAGTTATGCAGGAGGCAGCCTGTCAATGATTCTCTCTAATCATTGATGTTTTGAGCTCTCTCTCCCTCTCCCTTCTCTCTTTTCCTCTCTGAAATCAATACAAACATTAAACAAAACAAAACAAAACAAAACAAAAAAACAAAACACAGAAGAAACAAAACCAAAAGGTAGTTGTTTTCTTTCTGGTTTTTATGCTTAAGGAAATAAGCTAGTGGTACTTGAAAATGACAGAGAATGAGAAGGAAAAAAGCAAATGCCAGTTAGAAGCGGGCACGCGGTGCAGGGTCTGGGTCAGGCCGTAGGTGGCCATTCCTGAGTGGAGTCCTGTGGGAAGGGCAGCGTTCCTCGTGGTGAGGCCCTCAACGGGAGGCGGGGCCCTGGTCTCCCATGTGCCTGTCAGTGGCAGTGGCCTGCTTGGTGGCAGTGGCCTGCTTGGTGGCAGTTATTGTCCACAGCTCTGTTGCCAGGCTCTGAGATGGGGTACCCTGGGCAGGTGGGTCGAGCCAGAGCCCACAGCTGATTTTCTGTGTGAAATTTATGGGCTCACCTGGATGCAATGAGGTAAGTGAGGTGTCAGGCATTCTGATCCACGACCGCAGGGCTTACTGAGTCTGTCCATTTCCTGTCTTGCTCATTCTGGAAACTTCTATAGGAACAAGGCAACATACGGGCTCCCGGGTGACCAGATCCCCTTTCTCTTTCTTTTTTTATTCCCAGATCCTGGCCTGATCTGCACTAATTGCCATAAAAGGCAGGTCGAGAAGAAGCCTTTGCATTAATTTGGACTTGGGCATACATCCCAGCTTGGTTTATTACTAGCTGGTGGTTGACTCTTAAACATTTTTATTAACTTCTTTGAACTTGAGTTACCTCATTTTTTTAAAGAGAGGAAGAATCAAACCCATCTACCTCTTAATTATGCAAGTAAACTGTTTTCTAGATTGGGAGCTAGTTAAGACCACGGTCCATTTCTTATTTGCCTTTTTATCCTCAATACTTGGTAAACTGCCCAGTGGGCGTTCAATGTTCGATGGCAGGCTAATGATAAAAGCTCGTATTTTTAGTACTGCGCGGCAGCAGGTCCTCGATTAATGTGCTTCAGTCAACGTCTTTTCTCTGTAAAGTTGAGGAGATGCCACGGGAACTTAAATCTTGTTTATGGCCATTAGCCCATGGTAAAATTGGTTTGGTATACGCTGTTTTGCTTAAAGTCACAGAATCTGTCTGCCATATGAAGTGAGCATGTGCTGTACTGTACACCAGGGATTCTGCTACAAATGTCACTTGGATGATATGAACTAATCTTTATAGGAATGCACACACACACACACACACACACACTCGTGCACATGAAGCTTGCTTGATCATTAACTCATTTCACAGGTTAGACTTAGAAACTAAGTGACTTGCCTAAGATCACCGTAGCTAGTTTGGAGTTTTAAGCCCTCATCTGATGAGTGTCCAGGCTTAGCAAGCATGGGAGGTAAGACAGGTCAGGAGGAAACTTCAAGGCAGCTAGAACAGCCAGAACAGTGGCCTAGACCACTGGTCGGCAAACTCATCAGTCAACAGAGCCAGATAGCAACAGTACAACGATTGAAATTTCTTTGGAGAGCCACATTTTTAAACTTAAACTTCTTCTAACAGCACTTCTTCAAAATAGACTGCCCAGGCCGTGGTATTTTGTGGAAGAGCCACACTCAAGGGGCCAAAGAGCCGCATGTGGCTCATGAGCCACAGTTTTCCGACCACTGGCCTGGACAGTGTTCCCTAGGCTTTACCTCAATTTGTTTCCCAAGCACTCGTGGTTAACCCCCCCCCCCAATACACACACACACACACCCCACACACCCCAAACAGTGAGCATTGAAGCTTGATCCCTGTGCTGGTTTGATCAGAATCCAGATGCAGGTCATTGTCTGTCTTAGAGAGACTCAACTGTATTTGACCTCCAAGAGGGAGTCCAGGGGTCTTGTTCCTTCCACTCTACCCTATTCTACTGGCCAGTATTGACTGGCCATGCTCTTTTTGCCTATAAGGAGCTTCAATGCTTCTCAGAGACCTCAGCAATTTAGGTCTCCAGAATTCCCCATGCCCTCTTGGCCTACAGTAGACGCTAGGTAATGAGCTGGCTGGGAGAGTGAGAAGTGAAAGTGAGCATAAGCTAAGGAGATGGGGGAAGGCTGTGATAGGGGCAGACTTATCAGCCTGAGAACTCCTGCCTTAGGGAAGCCGATGCTATCCCAGCATTTTTCTCACCTCTCTGTTTGAGTCTGACCCTGGAGAATGACTTTTGAGCTGTCCCTGCACCAGATAGAAATATAGGGCCATTATTTCCCTGTAGTTAACATACATTAAAACACAACCTTGGACCCTTCTAATACATGTTGGGGAGTTAGGAAAGCAAGCCACTTTCCATCCTCCCTCTTAGCAACACACACACACACACACACACACACACATCTTCTCTTCCTGTTTCCCACACAAAGGTGGTGCAAAATCAGATGGAATAAACCCTCTTGATTGTTTTATTTTTTAAATATGTTTTCCTTGATTTTTAGAGAGAGAGAGGAAGGGAGAGGGATAGTAGAGAGATAGAAACATCAATGAGAGAGAAGTTTCACCAACCGGCTGCCTCCTGCATGCACCCCTACTGGGGACTGAGCCTACAAACTAGGCATGTTCCCTGAATGGGAATTGAACCCATGACCTCTCGGTTCCTGGGTTGATGCTCAACCACTGAGCCATGCCAGCCGGGCAATGTTGATTGGTTTTGGAGGGGGAAAAAGAATTGGTTAAAAGTGACAAGAAAATAAAGTAAGAAAAAACAGGTCCAGACTGCACTCCGTTTTGCTGAGGAAAACAGGAAGACATGAGCGAGAAATGAGGCTTAATTTTAATGAAGGGAAATTCACTCCTAAGTAAAGAGATTGCAGGAAGTAGGAGTGCACGAGCTGCAGAGAGAAGCCGGGCCTTGCTTTCTATTGTGATGGACACGATTTTGTTCTTTAAGAAACAGCCTAAGCACACAAAAGACTAAAAAGCAGCAAAATGTGGGATAGAGCGGATGGAACAGACGTCTGCAGTGCTGGGAGGGAGGGAGGGAGGGACCCTCTGCTTCCCAGCTGAGTTCTGCGGAGGCCGATTAAGGACATGCCTTTCTCGCTCTGAAGTTCCATTTTTTTCTCCCGCACGTGCACTCAGAACATGCAAACGCTGCTGCGCATCTTGGCAAGGAATTCTCTCTCTCTTCCCGGGAGTAGCTTGCTCAGAGTTCCCATTTAGGGGTCAGGGGTTCCTGGGACACAGAAAAAGCCTCACTCCTGGCTGGGTCCCCCCAGATTGCAAAGGGGTTCCTTCTAGAAACGCTTCTCCCTTCCCAGCTCTAGTGTTTCGAAAGGGCCCCAGCTTCCTCATTGTCTTGGACGTTCTAGACACCTGTGCACAGAAAGGTTTGTCTTCATCTTGATTCCAGCCTCAGTCATAGGTAATTAATGTTTCACTTAGCTGCACAAAGGTGCCATGATGGTACTTAGAGCGGGGCATGCCCTGCCTCGCTTCTTAGCTTTTTTATTTTTATTTCTTTGTCATTTTCACAGAAATGGCTGGCACCTTGGACTTGAGCAATATGGAGGCCATCTCTTTAGACTGTGGAACAGGCAGGGATAAGAGCCATTACAGGAGAGAGAGAGAGAGAGAGAGAGAGAAACACATCCTCTTCAAATATTCAGGGAGAGCCACAAAATGCTGAAGTAAATCCTTATCAGGAATTTTAATGAGCAAAATAAAATATGAAATCTGTGTGATTAAAATCAAATCTTCCCCCTTCTGTTCAGCTCGAGCCGCTGCCAAGCGAAGGCACGAGGCGGGCGCGGGAGGCCTTTTGTGTTTAATTACTGCCGGGCTTT
Source organism: Vespertilio murinus (assembly GCA_963924515.1). NCBI lineage: Eukaryota > Metazoa > Chordata > Mammalia > Chiroptera > Vespertilionidae > Vespertilio > Vespertilio murinus. The sequence continues at coordinate 19,649,486 of OZ004720.1, read as the reverse complement.
CTCTCAGTTCCGAGCGCTCTCCCAGGCCCCCACAGGGGTAGTGAAGAACTCGAGAGAACAAATAAACTCCCTCCCGAGTGGTTGAGAACCTTGGACAACCAACAGTAAACAATTTAACTGAATTAGAGAAATCCGAGCCAAGTTTGGCTTGCTCTGTGTGGCCCTGTTGGAGTGGAAGGATAAGTGAAGTTTGGGGGAAGCTGGAAGGGTGGGCCATGGACCGCTGTCTTCTGTTCCAGGACCATCCCTCCGTGGCCACTCAGTTCTCTTTGTTTTGTCTCCTCTTTTAACTTCCCCCACTGCCTCCATATGTACCTCAGACAGCCAAGCTCCGGAGATGGATGGGAGAAGGATCTATCCTATATAATAAGAGGGTAATATGCAAATTGTCTCCACAGCCTAGAGTTCTATCAGGGTTCCACCAGGGGGAGGGGCTTGTCTGCTAACTGCCTAGGACTCCTCCCCCTGGCCGACCCAGCCCAGCCCTGATCCGGGCGGGCTGGACCCCAACCCTGCCCTGTGCACAAATTTGTGCACCGAGCCTCTAGTTCATAATAAGCCAGCCTGGCATCTCTCATGCCTAGTGGCCTGGTTGATGCCTCGGCCCATTTGAAGAAAGAGGTGAGTTCTGTCTGCCCATCACCTGAATGCTGGGTGCTCTCTGAACAGCAGCAGCAGTGGTACCCAAAGGCATTGTGCTCAACCCCAAAGCTTGTAACAATAATGGGGTGCCTTGAGGGTTGCATGTTATGTCGTATCTGACTTTTTTAGTTCAGAGCATATCATATTTACATTCAGATTTGGATTTTCCCCCCAGCAGTCATTTCCTCACCTTTGTCCATTGTGAGGAGTGAGGGTGTCTTGTGTTAGCATTCAATTTGAATAGAACACGCGCTGGGCCATGGAGACCTTCTAGAAACTCAATCTTTTGTTTCTCAGATGAGGAGGTGATAATTGATATTCTGCCACCAGATCCCCCTGTGGGGACTGTGAAACTGGCACATGCATATCCCAGGCTGCTCTGTGGTGAGGAGATTGGGCAGGTGGCCCCACAGGTCCCCATGTCTCGGTACTCAGGGGTCTGATGTGCTATTGGGATCTTTACCATCCCCACTGTTCAGTCCAGCCCATGCCATGTGCCCCAAAATTGAGCTTTTTAGCAACCTGCTATTTAATTGAATGTCTATTATTATTAATTGATTTTGTAGGTAGCTGGTCTTGTGCAAATAGTTGTTAAACAATACACCATTCATAATTGCCTAATTGCTTATTCTTTGAGCAAATATTTGTTGAGCAGGTATTGCGTGTTTGGACTGTGCTCATCTCAGGAATAAAGCAGAGAGCTGGTAGGGAAAGGACAGCATGGACTAACTTGGTGGCAGGGAAGTAAAGAAACATTGGATGCCAAAGCTGGTTTGGCTCAGTGGTAGAGCATCGGTCTGCGGACTGAAAGGTCCCGGGTTCGATTCCAGTCAAGGGCATGTACATTGGTTGTGGGCACATCCCCGGTAGGGGGTGTGCAAGAGGCAGCTGGTTGATGTTTCTCTCTCATCGACATTTCCAGCTCTCTATCTCTCTCCCTTCCTCTCTGTAAAATATCAATAAAATATATTTTTTTAAAAAGAAACATTGGACGTATCTGAGAAGCATTGTGGAAATAGAGCCAGGAGCATTGGTCGGCAGTTTGGATGAGGAAAGTGGGAAGTTAAGGAAGACTCCTGACTTGCCCCATTTTAGCAATTGGGTCAAAGGTGGCATCCGCTGACATCCCCAATAGGTCTGTGACAGACTGAGCTAGAATTCTTCTCAAGCACTTAAGCAGCTGACATTTCAAAAAAATCTATTAATCTGGCAGCTTAACCAGCACCTATCAGAATTAACTGGTATGATTCACATTAAAAAGCAATACAATTCCATGGGCCCTAACCCATTCTTATCGAATCAGGTTACTTAGATGGTGAGATGTAAGCATCTGTGTTTGAAAAAGATCCCCAGATAAATTTTTGCATATCCCTGACTTACAAAACGCTGCTGAAAAGCATCGTTGTCTATAAATGTGGGTATTGTGTGCGTGGATTTATGTGCATGTGTCTGTATAACCCGCTATGATATATTTTGAATCTCCAGCTGAGCTCTCCAGCGCTTGCGGTTAGCTCTTCTCTGCCCAATTACCGTTGATCAGTTGCTGTTTAGAAAATGAAAACTGATTTTCACATCGGTCTGAACAGAGCATAAGTAAGTGGACAGATATACAACGTGAGGAAGGCCATCTGATGCCTCCTATGGCCATCAGCCGCCTTACATAATTTTGAAACACGGTCTCTTCATCTCATTGTTTTAAAACTAACATCTGCCTTTCGTGTGAATAAATAAAAATGGATGGTATGTGTTTAATATAAAGCCACGCACATAATTTTTAGTATTTCCTCAGCAGAAGCCTTCTCATTAGTGCTTCAGTTTTTAAGACTCTGCGACTTCTAACCACTCAGATGCAGTGATCATAAGCACTCACTCCTGCTCACACGTTTACAGTCATCACGCAGGTATTTTCCACAGAAGCCACCACCCTGAATCCATGGGCAAAACCAGTTTCTGTTCACTGCCTTGTACTTGGGACATGGGTCTATTCATATAGATTTCAACTAAATTAGGGATCATCATTAATCTTCATTAATATAAAGTAATAAGACAAATGAGTGCACACTGCACAGAAACAGTGTTGAGAAGCCTGATTTTATGCCCTTGATGCAACCACACTGCAAGATCATACACTGTCCAGAGCGCACGCGCACACACACACACACACACACACGAAGGCGTCTGCTCTCCCAGCTTCAGTTGTGCCCACATTCTGATACAATCCCTCTTCCGAATACTCCACCCAAACCAACGGTGAACAAATAGTCGATGCTGTTGGTAGAGCTGCTGAAAACCTTGATTATAGGAGTCCCGGGACCCATCCATCTCCCGGGCACTGCACCTTCATTCCAGGGCCGGGCGTCATTAGGGAATGGGAAGACAGTGAATACGTTATGTTTTGTTTTTTTATGAAACATTTCCTTGTCCCAGTCCTGAGCCAGCCTGGGGTGGCCGTCCTTGCATTCTGGGCATGCTGATGGGCCCCATCAATCAGTGTCTTTGCAGGCATTACCTGGAGCAGAAACACTGGAAGCAAGAAGGGAGGGTACCACACCAGCGACAGCATCTGATTCTACATTGTAAGGGGACCCATGACTTTTATTGACACACTGGCAATGCTAGCTGGTTATTTTCCAAGGAAGAGCACCCTTTGAAGTTTTTTTATTTAAAAATAAATAAAGCCCTAGCCAGTTTGGCCCAGTGGATAGAACGTTGATCTGAAGACTGAAAGATCCTAGGTTTGATTCCACTCAAGGGCATGTACCTTGGTTGCAGGCAAATCGCCAGTGGAGAGTGTGCAGGAGGCAGCTGAATCGATGTTTCTCTCTCATCCATGTTTCTAACTCTCTATCCCTCTCCCTCTTTCTTCCTCTCTATAAAAAATCAATAAAATATATTTAAAAATTAAAATAAATATTTCATGAACAAAAGTATAAGATGTTAGCATTCTGGAGTTGATGATAATACATCACTTTTTAATTGATGAAGGAAGAAGTTGAGGGCAAGAACTAACATTTATTAGCTATTTTATTATGTGCTCTAGGCACACTTTGATACTTACAACAAGATACTCTTGAGTTAGGTGGGGTCATTATTCCCATTTTACATGTAAAGGATACATACTTAGAGAATGTCTAAAAAAAAATCTCACATTAGAATGAGTGGCAAAACTAGGACTCTAACCCAGTTCTATCAACCTAACTTCAGGTCTGGGGGATCAGGAAAGACAGCTAAAAAGAAGGCGGAGGAGAAAGGGGGGAAGAAGGAGGATGTGGAGTGGAAAGAGCAGAAGGGGGGAGAGCAAAAGAAAGTCCAGGTTTCCTTTGTAAGTAGATTGTCTCTATTAACTTTTTTAATATGTTTAATATGTTAATTGTACCAATTAACCACATAATTGGTCAAGTTTTTAAAAATTAAGTGTGTCATTCAGTGAGTCTCGGGCCATATCAGGGGAAGTAAGATTTGTATAGCCTGGAACACATCTGAAATGATCAGCTGAAATGTGAACATGGGTGGTGACAGGGACACCTGGGCTGGTGACAGGGACAGCGCTGCTCCCTACTGGCTTTCATTTGGTGTGCAGGGCACAGCTGGCTCTAAACCACTTCGCACTTCCTGGAGAGCCTCAGATGGGGCCTAGGTCATGGGCTCGATTCCCAATAGGGGGCGTGCAGGAGGCAACTGGTCAATGATTCTCTCTCATCACTGATGTTTCTATCCCTTTCTCTCTGGAATCAATAAAAATATATTTGCAAACAAACAAACAACAGCTGGTGTGAAGCACCGTGTGGAGCTGATGGCCACTGTAGATTGTTACCCTGAGGTTTTGTCCATTGAGAAATAGCCCTTCCTGTCTGTGCTTCAGTTTTCTCATCTGTCAATGAGAATAATAATAATAATAATAATAATAATAATAATAATAGATAAAATTACTTTATAGGGTCGTGCTAAGCTTTAATGCACACAAAATGATTGGAAATAAGCCTGATAATAGACATGCAATCAACTTTAGCAATTGTTATAACCAAAAGTTGCAGAACTGCCTGATATCATCATACACTCACAATTTTAAGCTAACAACCAGCACTGGCATGCTTAGGCGCAGGACACACAAGAGAAGATTCTAGAACAGAATTCGGATGTTCTGCTGGAAGCTGATAATGTGGGTGTATAACAAGGAAGACTGTGAGTAAGTCAACAACCCGATCATTGTGATTTGGTGTGTGGTCACGTTGAGGCAGCAGGCAGGGCATGACAGCATGTGCTGGATGAACACTCCAGGTGCGAGCTCCATGGCACTCATCCCCAGATCCTCTGCCAGGACGGTAATTACTGCTTCTCCTAATGACAAATAAAGGCAGTGGAGACTGAACAATACGTGGAATAAAAGCTTTCTGTATCTGAGCAAGCAGGTCCGAAGAAAAGAAAATGCACATGCCATTTCTTGCTTTGAGCCAAGGTTAACAAAACAAGATTTGCAAAAATAGGTCATCAAAAATAAGTCTAAATTCATGCATTTTGTGGGTCAGGAGAGTGGTGAATGTATGACATTTCATTCACTTTACAATGTGCAGGGTTTCAAATTTTAAAGCATCTCACGTTGGGGTGTCGTAGCATGTGGTAGATTCATGGGAAGTATTTTTTCCTCCTTAGAGAATCACAAACTAATAGTGCATTGATAAACAGTGACATTTTAGTTTGAACTAAATATAGTGATGAACAAAATTGGGGTAAAGAGTCACTGAACATTGGTGGGGGGGAAAGTTTATGTGGGGCTTGGTGATGAAATAATCATTTCATTGATGCTTTATGGTTTATCAGTACTGAATAGTCTCACATTTGCAACATATATGCATACAGGTGTACTCTGTTATATGCCCAATTGTGATAGCATACACTAATAAAAGAGAAAGATGCAAATTGACCATACCTTCACAATGCCCACCAACCAATCAGAATTGCATATGCAAATTAACCTTATAAATATGGTTGCTTAATTTGCACATGCAGGTACCGAACTGCCGAGGACAGGACGCTTGTGTCATCACCATGGCAACAATGTAAGTGTTCTGCACTGCCCCAGCCACTCTGGGCACCTTGGGCAGTGTGGGAAAGTGGAAAGGCAGCTCTGGCCGGAGTGAAGGTGGTGCTGGCAGCCAGGAGAAGGAAGGCCCATTCTTGCACGAATCTTCATGCATTGGGTCTTTAGTATTAGAATAAACAAGAACAAAAAGCTAGCTATTTAAGACCAAGGGTTAAACATCCTAAAGCACAGCTTCTAACTCCTGGTCTGTTATTCCCGATCAAAATGGCAAGGGCAGTGCCTGTATGTACCCTTTCTGTGCACATAGAAATTGCTCATGCTCAGGCCTCCTCGGCACTCTCAGGAGGCCCTGGTTGCCTCTCTGACGACATCTCGTCCCCCACCCTCCCTCTCTGCCCCAGCCTCCATGGACTTCTTGCCCCTGCCCCAGCACACAGTATGACACGTGTGCCTGCCCCACAAGCTTTGCCCGAAAAAGCTCTTCCCCAGACAACCAAGTTTTCACTCTCTCCCTGTACTTCCTTCCACCACCCCTCCCTCTGCTGCCCAATTTCCCCACTTAGCATTTATCGCTTTTCTGGAACACTAAATTACTCCTCTCGTCAATACCCCCGATTCGATGAGGCCTCGGACAAAAGCAAGGCACTTGGAATATTGTGTTCCCGCGTTAGCCCCGAAGCCTGGGACAGTACCTGCCACAGAGTGGAAATTCAATACGTATTTGTTGGGTTAGTTCACTGATGATGATGATATTGATCCTGTGGCTGTTTATAAATGTAGAGAAAGGCAAGGAGATTTATGCAATGGTTTTAAAGTTTCTGCTCTAGCCATGGCCTCCGATATGAATTTCACTTGGCGGTGGCTTTGGAAAGAAAGAGGGGTTCCCCCGTGCAGAGTGGGTGGGGTTTGCCCAAGCATCAGCTGGCAGAAATGCTGGCGTGTCCACTCCAAACACGAGGAGACCCCTCCTCGGACCCTGCTCTTTCACGAGCCAACGAGCTTCGCAGCATCCAAGTTCACGTAATACCCTAAGAGTAATATGTCCAATGCTGACTGAGCCAATTGACTTTTATTGCCATTAGATACCACTTTGGAAAGTGCTCAGGCATTAAGCTTCATCATTTAAAAGAGGAAAGGTAGATGCGTGGCTTTTCCGGGCTTGTTTTAAACCTTCATTTTTTAAGGCTAAAAAATACTCCTCTGGAACAGTGCTGGCAAATGGAGGCAGACGTATCATTTATTTTTAATAAGCTTGCACGTTTCCCCACGTTACCTCATTCGGCTGGTTTTTACTTGGTTTAGTTTTCAGTTCTGTAGACTACCCAACGCACATGGTGACTCTTTATTTTTATTTTTTAAAATGTATTTTATTGATTTTTTACAGAGAGGGGGAGAGATAGAGAGCTAGAAACGTCGATGAGAGAGAAACATTGACCAGCTGCCTCTTGCACACCCCCTAACGGGGAGGTGCCCGCAACCAAGGTACATACCCTTGACCGGAATCGAACCTGGGACCTTTCAGTCCGCAGGCCGATGCTCTATCCACTGAGCCAAACTGGTTTCGGCCATGGTGACTCTTTAAACAAACACACACACACACACTGAGGTGTGGGCTACAAGGTTCTATCGTGTTTAACAAATACTTCAGATGCAACAGTACGTTCATCTGTTAACAACCGATTGTCAAGATTCCAGCAGGACGTGATTTGAGGACTAGAAGCTGAAATTGCAGCCCAGTCTACATCTGGAGCGATGAAGGGATGCCTGTTAATTTCTGTGGTCACATCCATCACTGGGGAGCCGTGGAGTCAGGACATCAGCGTCCCCACTGCCGGCCCAGAGGGCCCTGTGGCAGCCAGAGGAGCCAGCGGGGCTGTGGAGTAGCCACAAGACCCCGCACTCCTTGGCTAAGACCCTGTAACCACTGCAGCGCGAAGGAAGATGCAGGTTCCAGGTGAAATGGTAGCAGCGTGACGATTTTCTTTCTTTTCTTTCTTTTTTTGCTTAATGTGAAAGGCAGCAGGAAGCAGCAGCAGAGGAAGGCTTTCGCTGCGGATATATAGTGCTATTCACCGCTTAATGAATAGTTTGTGGAAGCCAGCCCGCGTTTCTGGAACAACAAAAAATCAATTGAGGTTTCAAGGTTTTCTTATAAGCACACGTAAAAATAAAATTCTTATAAGCACATGGGAGGGTGGTGGGGATTACAGTTAGCTTCAAGTTTGGAATGGTTTCATGTTGGCCTGAAGTTGGGGGTGGGGTTACTATTTATAAGATAGTTTGTTGAAGTCAGTTCGTTTTCGGAGACGGGTGAGTTCACGTTTCTTATGGTGGCTGGAGTCAGATCCTGGTAGCATGTAGACAGTGCACTTCCTCAGAGAGAAGCTCATTTTCCATCGCTGCAGGGACAGAGCACCATGAACTCAGGGGCGGAAACAGCCCGTCTGTTACCTCACCGTCCTGCGGGTCAGCAATCGGGAGTTGGCAGGAGTGCACTCCTTGCTGGCATTCTGGAAGAAAATCTGTTTCCTGGTCGTTTCCAATTTCTCCAGGCCACCTGCACTCCTGGGCTCCTGGTCCCTTCCTCCAGCTTCAAAGCAGCATCATAGGATCTCTGCGGCCCATCACGGACTCATGTGGCTTTCTCTAGAACAAAAACCTTGTTTCAGGACCCACCTGAATAAATGGACCCGCTGGGGAATCCAGGATCACCTCCCCATGTTTCTGTCCTTAGTCATATCCACACAATTCGTTTTGTCATGTAATAAAACCCCACATGCACATATTCTGGGGATTAGGATGTGGACATGTTTGGGGCCAAAGCCTGCCCAGAAAAATTATACAAGATGTGCATGGTGTTGTGTGAAGTCTGACTTCATTATTTTTAGAGTTGATTCATTCATAAGAGGTAGTGTACCGCAGTCATTAAGGCCCAGGCTTTGGAGTCAACTGATATAGGTTCAAAACTGGATTGCCTCATTTCAGTCATTCATTCATTCATTCATTCATTCATGTAACACCTAGTTACTGATTTTCTGCTAAGTACTAACCTATTTTTTTCTGGCCACTAGGTATATAGAAGCAAATAAGACAAATTTGCTGCCCAGGAAATATTTATATTTTAGTAGGAGAGGCAGATAGTATATAAATAAATAAATATATCATGTAATGTCAGAGAGTGATAAATGCTATAAAGATAAATGGTGGTACAGCTTATGCTATCCATGTATAGAAATCACCCAGTGGCTGTAGCCATGTGTCTATTCATTCATTCATTATTCTAGTCATTATCAAACTTGTCAGCGGGACACATTTTTGTACAAACCATTATAAAATAGTTTTAATCCATATCTTACCCTTGATCATCACCACAGACTAAGGAGATATTTGGTGTTTTCTGACTTTGTTGAGAAAATGGAGGCTCAACATTTTTCAATGACTTTTTATGTGACTTTTTAAAATATATATTTTATTGTTGTTGTTGTTGTTGTTTTATAGAGAGGAAAGGAGATGGATAGAGATAGAAACATCGATGAGAGAGAAACATTGATTAGCGACCTCCTGCACACCCCCTACTGGGGATGTGCCTGCAACCAAGGTACATGCCCTTGACCAGAATTGAACCTGGGACCCTTCAGTCCGCACGCCGACACTCTATCCACTGAGCCAATCTGATTAGGGCTTTATGTGACTTTGTATCATGTGATAGAGCAATAAAATGCATTTAGAGTTTCACAATGTCATCAGTTTAAGGTGGTTTGTTTCTTTTCGGTCCCTTTCTTCTCCGCCTAAGCCAGTAGCGACCCACTTGCAGATTGTGGAGAGGGGAGAAGAGAATCTGGGCTGGGGTTGGAAATGCTTTAATTTTCTCCAAACCAGAGATAATATCATTTCTTTGAGCTTCCTCTTATTTTCTTGTGATCATTATGGGGCTATTCTATCTTTGATCAATCATTTAAATCTGTGTTTACATAGACCATGCAAAGGGAAGAGTTACACAATTACCCACGCCTTGGAACTGAATTAAACGGCCTTATTCAGGGCTCCAGCTAGTCTGTCCTCTATTATTTCATTCTCTCTGTTCAGAGACAGCTGGGGAGTGCATGCAGATTGGGTGAAGTGAGGGAGAGGAGCGCGATCAGAAAACCAGATCTTTCTGTGAGGTGTTTTGTTGTTTGTGTCAATAGCGGTTGTGCTGGGTATCTTTTGCGGGGGGGAAAGGCCTTATTTCCATTCTGGTTAATTAAGTGCACCTCACTAGCTACATGTATTTGTTATGTTCACATGTTTGCCATAACATATTTTGGAAATGCCCAGCCAGTGTGGCTCAGTGGTTGAACGTCAGCCTATGAACCAGGAGGTCATGGTTCAATTCCCAGTCAAGTATATGACTAGGTTGCAGGTTCAATCTCTAGTGTGGGGCGTGCAGGGGAGAGCTGATTAATGAGTCTCTCTCATCATTGATGTTTTTATCTCTCTCTCTTTCTCCCTTCCTCTCTGAAATCAATAAACATATATATTGTAAAATATATATAGTTTGGAAATAACTTGGATATAAACACAGTCTCAATCTCAATTTTACAGTGGGAAGGTATGCAGCATATGATACTGTGATTGGCTTCCTTCTTTAAGCTATCTCCTCCTATAATCTAATACTATAAGATATGATGTAATATAGTGTAATATAGCATATGTGTATTACTCTTGAACTTTCTGTCTTTGTCACCTTGGACAGAGGTCACTGCAAGGTCAGGTCCCATGCACTGGGGCAGGTCCTGAGCAGTGAATGATACCTCTCACATCAAGTCTGTGCCACTCTCTCTCTGCCTCTTGCCCAGCTCTTGGTGGAGAAAGTCTGTGTTGCCTCAGTCATACTGTCCCACTGTGACACTGCCCTCACTTCTTCCACCGCCTGGTTCCTTGCCCGAATGAGTTGCCTGCTTATACAATTTCTCTAATGCCCCAGTTGCTCTAAGACGTGGCCATTGCTTTGACTTGCTCCCAGCCACTGCACCTCAGTCCCATGGTTTTGATCCTTCTGCCTGCTGCTGGGCCATATTCCAAATCTCATTTTAGCAACTTGAAATGTCTCTTTCTGGACCCGTCTGAGTCATACTTTAAAACAAACACACACAAAAACAAAATCATACCCTGTCTTTCTGCTCAGAGATCTCCATCCCCTATCATCGGGTTTGGCACAGATGCTCCATCCACTGTCCCTGGGCTCTTTTGCACACCAGCTGGGCCTTCTGCTTTCAGAGCCCTAAGACTCTACCACCAATGAGGCCGTGTTCTTGATTAAAGCCCTAGAAAGACTGAGCCAGGTTCCCCATGCTGCCAGCACACTGAAAAAGAAGCAATGTATTATACACCGAGTGGCCAGATTATGATGATCTCTGAATGCATAATCTGGCCACTGTGTGTGTGTGTGTGTGTGTGTGTGTGTGTGTGTGTGTGTGTGTGTTTTAGAGGCCTGGTGCATGAATTCATGCATGGGTGGGTCTGGCCAGCCTAGAAAGAGGAAACATGGGCAGTTGGCTGGCCTGCCTACTGGTCAAACTCCTGGTCGAGGGGATAATTTGCATATTAGCCTTTTATTATATAGGATATACACTGAGTGGCCAGCTTATTTTGCGTTCAGAGATCATCATAATCTGGCCACTCACTGTACAACAAAGGGACCAAACCGTGCCCTGCATCCTTTCTACTGGTCCTGGGTCCCCCTCACCCCCCAGTTCACCACATTTTCTTCCCAATGTCTACCCCTGCAAGAACTTTGAGGCAGATCCCAGGAAGGGCAAAGATTATAAATGAATAACCCACAGCAGTACTTTAAAATAACTTTCCCCCTTGAAGTGTTAGCATGAAAAAAATAAAACCGTAAGGGGGGGGAATGACAGAACAGCAGTCTGAGCAACTCTTCTACTAAATGACACGCAGAAGGAGTTGGAGCTTTGTAATACCTTTTCTATTGCCGCCTGCCATCTGGCTGGCAATTGTTAAGCCTAAAATATTCAGGTGAGCTCTATTTTCCCAAATAATGCAATGTTGTGGGGATTCCAGCAGCCACTTGTCTTTTTAAATATCATTATATTTTACTGTTTTCAAGAACAAAACAAATGGAGTTAGCAGGATATTTGCATAACACAGGGAGAGTGAAGGTGGTGGGCAGCACACAGCAAGGATTGGCACCCACAGGCCCAGAGGATGCCAGTGAGGGTCTGTTTTTCTAGTTGAGCCTGGAGTTCAGGTGGAGGATTCTCACTTGAGCCCTGGCTAGAAAGGTGTCCTGGGGAAGAATGACTTTAAAATATATATATATTTTATTGATTTTTTTACAGAGAGAAAGGAAGAGGGATAGAGAGCTGGAAACATCAATGAGAGAGAAATATCGATTCAGCTGCCTCCTGCACACTCCCCACTGGGGATGTGCCCACAACCAAAGTACATGCCTTTGACCAGAATCGAACCTGGTCAATGCTCTATCCATTGAGCAAAACCGGTTTCAGCTAGAATGACTTTTGAACAGTCAGCAAGGATGGCAGAAATGAAGTGAGCTCCTTTTTGTTCTGGACAAAGCTGGGTTGCAGAGTATGAGACCCTAACCAAAGCATTTTCTCTATTTAAAAAAAATATTTTTTTATTAATTTCAAGAAGAAGGGAGAGGGAGAGAGGGAAGCATCAATGACAAGAAAGAATCATTGATCGGCTGCCTCCGCACGCTCCCACTGGGGATTGAGCCAACAATCTGGGCATGTGCCCTTGACTGGAATCGAACCTGAGACCCTTCAGTCCATAGGCCGACACTCTATCCACTGAGCCAAACAAGCTAGGGCTGCTTTCTACATTTTTTTAAACGTTCTAAGGCTATCTAATTGATTGTTTTACCATGCTTTTAGGTGTGTTGAGGAGAGTGAATAGATCAGATATAACTTGATATCACAATGTATAATTTGTTTTTGGGTATCCATTCTACCAGTTGCCTAAAATTTCAACCTAGGGGGAAATGCCTTTCAAATAAAACCTAAGATCCAGGGATGATGACATCAGAGAATAAATATGTTTAAAGAGAGATTTGAACATCTGTGTAATCCTTATGTTCACAAGGAAAGAGTTCATTTCCTCCTCCAATCACTCAGGCAAACATAAGTTGACTACATGTTTGTGAGCACTCATCATTTTCCAGGCACACTACTATATGGTGAGAACACATGAATGAGTAAACCACATCTCCTGTTCCACAGAAAAAAATATGTAAAACAAGGTTAATGTGAACAAGAGTTAAGTTTGAGCTTCATTCTCCTTTCTCTTCATCACTCATGTTTTTTTCTCTACGATCCTATCCATTTTCATGCCTCTAACAAACTTCCGGATGCTGACTACTTCAGAATTTTTATTTCCAATTCATCTTTTCTCTTAGACTCTAGACACATTCATCAAACTGCCTAATTGGCATGTCCATCTGGTTGTCCCGGAAGCACCTCAAACTCAGCATATTCCAACATGAAATCCTTATCGCCTTCCCACGCCTGTGCTCTACCTGGTTCCCCATATTGGTAAATGGCACTCATTCTGAGTCAGTCCCTGACACCCCACATTTCAGTTTTCACTGGTCTCAGAGATCCTGCTACCTTCTTCTTCTTTTTAAAAATATATTTTTTAATTTATTTTAGAGAGGAAGAGAGAAATAGAAACATCAATGAGAGAAAATCATTGATCCACCACCTCCTGCATGCTCCCTACTGGGGAGTGAACCTGCCACCCCAGGCATGTGCCCTTGACCAAATCAAACCAGGGGACCCTTCAGTCTGCAGGCCAACGCTCTATCCACTGAGCCAAACCAGCTAGGGTTCTGCTACCTTCTTTTACCCATTTCTTGTTCCACTGCCTATAAGTTTGCTTAAGTTGTTAAATTAAATGTAGACTTACAGAAAAGCTACCAAAATAGCCCAGAGGGTATCAGATACCCTTCACACAGTTTCCTCTTATGTCAACATCCTATAAAACCTTAGGGTCATGATCAATGTGAAGAAATGACTGTTGGTACAATCCTATACATGGATACACAAGACCTATTCCGATTGCACCAATCTTCCCAGCGATGTCATTTTTCTGTTCCAGGATCCTCTGTTGCCTTGAGCTGTCTTGTCTTTCTCAGCATCTTCTGATCTGTGACAGTGTTTCAGTCTTGCCTTGTCTTTTTGTAATCTTGACACTTTCCAAAAGCACTCTTCATTATTTTGTACCGTGCCCCACAAATTAACTTTCACTGATGCTTTTCCATGATTAGTGTTCAACTGTGATTTCCTGGGAAAGATGCCACTCAAGGTGTCTGCTGCTCAAAGTCTAGGGTATCAGCAGGTACGTGATATTGACATGTGTCACACACTAATGATGTTATCCTTGCTGATGTGAGGTGGTATCTGCCAGAAATCACCATTGCAAGGTGAATTGTTTCCCTTTGTGATTGTTTGGCAAGAGAAACATCCCCTTTCTCCTTAAAATTTTGTCCATAGAGGGTGGGGTGGAGGACTAGGGCAGGGGAGGGGGCAAGGAAAGGCTTTAAGGGATCAACAGCAGGAGAAAAGGAGACATATGTAATACTTTCAACAATATAAAGATTTAAACATTTTTTTTTCATAAATTTACCAATGCTTGGTGATTCTAATGGAAGCAATGACTACTATATGCTTCTGGTGGTGACTTTCTGTTTCCCTCAGGTTTTTCTACATTTTTTAAGTTGGAATTCTTTTGCAAAGGAGAAAGGTCTCCTCTTCCACATGTCTGTGTTTAGTTAGTTAGTTAAATTTTTTAATTCATTTTATTCCTTGGGTTGCTCCAACTTTGGTTACCAGGAGGTCTTTCTGGTAGCCTTAACTTTCAGATTATATTACTCTGCTGCTTAAAATTCTCCAGGATCTCCCTTGAGTCCACAGGATAAAGGCTCAAATGTTGGGTTTTGCGTATAAAGTCCTGCCCAATGTGGCTCTTATCTCATCATTGGTTATCAGTTCCCTCACTTCTTGTACTGAACTTGATTCAGAACTCCATGTGACCATTGACCGAAAAGAATGTATAAAGACTGTGATTAATAAAAATGCTCTGAGAGCAGTAAGCCCGAGACATTTTGGCAGGAAGGTAACATAGAAAAATAAGAACTAAGACTGGTTGAGTGTCTACTGTAGGCTCAGCACTCTACGAGGGCCACCTCTGTCCATCCCCCTGGTCACTTTGAATGGGCCTAGGTATCGAATCTGTTCAGTCTCAGTTTTCACTTGCTTACTACATTGGAAACCAATGTTGGTGCTATTGACCTTATGTGGTGCGCCTTCCCTCAGACGAGGTTAGGACAGAGAGTCAAGGAGGATGACAGCACTAACCTTAGGCATGTGGGCAGCCAACATCAATACTCAGGAAAAGGGTGAGTGGATCACCTGCGGAACACACTGCCTCGTTCAGTCTTTTTTCCTGGCTTCTCTTCTCTATATGCATTATGTACATATGCATTGTGTGGAAAGAGACTTTGCAATATTATGTAGCAGAAAGGATATAGAAATCAAAATTGAAAATTCCATTCCCGTCTTGGCTGTATAATCTTGATATGCCATTTCATTTCCGTGAATCTCAGATTTTTTCCCATCTAAAGCCTGGAAGTTGAATGTGACTATCTCTCACACCACTTCCTTTTTTTGCCTTTTGAATATCAGTAACCTTCCCTATCATTAACCACCACTGCCCATCCCGTTTGCTACTTGTGACTCTAGTTTATTTTTATTTTCAACAAATTTCTCAATGCTGTCAGATGCTGTGCTTATGAAATACAAAGATGGAGGAGAGAGAGAATGGTGCTATGGGATCAAGGAGAACTGTGGCCACTAGGCGCCCATGACCAGCAGCCCCCAGCTTCAAGTCTGCATCAATACCAAGTTGTCCACAATTCTTATACACTAGAGGCCTGGTGCATGAAATTTATGCACTTGGTGGCGGTTCAGATGTACAGACACCTGCTTGACTGACGTGTTAAGCAGGTGTCTGACACCCCTTAAAGAGACACGCAGACACGAGTCCAGGACCATGGGCAGCCTCCCTATGGGCCGTTCCTTTGCTAGGTGCCCATTAAGGCTGTGCATGGTCACAGTACTGCGTGCCAGTTCCACGACGCTGCAATGTTTAAAAGAGGAGGACAATGCGTATAATGATGACCTGCTTTAAAGTAGTGTTTCCGCTCTGAAAGGCTCTTCAGGCAATGCCCTGGTGCTCCTCCTGTGGAAACGCAGACACGAAGGTCCTTATTACTGAAGACCCCTAAATAAGCCGTGTTTACCAGTGTCAGATTACTGGCGAGCTGTTTGACCCTGTATTTATTTCTAATTTCCACAAGCTGCTGGTAAGAGCGGCTGTAAATCAGGTTGCCATTGACCATGGCCCCTGTTCATGCAATTTTAAGGCAAACTGCTCATGATCAAGAGAAATGATGGACTACTCCTCAGAGATGATGCCTGTAGGAGGCATTCCCGGGATGTCCTGGAAGCAGGCGTGGGCATTCATTATTCAGGAATAGGAGAAGCAGACACCTGCGTACACATGTGGGTGGAGGAAGACCAGGAGGTAAATCCATACAGTGGGAAATCCAGTAGAGAGAGAGAGAGTACTGACATTTGGCCTCGGAACTGGAGCTTAGGAAAAATGATAAGCATGGCTATAACAAGCAACCACTTAAAACTACTGATTTAATTAAAAATCACTGCATATCCATATGCAGGGCACTGTCATGATTCTCCCAGGCAGACCTCCTATACCTTAGGATACTTTTATCTCTGTTCTCTGCTTTTCAGCAAAAGGGAGGGCATGTCCACCCGCACAGGGCTCTACCTATCTCCACATGGACAGGGAAAATATTTCTGAGCCAGCCATCTTTTTCCAAAGTTGGTATCCTCGAGTTGTTGTGGTCATCCTTGGAGTGGGGGTGGGGGAGGGGACACCCATAGATCTGGAGAACAATATAATAATGTGTCTCATTAAGACAGTTACTGTGCTTTTTGCTTCATGTCTCTTGTCTTCTATAATCCTCACAACGTCTCTGTGAGATGTATCAAGAGAAAGGAGATTATTTTCTTTCCATGGGAATAGGAGAAAGAGAGAACTGTGACAAAGGAGAACAAAGTTGGAATCAGGCTCTGCTTACTACTCTCTGGGTAAAAAGCTATGGGGGGGGGCTCCATGGTTGAGCATCACCCTATGAAGCAGGAAGCCATGGTTCCATTCCCGGTCAGGGCATATGCCTGGATTGTGGGCTTGATCCCTAGTGTGGGGCAGGCAGGAGGCAGCTAGTCAATGATTCTGTCTCATCATTGATGTTTCTCTCTCTCTCTCTCTCTCTCTCTCTCTCTCTCTCTCTCTCTCTCTCTCTCTCTCTCCTTCCTCTTTGAAATCAATAAAAATATATCAAAAACTATTCCTGATGGGACGTAGATGTGGGAGAACAATAGAAGGGAGCTATGAGATGCAGAGGCTACTTTCTCTCTCTGAGCCACATAACCTGGAGGCAGTGTCTGTTTGGCAAGTCATAGCCCATATCTTGGTTTAGGTGGGTCTCCTTATATGTAAGACAGAGTCCACAAACTTTGGGTAAAAGCAAAGTGCCATAATGAATTCCATTTTCCTATCAATTCCCATTACATCATTTGAGATTCATTTTTAGTAGGAAAAATGTTTTCAAAGGTAGTTTTTGATAAGGAAGGAGTCCAGCCGTGGGCAAACTACGGCCCTCGGGTCGGATCTGGCTCGTTCGGGTGTTCTATCCAGCCTGCAGAGCCGAAAGAGCGGAGGGTTCTCTTGCTCTCCCCTCCACTCCTTCACCAGCACCCCAAGATGAGAGTGCCAGCATGGTCAGGTTGCTTTTGTTCTGGCCCTTCGGTCTAGTTTAAAAACCCATTGTGGCCCTCGAGTCAAAAAGTTTGCCCACGGCTGAGTTAGACGATGGTGGAAATATATGCCTCAGGAAGGGAGATGTCCACTTCCCTTGAAGACCATTTTGGTCTATAATTCTATCATTAGGTTTGGGGATTTGTGCGACCTTTCCTCATCTCAGTCCAAACTCTTGAACAATCCCATCTTTTCACACTTTTGCTTTTAAGAAAGCCCTGGCACTCAGTGGCTATGTGGATGGCTCTGTAATCCAAGTGAAAATTGTGGAACATTCTCTCTTGGCCTCGCTTCCGCACCTGGCAAAGGAAACACCACTTCCCAGTTCATGGTCTGGCGTGAAGTGCTCAGCATTGTGTCTGCTGTTTGCTGGTTTTATTCCATTCATTTGGTGGCGTGCCAGGTCTTTGGTATTGTTCCAAGGAAAGGGGCAGAAATCTGAGTTCCATAAATATCACTTGATATTCACGCACTTTGCTCCCCTTTACTTGCTGTCTTTATGATGAAGGGGTTATGCTATATAATAAAAAAAGCTAATATGCAAAGTGTCCCCTCGGGAGTTTGACCACTTGCTATGATGTGTGCTGATCACTAGGGGGAGGCACAGAAGGCAGGAAGGCCCTCACTGGCAGCTGGTGGCCTGGGGAAGGAAGGCCCCAATTGGCCCTGATGACCAGCCAGGCCTAGAGACCCTACCCGTGCACGAATTTTGTGCACTGAGCCTGTAGTATTAGAGTAAACATAAGCTTCATTTCACCACAGACATCTGTGCTCTCACGTGTCTGTACATGCCATGCCTGTGGGTGGCAGAATGATACCTCCCTGGTGGAACCAACCATTTAGCACACCATGCTTCCTTAGGGAAACATCTTTGATTTTCAAAGAGCTTGGTAAACTAAAAACGATAGTGCTCAAATTTACCAAACCTGTCAGTTAAAAATTTACCATAAGCCTGCTTGAAAAGAGTCCTCTTTTCACTAAGTTGTTCTGGTAGTTACTCAAGTTTAAATGTAAGAACATAGGATGATAGCAATAAAGTTGGTTGTTTTGACTCCATAGGGAGCACAAATACACTTGTTACAGTGTTTCCACCGCTGGCTCTTTTCTGCAACTTTTCTGCTACTCCAGAGAGTCCTCTTCCTATTTTTGTTTCTGCAAACTTTCTGGAGTGCTCCACCTCCCCAAGTTTCAGCTGCTCTCTGACCAATACATGCAGGCTGCATTTTAAGGACTGATATCAGCCTAGAGGTAGCGTGCCCTCGATAACAAGTCAAGGTCAGCCAACAAATCAAGGTCAGCCGAAGAACACAAATGGTAGCGTGTCTTCTGAAAGTCTCATCCAACACAATGCAGGGTTTAAATATCCATTCTGATGCACGTTATTAATAGGATCCAGGTGTTTGTTGTTTTCTTGCTAGAGTCTCTAGCAATTATACAGTGAAACACCAGCTATTATGCAGTGAAACACTAAAGAACCAACAGGCCAACTGCAATGCATAGCAGACTCAGCCATCAGCCACCCCGAAACCATCCAGCTTTGCATGTGCATTCTGTTCTGCAGCAGGTAACTGTAGGTGGAGACCGTGTGATGGGCGCACTTTTGTTGGCGTTTTCTCTTCTGGTGCCATATGTATGATTGCCTCCTGGTAACAAAATTGGTTTTACATGCTTAAGTACTTTCCAAGTGCCACTTTCCCCTTATGCCAATTTCCATTTCTGTTTTCTTAATTGTCTTTCCTATGCACTGGAGGGCATCACATTTTCCTGATTTTGTTTCAACTTCATTATCCAAAAACAGACGTCAGTGTATTTACATTTAGGTTTTTCTCTCTCTCTTTTTCTCTCTTCCTCCCTCCCTCTCTTCCTTCCTCCCTTCTTCCCCCCCCCCTTTCTTCATTCCTCTCTTTTCTTGCCACATTTTCAAATATTTATTTTTTGTGAATTTTTTAAAACCAAGATCAGACCATGTCATCCAATGTTTAGGTTTTTTGAACAGTAAATATAACTTCTTTCATGAGGAGCGTTACTCAATGGAAGAATTGGACGTTCTGCTACAACAGCAAATTAGCTAATCACTTCTAAGCTGCTTATAGTTCAGTAGTATTGGAGAAAGGAAGAGTATTGGGTGATATTTCCCTAATTAAATTGATTTAAACTTATTTTCATTGCTCCAATGTGTAACATCACATCCCTTTGACTTGTGGGAATCTCTTCTAACCAACTCGGTTCATAAGAATTGACACTCAGAGGATAGGTTGAAATGTTCATCTGAGTAAGGAGTTCTAAGTTCCACAGGATTTCAGAAATATGACAACACATCTTTGAAACCAAATTTAGCAGTTCATATATTGAGTAAGACAAAGGTTACATGATCTTCCTTTCACATAACACATGACTATTTCTGTCATAAATTGTACTGTTCACTTGGATTAGTCTTACGTATTCTCTCCCATCCTTCCCCTTTTAAAACCAATCTGAATTCTATACTATGTGTATTCTCCAGGCCAAATCACAGGTCTTTGGGACACTGTTAACAGTTATCTTAGCTCACAGCGGACTGTCCCTTCTCTCAATGTTTCTGGGTGAATGTCGGTCAGGTCAGTCTTTCCTTCTGCTAAGCTTTCCACATTCTACTTCTTTGTTTATTTTAACTTTCCCTTAAGCTTCTGAGTCCATCCTCTTGAAATCTCCAGGATGCTTCTTTTTCCCTTTGTTAATTTTTATAACTTTGTTTCTGCATCCTTCCTGAGTCTCCCTAATTTCCTGCCCTGCCAGGGTGATTTCTATACCTCTGCACTCCTGTCTTCACTGTGCTACTTGGCAAATCTTTTGTATTAGACTGTGAACTCTTTGAAAGAAAGGGCCATGATGTGTGCGACTTAGTCTCCCCAAATGCTGTTTCAAAGACTGGATATATAGATTTATGCCAAGGATACTGGGATTACATTGTGTGTCCTTAGTAATTGCAGCGGCAGCAGTGTGGTATTTTAAAATTTTATTTATTTTTAACTTTATTTATTTGTTTGTTTGTTTGTTTATTGTTTTGTGAGGTAGTGATCCCTTATCTTTTATAAAAATGAGTTGGGGCCGAAACTGGTTTGGCTCAGTGGATAAAGCGGTTTGGTTCAGTGAAAAGAGCATCAGCCTGTGGACTGAAGGGTCCTGGGTTCGATTCTGGTCAAGGACATGTACCTTGGTTGTGGGCACATCCCTGGTGGGGAGTGTGCAGGAGGCAGCTGAAAGAAATCAATAATATATATCTATCTATCTATATATATCTATCTATATCTATCTATATCTATCTATCTATCTATATATATATATATATATATATATATATATATAATACATTTAATTGATATTTTACAGAGAGAAAGGGAGAGAGATAGAGAGCTAGAAACGTCGATGAGAGAGAAACATCAACCAGCTGCTTCCTGCCCACCCCCCACCGGGATGTGCCCACAACCAATGTACATGCCCTTGACCGGAATCGAACCCGGGACCCTTCAGTCCACAGACCGACGCTCTACCACTGAGCCAAACCAGTTTCGGCTAAAATATATATATATATTTTAAATGAGTTGGGAATTCTTTAGCCCCATCAGAGTAAGCCTAATAATTTTACCCCTTATTCCACTTAGGAGCACACACTGAAACCATTCTTCTTAGAAGCTATATACGCAGTATGCAATTTCTAGGGATATTCAGGGGTGGTAGCTATGATTCTCCACTGTCAATTTCCAGCACGTGTTAATCCCATCCCCTCCTTTCTGTGAATTGCTTTCATAGTCTACCCGTTTCCTCTTGCCCGGCCTCAGGCAGCCGGGGAATGAGTGACTGGCAACTTGCCCTCTTTGACCCCCAAATGATATTGGTTGCTGCTTGCTGCAATTCAAAGTGACGTAGGTGGGAGGAATTAGGTGCCTGCCATGAAGAAGCAAGGTAGTGCTTATAAGCTGCCTTTTGACCATCGAGCTCCCGGATCCAACCCCAGCAGCTTTCCATTAGAGCAGGGGATTAACCACTTGGAGCAGCTCCATGGAAGGGACCAGAAGAACGGCTCCTTGGGCCCCAACAACAAATTACTCCTGAATCAAACCTCTGATTACTAGATCAGAGTGGCCTCTCTGCTTTGCATAATTAAGTTTCATGGCGTGTTACAATTAACGGCCTCGCCACCAGCCAGGTAGTAACAGCCACCATTTATGCGCCAGCAGCCCCGGAGAGTGGTGGCTGGTGACTTGGGAAGCATTGATGAGGGGATTATGTGCATTCTGGGTCATAATCGAAGAAAGCTGTAATTACCTTCCAAATTAAAAGCAACACGTAGGACGATCCCATGACACCACCCCAAAGTCTCCTGTGATCGTTTTTAGGCTGATGTGGGTTAAGGACTTCCTTCCCTACTCAGACAACAGCTAGGGCAGCGAGAAGCTTTAATGCATGCATGAAAACTGACAGCTTCCCCTTTCTAATAGTTGCTGGTCTTTTCGAACCTCCAAAGCATGACTTGCTTCATACCTTTTGTTATGGCTGAATTTGTCATCACACACATAGTCAGACATGCGGTGCGCCTGCCCAGGGAGCTGCAGGCTCTGGGAACCACCTGGAGGAAAGCCAAATGCCATGGGGAGTGCTGGGACCCAGCAAAATGCCAGCCCTCTGCTGGTGGGGAGCAGGCCTGGGAGTAGCCATTCATCAATGCCGAGAGAGTAAAACACAACCAGGGAATATTTCTCTTAGATTCTTTTTTTTTTTTTTTTTGGTAAAATGATATTCCCCTGGCACAGTTCCTCCCTGGACCGATATTATTTAGATATGAAGGCAGATGGATCCACAGTAGCCATCATAGGGATGAATCCTCTGTTCTATTCAAGTTTCCCCCTGCGTTCAGCAATGAATAACAGTAACAGCTTTTATGGAGTTGACTATGTATCAGCTACTTCTCTATGCTCGTTACTTGTACAAACATATTTATCATGAAGCTTTCTTTTTTTCTGCCTTCCTTACTTCCCTATTCCCTTTACTATCTCCCTTTTCCTCGATTTGCTAATTTTCTCCCTTCTTTCTGCTGTTGCTCTCCTCTCTTTCTTCTGAGTACATCTGAGGTTTTATGAAGAGCAAATGATGGGGAAACAGGAATTCAAGTCCCAGAATTGTCATTCTCCATGAGACCATTTTTGGGGCAAGCTGATTAATTTACATTGGGCCTCAGGTTACTTTTTTTTTTTTAATTTAGTTTATTTTCCATCACCATTCCCCCTCCCCATACCCTCATCCAATTCCTCCACTCCACACCCCCCTGATCAGCACACTCAAGTCCATGAGTTCTTTCTTTCAAGTTATTTGTTTTTTTAAAGAGGAAGAAAAGAGAAGAAGGAGGAGGAGAGAGAGGAGGAGGGATGAGATAAAGAGGGGAAAAGGGGTGGGGAAGGAGAGGAGATATAAGAATACCTGTCCTACCCACAATAAAATAGTACCATGAATGTTAAAAAGACTCAGTATGGATGAAAGTCCCCTGTACATTGCGTAGAACCCTACACATTCCACTCGTTTTTGCTAACTTCCAAATAAATATTTTCAGGCGTTTTACGAAGATTTAGAAGCAGACATGTTTGAAAGAAAAAGAGAGACCATTCTCCAGACAAATTGGGTGCCTTGTTATGCATTTACCAGGAGGAAAATGCCGCTGTTCCCTGCTAAAACACCCATTTGTCTTGCAAATTTCTATAATGAACAGATTTTGGAATAAATACCATGTAATCTGTGATGACAGTTCTCTCATTTCTTTTTTTATTAGTTCCATCTCTCAGCCTCTGAATCCCAGAGCTACAGAATCTCCGCAATCATCCAGGCAAGCTGGGTCCTATGCATTTTCCCCCTTTATGGCACGGAACGGAGGCCCCAGCTAAGTCTCTTGTTACAAGGCCCACGCCCTGGTCTTTAAATGCACCTGCATAAGAATGCCAAATCAGAAAAGAAAACAAACAGCCAGCTGCATGGCCTTTGCAACAATATGCCATTTTCCTCACTGACCTTTACCTGGATGTATTTAAAATTTGAATTTTGCTCGGAGCTTGTGGAGAACTTGAATTGCATTTTTTTTTTTTTTTTTTTTTGCCTAAAATAGGTCATCTTTATGGAATATGAGGGTAGTGGTAATCAACTCTGACTCTTTTTTTTTCCCTTTTGTTTTTCCCTAGGTAAGTGATATTTGGTTATTGTTTTGAGCTTCTTCAAGAGAGTTCTGAGGCCTTTGGAAAGATGTCTTTGGCCGGTTACTATCCATGCTGTCCCAGTGGCTCCCTCTCATCTCTGGATTCCTGCACAGGGCAGGGCACACGGAGGTATGGCTGTTCCCTGTCCATGGGTTTGCGCCTGGTAGCAATGAAAGGAATGTGAGTGTTGGATCCGTGCGGATGATACAGTTAGGAATTACTGGGAACTGAATGCCAGAAGTCAATCATTTTACCTCCGCACATCAACTCATCGTATGGCTTTTCCTGACTTCTGTGGTCATCTATGTACTGAAAATGAACTTCATAAAATATCTAGTGAATGATACTTATTTCATGTCTAGGGAGGGACTTCACAAATAATTTTTGCTCTTGTAAAAAAAGTGAAAAAACAAAAACAGGTTTAAATATATTTTGTTTCCATTCCAGTTGGGTAAATGAATGGGTCTGAGAAAGGTCAATATGCACCTTATTCCCAGATGACAGGTCAGCATGCTAGAACAGCCAGTTGAAAACATTTTATAAAACACTAGAGGCCTGATGCATGAAATTCAGGCAAGAGTAGACCTTCCCTCTGTCACCCGGGACTGGGCTTCTCTCTCCCTACCCCATCCAGCTTCGGCTGGAAGGACGTCCGGAATGACATCCGGTCTAATTAGCATGTATTTCGCTTTTATTATTAAAGGTTAGGAAGATAAAAACACAGGATGCACCAAACGTAGGCTTACAGTTGTTCCTATGGAAACGTGCAACAATAAATAATAATGCAAGAATAAAGTGTTTCAATTACTCACAGCAGTAAACCTACATGGCCTCCCAATGGATAATGGAACTGTGAGGACTAAACTTGTGCATGTTTCTTGTGTCTGTAACTTTTGGAAAATTGAGCCTTTTTACCATAAAACGTACTGCAGAGTTGTCCTATCAGCTTTAGGATCAGAATATTTACTGGAATTGTCCATCGGGCAATCAGATTCATAAAGCTCACCCCAGCTCCGGAAGGGGGACTACTAATTGAGGTGGCTGAGAAGGTCAAACATGAGCTAGATTACAATGACTACAACATTCATACCAGAGCAAACTAGGGTGGTATGATAAACAGTTACCCGAAGACCTCAATTTATAGAAAATACAGATATGAGTAGGGTGTATTTTAAGTATTTCTACATGAAACTTGCTTTGTCTGCTAAATTGAAGGTAACTTTAATTAGCTGTGGCTAAAGGAAATTTCTCACTCTGATTCAAATGTAAGACATACTCTTCCTCTATATCATTAACTGACACTTCTTTTATATTTCATTACAGTGAATGCGCTTTCCTTTATTAGGTTAAATACAGGGAGCATCCTTGTTAAAAGGTAATTTTCAGAAAAGTTAAAATGATGATCCACACAGAGATAAAGATGAACAATATTTTATTTAACTCATTATTAATGAAGAAATCAGGCAAACACTTCATATATATATAAACACTTTATATAATTATATATATATAATTATATATATATGATTATATATATATAATTATATATATATAATTATATATATAATTTTATATATATATATATATATATATATATATATATATATATATATATATATATAAAGTGCACAGATATTTAGAATAGAAGAATATTGAAGTCAATTTAGAGATGGGCAAGAAACTGGATTTTTCTGAACCTGCACCAGACAGGATTTATTTCCATGTTTAAGACAGAACCATTTTTGCATTGCTATCAATTATCCATACTTTACAGAGTTGTAACACAGCGCAAAGACAGTGACAGGCTAGAACGGGGTGCGCTTTAAACAATGCATCATTTTTTCATCAGAGACACCCATCATCTTCTTTTTCTTATTTCTAATTCTCTTACATGCTCAAGGGTGTAGATTTTAACATGGGAAATGGTCATGCCTCACATATCGATTCTCGCTACCTCTGTTTATAGTTTTGAGAGTTCAGGCTTGTGCCAAGTTTGGAAATTCAGACGGTAGAGTCTTCCTTTGATTTTGGAAACATGCCTGAACACTCCGTTTTCTGTGACTTCCCTGGAATGCCAGGTTTTACAACCGATAGAAAAGAAGTCTTTCATATTTCCATGAAAAAATACAGAATCTTAAGAAATGTTTATTTAATGAATGAGTTCTTTAAAGCTATGCATTAACTAGATGTTCTTTATGTTTTTGGTTATTCATTAAGTAACATTGTCAAAATATTCCTCCAGTGAAAGAAGTTGAATTAAAAGTTGAATTAGTACCATTACCCTTGAAACATATTCTGTTCATTTTAATTCACCTTCCTAAGTGGAGTAGCTTTCCACTGAGCTCCTAGTGGGTTCATGTCAGAGGGCAGGTGATGGTGCCATAGCATAATATCTTAGCTAATTGGTGTTTTTTCCCCCCAAACGTGGACATGCATCTGCTGTCTCACTCACTGATTTAGGGCCACCTCCCCAAAGGAGGAGGGACTAGAGGGGAAGGAGGTGGCTCAAGGTGAAAAGCAGGAAAAGACAGACATCACCCAGGTGTGGTTGGATGCTTCCTTGCTGTAGGACTGTGATTTCAGCCTCCAATCCCAAGCATCAGGGGAGCCTGCTGGGCTGTTCTCGCATGTGTGGGTGTGATTGTCTCCGGGCAGATGTGCTGGAATTATTCCGACGTGGGCCCATTGGCCTCTGCAGAGCTCCATGCTGTTGTCACTGATGAAAATCCCCCTCGGTGGTCTGACGCCGTGGGACCACATGGACCCACGTGATGCCTTTTTCCAGGAAGGCAGTGTCTCCTTCCAGCACTTCCCAGAAAATCATATCATTTTCACCGTTAGCAGCTCTCGCCCAGATTTCCCTAACTCTTCTCACACGGAAGACCCAGCTGTGCTGCTGAGAGGAGTTTGAAAATGAAAGAGTCATTCCAATATTTTCCTTCCTCGTAAACCATCTGGGTGGGTTGGTTTCTTTTTCTTCCTGAGATTCTTTTTTTAGGGTAAAAGCAGGGAGCTCCTAAAGAGAGCCGGCGCCTCAGACAAGACTTCCCACTGATGTCAGACTCCGCTGAGCATGTGTGCAGCTGGCCAGGTGGTTTCTGTTAGTGTCCCAGATCATCCCATGACATACATCCCAACCTCCAGTGTTCCCTTGTCATGGTACATTGAAGCCAGAAGGTTGAGTTGACTTTAAGACTATAAAGATGGCCATGGGTGGGACCGAGTCCCGAATTCAGATCTGTTTCTTTGTTTAATTTTTCATGACACCTGTGACATGAAGGACAGATCCTAAATTTCTAGCGATTCATCGTGCCATAGCCATTTTCGACTGCCAGTTGCATGAAGGGCCCGCAGATTCTAAGAATTTCCAATTGGGTGGTGTATCATTGGGGAGGAATACCCATCCTCCTTGAAATCTATTTTCCTTTCCTAAAGATTTATGGAGTTCTGAAATAATCAACTTTCTGGATTTCAGTTCTAAAAAAGTAGTTTGTAAGTAAACAAAAATATGGCCACAGATGCTCCCTTTTCTCTCTCCTATGCGCCACCAGGACAGAGAGGCTGGGTGTGTCTCTGGAATGAAGGGAAAGAGGGGGGGGTTGAAAATGGGGTGCAGAGTAGAAAGAGCATGAGGTGTTGTGCTTCCCGGATACATGTTTGCTGGGCCTTCTCAGCTCATGCTGTGTCTTTCCCTATGCCCCCCAAACCACCCCCGGAATCCTACCACATCTAGTAAAAACGGAGATTTCACAGAGACCTCCCTCTCACTGAATGTAAGGCTCTCAGCTGGCTGTGCCCATGGAGCTGTGTCTACCTATGTCGACAGACTTCTTTAGGAAGCATGTACTCACTGGGGTGCATGTCTGAATGGGCCTACTTCTCACTCCCCACCCCTGTGGCTTCTGTTCCTTTCCTCTGTCCATGAGAAGCAATGGCCCAGTGTCATTTAGGTCCTTTATGCAACTCTCCGTGGCTCATCCACCGAATGTCACTTTTCTGCGAGTCCACACATGACCTCTCGCGAGCAGATGCAGTAAGGTAGAACGACCGGGTGATGGGGATGCGGGTTATTAAGACGCGTTTTGGAGCTATGGGGGGGGGGGGAAGGAGCACTGGCTGGAAAGGTAGATCACAGCAACCAGGATGCATCCACCTGCTTCCCCTCGCCCGCCCCTGCCTGGGGGAATCAGAGCACCCACCGCTGCTACATTGTCATTCAGGTGATGCTTATGGTGATGATGGCGATTTCCCATCTGGTCTGTGTTTCAAACGGTACCTTTTTATTTATTGGAAAAACAACAACATGATATTGAAGGGATCTCAGCCTGGTCACAGTGCTGTGTGTGGAGTGCAAAGAAAGGGGTTCCTGACAGGAGAGGAGGGGTGATTTTGGGGGGTCTTGGAAAAGTACCTGAGAAGCCACAATGGAAAAGGCAATACTGCATGGATACCGCAATGAGCGTTTCCAGGGGCCGGAAACGGAATTATTACCCGGGGAGGAAAGCGCTCTCTTCTCTCCCCTCTTCCTTTTGATTTAGGCTTCTGTGTGCCAGAGGTGCCCGGTGTTTTAATGGTCTGTTTCAAAGACAGAAAGGGCCCTTGTGCGCCAGCACAGAAGCCCGTCCCGCCAGCGCGGGCTCTGTTTGATTGGGAAGCTTGTTTGGGAGCGATGATAATTTTATAGCCGCTGCTTTGCTTCACTGATGGCCATATTGATGGCGCTCTGCGGGGGGGCCTAATAAACAGCTTATAAAACCGCGAGGCCATTCTCTGGGGTAATCCACCACTGTGCCTCCACGGGCTGCAAAGCCTCGCGTGCAGTGTGCTGGCTCCCCACACCCAGCTGGCCAAGGGAATGTGTGTCTGTGTGCATGCGCATGCAACCATGTGCATACATGTGTGTGTGTGCATGTGTGTGTGTGTGTGCGCGCCTTCAGAAGAGCCACCTGCCTGTCCTGTGATCACTGAGGGCATGGAGAGGGAAATAGTGAGGCCTGGCCTTTCATCAGCGTTGCTTAGGCTGCGCTCAGATGTGGTTGTCGGGAAGGCTGGCCTCAGAGTGGCATGGAAAACCCGCCCCATCTGGGTTAGTCCGGTTTTGATTGCACCATTTTCCAGAACATTAAGAAAGAGCTAACATTCCTAACTGGTTTGGCTCAGTGGATAGGGCGTCGGCCTGTGAACTGAAAGGTCCCAGGTTCTTTGATTCTGGTCAAGAACATGTATGTACCTTGGTTGCAGGCACATCCCCAGTAGGAGGTGTGCAGGAGGCGGCTGATGTTTTCTCTCTCATCGATGTTTCTAACTCTCTATCCCTCTCCCTTCCTCTCTGTAAAAAAATCAATAAAATATATATATTTTTAAAAAAGAGCTAACAGTCCAACTGACATGGCTCCGTGACTGAGCATCAACCTATGAACCAGGAGGTCACAGTTCAATTCCTGGTCGGGGCACATGCCCGGGTTGAGGGTTTGATCCCAGTGTAGGGGTGCAGGAGACAGCTGATCAAAGACTCTCTCATCATGGATATTTCTCTCTCTCTCTCTCTCCTCTCTCTCTCTCTCTCTCTCTCTCTCTCTCTCTCTCTCTCTCTCTCTTCCTCTCTGAAGTTAATAAAAATATATTTTAAGAAAAGGAGTTAAGAAATGGTGGAAAGGGGGGAATTGGGCCTGCTGGCCCCTCAGGGCAGAGATGGCAGAGGGAGCTAGATCTTTTCGTTTTTATTTCTTCGCTTGTTACAGTCAACATCACGCTAGGGCTCAGATGCAGGCCAGGACGAGGCCCCAGCCCCCGGGCCCCGGTGTCTGCCAGGGGTCACCTCTCTAATCCAGCATTTACCTGCTCCCTTTGAACCCAGCTGCGTGCGTCTCACTATCCCTCATTAGGTGCCGACCCTGTAGATCAGCGATCTTCCGCCGGTGGCCGCAGTCATCCCTAAGACACGCAGGGCCTGACTGGTGAGTCAGGGGCACTGACCTCCTTTCCATGCGATTGTCAAATGAGAAATGACAACAGCCAATGTGACAGGAGCTGTCTGGTGTGAAGGAATCAAAATTATACCTTTTTTTTTGTCAGATCAGCAAAAAAAAAAGAAAAAATTGAATATGTTTTAGGGTGTGCCGAATAATTTTAGAAATTGGTCTATGTGTGCCCTGCAATGAAAAAGGTTGAAAATCACTGCTCTAGGTCTTCAGAGGGGCCCAGGTAAGCCTTCTCCTCCTCTCTCTCCTCCCTCCCTCCCTCCCTTCCTTCCTTCTTTCCTCCCTTCCTTCCTTCCTTCCTTTCTTCCTTCCTTCCTTCCTCTCTTTCTCCTTAAGAGGAAATAACCATTTAGGTAACATAAATGCTGAGGACTTTCAAGCCCGATCACCTGCTCAGGAGCTGTTCCAGCCACTTAATCTGGGGACCTGTCCGGTGGGATCGCCCCCAGCAGGACTTTTTTGACCCCTAGAACCTCTCCAGCCTCTAGGAGGCACATCTATGGTCTATGAGGGACACAGCCAGGGCTCCTGCTCTGATTCTGCCTAATGAAAGCCTCTTGGAGCTCAACTGTGTAAGCCAGGCTCAGCCTGTGGAAGAATGGAGTTTAAAGAGACAGGATTCCCACATCTCTGACCCCTCACTTCCCACCGAAGCTGTCCTCCAACTCTGATGTCCAAAGGAACTCCTCAAATTGCCCCAAGAGGGAGGAGTCAACTGGAATAGAGCATGCGGCTTTCTTTCCCCAGGAGTCGGCCAGGACCTAAAGGCTATAAGCTACAAGCCCGTCCCTAAGGCACTGGGATAAGGATGGAGGTCCCAAGCCAGTGGGGTCACGGCTACACTCCCCATTTGCTTCTCCTTTTCCTGGGATGCTTCCTCCTGACCTGTGGGGTCTGTCTCAGGCGGCCCTTACTCAGGAACCTTTTCCTCACCAGTCTAGCCAGTTCCTTTTCTGTGTTCCCACTGGGAAAACCTCTTCCAGAGACAGTTTCATGCCCAATTTCATTATTTGTTGTTGTTTTTTTAATTTTGTTTTTTGTTTTGTTTTGTTTTAACTCAACATTCTGACCCAAGAACCCAGTAAATATTCACAGCTCTTCTTTCAAGCATGGTGACCCCTATCCCCTGTGGCTCATGCACAGATGAGATGCAGCTAGCACGTGTGTTGATGTGACAGTATTTTAAATGTATTGAGTAAAATATGTGAAAGTAAATTTACCCTTTATCTTTTTTTTATTTTTTACAATGTGAGTTCACTTATTTTTAATTTTTATTTTTCAATGTGACTTCATTTAAAATTGCATTCATGGCCAAAAATGTGTATCTGTGATTCAAATTACATTTCCCTTGGATGGTTCTAGTCTACAGCATCAAATTCAGGGTCAGATTATATATATATATTTCCCTCTCTCTCGTCCTCATTGCCCAACCTCCTCCTCCCAGGGGGGAGACTTGGAGATTGAAAATATGTTCTCATTAAGACATATTTTACTTTTTGTGACTCCTTTAAACTTTCTCCACATGGTGCGGACCGTGGAGGAGGTGTTCAACAAATAATCAGTGGTTGGTTCATTTAGAGACTTATTCTGTATCCAGAATTATCCAGCATGGTTTTCTGCACCTCTTTTAAAAATGGTCTCCTTTTTAATGGTGTTTGGAGTACTTTATGCTCGTTTCCTTTATAAATGCACTTATCCCCTCCGTACCCTGGAGGTTAGCGAAACGGGAGCTAGTCGGGCTCCAATCATATTGATGGGCAAGTGAGTCAGACCAAGAATAAATTAGCAATAAAGCCAGGATCAGCAGCAAATCCTCACATTAAAACATGCTTCCTCGTTCAGTTTGTGGATAAAATATGCAACAGTCAGAAACGAATAAGAAAAAAAGCAAATGAAATTGAGTTGGCCTTGAGTATCATATCTGGTCCTAAGTACTTTTTCAGCGGTGATGGTTTCTCGACTGTAATTGGGGAAACGGATTTAGAAGACAGGTGGGATGGGGGGAGGGAGGACCGAGGGATGTTCTTCTCTCCAAGTCACTGACTCTGCCTGCCCTTCCCATCCTCTCCCTCGCAGGAAGAGTACCCTTCCTGCTTCTCTCCTTCCTTTCTCTCCACCGCAAGTGTAAGTTCTCATGGAGCTTTGGAATACATTTATTTGGCTAGTGTATGTTTGAGCGCCATTTGTCCTATGTTGAGTTGTCAGTTATCCTTTGAACTGCTCCATACATGACCCCCCATAAGTCGTTCAACCCCTACACCGCAAGGCCATATGGAATACTATGCACCGTTTCGTATGGCACATGTGTATAGTGCAGAGGGCCTTATAGAACATCAAAACTCACATGGCCTTTTGTTTAACTTCATTAAGAGAGATTTAAGAAAAATAGCAAAATTTCATACACCCTTTTAAAGGAGTTATTATCATTAACCAATGTGAGAGTTGTTTATAAAGCTCATACATTGTTGTAAAATAACTAGGCAACAAAAGCTCTGTTAATAAAAAGTGATACTATAGATGGATCAGATTTGAGTGAAAACAGATGCTGCCTTTCCAGGTTAAAATATACACTGAGTGGCCAGATTATTATGATCTCTGAACGCATAATTATATGGCCACTCAATGTGTGTGTGTGTGTGTGTGTGTGTGTGTGTGTGTGTTAGAGGCCCAGTGCATGAATTCATGTTCATGCATGGATGGTGTCCAGCCAGCCTGGCCAGGGGGAGGGGACATGGGCGGTTGGCTGGCCTGCCTGCTAATGGAACTCCTGGTCAAGGGGACAATTTGCATATTAGCCTTTTATTATATAGGATATACACTGAGTGGCCAGATTATTATGCGTTCAGAGGTCATAATAATGTGGCCATTCAGTGAATGTCTTCTATACCTGCACAATCCCCAGTGCAGAACAGGTAGTGAACAAAGCAGAGGTAAATGAGTGGAACCAGATTTCCAGTGTCCCGGGGCCTCTTGAATGAGAAGAGGTCTCACTTTCGTCTCGCCTTAGCGCTGTTCTTCTCTGCCCTCCTTTTCACCATTTCCATCTTGCTAATCACAGGGCCAATTCTAGTCAGTTTTTGTTTTGTTTTTTGTTGTTGTTGTTGTTCTGCAAGCATCTCAACTGCTGCCCCAGCCCCAATGACATCTCCAAACGCCCCCTTTGCTTCTTTTAAAAAAATATGTATGTTATTGATTTTTTACAGAGAGGAAATGAGAGGGATAGAGAGCTAGAAACATCAATGACAGAGAAACATCGATCAGCTGCCTTCTGCACACCCCCACTGGGGCTGTGCCCGTAACCAAGGTACATGCCCTTGACCTAAATCGATCCTGGGACCCTTCAGTCCACAGGCCGAGGCTCTATCCATGAGCCAAACCGGTTTTGGCTCCTTTTGCCTTCTGACATTTTCAGCGTCTGTTGCCCAGACCTGCTGTGATCCCTGTGACATGTAGCTGTGGGTGAGAGCTGGAGACCAGCTATCACTCGGCCTGTCAGGGCCCCGGGCATAATGAGTTTGCCATTTGAAAGACCTGGATCTCAGGTTTTGTTGGGGTCCCTCCTCCCTCCTTGCCTCATCTGGCCATTTGCCATTTGATAGAGATTGGCACGGACGAGGTTTTTCTCAGTCTAACACCACAAAGACATGGATATTCTTGGAACGGAAAAGGCCACACAGCTCGATGTATCGACCTGTTTTGTTAATGTTTCCAGTGATTCTCCATTTTGGCAGGAGGGGAAGACACGACAGGGTCCTGTGGATTCAGTGTTTGGATTTTAGAAGTACAAGGGGCCCGGGAGAGACTTGTGCCCAATCTCACTTCAGAGATACATTTTTTTTAAAAATCTCTGCAAAGATGGCAAGTTTTCTGGTTAATTCTCACATGAAGATTTTTTCCCTCTGTTGTTTTTAGAGAGAGGGTGGAAGGGAAGAAGCTGGGTGAGAGAGAGGGGGGGGGGAAACATCGATCGGTTGGCTCTTGTACACACACCGACCTGGGCTGAGTTCAGGCCTGCAATCCAGATGCACGTCCTTGACTGTGAATCATACCCAGACCCTTTGGTCCTCAGGCCAACACTCTAACCATTGAGCCAAACCAGTCGGGGCAAAGCTGGTGAATTTCTCCAAGGCACATGGCTATTTAGAGCTAAATTCTGATCAGAAGATGGACCCCAAGGAATGGGTCAGCATTCACAGCTGTATTCCAAACCACTGACCCCAGCAAAATGCACTTCATTTAGGTGGGCTTATTTTCCCATCTTGTACAAGGGTTGAGTGGCCCTCGAGGTCTGGCACTGAGTGCTCTCCTTTGACCTCTACTAAGGGGCAGAGCCATCTGGTGCCAAGAACAGCGGGGATGTTGGCTGTGAGGATGGCCACATGGCCATATCCATGACTGTTCTTCCCATGAAGCGTTCCTGGCTAAGCTCTCTGCAAGGTGCCTCCAGATCCCAGAGTGAGCTCAGCAAAGGCAAGAGTCTGCAGGACATGTCAGCCCACAGGCCACATGTTCTTGCTCAGACAATTGCTCTAGTGCCGTGGTTGGAAAACTGTGGCTCCGAGCCACTGGTGGCTCTTTGGCCCCTTGAGTGTGGCTCTTCCACCAAATACCACGGCCTAGGCAAGTCTATGTTGAAGAAGTGGCGTTAGAAGAAGCTTAAGTTTAAAACAATTGGCTCTCCAAAGAAATTTCAGTCGTTGTCCTGTTGATATTTGGCTCCGTTGAGTGATGAGTTTGCCGACCACGGCTCTAGTGCATCTGTAGAGACTCGTTAGCTGTGAGGCTGAGTAATCCACAGGTCAAAACAATCCCCGCGATGTCAAGGGACTGAGTGGGATTTCCCAGGGGCAGCACCTGACCACTGGTCCTTCCTTTCTCTGTGTGATAACCTGCTTTCTCACCTGTTACCAAGCTGATCCGATGTCCTTCCTTTCTTGGACTATTTACCCCCCCTCCTCTTAACACCATATCCCTGGCAGATAGAGTGAATCACGCATGATGAAGAGCCCTCATGGTTTTCATGCAACCAAGGTCACCATTCACACCAGTCAACAGTCTCCCGCGTGCACTGCATTCCTTACAGCACCCTCCTCACTTCCCGAAATGCTATGGGTCACCTGCTAAATGCAAGATACAGAGAATGCTGTCATTCAGACTTGGGAGCTCAAACAATTGTTGGTCATCAGAACAGTTGTTAGCTGTGGCTCTGTCTATGTGCCCAGAAGCCAGGGGATTTCATTGTGTCTTGAATGTAGTTGGGGGGATCAAAGCAGACCTCTTTAATGAAGTACTTACTCCTCCAGAGGATTGCACTGTGAACACTGCTCCATCTGGTAATTGACATTGTAGCTAAGGTAACAGAAGCCACACTCTCCTTTCCCACCGGTGAAGCATAACCAGACCGGTTCCTGCTCAACATTTTTTTCTACCCCAGCATCAGATGATGTTTATATTCTGAAATCACTGCCATGGAGACTTCCAAGATTATGCATGCAAAGTTCCAAACATGCTGTTTTTAAGGAGAGAAAAGGGCAGGCTGGTAAAACGATGAAATTTCATCGCAAGGCTTAATTAAATGAATAGGAAAAAAAAAACACAATGAGACACACACAGTGGTTTCATAGGGACATGGTTTGTCTGATGAGCATCAGCTCACTGAAAACACAGTCCCGATCTGTATTTACCCTGCACTCCCCGTGTCGGGACACAATTCTATCCCAATAAATATGTATGCCCTATCAGCACCCACTTCTTATTCTGGTCTCTCCCTGTGAGTCCTGCTCCTTTATTTTCATCTGGCTTGAGGGGTAGTGAGAGGCACAGATAATGCCACATGGCTATTTCCTCCAAAATAAGCAATTAATTCCTTGTGCACCAGTATTTACCCAACTCTCAACTATCTCAGCTTCTCTACTAAGTGTTTGAGAGAAAATTTTTAAAAATCCACATTTAAAAAAATCCTTTATGAGCAGAGCTGTTTTCCATTACTTTGCTCCAGAATGGGCAATAATTGAAATGGGGAGATTTTTATTTTTCTGTGGGCTGTGGAAAGACATGTTTCACTAATGATCATTAGTCCTTTCTCCTTATCCCCCCTCCTCCCCTCCCAGTAATCCCAACTCTGGCCCAACCTCAGTGGCTTCTTGCAGTTGCCTCTGCCAACTGGGGGATAAGGAGAAAGGGAGGGGCTTCTGCTAGAAAATGGCCCCAGGGCCTGACTGGTGTGACTCAGTGGTTGAGCATTGACCTATAAACCAGAAGGACCAGCTTATTTTTTTAAATATCTATTTTATTGATTTTTTACAGAGAGGAAGGGAGAGGGATAGAGAGTTAGAAACATCGATGACAAGAAGTATCCATCAGCTGCGTCTTGCACACCCCCTACTGGGGATGTGCTCGCAACCAAGGTACAAGCCCTTGACCAGAATCGAACCTGGGACCTTCCAGTCCGCAGGCCGACGCTCTATCCACTGAGCCAAACCGGTTTCGAAGAAGGTCCAGCTTTGATTCCTGGTCAGGGCTCATGCCCAGGTTGTGGGCTCAATCCCCAGTGTGGTGTGTGCAGGAGGCAGCCAATTGATGGTTCTCTGTCATCATTGATGTTTCTATCTCTCTCTCATATTTTTAAAAAATGGCCCCAGGACTCACCATTAGTTCTGGGCTACAGCAGCTGGAGGGACAAGCTCTGGCTGGAGAAACAAAGTTGTGTTTTGCTAGGACCAGAGCCTGCCTCTCCTTCCAAGCTCAGCCAGACCACTGCTTATCAGGAACCCTCAGGCTGCCAGGCAAGAAATGAGGGCTGGGCGGGAGCTGGCGCTGCCAAGCTGCCCAGCATGGCCTGGGAGAGCTCCCAGGGCTGCTGCGTGTTGGAGGAGAGAAGCGCCAGGCATTGGGTGGCAAGAGTTTATTTATTTCTTCATTTATTATTTTTTAAAAATACATTTTTTTTTGTTTCAGAGAGGAAGGGAGAGGGAGAGATACAAACATTATTTTTAAAAATATATTTTATTGATTTTTTTATAGAAAAAAAGGAGAGGGATAGAAAGGTAGAAACATCAATCAGAGAGAGACATCGTTCAGCTGCCTCCTGCACACACCCCACTGGGGATGTGCCCACAACCAAGGTACATGCCCTTGACCGGAATTGAACCTGGGACCCTTCAGTCCACAGGCTGATGCTCTGTCCACTGAGCCAAACCAGTTTGGGCAAGATAGAAACATTATTGATGAGAGAGAATCATTGATGGCTGCCTCTTGCACACGCCCCACTAGGTACTGAGCCCACAACCCAGGTATGTGCCCTTGATTGGAATCAAACCAGGGACCCTTCAGTCCACAGGCCGATGCTCTATCCACTGAGCCAAACCGGTTTGGGCAAGATAGAAATATTATTGATGAGAGAGAATCATTGATGGCTGCCTCTTGCATGCCCCCCACTAGGTACTGAGCCCACAACCCAGGTATGTGCCCTTGATTGGAATCAAACCCGGGACCCTTCAGTCCACAGGCCAATGCTCTATCCACTGAGCCAAACCGGCAAGGGCATGGGTAGCAAGAATTTAGACCTGAAAAACAGGTGCCTACTCTGAGTGGGTCAGAGCATCAGGGATCTTTCATTTTGAAATGATGCCTGCTTTAGACAAGGAGAGATTCCTGGCATGTAAAATTCCCTGTGTAGATGAAAGTAAGGAGGGAGACTTCTTTACTCATTTATTGTCACATGGTTATGGGCTCAGGTTTGGAATTGCTGGGGTTCTCATTTCATTCCCCTCCCCGTCGACCCTGGTGATCTAACCTAATGACTCTCATTCATAACACATTCATAAAAATATTCTGTAACAAAAAAGATACATTCTCACGTCCATGATTTGTATTTCCCTAAAAGCTGTTTCTGATTTCCGAGGCATCGTTTCTTGAACTGGATGTTGGAATTAATTTTCTCTTCGAGCCTTTGGCGACTGTTTATTCTTTAACCATCCCGATTCTGACTTGTGTACAATGCGGTCATCGATTAGGGGGGATGTGGACAACATACACATCTCAGAAATAGAATTAAAGAATTTGCCCGAGGGGTTAAAATAATAGCTTGGGTCGTTTAATGACATGGATGTCAAGAAAAGAGATGGTGATAGAGTCACGAATTATTTATATAATCCCCCTTCTTTCTCTCATCAACTCTTATTTACCTTGTTTCCCCAAAAATAACACAGTGTGTTATATTAATTTTCGCTCCCAAAGATGCACTAGGTCTTATTTTCAGGGGATGTATTATGTTTCCATGAAGTAGGTTTTATTTTCGGAGGATGTCTTATTTTCGGGGAAACATGGGTAGTAAACGCCCATGTGCCGGCACTCTGGGGCAACATTACATGATGAATAAGCAGATGTTAAGGTCCCAGCACTCTTAATGTCCAGGGCAGAGAGGGAGTCTTTCCAGCTGCAGGATATTCATCTCAAATTGTCATTCTCTTGGGGGAGAAGAGGTGAAGGGCGGGGCATGGGAGCTCCTATTCCTGTTTGTGGAGGCAAAGCAAGATGGATAGGGATGGCATTCTGGATCCATAAACTGCTGCCGGTCCCCGTGAATCCCCAGCCTGCAGAGGAGCAGAAAAAGAAGGAGACCGAAGTCAGTGGGGTGCCACCTACATGCTGGCCTGTCAACAGCTGTGTTTCAAGCCGAGATCACACATTCCCTCTCCTTGTGAAGTGAAAATGGCCCTTTATTTTTAGGAATTAACGGTGAGAGAAAAACAGACATTTGGCAAATAGAGGTTGGCCACCTCATATCTGCCTTTGTCTTTTTCCTTTTAAAATGTACTGGTCTATAAAATAACAAACTTGGGAAGTTCCTGTTCGGACTGATCCATTTATGCAAGAAGTACATGTGTTTTTTTGGAGAGAGAGAAAAAAAGATAATTTCTCAGTTGGCCAAGCCAGGTTAGCTGTTGGCCATTGATCCAGTTTTTATTTTTATTTTTTCAAATATTTTATTGATATTTTACAGAGAGGAAGGGAGAGAGATAGAGAGCTAGAAACATGAAACGTCAATGAGAGAGAAACATCGACCAGCTGCCTCTTGCACACCTCCTACTGGGGATGTGCCCGCAACCAATGTACATGCCCCTGACCGGAATCGAACCCGGGACCCTTCAGTCCGCAGACCGACGCTCTACCACTGAGCCAAACTGGTTTCAGCCATTGATCCAGTTTTGCCTTTACTTGTCCAGCCTCTTACTTCTTCCCTTTGCCTGGACCGAGGGTAGATTCTGCCTAGCAGGCTTGCCACAGAGCCAAAGGGCGCTGTGTCAGTAAATCAGTTTAACTGCTAATGGTGGCCTGACCCAGCCATGTTCTCAGGCATCTAAAATCATCACTGCCTCTCTGACTCTGAGGGCAGGGAACATAAGTTAGGAAGACAAAAATCTAAGTTACGTGTCCCAAGGCGAATTGAAATAAATGACACGCAGGGTTTGGGGTAAAAGGGGAGGTCTCAAACTATGAATGGAATTGTGTTTCTTTTATCTCTGGCTCTTTGCCTTCTCTCATATTTAAAGTGGGAATCTTTTTTGTTACAGAATATTTTTTATGAATGTGTTATGAATGAAAGTGGGGGTTAAATTTGACTACATTTGATATACATATATATATATATATATATATATATATATATATATATATATAAAATTGATTTTTTTACAGAGAGGAAGGGAGAGGGATAGAAAGTTAGAAACATGGATAAGAGAGAAACATTGACCAACTGCCTCCTGCTCACCCCCTACTGGGGTTGTGCCCGCAACCAAGGTACATGCCCTTGACCGGAATTGAACTTGAGACCTTTCAGTCCCCAGACCAACGCTCTATACACTGAGCCAAACTGGTTTTGGCTAATTAATTCTTTCTAAGAGCTTTATGACTTTGGCTCTAACTGATTTGGCTAAGTGGATAGAGCTTCGGCTGATGATAGAGGGTCTTGGGTTTGATTCTAGTCAAGGTCATGGTTGTTGGCTCAATCCCCAGTAGGGGACATACAGGAGGCAGCTGATGGATGTTTCTCTCTCATCAATGTTTTTAACTCTATCCTCTCCCTTCCTCTCTGTAAAAATCAATAAAAATATTTTTTAAAAATACAAAAAGTAAAAACTTTATGACTTCCTACATGAACAGCAGAGTGGGGGACCGTGGTCAGCAACACACGAAGCTTCTAGAGGCTGAGGGCTAATCACACTGATCATGGGTCCTCCCCAAAGCCAGCCCTTCAGGGCTGAATTGGCTTCCCAGGGCTGCTGCAGCAAGTGCCACAAATTTGAAGGCTCGCAACCACAGCAACACACTGTCTCACACTTCTGGAAGCTGAACATCCAAAACCAAGTTACAGCAGGGCCTCACTGCCTCTGTCTCCTGGGGGAGGGAATCTCTGCTTGCTTTCTTCAGCCTCTGGTGTTTCACTGAAAACCCTTGGATCCCTTGGCTTGCGGGCACAGCCCTTCTATCAGGCCTCCCAGTCACATGGCTTTTCGTCATGCGACTCTCTGTCTTTGTCTCGTCTTGTAAGGGCACCAGGCTTATTGGGTTAGGAAACCACCTAAGGCCAGTATGACCTCCTCTGAACTAATTTCAACTGCCACAAACCTGTAGCCAAATAAAGACATATTCTGAAGTGCTAGGGGATAGGTCTCCAAAATGTCTGCTTGGTGGACATAATTCATGTCAAAAGTGTCCCCAGTCATGAATCTGGAGTAAATGAGTTTTTGAATAACTACCAGTTAGCATTTTAGGTATGAAAGTTTGTAGTTTGCTCAGCACTGAACGTAGATGCATGTAATATGTTCGCAGATATTTTCATGTGACATATGTATCATAGTTAAAATTGGATTACATTTTATAGTGTGTGCTTTTGAAAGAGCTAACACATGGATTTCAAAGGAGTAAAAACTGAACTTGCACCTATAGCAGATCTTGCCCATCATCTTACTGTTTCTCACACTCATGATATTTTTTCCTTATTGAAATATCCCATTTTCACTGAGGGAAAGCAGCCTGCACTGGGGCCATTTCCTCCTAAAACAATTAAGGATTTCTGGAGCTGAGAACCTGCAGATAGGTAAGCGATTTTAGGAAACAGGGATTGTTCTTCTTACAAAAGGAAGACCATCTCCTTTGGCTTCAGTCTCAGCAACTTCCTTGAGAGATTAATTAAAACTCCATGATTTTTTTTTTTTTTTTTTTTTTTTTTTTTACTGATTAATTTTTTAAAAAAGTTTTTGCAAAGCAAAACATCTTCTGTCTCCGGAACTCCAATTCTGCAAGAGAAAGAACATCAACTCCTCACATTTTTACAACCTTGACCTTTCCCAGAGCGGCTTAATGAGACAGAGAAAGCCTGTCGAGAGGGGGGTGTGTTGGGGATGCAGTACTCGGGTCCTTAGGATGCTGCAGAATGGGAAGGTGGGGTGTCCTTGGGGATGCTAATCCTGGGTCCCCCAGCTGCGTGTACTCACTGAGGTGTGCACACCTGTTCATATGAAGTATACTAGAGGCCCGATGCAAGAAGATTCGTGCATGAATGGGCCTTCCCCTGGCTGCCAGCACCACCTTTTCTCCAGCGGGAGCCGCCTTTCCACCTTTCTCTGCTGCCCTGAGGCCCGGAGGGAGGCAGTGTGGAATGCCTGCTTCCTGTCCCCAGCTCCTCTGTGTCTGTGTATGCAAATTAACCCACTAGCTTTGTTGGGTTAATTTGCATACTCACTCCTGATTGGCTGGTAGGCATCCTGAAGGTATGGTCAATTTGCCTCTTTTGTATTAATGTAGATGTCACTTCCCTAAGTCCTTGGGAGCTCCAAGTTATTATTCTTTCCAGCTTACACCTGCTTCCCTTTTAACCCCTCCCTATTCTTCTTGCTTTTTCCGGTGCCTAAGAGAAGGTGCTGATTTGTGTCTGCTCTTTGACTCGCGCGCGAGAATAATAAATAGGATTGTCTCACATCTCAGCAAGCTTTTAATCTCCTTGCGTAGCGTCACCTACTTCCAGGGCTCCACTCTGTTTCTCACTTTTGCCTAGCTCTCCTTCCTTCAAACCCCTGGCGGCCTTCTGAGATTAAATGCAGGGCTCTTGAATCATCTACACCCAGCAAGAAATCACTGTCTCAGCAGCTGGTCAAGTGTTCCAGACTGCCACCTTATTAAGAGCAAACGGGAAATTTTGATTTCAAGGAAGGCCCTTCATATTCCTACAAGGAATGAAAGCGATAACATTTTCTCCACCCCCTGCATACTCACGACTTTCTGGAAACTTGGCTTTCTCAGGCCCTGATCATTCCTTTGTGCTTCCATAGTGTGTCAAAGGCTTTCCCAAAGAGATGCTCTTTAGCAAGAAATGCATTAAATTCGTGGAAGGGAACAAATTGGTTTGTATTTGTGGCTTTTGTAAGATAAGGAAAACGCAGAATGTGCTAATGAATGTGCAGACCTGGCCTACCTGTCACCCCTCCCAGTCACTGCCACCCCTTGCCTCCCTTTCTCTGGTCTCATACTGTGCCCAGGGCATCGTTGAGTGTGCTCGTGGGCATGGCCCCTGCTTCTGTGTAACCACATCAAGATCCTGGCTTAGAAACACAAACACAATTCGATGACACAGAAAACCCTTTAACAATAGCATGCGGAATATGGAAACTCTACATCCTGATGCA
Source organism: Vespertilio murinus (assembly GCA_963924515.1). NCBI lineage: Eukaryota > Metazoa > Chordata > Mammalia > Chiroptera > Vespertilionidae > Vespertilio > Vespertilio murinus. Next base: position 19,606,993 of record OZ004720.1, on the reverse strand, counting down.
TGTCCCGTAAATATAATGTTTTGTCGGTGTAATTGCAACATATTTTATTTAGCCAATAATACTCTACAACAGTGTGTGATAAGTAACTACAATTTTCATGATGTTCTGAGCTATTAGATTGTTTCTTGCTTTTCTACTAGCAAATTACGTTTATCTTTCCACCTATTTTTTTTTCAGCCCAAATATCCTACAACTGCTTAAATATAGACAGTTCGGTTTGCCATTTATCACGAATCCTAATTATCCCAGCAAGCAGTAGAAGAGCTAAGAGACGGGCGCCTCTAATGAGAGTCTGATCTCTGGACTGGGTACTGTCGCGATGCAGGTGGTAACTAGAGATGAAGCACCTGCTTCTCTTTAGGAATAGGCTCTGGGCTCAGGGAGCTGGTATCGCGATGAACACCTACCGTGGTGAGCACAGATGGGGACGTGAGTGGGCGTCCGACCGAAATATGCATCATCGTCATTTCCCCAGGTTTACCTCTCTTAGTTTGCACAAGCAACTTAGATACAGGGACTTGTATGCTTGCACCTTCATAACCCTTGCATTTAGCATACTTCCTGGTGCATAATGAGTGCTCACCTAATTTTGAAGAGTGTAACTGTGCACAAAAGAATGAATGAGGCCGAGTGGGCATGGCTCAGTGGTTGAGCATTGACCTATGAATTATGAGATCACGGTTTGATTCCAGGTCAGGGCACATGCCCAGGTTGAGGGCTCAGTCCCCAGTAGGGAGAGTGCAGAAAGCAGCTCTCAATGATTCTGTCTCACCATTGTTGTTTCTGTCTCTCTCTATCCCTCCCCCTTCATCCCTGAATTTAATAAAAAATATATTTAATAAAAAAGAATGGATGAGGATGTTCTTCTTGATTGAGTACAGCATATCAATGCATAATCGACTCAGGTATATAAGGTGCAATGCTGGTGGCAATTGTACATTTGTTCTAGTTTCTGGGGCATTGCCAGAGAGTGGTATGTTGCCTAGTAGTAAGAATGCCAGTTCCAGAGATAGTCTCTAAGCCTCTGTTTCTTCCTCTGTAAAATGGAAACAACATGCCATTCTTTCATAGCTTTGCATGTGTTCTGTGAAATAATGTATGGAAGGTATTTAGCATAGTGTCACACGGACAGTCGGTGTTGCCCAAATGGAAGCTAATTGGTGTCACAATTATTTTAAATAGCTCTGATGATATCATCTTCTCTTACCACTTCCTCCTACTGGAGTTTTTAATTTCTATTGCTTAAGGCCCATTAATCTCCATGGTTTTGGTTTAGATTCAGGCAACATTTATCACTGTCCGGCAAAGATCCAGGCTGTAACAATGAAAGAGACTGTTCTGTGTGTGTCTGTGTCTTCTTTATTAGATGCCTTCGGGATATCAGGCTCTGGGATAGAGCTATCCTCTTTCATCTCAATAAAAACATTTTTAGGTAGGTAATTGCATTTCCTTATTCTATAGATTAGGAGATTTAGGCCCAGAAAGTATAGTATATATGCATCTTACATTAAGAGCCCTGGCCGGGTCACTCAGATGGTTAGTGTCACAAAAGAAAGACTGGTTCAGCTAGACTCAGAATATCCTTTACACCGTCTCATACCTCTGAGTCCTGACCACCATCTCATACCTGTGGCAAGAAGATGAAATAAACACGAACCATTTAAGTGGAGGGAGATTTCTCTTTTCCTTTTCCGGGCCATCTGAGACTCTCTGAGCCCTGCATTGTTGAAACATAAACCACAAGCCCAGCTGTTTAGAGTGTTTTTAATCTTTCAGTCAGTGAAACTCCAGTTTGAATTAAACCAGAAATTGCTATGGGATGCACTTGTCTGAAAGAATAAGCAGATATCAGAATATCTCCCGTAAATGGAAGCCAAAAACATGTCATTGGTACTTAGCGTTTCTCTCCTAAAATGCTCCCTGATCAGGGTCTCCAAGAATCAGAGAAACATAGAATTTCAGACCAGAAAGAGACCTGAAAAATTACTCATCCGGCCCTCTCAGTTTCCAGATGGGCAAAGAAGTTCTTTTCCCAAACTGTGTAATGTTTTTAAGTTCCCTAGTGACATAATATCCCTTCTAGCTAATGCTAATGGTGTGAGGCTACACGGCAGTAAACACTGAGAATATCTTCATTCCGTCGTATTCTGAATGAGTCTAAAAATGAGGTCTATACTTTATTGTCATTCAGTTTTTCAGTCAATCCACCACCACCAATAAAATAAATAAACTAACAAGCAAATGCATACAATTCTAGATTAGAAACAAACATTCACAAAGTAACTAGTCATCTACACTGGGAGACTTTGCCTTAATTCTTAACACCTCTGCAATAAAAGGAGAATTCAATTCAACTGTCTGCAGTGAGAGCTCCCAATATTATCTTTTTTCTTGTTGTTGTAATACGTTACAATTATCTAGTTATGAAAATAAAATGGATGAAACCATCCCATTTAGAGGTCTTTTCCTTTTACTCTTTTCTTTTATTATCTTGAAGAACTTTCCTGCAAGGGCACAGAGATTTTCCCCAAACCCTTGTACAGTCCTCTCTTCTTTGGTAAATGATAGTATATTCTTCTGGGCCTAACAAAAAGTAATCTTATCAACAAAGATTATCTCATTAGAGACATGGTTTTCAGCTCTCCGTGTACATCCATGGCATTGTCCACTTCTGGCCCCTGCCTGCTCTTTTGTTTAGCCTGTTAAGCTTAGCTTTTGTCCCTGCCATAATTAGGGAGCAGTTGGGTTTCAATGAAATTCACCGTGTCCTTTCATCTTTTCCTTTCCCTCATGAAGAGAAAATAGCAAAGAGAATCCAGGCCCTCATGGTGGAAATTCTGGACTGTTAGCATATTGGTGAGCAAGAAACCTGTGGAATGAATCCCCAAGCCAGCTGCTCTCTCTTTCTCTGGGAGGAAGTGCCTTATTGCTCTCAGTTTGCTAGAGGAAAGCCCCTCCCTGTTCCCCACCCTGGGGAGTCCCAGGCAATTGCTCTTTGCAAATTCTATGTCTCCCAGTTATTCCTTGTACACTCCCAAGGAGTTTCCCATTTGGATGTGATCAGCCCCCATGCTTGGTAGTATCACTGAGAGTGCTATGTACATGGTGGGTTGATTGTTCAGAAATGTCTTTCTTCCCAGATAACTGAGCCATCACTCTTAGACACAGAGAGGGTTTCCAAGCTAAAGGACCCTCAGATCTTTATTGGGCCTCAGCCTTGCATCTGAGCCTAGAGGTGGTGCTGTCTCTATGGGCAGTTAGGCTGCTATTGGTTCCAGGGCCACCAGCTGTCCTAGAGCACACACTGAGAGGTGACATTCATGAACTACAATGTATGGTGCCTTCTAGAATGTGCAAAAATACAATTGGTTCTGCATTTTGCATTGAATGTAAGCCTTTGGAGCCAAAATTTTTCTAGAGCAAAATCTAAGCAGCGTGGTGGGCAAAATTTACTTAACAATTTTATTTCATTCCATGTTGAGGGAGAGATTATCTACCTATAGTAGATCCAGAGCTCTTCTATCTCTGTGCATGGTAAGTTATTATACCTGTAACTTAAAAATCCTCTTGTAAAATGGTGGATTTAACCTGTTCAATGCTAATCATAGTTTTGGAAACACGGTTTTTAATTGATGCATTGTCTAAAAATTGTTAATCTATTGTTTTGCACTTTTCCCTGTCAATCTATAATTAAATCGCATGAAAACACACTGATTTTACATTATAATAAGGGCATGTTCTGATATCTCTGATGACCGTGGCTACCTCACATGTATTATTTTAATTTCTGGACGTTTTACTATCAGCTCATATGGGGTTATCTAAATTAATTGTAAACTTTAATATACTCGGATATGAAAAAGAAATCAGCTATTTCTTCCATAAAGAAGGCTCAGAAAGCTGAATACACCAATGTTATATTGACAACCTATATCCTCTTATAGTTAGGAACAAAATCTGCATGTTGAGGGAAATGCTGTTCTCCGTGTGGAAGAGCTTTGGAACTGTGGCCAGGTTCTATCAGCTGAGTGGGGAGAAGCATTTTATTCAGCTGTTTGGTGATTATAATTCTACGTTAATTTCAAGACTGCCAAGTCAGTGGCATATAAGCAGTTCCCTTAAATGTGGTCTCAATACCCAGGGCTTCCAACTCTGGCCTAAAGGGTTTCTGGGAATCTTTGGCTGAGGCCAGAGAACAGAGACAGGAGGGAATGTACTTGGGGGAAATGCCAGGGTCACGCATTATTGTATCAATGGGTGAAGAAACTGCAGACCATGCAAAAGGAAATACATCTATTGGGTAGACTACGCAGGGTGCTAAAAGTTAGGAGGCAGGAAACAGTCACATTCTACATTGGATCGGGGGAAGGGGAGACCTGACAAATATTACTGTACTTGATATAAAAATAAATGATAAAGATTTTTATTTGTTCAATGTCTGCTATGGTACCAAATTAAGAACTTTATATACAGACCTCATCTAAATCCTTACATTATGTATGCAGAAAGGATTTTGTGGATGGGAAAACTAGGCTTAGAGTGATTAGAAATCTTGCTCAGTAGCACACAGCTAGAGATAGGCAATGGAGTCTTTCAGTCCATTGATGAAAATTATTGAGGCTCAAATCAGGTCTGTAATAGAACTGTAACCTGTACAGCTCCAGAGCAATGCTAAGGGTAGTGCTCAGGGAAACTGTCCAACTCTCACCGCTAGTAAATTACAGAGCTGGGCTAGGAGCCAAAGTCATTTTAATTCCCAAACTTCTGCTCTTTCCAACACATCTCATTCCACCGCCTACAAAATCCTTTCTGTTATACTAAAGAGCGGCTATAGGGAAACAAACAATTACTCATCTGCCCTAGGTGTAGAACCACAGCTCTGCCTTTCAAACAGACCACATAGGAAGTGGACCCGGGAGGTCTTCATCAGTGTAAGGATTGACAACCCAAGTTCCAGACAGAGCTTAATGTGTGTCCTGCCTTGTGGACCAACTTCCAACCTCACCCAATGGTAGTTGAGGGGCGTGACGCACTTACAAGGGGGCTCTCGGGTTAGACATCTTGCTTGCCCTGAAACTGGGGGGAAGCTTTTCACCATGGGGAAAAAAATCACTGGAAAGGGATTCTAATGTAAAACGATAGCATATGCCATGGTCTTAGCTCTGTCGTTCCGGGTTGGAATGTTAAAGCTTGCTCGTTTCTAGTCTCACTTTATTCTCCACATTTCTTCATTCCCCTGGAATGTCTGTCTGTCTTACCCAGTTAATTAAAAGCTTCCTTCAGGCACGGAGTGTGTCTCCAGCTAGTCATTCAGTACAGCGTTCATTGAGATCCTCGGAGTTGTCAGGTATTGTTCTGCGTCCTGAGGATAAACTGTTGAACCGGATAGCTGTGGGTTTCTGCTTGCACGCTTTAGTGGGAGATACTAACAGGCTATGTCAACAGCATGGTGCGATAGATGGTGACAGGGAAGAACAGTGCATTGTGGGAGCACATGGAATCCAGATGTAAGGGTCAGGAGAGATTCCTGGGGCAATATCTAGGAGAAACTCCAAAAGATAGGCTCAAATCAGTCATGGAAGTGTGGGGATCATGGAGGTAGGGGAGCACTCACAGTATGTTCAAAGGAGTAGAAGTGACTAAGAGAATGGAATAGTCAAAGAATTAAGAGCTCAGTTCATGAATCCCAGAGTGCTTGGTGTCAGAGAGGGGTTGAAGGAGGGGTACACTGGGAGGTACCAACTTGGTACCCACCCCAAGTCCTGTAGGCCCTGCATCAAGTAAACTCATTTGTTTGTGTGTTTGTTTGTTACTTGGTTTGATTCTTAAAGGCTTGGGATCTGTTACTCCAATTTGGGATTTTATATTTACTTTCTTGGCCTTCCCCCGAGGCGCTCCCTCACCCTCCCCCCCTTACTGGTGTTATCAAATTGCTATTTTGATCCTTGGCCAGGATGCCTCATTTTGCCCCACCATCTACCATTTGTGAATGGAGCTGTATTAATACTTCATTCACAGTTGAGTCCTGGGCACTAATGATCTGATGCTGCAGAGACAGGTGAGATGACTGGCTGAGAGATGGACCAGGAACTCTCACTGCTTCTCAGAAGCCCCGATTGCTTCCAGCACGCCATTCAGTACAGTATCCCTTGCTGTCTCTCTGGGTCTGCTGCAGAAGTGAACCCCACGGCCCATGTTCCCAGAGCCTGTCACTCAGGAGTCACCTGACACCGGTCGCATCTGGAATTCATCTCAATTCCCTCGGACAGATCTTCTCACAAAGGTGGGAGGCGGGACGCCGATCCAGTTCCACCGTGAAGGGGACGCAGCCCGTATTTGGATTCTTGTGCAAGAGCAGAATCAGCTCCCTACGCCTCATCCCTGGCTTGCTGTCTTGTTTCAAAGTAATCAAATCTTCCTTCCTCTTGCTCTCCTGGATATCACATCCTTCAACACTTGTCAGAAACAATGACTAGTGAGTTGCCCCCCTTACCTGTTTTCAGGGGAGAAATTAATAGTAAATATTCAGACCTCTCTCCTGATGTTGCATTTTCCAGAAAAGACAGGAAACTGAAGTGGCAGAGTCAGGTATAGGAAACGCTTATCTGACGTTCAGGCTGCCTGTCACTCAGTGAAGGGGGAGGGGAAATGCCAATGCCAATGACAGAGCCATTGGGTGCGTGAGCACCTGGGCTGAGGAGAAATAAAGCCTTGCCCTAGATGGTTTGGCTCAGTGGATAGAGCTTCGGCCTGCGGACTGAAGGGTTCCAGGTTCCATTCCAGTCAAGGACACATGCCTGGGTTTTGGGCTTGATCCCTGTTAGGCGACATGCAGGAGGCAGCCAATCAATGATTCTCTCTCATCATTGATGTCTCTCTCTCTCTCTCTCTCTCTCTCTCTCTCTCTCTCTCTCTCTCTCTTTCTCTCTCTCTTCCTCCCTCCCTTCCTCTCTGAAATCAAGAAAGATATATTAAAAAATAATAATGCCTCTTTTCTCCAGAGAAGGCATATTCTCTCCACGCCTCTCCATCAGCGGTCACAGCTGCCCTGTTCCTCGTCTCTCCCAGACAGTCCTTTGGAGTCATCTCAGTCAACTGTCACTCTCCACTCCCATCGCTTCCTTTTCCCAATGGGTGGATTGCAAGGAAAGACCTGGCTGGAGCCTCAGATTCCTGATGGCTCTCCATAAGACCCTGGGAATGGACAGCTTCTGAGCTTTAAGTCAGTCCTGTGTAAGGTGAAGAGAAGAGCACTAACCCTGTAAAGGTGGTAGAAGAATTCTAACAGGCAATTCGCTTCAAGGGTCTATTTAATAGACTCTATTACATGTGGCAAATGCTGGAATCCTGCCCCCTTAAAGCACTTAGTTTACTGAATGTGCTAGGCACTATTTATAATTAATTGTGATTTATCGATGGCAGTTGCATAGCTGTGTAGATTTTTATAAAGAGCTGTTGCATGTATTTTTTTCCTGTTGATTTTCAAAAAGCCCCATGAAGTCAGTAAAGAAGGTATTATTATCATCTCGCTGTTAAAGTTGAGGAATCTGAGGCACGCTCTTGTTCCTAAGTGCCCTTGTATGCTCGCCATCTGTGTTTTAGCTGGTGGTTAACTCCAGCGTTCTAGTTCACCCACGGGGCCCAAGTGGTTGGCCACACAGTGACCACGTGGCACTACCCTGGATAGATCCGACAAGGCCCGGGAGAAGGGCTCCCGCTTCAGGAATCTCCAGTTGGTGTTGGGTGCATAAGGATGGATGGAAGTGCTCAGCTGAGTTATAAGACAGGACAAAGCCTTCTGCACTCTTCCCTCTTGAGAATTCACCAAGAATGGCTCTGATTGAGTTTGTCAGCTTCATCACGTCCGGGAGATGAGCTCATGCTTTTTGCTCTTGAAATGAGAGTTCCTGGGAGTGAGTGTAATAATTTGCAACATGGAGTTTCCATCAATCGGAAGGAGTCATTTTTCCTCAGCATCGGTGATTACTTCGGGTCTTCTCTTCCTTCACATATTGACGTGCCTTGGTCTTGACCTTTATTCTCATGTCTCTCATTTCTCCAGCTTCCCATTCCCCCTACCTTTCATCCTCAACAACTCAAATGGTGGATTTTTATTTCTATTTTTCAGCAGGAAAACGTTAATTGTCAGTGGAATTGTATTCTGATCATCCAGTGTCCAGGCAGGGACCCTGATGAAACAGAATCTCTTCTCGGTTTCACTTTGAATGTGATTCTGAGGGCCTTGCAGACAAGGGGCAGGTGATAGAATTGTTGCCTTGCCTCTCAAACTGAATCACCTAGAACTTTTACAAATGAACTTCAAGTTTAGTGTAAAGCATGAGGTCTAAGGTATATGTCAGCTCTTTGGTATCTGAGTGAGATATACACTGAGTGGCCAGATTATTATGACCTATGAATGCATAATAATCTGGTCACTCAGTGTGTGTGTGTGCATGCGTGCCTGTGTGTTTGTGTGTGTGTGTGTGTGTGTGTGTGTGTATTAGAGCCCGGTGCATGAATTTGTGCATGGCGGGGTCCAGCCAGCCTGGCCAGGGGCAGGGGACATGGGCAGTTGTCTGGCCTGCCTGCTGATCAAATGCCTGCTCAAGGGGACAATTTGCATATTAGCCTTTTATTATATAGGATATACACTGAGTGGCCAGATTATTATTTGTTCAGAGATCATGATAATCTGCCACTCAGTGTATAAGGAAATAGATGCTATTGTGTACCTGTGGTTTCTGGTTTCTCTTCCCTGGAAGATTTTTCTCTTATACTTCAGGAAGATTTCAAAGCACATGTTCTGTTGTCAAACCATGTCCTTGGCTAGTTGGAGCCCTCAGAGGAGATTAAGTAACTCCTCCTCTCTTTCTCCACCCCTCGCAATAAAGTTATGATCTAGTGTACTGTCTAGTAACTACTGTAGTGTCAGTTACTTTATATAAATAAAGCTATTAATTTACCCCTGCAAAAATCTGTCAAGTAGGTGATATTATCTCTTATCATCTACATTAAAAAAAGAGAGACTCAAATAAATGAAATAATTTGTGTGGGCTCATCTCTGTTGTAAGTTCCCCAGCTAAGATTCAGTCATGCCCTCTTCAATTCAGATTCCATATGTTTTCTATTATAGAATTATTTCTCTGATTGGATTATTGGTTTGGGGATCAAGCCCTTTTTTTTAATCCCTAAATTACTTTATTTGCTTATTGTCTTTTTTTACACTCTAAGAAGGTGGGGACTTTGTTATGTTCTCTACTATATTCCCAGGAATGAGATGGTGCTTAATAAGTAATAAATGGATTCATACAAAAATTAAACAATAAAGGAATTAAAATTGAACAAATTAATATTCATTCAATGAATAAATACAAAGTAATCTTCTACAATATTGTAAGCTAGTTTGGCCACTTATTTTATTCCTGACTGGTCTTCTATTTTGGTTTTTATCTCCAGTAAAATATGTTTTCTTTAATAATTAATCTTCTCTTTTAAAATGTACTTCTCATGTTTTGTTTTGTTCTTTCCCCTTTTACTTTTCTCCTCTCACTTCTTCATCAAAGTTTGAGGGGAGTCAGCTTGTTTCTACCAAATAGATTGAAACACTTGTGTATTGGGAAGTGTATTGGGAATTCACTACATTAGGTGTCCATGTATCTCAGATTTCAAGGATTAGCTTTACAGTGAATGGCAGAGGTTATAGGACGAAATATCATGTCTGAGTGACAGCCTGGAAGTGGTGAAAAGCATTGACATTATAGCCTCATTTCCGGGATTCAAATACCACACTGTGTAACCTGGAGCAAATTACTAAACCTCTCTGAGCTTCGGTTTCTACTTCTGGAAATTGGAGAAGGCAATGATGGCATTAATTATAGAATCCCATAAATTCTGTTGAAAATGAAATGTATTAATACTGGAAATGTATTTAGAACTAGGCTGAGCATGTAAAAATCTTAAAAATTAAAATGATAGGTCCCTTCCTTTTCCTACCTCTGGGCCATGAGCAAGTCATTTGTCATCCTGAACCTCAATTCCCCTATCTGTTGTAGAAAAGATTGAATTATCTCTAATTCTGACTTTATTCACTCTGACACTCGAAATCTAAGGTGAGTTTGTCTCGGAGCTAGAAAGACAGATTGGTACTTCTGTTTTAATTTCATTTTTTGCATTTCTTCTGCCCAGGCCTTGAGGTTTCAAACATATTATCCAGATTTCAAATCTACACCCAGCCAGGACCTTCTGTTTCTGGTGCAGGGGTGTGTGTGTGTGTGTGTGTGTGTGTGTGTGTGTGTGTGTGTGTGTGTTGTTGTTTTGCTTTTACCTAAAATGCTGAGCCAGTGCCCCCTGAGTGTCTTAGAAAATCCTAAAGGGCACAGGCTTGGCCAGGTGGGGCCCCAGGATCTCACAGCACCAGGGCTCCTCGAGTTGTTTGGGTTCCTGGCATTTCTAGGGGCTCCCCAATGATGTATGTGATGGAAGGTGGGCCAAGGGTGAGGGGGAGATATGTGCCTGAGAAGGACTTTGCAAATGTCTTGGCCAGAAGTTCCCAGTAATCCTGGCCTGTAAATCCCCAGATTAGGGACAGGCAAACCTATCCTCTAAATCAGTGGTTCTCAACCTTTCTAATGCTGTGACCCTTTAATACAGTTCCTCACGTTGTGGTGACCCTCAGCCATAAATTTATTTTCATTGCCACTTCATCACTGTAATTTTGCTACTGTTATGAATCGTAATGCAAATATCTGTGTTTTCCAATGGTCTTAGGCTCTACAGTAGCGGTTCTCAACCTGTGGGTCACAACCCACAGGTTGAAAACCACTAGCAGGGTCTTTTAAGAGCATCAGAAAACAGATATTTACATTGCGATTCATAGCAGTAGCAAAATTACAGTTATGAAGTAGCAACAGAAATAATTTTATGGCTGGAGGTCACCACAGCATGAGGAACTGTATTAAAGGGTTGCGGCATCAGGAAGGTTGAGAACCACTGAATGGTGCCATTGAAGAACTGAGCCCAAAGTTCTAGGATCACAGCTCTTCACGTGTTCCCTCCTTAAGGAAACTCCTGCAGAAATGGAATAGCTGTAATGCCTGATGGGCCTTCTTGTTTAAGGTGACAGTGAATTAACTGCCCACTCCCTATAGGGATGGGTAGGGGGCTGTACCTTAACCCCTAAGCCTGTATGGATGAACTTAACTTCCTACCTTCACTCACAAGAGCCCACTGATTCTCCAATTCTCCCCATACACCCCATCTTCCCCACTCAGATAATGTGTTTTATGTTTTCATCCCACCCCCCATGCCATGTCGCATTCACAGAAACAGGAGGGCCTTTGTCACTCTGTACTGACTGTGCCATGTGTGGCCTTCCATAACTGAATGTTATTTAAATAGCAGGGGCAGGGTCTAGCAGGCTGTGCCAGGCTCTCTTCAACTTAACCCTTGGTGCCCATGCCCCAGCCTGTGAGTGAAGACAAGGGGACCACGGAAGCTTTCCCAGAAACCATCCTATCCATGGCTGCCATATCAACCAGAGAGCAGGGAACTGCGGGCCAGCACTGAGCCAACTGACATGCTCAGCAGCTGACCTTCAGGGAGTGCTTAACCCCCAGAGATACAACCAAGAGCAAATCCAAAGGCCAGTGAGCTTGTCCCGTGATCAGTGGGTTTAGCAGTCCTGACTTTGTCTTTCCCAGAAGTTGTCCCAAAGTTTATTCAGCTAGATAGATTTCCCCAGAGAGTGAAAATAAGGGAAAGAAGGGGAAATTGAGGTCGGGAGAGAAGGAAGGACAGAAGAAAGCCTAGAATAGGTGCTCAGTGAAAGTTTCTTTATTGGTGGGTGAATAGCTGGCAAAAGCCATAACAAGATTGTTACTGATGCAAGATCGGGACCGATTTAGAAGTCTTTGGGCAATGAAGTAGGAGCAATAAGCCATATGTTGTCACAAATGAAAGAAACACGGAGGATTGGGCTCTGATCTCTGCCTGCTGCTGTCTAATGGGGTGTGACCTCTGGAAAAATCACTCACTACCATAGAATCAGGGTTCTACTCTGTCACATTAGGGAGTCAAGCAGGAGAGTGTCTTTAACCCTGCTAATTCTACGAGCTGTTGGTTCATTCATCTCCTCAACAAACTATTGTTGAGTGTGTGTGTCTTCTAGGCCCTGGGAATAGAAAAGGAAGAGGTTAAGGAATTGAAGACTTAAGGAATTACCCACAATACCATGTGGACAGGGCATTGCGGCTGAGGGTGTAAGGGCTCTGATCGAATAAACTCCCAGGATCACAGGAACAGAGAGGATTAAACACCTATAAATGGGTCCCACACACACCTGGCACAAGTAACAGGTACAATCCACTGATTTTAATGCATACATTTGTGTCATTGGAGAACTGTGTTTCCATGCAAACATGGCTTTATCTCAGAGCAAAGTAAAAAGGAAATCATCGCATGGGTAACCTTTTTTTTTTTTTTTTTTTTTTCAAAATACCGCCCTTTAATTTAAAAACTCTTCACTTGTTCCTAACCACTTAACCCTCTATTCAGGCCTGAACTTTTCTTGCACAGTTTTGAAATTGTACATCACTGAGCTAGAAATACAACATAGGCAGACAGAATTCTGAACGCTGCCTTCAAGCCTGTTTTTGTCCACGTTCGTTTCCAAATTCTTGACTGTAATGGCTAAGTAGAACAGTGTGCTCTGCAGCTGGCTCAGATTACGAGGTGAGGAGCTGGTTGTTAAATATTCGGGAAATTTCCAGGCCAGTTTAAATTATTGGTAACTTCAAATTGGCCCTGGTGGGAGTATTTACTCCCAGAAATCAGCAAACAGTGCGAATGGAAGCTCCTTCCTTTCTTTTCAGAGAGCTGGTTTACCAGCCTGCCACTGGGTTAAAACTCACTGGTGCAGGTACTAGTTAATACCCAGAGGAATTTTTCACAGCAAATGTAAGGAGAAGAATTGGAGCGGTACATGATAATAATCTAAGTACTAGAAATCCATCCATATATGGTCAAATACTACTTGACAAGGGAGCCATGACTAGTCAATGGAGAAAGACAAGTCTCTTTATACATGGTGCTGGGGAAATTGGATAGTTATATTCCTCAGAAACATGAACTCAAAATGGATTAAAGCCTTGAATATAAGAACAAAAAGAAAGAATATAATTCCTAGAAGAAAGCACAGGAAAACAGCTCCTTGACTTGGGTCTTGGCAACATTTTTTTTTTTGGGGGGGGGGGATGTGATGCCAGGAGCACAAACAACAAAATAAGAAACAGACAAGTGGGATGACATCAAAGTTAAGCAAAAGAAATGATTGACAAAGAGAACCTATGGAATGAGAACAATTGCAGTGATCTTTCTGATAAGAAGTTCATATCCAAAGTATATACAGAACTCATACAACTCAACAGAAAACAAGCAAATAACCCAATTTAAAAATGGGCGAAGGACCCAAATAGATATTCTTGAAAAAAAAATACATAAACTTCCAACAAGCACACAAAAAGATGCTCAGTATTACTAAGTATAAGGAAAATTCAGATCAAAACCATAATGAGTTTTAACCTTATACTTGTGAGAATAATAGGAGGTGAGAATTGTTGGTGAGAAGATGGGGAGAAATGGAAATCCTTTTGCACTATTGATGGGAATGTAAACTGTTGTAGCCACTGTGGAAAAACAGGGTGGGGATTCCTAAAGAAATTAAAAACAGAACTACCACATCCAGCAATTCTCCTTCTGGGGATATATTGTAAAGAAGCAAAAAACACCAAGTGAAAGAGATGTCTACACCCCCACGCTCATGATAGCCAAGGCATGGAAGCAACCTACGTGCCCACCAATGGATGAATGGAGAAAGCAGTTATGCTATAATGAGTTGTAATATATGAATAACAAAAAATAATCTCATTCATACACCACCTAAAATCATCCCATGTATTGTATACACAATGAAGGTAGTAAATGAGCAATGAAATTAGAAAAAAAGTAGTCTCCAGTATCTTTCTCTAAGGAAAAATAATCACAAGGGTAATGGTACTTCCCTTGTGTCACTGCATCACATACTCATTACATACATGTCATTGGATATATAAGTGCATTAGTTACATACCTATAGGAACTCATTTCAATGTCGTAAAATCTCACAAGGAAAATACATTCACATTCCAATTTTACAAGGAAAGAAATTGAAGCCAAGAGAGTTCAAATACCTTCCCCAAAGTCAGTGGCAAAGCAGATAGGAAGTCCAGACAACTGAGCTCTTGCATCTGTGCCCTTTGCCAGCCACTACCTTCCATGGCTATCCTTGGCCACGCCCGCTAAAACCAAAGGTCCATACACGAGGTATGGCGTTGTACCAGTGATCCTAAATCTTGGAGACCTTGAGAGCTATCACCTAGACATAAGAGCCATGTAATGAAGAGTCTATATTTGTGATTACAGTATTACAGATTTGATTCCCCAAAATAGTGAACATTCACTATTGGGTTGAATACATTGTTATACTTACACCAGGGAATGTAGGCAGTCTTCTGCAAGAATACATTCAAATTAGGAAAGATAATTTGGAGGAATTTCCATGGGGCATTGATGGATAAAGAAAGACAGATGTGGACGAAAAATGTCAGTCCTCCCGTTTTATAACATACACATTGAAGGTACTCATTCTCCTGCCAGCCGGGGTGCTGTGAGCCTTGAAAGCACGTGCGCTCCCCAAGTGTGGAGCTGAGGTAGTGAAATCTGTGCTCCCCACGAGGTCCTGCCAGCTTGCCCTTTGCATTTGCTCGAATAATCCTTTGCAAATTTCCATTTGTTGATTCATCATCTTTTCAGTCTGCGAGAGCATCCTTTTGCAAAAATCCCCCCAACACCCCCAAATCTGTGTGTCTTTCGGCTTTGCTATAGAAGTTTCGGATTTTATGTAGTCAAATATGTGTCTCTCTTCTTTTTTTTTGAAAGCTTTGGTTCTTTTTTTCAGACTCAGGTCAAAAGTTCAGGAAAAGAAAAACCAAATCGATCCAGAGAACACATGGGTGGAAGGGAGCCTTTCTTCCTAACAAGACTCGGAACCTGAAATAATTTTCCATTAGAGCCAAGGCCTGACTCTCTCTCCTGACACCCTGGAGCCTCCGCCCAGGCAGCAGCAGCAGGAGACGTTACTGTTAAGTGTTTTCCTCCCAGCCATGCTGAGCCCTTCCATCCCACTCCACAGCCAGCCCGTGCCGTCACTGGACTCGCTTTTGAGTGGACTGTGGGAAAGGAAGGTGGCAGCGTTGCATTGCATTAGCATACTGATGGGACAGCAGCTCCTCGGATTTTATTATCCTAATTAGATGGGCATCAGGTTTTATTTATAGCTCCTCTCTTCATCATATCCTGTTCCTCTCGTGGATTTGTAAAAATCCCACATGCCTTTGACTCGAGGTAGATTCTTCATTTGGCTTTCTGCCCGTTATTTGCTCTTTTTGCTGGATTCCTCCTCTCTTTGAACTTAGTGCTGTATTTAATGGGCTTGTCAAGCATATAGTTCATGTAATGTTTCTCATAACGCTCCCCTGGGGCCTCCTGAAGAAGGGGAAAGCTGTCTGGTTCTCGCTCCCTTCGCTTGAAGCTGCAAACGTGCCTCCCTCCTGCTGGACCACACGCGTGAATGCCCAACCTTGAAGCTGTCCATTCATCTCTGCCTCCTCTCTCCTCACCCCAACACAACTTTGACATTGAATCCAGTCCACAGAGACATCTGCATCGCTGTCTCCTCTCCCATCTTCCATGTTCAGGCCCCAGTTGCATGACATCCTTATCTCTGACTTGGGATCTCCTTACAGTATCAGCACTCACTCATCTCCACTCATCCTATTACTGCTGCCAAAGATGCCTTTTTAGAGAATACATATTTTGCCATTACCTCTGCGAGACTCCTCAGTACTTGAAGGATAAAATCCAAATTCCTTGATGTGGCAACCCGACTGCCTTGGTTTTCTGACCTTGATGTGCCTATGCAATTTCATCCTCATTGACACTCTTCCATCAACAACTAGTGTGGTGAGGGTTGGTCAAGGTGTGAGATGAAGCAAACTCATGCCCTGCTTTCCACCATCAAGATTTTTTAATAGGCCAGGCCAGCGTGGCTCAGTGGTTGAGCATCAGCCTATGAACCAGGAGGTCATGGTTAGATTCCTAGTCAGGACACATGCCCGGGTTGCGGGCTCCATCCCCAGTAGGGAGCATGCAGGAGGCAGCCGATCGATGATTCTCTCTCATCATTGATGTTTCTATCTCTCTCTCTGCCTTTCCCTTCCTCTCTGAAATTAATAAAAAAATATTTTGAAGGAAAAAAAAAGACTTCTTATTAGGACTGCGTTTGCCCTTCCTGCTGCCTAGAAGGCCCATTTCCTGTCTCTGAGGTTAAATGTATTTAAAGCACAACTTACAAGGCCTTCTCTCTGAAGCTTTCTTAATGTTAGTGAAAATTAATTTCCCCTTCTTTGAAGCTGTTTAGTAATTTGTAAAACCCTAAGTCCAGTATTTGCTTGTGTCTTAGTGAATTCATGGGTTGCTTTCCCTTGATTGATTATCACTCCTTTGAAGGCAGACCGGACATCTCTGTCACCTTTGTAGTTTTTGCCCATTGCACATTGAGGGGGGTTGTTACTCAGTCCAATTTTGTGGATGGAAAGAGGGAGTGAGGGAAGTTGGAGGAGGGAGAAAATTTGGTGTAACCTTAAACAAGTACCTCCCTTGGCTGCACCCTTGTTTCTTTGCTTCTTAGTTGGTTTTCCTTATTTATTTCCTTATTTATTTAAGACTAGAGACCTGGTGCATGGATTTGTGTGGGGGGTGGGGAAGGGGTTTCTCAGCCTGGCCTGCATCCTCTCACAATCTATGACCCCTCAGGGGATGTCTGACAGCTGGTTTAAGGCCCCATTCCTGCAGGGCTAGGCCTAAGGCTAACATACATAGTCTGTGTTTCTTATGCTGTGCTTCATTAAGACATCGATCATAACCCTCCTACCTGCTCCCTGACTCAGGAAATAGAAAGAGGGTTAAGGGAAAGAGGAAAAGGCTGAAATATCCTGGGCAGCTTAAACCAGGAGCACCAGGGGATGGACAGAAACCAGAATGGAGGGTTTATGGAGTAAAGCACACTGGAGTGATGATAATATATATTACTAGAGGCCCAGTGCACAAATTCTTGCATGGGTAGGTCCCTTGGCCTGGCCAGTGATGGAGGCAATCGGGGCCAGCTTGGGGGAGGGTCACGGGAAGTTGGCTGTGGGGAGCATACTGACTACCAGGGGACAGCTCCTGTGTTGAGGATCTGCACCCTCATGGTCAGTACGCATCATAGCAAACAGTTGTTTGTCATTCGGTTGGTTAGGCTTTTACATATATAGATAACATATATAAGGTGATTATACATAGATCACAGGTTACTATAAATATAATCAGCAATATAAACCATTAATGAGATTCATAGAACATAGCCAGAATTGAAAGCCTTTGGTACCCTGCTGAGAACCAGCTGAAGGAATAGAGTTCACAGAACTAGTGCCTCCACTGGTCTGCCCTACTCGTGTTAAGCATTACAGCGCCTGAGCAGGTGACTTCGCTGCGTGATGAGTGACAGCTTAATCTACAAGAATGCCCAGAAACAGAAAAATTGAAAACAAACCAAATATACACTTCATACGAAAGGGAAATGTCATTCTGAACTCCATTGCACTGTTTCCCCGAAGCTTCGCCAACCCCATAATTAGATGATGCCTAAATTGAATGAAACGCTAATATTAAATATTATGGGGAATTTACCACAGATTGTGCTGTACCTCCTATTTATATTCCTGGTCTAACTTGTCTCTTTCATTTTAATGGAGAGTGTGTATATATGTATGGATGTGTGTATGCACTTTAGAAATTCCCATTAGGAATTAATTCTGATATCTTAATAAGGTTAACCTGGCTGGTACCTAATCTAATTTATTTTTAAAAATGAAACTGCTACTACTGCAAAGATTGTCATGGGTAGTCTCTCCTGGTATTACTCTAGAAATCTCCCTCTGTGAGACTGCAGGCTTCCTAACAGCCACTCTGAGGGTTCTGGGAGAAAGCTTGCCTGCACAGCAGCTATGAAATCAGGCCAGGACAGTTGACCTTTGAACAACATGGAATTGAACTGTGTTGGTCCACTTATATGCAACATTTCTTTCAATAAACATACAGTAGGCCCTCCTGCACATCCTTTCTTAGGAATGGAGCCTGCAACCCTGGCCTGTGCCCTCACCAGGAATCCAACCGACCATGACCTCCCGGTTCATAGGTTGATGCTCAACCATTGAGCCACAATGGCTGGGACCAGCTATCAACATTTGAATACAGAATTATAAAATTCTCCTTATACATCTGATAGGTTTTCTAGGGCGCCAGCAACAAAGGCTTCTGTCTCTTCCCCACCAAACCTCTTCCCCTTCGGCTCTGGGAGGGGTGTTGAGAAAGCAGGTTGGCCTGCTCCCGAGGGTCTGTGTTGGCAGGTGCAGCAGATGTGATAAGCGGAGAGGCAGTGGCTTCAGGACCTGAAGTCGTGTTGAGTGGTAGAGGTCCATTGCTAATGATAGGGGTAGTAATTAAATTAAAGAAGAGCTGTCAGCTACAGCTCCCTGTCTGCTCTTTAAAAAACAACTTTTCTCTCCTTTCAGGTGCCCTTTGGATGTGCTTGAAACAATTCTAATTAAGGAAATCTCACCTGATGTTTTTCTCTTGGTAAACGCAGAGAGGAAAAAAAAAACTTCCCTAAAAAATTACACTGATGTTTTTTTCAGTGTGGTAGTTAGATAAGATGAAGACGATTGTGTGTTTTTTTCTTCTCTCTTTCCGGCTACAATGGACTATTAAAAATGGCCTTTTTCAAAAGACTTCTTGTCTGATGTCCTTGTTTTTAATGTATTCTTTCCTTCTTGCCTTTTTCTCCTTTCCTACTTCCACTGAGCTAAGCTTATTTCTTTCCCTTAAACCCAGGATTGGTAGTTGGGATGCTTTAGAATGATAATACAGAATGATTCGTTATTGTCCAAAACATTGAAAGCGTCACTCTTTCATAAACTTCTTCTTTTTTGAAATGAGTTATAACAAATACAGAAGAGAGCACACATTATAAGTAAAGCTTAGCTGTAACTGTTTTTGGCTCAATGGATAGAGTGTCAGCCTGAGCACTGAAAGGTCCCAGGTTCGATTCCAGTCAAGGACATGTACCTTAGTTGTGGGCACATCCCCAGTGAGGGGAGTGCAGGAGGCGTTGATTGATGTTTCTCTCTGATCGATGTTTCTAACTCTCTATCCCTCTCCCTTCCTCTTTGTAAAAATCAATAAATATATATTTTTTTAAAAAATAAGTAAAGCTTAAAGAATTTTTTAAAAGATATACATACTTATACAATGGAACAGTAGCATGGGGTTATATGGATGGGTTTATTATGTGTGGAGCCTTTTATAGACAGGAAGAGAACTGTGCTATCGGAGGGTATTATTTAAGTTCCTTTTGCTGACTTGGTGGAGTCTTTCGCTACCTCTCACCATGGCAGTTGGGTCCCTGGGGGTGTTTAAAGTAAGGTGACCAGACATCCCACTTTTGGCGGGACAGTCCCGATTTATAACAATTTGTCCCTTGGTGTTTTAAAACAGTCCCGATTTTTCCAAAGTTCGGAACTGTTTTAAAACGCCTCGGGATGCGGGACAAATTGTTAAAAAGCGAGACGTCTGGTCACCTTAGTTTAAAGGCTTTTCCCAAACTCTGAGTTGTTAGCCTGAACGTTGTCGCTTCTTCTAGGACCCATCCTGATGTAGCTTCCCTCCGCAGTCCATTTTCTCTTCCTCACACTTCTGACAAGTATCGCTCAGACTGTTGGGCTGCTTTCTGGCATTGTTATGTGGGGGAAATTAATAAGCACCATCATAAAGTGCTTTGACATTCTAAAGTGCTCGAGAACTGCTTAATGATGATAGAATTATTGTGGAGCTGTCTGCCTCCAATCATAGCTTCAGAGGGTGTCTGGGTGGAATTGACAGCCCCAGTAGGTGAAGTTTGAAGTATATATGAACTGTCACAAAGAGCAGGAATGGGGGGTGGGTCTGCCAGCCTTCCCCCTCCCTGCCTCTGTCTGGGTTGCCTAGCTGAGTTGTGACATACCTCGTCTCGAGCAGGGGGTGCCTCAGAAAGTTCCATCTGCTCAAGGTCGGGTGAGGATGGCCAGTGTATTCCTGATGCAGTTTTGACTGCATGGACCACCAAAGGAACCAGAAGAAATAATTAATGTATGCGTGCCAGCATCTCTACAATGTTGAGATGAGAGCCTGTCGTTTCCTAAGACACATACACCAGTTTTCAAAAAAATAAAAAGTGAGACCCTGACTGGTTTGGCTCAGTGGACAGAGTGTCCGCTTGCAGACTGAAGGGTCCCAGGTTCGATTCCGGTCAAGGGCATGTACCTTGGTTGCTGGCACATCCCCAGTGCGGGGTGTGCAGGAGGCAGCTGATGGATATTTCTCTTTCATCGATGTTTCTAACTCTCTATCCCTCTCCCTTCCTCTCTGTAAAAAAATCAATAAAATATATATATTTTTTAAAAGTTAGGGACAAAGAAGTACAAATTAGTAGTGACAAAGTGGTCACGGGATATAAAGTACAGCGTAGGAAATGGAGTCAATAGTAATGGAATTACTATGTAGACTGTTATTTTTCTAAAGTTGTGGCTATAGGCTAAAGTCACTTCGTATTTCTTGGTATTTCTCTACATGGACTATTTTGACTCCTTATCACTCCCTTCAAGGCTCTTCCATATCTTTTTTTCATCTCAACAGATAGCCTTGCGCCAAGTTCACAGGTGAGATGACCAAGTGTAAATTCTCTCGAATTTCGCACTTACCTCCCTCATATAGATGTATCTGCGTTCTTACCCACCTCGCTTCCTTCCTCCCACCTCATCCAAAAAGGTGTTGGTCCCTCATTCTCTTTGCCCCTCAATCCACTAATGCGTGCAAACTTCACTCCATGAATTAACCCATATGCCCTGCTTTATTTTCACTATCATATCTTTGGTCATTGTCTTAAAAAAAAAAAAAAGAATATGCTCGCCGAAACCGGTTTGGCTCAGTGGATAGAGCGTCAGCCTGTGGACTAAAAGGTCCTGGGTTCGATTCCCGTCAAGGGCATGTACCTTGGTTGCAGGCACATCCCCAGTAGGGAGTGTGCAAGAGGCAGCTGATCGATGATTCTCTCTCATTGATGTTTCTATCTCTCTATCCCTCTCTCTTTCTCTCTGTAAAAAATCAATAAAATTAAAAAAAGAAGCATATGCTCAAGCCTCTCGCCACAGCAGCTCAGCTTTGCTGTGCCTCAGTCCACTCATGTTCCCGTCACAGAAAGTGGCATAGCCGTCTGGTGCCCACTGGCACGTCTCTGATCTGACTCCCTCTGAGTTCATGTTAGCAGCTCTTTCTTTTGGTGCTTCAAAACTCCCAAGTCTCCCTAATGGTGTTTGGGTGGGTGGGTGGGGGGGGGGAAAGGAAGAACACTTATGTAATTATTTGATGAACATTAATCTCTCCAATTGCACTGTATAGTCAGTAGAGGGAGAAGTTATGACTTTTTACTAAACATTTGAACCCTGTACCTAGAGTACCCACGAGACCAGCAGTTTTGATTTAATTGAGTGAGTGAATTACACTGAGTGGCCAGATTATTATGATCTCTGAATGCATAATATTCTGGTCACTCAGTGAGTGTGTGTGCGCACATCCCCAGTAGGGGGTGTGCAAGAGGCAGCTGGTCGATGTTTCTCTCTCATCGATATTTCTAGCTCTCCATCTCTCTCCCTTTCTCTCTGTAAAATATCAATAAAAATATTTTTTTTAAAAAAAAATCTGACTAGCTCTTCAGCAGTCACCTCTTGTGTAACGGTAGATGGACTTTGGGACCAACCACGTAAAATCATGAAGAAGATAGTTATTTCAGAAAGTTCCCCACATGCTCCTCCTGAACAGTCACTCGGGCCTGACTGCTGGTTGCGGGGCAGGCTGTACCATGTACCTTTATTCAGAACTGCACTCCTTGCTGCTGTATTAACGTATTGGCCTTGATCGTGTGAGTGGCTGACAATACTAATAACTAGAATTTATTGAGCGTTTGGCAAATGTTCAGGGCATCGCATGGATGATCTCATTCTGTTCCTTTAGGCATTACCTCAGCCCTTCCAGACATGTCCATGCACTGCCATTTCTGTGTGTGTGTGTGTGTTTCACATGAAGAAACCAGATATAAGAGATTAGGTAACTTGGCTAAGGGCAGTCATCTGCGGAAGGACTGGAATTTCCAATGCTGGAATTTCTAGCCACGTGGTTGGGCTCCGAAGCCTTTCCCTGCCCCCATGTTATAATGAGCTGTGGACACTGTCCACGTCCCAGCCATGTCCCCTGCATTCGGACCGCCAGCGCCTGGTGTCTCTGTATAAAAGTGGAAGCCACCCTCTTACCACTGGAACCCACTCTGTCACCCTAGGCATGTCTGAGGGCTGGGAGTTGCTGTGTCCCCACCGATGACAGGGGGATGGTGTGCACACACCACAGTGGGACAACCAGCAGAGGTGTGTGTTACGCTGGCTTCCCAAGTTCCCCAAATGGGAGCAAGTGGCATGGGCTGCAGCGGGTGACTTCCTTTCCGGTCTCAGGGCCCTGCTCCCCCACGCATGTGCTGCTTTACCTCCCAATCAAAGGACTTGTCCTGTGTCCTCATCTCGGTGTCTGTAAAAATCTAAACTGAAGCCATCGACTTGCAGCGTGGCCATGCCCAGGTCCCCTGCAAGGACTCCTGATGCCCCCAGAGAGCAGGGCGGAGACCCATGGGGCCTGAAGCCTGTGGGCAGGTCTGGCTTCTGTCTGATCAGTGAGCTGGCTCTGCCTTCCTGGGCGTGTCCCCACCTTTCTGGGCCTGTCCCTGCCTCCCTGGGCCTGTCCCCGCCTTCCTGGGCCTGTCCCCGCCTCCCTGGGCCTGTCCCTACCTTTCTGGGCCTGTCCCCGCCTCCCTGGGCCTGTCCCTACCTTTCTGGGCCTGTTCCTTCCTTTCTGGGCCTGTCCCTGCTTCCCTGGGCCTGTCCCTGCCTCCCTGGGCCTGTACCTACATTTCTGGGCCTGTCCCTGCCTCCCTGGGCCTGTCCCTACCTTTCTGGGCCTGTCCCTGTCTTCCTGGGCCTGTCCCTGCCTTCCTGGACCTGTCCCTGCCTCCCTGGGCCTATCTCTGCCTCCCTGGGGCTGTCCCCGCCTCCCTGGGCCTGTCTCTGCCTCCCTGGGCCTGCCTGTGTGATCTGCTTTCTCCCCTTCTCAGAGCAGCTGTCTGGTCTCTGCAGGGCCTTCCTGCCTTGCCCTGAGTGCATCTTCAGTAGCTAACGTACTCGCTCCACTGCACCTGGAAGGATGAATGGTTCTCATCTCTTGTTCCCAAGTTATTTGGCGGCTGGTCATTGTAACAAAAAATAAGGAGGTGAAGGTGGCCCAGCGGCCCTGCTCCATTCAGGGCCGCTCCCTAGGAGCCCGGCCCACACATTTCCAAGAAAGGCTCTCTCCATCCCCACAGCAAAGCCCTCTGCAGCTCACCCCATTTGGCGCATTTCCTGAGCACCCTCTGGGTTTTGTGCTGGATAGACACTCTCTGACCTGAGAACTGGGGTTAGGAAACAGTCATGCCCCAGAACATTGGGTTTGCTGTGAGCTTTGGATTCCTACCTCACAGGCACCCAGGGTTCACCAGGAGGTCTTTTCTCCAGACAACTGCCTGCAGCAAACTGATGATGAGCACCCTCCCCATCCCCCCAGTCCCCCCCCCCCCCCCAAGTCCACGGAAAGAGAAAGACAAAGAAAAAAGCAAGCAACGGACGTAGTGTGAAATTTATTTTGAATGTATTGATGGAATTTGACTCTTTTTTTAAAACTTTCTTTTAATGTATTCTTATTTCTTTGGAGTCTAGAACTTGGAAAGAGTCCCAGATAGTCGTTGTCACTTCCAGATTGGGTAAAAAATAAATAAATAAATAAATAACCAAACAAATAACAAAAATAATTAAAACAATCACAGGAACTTGTAACATTCCTTCTCCAAAATCAATTAGCCTGTAGGTCGCCTCTCAACCATACTCTGTCTTACGTATGCAGAATGGTTATGCACAAATTGCAGTGAAATACTGTTAGGGATAAATCGTATCTCCTCTCCCCCCAAAATCCAATGCTGAAACCCTAGCTCCCAGCACCTTAGGATGTGGCTTATTTGCATAGAGAGCCTTTAAAGTGGTAAGCAGGCAAAGTTGAGATATTTAGGGAGGCCCCTCAGCCAATGGGACTGATGTCCCCTTAAGAGGAGGGAAAAATACCAGGAGGAACACAGAGGAAAGACCACGTGATGACCCATGAGAAGGTGGCCATCTGCAAGCCCATGGGGGAGGGCTCAGGAGAAGACAAATATGCTGACACTTTTACTTTGGCCTCCAGAACCGACAAAAAGGAATCTCTGTGGCTTGATCCACTCAGTCTGGGGCATGTGGTTATGGCAACCTAGCGGAGTAACGTCAATGCCTGGATTAGAATCACAGCCGTGTCATTTCGTTTATGTTCGTTGATCTTTAGAAGATCACTTTGTCCAGGAAGCCAGTTTACCTACCTGGTGATGATATCACTCCCTGATGATATAGGTTGTTGACAGGACCTCTTTGCAAAATGGGCCTGAAGGTGCCCAGCACACAGGGTTTTCCCGTGGGTGCTCATGACATAGTTGGTGATTTGTTTTCTGGAAGTGAGAGGAGGAGATAGGATCCATTTTTAATTTTTTTTATTTTTTACAAGTCAACTGCCATATAAGCCTCAAACATTTATGAGGGCTGATTAAAAATATATGAGTCTAAGTGTGAAAGTGGGGATCAATAGAGCTTCCAAGATTGCAGGAAACGATGCTCTGGGGGTTGAGGGGGGGGGGCTTCTGAGGATGAGCCTGTAGGAGAGGGGGGACTCCAGGAGGCAACGGACGGAGGGGTGTGTGGTCGGAACCACATCACTGAGGGTGGTAAGGAGAACCACAACTCGAAGGATGCCCACGTTGGTCCCACAAGAAGTAAAAGTGTGCTCCTCAAGCCACTGGGGATGCCAGCTCTCCTCTTGGATTTGGGGAAAGCTGTACCCTGGGAGAGAGTCTAGCATTGAGAAGGAAGTTGCACTACATTACCTAGGGCTCTTTCAACTCTGTTTCCCTAACGTGGCTAAAAAGAAAGTGAGGGCTAGTGTGGCATGTTGAAATGTCCAGACTTGTGTGAATGGGAACATGTACATTTAACTGATTTATGATATGATGTGTGATAGTAAAACATGCCCTATTATGATTCCTCCTACACTACCCTGGCGGCATCTGGCAAGGAGACTGGTTAGGAACTCGGTGGAAAGAGGAGCTTAGTTCTTGTCTCTGGCTCCACCATTTACTGGCCACGCGACCTTACAAATATGATTCCATTTGTTTATTTTCATGCGCGCACTCCATCTTTGGGAGGCAATGTATTGCATGCTTTCTATCTTCCAGGCGCACTATTGAGTGCTGTGAAAATGTTGGTAAATCATTTCTGATTTCATGTATCTAACAGCCTAGTGTTAGTAACAGAGAAAGTAGTGAAATAATGCGGGAACTAAAGGAGGAATATAACTAGTTTTGGGGGTTCAGGGAGGGCTTCTTTGGGAAATAATATCGAGCCTTCCCAAAGCGAAGGATGTCAAATGGGCACCTAAGCATGAGCTCTCTCGTTTCTCCATCTATTGGAAGGGAGTGTATTTTCCCCGTCTATTTCCTCAATTTCCGATGAGGACAAATAAGAAAAATGAATGGGAGGTGTTTGAAAGCTCTCCATATAGAGAGTTTTGCTTTAACAGAGCTTAGTGACTGATTGAATATGGAAGAATGGTCAAGAGATAAGAGCAGGTCTTAGTTTTCAACCAGGTTGAGCGAAAGATTTGGGGTTCCTTCCAATTCTTTGTGATTAAGTCTTCATGGTCTGTTGGGTGAGAAAAGGGTGCCTTGAGGAGAGCGATGTTGGGTATGTTGGCTTTTGAGGTGATCTGTGAACATATAATAGAGGCAATTAAAAATATAGGCCTGAACTGAAACTGGTTTGGCTCAGAGCATCAGCCTGCGGACTGAAGGATCCCAAGTTTGATTCCTGTCAAGGGCATGTACATTGGTTGCCCGCACATCCCCGGTGGGGGGTGTGTAGGAGGCAGCTGATGGATGTCTCTCTCATTGATGTTTCTAGCTTTCTGTCCCTCTCCCTTCCTCTCTGTAAAAAATAAATTATATATATATATATATATATATATATATATATATATGCCTGAAAGGTAGAGCTAGGCTAGAGAAAGAGGAATTATCAGTATAAAGGTGATGCTTAGAGCAATTTAATGTTTAGATAAAGACATGCAAATGAGCTTTCCTTATCTCACATTCTAAAAAGAATGTTAAAACGCTGAAGGTCTTTTCTTTCCAATTCCAGGCCCCAGTGGGCTGGCTGCTGGCTCTTTTGGTCTATGATGGGAGTACGTCTAAGCTTCAGAATTGAGGTCAGGTGGGGAATCGAGAGACCATAATACTGGTGTCAGGTTTAGTGAGCCGGCGGATAACGCCTTGTGGTCTACTGGTAAGAAGTTGTGGGTGCACAGAAGAGAGCAATTGACTGAGCCTTGGTGGGCAGGAATTAAAATAGTTGAGGGTTGATGAATAAAACATCATGAATAGACATCCTTAGCATGAGACAGAGGCGCAGGGGAGTCTGGGTTTTGCACCCCGGAAGTCAAGGGCTGTGGGCAGTCAGACCACTCTAGAGAACCCCCATGTACAGGAAGGAAGCTCAGAAGACAGGGGCTCGGAGGAAAGGCAGGCTCTGCAGGAGGCCTCCCAGGGGGCGTCTGATGCTTTTGTTGGAGCCATTTCCAATTATTCAATGTTTGAATCTCATCATTTCCTTGATTCAGCAAATCAAAGATATGTTTGCCCTCGAGGGCAAAATACCTCATTTTATTTTCTTCTCCATAATTAAGTAATTTCTTAATTAGTAATGTTCAACTTCTGCAGTCTGAAATGACACATTTTATTCCCTTTTAGCAAAGCGGGCACGCACACAGAGACCCAGCCCCTGCCTGGGGGTGGGGTGATTGTCACTCCTGTGTTCTTTTCTCTCCCCTTCGCTCTCCTTCTCCCCTTCTCTCTCCTCCTCCTCCTCCTCCTGAGCAGTGGGCATCCAGCTGTGACATCAGCCTAGCACACTGGCTGGCTTCCTGGTGGCCTTCATTAGCATAAAGGAATTTCTCCAAGGGGATGTCACACTGTGGCTTTGCACCTGCTGGACAAGCCTACATTTTTGGTCTTTCACTCTTGCAGGCAGGAGGCCAGCATCTGCTGGGGAGGCCTTGCTGCCTGCACCTTGGCTGTGACGTTCCCCAGGGCCCCAAGTGCTTTGCACCTGAGGCCGGGGCTGAGGCCAGACCGCAGGGAGCACCGCGGCCTACTATGCCCCTTTCTATTTTTGCCTGAGCTCCGGCTCTGCTTGATTAAGCACAGCGTCAGGTGTCGCTGCCCGCTGTAGAATACAGAAAACGGTAGGTCCCTGCAAAGGCTGATGGGGATTGTGCTGAGCACAGCATTTAAGTTCTGGGGCCATGCCTCTCTCAGCCTGTCATATCCGCCACCAGGGCTGACAGAGAGTGACAGACAGCTTCTCTACCAAACTGCTCAGCCAACCAGCTAGGATTCCCTGAGTGTGCACTGGGCCCTCAGCAGAGAGCGTACCAAGGAAGATATTCTTTAGGGGTTTGTTTTTTTAATATATTTTATTGATTTTTTACAGAGAGGAAGAGAGAGGGATAGAGAGTTAGAAACATCGATGAGAGAGAATCATCCATCAGCTGCCTCTTGCACACCCCCCACTGGGGATGTGCCTGCAACCAAGGTACATGCCCTTGACCGGAATGGAACCCAGGACCTTTCAGTCCGCAGGCCGACGCTCTATCCACTGAGCCAAACAGGTTTCGGCTTTCGGGGGTTTTGTTCAGGGGTGCTGTGCTCTGACAGGATGGCCTTTCCGTGTGTGTGTGTGTGTGTGTGTGTGTGTGTGTGTGTGTGTTGGGCACAAAGAGTGTAGTTCTTCCCCGACCACAAGCCACCTGCCACTCTCTCCCTCTGTGGCCTGGTCGCCGGGAAAATCATGGCTCCGCTCCCCAATGAGGCCCAATTAATGTTAAAGTAATAGGACAATAATGCCCGCCTGTGATGGGAACTTTGATATCCCCAGATGAAAGGCCCACAGGACTGCAGCCTGCTATTACCAGCATTAATGTAGCGCATTTCATCTTCAAAGCACTTTGCAAATATTATCTAATAAACTCAGAATACTGTTTTTCTCCCGCCCCTGCAGGGCTGGGAGGGGTAGTCCCTGAAAGCCCCCCTTAAGTAGAAACACTGCTCCATGATGGGGGGGCGGGGTTAGGGACCAGGGCGGGGTGGGGGGGCTCTTCCTCAGTCACCATCTTCAGAGTAAGGAGGGGTGCTCTGATCAGCCACAGAAAGAAGCCACAGCCTACCTGGGTAGGCAGGAGGCCAGAGAACCTGCCGCCCAGCGCTGTCCAACACAAGTATAATGGGAGCCACGTGTGTGAGTCCACATTTCCTGGGGCCACATTTGTAGAAAAAAGTAAGAAGGTACAATTAGGTTTAAAATTTTTATTTAACCCAATATATCTGAGCTATCATAATCTCAGCAGGGAATCCACACAAATTTACTGACACATTCTACTGTTTTTGTACTAAGTCTTTGAATTTCCCATATGTTTTACGCGGAGGGCATCTCCACGTGCAATGTCTCGTGCTCAATCGCCACAGGTGGGCGGTGGCTTCGGTATAGACAAAGCATGTCAAACTCTCGGTCTGTGGGCCACATGCCTCCTTTAAATAAATGCGGGCTGCGAGTTTGACATGCTTGGGATAGACTGTCTTTGAGAAGGAAACCCCAGAAGGCCTAGTGATGTCATCCGAGGTCAAGGGGGATCTGTAGTCTGCAGACCTAAAGTCAAGTCCTGATTCAGGAACTTATGACCATTCTGCCACTGGACCTGTTAGTTCATCTATGTGAGCTCCAGTTTCCTCATCTAGAACATAGGAATACCACTAGGTACACCTTCAGAATCTTCATGGGGATCAAGTGAGGTCATTTTTATAAAGCACTTAGTGCAGGGCCTGGCATATAATAATGTGCCCAGTAAAGACCCATTTCCCCCCGCCCCCACCCCATATCCTGGTGGGTGGGTGTCCTCCAGGGAGATTTTTCCTGTCTGCCTCAGAGAGTAGGTCTGAGGGGAGGTGGGGGTGGTGGGGGTGGAGCGGTGGGAGGATTCTGTGCTGGGCAGCCTATGAATGCTGTGGCTTCCTAGTGAATGAGGCTTAGTGTCTGATTTTAAGATCTGATCCAGCTCCCTAGTTTATTAGGCTTGAGGTCTGGTCCCCTCACTCCCTTCATAACCAATGCGCTCCCTAGGCTGACACCAGGGGCATGTGTGCAACCCCACCCCCGGGTGGGCATGTGCTTGGTGCTGGGGCCTCTCTCATCTCCAACCTCCTTTCCAATGGTATTTACACCAACAAGTCCTTCACTTTAAAATGTTTGACCACAAGAAGCAACCATGGGCATGCCAGCTGCGCTGTGTTGAATGTATGGCCTCTGCAGATGTTGATTTTGGACAGAAACGTCCCTCCAGACTCATCACAGAGCATGTCGTAGAGCTTCTCAGCTGAAGAAGAGGGCTTCTTACTTGTGATCTGAGGCGCCTTAGCGAAGGTTTTGACCAAGCCTTTCTTTTCCCAATTAAGGAGATTGGCAACTAGCTATTCTCGGTCTGAGCTGGTCACTGATTTTATTTTTTATTTTTTATTTTTTTATTTTTTATTTTTTAAATATATTTTATTGATATTTTACAGAGAGGAAGGGAGAGAGATAGAGAGCTAGAAATGTCGATGAGAGAGAAACATCGACCAGCTGCCTCCTGCACACCCCCCACCGGGGATGTGCCCGCAACCAAGGTACATGCCCTTGACCGGAATCGAACCTGGGACCTTTCAGTCCGCAGACCGACGCTCTATCCACTGAGCCAAACTGGTTTCGGCTGGTCACTGATTTTAGATCTCACTTGCCACCCAATGGGAGAAGCTCTCTGAATCAGTACACCCCCATCATCATGATGGTGGAAGGAGGAAGTTCTTTCTGGATCCCTCCTGGGTGTCTTTATTTAGTTTTTGTTTGGTTTTTTATTGATTTTAGAGAGGGGGGGGGGAAGGGAGGGAGAAAGAAACATCAATGATGAGCCGAAACCGGTTTGGCTCAGTGGATAGAGCATCAGCCTGCAGACGGAAGGGTCCCAGGTTCGATTCAGGTCAAGGGCATGTACCTTGGTTGCAGGCACGTTCCCAGTAGGGGATGTGCAGGAGGCAGCTGGTCGATGTTTCTCTCTCATCGATGTTTCTAGCTCTGTATCCCTCTCCCTTCCTCTCTGTGGAAAATCAATAAAATATTTTAAAAAAGAAAAAGAAAAAGAAAAGAAACACCAATGATGAGAGAGAATCATTGATCTGCTTCCTCCTGCACACCCTCTACTGGGGATTGAGCCCAAAACCCTGGGCATGTGCCCTTGACAGAATCAAACCCGGGACCCTTCAGTCCACAGGCCGGTGCTCTATCCACTGAGCAACACCAGCTGGGCTCCCAGGTGTCTTGATATGTTTAGGACCACGAGGCCGAGCTGGGGTTCAGTTTCCTAATAGCACTGTCTCCTCCAGAATGCAGGGGCAGCTGCCCACGACGTCTCTGACGTTTGCCGCATCTTGCAAGGCAGCCTGGGTGCTGGTGCTGGCACTAGCACTAGCTTTTCTCCTTGTGTTTGAGTTAAAGATGTGTGATTCCTTCCCAGGTGCTTTTTCCTTCCCTCCTTCCTCCTACGTATTTTTCTTGCATTTTCTTCCTCTGCCTTTGTCTCCCCCCCCCCCCCCCCCCCCCCCCCGTGGGTATGTCTGATGAATGATCCGCTGCCTCCTAGGAGGGGAGGGGAGCAAACAGGAATTCATTTTCCCGGGACCAATGGGCCCACTTTGCTCTCCTTACAGAAGGCTCCTTGCCTGCAGGAATTTCCTTAGTGGGGGACTCTTCAGAGAAATACACAAAAGCCCCTAATGCTACTGGCCAATTGTGCCGAGCTGTTGGTCGGGGAAGATAGTGGCTGGGTGGGGAGAGGGATTCTTTGTGACCCCGAGGTGGCCGGCTAAAGCCACGGAGCCCCTGAAGCATGAAATTTGATTACCCTTATCTTGGGACACAGCTCCCCGATAAGGGCTGTCGGTCATTCAATTACCCAGCAGCCTTTTCAAATGTCTGCAGCAGCAGTTAATACCCTGCGTGGGGGCGTCAGGGCGCCCCTCCTGTGCAGCGCCCCGGGAATGGGAATGGGGAATGGCCGCAGACCGGCCCTGCTGGGGAAAGGGGCTTGGCTAGCGGGGAAGGCGGGGCTTTGATCATCACCCCCAAGCATTTCTAGCAAATGATTGAGGGCTTTCGTCTGTTTTCAAGATCGGGCTGATTTCGCCCCCTCAGAGCCGATATTTAAGAATGACTGGGAGCCGAAACCAGTTTGACTCAGTGGATAGAGCGTCGGCCTGCAGATTGAAGGGTCCCAAGTTCGATTCCGGCCAAGGGCATGTGCCTTGGTTGCTGGCACATCCCCTGTGGGGGTGCAGGAGCATTGTCCCCTACAACAAAGAGTTGCAGGTTTGATTCTCGGGTGGTGTCACTTGGCATTCGTCCTTCTGCCACACAAGCCCCAGCACCTGCCGGCCACTGGCTGCACCAAGATGGGTGTGGTTCTTTCCTTTCACTTCTGCGAAAATCCACTCCCTTCTTCATTCATCCAACACATTGCTCCAGCAGCTGCGTGTGCAGAGCCCTGAGCTAGGCCCCGGGAACACGGCGAAAGGAATTGCATGTCAGAGGCACCAGGAAATGTAATTAAAAAAAAAAAAGTTATTGAGTTTTTACAGAGAGGAAAAGAGAGGAATAGAGAGTTAAAAACATTGATATGAGAGAATCATCGATTAGCTGCCTCCTTGCACATCCCCAGTAGGTGGTATGCAACCAAGGTACATGCCCTTGACCAGAATCGAACCCGGGACCCTTCAGTCTGCAGGCCGACGCTCTATCCACTGAGCCAAACCGGTTTCAGCAAATGTAATTTTTGTAAATTGTGCGAATTGGCCATGTTTCCCCATTCTGGATAAAAATCCCAGCAGGGCGTTTTTATGAACTATCTCATAGAGTTAAGGCACTGCCATAGACACGTTAGAATGTATGGCATAGGAGGGCATCTTAGGAAATGATACATCCACATCATAAAACCGACAAACCAGTGTACATGAATGTCAGCCCCAAAGGGCTTGGAGACTTAGGAAAGGGATTCAGTGCTCTGGACAGGCTGATCCCGGAAGGCTTCCTGGAAGAGGTGAGAACAAGGTAGAGCCTTGATGAGAACTAAAAGCCTCTGATTTCAACATCTTCTAGGATTTGGGTTTTCACTGCCCTCTAATAAGGAAACGCATCTTAAGTGAGTGCTGAGCATCCTCTCCTGCTGCAGGTAACCTGGTAAATGGCAACCTTAATGACAGGCCAGCAGTTAAAGGCCCATCAGCTTGCCTGCAGGGTCCTGGGCTGTCCCTTTAATGCCCTAGGCATGCTTCTGTGCTGCCCTGCTCCGACTTCATCCCCTCCGGGAAGACCTTCCCTTATGAGAAGAAATCTGGGGGTGAGGTACCAAAACTTACGGAGATCGGTGGGGGTGCCATCGGGGCTCTGTGCTTTTCAATTGAGACCTCAGAGCATAAAAAAGTCTGCCGCCGACGCCAAGCTTTGGCTTCAGAAATTAAAGGCTGTCACTTTAAACTGATTTCCTCTTCCCTGGGCTGCGCTCCTGGCCCCGGCCTAAGGCAGAGGAGAAGGGATATTTTAAAGTGACAGGTTTAAACAGCCGCCGCCGTGTGGGGTGCAATCATTTTTCATGCCAGGGCTTCGGGGGCTCCCGCTTCGGGGCCCTGCAGGATCCAAGCTCCCTGCATACATTTGTGGGAAGCCCCATGCTGTCCAGCAGCAAGAGCTGGCAGGAGGGCTGCCCACGGCAGGGAAGGGAGCAGGGCACAGGGCTGAAGACAGGGGGGCGGGGGGGGGCAGAGGGGACCGTGCCCTGGGCCTCCACGCACACCTCCTGGCCCTGCAGGTCTCCGGTGGGCAGCTTAGGGCTGGCCTGTCGCAGGTGCAGGGTGGGCTCCGGGGATGGTTTGGAACATCACGTCTGAAATTCCATTTCCATGAGCCATAGTGGAAATCGCCAATTAAGTCTAAGGTGGAAAGGAGCAGAAAGCCTGGACCTCGTCCTAGCTCCTTAAATTTGTTTGTTTATTTGTTTGTTTATATTTATTTAATTTTTACATATGTGTCCTTATTCCCCCATTCCCCCCATCCCCCACTAATGTCCCCCGCCCCCCGTTGTCTGTGTCCATTGATGAGGTTCATATGCATGCACACAAGTCCCTTGGCTGATCTCTCCCCCTTACTCCCACCGACGCCCCCTTCCCTGGGGTTTGAGGTTCTGATCCAAATTTCTTAGTCGGCTCCTTCAGTTTTTATGCCTTGTGGCCCTCCCCAAGTTGAACCTTTGCAAACCTCGGCTTCCAGATGGCCACCAGGGGGCAGCCTCAGCGGCGTGTGCGGTGGTGGGTCCGGCCAGGCTCCCTGAACAGCGCAGATGGCAGTGTTCTTTCCGTTAGATGCAGTGCGATGTGCATGACCCATCACTGCCCGGCTGCCGGCCAGGAAATCAGTGACAACAGCGGCAGTTGTGACAGCCCAGGAGTGAACGCCGGTCTCCTTAGCACTCACTCAGAGCCATTACTGTGACGAAGAAATGGAATATCTCCCATCCCGAGGCCGGAGGTCTAATGAAGTCGAGAGGGACAGCTCAGAAGGGGAGTCACCCCAGCCCTAGCTCTCTAGGCGGTGTCCCCAGGTCCTGGCCTGGACGTTGCCCTCTGGGCAGCGATACTGGCCATGTTGCTCTGGGTTGGAGCCTGACCCGGCTCCCTCCCCCCCCCCCCTTTTAAAAATATATTTTATTGATATTTTACAGAGAGGAAGGGAGAGAGATAGAGAGCTAGAAATGTCCATGAGAGAGAAACATCGACCAGCTGCCTCTTGCACGCCCCCTACTGGGGATGTGCCCGCAACCAATGTACCTACATGCCCTTGACCGGAATCGAACCGGGGACTTTTCAGTCCGCAGACCGATGCTCTACCACTGAGCCAAACTGGTTTTGGCTGACCCGGCTCCCATTTGCAATGGCCACAGGCTCCTGCACCTCAGAAAGCCCTAGATGGCAGGCTATGCCCACTTCTTCGCCTGGATCCCCACCATGTTGCCCCCACCGCTGCTTGGGAGAGGCAGGTGGCTTCTGGGGTCCGGTCTGTCTTTGCCCTCCAAGTGTCCTTTGTGCTGGTGACCCCAAATTTCCAGACAAAGCCACCAGGAATCCAGCCTAAGGTGCCCGCACAGGCGGGTGGGGGTGGAGTCAGGGAGGAGAACCTCTCTTTTTTCTCCCCTTGCTTTTAAAATCCTTTGATTTTCCTGAGCAATTCATCACTTGCAGGTGAAGCTTTGCAGCCACTGAGATATTTAAACTCTCAGCATCAGAGATCTCAGCAGCCTCTCCCAGGGAGAAAAAAAAAATACCACAAAACCTCCCCAACTCCAATAAGCCAGGTGCCCTCTTGAGACATGTGGGATTCCTGTCCCCCGCCGAAGCCGCTCTCTTTTCAAAAGGAGGTGGCAGCTCCCGGAAATAGACACGTTTGTGAATGTCAGCGTCCTATGATGGCGGTGATGATCCGACAAAATCGCGCGAAGTGAGATATTATTTGGGTGCACAGCTGACAGATGCCACGAGGGATGTAGACTGCGTCTCCGAGAAGCCCGCCGGGAGATGGTGGCACGGGTGGCTCGGGGATCCCATCTGTAGGACCCAGGCTGCCTCCAAGTTCACGGCCGAGGCCACGGCACGAGGGGCGTGCAGGGCCTGGTGGCAGACTCCTCAGGACAGCATCCATCACACTGCAAGCTTCTTGTGGCAGATCCGCTAAGCTTCCTGTTCTTCAGCTGTGACCATCTAACTTAAGTTGGTAACATGGAGCACAGGTTGCAATCGCCGTCTATGCCAGTGAAATTGGATCGCGACTAGAATAGACCCAGTGATGTGAATGTCTCCACGTCATCGAGGTGCCCCCTCGGGGTGCCCACTGGACGTGGGCGCTGCTGCTGTTAATTGCCGATTTGGGCTCTGTAAGGGCTGTGTTGAGTGTTTATTCAACCGCTCTTCCTCCCCTTTCCGCCACAGCAGAGAGCTGCCTACAGTATATCCGTATTGGCTTGGATGCCCTCTCCAGCTCCATCCATAAGAGAAGGAGAATTGGTCCCATTGGCTGGATTTCGGTAGCAGCTGAGAAGGTAGTGGGTCCCGGGCTCGCTTGCTATTTAACTTAGATGTGAATATAGCCAGCATTTGGATGTATGAGACAGACATAGTGCTCGCAGAGAGGAATCAGTGCTGTGTTGGTGCTCCGTTACTATGGTTTTGCAAATCTTCCTGACCTCAGGGTGAGTCTAGACATCGGAATATCTCCACTCTACCGGTTCTATATGGTGCCCTGACCTTGGCACCGAGGAATATTTCCCACCCGCGGATAGCAAAGCGCATGATTGCCAAATAAATTGCTCCTGCGGGAATGCCCCCAACAAGCCGAGTTCCTATGACTGCGTCATGATTAAGATGAGAAGAATGTACATGTATGAAACTCTTTATGTCCCCCGAGGACTTCCTGGCCATCTAATTAGGCAGCCTGTGGCATGTTCCTGGGAGATGCCCACACATGTGCCTTTCCATGCTCAGGGCCATGAACCTTAGAAGCATCTCCCAGCTTGGGGTGGAGGGTCGGGGGGGGGGGGAGGGAGAGAGAAAGAGACGGGCGAGTCGGCAAGCCTGAGCCCTCACGAATGACTGGATGAGACCGGCGCCTAGTGCGCTGGAAACACAACACTTGCTCCCATTCTCCTTGGCCTGTGTAAATCAAAAGTTAATTACGGGGAGGACCCCATTTGTGTTTTATCGTTCTATTTACATTTTATGAAACCATCTGGTATCATGAATAGGCTCAGTCAGTTTAGTTTTATTGGTAATTTTATTGCAAAAGAGAAAGGCTCCACCGGGAGAAACCACCGGGTGGGGGAGGAGGGCGGCCAGCCACCGGGTGCCCTTGGCTGGACCGACGACCAGTGGGCCACAGCTCCATGGGCTGTCCAGGTGGAATCCTGGCTTTCAGGCTGCCCCCTCCCTGAGAGGGAGGTGAGGTCCTCAGCGGAGGGCTAATCTGCATTTCTGGGATGTGGATCACTCGGTGGGACCTGGGCAGTGAAAGGCGGGAGAACAGAAGAACAGGCCCGGCTGATGTCCTTCCAGAGCACGGAGCTGCCGTGAGCCGGTCCAAGGTCTCCCTGTCTGCAGCCAGGCCCATGTGCGGGGCGGGCAGGGCCACGCACATGGACGGAGCCTACAAGCCATCTTTGTTCTTTGTCTTTTGTTCGGCTTCCCTGGGACACAGCTGAGTGCCCCCCCCCCTGGGGGTGGCTGCGGGAGAGGGGACACCACCACCCCCAGCCACGCTTGGCTCAGGGGCTAATGGCCAAAAGCTGCTTTTCGGCCTTGACCCACAGCGAGCAGCTGCCGGGGGATTACAAAGCTTTGGACCTACCCGCTTCGTTCTAAATGTTATCTCGGCTGGCCAGCTCTTGCAGATGAGTTCTCCAGCCTCCCCTCGGTCCCGGGGTCCCCACCACCACCAGCCTACACTCCGGCCAACATTGGGGTCTACGCAGAGTGCACGGTGACTGAGCTGCAGCCCGCTGGCTGCGCTGGTGGTGTTGCCAGCCTGCCCCCTGGCTTATAACACGCATGCTAATGGCAGCCCGTGGGTCCGATGTGGCAGAAGGATGGCTCTCAAAATCGAACGGTGGGAGCCAGCGCCAGGGAGCTTGAGGTTTAGGCGAATACACGGACCCAGAAGGGAGAGGCAGTGGAAACGCGTTTTTATTTTATTTTATTTTATTTTTTTTAAAACAATGGAAGCATCTTTCTTCGTGCTACAGAAAAAAACTTGTACTTAATAACTGTCTGCGATCGTCCCCTGAAGGTTTCAGAAGCACAAAACAAAACCTTTCATCGATTGCGCTGGAAAATAACCCTCCTTTATTCCCCGGAGGGCTCCCCCGGCACCGTTTCCTCCCGGTGACCCCGTCTCTGTAGTTGTCTTCGTTCCGCACCCTCCCTCCCCCGGGGTTCTCTCTTTGCTGTAAGACATGAAGGGGGAGAAGGATCAGAGGCTTGGGACAGGAAAAGGAAACAAGGAAGGAGACGCAGAACAAAACCTGCAGTGGCTGCTTTATCATTGGTACCGAACACTCCGATTGCCGGGGGTGTGGGAGGCACGCTTCGGCCCTCCCTTCCCACCCCAGTCCCATCCCTCCAGCTCCTCCTCCTTCATCCAGGGCTGGTGATGAAGACTTGTCTGCACAACGCGACTGACACCGGGAGCCATTCCCACACCTGACACTGTTGTTGCGCCTGCACTGGGCGGTGATCAGGGATAACGGTTTTGCCACTGAACTCACTCAGCGGGCCCTGGAGCATCCAGAAAGTCCTTCAGGAGTGGGCCTGGGCTGGGCTTCCTTAAGACAGGAGCTGAGATGCATTCTCTCCCCGCACCACTGGGGGCGCCATTGCTCCCGCTCCTCTGGCAGAATGCTGCCCTTTGCTGCTATGCTTGTAGTTTCAAAGGAAGCTGATGATTTCGTATTCCCCAAGCAAAAGCCAAAGGCCCAGAGGTCAGGAGGCTAGGACCCCGGCTGGGCTCCTCGGGCGCTCTTATCATTGCGGCGCTTTCCAACCCGCCCTTCCGGCCCCTCCTGTCACTGCGCAGCCCGCGTTTGATGAATGATGGGCCATCCGATGCCCGCTGCTGTCGCTCCCTCCCTCGCCCCTCCACGCGTGTCCATTTCCATCCTCGCCTCCCCCCTCTTGGCATCTGGTTTATTTTGTATATAAACTGCTGATGCAAATGTCCAAAATAAATTATGCTGAATAATAGATGGAGACAGCTACATCATTTATCATGCGAGAGGCCAGCCAGAGCTGCGTGGCGGTGTTCAAACCGGGCCCCGCCGCCTCGGCTCACCATCGCTTGCCTGCGGTGCTTATAGCCTCGAGGCTTGAAACTAACGGAGACCGTGTTTGGGGCTCAGATGCTCTTCCCTGAGGGGTGTGTCTGCCCCTAGAGAGGACCCGGATGCTCCAGCCCAAGCAGCAGGTCATCAAGGACACAGGGTCACAGATATAGAGCGCCACCCCTGCCATAGGTACCCAGAGCCCGGCTCTTCCGGCATCCCTGCCTCCCATCGGATCCCAGCCTGTGCCCCTACCACAGCCCATACCTCTGAGTCCTCTGCCTTAATTTCCCCTTTATCTCTGGCCTCTGTGCCCATTCACCGGCTCACCTTTATGTGGCCACATGGTTGTTCACAGGCCTCTGAATTGGCACAGGCGACACCTTCCCTTCTGGGCACCTCGGACCTGCTCACCCACAGCCCAGGAACCAGCTGGACCTGCCGCCGCTGCTGGGCCCGGGGTGACTGCAGGCCCCACCCTGGGTGGCTCTGAAGTCTGGCCTGAGTGGCCGTGACCTTGGGCAGCTGCAGGTGGGGGAGAGGTAAACAGAGCTGGTGTCGACAGATGGAAAGAGAAAGCGGGTCCGCTCACCGCAGAAGTCATTCAGAAGAGGAAGACAGTGCTACTTTTCCTCATCCCCCGTGTCTGCTCTCCTCCCCGAGGCCCCAGGCATGGCTGAGCTCACAGCCTCGCTCTGATTGGCTAGCAGGAAATTTGAGTTGGGTAATTACGAGGCCACGTTCGCACAGGTCAAAACTCATTAGCCAAAGTGTAGAAACGGTGTTCTGGATAACACAGCATTCTCTGTGCAGTCACGCACGCTCAGCTTAATTCCCTACTCGCCTCGGAATGGCCCGCAGGCAGAACTGGTGCCTCCCCACGTGGGTGTCTCGGGGCTCAGAGGGGGGCTGCCTGCCCTCTGCACCTGTGCAGGCCTCAGATCTGGGTGCTGTGCCCCAGGGGTCGGGCACCATCCTGAGACTCAGTCTCCTGCTTGCCCACTGAGAGGTACTGTGCTGGTACGTGGATAGGTTCTCCCCGATTCACATCCTAAACTCCAGCATTCCTCTGTGCTCTAGAGAGGAAACTGAGTCTTAAGAGCAAGTGACTTCGCTCAGGGCACACTGCTGGCCCGTGGCGGACAGGTTGGCTTTAGGGTGCTGTCCAAGGGGTTGGAGAGCAGGAAGCTGAGCTATCTTGGGGACCCAGATTTCCTTAGAGGTGTCAGCTGGCTCCCACTCGGTGTTCTGCAAACAGGAATTTCATTTCCTCCTAAGAGCAATCACTTCATCACGGTGCCATCATGTGCTGTGACCGGAGCTGCTAAGGGGCCGTGGATGGAGTCTTACTCACCAAAGTAATAAACGGTCAAACCATCACTGAGTGTCTCAGGGAGCACCGTGACCGGGACAGCGGCCGCCTTGGAGAAGGCCTCTGAGCATTATAAAATGTTTGGGATCTAAAAAAGGAAAGGAGTTCAGACCTTAATGATAGTTGTCGAAAGATTTCAGATTCTCATTTCCGCCAAAAAAAAGGGGGGGGGGGCATATAATCCCGAGATTAGTTCCTTCCACTTGCACATTTGTGACTTACCAGGGAGGCCAAGGGGATTCAGACAGTTCATCAACGGACCCGGACAGGAGTGCGCCCTCTGGAGGCACCTGGAGTTTAGAGCAGGGGTGGGCAAACTTTTTGACTCGAGGGCCACAATGGGTTCTTAAACTGGACCGGAGGGCCGGAACAAAAGCAACTTGACCATGCTGGCACTCTCATCTTGGGCTGCTGGGGAAGGAGCGGAGGGGAGAGCAAGAGAACCCTCCGCTCTTTCTGCTCCACTGGCCGGATAGAATAGCCCAACGGGCCGGATCCGGCCCGCCGGCTGTAGTTTGACCACGGCTGGTTTAGAGCTTAAAAATGGAGGTGATTTGTAAGTGGGGATAAGAACTGAGTAGCGGTTGAGGTAGAGTACCTGCATGATTTTAAGACCTGGAATCAGAAAACCCTCAGGCAGCCGAAACCGGTTTGGCTCAGTGGTAGAGTGTCGGTCTGCGGACTAAAAGGTCCCGGGTTCGATTCCCGTCAAGGGCATGTACCTTGGTTGCGGGCACATCCCCAGTAGGGGGTGTGCAAGAGGCAGCTGGTCGATGTTTCTCTCTCATCGATGTTTCTAGCTCTCTATCTCTCTCCCTTCCTCTCTGTAAAATATCAATAAAATATATTAAAAAAATAAAAATAGAAAAAATAGAAAACCCTCAGGCAGACAGAAGACATCAGATTAGCTCCTCTGACACACCCTAACAGCGACTTGCATCTCCTGCCTGCTTCATGCCTGAGAGTCACAGGACGGTCAAGGTCAGCTTTCAAGTTATGACTCCTCCTGACTCCTTGGGACTCCACACGCCTTCCCCACCTCTCCCAGAGGTCCTGATGGAGGCGGCTGTGGCCACCGGGCGGCTGAAGAAGTTTCTTCAGTAGAGCGGCAGGGGCCTGGCATGCCTGTGCCCATCCCCCCATTCGGTTTCCCATGCACTTAGGTGATGCCTCCTGCAAGCTCCATGTATCAGCTCCCACGCGATTCACATTCAACATTAGATACCCGGGGTGCTGCTCCTCTCAGACAAAACGGGGGACCAAATAAAGAGGCCATTTGCCCTTCCTGTCTGGCATGCTTTCCATTTGTCTAGAGAGTTCTCCCAGGGGAACCTCCTGGCCTGGTGTTGCTGCCAGTATGTGGACGCCTCCAACAACCACAAGTTGTCACTTTCGCCATCCGCCAAGATTTGTGGGGTGTGCACCAGCTATCTCGTGGTAGCGTGTAGCTAGATATAGAAGCAAATTGAGAGAGTCCACATTTCTTCCTCCCTCATACTTGCTCATAAGATGAATGATAGCAGTACTTACCTCCCCAGATGCTGTCTATGGTATTAACCT
This sequence comes from Vespertilio murinus, assembly GCA_963924515.1. Lineage (NCBI taxonomy): Eukaryota > Metazoa > Chordata > Mammalia > Chiroptera > Vespertilionidae > Vespertilio > Vespertilio murinus. The sequence continues at coordinate 19,565,631 of OZ004720.1, read as the reverse complement.
AAAAATAAAAGGGCATTTCAAAGTGAAAGGCAGCAAGAATTTATTTGAGATTAAGAAGGAGGAGGAGAAGATGGAGGAGGAGGAGAAGATGGAGAAGATGGAGGAGGAGGAGGAGAAGAAGGAGAAGGAGAAGGAGAAAATACAGAAGAAGAAGAAGGAAGAGGAGGAGGAGGAGGAGGAGGAAGAGAAAATACTGAAGAAGAAGAAGAAGAAGAAGAAGAAGAAGAAGAAGAAGAAAATACCCAAACCCAAATAGTCTTTCTCTTATAAAACAAATGCAATGGGCACTTATGAGAAAGGGAAGGGGAACAGTTATGTCAATGGAAGGAAGGCATTTCTGTTGGTGCAGACAGCATAGCATAGTGATGCTAATTCTATTTTTATTTGCATCCGGTAGTCATCAGCACAGTAGTCATAATTACTGTGTTCTTGTTCCTCAGACAGTCCTTTGGGACACGGCATCACTTTGGGCTCCGTCCCAAGGTCACATTGTCCTGTTATAATATGCTAAGGTGTGAGGAGCAAGGTGCATAAGGCACAACCCAAATACAACTTCTCTATACCATTTCTCCCTTAGTGAACTGAAAGGGCATTTTATTTTATTTTTTGGCTTCTAAAGGGTGATCGCTTAATGTTTCCAGTCCTCATTCTTTCTCTATCAGTAAACCCTGTATTTCAGCGCAACGTGTAAATCGCCCTCCCACACTGTTATAGACACAACTCAACATCAAAAGTACCTCTGCATTGGTTTCTGAATTGATCGATTTTGTGAAAGAGAGAGAGAGAGAGAGAGAGAGAGAGAGAGAGAGAGAGAGAGAGAAAACACCATCAATTCGTGTTCCACTCATGTATGCTTTCATTGGTTTCTTCTTGTATGTGCCCCGGTGCCCTGACCGGCGATCGAACCTGCAACCTTGGTACATCTGGTCGACGCCCCAATCAACTGAGCAACCCAGTCAGGGCCTGGATTGGTTTTAATGGCTGCTTCTTAACTTGGTTCCAATTTGGTTTTTACCAAGCCTGCACTGTGCTGATTTCTTTTCAACTAAAAATGAAATGAAATGAAATAAAATGTGAGAATGCAGAGGACACGGCCAGCCCAGCCTCGGGGCTTCAGGGAGCCCCCCTTTGCAGGAGCTGGGCCCTGAGAGGAGTCAGCCCAGGGCAGGGACGCTCTGAGAGCCCTGCCGGGAAGGCTGGCGGCAAAGAGGGGTTGGTTTGCCCTTGCTCATCTCCCCGGGGAGAAGCTGGGAGACGGCTTCACCGAACAGGAAAATGTAAAAGGCACCGACCCTCTCCTTGGGGCCACAGCAGCCAGCTTGGCCCAGCACCCTCCACCCAGGCTGGCACTCCCTGGTGCTGCTGGCACCTGCCAGGCTGGGCTGGGGGAGTGGCCACTACCGACTCGCTCCTCTGGGCACAATCTGGCGACTGTCCTTCCCTGGACCAGCCTGGGTGCCCACCTTGAGCTTAAAGTACAAGTATTTTATTTATTTTTTAAAATTTATTTTTATTTAAAAAAAAATATATTTTATTGGTTTTACACAGAGAGGAATTGAGAGGGATAGAGAGTTAGAAACGTCGATGAGAGAGAAACATCGATCAGCTGCCTCCTGCATACCCCCCACTGGGGATGTGCCCGCAACCAAGGTACATGCCCTTGACCGGAATCGAACCTGGGACCCTTCAGTCCCCAGGCCGACGCTCTCTATCCACTGAGCCAAACCAGTTTGGGCAAGTACAAGTATTTTAAAGCATAGAACAGGCGGTGACTGTCGGGTATCCTCATGTTTGGGGGGTCTGGAGAGTCCTCAGGCTGGGCCAATGATAGGCCCAGATTGTATCCATGGAAAGTAGAGAGAATGAGGAGTGATGGGCAGGTGGCGGGAATCAGCAGAGACCGTGGCATTTGCGTTTGAGGCACCCAAACAAACCCATCCATCAGGTCCCATCCGAAGGGGGCTGCTTTAAAAAAATAAAAAATTCAAAGAGTTGCGTCTCTTGCTGGAATGACTCATTTATATTCCACAGCTGGGGGATCCATTGGAGGAATTCCCTGCTGGGGTTTAGGACAACAAGGGTGCAGGTGGCAGCTCATGAAACGGTTTCCGGGAGGTGAATGTCACCGGGGCTGGAAGGAGAACTTCCTGGAGGGAGGGAGGGAGGGAGGGAGTCCCTGTCACTGAGATGCCTCTTCTGAGGCAGGAAGGTCAGAGGGCAAATACAAGTGTCAGGCGAGGCCTGCGGGGCATGCTTCCTGACACCCCCCTGCAGCAGGAATGCACGGATTCCGGGACTTTGCAGACGGTGCCCGCTGAGGGTGGTGCTCTAGGACTCTGTTACCTGCACCCTGTGTCCCCTCTCCTGCCCCTCCTCCCCTGCCCGTGGCCTCTCTTCATCAGTTACAAGGTCCTGAAGGAATCCGATAGTGAGGAGCTGAGATTACACGCTGAGGACATGGGTAAACTGAAATGGGGCTGGGATTGAACCCACCCGGGCAGGCAGCTTCCTCACTTAGCGGTTTGTGCAAAGTCTTATTAGGAAGAGGCAGCGATCCAGAACACCGGCTCTAGCTTAGCTGCCCTCCTGGTGGCAGCGGGGTGGGCGGTGCTGGAGGGGCAGAGGCAGCCCTGGGGGCCCGGGCTCAGGCAGGGCCTGCCAGCCTGGCAGTCCTCTGGGCTTCGCTCCTGACACTCAGCCCCTGCCCGCCTTGCCTGTTCCCCGCTGCCTTCCAGATGGACCCCTCCCCCCCCCGGGTTCCCCAGGACATTTCTGATAGTTCTCTCTCTCCGCCAAGCTGGGCTTATGAAGATGGAGATTGGTGGGTGTGGGGTGCCCTGAGTGCAGAGGTGGAGACTGAGGTTGGTGAAGGGAATTAGGAGCATGGCATGTGAACTTGATTTGCAGGGGTACCTGTAAGGGCAGTGCTCACTGCACAGCAGTAGTGTGGAGAGTTGTCTTGCTAAAAACAGTGACTAGAATTTGTAAGAGTCCAGCCCCAGCTCTCAGTGACTTCGAAATCCCAGAGAGATGGGTGTTTGTGCAGTTCTTAAGTCCTCCATCTCTCCCATCTCACTCTGCCTCTCTGCCGCTGTCCATCTGTTCCTGCTTCTCTCTCTCTCTCTCTCTCTCTCTCTCTCTCTCTCTCTCTCACACACACACACACTCTCAAAATACGACCTTTTCTTTCTTTTAAAAAAAATATGTATTATTGGTTGCGGGAACGTCCCCAGTAGGAGGTGTGCAAGAGGCAGTTGATCGATGATTCTCTCTCATCGATGTTTCTAACTCTCTATCCCTCTCTCTTCCTCTCTGTAAGAAATCAATAAAATATATATATAATTGATATTTTACAGAGAGGAAGAGAGAGGGATAGAGAGCTAGAAACATCAGATCAGCTGCCTCCTGCACACCCCCTACTGGGGATGTGCCCGCAACCAAGGTACTTGCCCTTGACCAGAATCGAACCTGGGACCCTTGAGTCCACAGGACGACACTCTATCCACTGAGCCAAACCGGTTTTGGCAATGTGACCTCTTCTTCAACTTCTTTGTGCTTCAGAGGACCATGAGCCTGGGGGAAGGAGCCTTGGCTCTCTGCTTTGTAGTGGCTTAAGCCTTTCCCACCTGTTAAAAGGGAGAAATACCTACAGCTATAACTAGGTATTTTTTTGTATCTATAGAAAGTTTAAAGATACATGCTGATGCCATTCTAAAGGCAGCCTCGCAATTTCTGGATGAGGAATGTCACAGGAGTCTGAGGTTTTGTAATTATCTATGTATGTGCTCTGGGTCCCCAACGAGGAGGCCATGGGTTGCCTCGTTGGTGGGCGACAGAGCTGTTTATGAGACGTGTCACTTGCCACGCACCCTCTATTGGTTCATCCAGAAGGGAGAATTAGTTATGTCACATCTGAAAGCCACTTTACATTCATAGGTCATAAACCTGGAGGGAAAATAACCCCAAGTTTCAGCATTCAATTTGTTGACTCGGAGCAAAATGCAACCTCTTCAGCTGATGAGACGAGGGTGGAGGAGATGGAAAAGGCTTTTAGGAGCGCGCTTTAAAAGCTCAAAAGGTGTCTGGGACATTAAATGGCTGTTAAAAGCTCTAGTTGTATAATTTAAGTGTAAATGAGTATGAACGATGCGGATTAAATTTGCCTTAAAATACCAGTCTGGAAAATCAAGGAAGACTATTGGAGACAAACACAATTTGACTTTTTTTTTTCAGAAACCCGAACATTTGGACAAAATAATTTCAGAGTCTCATTGGAAGCTAAATGCAGTCAGATTTAAATGTCCCTAATGATCTCCCCATTAAAAGCTACAATTCAGTAATAATTATAACCACATTAAAATAAGCACATGTATTTATACATACACCACAGAAAGTACACAGATGTAGTCTAAGCTTTTAGAATGTTTTTTCTACCATAAATGATGAGAATGTGTATATTTTCATCACACACACAAATCTCACACACACACACACACACACACACACACACAGCCTATGAATCTAAAAGTGTGAGTTATTAAAGAAAAAAAATACAATCATTTGGTTCTTTGGGGTATTGTCTTTTATTTTTACTATTATTAAAATTAGAGTACTATATTTTTATAGCATATGTTACCCCGAATTATTATTAAGTCCCTTATGTAATGAGTTAATTTATAAAAATATCTATGCTTCCTTCTGAAGATCATCACATTTGAAATGATTTTACACTAAAATACTCAGGTTTCTACTTTACTTGTGACCTGCGGAGCTGCTTTTTATGTGAAGTCTTGATTATGCCATGAGGTTATACATGAAGGTTATACATTATTCACTATTGTTATTATCAGTGTTGCTCTGAGAGGGCCATTCTTTTGCTTGCCTTGCATATGGTTTTCTTAGAATAGAAAAATACCATATTTGCCGGCGTATAAGACGACCCTTTGGCCCTGAAAAATATGCCTCCAAGTGGGGGGTAGTCTTATACGGTGAGTATATAACAAACTCTGTATTTTTAGTGGAAATGTTAGGGGGTCATCTTATACGCCCAGTCGTCTTATACGCCGGCAAATACGTATTTTTCAGGGCCAAAAATCATCTTATACGCCGGCAAATACGGTACTCACTTTCTGTATTTGATGTGATCATGGACTCCTTCCATTCTGGTCCTAACCGACATCTCGTGTAGGACTTAGTTTGTGCTGCATAACAAATTACCCTCCAGCTTAGTAGCTGTAAACAGCAAATGCTTAGTATTTCTCCAGGAATGGATGAGTGAGCTGAGTGGGCAAGGCAAGCTGACCTCTGTGGTTGATAGAAGGCTCCGCTGGGCGGGATGGCCTCACGCATGTGCAAGCCATGAGCTTGATGCCAGGTGGGGTCATGGGGAGACTTGACCCTGTGTCTCTATGAACCCCGGGCTCAGGCCACAGTGGGCAAGGCTTCATTTGGGATGACTTCATTTCACCTCTATCAATAGATACCTGAGAGAGAGAGAGGGAGAGAGAGAGAGAGAGAGAAACCTGGATATCTATTTTACTGTTACTTTTAGCTAGTTCCACCCCTCTTATGAGGGTTAGAAAATTGTGGCCGTGATTAAAACTTTGAGAGAGGGACAAGATACACGAGGACACAGACAGGCCTAAAGAGACCTAAATTATTCTTGCCGTGTCCTCGCTCTGTCCCAAGCATGTCATTTAACCCTCATCAACGTGGCATATTCAATAAGGCAAGTTGAGAGACGGGAATGAAACTTCCTAAGATTATTCCTCTAGGAAGCAGTAGACGTGGCATTTGAATCCTGGTCTTTCTGAGTTAAGGTTCAAGTTTCTTCTCCCAAGAAAATGGTCTCTTCCACTTCTCCACTCTCACGGTTGCCGTCAAAGAAAAAGAAATAGTGATGCATGTAGGAACTTCCGGCTCCTGCAAAACCACTTTCTTGACCGCTTCCGTGCTGGTGGGCCTGGGCATGAAGGAGGCAGCAAGGAGGACGTGGCCCCTTTGAGCTTGGTTTCCAGGGCTCTGCTCAGAAAGGCAGGAGGTCCAGCCGAAGCAGCCACGTCACACTGAGCATCTCCAGGGAAGTTCCCAGGGGGGGGAACGCAGGCAGCAGTGAGCAGAAGAAAGCTGGTCCATGGCTCTCTGCTAGGCCAGGAAGAGTAGAGCTGTGATCCCGCACAGGGGCACACCTGGAAGGGGGCAGAGAGCACCGAGGGTCTGGGTGGGGAGGGAGAGGACAAGGAGGAGAGCAAGGGGTGGCCACTGCATCTTCTTTATCACCCTCTCCATTGCCTTCATTCTTGCAGGTTCTGTCCATCAACTGCTAAGAGTTAATAATTTTTAAAAAAATAGGTACAACTTGAGATAATTAGGTGAAAAGACTTTGGAGAGCCCAATTACTCTGTGCTCCCGGTTGCTTGGAAATGGACCTCATTTCCCCATCATGAGCGAAATGATGAGTGACAGGCTGGCTCAAGTAGGTGCCTTCCAGCCCCGCTTCGTCTGTCAGGCGCATGTGGAGTGAGGCTCTATGGATTGTTGCTGCAGCGCACGTGTGTGTGTGTGTGTGTGTGTGTGTGTGTGTGTGTGTGTGTCCAGGCATACTTAAACTAAATTGAAAGGCACCTGCTCTGGGGAGAGCTGCTATATATTTCTCTCTCTCCCCAATTCATCACAGCTGTTGCTTCCCCTTAAAAATCTAGTCGGTTTCTGAGAAAAGTCATGTTTATTATGGAAGCCTTTTATTAATAATAAACAGAGGTGGGAACTCTGTTAGAAACACATATTCTGTTTCTCCACACTGAACATGAAGGCATTCATGGCTAACTTACTTCTGCCTTACAGTCTGGGCTCACCTTTTTAGTGTTCCTCTTTAGGTATCTTTGGATCATTTATTCATCCCCCATTTGCCCATTCATTCATTCATTCATTCAACAAAGACTTCTTTCAAGTCTGTTATCCTCTGCCATGCACCCTGATAGGCATAAGGCGACTGCAGAACTGGTAAGAAATATTCTTCCAACAGATTCTTGACCTGATGGGGAAGAGGGGAACAGCAAAAGCAAAATACCTAGAATATAATGTCCCATATTTCACTAGTACATTCCCTCTGAAGAATGGTATCATGGCTTTTAAATTCAAATGGATAGTGCTTGCCCTAATGCATTTTTGGATAAGTGTGCTGTTTGTGAAACTACCTCTGAGTACACACACCCAGATTTCTATTTTCAAACCTAAGGTGGTGTGAGGGCAGCTGAGCTGACAGGTGTGCCTTTTCTTCTGAGCCTTTCATTCTTAAACCTCTTGATACTGAAAAATTGTATCGTTTCATCATCATTGGATGGACATACAATTTCTGGGCATCTGTTCCATTGCAGGAATCACACAGGATGCGGGGATTCTAGGGGTAAACACGCTCGCACAGTCTTTCTGCTCATATTGTTTTTAATCAATCAAGGAAGGAAATAGATATTAAACAAATAATTACCACCAATAAGTGTTTCATTATAGCTGTAATTAAGCAATATGATGAATAAGAGAGCACAGTGCTCTGAGAATGCATATTAAGGGCCTGGCATTGATTGGGGGGAAGAGAGGGAGGGCTTAAGAAAGCCATTCTTGATCAGTAAAATTTATGATAGGAAGTTAGTCAACTGGAGAGGATTAGGATAGCTTTCCAGGGAGCTTTTTATTTATTGTTTTTGTTCCCATATAAGTATGCATTTTTCCAAGTCTGTGTAGGTTTGGTTCTTAGACACCATTGGGAGATGTCAAAGGAGGCTGCCTTATGAGCTGTTAGAACAAGGAGTAGGAGGTGGCATGACTTACCCTGAACTATAACCTGCTCCAGCCCTTAATATATTCCTTTGATCCTGGAGAAGGTCATTGGTTTAGACATTTAAAAAATATATATTTTATTGGTTTTTACAGAGAGGAAGGGAGAGGGATAGAGAGTTAGAAACATCGATGAGAGAGAAATATTGATCAGCTGCCTCCTACACTCCCCCCACTGGGGATGTGCCCACAATCAAGATACATGCCCTTGACTGGAATCAAACCTGGGACCCTTCAGTCTGCAGGCCAATGCTCTATCCACTGAGCCAAACCAGCTTTGGCTAGACATTTTTTTTCATCGTATAGCATCCTTTATTTACATCAATGTTTTTCTGGGATGGTCAGCACTTGCAAATCCTGCTGTTAAGGCATACAAAAAGGTACATTTCCAAGGCCTAATAGCAGAGAATGGTACGGAAATATTTTCCAAGGCAGAAGATCAGCATGAGTGCAGGCCCATGGCTGGGAGGGGGTGCATACCACAGGGTCTGTGGCTGGAGGAGGGTGCGGGTAATGACAGGTGAGGGCATCATAGCGATAGCTGGTTGTCTCATATTAAAGGGTAATTGTAGTGACAGCAATGCATCCAGAAGCCTGAAACTCTAAATTGCATTTGACAGTCTGCCACTCTCTGTGGAGATTGCCTCCTGTGAATGCGCCTACCCCACCTCAGTGCTATGGTGCCTCTTCCTCCAACAGCCAGTAGCTAGCTAAGCAATCATTTCCTTTGAGTGAACATATGGTTAGCATCAGAAGGCAAAGGAATCTCAGGAGTCATCTAGTTTGACTGACCCTCCCCAACATCTGCCTTTGTGTAGATGAAAAGGCTCAGGCCTAGAGAGGCCATGGAAATCCAGGCCGATCCAAAGTTAGCACCCAGCCCATGCCATCCAGAGCCTTTAAACTGGAGTATCATTAAGAGAAGCATCGACATGCTGCTATTCTATTGCCAATGGTTTGACGTGGAGCCTCTGGATTCATTGACTATCAAAGTCTTCGATTTGAACTGAAACTTGTATGGCTTTTTCTGGAAGATGAGGGGACTTGGCTGCAGGGACACATGGAACTTGGTCTAAGGCTAAACGCAGTACCCTGAGATCCCCTAACCTTCCAGGCGAAGTTACTGGCAGCAGATCACTGCACCCTGGGTACTTGAGCTGGAGCAGGAAGAGTCCAATGTATGTGATTTTTCCTCCACATGCCAGCTGACCCAAAGAATTCTCTGAGTTCTGAAACATCTTGTTTGTATTGCTGGCCTGGGCATAACAGCTGGCAAGGAAGCAGACCTGTGATGCAGGTACAGAAGATGCCTCAAGTGGCTATGATCTTGGGTTGGCTGCAGTGGACTCTCAGGTGCACACTGGGCACTTGCTTATTGGGCTCACCTATCAGTGACCTTTCAAAGCCACTAGCCTTTAGCTACTTGGTGGCTTAGAATTGCAAGTGCTTCCAGGAGCACAGGATGCTCAGAGGGAGTGATGGGGAAGAGGAACTCTTTGTTCCCTTCCTTTTGAACACAGCCTGAGAACTCTAATTGGAGAGTTAGAATCCAGCAGCTTCCCAGGAGAGAGTGCCTTGGATTTTCTAGGTTTCATATTTTACTAGAGGCCTAGTGAACGAATTCGTGTGCAGATGGGGTCCCTCGGCCTGGCCTGTGGGGATGGAGCAAAACTGGCTCTCCGACATCCCCTGAGGCATCCTGGGTTGTGAGAGGGTGGTTCTCAGGTGACACACCGCAGAATCATCAGTCTCCCTCCTCTCTGGTTCCGGGTGTGTCGCCTGAGAACCCTAGCTGCCAACTCACCGCAGCTCGGCAGCTCCTACATTGAGCATCTGCCCCCTCGTGGTCATTGTGCATCATAGCTACCAGTTGGATGGTCACTTAGAATTTTATATATATATATATATATATATATATATATATATATATATATATATAGTTAGTTAGTTAGTTAGTTAGTTAGTTAGCTCAGGAAGCTGAGGATTCCAGAAGTTATGCAACCTCTTAAAAGTGCCTGGATTCTTAGTAGTAGTTACAGAACCGAGTATGTCAATGCAATTAAAGGAAGGGCAGCGCCAGCAGATACAAGTCTGACATATTTTACTCATTGTCTTTCATTGCTCTGACCTCTGAAAGCAATGTTTCCCCATCCCTGGCAGTAGGCAGTAGGTGAAGCGTCTTTGAGACATTGTCCCATTTAAACCTTAAAGCAACCTTATGGAGTGTAGCTAGCATTATCGCCATCCCTGGTTTACAGAGGAAAGAGACAATTATTAAATGCCTACTGTGGGCCTGGGTGGCATTTGAAATCCTCTGTGTGCATTTCCTCTTGCATTCCTTACAACCCTACTGGAATATCCATTTCACAGACAGGAAACAGGCGAAGCAAAGCCAATGTGCATAGAAGGCGTGTCCAAGATTTTAAAGCTCGTGCGTATCCAGAGGCAGGATTTGCACTAGAGGGCTGGCCTCATCTCCCCTCACACTGCCCCATCTCCATGAGACAGGATTTGACGGGTCTTCCAGAATCCAGAAGCCTTGCTTTTCCTCTCTCTGTTTTCCTCTTGCTAAGTTTATTGGCGCAGAATATAATGTACCCAAGATGGCATCTTTCTTAATCATAAGGGATAATATGAAGAGTGATATTTCTTTATCCCAAATGAATATGTGGTTATTATGAAGCAATGAAGTCTGATGTTCATGCTTCTGAGAAACCAGAGCAGGGGGGTGGGGGGGATCGAACATTCTCTCTGGTACCTAACCTGCCACTTCTCTGCCCTTTGCAAAGCTCAGGTTTGCTCTTCAGGAAGCATAGTTCTGGTGCATTTGTGCATGATTTGCAGATGTTCAATAAAGGCCACGCTGTGTGGTCCAGACCAGGCTGCAGGGGGAGGGTAAAGGGTCAGACCACTGGCGGTCTGTACATCTTCCTTTGTGCCCAGGTGTCATAATATCCATCTTTATAAATATTTGCTGTGCATCTCGAACTTTAAAAGCCAGATAACCCGGTCTTTTTTATGTAGAATTACAGACAAGTGAGGCTAGGCTTACGAAGCCAGGGAAATGCTACCCATTCGAGTGAAAAATCTAAATAGAATTTTCAAATTTGGGTTTATAAACAATTTGCATGGTAAGTCAAAGAACCGGTTTATTAGTTTTCTTTTTAATTTGGCATTCAGAGAATAACCTCGTCTTAATTCTGTCTTGCTCTTTGATTTCCAGAATATATATTTTTGCATAGTTTAAATACTCGCTAATTGGTGATGCCAGCTCTCTGGTTCGGTGAAAGAAGTTCCTTTTTTCCATTGCACCTTTTAAAACTCTCTTGAAATCAATAGAAATGATGTTTTTTAAAAGCACTTCGCATAACCTGTCAGACCGCTATGGTAATGCCTCGTTAACTTGGCCTCCCCAAAGTCACAATTTTACAGTTCACAGACAGGTCTGGGCCAAGACTGCTGATTATTTACCCCTCCTGAAAATTCATCTCCCCGTTTCAGGTCTTTATGTATATAATTTACAAGTACCCGTCAGCTGAATTTTGAGATAGAAAAGTCCTATGTAGAAAGGCTCTGAGCTGAGCCCCAATGTCCTTCTTCACTCCTCACGTTCTAGGCCCCTCATGGCTCTCACCATGAGGCAAAGCTACTCACTCTTGGCCTATTAGACACCCCAATGGACTGGCTGAGGTGGGAGACCACAGCAAAGGGAGCTCACACCCTTCCTTTTAGAACCAGAAGTCTGAGTTAGTGCACTGTGCCTTTTGCCCTCACATCACTGCAAGGTATTATTATCCTGCTTTACAGATTAACAAACTCGAGGTCCAGAGAGACAGTAACTTGATTAGAAGGTGTACCCCTGAAAGCATGAGGTTTGGTATTGGAACTGACTTCAAAGTCTGTAAGAAGTTACCTCCTGGCTTTGTGGTCTCGAGCAAGTTTATTTATCCTCTTTCTCTAGCCTTGGTTCCTACATTGGTAACCTGGGAACATACTAGTAAGAGTACCTCCTAGGTAACATTAGAACCTCATGATGTTCCTGTGATAAAGCATAAGTGAATTCATGGCACAGTGCTCAGCATGGACACAGAGGAAGCACTATACAATCATAGTCATTGTGTATTATATATACACTAGAGGCCAGATGCATGAAGATTCGTGCAAGAATGGGCCTTCCTTCCCCTGGCTGCTGGCACCACCTTTGCTCTGGCCCAGAGCCACCTTTCCACCTTCCCACGCTGCCCAGAGGCCCAGAGCTGTTGGAGTGGTGTGGAATGCCCTGCCCTGGCTGCTTGGCACCCGTGTTTGCAAATTAACCCACCACCTTTGTTGGGCTCATTTGCATACTTGCTCCTGATTAGTTGGTGGGTGTCACGGTGGTATGGTCAATTTGCATCTTTATCTTTTATTAATGTAGATTATGTATTGTCTGCCCATTCCGGTGAGTTATGCAATTCATTTAGAGGAGGGCTTTGTTTTGATGGCAGCTATGATTCCCAACACATAGAACATTATCAGTAGCATAATAATTAATAAACAGTCAACAATGTTGCTTGAATCAATACATGGCAGGAATGTCGACTCAAGAGTGTCATAGGTAAATACTGGGAGGTGAGATTGGGGTGGGTGGAGGCGGGGGGGGGGAGGAGCAGTGAGGAGTCAGACTTCCTCTCTTGTCCCTGGGAAGAATGGATTTAAAGAGCACCTGGCTTTTCTGAGCAGCAGACAGGGCGCATGAATTCAGTCTTCCAAGTTTCTCATCTACTGCTCTGCAGGCTCAGCTTTCAGGAAATCCAGAAAAGCCCATCTTTCCTGGGTCCTTTCATCAAACCCCTCTCCCTTTGTCTTTCCTGCACCCTGCTCTGGGTTTAGGACTGCACGTCTTCTGAATAATGCCTCTCTTCATTTATCAACATCCAGCTCACATGTTACTTACCTACTTACCTGCGATAAACTAGAGTCAGAATTTGTTTACCTGATTTATCTCAGGAGAAGCTGAGAACAATGGAGAGATAATATTCATCAAAACGTTCAACTGCCTTGAATATGTAGGTAGGACCCGGTCGTTTATTAGGTGTAAAGCATTGTGCTCAAGTCCTAGGAATGCGAAGTAAATGAAATTTCATGAAATATACTGCCATGCTATGGAAACCTATTCAACCATGGAAAGCAGTATTGTTTTCCAGACACACTGACACGGGAGATATCCAGAACATGTTGTTAAGTGGAAGAATAAGTAGCAATGGGGTATACATATATTCAAAACGTATTTTTTAGCCCTAACCAGTTTGGCTCAGTGGATAGAGCCCCAGCCTACAGACTGAAGGGTCCCAGGTTCGATTCCAGTCAAGGGTAGGTAGGTACCTTGGTTGGGGGCACATCCCCAGTAGGGGGTGTGCAGGAGGCAGCTGATTGATGTTTCTCTCTCATTGATGTTTCTAACTCTCTCTCCCTCTCCCTTCCTCTCTATAAAAAAACAATAAAATGTTATTTAAAAAACTTGTTTTTATAGCATCATACTATATCTATATCCATATTTGTGTGCCTAAGTGCATGCCACAGCCCAGAGATTTTTTGAGTAATTGTATGTACAGAAAAATAACCCTTAAAGAACACCAGATACAAGTGGCTGCCTCTAAAGAAATGAAATTGGTGAGGGTAGAGATTTTGCTTTATTTACCTTGGCCTTTCCCCCTCCCCCCCCCAATCTTTTTATGTAATGAAAAGACCAACAAACCATTTAGACTTAAAAACAAGAGATAACAACAACAAACTAAGGTTATATAATGAGATTTTATAAAATTGCTCTTCTGGTTCCTCCAAATAAGCCATGGCCCCCTTCTTGAGGGAGATTTGCACCCCTAAACAGGTGTGCAAGCCAGGATACCTGGGGCAGGCACAGGACTGCGTGAGGGTATAGGGGAAGGAGAACTTTTCTCACAGCTCTCACGGCTGATTTCTGAGAGATGGTCCTTGAGCTGGCTCATGAAAAGTAGGTAGGCCTGCCCTAATCGTTTTGGCTCAGTGGATAGAGCGTCGGCCTGCAGACTGAAGGGTCCCAGGTTTGATTCCGGTCAAGGACATATACCTTGATTGTGGGCACATCCCCAGTAGGGAGTGTGCAGGAGGCAGCTGATGTCTCATCATGGTTTCTAACTCTCTGTCCCTCTCCCTTCCTCTCTGTAAAAAATCAATAAAATATATTTTCAAAAATAAAATAAATACCGGTAGGTAGGCCAGACGACTTCCACACGGGTGGGAGCATGTGCACATGCTGGGGGCAAATGGAGCTTGTCTGAGGGATGATGGGTGGAGGACAGCAGGGCATGGGCTGGGCCATAGCATGAAGGAGGCTGAAAAGGTAGGTTGTATCCGCGCTGTTAACTCATCTACGTAGAACGCTGTCTAGAGTCAGTGTAGAGATGGATCCACTTTCTTCTTTAATTTCAGAACTATGTTTTCAGTGTCTACTGGGTATTAGATTTCTTACTAATGTGGGGATTTCATGATAAACAGGAAATATATGAACTTTGCCTTCTTGGAGACTCGACTCCAGTAGACCCAAAGATAATTTTTTTTTTAATCTCAAAAAAGACAAGAGATAAGAAACCACAAAATGATATTTTGGTGGTTTGCATTAATTAAACATTAGAACAAGGTGTTGCTAAAGCACTAAAGATTGAAATCTGTAATTAAGAGCAGCTTGGACCTTTCGTACCTTGTGAAAACTTGGGAAGGATGAAAATGTGGAGGCAGAGCCAAGATTTCTGGAAATCATCATTGAAATAGCTACTATGTCATGTATTCTCCTCTCGGTTGTCTTGAGAAGGAGAGAGTTAAGTTTGTTTAGCTCCTCTGCCTTAGCTAGCTGTTTCCCTGTCTTTTGCACTGTTGGATTTCCATCACTAGGTGACTGGAGCCTCAAAGGTCTGCGTTAGGGCAATGAGTAGGGAACCCTTTTTAAAAAAAATATATTTTTTATTAATTTTTTACAGAGGAAGGGAGAGAGAGATGAGAGAGAAACATCAATCAGCTGCCTCCTCCACACCCCCCCCCCCCCTGGGGATGTGCCCGCAACCAAGGTACATGCCCTTGACCAGAATCAAACCTGCAACCTTGAGTCTGCAGACCGATGCTCTATCCACTGAGCCAAACCGGTTAGGGCAGTGATCTTTTTTTTTTTTTTTTTTTTTTTTTTTACAATGCTCTTAAAACTATGTATGTAAATATAGTATATAGTCACACACATTGTAATTCAAAATATCTTCGTTTTGAAGTTATGCAAAAAGTTATGCAAAAACCTGTAACACAATGGAATAGGGTTTGAAACTGTGTCATGATAGCCATGGATCTATAGATCATTGAATGAGACACAATTCTTTTGACCTCATTTTGGAATAGACACTTGAGTGAATTTTTTGTGTATTTCAGGAAAGTCTGAAAATGCTAGTTTTATTTCTTTTTCTACTTGGATAAAGTGTGTGGCGGGGGGAAGGAATCACTTACAAATTGGTTATCTATCGGGGTTGATAATTTTGCTTTTAAGGTATGTGTGGCAGCTGAGCCTGAAAGAGACTATACTGTCTGGATCACCTTTTCTAGTTTTCTGAACTTCCCAGATAAGATACCTCTCTTCTCCCTTCCTTACCTGCTCTTTGACTAAATGCCGATTTAGGAGCCCTCCCACACAGATCACGCTTGCCCCATTAAACAAGGGAGCAGTAAGTCAATCACTCAGGGACACTTGAGGGAGAGAGCTGGTGACTCAGAGGCTGGGTCTCAGGCTCCCGCTAAATCAATGCCCTCAGCAGCAGAGTGGCTATTGACTCCGATTCACTGCCATCAACACCGTTTGTCTTCCTTCCGGTGAGAAGAGTTCCATGACCAACCTAAATCCCCAGCTGGCTCCTGGCTTCGTCATTCCCAGTTAATTGCAGTGGATGGCTCATTATCCTGGCCTTTGCGGACCTTCGTCACCTCCGAGAAGCAGCGAGGTGTGGCAATGAGTCCACGCAGCAGGCTTAGCATTCTGATGGTCACATTGATTAGGCAGGTGCCATGTGCTGAATTTGGTGCAGAACGGAAATGACATGGTTTCTGCCCTTAATGAGTGAGCATATTAAGGTTTAATAATCTTTTCCCGAAGAGCTGATCCTCTCCTAGATGAAGGACAAAGTGTCACTCTAGAAGTACAGTGATGCTTTATTTATGCCTCTCAAATCCTTTCTTTAAAAAAAATAGGTTTTTTTTGTGTGTGTGTTTTTTTTTACAGAGAGGAAGGGAGAGGGATAGAGAGTTAGAAACATCAATCAGCTGCCTTCTGCACACCTCCCACTGGGGATGTGCCCACAATCGAGGTACAGGCCCTTGACCAGAATCGAACCTGGGACCCTTCAGTCCACAGGCCAACACTCTATCCACTGAGCCTCTCAAATCTTTGCAAATTCTTCAGCACACGTAGTTTATGCACAACTTTCAGGGCCTCTCAAACCCTTGCAAATTCACAGAGCAAGAGACGAAGGATGCAATATACCCTGAGGGTATGGGGATGCTGAGAAGGACAGAGGTACCCAAGTGGAGGAAAACCCTTCTGCTAAAATGCTGTGTTGGCTGTAGTGAGTACAAACAGTAATGTTGATGATGGGTTCTATCTCTCCGTGTGGGCAAAGCCTCACCCTGTTGAATCAAGACAGCACGTTTGTGGCAGCATGCTGACTTGGAGCAAGATGCTGCACTCAAGATTAGTCATTGCCAGTTGACTGGCTTCCTTAGCTGTGTGGTCTCTGCACCCAGTCTTTATCGGAAAGGGTGCGAGGCCCTCTCTTTGAGTAATGTCAAGCTGTACACAGAAGCCCGCCTGTTTCCAGGAAGGCTTTGGGGGTCACTGAAGTTACTGGAATCGGTCCCTGTGCTCAGTCATGTAAATATATAGCCCTGTGGTATACCAGATGCTCATCAGTTACAAGTGCCCCGCCCAGTGCCACAGAGCAATTGATAATGCGCCTTGGCTCACAGAGTGGTGTTTCTTTTATTTGCTCTAAGCCTAGCAGGGTCCCAGCTGTTTTTAATCTCCTCACTCACATTGCCCTTTTCTTTCATTACTCTAGTCTGGCTTTTGCATAAAAGGGAAGGCGCCATATTTGATTGTCAATAAATCTCTTGGTGAGCGGGGCTTTTAAGGGGCAACGTGTTTTTCCTTGAAAGTCTGGTTCCAGGCAATGGAGACGCTTAGGAGTCAGAGCTTAGATTGCCACGTTACCCCTCTGGTGTCAAGGAGCAGTCTGCCTGGCAGGGAAGTGAGAAAATAGCCCTCACCCAAAAGCTTTAATTTAGTCTTGTCATCTTTGCAAAGATGCATATGCATGAGCATCTCCCAAGAGCCTCCGGAAGAATTGTTGGGTGGAGGGGGAGAAGCCCAGTCATCAGAGTTCCCAAGGAGAACAAAAAAATAGTCAGAATGAGAAGTTGCCAGAAAGGATGCATTAGCTGATATTAAAATCACCGAGGTGGGTAAGAAACCCACTAATAACACTTTGCAAGGCTCAGGGGCAGAATCGATGTAGGGAGTGCAGGAAATTCTGCACCTGGCTTGGTGCAGTAAACCCTGAAGTCATTATGAAGAAGTAGTTAAGCCCCCTTGTTCCTCATGCACTTAGTTTTCTTGATCCTATTTAGTTCTTTCTTCAATTTGCTGAGACGCAGGTGTATACTGATCTCAGCAGCTCATGAATATTTGACAACTAAACTTTCTTTCAGAGGCATTCAAACTCCCAAGTCACTGCCTCCAATTTGTATTGTCTGATCAGTTAAGCTCAAGGAAGTCTTTGGGATTGCTTCAACTTAGAGACAGAGAGAGAGAGAAAAAAAGGTCGAAGTATTAGGGTCTATAATTTTGCTACCCTTTGGGACCATTGCTGGTTTGATATGGCCATATACTTCATCCATATATCAAATACTTATTGAGCATATACTTACATGTGCTGAAGAATATAACCACAGGGGACACATGAAGCCCCTGTCCTTATTATTATATTGTGGGCCACAAAGAGCATTGACTATTGTTATTATTTTAATTTTTAAAATGACACTTTCTTTGAATCAAAAAGAAATGGATTATCTTCTCTAATGGCATGCCTTCAATTTACAGAGCCAGATCTAATTTTTACAGGATATGCCATCTTTTTTCCCCCCCTCCTGAAGATTTTTGGATGAGGATATTATTATCATTATTTATTATTTAGTGAGTGCTGTCAGATGGCTCAACAGCATACAAATATAAATGGGTAAACATCAACATGTAATCTGTTTCCAAAAGGAGCAGGTGTTTATCATGAAAGTATTTGAAATTACTAAAATAGTGCCCATTAGTGGTTTTCATTTCCTGGAAAATATTGTCTCTGTGGTCATTCAACGCCTGTGGCATTTCAAGTGGAATAAATTAGGGCAATCTCTTATTCCTGGCAAGTTTCCATGTTGCCACCATCGACAAAAGTGATATCTATTTACCCGCAGGACCAATTTTTTCCCCCCTCAAATTCTCCTATGTTCTGTGTTAGCAGAAAAAGAATCAAAAGGCAAAGAAAAGAAGAAAGAAAACAAGTCAGTCATTTATCTTCAAATTTCATTTCAGTAATTTGTTACAAATTCTTTTCAAATGTCACATTAGCTATGAAGGAAACGAGAGAAAATGGAGGAAGAAGAGAAGGTGGAAAGAGGAAGAAGCAGCAGAAACCAATGGGTTGATTTGAGGTTACCAAACAATTATAAGAACTACAACTAATATTTGTTTTGAGTTTAGCATTTTGCAAAACGCTCTCCCATATTATCTCAACTAATAGTTACCACAATCCTGGAAGGGAGGGATAAAGCATTGTTATATTGAGCATCTCAAATCTCTGGAGGAAGAAACTGAAACTCAGCGAGGTTAAGTGACTTTCCCACAGTTAAACAGCTAGTATGTTGTAGAAATTAAAGTCCTGTTCTTTTTATTACTTATAATTGCATCTGACCAAAAGAAGAAGAAAAAAAAAAAAAAGACCAACAAGAAGGCAACCTTCAGTAGTAACAAAGAAAATGTGTAGGATGTAGTTAATCTTTAGAGCGTAAATGCTAACAGCAGCAAGGGCAGTGGAATTAACTGTTGGATAAGTACCTTTTAAAGATCCTTCTAGATCTTTGAGTAAGCGGTAAGTCTGATAATCATATCCGACTTAGATCTTTCTTCCCAGAACCAGATAAACTCTCTCATGCATATGCTATGACCTACATTGGGGATTAAACTCATTTGTAGATAGGGGATCGATCTGCAAACGAGCACCTCTCTGTGTCCAAAGGCAGAAACGCAACCAGGACTATCAAGGCATAAGTATTATTGGCTCTGGCTTCAGAAGGTCAACAGATCTCTGATCAAGAAGGAAATAGTTCGGGTACCCCTTCATCTGCTTTTCTAAACCAAAAAAGCCAACCACTTAAAACATCACACCTCGCAAACACCTCCCATTCTATTCCTTGAATCAACAGTTGATGAGCGCTCCCTATGTGCCATGATGTTTTATTCTGCTTTATTACTGAACCTATTTCAAATAAGTATGACTTCAAATGTGCCGCGGGACTAAATAGTGGGCAATTAAGTTGGTTCTCTATAGCTCTAAGGCAGTGGTCAGCAAACTCATTAGTCAACAGAGCCAAATATCAACAGTACAAAGATTGAGATTTCTTTGGAGAGCCAAATTTTTTTAAACTTAAACTTCTTCTAATGCCACTTCTTCAAAATAGACTCGCCCTGGCCATGGTATTTTGTGGCACACTAAAGGGGCCAAAGAGATGCATGTGGCTCGCGAGCTGCAGTTTGCCGATCACGGCTCTAAGGTTTTTTACACTTTGGATTAAAGACACGTGGACCATTCATCCAAAGCCTTGCTCATTTATATAAGCAATGATCATACAATGTGTGATACAAATTTGGACATGTCCATGGAAATCTGTGAGATTGTAGGCGATGAGGAGGGTTTTACAGAAATACTTTGATTCTTTGGTGTCAATTAAACAAAAATATAAGTCAAAGTAAACTGAAATATACACTTAACTTTCTAAATGGCGAATCTAAATGCATTAGCAATAAAGCAATAGAGTAATAGCCCTTACAACTCACTAATAAAAAGATAAATAATTCGATTTTAAAAGAACCAAGGAATTTTGATAGACATCGCTCCAAAGAAAATGTGGGAATGGCCAATAAACACATGAAAAGATGCTCAACATCACCAATCACCAGGGAAATAGAAACCAAAAACTCTGTAGGGTATTACTTTATGCTTACTAAGATGACTATAATTAAAAGAGAGAGAGAGAGAGAGAGAGAGAGAGAGAGCGAGCAGGATAGAGAGAGAGACAATAATATATAGGAAAAGACTTAGAGAAATTGGAACGCTCATATAAATGGGAAAGTAAAATAGTTCAGCTGCTTTCAGAAAAACCTGGCAGTTACAAAAACATATATATCAATGTACCAGATAAATTGAATCCAGAGATAAATTAATGAATAGATCAATAAAATGTGGTATATCCCTGAAATGGAATGTTATTCATCAGTAAAAAGAAATGAAGTACTAATACATGCTACAATGTGGATAAATTTGGAAAATGGTATGCTAAATGGAAGAAACCAGTATAAAAGACCACAGGTTGTATGATTTCATTTATATGAAATGTCTGTATTAAGCAAATCTAGAAAGAAGTAGTTTAGTGAATACATTGAGTAGGGAAGGGAGGAGGTTGGGAGATTGGGGGTTGAATGCTAAAAGGGTTCACCTTTTTGGGGGGAGGAGTGATTAAAAAGCTCTTAAGTTGATTGTAGTAATGGTTGTACAACGTCATGTAAATGCTAAAAGCCATTGAATCATACACTTTGAATGATTATGTTGTGTGAATTATATCTCAATAAAGTTGTTACCAAAAAAGGAAAAAGAAAGCAACAGGGATTCATTAGCAATGGCCATTTTAAAACATCACCCAAACATTTGTGATGCACATTGATTGCCATCTTCCTCCCTCTCCTTTAATCCCTTAGAATGGCTATGAGAAAAGCAGCAATTATGTTTGTACATGCTGCCTTGCAAGATGGAACCAACGTGGCATACAGTTTTTACATCTGTCTCCACGAGGAAATTATGGATGTTGGGGATTCATGATAGCTTAGAGCAAATTCCCAGCTGGTCACGGGGTGTTTGGATTCTGGCTCTCAGGATTGGAGTTCAGCAGGAACTGTGGTGTTTGCTGCTGTCTGTGGGATTATATCTTTATTGCTCCCATCTGTCTGTGACCAGTGGGAACCATGTGGAAATAATGAAGCTCTTTGGAGTGAAAATTCAGAAACTGGTGAAAACATAGCCAGGTTCCATTAGGGAAGGATGAAGCATCCTTGTGGAGTCTGTTCGGTACAAGCCAGCAACCTCTCCTTGGGTTCCCTGTTCAACCAGAAGAATGTTCAATTGCCAAGGCTGCAAGCAGCCCCCAGGGATAGAAGTGAAGTAACTAGCTCTTTCTCCCAACTACTTAGACAACTGGTTTATTTTGGAACCAACTGTAAATAGATTGTAGTCCTGCCTGATGAATACCATCTAATTTATATTAAAAAGTTGGTACTATACTATACAATTAACTGGAAAATGATTATAATGGGTGAGGAAGGAGAATGAGATATGGAATTGTTCAACCCATCAGGCCTTGGGGTGAACTGGACCCCTGCTATGCTGGGATATTCTGAAAAACTCTTGCTTATAAGGAAGAAAAGAAAATGGCCATGTGACTTTTCAACATTCCCATACTCAGAATGATGGATAGTATACATTTTTATGAGACAAGATGTAGCAAGAATTATGTGTATAGTGGTTCTTAATTAAGAGGCCACTTTTTAGGTAAGTGTTAAAATAGGAGATGAATATTGAGAGGGACATTCCATACCAGAGGTTGGCAATCCATATATATTCTTTAGCTTTCTTTCTTGCCCAGTCTTGTCATCTATTAAAGAATAAGAATGTGGGCCAGATAAACTTTAAGATCCATTATACACCTAAGCTTCAGAAGTTGTATGAGTCTATGGAAAACCATAGTATTTTCTATTTCTTTATCTATGTCTTGATCCATTAATTAATTTAGCAAAACATAATAAGCACTTAATGTTATGTTGCTCATGGTGCCAAGAACTGGGAACACAGAAGTAAAAGCAATAGACAAAGTCCCTAACCTCAGGAGCTCACATTGCCCTCATGGGGTAGACACTAGGAAATAAGCAAGCAAGGAAATACATAGGCTGTTTATGGAGTCTGATGATTACACTGAAAGGAATGAACAGAATTGTGTGACAGCAGGAACTGAGGTGCGATCAAGCTTCACATTAGGACAGGGTGGTACAGGAGGGCTTCTCTGGAGAGGTGATATCTGAGTCAACATTGAAGAAACTGAACAAACCTGTCAAAGCTCTGAGGGACACGAGATACAGGAGGAAAGCAGGTGTATACCCCCTAAGGTGCAAGTGAAGTTCAAGAACAGAAGGACATGTGGCAAGAATTGAGTCCCAGATCAGAGAGGATGGAGCACCCTGGATACGGAAGGGGTAGTTAGATTATGGAAGGCCTTGGGTACCATGGTAGGGAAATGGACTTTTCTTCCAGGACAGGAGCTTACACTGATTGACATTTAAGAATGACCACTCTAGCTATTTTGTGGGAAATGAGTTGGGGGGGTAAAACTGGAAGCAGAGAAACCTGCCAGAAAACTATTGCTTTAGTTAAAGTGAGAGAGAATGGTGGCTTAGACATTGCGGTGCCAGCAGAACTGAAGAGGAGAGGGCAGATTTATATGCATATAGAAAGAAGAACAACTAGGACCTGGTGATGGATGGGTAGTCAGGGTGAGGAAGAAGAAACAAGGATGAGCACGTGACTTGGGTTAATGGGTAGATGGCGGTGACATTTAACCAGCTGGAAACGAATGGGGAGAAGCCTGTTTGAAGGGCAGGAAGTGGTGGGGAACTAATGATAAGAGCTCTGTACTAAGTTTGTGCTGGGATACAATTAGACATGTAAGTGAGCTATCGCATGGGTGGTTCTATGCTCAATCCCATTGCTAAAACGGCTTTCTACTAATGTCAAAGTAGAGAAATCCGGCCTGGTTACAGAGTGAGGGGGCATGGAAAGGTACTCAGGGTTAGCACACTGTGTCCCCTAAATGCAGCAGAACCTCACTGATGGGGGAAATGTAGAGCTTTTTATAATTTTGACAAAGGCAAAGCACCTATAAAGATATAAAGTAGATATGAAGATTCTTATTGCTTCCCACTTATTAAATTTCTTTCCAAAACTCTGGATGTTCATCTTTTATATCTTTAAAATGTTTTCATGCAAGCACATTATAAAACAATAAACATTGTTCCTATTCCCTGCTTTTCCTTTTATCTTCCACTTAGGTCAAATCTGAAACTATTTTTTAATTTCATCTTCTATTGTTTATTTGTCTTCCTTTTGAGTTAACCTTATGGCAATAAGAATAACCATAGTCTTGATATAGAAAAGCAAACTTAAACCTCTTTTCCCACTGTTCCTTGGAGTAAATAAGATAACATTATTTTGTCCTGATCAGTGACTTTCATAGTACTAGTATGAGTGACTATAGGGATAAAAATAAAGAGAGACTTGCCCAAGGACAAGTTCAAATGTGTATTCAAGGTAGGAAAGCCCCAATTAATTCTTCTAGTGTACGAGAGTACCCAGACCGGAAATCAATAAATTCCGAATGATAATTGTGATGAGATATTCTGGGGAGATGATTTTATTTTTTGTCATTCAGTTAATTCTCCCCAGAAATAAACTTTCTCTTTGTTGGCTGGTACCATTTCCTCTTGAGAAGAAGAGTGATAAGATTTAGAGATTAGAAGCTAAGTAAGATATTCTTGGAACTTCCTATGGAACAGAAGGCTTTAAAAATCTCTTTCTGTTGGAATCCAGGGCTGATTTCTTGTTCTGGGGCATCCTGCACCCAGTGTAAGATGGCTTGGAACTATGTCTTAACTTCATTCCTTGTCAGCTGTATGGTCTGAGACAGTTTATGCATCCTTCTTAGTCCTAATTTTCCTCTTCATAAGTTTGGAAGAATATTTACGTAAATACCCTATGACAGGGCCATGGGGATGGTTTCCTTCACAGGAATGTTATAAAGATTATGTGAAGTAAAGAATGTAATTGTGCTTAGAAACTGTTGTACACAATATGTGCATAATATTATATTTAACATGGGAGGGAGATGAACTTCCAAGTGCTGTACACACAGTAGCTATAGTAGACTACATTGTATGGCTGCCATTGGCACACTCTGAAAGAGCTTCAAGTCCCAACTTCCCTTAACGCTCTTTGCAGCTCTTGGCACCTACCCATACCCCTCTCTTGGTGGAGCAGAAGGGGAGATGTGTGGTTTGGGAGAGAAGCTGATTAGGGTAAAGAGTAATACCAGGCAAAAACAAGAGCTGCATGTCTCAGATGAGGGAGACAGCTAACTGGTTCAGCCTCCGGCAGCTAGAACTCTCAATGGAAACCATCAGGGCTGAAGCCAACAGACGACAGAGCTCATTCCAGAGCTTGGCTACAGCTGATATCATAGCATATTCCCACCATATTGCCTAAAAGAAGCATCCTTGAGGAAGCCTACTCCCAAGAGGAAAGATGAGGGGAATGTATTAGGTGAGAATATGAGCACCAGTGTGTTCAGGTAAAGGTCACAGTCCAGCGCTCCCACCTGCAGTGCCACCAGGAGAGCATGGGTCAGTGCAGGAACTTCCTGACCGGCCTCCCTCCTTGCACCTGTGTTGCCTACCATCAGTCCTCAAGACAGCATCCTTAATTAGAATATGGGTCATATCATGACACTCCTCTGCTTGGAATGCTGTCATGGTTCTCCGTTCCATTCAGAGTAAATACCCAGATCCTATTGGGGTCCACATCATTGGGACTCTCTTCCCCCCCCTCCCACTCCCACATACACCTCACCACCACCACCACCAATTTCTTTTGACTTTCTTCACTATTCTACCTGCTTCTTCACTATTCCAACCACACCGACTGCCTTCTGTGAACATTCCAGGCATCCTCTGATTGTAGGACTTGGTGTGATTGTTCTAGGATGTTTTTTCCCCTAGATATTTGCCTGGGTAACTCCCTCACCTGTGTCAAATCTTTGTCACCCCGTTAACGAAGCTTACCCTCATGACCATATTAAAAATTGTAGAATCCCCTCCAGTTCAGGTGCCCTCTTTTCTGTATTTGAAAAATTTCTACAGTATTTAGCACCATCTAAAAGCTCTATACATTGGCTTATCTGTTGTTATTGATCACTGCTTGCCTGCACCTTCTAAAATAAAATATATGAGGACATGATCTCTACCTGTTTTGTTCATATACATAACCCAACATCTAGAGCACCTGGACACAGAAGACACAATAAACATGTGTGGAATGCCTGAGACCACAGGTCAGGAAGGTACTGAGTAACCTGGGAGTGAGATAAGATAACCTGGAGTTCCTATCAGAGATAAGGCCCTTCTCTTCTAACCCTCCTCCTTTCCCAATCTCCATTACCTATTTCCTCTTCTTCCCTCTGGCTCCTTCTGTGTGCTACTCCACCTCCTCATCCATTTCATAGACTGGTTGGGGTAGGCGTTCTCAGAGATAACAAATCTGATTTCTCTCTGAGTGGAAGCACTTCTGAGAAGCAATTAAATGTTTTAGAAGGTCAAGTCTGATAAACTAGCTAAATGAGCAAGCTGGATAATTTATGTTTGGATCAGAACCAAAATAACTACAAAGAATTGAGGCTAGGACTCTGGATTTATACCTAAACTGTCAAAACTCAAAGATACACCATAAATAACCCAAGCTGTGATCATAACGTCACTGGAATAAGGGCATATGCCCTCAAGTGATGATTTGGGAAAAAGAGTCCTCATGAGTATCTTCTGAGAATTTGATTTAAAATATCATCACTGGATCATCAGTCCTCCTCATTTATGTTATAGAATTTATAAGCCATCTGTATTTCAGGGTTTCATCTGTGGAATGGGCATAAAGTCTGCATTCTTCTCTGGCCGTGATGGGGAAATGGAGTTTAGAAAAAGAAGGTATAAACTGATCAGAGTATCCTACCAAGTATCAGCCATGCATGGGTATTTTTAAAAATATATATATTTTTTATTGATTTCAGAGAGGGAGAAAAAGAGAAATACCAATGATGAGAGACAATCATTGATTGGTTGTCTCTTGCACATCTCCTACAAGGGGTAGAGCCTATAACCTGGGCATGGGTCCTGACCGGAAATCAAACCATGACCTTTTCTGGTTCATAGGTTGATGCTCAACCACTGAGCCATACCAGCTGGACATGAACTAGTGTTCTTTTTCCTGAAATAAAATAGTCATCAGAGCCAGAAAACCAAAATGTATTATTTTTCTTGCTTTTCATTTCTTCTGACCATCATCTGCCTCCCCCATTCTCATTGAGTTTTCTTAGTAGGTTTAACCTTCTGGATCATTCTTTATGCACAATTGTTCTCTAATTCCTTTCACCACCTCATGTCTCCACTGTGCAACCATTGTGTGCTTCCTGTTGGAGCATTGTTCCCAGCTGTCTGCCCTCCCTCTGATTGGTTGAAGCCTGCAGCTCTCAGAGAGGCCCTGCTGACACAGTGGAATAAAGTCAGAATAAAGTGGAATTAATTTAAGTGGCTTTTCTTCACATTTAGGGCTGCTATTAAGGTGTTGATGGTTGGTAATAAAGGACCTTTTAGTGTGGGAAATAAAATTATCTTATACAAACATAAATGAGTCTGGACAATGATTATCCTTATGTAATAGGAGAGCGAAGTCTGATTGGGGTGTCAATTCCTGCTTTTCTGAAGGTATTTACTGTAGGGCTGATCTAGCAATTGATAGATTGACACTTACTCTTCGTCAAGTGTGCAGTACATCATGAATATACTGCACTTCTTGCATTTGGCTTTTTCTATACCCAAGACATTTTTAGTATGATGTTTGAACGCTCTGCAGTATTGGTTTTGTAGAAGTTTCCCAAATTTTTCTACAATGAAATACGAGTGAGTCACTATTTGGGGAAAAATCAACCTGATGATCATCAAACAAAATTTTAATATGTGAGAGGTGTATATATCATTCACACAGTTTCCCAAAAAACATGAAGGAAACCATGTTTAGGAAGAAAGATTTAGAACAAGACAGGAATGTCCTGTGGGAAACAATTCTCTATTTGTCAGTAGGCAATAATTTACCTGCCTAGGAAAAGATTTCCATTTATCCTGAAAAAAGGTCATTGCTCTCTATGTTAAATAATGTATGGTTAAAAACATATTTGTTGAGGTTTAATAACCTTGCAAATCAATGTCTTCTGTGAATAGCTGCCTACTTGATAACAAAGATATACTGTCCTCCTGAACTGAAGTTCCCCGTCTTAATTACTTTCACTAGATAGTTAATTTAATGGACCCGAGTTTTATAGATCTGCCAATAGTGATTTTTATGTGTACATAATGGAGGACCAGCAGAGCTTACTTCTGTCTAAGGGACAATTGTTGCTTCCATGCCCAGTCATACTATTCAGACCATGATCCTTTTCTCACCTACTAATCCCCTCTCAGAAAGCACTCTCTCTCTCCTCCAGGTACCCCCTTTTCCTTGTGCCTTTAAGACTGTATCTCATTCAGTACCTCCCCATCCTGTAAGTCTGCCAACTCATCCAGGAACCCTCATCAGATCTCCGTAAGAGCTAGACTCCTCCTAGGAACTTGCATATCCCGTTTTCTTTTCCTCTGTTATAGCCTTCATCATCACCTTTCCCCCCTTTTGCATAATATTCAGGATTGTATCTCCCCCCTACATCTAGTCGTGCCTTATTACAAAGTAGGGACTCAATGGAGGCTGAATGAGTGAGCACAGAGCCAAAGGCATGGATGTCAGGCACTTGCTCTTGATCTGAAACTGTCTTTGGAACCCTCCTCTTTCTGCTCCAGGATTAGGGCAATAGCTGAGGCCCTACAGCCTCTTCATATACACTGAGTAGCCAGATTATTATAATCTCTGAACACATGATAATTTGGTCACTCAGTGTGTATATATATTAGAGGCCCGGTGCATGAATTCGTGCATGGGTGGAGTACGGCCAGCCTGGTCAGAGGAAGGAGACATGGGCTGTTGGTTGGCCTACCTGCTGGTCGAACTCCTGGTTGAGGGGACAATTTGTATATTAGCCTTTTATTATATAGGATATACACTGAGTGGCCAGATTATTGTGCATTCAGAGATCATAATAATCTGGCTACTCAGTGTATGTCCAACCTCAGATTATCTCTGCTGAGCTTGATAGCTAGAATAAACTTTATCAAGCATGGCCATGGGTCTGTGCCACATAAGTAATGGCCTCTGATGAGAACCAGTAAGTCACAGCTCAATGTGAATGAGACCAGGCTCCAATATTATTTGGAACCGAGGTGTTTGTTCAGAGCACCGACTTACAGGAGGTCCCGTGCAGCTCTTTGAAGACTTTCAAGATTCTATTTCCTCTTAGGGGGTGGGTTTCTTCCGGGTTCATGAGATGAATGGCTCTTTGTGGCAGGAGCTCACATACTGCCTTTTCCTTTTACTTGCGTATTTTGAACGATGTTCTCCAAATACATATGAGTGCCTTGAAGGCAAAAATTCAAGCCTTATAATTTTTTTGTTATCTCTTAAAAAACCATGACCATGGTCTCCTTTATGATATAGTCTCCTCTAAGTTTAGGTAGGGTTTTGTCAGTATAGTAGATTCATAATAAATGAGTGGAAGAGTCAGGTTGTAAAGTGATTTTTTTAAAGGAAGATGGTAGTTATTTCACAGTGGTTAGAAAAAATATTTTACAGCCATTAGACTGTAATTCTAACAGTCATATTTCTCAGCTGAGAACATTGCCATCAACCAGAATGCTATTTCTTTTTATATAAAAAATAATTTTTATTGATTTCAGAGAGGACATGAGAGTGAGAGACAGATAGAAACATCAACGACAAGAATCTTTGATCGGCTGCCTCCTGCACACCTCCTACTGGGGATTGAGCCCGAAACCCAGGCATGTGCCCTGACTGGGAATTGAACCGTGACCTCCTGGTTCATAGGTCGACGCTCAACCACTGAGCCATGTCAGCTGGCTGGAGAATGCTTTCTCTTTGGGAAATTCTACAGGCTTACTGACCTTCCTCCGTGGAGTGGAAGCGCAAGAGGGGGAGATGTGACTGCAGAATGAGACTCGATTTGGGACACAGTATGAGATTATTAAGCATACTCCCCTCTCTTCACTTTATCCAACAGAAATTGTGCAGGCAGTGCCTGCTTTCTGTTTACTTTCTCAGACTCCAGAATATTTTCGCTCTACAAAGATTTTATTTCTCAGTTTCAATGTCTACCTAAAATTCCTTTGAGACTGGGATTCCTGAGGTTTTCTTTTCAGTGCATACTTACAGTCAGAGGCAGGAACCCAGAGACAGTCATAGTAATGAGGTTTTATTTTGAGCAAGAAATGGCGCCATATGGCCTCTCCCAGGGTGCTGACAAAATTATCACCTTTTCAATTTCTTTGACACATTCGGGTCCTCACCTTGGCTGTTTATGCTCTTGAACTGCAAATGGCTCTGGGCCTGCTTCTCCCAGATCCTTCCAGGGATTTTTCCTCTGTGAGGACACAGGGATCTGTGACAGCTCCCGAGGTGCCCCGTACACACACTCTTCTGCTTCATTTCCACCAAAGTTCTTGACACCCTTGTTATCCAAACACCATCAGCCACTTATGGTTACACTCACTTAATTGCGAACTTTTTTCTCTCTCTCTCTTTTTCCATTGGCTTTGCTGTTTTGAAGGTGAACTACTCTTTGGCATCTCGGCTCTGGCTTTCTCGCTCTCTGATAGGTGGCTTTGGCAGTCTTGGGAGACTCCTGGCTCCTGGCATCGCCTGCTGGAGGTGTAGGGTCCCCCTTTAGAGAGAGAATGAAGCAGCCATCTTCTATATTGAGCACACAGTTGATTGGCTTCCTAAGCAAGAGGATTGCCTCTTGCTTTCTTTTCTGCTGTGCCATCCTTGGAGGGCATGACTGGCAGACAGCTGGTCACTGTGCCAGCCTCGGGTTGGTATTCATAAGAAGGAATAAGAGATCTGTTCAGCTCAGATAACCACACAAATTGCATGGCTGCGTCTTTTCTTTACATGTGCGAAAAGGCTAAGGCAGGGGTGGGCAAACTTTTTGACTCGAGGGCCACATGGGTCCTCAAACTGGACCGGAGGGCCGGAACAAAAGCAACCTGACCATGCTGGCACTTTCATCTTGGGCTGCTGGTGAAGGAGCAGAGGGGAGAGCAAGAGACCCCTCTGCTCTTTTGGCTCCTCGGGCCGGAAATAATAGCCGAATCGGCCAGATCAGGCCCGGGGGCCATAGTTTGCCCACAGCTGGGCTAAGGTGTTTTCCTAGCACCCAAATCATAAGAACCAAGGGAATGGCTACTCTCCTGGTCCCGCTGTGCCATGGATTTCAGCTCTAGCAAGGAGTCTTCACCACTTTCCCATAGTCATGACCATGAGCAAGGTCATGGCTGTGTCATGAGCAGGGAACTGAAGCAGGAAGTGCATTGAGCTCCAAGCCTCTCCTGGAGCCCCAGCCCCTCCCCCTCCTTTCAGGGTTCCTTCCTCTCATTTCCCTGCAGAGAGAGAGAGAGAGAGAGAGAGAGAGAGAGAGAGAGAGAGAGAGAGAGGTGGAAATGTGGTTCTCATGCCCTCGGGGTGCCCTTGCCCCTCTCCTGTGGACAATTTGCATGATGCCCACATTGGTTCTGATTTTAATTAAATTGACACTGAGCAGGGAAGTGGGGCAGTGAAAGGGAGGGAGGTGCTGGGAGGAAGCAAGAGCGGTGCTTTGATTGCTGTGCATCTGTAATCAGCTCCCGGGGCCACGTGCTCACCTTCACATGATGGGAACTGAACTGTCATTTTTCTCACTCACACCAAGGAGCTTCTCACTCACTCACTAATGGGAGCCCAGGGACCGGCCAGATCTGAACAAACCCCATGACGACCCTCCTCGGAAGGGGGTGCAATGTCCCTGGCGTTGGCTCCCTTGTTCATCTGACCCCTTCTCACTACATGTGGAGAGAAGGCAAGGAAGTTGTATGTGGAAGGCCGTGCTTAGAACACTTCTTTGATGGACATGGGTTTAGGTCGCTCCTCACTGCTGAACTTATCTTCTAGTCCCTTCCATTCTCTCTCTCTCTCTCTCTCTCTCTCTCTCTATATATATATATATATATATATATATATATATATATATATATAATTGATTTTTCACAGAGAGGAAGGTAGAGGGACAGAGAGTTAGAAACATCGATGAGAGAGAAACATCGACCAGCTGCCTCTTTCACACCCCCTACTGGGGATATGCCCGCAACCAATGTACATTCCCTTGACCAGAATTGAACCTGGGACCTTTCAGTCCGCAAACCAATGCTCTATCCACTGTGCCAAACCGGTTTCGGCTAGTCCCTTCTGTTCTTGCTGCCATTCCTAAGCGGGCACACACATCATGCTATGGTCTTCTGGTTACTTCCTATGGGCTTCTTGTTGCTACAACACATGTCTCCCTCCAAGCCCTCTATCCCCTTTACCTTCCACCCCTTCTCACTGCCTCCACTCTGCTGCCACCCTCGGACACCTATTCTCCAGCAGCCACACTACCCACACTTCCTTCCACACATTTTTCTCTTCCTCTACCTGGAATGCCCTTTCCACTGGTATTCTTAGCAGATGGCTAGTTAAGGTAGAGTCCCCACAGCCAATTCCATGAATTGCTTACACCCTTTGCTTTGTGTGTGTCAGGATAAAGTCTCTCTGAGGGTCTAGGTCCCCATTGACTCTGTGATCTTTCACAATAGAACATACTCTCCTTTGACTGGGTGGTGGCCAGTGTTGTGTAGCCACCTAGTGCATGTCTGCTGCATGATGGACTGAGATGAGAGCACAGCCTACCTGGTGACCTTCTCCATGGATCTCTTTGCTTATCATTTCCCCCCCTCACCAGAGCAGTAGGGAGTCCCCTTCCCCAAAAGTTACATGTGGTGGCCACAGACATCTGTACGGAGAAGAGGAGGCCTTGATCCCACCCACGGGGCTCACTTCACAGTCCCCTTGAAATACCAATCAAATCCTGGGTGTCTATTATCACTATTATTATTAGTGCAGTCATTTCCCTTTCTAAGAATGCCCTTATGGAGAGTTACCCTGCCTCCTTCTTCTTTATTAATTAGTAAGTTATCTTATCTGTTATCTCAACTTGGATTTGTGCCTTTCAGCTGCCTGTGTATTTCCCAAACACATTTCTAAGCCAACACCACATGAACAAAAATAAGACCTTTCCTCCAAGGTTTCCTGTTATGCGAGGGGCAGGGGCAACGTAGGCCTGATCACCCCCAGGCTGCCCCAGGAGATGATTGTGCCTGGAGGAAGGAAGGCAGGAGTAGCGTTGTCTGACTTTCTCCTCCCCTCTTCAGAGATCATTTGAAAATCCAAAGTAGAAATATGTCTTTGAAACATCTGTGTACCATACATGTGTCTGCGCCAGCCCTGCATGCTTAAATTAGTCTCCTTGTCGCAGAATTTGAGGATTATGTCAATTATGCTTATTACACTCCCCCAAACTATTCATTAAAGTCTCTGCGGAAAAATCTGTGGTTGAACATTCTTACTTGGCCTCTTTTTGAAACACTGGCCTCTTCACATCTGTCTGCTCATTTGTACGCTCAGACTTGTGCTCAGAGTTCATTCACCCTGGTTTATGTTTGGAAAATTGTGCTGCCTAGTGGTTGTCTGCATTCCAAAATGCTGTTTCTTTCTATCCTTTTCCTTGATTATCTCCTTGTTCTCGTATATAGTCTCCGGGAGATAGAAAACATGATTTGACTGTGGACTTTGCTCACAACAAGTAGCTAATCCTATATAATAAAAGCCTAATATGCAAATCAACTGAATGGTGGAACAACCAGCTGAATGACCAGTCACTATGATGTCTACTGACCACCAGGGGAAGACGCTCAATACAGGAGCTGACCCCAGCCCACAGGCCCCAGGCCAGCCAAGGTGGGTGCCAGCAGGGGCCCTCTATTGCCTTACCAGTCGCCCTGAAAATTGGCCCTTATTGCTGGTCAGGCCTAGGGATCCTACCTGTGCACAAATTTAGTGCACTGGGGCTCTAGTAACTATATATTCACATTTTTAAAAAAAACACAACAACAATAAAAATAAAAACAAAAAACAGCCTTCTGGGTTGTGGAAGGTCCCAGAAGCTGGGTCAAGTCATTTGGGAAGGTCGCTAAGTCCAGGGGACTTACCATCAGGTGGAAGCAAAGACTGGAGAGCAGCCCTGATGAGCAGAGAGCTCTGTTCAGGCTGTAGGGTGTTGTTGAATGGTGGCCAAAGGGATTGTGGGACAACTGGGAAGGCTCTTGTGGGAGGAGCAATTTATCTTCACACCACAGTAGAGATTATGTGGTGATTATTGCTGTTTTGAGAACTTAGTGGGTAAATCCAGGCATGAATACAAAATAATTCAGGACCACTGCATTGATTGCTATCTTTTCATGATGGAGTCTCATTACTTCATACGCAGTTCATTTCAGTTTTGCACAGCTTCGGTTTTGCACACCTTATATTGGAAATACTTGCGATACCAACCCAAAATGTGTCTCTCTGATTTCCGCCCAAGAGTTTGCGTTTTGCTTTTGAAATAGTAACACATGCATCAACCTTGGTGTTTATGGAAACTGGCCATAAACTGTATCATGTGGGGACTGAGTTTGAAGTGTGGACTCAGAGACCCCACCCACGGGAGGTCTGTTTAATAGTTGCCCAGGAGATCTGTAATTTTATGAGGCCTCATAGCTACTGCTGACGGACAGCCACGTTTGAGAGATACTGCTCTCTTATAACCTTCAACAGATTGCTGCCTCTCTTAGCTTAATTAAACACTTTTTTTAAAAATAATCTAAGCGCCAGGCTCCCCATATACAGATCTCGTTTATTGTACATTCTCACTTGCCTTTCACATAGGTTCACAGCTCGCATCTACAAAAGAAGGCACTTACATTCTGAGCATGGCCATTCACGCTGTGCACCCTGTCCTGAGTGGGTTGGCCACAACTAATGCGGATCATCCAGGAACGCTTTAAATCCAGACTCTCTAAAAACAGCCTCACCCCACCTCCTGCCACTCACACACACAGAGTCGGTGAATTACAGAATTTTCTTTCAGGGCTCATCATCCTTTCTTGTCCTTTCCTTTCAATTCCAAGCTTCTTAATTAAATGTGTGAGCAGAGAAACTGTGTTCTTGATAGATGTTACCTGTCATGGGTGGTAGTTCATAATAGAAAACCTGGTTGTTCTGGTCCTTTTCTCTTTTCTTCCGTTATACGTGTAAACCTGTGCACAAGTAAGAAAGGTATGAATATTTTAATAACGAGGATAAATAGGCAATCGAGGTGATGACTCGCCAGCTTTAAGAGAGCTTGGTCCCCATCAGCCTGAAACTAGAGTGCACTGTCTTTGCTCAGGACTGCAGTGGGGTCTGAGCAGACATGGGTTCTGCCTCCCAGACACATCCTCCTCCATTTGAATCGAGCTGTGGTCCTCTCTGTCTGCCCACATAGATCAGGATCCTCTCTGATACAACACAGTCTCCCTTTTACCTGGTTCATCTTCCTATTGGTCCTATAACACCAAGGACATCCTTTGTAATGTTAGCAAGCTCGAGACAAAAAGATCGAATTCAACTCCCAGGATTTTGGAGGCAATCATTCCAGTTTTTGTTAAGACTGTTCCTAAAGTACTTTTTTTTCTAGTACACAATAAACGGATATTCATCACAGATAATAAGAATATTGAGTTTAATAGACTAAAATAATAGACTAATAAACATATAGATAGGCATGAATACATTTTGTTTCCAGAAAACAACAGAAACACTATATATTCAGGTGTTTGTTGTTCGTTTTCTCACTAAGCAACATTCCATGAGTATTTTTTCCATACAAATAAATTACCATACAAGTAAATACTTACACTTACTATAGATATAGTGCAGTTGATTTTATTATTTTGGGGCATCTACATAGTTTCTAGTTCTTCACTAAATGGTAATGTTCTTGATGATTGCCTTTGCATCATGAGATTTAAAGATTGATATAGCCCAGCCCATTTGGCTCAGTGGTTGAGCACTGACCTATGCACCTGGAGGTCATGGTTCAATTACTGATTCAGGGCACATGCCTAGGTTATGGGCTCCATCCCCAGTAGGGGGAGTGCAAGAGGCAGCCAATCAAGGATTCTCTCATCATTGATGTTTCTCTCTCTCTTTCCCTCCCCCTTCCTCTCTGAAATCAATACAAATATATTAAAAAATAAAAATAAATAAATATTGGTATATTTTTCTAACTCTGCTAAGAGAACTCTTATATCTCCTGAACTTGAGAGGTGAGGGTTTGCTTATCTCCTTTCACTGTCAAGTGCAGGGAATGGTGCTTGTGGGAAACTAGAAGGTGGTTATTCCTCCCCTCTTAGGGTTCACTAAGGCCTGTCTCCTTTCTTCATCTCTCTGTTTGGGAGGAAATGGTGTTCTTCTTCCTTCGCCTTCTAGAATCTGCTCTGATGTTTCATTTCCTTCTTCCTTTGGTGGTGGTGGGCAGGGGCACTCTTTTTGGCCCAGAGAAGGTGGAGAATGAGGGTGTAAGGGATGACACAAGGGACTGAGCCTGACAGCACATAAAATTCTGACATAAATTCATCAAAGGAGGCATCTCCTAGGATTGAATTAGTTCCTGATTTATGGTCGCAGCTTGTGCTGCTGGGTTGTTTCTTCATGCTCATTCATTGTTGCCCCTGATTTATGTCGGAGCCTCAGCACATTGGCTGACTAGGGACCCTTGCAGAATGGAGGGATGGAAGAGGGTCCAATCTCCAATCCAGCCCTCAGATTGCACACCCATCCATCAATGTCATCGTCTGCCTCATAAACTCAATGTCTGCATCTTTAGGTTCCTGTTATGTTGCTGTGAAAGCTGGGACAGTGACAAAGGGAAAAATATAGATATTACTTACCTATTTTTTAGAGAATCTTAAACCTGGACAGGATTAATACTAAGTCATTGCTGATGTTTCATACTATTCCCTGCAGGGAGTTGTCTGCCTTTGTGTCAATCCCCTCAAGTTACTGCTAGTTTTAATGAGAGACACATGGGGTTAGGGGTGGTTTGTAATATCATGAGGTTTGAAGGCTTGTGGCTTTCTCCTTCAAGGAAACAATTCATTCACTACTGCAACATTTCTTCATAGGAAAAAGATTGCTGGGAACACCTTATTGCTCATTCTAGAAATCAGTCTGTGGCTACTGTTCATTCATTCATTGGCTCATCCATTTCCTTTTTCTCTCGAGTTCTTACTATGTACCACATGCCGATTCTTGGCCTTCTGTCTGTATTCTCTAAGTCCTAGCCTTTAAGGATTTTATGGGTTATTGGGGGAGACAGACATAAAACATAATAAATAATCATACTCTTATAGAAGTATAATTACAAATGATAATTATTTTTTAAAATATATATTTTTAATTGATTTTTTACAGAGAGAAAGAGAGAGGGATAGTTAGAAACATCAATGAGAGAGAATCATCTATCAGCTGCCTCTTGCACACCCCCTACTGGGGATGTGCCCGCAACCAACATACATGCCCTTGACAGGAATCGAACCTGGAACCTTTCAGTCCGCAGGCTGATGTTCTATCCACTGAGCCAAACTGGTTTTGGCAAATGATAATTCTAAATGAATGCAAAATTATGAAGAGCAATTCTAATTTTTGAAGCAAACATGGAAGTAGTGAACGTCTTTGGAATTAATACAAAAGATCATTTAAATGTATTTAAGTGTACGTATTTCTTCTTTATTTTTAAGCATAGCTTTGGTTGTTGAAAATGGTTAATGTTACTTGGGAAGCCTTATGGTAAGATGAAAAATCAAGTTCACTAAAAATAATTTTGATTTAGGATTATCTAAATAATGTTTAATTATCAAGGCATAAAACTTTTTTTATAAGCCTTTAAAGTCATGATTATAATTTCCTAATCTTTATTGCAGGCAGGCAGCCAACATCTCTAAGACTCATTTTTTTCTAATTTCTAAATAATACCTACCCCATAGAGTTGTTATTAAATTAAAATGAGATGTATTTGGTATATTTAGCACAATGCCTGGTATTCAGTAGGTATTTGGCAAATGTCTGTTATTATTCTATTGGTTTACTTATTTCTAGTGCAAATATTTCTCCTCTGTTTTAGAATCACCTATTGTTTATTGGACATCACCAATGGGAAATAATATAGAAATTTCAAAATCAGAATATATATTAAAAAATTGCACTGATTATCTTCTCACTAAAATCTCTGCTGCTACTGCTTGCCCTAGATCAATAAGCAGCCATCACATACATGATGCTATGTCAGAAATCTGGTACAACCCTCCACCCAGTCCTTCTCTTGTATGTGGGTTCTATCTAGCCACATTGAACTCTTCTCCTTTATCCACCCTGCCATACTCTTCCTCTGTGGAGCCTTTCCCCATGTGGTTCCCTCTGACTGAAGTACTCTGTCTTTCCTCATTCCAACTACTTACCATCATGCATCCTTCAGGTCTCAAGTTGTTTATTCCAAGAAAGTTCTCTTTACCCTCCATATCTAGCTTATGGTCTCGTCTAAGAACGCCACAGTTCTTCCACTATTTGTAATATAGCCTTTATGAAGATTAGTTATTTTAAGTATGAGGTAGCAAACAACTGTGTTGGTACCGATCTATGATCTCTATGACTGAGTAACTGTCATATGCATAGCACTTTATCCCCACTGCCTTTCATAGATTGAGGAGTAGGAGCTTGGTACTGCAGTACTGAATGAATGAGTCCACCTTCAAAGTCAATTCCAATAGTGAGGGCTTTCAAAAATCATTAAAGGATATTTTAAACTAAAGGAAGTGATCTTCCGGTTGAGTTCAAAGCATCTGTATATGAACATTGTTTCCATACAAGGGCTTTCGTGATGCATTCGAAGGCGTAGCATCATCACACTTTACACAAGGAGCAGACAACCTTGAATCAATTTCCATGATGTTTTTCCAATAATGAGAGAATAGTTACATGTGTAGTAACTAGCTCCTAGCTTCTTGCCTTCTGCTCAGCGTTCCCCCTCCTTCCCCTCTTCCCTCCCCTGGAAAAGAGCGAAGACTCTTCCAGTCTCCGTGCTTTGCTGGCCCTTTAACTTCTTTGAAGAACTTCAATGCTAAAGAGTACTTTTCAATGTTTTGACCTCTTCTCCTCAAGGGCCAGAACTTCAGAAGGATGCTTCACTCAATCTGGGGGAACAGGTAAGCGGACTGAGACTTTGCAGCATTTCCTCTCCACAACCTGACATCAGACACCAGAGAAGGCAGGGTTTATTTTTTTGGTTTCCTGTGGGATATTGATTTCCCCTCTCTGCTATGGGGTTTCCCTCTTCCTCTCGGCATCCTCTGCAAGGATGAAACATGAGGCTTGCAAAACGAAAACTCCCCAAAGTGACAGGTTATTCCGGCGTGATGGGTGATGTGAGGATTGCAGCGGAGGGGGGCTGATGTAATACACCAGTGCCCTTCAGGGGTCACCGAGTGGACTTTGCGGACCGTGGAGAAGATTGAGGTTAAATAATAGGTATTAGGAACCGCAAGATAAAAGCCTTTTGGAAAAGCGGGCTAGAAAGAGCATCAAGAAACAAATCTGGCGAGGTAATGGAAGACGGAGCAAAAAGCCCACAAAACAAACAGGAAGTTCCTTCCTGAGTTCCTCCTGCAGCAACAGAGTGGGTAACCGCAGACGGCTAGAAAATATGAGTTTGGACGACGGAATCTTAAGTTAAAAATAAGAAAAGAAATAGATGAATGCTTTGTTTGCTGAAGATTCTCCAAATCAATTTAGCTTATTTCCACGGGTGACTTGTAGCTCTCCTACAAGTGACCTCTCCAGTAGGCTGTGTCCAGAGGTCAGCCCCTTGTCCATGGTTACATCAAATCTTTTTTTTTTAAATATATTTTATTGATATTTTACAGAGAGGAAGGGAGAGATATTGAGAGCTAGAAACATCGATGAGAGAGAAATGTCGACCAGCCGCCTCTTGCACACCCCCTACGGGGGATGTGCCCACAGCCAACATACATGCCCTTGACCAGAATCGAACCTGGGACCTTTCAGTCCACAGACCGACGCTCTACCACTGAGCCAAACCGGTTTTGGCGGTTACATCAAATCTTACTGTGCAGAAGGGAGAAGGGAAGATTCGAGGCCCTCTTGCCTGATCCTCAGGGACTCTATTTTCAGTCTTGTTTTCTGGCTGACTGGCTCTCATTTAGCACCCATTTACATTAACAAGGAATACTCTGTCAGGTACTGCTTCTCGCCTTGTCCTTCCGTACTAACGTGATGTTTGTAAGCCGAATGCATCAGCTTCCTTCCGGTCTGAGGACTGAATCAGTTCTTACTCTGACAGCTGAATCCCTATATGACAACTTTCCCAATACTTCATTGCCACCTCGATTTCACATCCCTTCTGTATTGGGCATTCTCACACTGGTGAGAATTTGTGTATAACTTTTTGTGGTATGATTTTCCCCCCAATCATATTGCCTACCACTTACTTAAAACACCTCTCTGCTGTTTTATTGCCTGGATACTTTAATCATATATATATATATATATATATATATATATATATATATGATTGATTTTTTACAGAGAGGAAGAGAGAGGGATAGAGAGTTAGAAACACCAATGAGAGAGAATCATCGACCAGCTTGCTCCTGCACACCCCCTACTGGGGATGCGCCCGCAACCAAGGTACATGCCCTTGACAGGAATCGAACCCAGGACCTTTCAGTCCGCAGGCTGACGCTCTATCCACTGAGCCAAACCAGTTTCGATGATACTTTATCTTTAGGTCACGCCAGACTTCCAACCAGAAGCTAGTTACTTCAGTGGAAGGATTTAGTCCTGGATGCTAATGTCAGAAAAAAATTTTTTTTTGTTTTACTAAATGTCTATATCCCCAGTCCTTTGCAGGTCTAATAACCATGTGTGTTCAGTGACCTTGCTAATAAGTGATTCCAAGAGCAAAGAAAGGAGATGTCACAGCAGCAAAACCTGCATCAAGAGCAAGAAACAACGGGCTCTACAAAGTTAGATTTTTGACTGAAAATTGACAGACATTCACCCCAAATAGTTTTGTGTCTCCCATTGGTGCTTGTGATGTATTTTTTCCCTTGGATTTTTAAATTCAGGAAAGGAACATTTACTCTCCTTTCTCATTTAGATTTTGGGACAAATGTGACAAAATGGCTAAGAAATGAGCCTCTAGACCATGGTTCTCAACCTTTCTAATGCTGTTACCCTTAATACAGTTCCTCAAGTTGTGGTGACCCCAACCACAAAATTATTTTCGTTGCTACTTCACAACTGTCATTTCGCTACTGTTATGAATCATAGTGTAAATATCTGTGTTTTCAGATGGTCTTAGCCAACCATGCTAGCAGTTCTCAACCTGTTTCTAATGGTCTTCAGCGACCAACCTGCTGTAGAGCCTAAGACCATCGGAAAACACAGATATTTACGTTACGATTCATAACAGTAGCAAAATTACAGTTATGAAGTAGCAACAAAAATAACTTTATGGTTGGGGGTCACCACAACATGAGGAACTATATTGAAGGGTTGCAGCATTAGGTTGAGAACCACTGCTCTAGACCCAGCCTACTTTGGTTCAAACCTAGCCTCTATCATGTGCTAGCTGAATGCCTTGGGAAAGTTGCTTGATCTCTCTGTGCCTCGGTTTCCTTTTCTGTAAAGATGAAGTAGCGTTAAGCACTTTCTCATTGGGTTCTGGTAATAAGTAAACGAGTTAATATGTACAAGGAATTGACCACAATTCCTAGAATATAATCATGAACAGGATGTACATGATTAAGGCAATTCCTCATGGTCCAATTGCTTTTGTAGCATTATTTTTACATTTGGAAGAACTGTTGGTATCCAAAGGCCTCTGGAAAGATGCGGCATATACGAATTTGTGCAAGAGATAATAAACCAACACGTGCTCTCAAGTAATTCACGATCATTTCCTAAATTGCACTGTATTTACATTTTCTTGTTTTATCCAAGTCCTCTGTCACCTTGACCTATGTTTTGTCCCTCCGACCTT
Source organism: Vespertilio murinus (assembly GCA_963924515.1). Classification (NCBI taxonomy): domain Eukaryota; kingdom Metazoa; phylum Chordata; class Mammalia; order Chiroptera; family Vespertilionidae; genus Vespertilio; species Vespertilio murinus. Next base: position 19,524,411 of record OZ004720.1, on the reverse strand, counting down.
TAGCTTTGTCTGTTCTCAAGATAGCATTTTCTTCTCACTCATTGTTGGCCATTGCTTTCCCATAAACACAATTGCCTTGCACAGTCGGCCACATTAAAATCTTCTTGCCTGGCTCTTTCTGATCATCATGCTGCCAGACTCAAGTTTCTCTCGTTTCTCTTTCACTCGATGTCTCTCTTCCCATTTGTAATTTCCCTGCGTCTGACCTTTCCAAGGCTGTTTTGCTAACAGCTCTTTCTCCAGCAGCAAAGCGTTCTCCTTTTGGGAGGACAGATGTTGCTGGCATGTCTCCCTGATTCATGGAATGACTGTTCTAGTTCTCACCCATAGTCAAGTGAAGTCTCCCCCCACCCCTTTTTTTAAACTGAGGCAAGCAATATAACTGAATCACTTCTCACCTTTTTTTTTTCTTTCGGAAATGTGTTGATATGCCTTCTAGCTGTCAGATATTCTTTTAAAAACACAGAAAAAAAAAACTAAGTGAATCTAATACGCTTAAGGGAAAACTGTTTTCCGAAGTTTCCTTGAGAAAAGGAATAAGAGTAAAAATTAACCGATGGATGAATTAATTGATGGATGGGTGTCAAGGAAAGGGATGGGTCAAGAAAGATATGCTGCCGAAGCCAATTTGGCTCAGTGGGTAGACTGAAAGGTTCCAGGTTCAATTCCAGTCAAGGGCATGTACCTTGGTTGCGGGCACATCCCCAGTAGGGGGTGTGCAAGAGGCAGCTGATCGATGATTCTCTCTCATCGATGTTTCTAACTCTCTATCCCTCTCTCTTCCTCTCTGTAAAAAATCAATAAAATATTTTTTTTTTAAAAAAAGAAAGATATGCAAGTTTCTGGTTGAGTTGACTGGATAGATGATGGAGGTCCCAGTTGAGATAGAGAAGTCTGCAAAAGATGTCAGTTGGATGAGGAGCTAAATGATAGACGGTTGTAGTTCTGCACTGAAACTGATTGACCTGTATGCCTCCGGCGTGTGGATGACCTTTGATAACCCTAAGAGTGTATGACATGGTCCTAGAGGTTATGCAGTGAGAGATAGAACTCAAAGAAGAAACCTAGGAAAATGCTCACATGGAACTGGAATTTCTTTAGGAATGGCAAAATGTGGGCCTATTTATAACCAGAGGCAGAGAAAGAGAGTTGTTGCAAGACATTCTCAAAGACATTGGTAGCCTGTGGGTTAGGCTTTCCACAAAGTCAACTCGGTGGAATCTTTTGATTCAAGTTAAAAGGTCACTAGCTTCTATTTTCTTTTTTTTAATAAATATATTTTATTGATTTTTTTTATAGAGAGGAAAGGAGAGGGATAGAGAGCTAGAAACATCGATGAGAGAGAAACATCGATCAGCTGCCTCCTGTACACTCCCTAATGGGTATGTGCCCACAACCAAGGCACATGCCCTTGACCGGAATCGAACCTGGGACCCTTGAATCCACAGGCTGAAGCTCTATCCACTGAGCCAAACATGTTAGGGCGAAGGTCACTAGCTTTTACAATCTACTTGGAATTCAACTGGTTGTATTTACCCACAATAAATAGGTCTATGACACAGGTCTATGGTTTCACTTACATCACTTAGTTTGTGTTTTTCAACAATTTTACAGTTTAGGTATTATTGATACATATTGAAGGGGAAGAAAGCCAGTAGGTAAATAAAGACCAAATGGGTGAGGACACAAGCCAGTGACACAACTACATAGCTAAAGCCAGAGCAGGCCCTAGCTCTGGCCACTCTACTGTACAATTTGGCCTTTCAATTTTAAATGAACACTGTACAATTTCATCTTTTTTTTTTTTTCCAGCACCTGCTCTCCTAAATCATTTTGTGGCTGTTTAGGCTCTTTACCTCTTGCTTTTACGTGCTGCTATTTTCCTGTTTTGATGAGAACCCTAGACCACTATTGAGGGGACAAGGGCAATAATACTCTGGAGAGGAAATGCAGGCCTCTTGGCCGTTAATTACACACTTCTCTTTTAGATAACGCACAGGCAAAAGGCAGTGATCCAAAACAATGCCAATTTCCCTGAACGGAGCTGCTACCGGATATGCATGCCTCCCACCCCCAAGAGGGCAGGCCTGGTCATTACAGATGAGTTTAATCTGCTTCACATCTGAATTATCCAGGGTTTAGTAACCAAATTGGGTGGTTTCTGGAGTTTGTCAGGTCACCCCCTGCACTCCCTCCCTTGTCGGGGGAGGAGAAGGGCTGATGAAGAGCGAGGCCTGGTTTGGAGCCAGTCTGTTCGTCAAACCAGTGTGGACTGCACACCTATTTATGTAACTCAAATGTGATTTTTCTCAGCGAATACCCCCATCTCTACTTCCCGCAGTAATCGCTCTTTCTGCTGTATTTCCACTGCATGTGTCAATATTCTAACACTTAACTTTATATCACATGTAAATGACCTGGGTAGGTCACTTACTCTCTATGTCCCATCATTTATGAAATGAGCCATCATTTATGAATGGAATATTAATAGGACCCACCTCATAGGGTTATTGTAAGGATTGAATGAGTCAATGCATGTAAACAATATATAGCAGCACCTAGCACCCTGGGATGGCTACTACATACATGTTAGTTGTTATTTAGTCAAAGTCTGACTATTACACTGATCTGTGAGGATCCTATAGGCTGTGGTCATTCCTTAATTATTCTGTATTTTCCCCGATAGCACTATTGAAATAGAGAAAATGTTCAGTTACTGCTGATTGAAAGAAGAGAGCGAGTATCACCTTAAAAGTAGTAGATGCAGTGGCTGATAACAGAGGAAGTGAGTGAATGAGGAGTGAGAGAGTGAGAGAGTCAGTGAGTGGATAATGCGGAGCGGGTATTCTACACATTTTCCCAGGTGCCTCATGTCCACCACGGAGGCATCTACTGGCTTTTACATGACTTAAATTAAGTCTTCTACTGCTTTGGTCTAGATAGTGGAAAACTAGTTGGGTTATTCCATGTCCAAGAGTTGGATTTAAAAGGCTGAGGATCAGTGTGGTGACAGCTATCCAGGAAGCATCCTGAAGCCCGGCCAGTGTTGCTCAGTGATTGAGCATTGATCTCCAAACCAGGAGGTCTGGGTTCGATTCCTAGTCAGGGCACATGCCCAGGTTGCAGGCTTGATCCTCAGATGGGGGAATGCAGGAGGCAGCCAATCAGTGATTCTCTCTCATCATTGGTGTTTCTATCTCTCCCTCTCCCTTCTCCTCTTAAATCAATAAAAAAAATATATATTTTAAAGAATCATCCTGGAGAAAACTCCGAAGGTGAGCCTGGAAGGATAGCCAAGTAGTAGAGAGCATACCAGGAGGAGGGACCTGCCAGAACATGCAGCTTCTGTGTCTTTGCTGGGTGTGGTGTGATAGACAAGCACAAACACCAGGAACAAAACCCTAGGGCCCACCCCCACCCTGGGGAAAAGACCATTGTGTACATTAGAGGGGAACGTAGAGGAAACTTATTCCAAGCGACTCTCAAAAATGGTTGAAGATTTGGGAGGTCTGAAGCTGTAGCTTCAGAGACAGAGAGAGAAAGGGTGCTTTTCAAAGCTCACGTGAGCAGGAATAGCTGTGTGCCCACGTTTGGTGAAATAAGACTCCCCACGCAAGGAGTGGTTTCCCCAGGCTCCTAGCCACCGCAGTGCATGTCGGGGCTCCTGTGTGAAAGGCAGGGGCCTCCCCTGAGCCCAGGACAGTTGGACCCATCCTTGTGGTTCAAGCAAACAGAATACTCCACCCGTCCTTGAGCCACGACCCTGGGATAGGCAAGCCATTGACCTGCAGCCATGGCGAACAAACGTTTTAGTGGCCACAGCTTCTGTGAGCTTTGCGGAAAGCTGGGCCACGTGGCTGCACGTGGCTTGTGGCCTGTGGCCTGTGGCCTATAGCAGGGCTCACTCGGTGAGTGTAATGCCTGCGACCAAATCACAACTACATTTTGCTCAGAGAGCGTCCCCCTTAAGTTTTAAATGTATATGCATTTCAAGGGAAATTAGGTCCATAGGTTTCTAGCTCATTTATGCTTCAATTATGAAAATGCCGCTTTAAGAACATTAGGCACCCCGGGAGCTCTGCCAGCCATTCTAATCAGCATTTGGAGGGCTTTTCCTTCTGTAGCAGTGAGTTCAGCTGGGACAAATGGATGTGCAGTTTGCACGGGAGGCGAGTTTGGTTTGGAACTCCGAGTCCATGTGTCCTGTTAGGCAAGGGACCCTACATGTGGTGACATATACCTCCTTCCCCCCAACACGGGGAGAATATAAAATAATCCTACCAACTGTGAGTCTAGGAGAGCATCATTCGCTTACCCCCTGGCATTCTCCAGGCATGAAAATAGGAGTTGACCCCCTGGCCAGGCCAGGCTGGACCGCACCCAATCATGAATTCATGCACTGGGACTCTAATATATATACACTGAGTGGCCAGATTATTATGTGTTCAGGGATTATAATAATCTGGCCACTCAGTGTATATCTCGTGTCTGCAATTGGCCAGGGTTTCTGCTTCCACCTTTCCCTCTGTCCCTAGACCACCAAGACAATGAGAAAGCAGCAGAGAGGGATCCCTGGCTTGCCTGCACTTCCCTCTGGATTCCCTTTAGTTAAACTAAAAATGAGGGGAAGGGGAAGGCAGGGGCTATGATGTCTCCATTAGGCCCACTGCCTGCTCTTCGCTCGGCCTGCTGCCCAATTTCCATCGGCTCCGAGTACCTGGTACCTGGGCCTGGCTGCTTCCAGCCCAGGCCCCATGCCATGAGGAACATGGCAACCTGCTCGCTTAGTGAGGAAAGCAGGTGGCACTCATCCCTCCGTATGCTCACCAGACTCGCCTCCTTCCTGGCTTCGTCAGACCCCCAGACCTCTTCCAGGAATGAACGTGATGTCTACTCCTCCTGCCCTCAGCACATCCTGCCAAGAGGAGAACAAGTCCCATTGAGGTTGCTCAGGCTAGCGGGGCCCCCCGGCCAAATCTGGGAGGGGCCCATTTCCAGGTTAGGTCCATGGGGACACTGTGCCAGCCCAGGAAGCTGGGGGGTTGGGACCCTGGGGAGAAGATCAGGAGGCAAGACAGAAGGTAAATCCACCATCAAGTTCATGAGCCAAAGTAGTAAGAAGCCTGCGTCCAAATGAGGATCAGGATAGGATGGAGACTGATGAGCAAGGCATGCTGTGCTCCAAGGGAGGGTCAGGCCTAAGATGGCCAGGGGGGGCGTTCATGGCAGAATCATTCTCATGGCTGGACTCTGACTACACGTGAGGGGTAGGAATTGGGAGCTCACGGCCAGTGCTTGCTCTGTTTCTTCTCATCGTGCCTAAAGGCCTTTCAGGCTGTGCTTCCTATGGCCAGTTCACTTAGCTCCTTCCACTGAGTGGGCTAGGTAGGCTCAGTATATCATATATCCATGATTTTTTTTTAAATTTTTAAAAAAATATATTTTATTTTATTTTTACAGAGAGGAAGGGAGAGGTATAGAGAGCCAGAAACATTGATGAGAGAGAATCATCGATCAGCTGCCCCTGCACAATCCCCATTGTGTACTTGCCCACAACCAAGGTACTACATGCCCTTGACCAGATCTGAACCTGGGATCCTTGAGTCTGCAGGCTGATGCTCTATCCACTGAGCCAAACCGGTCAGGGCGACATCCATGATTTTTGGTAGGAGACCTTGGGGACAAGGTATACAACTGATACACTCAAATCTGTGATGAGGGGAGCATGATAACTGAGTGACAGTCCTGTCTGCCATCATGTGGCCCAGTGCCAGTCACTGACAGTAAATGCAGTGGGAATGGCATTCCTGGCTCTCACAGTCCCTAAAGGCCCACCTCTGGCGGGGAGTCACCGGGGCCCTGTCCCGGCTAGCTTTTAGGAGTCCCCCCCACACCCCGTTCTCCTTAGGGGCTCTCACACCCTTTGGACCCTTTGGAGCTTATTTTAGAAATGAATCTTAGACACATTAGCAAGACAGCATTTGTATTCTCAATACTTTCCTTATAATTATCGCTTGTTGATGAGGCTTGGGTTTTTGGTGTCTCACCTAAGCCTCTCATCTATATTTTGTTCTGAAACACATATCATCTTCAGATATCAGGGGAGGCCCTGATATCAGGAGTGGAGAAGCTGTAGAGCTCTGTCCTTCTCCCTCCTCCCCACCCCCCGCCACTTTTTAAAAAATATATATTTTATTGATTTTTCACAGAGAGGAAGGTAGAGGGACAGAGAGTTAGAAACATCGATGATAGAGAAACATTGACCAGCTGCCTCTTGCACACCCCCTACTAGGGATGTGCCTGCAACCAATGTACATGCCCTTGACCGGAATCAAACCTGGGACCTTTCAGTCCACAGAACGATGCTCTGTCCACTGAGCCAAACTGGTTTCGGCCCCCCTGCCACTTTTTAAAATTGATTTTAGAGAGGAAGGGAGAGGGGGAGAGAGAGAGAGAGAGAAACATCAATGATCACTTACCGGCTGCCTCCTGTGTGCCCCCCACGGGGGATTGAGCCCACAACCTGGGCATGTGCCCCCGACTGGAATTGAACCCAGGACTATTCAGTCCGCAGGCCAACGCTCTCTCCACTGAGCCAAACCGTCTGGGGCCCTGCCCCCTTTCTGAACTGAGTGTGCAGGACACAGCAGTCTGACCAGCTTCTCCCCTAACTATGCCCCTGCTAAGGCCCAGCCCCTGCCCCTGCTCAGACAAGCGTGTCTCTACCAACATCCCTCTCCAGAATCAAATTCCAAAAGCATATTCATGTCAAAGCTGAAATGTTTCTTTGGCCTTTCCCTATTATTTTTCAACTAGAGGCCCGGTGCATGAAATTTATGCAAGAGTAGGCTTTCCTTCTCCTGGCTGCTGGCACCAGCTTCCCTCTGGCACCCAGGACCCAGGCTTCCCTCTGGCCACTGGCAGGCACCTGGGACCCAGGCTTCCCTTGCAGACCCGGCTTTATCCGGAAGTTTGTTGGGAAGGATGTCCGGAAGGACGTCTGGTCTAATTAGCATATTACACTTTTATTATTATAGATGGTGGTTCCATGCTTCCTGCCGGCCTCTGCGGAGACCTAACTACAGATGCCCAGAGGTCGCCTCCTGCACCACCCCTGGTCCCTGGGGCTGGCGGGATGATTTGTGTTGGGAGATGCGCTGCTTTCTTTTCTCATTTTCCTGGATCCTCACAGAGGAGGGGAGGGCACTGGGTCTCAGGATTTGGGAAAATAAAATTAAATTAGCAAGCTAGGTGGACACCCCAACATTGGACAATTTGGGTCCCATTTTCCTTGGTCTGTTTAGACAGATTGGTACAATTTCAGTTTGCAGTTTGATCCAAAAAGACGGAGTTGATTGTTGGCTCGGATGCGAGCTTCCTTCGATTCCTGCGTGAGCTGGCTGAGAAGAGGCGTCTAGCAGCAGCCCGAGGGGGCCTGCCGCGTGGAAAGGGGGAGCCCAGAGGGAGGGGAGACAGAGGAGCCGGAAGAGGAGCCAGCAAGAAAAAGTGGGAAGGCGTCTCCCTCTGCTCAGAGACTGATAGCCAATGCCTAGTACCCTCTGGGAGCCTGCGGGAGGGGGCTGCCCTCAGCGGTCAGGGGGGTCCTTCCAGAGCCCCCCGTCCTTGGGAACTGCGAGGTGTTCCCCTACAAACTCCACAGCTCAGAGGCTGTCGCTACAGCCGTTCATTTGTTAAGATCTCGTGATGGTTTTTCTATAATTATGGCAGCCTGCTCATGGTGCCTGCGGTACAACGTGCACGCTCTGACTTCTCTCTGGGCCTTCGGTGAGAGCTGTTTTTTGCTCATTAGCTCCAGGAGGAGGGGGAGGTTGCTGGCTCCCTCCGAAGGTTTTGCCGAGGGGCCACCTGATCCGCAGAATGCAAATGCGCCCCTGTACCTGGAGGCCCAAATCTGGTTCCTCTGTGGCCCAGAGGATGCTTCTGGGGGCTGCACAGGCTGAGGGGTTTGAGGGTGAGAGGGGACAGGCTGACTGGGAAGCATGGGGTTTGTGTGTGTGTGTGTGTGTGTGTGTGTGTGTGTGTGTGTTTGGTTTTTTGCTGTTGTTGTTGTTGTTGTTGTTCTTTAGTGTGAGCTCTGGCATATGTGATTTAGGGTGTCCTAGTCTTTTTTTTCTTTTTCAAAATGTGTATAACAAAAAAAATCACAACTTAAAACTTATTCTAGTAAATGAGAAGACACACACACACACACACACACACACACACACACACACACACACATATATATATATATATATATATATATATATATATATATATATTTTTTTTTCCCCCCTGCTTGGGGATTAATATAACCTTTCAGCCATGCTGCGGTGGCTCAGTGGTTGAGGGACAACCTATGAACCAGGAGGTCATGGCTTGATTCCTGGTCAGGGCACATGCCCAGGTTGTGGGCTCGATCCCCGGTTGGTGGGACATGCTGGAGGCAACCGATCAATGATTCTCTCCCATTATTGACATTTCTCTCTCTCTCTCCATCTTCCTTCCTCTCAGAAATCAATAGAAATATGTAAAAAATAAAATAAAAATAACCGCTCACCCAAAGGACCTCATTTAGAAGATAGCTTTTGACATATACGTTGTTTTCTCTTCACCAGTTCTTTGTAGGTAGTTCTGTGTGGATTATTATATATTGTTTATTGTTTTCATAAACAAGTCAGCACACTTCTTGTTAGCTCTCATTGTGTGAAACTCTCTCCTGAGATGAGACAGAAATGTGTTTCTTGCTCCTAAGAAGCTCTCAGCCCCGTGAGGCCATCCAATGAGCACAGAGAGATGCCCAGGGGCATATGGCAAGGGCTCGCCTAGAGGTTGTGATGGCAACCCCATGGGGAACAGGGAGGAGCCCTGAGGGGCCACCCTTCCTGCAGACATTGTGGGAGACCTAGCATGCCCAGGCTGAAGAACAGTCAGCTACCTAGACATGGGAACTTGTGCCCGCCAGCAAGGTCAAGGGTGAACCTGAGTGAGGGCAGCTGAAAGGCTTAGAAAAGATGGACAAGAGCCGAAACCGGTTTGGCTCAGTGGTAGAGCGTCGGTCTGTGGACTGAGGGGTCCTGGGTTCGATTCCGGTGAAGGGCATGTATATTGGTTGCGGGCACATCCCCGGTAGGAGGTGTGCAAGAGGCAGCTGGTCGATGTTTCTCTCTCATCAACGTTTCTAGCTCTCTATCTCTCTCCCTTTCTCTCTGTAAAATATCAATAAAATATATATTTAAAAAAAAAGAAAAGAAAAGACGGACAAGGGAATAAAAGCTGGGTCTCCGTAGGACACTGCTTCTCTGACAGCGACCATGCCCATAAGCCATGTCTTTATTTTACAGCAGATGCCACAAGGCAAATAAGGGCGTGGTCAAGATGTTTACAACATTCTCAGGGGTTTCAATCCGACTCAACTCCATGCACCTGGGCTATCAAGCCCACATCACTCAAGGCATGTGGGGCCATGTGTTCAGACCACAGGCCAGGGGTGGGCAAACTTTTTGACTCGAGGGCCACCATGGGTTCTTACACTGGACCGGAGGGCCGGAAAAAAAGCAACCTGCCCATGCTGGCACTCTCATCTTGGGCTGCTGGTGAAGGAGCGGAGGGGAGAGCAAGAGAACCCTCTGCTCTTTGGATAGAACAGCCGAATGTGCCAGATCCGGCCCCAGGGCCATAGTTTGCCCACGGCTACCATAGGCTCAAGCTGACAACTCCAGGCTGGGACTTGCATGTGGCCATGAGAGGACTGTGCCCTCTCATACAGTCCAATCACTGTAGCCGCTCCCCTTAGGACCTCTCATGGGCATGCGTGCTCCAGTAGATGGGCTGGTGGCACAAGGGCCCGCCTCTAGGGAGGACGGGACTTTTCAAGTCAGCAGGCCCGGCTGTAGAGAGCTTTTTAGCAAACCAGCAGGGACCGATGCCACAGTGGTTCAGAATTCTAAGCACCAAGGGACGCTGGCTTACTGTACGGAGGAAGGTTAAATGCTCCCAGAGCCCCCGAGCCCTCGCTTCAAGTGTAATTGCAAAGAGCTCTGCTACCCTGGAGCCTGCATTTAAGCAGCTGGGTGCCCCTCTCTCCCTCTGGAGATGAACTCCCCTGTGGGGCCCTCCTTCCAGCCATTAGCTCCCTCTGTGGCTCTGGAGCTGACAGGCGTGGCCCTTCAACTCCCCCCTCCCCAATCCTCAGAAACTGGCTCTAGGTACCTGGCTGCAGGGCTGGTTTCCTCTCTTCCAGAAACTCTGGAAATTTCTAGTGCTTCTCTCCAAATTGCAGCAGTAAGGTGGGCGGGCTTGAGTCAGTCCTGATCCAAATGCCACAGCTGAGCTGCCCCCAGCCCCCCCACCCATGCAGCACCCCCCCTCAGAGCCCCTCCGAGTCCCAGCAGCCCCACCTGGCAAGGTCACCCCATGGGATGTCACTGCCTGCGGGCACTGCTCCCTTAGCAGTCAGTGCTGAGGTTCACAGGCTGTGAAATGAATATTATATCACCGTGCGAAGGGGGGAGATTAAATTAGCAAAATGATGATGAAAACAGATAACTTGACTTCAACCCTCTCATTACGCCTCACGCAACGAGACGGCAAATTGCGTTTGGGGGGGGGGGGGCTTCTGTGTCGATGGCTGTAAAGAATCTCACTTTTGCTTTCAAATTAACCTGTCAAATCACATATTTATAAAGGGATGAAGGGAGGAAAATGAGGGGCCTAGGTGATCCCACGCATCAATTAGAGAGAAATTAATTACAATATACCGGCACAAGCAGGTTAAGGCTCCCAGATTTCTGGAGAAATGTCTCCGTAACAGGAAAGGAGTCAAAACAGACCACGTGGTCTGGGTGTTGGGAGAGAGAGGTTATTTTGAGTCCAAAATGGAAGTGGAGAGCGTCGGCTGGTGTCGGGGATGCTGGGATGCAGAAGCTTCCAGTGAGTGACATATTTTGCTGAAGCGGCATCTGAAAAAATATACTCTGAAATAATGAAGTGGGCACTCACACGTAAGAACCACAAAGCTTCAGACAATGGTAGAGTCTCTTATGATCAAGAAGACTCCCTAAAGCAGTGGTCGGCAAACTCATTAGTCAACAAGAGCCTACTATCAACAGTACAATGATTGACATTTCTTTGGAGAGCCACAGTTTTTAAACTTAAACTTCTTCTAGTGACACTTCTTCAAAATAGACTCGCCTGGGCCATGGTATTTTGTGGAAGAGCCGCACTCAAGGGGCCAAAGAGCCACATGTGGCTCGTGAGCCGTGGTTTGCCAACCACTGTGCTATGTAGTGTCTCCTTATTTGTACAGTGGGGAGGAGGGAGGTAACAGTAGCTAAGATCCTTTTTCTGAGGCCATTGTTTAACCCAGTGTGTCCCAAACTTTTGACATATGTGTACCCCTTCTATAATCTTCATAACACTTAGTACCCCTCATCAAAAAAATGAATGTATTTTAATAATCAAAATATATTTATTTTTTCTTTTATTGGTATATACACAAAATAATAATAAACAAAAAATAAAATTATTCATAATAAAATATAAATAAAAGTTATATTAAAATAACATTTATGTGCACACCGGACTATCTCACGCCTCACAAGACTGCCTTGACTCATGAGAACGTAGAATTAGGCGCAGTTAAGCACGGTGCAGTGCACATCCCCACCAAACTCCACCTGTACCCCCACCAAACTCTTCCTGTACCCCTGGGGGTACGCGTACCACACTTTGGGAAACACTGGTTTAACCCATTGGATGCCATATGAGTTTATAGATGCAAGCAGCAGACCTTCTCCCCACTCCATGCTCCTCTAGAGGCACAAACATTGCACTTCAACTCTGGCCGCCCAATTTTAAAATCAGGCTTGTTAGTGACATCTCTGGGTTTGTAAAGAAAATGATGGTAACTTAAATTCATAAATATTCAGGTGCGTATAAAATATATGGGATGGTTTCTGTTTTGGATGCATGGCAGTTAATTGATTAAAGTTTAAGAAAACTGACTGCTTGGCGCTGGGCGTGGCCCAGGGAGGAAGGGAGGTGATAATCCAGGGTGCTTCCTTCCAGATGGGACAGGCTCTGGCTCCACAGGCTGAGGTCCTTCGGTGGGCAGGGAGGGAGTTCTCTTGGAAAACAGGCTCTAGATCAGCCATGGGCAAACTACGGCCCACGGGCCGCATCCGGCCCATTCGGCTGTTCTATCCGGCCCACGGAGCAGAAAGAGTGGAGGTTTCCGCTTCTTCACCAGCAGCCCAAGATGAGAGTGCCAGCATGGTCAGGTTGCTTTTGTTCCGGCCCTCCGGTTCAGTTTAAGAACCCATTGTGGTGCTGGAGTCAAAAAGTTTGCCCACCCCTGTTCTAGATGGTTCTTTTCCCCATCTAGAACACTATTCTAGTGCTGAATAGAAATGCTATCGTCTCCTTAGCTTTACAGGTATAATTCCTCAGTGGTTCTCTCTTCAAGCCTACCCACGCTCAGTGCCCACAGCGGTTCCACTTATCTCTCCAGGCAAGCCTCCTCTGGGCAGCCAGGCTTGTCCTCCAAATGGGATGTGTGCCACTCAGAACCTAGGATTACGAAGCAGGTGGGCTGGGTACGTGGCAGCCTCAGAGGCCTCTCCCGTCCCTTTGACAAGCAGGTATGGGCTTCAGTGGGCAAATACCACCACTCACACCTGCAAGACCCTCTGATAACTAAATGAACAAGGTATCCACAGCTGGGCATTACACCGAAAGCTGGTATTTATTTCCTCAGTGACAGCAACGAACGTGGGGAGGGAGTCCCGGGGAATTTGGAAGGGCAGCCGGCAGATCAGTAATAAAGTGAATCAAAAGTGGGGGCGATGAAAGAGAGGAGACCAGTTTGATGTCTTTTTTTTTTTTTTTGTGCAAGTAAATTAGCATTGCTGTACTTGAAGAGGGAACGATGGAGTAGCCCAAGGCCTGTCTTCACCTTGGCTCAAGGAGGCAGGCTGCAGAGAGCAGAAAACGGAATTTGTAGGGGGAAGTATGAGTTTTTATGCTGCAGTGTCAAAGCGGGAGATGTTTCCACACCCACAAACCAGGGTTCAGTGGAGTATTCTGCTCCAATTCATCACCCATTCCTAACTCACTCGCCCCATCTGCAAGTACCAGGGTGCCCAGCAAAGTCAGGGCGAACCAACCACAAAACCCACACAGACCTTCAGAGGAGAAGGGCCCTCGGTTTAGATCTTTAAAATGCTAAAGAGAGCCCAGCGGGCTTGGCTCAGTGGCTGAGCATCGACCTATGAACCAGGAGGTCATGGTTCGATTCCCAGTCAGGGCACAAGCACGGGCTTCCGGGTCAATCCGCAGTTGGGGGCCGTGCAGGAGGCAGCTGATCAACTATTCTCTCTCAATGATTGTTCTATCTCTCCCTTTCTCTCTGAAATCAATACAAATGTATTTTAAAAAATGAATTCTCACTTGACCTCACCGTCATTTCCTACTGACTTGTTCTTGCCTGGATACCCAAGACGTGTCTGTTCCCTGCTTTCCAGAAACTGGAATTTATCCACTACTGTGTTTTGCTAACTTCCCTTTGTCTCTCACCTAGATGTCTGAGTAACGTGTTTCATTTATTGCTTGAATTTGGAATCAGAGCTTCTGTTATTTATTACTAGAAAATGATAGAATCTTCCCTTACCTGCCTTTTAATGAACGACATATAAAACTTAGCTGGCATCCTTAGACTATAGAATCTATAGTATAGATACTTGATTATTTGTCTCAATCCCTTTGAAATAAGATGTGATATCAATGGGTACATATACATCTATCCAAAGGAAGACCACAGCCGAAACTGGTTTGGCTCAGTGGATAGAGCATCGGCCTGCAGACTCAAGGGTCCCAGGTTCGATTCCCGTCAAGGACATGAACCTTGCTTGCGGGCACATCCCCAGAAGGGGGCATGCAGGAGGCAGCTGATGGATATTTCTCTCTCATCTCTCATCGGTGTTTCTAACACTATCTCTCTCCCTTCCTCTCTGTTAAAAAAAAATCAATAAAACATATTTTTTAAACAAGTAAGACCACAGTCAAGTCCTCCCATCACTTTTCCCTTTGTGGACATTTATTAAGCTGGAGCTGTGGGCCAGCCGCTGTGTGGCTGCAGGTACTTAGGGGGGCACAGCTGAGAACTGCATGGAGTTACAGGGAGGGCAAGCTGGGTAGGTCCGTTCCTGCTGCCATCAGTTGGGAATTTGGAGCTATCTGCAACTGCTACTCCAGCCTCCTGAGAGAATAAAACTCAAAGGTAGAAGGGTAATGTCAGATAAAAGGAGCCCACATTGATTGGTGATTTTGCCCAGTGGCTCCCTTTGGGCATGCACCAGGTTCTACTCCGGGGTGGCAGGCAGGTGGAAGGGAGAGGGATGGGCAGGGGTGGGGGTGGCAGCCTCTGAGTCCCTGGCAATCAGATACCAGAGGACGGACCACCATGCGGCAGAGGTGGGCTGCTGTCTCTTCCCTTTGCTTCCAGCCACCGAAACATCCATCCTTCCGGGGGAGGGAACTTGTTAAGTCCTTCTTACTTGCTCATCTCGAAGCTCCCCTCCAAGTCCTCTCATCAGAAGAGAGGGCAAGACAGCGCGCGAGGAGGTAAGCAGCCCCCGACGAAGTGGCATCCCTTCCCTCCAGAGAAAGACAAGAATCAGACCAGACGGCGTGCGCAGATGAGAGCTCCCCTACCTGTCCACGCAGCCGAGTCTCAAGAGCCCTCTGTCTCCCTCTCTCCTCCCTCTTCCCGCCTCTCAGAAAGAGCGATGTGGTTCATAATCCTTTTGCTGTTGGAACCACAGAAGTGGGATGCGGAGGTCTGTGGGTCCCGCAGCTGCTGGGGCGGGCCACTTCCCAGCTTGGGAAAGGATAGGCCGCCTACCTCGAATTCTCCTGTGGTTTGGAGTTAGCTTATTCTTCCTGTCCTGCCCTAAATCAAACAAAAGCCGACTGCACACTGCTGTTTGCAGGAGCAGCTGGAGTGGCATGAGGGGGAGGGTCAGCCCAGATCACTGCTTTTGCAGCCTGGGAGGGAGGGCCGTGGCCCTGCCTCGCTCGCCAGCTGGCCCTGAACCCAGCAGAGAGAGCCTCAGTCTTTGCGTCTGCATTTGGGGGATATGATTCTGTGCCCTGAATTGTTGCGGGGAAATGCAGGGGATCAACCCCAGGGAAAATCTGTCTGGGCAGGGATCAGACTATCAGGGCATTTCCTACAAGACAGGGAATCCTCCTTCCCTCTGAACACCGAGCCCAGCCCACACCGGCTGTGCCCACCGGCTGTACCGGGCAGGAGAGAGCACGCCTGCCAGCCTCCTGCCTAAACAGTAGGCTGGGGCTGTGAAGGGAACCAGCCCACCACGCCTTAATCGCCAGGCCTTTGTGCCCGCCCCAAATGCCTCGGGCCAGTGGTCGGCAAACTCATTAGTCCACAGAGCCAAATATCAGCAGTACAACCGTTGAAGTTTCTTTGGAGAGCCAAATGGTTTAAACTTAACCTTCTTCTAAAGCCACTTCTTCAGAATGTCTCGCCCAGGCCGTGGTGTTTTGTGCAAGAGCCACACTCAAGGGTGCCAAAGAGCCGCATGTGGCTCGAGAGCCGCAGTTTGCCGATGACAGCCCCTCAGGACAACCGGGATAAACGCCTCAGCTGCTATTTATTATTATGGACGTTGGTGTGAAGGTCAGAGGACAGTACATAGGGGTGTGAATAACCATCAGATGTGAGCCCCCTCCACCCTCTGTGTTGTTCATCCAAAGAACACCGGCCATGGCAAGGTAGGCTGTCCAGTCAGCATGGTCCTTTTCAGAGCATTCCTTCCAGAAGTTTCCTTTCAGTGACTGTACCTTCCTGTGCACCTCACTGGATTCTGAAATGAATGCGAGGCTGCTACTCAAGAAAGGGAAGCAGTGCACGTGGGTAAAATGTGGGGCTCTCTGCCCCACCAGGCCTGAGAGGCGGGGTTTAGGGAGGAGGCCACTACCTGGCGCTGGGGGATGGGCGGATGCCTCTCATCTCCCTCTGCTTGGGGCCCAGCCCCTTGACCTTGTTGAGGTCCACAGGAGAGCTCTCAGTGGAGCGAAGGGTGCAGAGGCTCAGGGCACGTGGCGGAGGAGGTGTCTGGAGAGGAGCTCCTGAGTCCAGGGAACAGAGTAGGAAGGGGAGCTGAGGGCAGGCCCAGGAGTGACATCAGCGTGCTTCCCCATCTGCCCCCACTGCCCTGAGCACCTGAGGCCAGATTGCCACCCATCCCCCCAGACCTGAGGGCAGCCTCTAGCCCAGGGGTGGGCAAACTTTTTGACTCGAGGGCCACAATAGGTTCTTAAACTGAGAAAACAGCCGATGAGAGAGAAACATCGACCAGCTGCCTCCTGCACACCCCCTACTGGGGATGTGCCCGCAACCAATGTACATGCCCTTGACCGGAATCGAACCCGGGACCTTTCAGTCCACAGACTGATGCTCTCGCTGTATTCACTGAGCCAAAGCGGTTCTGGCAAAAGTCTTTATTATTATTATTATTATTATTATTATTATTATTGCAAAAAGTTTCATGTGGTCCAATGCATGGGAGAGGGCTTCAGGGTGGTTAAAAGAATGGCTATAAAATATTAAGAAACAGCAAATAAAGTATGTTGTTTTAAAAATATGGAACTAATATACTAAAAGAGTCAAAAATTGAAAATGATTCTCTGGGAGAGGTACTTAGGGTAAAAGGGAAAAAAAGCTGTATATAGGTTTAGTTTGATAAATATAATTTTTAAAACATTAAAAAAAAATAAGAATGGCTAGTAGTTTCGGGAAGAGGTCCAAGTAAAAGCCAGAGACACCAGGGGATGCAGAGGGGCCCCTCAAGGGCTCCTAGCCCTGTTTTGAGGGGGAGCCTTTCGCCGGGGGCCGCCAGCCTGCGGGTGCGAGTCACGTGATCGCCCATCTTCTTGGTGAGTTTCACCTGCTCTTCCAGGAAGCGGTTCGGCCGGAAGTCGCAGAGCTGAGGGCCTCTGACTGCGAGGGTAGAACCCAGGGCCAGCAGCTCCCAAAGGGCCCGGTTCCGGCTCCTCTCCGAGGCCCAGCGGCTTCCCTGGGGTCCTGAGTGCTGCCCACTCCTCCTGGGGCGGCCTCGGCTGGTCCTGGGTAGAATGTGGCCGCTGCGCTGGGTTTGCATCTCTAAGAGCCGCTCAGCGCCCTACTGCTTCTCCGCCAACTCGTGGAAGAAGCGGCCCAGGCCCTCGAGAGCCACATCCTCATGGCAAATGGAAGCCCCGAGAGAGGTAGGTGTAGGGGGTCTGTGCCAGACGGTTAACCCCAGCCTCTGCCTCAGTGGAATAATTCTGCTGACTTTGGGAGCTCATGGTTGTTCTGCAATAAGGATTTGAGGTTTTGAAAACAAAAAACCTTGGTGTGCTGGCTGGTCCTGAGATGGTTCTGAAGGTGGTGACTGGATAAGATGCAGGAGAACAGAGTGGCTGCAGGCTGGAAAGATGGGCATCCTTGAGTCTGTTCCATCCACACACTGTTGATGCAAGAGACAGGTCCAGGAAGGCCAAGGGCACCGCCGTGCCTTCTTTTTGAAAAAAAAACTTCATTTTTTTTTAGAGCAGTTTTATATTTATAATAAGAACAGTGTGAAAGAAGTCCCCTTCTTTCTCCTCCCCCCAATTTCCGTATGATTGGCAGCTTGCATTAGTATGATACATTTATTGCAATTGATGGATCAGTATTGGCATGGTGTTATTAACTAAGTTTCCTAGTTTATATCAGGATTCGCTATTTGTGTTGTGCTTAGTGAACATAGACACGTGCATAATGTTGTGTAGCCACCCTTACAGTACCATACAGAACTGTTTCTAAAATTTCTGTGCTTCCCCTATTCATCTCGCTTATCCTCGCTGCTCTTACCCCCTGCAATCCACAGGTCTTTTTCACTGTCACTAAAGTTTTTGCTCTTTTATAATGTCATATAGTTTGTAAGCCTTCACTTAGGACAGTGGTCTGCAAACCGCAGCTCGCGAGCCACATGCGGCTCTTTGGCCCCTTGAGTGTGGCTCTTCCACAAAATACCACCTGCAGGCGCGCAAGTACAGTGCGATTGAAACTTCGAAGTCCATGCGCAGAAGTCGGTTTTCGGCCTGGGCGAGTCTATTTTGAAGTTAGAACACTCAAGGGGCCCAAGAGCCGCATGTGGCTAGTGAGCTGCGGTTTGCCCACCACTGATTTAGCAGTATGGATTTGAGGTTCCTCCATGTCTTTCCTTGGCTTGCTAGCTCAGGTGTTCTCCTTGCTGAATTATATTTCACCCGTGTGATTGTGCGGTTTGTTTATTCATCGACCTACTGGAGGGCGTCTTGTTCGCTTCAAATTTGGGGGCAATTATAAATAAACCTGCTGTGTGTTCTGATCACCTCCTATTTAGCTCATTGGAGGAGGAGAGAGCACCCACTCTAAATAGTAGGTAAGCTCACAGCAGCTGGAGAACTGAGATTGGCAGGAAGTTGCTAGTCACGGGCATTCACCTTCTGGGGGAGGAGGCCACTGCACACCATGCAGGAAACAGGGATGTGGCCTTTGGAGACAGAGGGGGGCAGGAATAGTAAGAGTAAGATGACACTTGGTTCCCCCAGAGCTTGTGCTTGACGTTGAATACTTTTGCAGGCTCTCAGAGAGGTGAAATGGATTAGGTTTCAGACACAGTCGAGTTCAGCTGATTTGGCTGACAAGGGGATAGTCAGGTGAGGAGCCTTTCCCCCTGAGTGGGGATGGGGAGAGCAGACCAGGTGAAAGTAGAGAAACTCAGGAATAGGCCTTAGTGCCCTGTGAGGTTCAGCGATGTGAAGACAGTGCCTGAAGTTTTAGTTCTTACCTTACAGGCTAAAGCATTCTTTCTTTAAAAAACAAAACTTTATTGACTTCAGAGAGGAAGGGAGACAGAGAGAAAGATAACAACATCAATGATGAGAATCATTGATTGGCTGCCTCCTGCACGCCCCCTGCTGGGGATCGAGCCTGCAACCTGGGCCTGTGTGCTTGTCTGGAATCAAACCCTGGACCCTTCAGTCCACAGGCCAATGCACTATCCACTGAGCCAAACTGGCTAGGGCCAAGCTAAAGTATTATTTTTAATATATATATATATATATATATATATATATATATATATATATATATATATATGATTGATTTTTCTTTTTTACAGAAAGTAAGGGAGAAGGATAGAGAGTTAGAAACATCAATGAGAGTCATAAATCAGCTACCTTCTGCATGCCCCCTACTGGGGATGTGCCCGCAACCAAGGTACATGCCCTTGATTGGAATCAAACCTAGGATCCTTCAGTCAGCAGGCCGACGCTCTATCCACTGAGCCAAACCGGCTAGGGCTGCAGGCTAAAGCATTCTTGAGTGGGTTTTTGTGTGAACAGAAGTACTCAACTCACTTGGGTAAATACCTGGATTGAATGGTTGGTCTAAAATGTTTAATTTTGTTAGAAACTCCACACTGTCCAAATTGGCTATAACGTGGTCATTCCCACGGCGACTAAACACTTCTATTGCTTCTCATACTCTTCCACATTTGATGTGGTTATTATTTTGGGTTTTAGCTACTCGAATGGATATATAGAAGTATAACATAGCTGTTTTAACATAGTTGTTTTTACCTGTGATTCCCTAATGACATATGATGTTGAACATCTTTTCATCATTTTCTCCTGTTATTTTCCAGAAGTTTTATAGTTCTGCACTTTATGTTTAGATTTATGTTCCATTTGAGTTATTTTTTAGAAAAGAGTAAGGCCTGTCTGGATTATATCATTTTTTGCAGGTATTTTAACACTATTTGTTGAAATACCATTCTTTCTCTATTGAATTGGTTTTGCTTTTATTATTAATTTTTTAAAATCTAAGATCAGTTGACTGTTTATATTTTTGAGCTTTTATGCTGTTGCATTATCTGTTTGTTTATTCCTTTACCAATACCTCCCTGTTTTGATCACTGTAGCTTATAGCAAGTCTTGAAGTACCAGTTTTGCAACTTGGTTCTTTTATATATATATATATATATTATATATATTTTATTGATATTTTACAGAGAGGAAGGGAGAGAGAGAGCTAGAAACGTCGATGAGAGAGATACATCGACCAGCTGCCTCTTGCACACCCCCTACCGGGGATCTGCCCGCAACCAATGTACATGCCCTTGACCGGAATCGAACCCGGGACCTTTCAGTCCGCAGACCGACGCTCTGCCACTGAGCCAAACCGGTTTTGGCTACTTGGTTCTTTTTTAATAGTAGGTTGGCTATTTGTAGTTTCTGTATTTCCGTAAGAAACTTTAGGACCAATTGATAAATAATCACAATTTAACCTGCTGGGATTTTGATGGGCATGGTGCTGAATCATAGATCAAGTTGGTAAGAGTTAACATTTAAAAAAATATTTTATTGGTTTTTCACAGAGAGGAAGGGAGAGGGATAGAGAGTTAGAAACATCGATGAGAGAGAAACATCGACCAGCTGCCTCCTGCTGGGGATGTGCCTGCAACCAAGGTACATGCCCTTGACCAGAATCAAACCTGGGACTTTAGTCTGCAGGCCGACGCTCTATCCACTGAGCCAAACCGGTTAGGGCAAGAGTTAACATCTTAATATTGTCTTCTTACCCAGGAACATGAATATCTCTATTTATTTAAGACTTCTTTGGTTTCTGTCATCAGCATCTTATAGTTTTTTGTCATATAAGGTCTGTGCATATTTTGTTAGATTTATATCTAATGATTTTATTTTTGGTGCTAAGCAAAGGGGGGTGCAGAGATTGCTTTCCTCGTTTTCCATCTCTCATGGATCACGGCTGCTCACTGCCCGCCTGGGTTCGGGAGCTTGGGAATTGTGGATTTAGACGTCTTGCCTGATTGCCATTGTTTCAGGCAGGTGGGCAAGGCTGCTCCCTGCCATTCCATTGTGAGCAGAAGCAGAGGTTCTCTGAGGGAATAATTCCCGGGCTCTTGAGAGAGAGAGAGAGCGGCTGAGCTGCTCCGTTCTGACTGTCCCTGCATCCTTTTCTTCATCTTCCTGACAGCGCTCCTCTCCTCATGGCAGTGCAAAGCTTCTTCCTGAGAGGCAGAGTCTCCCAGGAGTTCTACTGATGCACCTGGAGATTTGCATCCTTTCCCCTTTTCCCCTCCCCTTACCCCCCACCCCCTTCAGCAACCCTGAAGTGGTTATCAATCAGCAGCAAAGAGTCCCATTCCCTGTCTTCAGGGAAGACCTTGCTTGCTCAGGTGTCTCCTGTCTTGCGCCGGAGGCCTGGTGGAAGGAATGGAGTGGGAGGAAATGCAGGCTCCATGCTGGCTTTACACAGACCACAGGCAGTTAACTGTCCTGCAAGGTGACATGCAAGAGGGGGGAGGGGGTGGAGAGGGCGGAGGGGGAGGGGGAGAGCAAGTCCAGGCTCCCCCGTGGGAAGGGCTGTGGGGCTGCCGGAGGAGGCGGGTGCTCGCGGGGTGGTACAGATGACAGCTCGGTCTCAGCGCCAGCACACTGCCCGCTGGGCCCGGTGGGGCTCTGTGATTGGAAAGGCGACCTTTGCCCTCTGGGGATGCTCAGCAAATGTCAGGCTGTAATGAGATCTCCCACTGTGTCCGGGGCTCTTGTGAAGCGTGCGCCGCACACGGGAAGTCGCCAGCTGGATGTCGCATGGGCCTGCCACCCTGGGGAGGTGCGCTGAACCTGCAATAAAGCAGAGAGCCCTGGAGGCGGCCCAGGGCCCCCCGCAGAGGCGGTGGGCACCGGAGGCTCCACGTGGGGCTGCCCCACAGCTGCTCGGAGTGCTTGGCAGGATCCCCAAGGATGGGGAAGGCTGGGGCTCAGAGGGAACCGCAAATGCCATGCCGCTGAGCCTCTACCTGCAGGAAAGGCTGCACTTGAAGAGAACCAGAGGCTACATGCACTTCCATCAAATGCCTCTCTCATCCCTTGAGGGCCTGACTTGCGTATTGGGGCGAGCTGGGCTACTGCCTTCCTCTCCTCCACACTCTGCATTTCCTGCCCCCTGAGTCCTTCAGCCTCCGGGTTGGCATCGGCCACCTGCAGAGCGGAGATAAGGCCACTCGCTGTGTCTAGAGGTGCAGGCAGGCTGACCTTACTGCTGAGGGACTGTGACAGCAGGAGCCCTGGGACCTGAGCGGGTGAGCTCTCTGCAGGGGCTGCTCTGCTTTCCTCTGGCCCGGAGTCCGCTCCGCAGATGCCACGTCCTCCTCCTCCCAGCATTCCCTCCTTCAGAGGCGATCACAAGGGTGCTGTCAATGCTGTAGTACGTAAAACAGTTACAGTAATTAAAACCCCAACCCCCTGAGGGCACCGGGGTGCTCCCTCCAAATGAAAACCACAGAAGAGAGAGAGAGAGAGAGAGAATGAACCAGGGAGGATGCCAGAGAGAGATAGATATCCAGGGGGAATGCCTAGGCGACCTTTTGGCATATGGTGGCTCAGAGGTTGGGTGCATGGGCTTTGAAAGAGCTCCCGAGAACCCCTCAGTCTGGACCCCTGTGTCGCTCTTCCAAGCATGCCGAGGTGACCAGATGGCCCTAGAAAAGTGGCTTCCGAGGAGGGAGACAGGGACTGTCCTTCCCGAAAAGCACTCTGCCCTCAGTGTGGGTGCAATTAGTTAAATCTGAAAAGCAAAGGCGTTGTGCTTTGTTTCTGTCATTTTGCCTGTGTGGGTTGTCATTCCTACCAGAGCAAACAATGACATCAAATGCGCGTCTGCGTGAAACACCCGCAGACCTTGGTGAACATGATCCGGTCTCTGGCTTGAGAAGGTGTCCGCCCAGGGTCTGTCTGTTCCATATTCATGATCTTTCCAAAATCATTTAAAGCCTGAAAAAGAGGAGGGTTAATACCAGGGCAGGAGTCGTCTGTCACCCAGAGGAGCTGGCTGACCTCAAACCATGGAATCAATAGAGTGTCTGGAATGAAGGGGATTTCTTATTGAATGACGTCATCGGAGAAGGTTCTCCAAGCAGGTGTCCTTGGGGTCGCCATGACGGACACACTGGTTTGCGAGGAAATTGATGCTAGGGATGGAAATTACTGTGTACAGGTCGCTTCTTAGGCGGAAATCATAGAGAAATGTAATCTTGGCCTAAAAAAGCCTCTTAAGAAAACCGTAGCCCATCTTCATGGTATTACAGATACAATATGCAGAGATTTCCGAGGGGGAAAGACAAGGTGCATACTTTCTAGGGACTAAGCAGATTGCAGATAAAGAAGTTACCTGCTGGTCATTGGCTAAAATGCCGCAGCCAATGAGGCTTTCGCCAAGTCGTTATTGAGAAAGACATTAGATTTCCAATTTGCCTTTGGAGGCGGGTATGTTCTTGGAGGCCTGGTTGAGAGATGCAGGCAGAAGTATCTAAACGTTAGCAGGTGATTAGCTAGGAAAACCCAGGCTGAGCCCTGAATAGGCTGGAGAGGAGAGAGAGGAAAGGGAGGAGGAGGCAGGCATGTTTTCACTAAATGACCCCTCTGTGATTCTGATATGCTCTCTGCTGCTCCCCACCTCCAGTCTAGAAAGAGCCACCACCAAACCAAATTATGCTAAAAACACAGGAATGTGAAAATGAGCCAAAAAAAAAAAAAAAAAAGAAGATGATGAAGAAGAAGCAGCTTCCTTGGCCAGGAGTAAAGATGAACTCAGTACTAACATTTTTAAGCCAGAGAACTAAATCCTAAGTCAGGACACCTGTCCTCTATCATCACATTGTTACTAACAGAATGGCATCTCAAACCCAATTTTGCATAGAGATGAAGTTCCCCTGCCACTCCTACTATGAGCAAGCAAATTGGAATCCCAGGAGGATTGTCACCCCTCCCCTCCCCTCCCCTCCTATCCTCGCCCCTCTCCTCTACACCCCTCCCCTCCCCTTCTCTCTCTTCCCCTGTACTCCCCTCCTCTCATCTCCCCTCCATTCCCCTCCCATCACCTCTACTCAACTCCCCTCCCTTCTATTCCCCTCCCCTCCCCTCACCTTTCCACACCTCTCTTCCCCTCCCCTATATGCACCTCCCCTCTCCTCCCCTTCCCTCCTCTTCCTTCCCTTCCATTCCACTCAACCTCCCCTCAAGGGCAGGCAGCCTGGCTGGCCACTCAGCTGGAACTGGGACGCAGGTCTCTCCAGCTCCTTCCTGCTTATGTAATTACCACCCTGCAAGCTCTTCTCAGAAACACACTGCAATGAGCCAGGACAGCGATTTTCCACCCATGCGCCTCAGTTTTCCAAACGTGCGATACCTGACTATTTAGTCAGGGGCACTGGCCTCTTTTCCCTTAGCGTGTCAAATAAAAAAGGGGACAACAGCCCACACAACAATAGCCATTTGGTGTGAATGAATCTAAAGTATACCTATTTTTTTGACAGACCGGCAGGAAAATGTCATATATTTTTTTTTTGGTGTGCTGCAGAATTTCAGTAATTAGTTTATGTGTGCCGGGAGATGAAAAGGGTTGGAAATCGCTGTGCTGGGATTATCTGTATTATCACCAGGAATAATAGCTATGTTATTTCCAAAGCTTTCACAAATGGTAAGTGGGTAAATAGGAGGATATGGGGAGCCTTGAAAATATGGATTTTTCAAGCAAGCATTTGGGCAGGCCCTACACAGAGAAATACAGCATTAAAATAATCGCAAGGAAGTGGCACAAGTATTTTTTTTTTTTAATTTCTAAAAGCAAAAAGAGAGAGTGAGAGAGAAAGAGAGAGAGAGAGAGAGAGAGAGAGAGAAACAATTATACATGATTACTTTCTTGGACCATAATGTTAACATTCCAAGTTCCTTGGGTACTTTCCTGGGACCATTTTTATTAAATCGGATTTGTGTTCACCTATGTTTTCTTATCCCAAACCTTTTAGAACATTTTAAGGATTGACAAAATATGCAATGGTACCCATATCTGAAAAACACTCCGGCAAATTTCAAGATCCTTTAATGGATAGGCAAGAAACAGTGTCAATTAATAAATTTAAGGGAATGCAGTCTGTATCTGTAAACCGTGTCCCCAGCTCTAACCAGAGAGAGGATGAAAATGGGATTGTGTGAATGGGATGAACACAACAGCGTTTAACTACTTCTTACTGATCCTTGGCCCAGGACCACTCTCACACCTTCTCTTCCCGCTTCACGCAGCTGATTCAGGGCGACCTACCACCTGTTCCTCTCTGCCAGGCATTCACTCAGAGAGCAGATGAGTAAATATCCCAGGTATTGATTATTTTGTTGTCAAAACCAAACTTTCTGGAAAGTTTCTGCCAGCCAGAGACAGCGAGTCTTGTGTGGTTAAGGACCGATTGAAATGCTATGGTTCTGTCCATAAATTCTATACATAAATTCAGAGGATGAGGTGTTTGGTGAATCATAGTCAAGTAGATTTGTAGGCAGTTATCGGGGTAATCGATGGCTCAGCATCTTCCTTGTGGCTGGGGGCGCTGCTGCTGAGACCAGACAGCCTCTCTGCGCTGCGAAAGCGAGGATGTGTGTGATTGTGCCAAGTGGCCAGAGCTCGGCTTCTGAGACGGATCTGATGGCGATGTTCTCAGGTTATCTAACCTTGCTGAACTTCAATCTCATCCTTGGAGAGGCAGAATCTCTTCCTGCTCCAATTTTCCTAAGGGGCGGAGGGAGGGGGGATTGGGGTGACTTCCTAAGCCATCTGAACTTCCATATCTCGGCTATCCTATGTAATAAAAGCCTAATATGGTGAGTGTCCAAACTTTTGTTGGACCTTTTGACCAATGCTATGGCATGCACTGACCACCAGGGGGAAGACGCTGTGACCAGTAGGTTACCTTGCTATTGGGGTCTAGTAGATTGGGACTGGGCGAGATGGGCTGGACATACCTTGGAGCTCTTCCACAGTACCTCCCCAGCTCCAATCATTCATGGGTGGGATCCCTCGGCCTGGCCTGTGCCCTCTCGCAATCTGGGACCCCTCAGGGGATGTTGGAGAACCGGTTTTGGCCTATCCTCACAGGCCAGGCTGAGGGACCCCACCAGTGCACAAGTCCATGCACCAGGCCTCTAGTTATGTTTAATGCTGCAGTGAACATAGGGGTGCATATATATTTTTTTCAAATAAGTGTTTCTGGGTTTCTTTTGAATATATACTCAGAAGTGGATCATTGGGTCATAAGGCACATCTATTTTTTAATATTCTGAGGGGACGCATACTGTTTTCCACAGTGGCTGAACCCATCTGCATCCCATCAACAGTTCACAAGAGTCCCCTTTTCTCCACATCCTCTCCAGCACTTGTTGTTTGTGGATTTATTGATGGCAGCCATTCTGACAGGTGTGAGGTGATTCCTTTTTGTAGTGTTAATTTGCATCTCTCTGATGATCAGTGATGTTGAGCATCTTGTCAGATGTCTCTTGGCCACCTGTGTCCTCTTTGGAGAAGTGCCTATTCAGGTGCTCTGCCCATTTTCCTAATTGCATTTTTTTGGGTTTATTTTGGTGTTGAGTGTAGGAGTTCTTTATAAATTTTGGATATTAACCCCTTCTCAGATGTATCGTTGCCAAATATGTTCTCCCATTTAGTAGGTTGTCTCTTTGGTCTGTTGATGGTTTCTTTTGCTGAGCAAAAACAGTTTAGTGTGTTATAATCCCATTTGCTTATTTTTTTCTTATGTTTCCTTTGCCCAAGGAAAGAGATCAGAAGAAATATTGCTATGACAAATGTCAGAGATGTCACTGTCCATGTGTTCTTCTAGGGTTTTTATGGTTCTAAGTGTTATGTTTAATATTTTAATGTATTTTGAGTTTTTTCTTGGATATGGTTTAAGAAGGTGGTCTAGTTTTCTTCTTTTGCAAGTATTGGTCCAATTGTTCCAGAATCATTTGTTGAATAGACGGACTTTATCCCAATTGTATGTTTCTGCCTCCTTTGTCAAATACTAATTGACCATATTGGTGTGGGTTTATTTCTGGGCTCTCTGTTCTGTTCTGCTGATCTGCATGTCTGCTTTTATGCCAGTGCCCTGCAGTTGTGATCTGAGAATGTAAGTTTGAACATGGTCTGGCTTATATCTGGGAAACATTGTTTTGGATATGGTTAAGACTAGAGTTTGGAGGCCATATAGGAAGACAGCTGGGAGGCTGTGGTTTGGTCCAGGATGTAAACCGTTGAGGCAATGAGTGAGGATAAGATTTTGGATATACCTTGAAGGTAGAGCTGGCAGAATTTGCGATGGATAGGGCATGAAATGTGAAGAACAACGTCAACAAAAATACATCAGACAACCCCAGGATTTTGGCTGGGGCAACTTGAAAGATTTTATTGCCATTTACTGAAGTTTGGAAGATAGTCGAAAGAGTGCACGTGGGGAGGCCAGGACTCCAGCTTGGGCACCAATTAGACAAGCAAGTAGAGCGAGCAGTTCAGCGGAGTGGGCTATGCTGGCAGTCATGGCATGAGATTGGTGTAAGTATGTCAAGCAAGTGTTCTGTGAACAAGATGATAGTGTATGTGGAAATTCTACAACAACGATAAATATCAGAAATTGTTTTGTTTTTTTTTTGTTTTGTTTGTTTGTTTGTTTGTTTGTTTTGTCTTGTGGCTATACCCCTTTCTTATGAGAGCAAAGTGGTTTGTATAGACCAGTGGTCGGCAAACTGCGGCTTGAGAGCCACATACAGCTCTTTGTCCCCTTGAGTTTTTAGCAAAGGCCAGCTTAGGAGTACCCTAATTAAGTTAATAACAATGTACCTACCTATATAGTTTAAGATTTAAAAATTTGGCTCTCAAAAGAAATTTCAATCATTGTACTGTTGATATTTGGCTCTGTTGACTAATGAGTTTGCCAACCACTGGTGTAGACAATAGTGTGTATCATGGTCTCTTCCCAAATTCCACAAAGATCACAACTTGGTCTAAAATGCTCACACTGACTGGCCAGCTCTGTGGTTGAGGGTTGACCTGTGAACTAGAAGGTTGCAATTTGATTCCCCAGTCAGGGCACACACCTGGATTGCTGGTTCGATCCCCAGTAGGGGGCGTGCAGGAGGTAGCCGATCAAGGATGCTTCTCATCGCTGATGGTTTACATCTCTCTCCCTCTCCCTTCCTCTCTGAAATCAATAAAAACATATTAAAATATAAAAATTAAAATAAATAAATTGCCCACTGGTTTTTATATATAAAAAATAGATATTTCAGAAGGGACCATGCACTTTACTCTATACTAATTAACCTGTGCCTGAAGGTCAAAAGTCAAAGCCCTGGGCTTATGCATAAAAATGAGCACCTCATTCACACCCTAGGGGAGAGTCACACTTTCATATCTGTGGTAGAGCCACTAAGAAAAATCTGAAAAATATCAGTGGAATTGGTTTACTCTTTGGCTCTTAGTCATTACTGAAATTGTCTCATCCTTTAACAGAACAGAAATCAGTTATTGTCAGTATTTGGTATAAGTGTTGGTTCAAGTTTCTGGTTTTATTCTCGAGTTACATTTCTATATTACTGTACAGGAGCAATGAATTGAAAGTCACAAAACCTAGGTGTGTGTGTTGGTTCAGTGTGACCTTTCAGTGCCAGTGGTCTGGGTCAGATAAAACCTGATGTTACCTATCCCTTAGTGCTTTTGAAAGAAATAGTAAAATACATGCATAGAACCCTCATAAAAAACAAAAGTTGTTTTATTCTCTTTTACTCCTTCTTCCTTGCTCCTCTCTCTCCTGCTCAAGTAAAATCCTGCTCTAGGTAAATAAAAGAGAGAGTGGTCAGTTAACGGAATTGAAAAAAAAAATGTAATGAATGGCATTTTCTGAAAAATCTCCATTTCACTTAAAGAGCAATTCTAAGAAAACAAACAAACATGGCATTTTGGCAGGAAACAAATCCAAAATAAGACAGAGGGAAAGCACTAGAAAAAAAAAAGAATGTTCTAGCTCGGGGCAGATCGACTGAAGAGACCTTTTCTACCCGATGTCTAGGATCAGGCTAAGCATTGTCATTGCCCTTTAAGTAAGGCATGTAAAGATACATGTGGGGTCGTTTTGGTTCTGCCTGGAGATCTGGGAAATGAAAGGGGCACATATATTCCATCACTGCAGACAAACTGCTGTTGGGAATTCTGAACACCAGGACAGGTCCAGGTCTGGCATGGAGCAAGAGAAGACATATGTCACACATCTTTCCTTAGGGGCTGCCGCTGAGGCTGAGGCAGACACAGCCATCCCCACAGGGCAGAGGCTGACAGCTCTTTGTCCTTGAGCACTGTGCAATTAAAGAGTTCCTTAGTGTCTTCTCCCTGGCTGGCCCTGGGCTCTCCTGGGTCCTGGCACTCCACCTGAAGTGCTGGTGACAGGACAATGAACTTCACAGTAGGGGCAAGAGGTGTCATTGAACTTCCGCCAGGAGAAAAATGCTACTTTTCCTTAGCTAGGACTCACTGCACCAGGGAATGCAGATTATTAAACATAATAATAATAATAATAATAATAATAATAATAATTTAGAGGGTGCTAGCCCCTTATCTCAGGTCTGCTATTGGGTGGAAGTTTATTCTAAAAACATCCGACTTCATTTTCCACCTGAAAAAACATAAAATATCTGAAAGGTGGCTCTTTTTGCCCATGGCTAGAGAATTAAATATTTTTTTGATTTGGAGGAAATATAACACTGCTTCCATTGTATTTTTAAAAATATATTTTATTGATATTTTACAGAGAGGAAGGGAGAGAGATAGAGAGCTAGAAATGTCTATGAGAGAGAAACATCGACCAGCTGCCTCCTGCACACCCCCGAATGGGGATGTGCCTGCAACCAATGTACATGCCCTTGACTGGAATCGAACCCGGGACCTTTCAGTCCGCAGACCACTGAGCTAAACCAGTTTCAGCCCCTTGTATTTTTAATCATTTTCCCCCTGAATTTAACTATTTTTGAACTTATGTCTTATCTGTTATTTAATCAGCATTCTAAGTGACTGACTTTCAAGGTCAACATTCACTTTTATGTATTTATATTCAACTGGGTTGTTCAGGTGACATGAGATACTTTATTTCTTTTAGGAATTTTTTTTGGCCAAGAGTCAGTGAACTTGAACTTCAAAAGGTCTTATTCTTATTCAGAATTGTTTAAAAGTACAAAGTTTAATGATTAAAAAAAAAAAGGCCCGACTAAAATTATACTTGCAGGATTAATAGAAGGAATAATTAGCTTTGTCACCAAGCTGCTTATTACCATATCAACACCAGGGCCATGAAAGTATATAAATGCATTATCTGAGCGTTACATGCAATCTTGGGGAATGTATTTCCAAAGAACCAGCACGGGGGTGGGTATACAGAGCAATTTCCCCAGCCCAGGGTCTGTGGGTCTACTAGAACATCTTAAGAAAAAATAATAATTTCCTTCCCTGCTGCCCTTGAGCGACAATGCTGATGAAAAATAAAGTCATAGATAATTCTGGCTGACAATGGAAGCATCCTCTCCCCATCATGCCGGTTATTAACAGGTGTCAATCACAGGTAGAAATCTAGTCAAATATCAATGCAATTCCCTTGGAAATCATAGGTCTAATATCATCTATGAAGGATCAGCCCCCCCCCCCCCAAAAAAAAAGCCCAAATGAAAAGGAAACCCTTCTCTGGCACTGTGTTATGGGGCCCCTATTTGCCTAGGAAAGAAAAGCCATCTACCTGTGTTCACTGCCTCCCTGCGTTTCACAGGAACCCCAGATGGACAGGGGATGAACAAATCATCCCAGTGAAACACTTCCCTCCTGGGTGTGAAATGGGCACTGGCTGTGTCAGGGGAACTGTTGGAACCAATGGGATGAATGAGAGTGATATCCCAGGAAGGACGACTTGCAATAACTAGCTTTGGGGAAACAGGCCACGTGAGTTCTTAAAAAAAAATAAAAAATATATATATAGTATGCATATGTACATATATACATACATGCATATATACATATGTATATATATTTTATATACATATATACATACATGCATATATACATATGCATATATATTTTATACACACACACACACATATATATATATATATATATATATATATATATATATATATATGTAGGTATTTATTTTGTGGAAGAGCCACACTCAAGGGGCCAAAGAGCCGCATGTGGCTCGCAAACCACAGTTTGCCGACCACGGGACTAGAGCCAGGTTTTCCAGCTTTAGCATCATTGACATTTTGGATTGAATAACTCCTGAGAGGCGTGGGTTATCATGTGGATTTTAGGATGAATAACCTCACTGGCCTCTCCTCACGAGATGCCAGCAGCACCCCCCACCCACCAGGGCCGTGCCAATCAAAGCTGTGTGGAGGCCTTTCCAAAGGGCCCATGGAGAGCGAACCTGACCTTGGCTGGACACTGCTGGGCTGGAGGATTCGTGTTAAGTCACATGCGTTCTACTTGCTTTCTGTTCCTGCCTCACTTTCCTTAGTTATGAAATACAAGGGTTGGGTGACATCGATTCCAATTTAGCTCCCCACTCTCAAATACCACGACCCGCCCCCCTTTCTGGGTCTGATTTGCTAGCTAGCCCTCAGCAGTGCTTCCTGGTGGTGCCAACTCATGAATGTGTCTGGAGTGGTGCCCAAGAGGTCAGTTTACCAGACACACTAAACACAAAACCCTTTTGGAACTAAGAGTTGACTGGCGAACGCAGAAGGGAAATTTCGTGAGCTCCAGAGGCAAGTTAACCCAGGCAAGGGCGGGGGCAGCGGCCAGGAGGTCAGGGAGAAGAGCGGGTGCATCATAGGATGGTCGCACAGCAGTCAGCCCAGGGGAGAGTCTTCATGAGGCCTCACGGCTGGCCAAGGCCTACAGCAGTAAAAGCACCAGACTTCCCGCCCACAGAGACACGCGTGCCAGCAACACCTGGTGAGATATACCCTCCTCCGTCCAGTGTGAGCGATAGGATAGGTTTCACTGTGTATTTAACAGATATTTTTTTAAAAGGTCATGTTGTCTTTGTTTTTTTTAAATATATTTTATTGATATTTTACAGAGAGGAAGGGAGAGAGAGAGAGAGAGCTAGAAACGTCGATGAGAGAGAAATGTCGACCAGCTGCCTCTTGCACACCCCCCACTGGGGATGTGCCCACAACCAAGGTACATGCCCCTGACCGGAATCGAACCCGGGACCCTTCAGTCCGCAGACCGATGCTCTACCACTGAGCCAAACCGGTTTCGGCCAGATATTTTTTATATCTTACAGAGTGTTCTTTTTGATAACATGGGAGATATGCAGATTAATTAAATGCGGTCTTTATCTCAAAGGGACTTACAAGCTAGCAATATACTTGTGTACAGCCCATAGAAGAGAGCAATAGTGACCTGAGAAAGGCTGAGGGAGGCTTGTGGGGGGCCTCCTTATGGAAGAGGGGCCACATGTGTGAAGTGCCCTCGATGCCAGCATACCAATGTCTCCATTGTATCCCAGTGGGACGCTCCGATGCAGAGCATTCTCAGCCAGTGGCCACCACGGCTTTCCTCTCATGATGAATTCTTAGACTAACAATCTGGCAACAGCCCACCACATGAATGTGTAGCCATGAAATGTGTTTAATTCTGCGTGACTTACCCCATAACTTCGTAATGTATGGACACCTCGAAAAATAACACCTTTCGAAGGATAAACCCTGGAAACAGAGTTGCATAATAATTCGCAGAAAAACATACCTTTTAGCTCACACTGAAAAAAAAATTTTTTTAAATATATTTTATTGATTCTTTACAGAGTGGAAGGGAGAGGGAAAGAGAGCTAGAAACATTGGTGAAACATCCAATGTACATGCCCTTGACCGGAATAGAACCTGGGACCTTTCAGTCCGCAGACCAACACTCTATCCACTGATAGAGTGGTTTTGGCCAAACTGGTTTTGGCTTACAAAAAAAAATTTGACACTGACCAGCCAAATTCATAGCAGCCTTTTCTCTGAAATTAAAAAAAAAAAAAAGTTTCTTCTGGAAGTCTTATTTCTTTGTGAATACTCTTCTGTCTTGTTCTGAAATGTACCCTAGGCTGCCATAAACAAGAATGATCTAGCTGCTGGGCTTTTGTGCGCCCTGAACCTTCCCTTTAACAGTCTTGATGAGCGAGCGGTGAGCGCTGCATACCAATAGCCCCTCCACGCCCGCAAAGGAGGCAGGCAGCCCGCCCCACGCCATCTGTGGGCACAGGGAGATTTGTGGCATGCCTCCCCGAGCCGAGGCAAGCCTCCCTCTGTCTCGCGTGCGGCGAGAATCAGAATAAAAAATAAATTAGGACAAGTAGGCAAACATTAAAATGAGTTGTTACAGAACGTTTTGTGTAGATTCTGATCTCCAGTGTCAAGAGAGCATCATTCTGCTATAAAGGCATATTTTTTTTCACCCTTTCTTGAAAGCACTTCCTGGCAGGCGAGCATAAGTAAGCAGCCAGGGAAAGGAATGATAAGATGAGAATGGAAACTGAGTCACCGAGGATCTTTATTATCATCTAAACAGTGCACCGGTGACTAGGATGAGGGAACGGTGAGTGATCACAGTGAAGGGAAGTTTCCATATCGGGCTGCTGTCTCGCTCATGTCACAGAAAGCCCGGCCCGGCGGGGCTGACAGGCTGTCTGTATGAATGCTTGAGGGCCAGAAATGTTTATTTGCGACGAGACGTCCCTTTTTTGCAGCCTGTGTCGGGAGCTTCTGGAGCTCAGACAAAGACAGCGACAGCGATGGCTTCATAAATCAGTGGAGGGCAACGTGGTCCGTTTGAAAAGCATCCTCTTGGGTTCGTCTAGGAAGTTTTAAAGGGCTCGCTTTCTCCCTTTCATCAGAGAGCAACAGCTTTCAATGAACATGGCTACCCCCTAGAAGACAGGCAAGCGCAAGCCTTGAATCCTTGTGGGCGCTGCTTACCGATTTACCTGTGGGCTCCTTGGCATTGCTGGCCTGAATAGAGAGCCATTTGCATACTACTGGCACTCCAGAGTGGTTATAGTTCTGCCATGGGCCAGGCGGGCAAGCTTCCTCTTTTTTATTTATTTTTTATTTTTTTTAAATTAATTTGTATTGATTATGGTATCACATAATTGTCCTTATCCCCCCATTCCCATCCCAAACCCCTCCCTACATATTCCCCTACCCCCCTATTGTCCATGGTGCATGCCCATAAGTCCTTTGGTTGATCTCTTCCCCTTACCCCCACCCTCCCCTACTTTCCCTCTGAGGTTTGAGAGTCTGATCGCTGCTTCTCTTTCTCTGGGTCTATTTTTGTTCACCAGTCTATGTTGTTCATTATTTCCTCTAGATGTGTGAGGTCATGTGATCCAAGAAATACCCTTGTGAGAACCTAAACTGCGATAAGCCTTAATGGTTATCCTGAAAGCTTCCTCTTGATGGAGAAAAGAGGGCTGGCCTGAAGCCAGGGTGTGTCCTCCATCTTGACCCAGGTACCATTCATCCAGAGTCTCTGGTCTTATCTCCCGCCATTTCCAAAGGAGGAGGCCTAAGACTAATATATTCCCAAGGAGCTGATGACCTACTGTGCTTTCTCTTTGGGGCTGTCAAGGAGAGCCTATCTCTTCCCCTAGTGCAGTGGGGTGGTCTGTGGTCTCTTTTTCAGTGAGCCAGGGCAGGTGAAGGGAGACTCAGGGGCAACAGAGGACAAGGATGGCAAGAGAGGGCAAGGATGAGGGACGTGGAAGGCATGGAGCACTTCCGAAGCAGCATCACGCATTTGTATTTATGTTTACGTCGTGCACATTTGCTTGATATTTTTGTCGCCTCTGTCCCCATCCCAAGCAGCTGACTTTGACATGTGCCCCATTGTCTGATTTCGGATATGTCGTTTGTGCTTGCATTTGCTTTTGCGGGTTGCTATTTGAAGTCTCATTAGTTGCTTCCGCATCCCGGCTTTACCATCATCCCATTTGCCATCTGGAGGGAGCACATTTCTGTAAGCACTGCCGCCCCATCCACACAATTAGGCCGCTCCTTACGCTGCTGGGGGTTCGTTACTTCTTTAGAAAACAAGGATGTGATGTGCATAAGCGCTTTAGCTCTGACGTGACCGTCTAAGCCTTAGACGAGTTGAGACTATTTTCAGTGGCCCTCATCCTTTCCTGCAGAAAGCCTGTGTTCTGGATCTGCAATGGCGTTCAATGGGATGGGCCAGAGTGTTCTAGAAACCGGCCAACCTAGTAGGCAGATGAGCACACGTGGCAATAATGCCCAACTGCATGATCCACAGAACTGCTTTTTCTCCAGTGATCTTTTCTTGTCTGAAGTACATTGGTAAAAAAATCATCATTATTTTGGTTTAAGAGCGCTATTATAATGCTATTATAATATATAATGCTATTTAGCAATTAGAAATGGAAACAACCGTTAGCATGGGAATGAGGCATGGAAAATATTAACAATAGTTCAGTAGGCCAGACCCACAGGAGAGCTAGATAAAATATTATGTTACTTAAAAATCCTACTTTTTAAGTAAAACTACTTTCTATTTATGGTCCAATATGCCAGTTGTCCTGGCAGAGAAACAAAACAAGAGCAGAAAAACCTTCAAATCCTCTCTGGTTCTTTCTTCTTTTGGGTCTACAAAATCAAATGTGTCATCAAGTCTTACTATTTTCATTCCGAGTATGTCGTGGCACATTCATATGTTTTCCAATTTAGACCAGTTTCTGAGTTTTGACAGGCATCTCTTAGGAGATCTCTTTACCTTTGGTTTCTGTTCATTTCAATCCATCTGCCTCCTGACAGGAAACGATATCTCTGACATGCATGTATCATCGACGATTATATATATTCTTACACTTTTTACACCTCCTGAACTCGGAAATCCCTTCTGTGTACTGTTCAATTTAATAAATCCTATTTACACTCCCAGACCTCTTCAATAAAGCTCTTTCTGCCTTTAATTTTGTACTTCTAGTCAGCACCACAGTTACATAATTGCTTTTATTATTTAAAATATGTATTTCCCTATATTTTAGCTCCAGGTATTTTTTAAATTATTTCACCAAGCAGCAAGTTAATTAACACACATGTAGTAGGAGGACATCAAACTTCTGATTGTCTTCCAGGAATACCTATTAAACCATTCAGTTTAAGTATATATAAAAATATTCCTAATGTGCCTAATAGCCATAATTTATTCAAAATTGTTTTTGGACAATTCATGTTTTTGTTTTATAATTCATCTCAGGTTAGCTGGCATTAATGATGGAATTCTGACTGAGAGTAACCTTTATAGGGAAATTATGTCCACAGTTCCTGATTTGATTTAGGCTTTTAATATTTTTTTCTATAGCTTTTTGTGAACCATGATCCATTTAATTAAAATCCACTTTTACATAAAAATAACCCAACAATCTAAAGAAAAGTGAAATGCCACATTCTCCCACCCTCTCCCTTGAGCTCTGATTTCTTCTTGAAACATTTGATAAAGGCATTTATGGGGCCTTTTCACTAGAAATAAAATTTAGCACCAGCTGAGTCAGAATCAAGATTAGTTCAGATCTTGGACATATTTTAATTCAGATGATTTCTTTTTCATCTTAGAAGAACTTTAAGTGCATGTTTTAATTACCATAGGCATCTAGAGTGTATACTTCCCAAAGTATAGAGAGACAGAATGCCAGGCCACAACCAAATGGACTCGTGGTTGGCAAACTGTGGTTCGTGAGCCACATGAGGCTCTTTGGCCCCTTGAGTGTGGCTCTTCCACAAAATACCGCGGCCTGGGAGAGTCTGGTCTGAAGAGGTGGCATTAGAAGAAGTTTAAGTTTAAAAAACGTGGCTCTCAAAAGAAACTTCAATCGCCGTACTGTTGATAATTTGGTCCTGTTGACTAATGAGTTTGCCAACCCCCGGAATGGACAAATGCCCAAGAAACTGAAAAGTGTTGCTAAAGAACTGGTTTTAGGAAAATGCCCCATTGCTAGGATCCTGTAAGGTTAGGGAAAGTTTACATTAAGTATCAACTCACTTGGATGCTTAAGTGAATCAGACTGTGAACTCCTTGAGGTCTGTGGTTCTCACACAGCCCTGGCTCTGGGTCTAACAAGGAAAAGGGAAGGAATGGAGGATG
Source organism: Vespertilio murinus (assembly GCA_963924515.1). Lineage (NCBI taxonomy): Eukaryota > Metazoa > Chordata > Mammalia > Chiroptera > Vespertilionidae > Vespertilio > Vespertilio murinus. The sequence continues at coordinate 19,487,291 of OZ004720.1, read as the reverse complement.
TTTTTCAGCACCTCAGACAGCTCCCGCTGCCTGCCTGCCTGCCTGCCTGCCTGCCTGCCTGCCTGCCTGCCTACCTGCCTGCCATGGCAAAAGCTTCATCCACAGATTGCTGATTTCCCTTCTCTCTCCCCGAATAGCATTGTGCCTTCTGGCAAGAGGCGGTGTGTTGCATCCATCAGCAGGATCTCACCTGTGGACATGCGAGGCTTCTGCTTTTGGCCCCGCTGGGCTGTGACTGATCCGGAGACCGAGCAGCACAAGTTGCTAATTGTCTCAGCCTGTAACTCTTTTGAATGGTGTAAACGATTCAAAGGGAAGGAAAAACAACTATTATATCTCTTTCTTGGAGGGAAAAAAAGAGAAACTTGCACTGCAAAAGGCTTCTTAGCTTCATTAGTGTCCCATTAACCTCTAGCTAGACAAACAGCTAGGCTGGAGGTGATTTTATAACAGGGGGAAAGAGAGAAACATTTTTTTTTAAAGAACTTAGAAATAACCCCGGCCTAGGTAACATTTCCCAGCTACCCCGAGTGAACATTTGGATAGACACCAGCAACTGGGCTCACGTTAATGCCAGCCCGGTGCTGGAGCACAGCCAGGACCCTGGCTGTTTCCAAGGGCTGTAGGTAATAGAAAGCGAGGAGATTCATTGATTGGGACAGAATGTAATTCATTTGAACACAACAACACCTGAAGCCTTGCAAAGGAACACTGCGTGATGCAGTACAAGCTTTAAAAATTATGCTCTATTGTATGAAGGAAAGGCCTTTTCACCTTAAATTGTTTTTCTCTGTCACATTTTGGTTTATTTGAAACCACACCTCTCCGCCCCGCTATCCCTTCTTTGATCTCCGCTCTAACAAAAAAGGCTGCTGCAAATTTAGAAGTTGAGTGGAAAGCATTGTTCAAGCTATTAGTCTTGAGGTTTCCTGGCATGCAGAGGTCAAGTTTTTAGTTGGAGACACATCTTAGATTTTGTTCCTGACTCAACCTCGAAATATAGTGTGGATTTTGGTGGCTCTGTTTTTCCTTATATAAAAAGAGAACCCTTTAAGATTTTTAGCTACTCTGTGTGAAAAATAATTGATGCATAAAGTTTGATCAAAGTGGAATAAGTAACAAAATTGTGATTTCAAGGACCTACCCCATTTCCCCCAAAATAAGACAGTGTCTTATATTGATGTTTGCTCCCAAAGATGTGCTAGGTCTTGTTTTCAGAGGATGTCTTATTTTCCCATGAAGAAGACTACGGTACACAGTTATTGCTAAATGAAAATAAAGGAAATTTATTACCTGTATACGGTACGGTAGTACAGTAGTTGTCAACACAAACCAGACAAACTGTGAATCCTACAGTATCAAGAATTTACTCATTTATTCAATGACAATCATGTCATCATCTTCTGGAACATCATCATCATAATCCAATTCCTGAATTTCCTGGTGAATTTCTTGTGGCTCCATTTCTTTCAGAATCAGTGGACCAAATCTCTCATGTTTAGCAATAGCACTGTCCTTAAATGAGTACTTCTTGTCAAGGTAGCCTGCTCGCAGTGCATTTGCAATGCAACTGTCAGTGATTTTTCTCCCATGAATTCTTCACCCAAGTCACAACTTGTTGCAGTTTAGGTTTCACAAAGTTTCCACGCTGATTTCTCTCCATTCACACAGCAGTGAGGTCAGGACTCCTAGTTATGTCACTGGTTGCTAGATGCCAGTCCGGGCGGCCCTAGCGACCAGTGTAGGGTAAATTAATTTTCATTCTGAGACAGAGCCTGGGGGCCTTATTTTGGGGGGGATGCCTTATATTTCACTCAGAAGGAAACATGTAAGTAGGTCACAATTTCCTGTTGGGAAAACAATGCATTATGTGATAGAATACTTCGGGATCTCTGCATACAGAGTTGAGATTTGTGCCAAATACCAGCAACCAGATGAAGGAATACTTGCCCAAACCGGCAGCACTAAGGTAAAGACTCTAATGGTATCTCCCGGCACTCTCTTTATGTTCATGTTTTCATAAAGTTTTCTTCCCAAACTCAAACATCTGCTAGATCCATGCTTCAGGACCCTGCTGTTACTAACTCATTTCCAGAATCTCAAGAGAACTTTAAGGCAGGTGTTGGATGTGTAAGTGTATAGTTCATTCCAGACATTGATTCCCTAATAAGTTGTCTTTGGGTGCTCTCTTGCTCTCTCCCGCTATTTGAGTAAACACAAAATCATCCTTAGTTCTGGTGATTTGAGCATTCATCCAAACTCTCGCTTCATGACAGAAGTAGAAGAACATTGACTACTAACAAGATGAACAGTTCCAAAAAGGCTTCTCAGAAACTTGCATTTGTAGAAGCATCAACCATGCCATGTGGCTAACCATGAGAGTGGTTCGCAAAGGGACTGGCAAGGTGGCCTTGGACTCTTTGGGGGAATTACCATGGCTGGTAGAGTTGAAAATGACATCTGGGCATTTGCCCTCAGTTTTGTGCAATTTTATTCTGGTTAACCTTGCATCCTAAACCTTGTCTGGTTAATTTGGCCAATAAGCAAACCAACTTTAGCCAAATGCATCCATTGTTGTCTGGGTGTTTTGCGCTAAATGCTTCCCTGTGACCTACCTTTTGACTGAAAGAAGTATTGCTCCTCTGGTTAAAGAAACTGTGGTCTGAAAGGCAAAGAAATTAGCAGCTCTCCTCACTCCCAGGACAGGAAGGTAATTATAGCTCCACCTGTATCTATTCAGAAACAGCCTCAGACCCAGATAGGTGGAATAACGTTATCAAAATAATGCAATTATTTAAACACACCAGGGCTCTTAACATTTACTAGCAGAAATGAAGACCACATGGCCATGCAGGCACTGAATTCATATACCTATATTCTTGACTTGGATTAAATTTTGTATTTCCTATAAGAGAAAAATTAATACGTATTTGTCTCCCTATGTTTTTTTGTTTTGTTTTTATGTTTTTTTTAAAATTGTCTGGAGTTAATGCAGAGATGACATTTGTGATATGAATCCTTCTTTTACCACCACATTCAAGAATATAAATGTCTGGCCCAGTCAGTGTGGCTCAGTGCTTGAGTGTTAACCTATGAACCCAGATGAACCAGGAGGTCACGGTTCAATTCCCAGTCACGGTACGTGGCAGGATTGCAGGCTCGATCCCCAGTGTGGAGCTTGCAGGAAGCAACCAATCAATGATTCTCATCATTGATGTTTCTATCTCTCCCCCTCCCTTCCTCTCTGAAATCAATAAGAATATTATTTTTTGTTTCTCCTCATCCTGTGGTGTTATGGCCTCAGGGACCTCTCCTTTTCATGGTTATCACAGTTCACTTATAATTTTTAGATTTTGTTAAAGAAAAAAATTATACCAAGTGCTTATAAAAAAGGAAGCCTTTATTTAAGTTGATTGCATTGGGGTCCAGACTTCTGCAATAAGAGAATGAGACCTAACTCCACTCTGTACACAATGGGGCCAAGTGGGGACTCATGGCCAGTGAGCAGGTGAGGGAGCCAAAGGAAGATTTCTAAGAGGCACTCGGTTGGGTGTCAAGGTTAGAGGAGGAGGAGATATCAAGATGGAGGGATTGCCCACAAACCAGCTTAGCAGGGAGCTTTGCTAAACTGGCATCAGTGGGACCAGGAGAGGGGCCATCCCGGAGACCTTGTGCAAATGAGGGCTCGGAGGAGCTAGGCCAAAGTTTGCTTAAGGAGGGCGTTCTCGCCAGTTCAGATGGCTGATCTTTGATAACTCTTGTATCCTCCCCTAGCATGGAAGCTCCTTGAGGACAGAGACCTGTCCACTTTGGCTTGTCATTGTATGCCCACCCCCCGGAGCAGTGCCCGGCAGAGGACACATGCTCAGTAAACATCTGTTCATTAAATCACAGAAAGTGGTGTGGGACAGGGGGCCTTAAAGAACAGTTTCTAGCACATGATTCCTTCGGCTTCGACTACCTTCCTTGGTGCCTCTCTTTTTCGAGCTGCAGGGATTCTAGTAGGCTGGCTGAGGTCTCCCTTCTCCACAAAGCCCCTTCTGCATGCTTTCCTTGCAATCATATCCCTTTTTTTCCTGAACTGGAATATGTCGTTTTTGTCTGTTTCATATATTAGGCATGCAGTGGCATTTCCCCTCATTTCTTTATATATATAATTGATTTTTTACAGAGAGAGAGAGAGGGATAGAGAGCTAGAAACATCGACGAGAGAGAATTATCGATCAGCTGCCTACTGCACACCCTCCACTGGACATGTGCCAGCAATCAAAGCACATGCCCTTGACCGGAATCGAACCTGGGACACCCCAGTCCGCAGGTCGACGCTCTGTCTAGTGAGCCAAACTGGTTTTGGCTTCCCTCATTTCTTGATAAATGTAGCTGTGTCACTCCCACACCGCTTTAGAGAGTAAGACCCTGGTCAGGGATGTTCGGTTTGCCTTCAGCACAGAGAATGCTGCCATCACCTGGCGGAGCTCTGTCACTGCCTCCAAACCATTGAGTAAGTCCATTAATTCTTATCATTCATGCTTAGCCGTGAAGGAGTTTGTAATTATTAAGGAGCATAGAGTAAATACTTGTCATTTTACTTATAATGTAATGAACTGCCATGGCCAGTGGGTTCAGTGGTTAGAATGTCAGCCCATCCACTGAAAGGGTTTTCTAGGTTTGACTCTAGGTTAAGGGCACGCTCCTTGGTTGCATGTTCCTGCTCCCCAGCCCCTGTCAGGGCATGTGTGTGGGTAGGGGGTGAGGCAACCAATTGATGTGTCTCTCTCACATCTGTGTATCAATATTTCTCTCCCTTTCTCTCCCCGTCCTCCCTCCCTTCCTTCTACTCTATGTAAAAACAATGAACAAAAAATCCTCCGGTGAGGATTAACAAAAATATAATAATGTGATGACACTAGCCAAAATCTGGAAACAGCCCAAGTGGGCATCAGTAGATGGGTGGGCAAAAAAGCTGTGGTACATTTGCACAATAAAACGCTACATAATTGTCAGAAAGAATCTCTTACCCTCTGTGACAGTATGGATGGATCTGGAGAGTATCATGCTAAGTGAAATAAGCCAGACAGAGAAAGATAAGTGCCATATGATTTCAGTTGTATGCGGAGTCTAATAAACAGGAACAAAATCGCGCCAGAGGCATGGATACATGGATCAGACCGATGGATATCAAAGGGGAAAGGTATGGGAGGACTGAATTAAAAAAAAAAAAAGGTGAAGAGATTAGCCAAATAGCATGTATGCATAGCATAGCATAGCCATGGACACAGACAATAGTATGAAGGCCTGAGGGGGGTGGGGAGCGAGGTGGAGGCAGGGTCTGGGTAGAGGTGGGTAAAGTGTGTGTGGAGGGGATAGAAGACATCTGTAATAGTATCAATGTGTGAAAAAGACTAATATAACTTACCTATCTAGGTAAGATAAAGTTTCTTCAAAGAAATCACCTTGGGAGAGATAATAGCACTGTTGCTAAAATATATTCAGCGCTCAGGATGTACCCAGAATTCCTCTTGTGACACAACGTATGCCCATTTGACAAGTCTCCAGATGCTCTCTATGTGTCTGTACTGGTCACTTAGTAGCAATGACCTCAATACACACTTGGTCCTCTGGACTTATATGATCGGAACACGGGTCTCCGGATATTTTTTATTTTTATTTTTTTGGCACTTGTCCTTCCAAATTTAATTGCTTTAGATCCAACAGTTCTTTATAGTGGGTCAAATCATTCCATTACATCGCGATACATTTGGCAACCGGCGTCTATCAGCAAGTTCCCCCGGAAACCACATTACTTAATATGAGCCTTCCTATGGGAACTCCTAGAGATAGTTTTATTGCTGTGATGGATGATTGATATCACTTGCTTTGAAATTTTTCTGCTATAAAATTATAGTAGCTCTGCTCTGTACTGTAGAACATGGGGACTTGATCGCCCATTATCCCAGCTTTTTATGAGAATTGCCAACTACACCCTTCACTCAAATGATGGCCCAAGTTCTAGATCATCCTGGGTTGGCAACACAGGCCACCTGCATCCCAGGCATTTGCCAGACACAGATATTGTGGGTTTTGTTTTTTTCTAGTGTTCCACTTACATTAAAAGTTCAATTGCTGTGAGTTATTTATCCAGGTTATAGAATTAATCTATCATTTGAGTTAAAGTAAGACAATGCATATATTAGCTTGTAATCAAATTATTTTTATTGTCATTCCCTTGGCATTATTCCCTAAATTAGTGGTCGGCAAACTGTGGCTCGCGAGCCACATGCAGCTCTTGGCCCCTTGAGTGTGGCTCTTCCACAAAATGCAACGGCCTGGGCAAGTCTATGTTGAAGAAGTGGCTTTAGAAGAAGTTTAAGTTTAAAAAATTTGGCTCTCAAAAACATATCAATCGTTGTACTGTTGATATTTGGCTCTGTGGACTAATGAACTTGCCGACCAATGACGGAAATCATTATAGGCCATCAGCAAAAGGAACAATAAAGTTGTTTTCTGTCGAGGTAGAAACAGTAAGGAAAGTGTCTGGTGTAACTGGGTGGCCAGGAGCTCCCTGTTTTCAAGGTCATGGGGTGCATCCTACCACCTCGTGGGCACATCCTTCCATTCAGGGACACTGGTATCTTGCCCGCTGGAAGGAAGGGGAGGTTGTGGCATATGGAAATGAGGTAGTGAGCTCAAGTAACCAAGAAAGAAGCAAAGATGGCTCTCCATGTCAGGTCACCTGACTTCAGCGTCTGTGCTCTTAACAGTTGAGGAGAAACCACAGAGTTTTCCTATAGGTTTCCCTTCTGAGAAACATGTTTTCTTTTTGTTTGTTTGTTTTATTTTTTGTTTTGTTTTGTTGTTGTTTTTTTCCCTGAGAAATGGGCTCCCTTTTACTTTACCAACTTCTGGCCTACAGTAAGAGCACTTTTTTTTCCCCTTTGGTAGATAGTAGAGTCAAATTTGCCTCCACTGTTCACACTCATATAACATTCTGTGGAGTTGTATTTTATTTCTCACCCTGCTCTTCTCTGCACACATACCTTCTCATGTGCTTATTTCATTATTCTGTCTAGCATATACTTTCGCATACCGTCACCAATCTAGTTTGGTAATTGTAGTTCACGCCTCACTCTCCTATACCATCTTCTCTTTTGCAGACTGGAACTCGGGTTCATAGAGTGTAATCTGAATGTGCAGGGTTACCCAGCCAATGAGTTTGGGGGAAAGCCTGTGACATCAGTTGTTGCCTGGCAGACCCTACTCATTGGAATCCTTCTAGAGACCCCATTTGCCAAACACTGCCACCTATTCCACTAGGGCCTGCAATGGAGTAATAGATACTCATAAAGAGAACAATGTTAAAAGATCTGCAGTCACATATGTTGGCCAAATGGTGTATAAGGTATTCATCTTGGGGAGTCACAAACAAATAAACATTTTCAACTCTCAATGAAGCCTGTCACTCAATGAACCTATTACATAAATTTACAGAACACCCAGTTATACCGGCATTTAAAAATTACCATTTATTTGGCCAGAACACATATATGTTTTTCCCTTTTCATTTAAAATACCTATTAACAGCTGAAACCGGTTTGGCTCAGTGGTTAGAGGGTCGGCCTGTGAACTGAAGGGTCCCGGGTTTGATTCCGGTCAAGGGCACGTACCTTGGTTGCGGGCACATCCCCGGTGGGGGGTGTGCAGGAGGCAGCTGATCGATGTTGCTCTCTCATAGATGTTTCTAACTCTCTATCCCTCTTTCTTCCTCTCTGTAACAAATCAATAAAATATATTTAAAAAAAAACAACTATTAACACCTTCCTGGAAATGGCCATTTTACAAAAAGCCCGGCTTGGAAAATGTTGGTAAGCAGAATAACAGCGTCAAAAGAAACGTGAGCTGCACCTTGCTGCTCCTCTGAGCTCTCTGCTGACAGAGCCACTTAACCTCCGTGGGTCATAAGTTCACACCGTGTTAAATCACAGGTGTGAACTCGGTGCTCTTGAACGCTCTGCTCAGCGATAACATTTTTGATGTCTGACTCTTTAAGTGCAATCTCATTTGAGGCGAGTTCAAGTGCACACTTAGGCCGGAGGGTGAAGGCAGCATCGGGAAGAATTTTTATTTGGGAGTAAAGCTCAGAAACACGGGAGATTTCGTTTCTCAAGATCTATTAGGATAGCACTCCGGCAACATAAAGGCAGGAAGCATATCAGAGTGTAATTACCGGGGACGGGGATGGGGCGCACCGGGAAGAAGGAATATAAGCAGCAGCTTAGGGTCCTCCTTTCAAATGCAAAGGCAGGCGCAGTCTGCAGCATTTTCAGCTTCAAGGAGGTGGGGTAAAGTGGGGCATATCTATCAGACAATAAATTGACTTTTATTGCGAACTGGAAACTTATCTGTATTTCTTTTCCTATTTTATAATATTCTCCAAGTTGTAGAAAGCTCAGAGAGGAGGAGAAGGAAAAAAAAAAGCAGCAGAAGACATAAAAAAGTTGATGTCCATTGTAAAGTTAAGAAAAAAATCACATCACATTTTATGGTAGGCTTTTAAAGCGGGAGGGAAATAATTACACCTCGAACTGAGAACATTGTTTGACTGTAATATCTCTTTTCAAGTAGATGCCACCGAGTCTAGATTTAGAAAATGAAAATGTGTTCATAGAAATCAGCAGAGCAGGGCAGAGAGAATAAGGTATTTGAAAAATCTCCCAGCTACACTTGAGTTGTCACCGTCGGTGCTGCATATTTGACGTGTGTTATTAAAAGCCTTTCTCCAGCCCTGTTTTACACCCTCTTCTGAAATGTACACAGGGGATCGTTAACTGTCCTCTATTTTCTCTGAGAAATGAATAAAGAGGAGAGATATGTCAAAAAGCAGCAGGAAGGAGCTGAGTTAGATATTAAATGAACTGACATGTTAATTAAAGAATGCAACGAGTTTCCAAGGATGCCTTGCTGCTGCAGATTTAATATGTACGTGATCTCCTTGATTGCCATCCATCTCGATAATTCATTCGGAGACTGGGTTTACAATAGGACTAGGGAAGTCTCTCTTTTTTATTTTTTTATTTTTATATTTTATTGATTTTTCACAGAGAGGAAGGGAGAGAGAGAGAGAGCTAGAAACATCGATGAGAGAGATACATCGACCAGCTGCCTCCTGCACACCCCCCACCAGGGATGTGCCCGTAACCAGTGTACATGCCCTTGACCGGAATTGAACCTGGGACCCCTTGGTCCGCAGGCCGACACTCTATCCACTGAGCCAAACCGGTTTTGGTGGAAAGTCTCTCTTTTTTAAAAAAAAACAAAAACATTTCATTGTTTTTTACAAAGAGGAAGGGAGAGGGATAGAGAGTTAGAAACATGGAAGGGAGAGAAACACACATCAGCTGCCTCCTGCATACCCTCTACTGGGGATGTGCCCATAACCAAGATACATTCCCTTCACCAGAATTGAACCCAGGACCCTTGAGTCTGTAGGCCAATGCTCTATCCACCGAGCCAAACCAGCTAGGGCAGGAAAGTCTCTTTCCTTTTATTCCCTTCTCAACCTGAAATGCCTACGTAGGTCTTTGCCCAAATCCCAACAATGCTCTGCTGTGCACTGGATCTTTATGTTTGCAGGAGATTTGTGCACTGCAGGGGTGCTGGGTTTCCCACAGCCCAGCCTGCACCTTTTCATAGTCCAGGAGTCCTCAGGGGATGTCCCACTGATGGCCTAGGCCTGCCCAACAGACATTCCTAGCACTGCCACAGAGACAGGAGAGGTTCCTGCCTGGCTCCGTGTTGAACATTTGCCCCCTTGTGGTCAGTGCACGTCATAGCAACTTGTCATTCTGCCATTCAGTCAATTTGCCTTTTATTATTTAAGATATATGGTTCTTTGCTTCATGTAGCACTTCATTACGTATCTCACTTTCTTCTATTCATCAATAGCGTATGCTTTGGTACATTATTATATGGGCATGCTGTTTTATAGATTACAGCACTGCCCTTATTAGTTAATTGTTAGGTATGGTCTGTCTTGCCAAATGTATGAAAGCTCCTTCAAATTAATTCAAAGAAGAGTGCATCTTTCTTTATCCTAAACGTAAAGGAAGTGCCACCGTTGATTTCAAGGAGCTTTCATCACATGGGGACTGACATGCGCGCGCAAGAGCACACAAAGCAGCCTGGAGCATGGGTGGTGGAGAAGAGAGGAAGGAAGGCGATTTATGTGGGAGGTTACGAGGGCAAGCCTGATGCAGACAGACCAGTAGCCCTACTCTGCAACACAGGCCTGGAACTTAGTGGGCACTCGCGACATATATGCGGTTGCATGAACAAATAAAAAAGATACGTATATCTTGACAAAGACATGAGGGAAGAGAATTTAAAAGGAGGAATGAACTTGGACACGAAATGACAAGGAGTCCATTTAATTCGCTTTTATGTGAAGTGGAGATAAAGGAACTAAACTTGGAAAAGCAGGTAGGAACAAGATATTTGGATCTTTGAGTAACATAAGATGTGGTTCATTTTGTCTTTATTTTGTGGACAGTGAAAGCCAAGGTAAAGATCAATCAAAGGAACAATATATTCGAGGCTCTTAATGTCAGTGTTTTTGTATCATGAGTCATATAAATGTATATGGTATAGTAGCTGGCTCACTAATACCTGAATTACCACTTGTGTTCTCATAAAAAGAAATGGCATTGTTTTCAATAGGAAATATAGAAGTCTCATGCATATAAAACACTGACATTAGAGGCGATCTCACACTGCCTGGGGGCTATTAGATCCAGGGAGGCTCAGCAACAGCTGGGACCAGAACCCAGGTGTCCAGCTCAGGCCCAGCACTGCCCCCACCCACCTTAGGCACCCTAGTACCCTCCCAGGGTGACGGGCTGTTCCCCTACCCCCACCCCCCAAGCTTCCAAGAAAACCTGACCTCTTTCGATTTCATTTGAAAGGATGGAGTGCTTCCAGTTTTCAAACCCAGATGCCTGGGTCAATATTTGCCTCCCAGGTATAAAGTTCTATGTGTCTAAGCTGAATTTCTCAGGTGAAGCTTAAGACCGTCAGATGAGAAACTAAAACTTGAAAATTGACCTTCATCCAATTTTAATTATATAATCTTAAAACATTGATGGCTCCAAAGGATGAGAATCGAAGGGTGTGTGTGTGTGTTGCGTGCCAAGCATATGCAAGGCAGCGCACTGGGGCTGTGGAGCGAGCTTTGAAGAAGAGCCACCCAGGTAGGAAGCTGGTTCGACCACTTAGTAACCATTTGTTCTTAAAGGAGCTAGTGCCCTCCCCTAATGACTTTCCTTGTCTATACAAGGAGAATAATAAACCTACTCTCCAGGTCTCCTCTGTGGTCAGATGCAGTGTAGGGTCTGGTGTTTCTGGCGAGCTGGAAACCATCAAGACAGGTCTCTTGCTCTCCCAGAGTTTGCCATCGCCTTCGGGAGACGTGGCTGAGCATGCAAAAACGTAATTAGTAACCAGAGATTCAAGTAGCAGTCTCAGAGAACAATAGGAAAGATGTCACAAGTCTGTACGAGATTAATTGCCTAATGAATTCTTTACACAACAAGACTACAAAGAGAAGAGAAATCATTTAAGATTGGGAAGTCCACCAAATTCATCAACCCCCTCCTTTGACAACCCTTGCCCGAGGGGAACCCCTCCTGCACCCCGAGGGGTGGCCCTGGATGTCCCTACCCCCTGTGGAATGCTAGCCTGGTCCTGAGAGCAGCTGGCATCTGGAACGTCTGTCCCTGAGTGGGGTGCATTATCTCACCTCCCCTGACGCTAGGCCATGCTCTTGCTAGCATCCCCAAAACACTAGAACATAAGATATCATTCCATGAAAAATGCATAAGCATGTCTTTTCTTATTGCAAGAGGCAAAAATGCAACTGAACTCAATCCAGATTTTTTTATTTAATTTTTTTATTTAATGTGAATTTGACTCAAGGACTAAAAACTCCAGGGGTGCTATTCCTGACCCCAGGTACCATTGGATCCATGGATCACGTGACCACATTAAGACCGCGTCCCTCCCCCGTGACCTGCTCTCCTCTCAGGTGGTGCAGGTGTGCCCCTCATGCTGGCTCTCCCCACAAGGCCAGTACACCCCACTTCCGGTCACCAGAGCAGCCGGGAGCCCCAGAGAACACAGCACCAGCATTTTCCAGCCTCAGGACCAGTCCCTTCCAGCACGGTATGGCTCGTGAGTGGGCACAGGCGAATGACCTTCCCCTTCTGAACAGGGGGAAAGGGCATTTCCCAAAGTTAAAGATTCAGGACTGAGAAAACTGTAGAACATGCCCGCCTCATGGTAAATTCTAAGCACATCAAGTCTCTGTACCAACGGAGGTAGAGGCAAGCCGACAAAGAAGGATGAGCTTCAGTGACTGTAAGCCAGTGCATCTGTGTGTGTGTGTGTGTGTGTGTGCCAATGCACGTCTATGTGAGACTTAAGTGAGACTAGGTGAAACTAGGTGAAAGAGACTAGGTGACAAAACTAGATAAGCCTAGGTAGAGAGCCTAGGTGAGGGAGAGTAGGTAAGAGAGACTAGATGAGACTAGTTGAGGGAGAGTAGGTGAGAGTAGGTGGGAGAGACTAGGTGAGCCAGGAGGAATGGAAGGGGGCACCAGCAAGGAGACCAAGCCGCCCAGCAGAGGTGTGGTTTGGCTCAGGACTTGTCTAAACTCTATCCTCAGCTCTGGGATAAGTGTGTGCTTTGTGCTTCTCCAGCAGTGGGAGAAGAGCATAGAATAAAGAGGGCTTGTGCAGTTGTGGCGAGGGTCACCTTCCAATGAGAGATTTCTGGATTTGTGCATGAAGAGTGAGTCAGGTTTATCACAATCCATGGGCACGAGCGCCCTCTTGTGTCTGACTGGAGCAATCACAGCTCTGTAAAAGAATTGCCCTGGAAAAAGGGCACTCCATGAATCATGGATGTTAGATTGGAGGCGATTTCAAGGTAGTTAGCTATTTCCTTTGCCACACAGACAAGGAACAAGGGTTGCCTGGACAGGAGGAATGGGAGAGCAAGGTAAAATCTAGGTCTCTAGACGTCTGAATCCTGTTAGCTTTTTATTGTATTGCTCAGTTTACTCAGGCACAGGCTAATTGGTGAGTCACACGCCTTTCTTAATGGTAGGTCATCTTCGCTGGCTTGCACAAGGACCATCTAATTTCTTCATCCCTTTGTTCATTTCCGCTGATCCTCCTCCTCCTCCTCACATCAGTCACTGGACAAAGGCACTGGATTCTGTGTACTGCTCCGTTTGCATGTCTAGTATGAAAGGCACGTAGACATAGAGCTATTGATAAGTGATAGTGTTTGAGATTTGAGTGTTCCTGTGTTTGCCACCCAGTACCATGTTGCTAAGATCATGCCCAGTGTATATTGAGTTCATTGCTTCTCAAGCTGCCTTCTGTTTAGAACCTGTTGCCATTTAAAAATATATATATATTTATTGATATTCAGAGAGGAAGAGAGATGGAGAGATCCAAACATCAATGATGAAAAAGTCATTGATCAGCTGCCTCCTGCACTCCCCACACTGGGGATTGAGCTTGCAACCCTGGTATGTGCCCTGGACCAGAATTGAAGCCAGGATACTTCAGTCCCCTGGCCGATGCTCTATCCACTGAGACAAATCGGCTAGGGCAGTGGTCGGCAAACTACGGGTCTCGAGCCACATGTGGCCCTTGAGCCATGGTTTGCCACTCTGTTGACTAATGAGTTTACCTACCATTGGGCTAGGGCTGCAACCTGTCACCTTTCAACCACCCAGCCAGCTGCACCGCAAAGGTTTCCAGTTCCCTCCCACCACAGCACTGAGATAGATGTCCTTGCGCATGCCCACTTGAATCAGGGGCTCATATAACCTGATACGAAATTGCTGAGTCATAGGAATATCCTTTTCTTAATCTAACTGCCACCAGATTCCGCTTCAGAATAACTACTTCTGTAATTTCCTCACGTTTCCCACATCCCCTACCACACTTGCTATTATCAGCTTTCCAGCCTTTGCCGGTGACTGTGTAAAGTGGTTTCATTTACTTTTCTTTTAAAAAAATATTTTATTTATTTTTTACAGAGAGGAAGAGAGAGGAATAGAGAGTTAGAAACATCGATGGGAGAGAAGCATCCATCAGCTGCCTCTTGCACACCCCCTACTGGGGTTGTGCCCGCAACCAAGGTACATGCCCTTGCCCGGAATCAAACCTGGGACCTTTCAGTCCACAGACCCATGCTCTATCCACTGAGCCAAAAACAGCTCATTTCCTTTTCTTATTTAATCTGAATTTACCTGATTTCCGTTGAGTTGAGGGTCTATTCTTGTGACTGTAGTCATCTGAGTTCCCCTTTTAGATTGTCTGTTCACATATTTTGCCTAATTCCATTATGATTATTTTCTTTTTCTCCATGATTTGTTTTCTTATGCATTGAAAATATCATATACCACTAAGTTGACTGATTTTGAAACATTTCCTTGTTTACTTCATTGAAAAGGAATTCTTAATTCTGACAACCTCCAAGTCATCATTTTTCCTAGGACTTTTTGCTTTTGAACTAATTCATAGAAATTCCGAAAACGCTTCTCCGGGTTTAGTTTACAAAGACATGCTCTGACATTTCCCTCTACTGATCATATAATTGCACTCTTTGCATTTCGTTTTTAAAATCATACTTCTCTGTGCCATGGAGACCTCCAAAGCTATTGCATTCATTGGCTCACCCTTCTAATACCAGGTGTGAATGTCAGTTGTCATTGTCATTGTCATCATCATCACCACAACCCTCCATGACACCATTCCGTTCTCTTCACCCTCCAGGGCCTTTTAGAGCTGCCCCCTGTTCCTTAGAGAGGCAGAGAGAGATAATGAAGGAATTCGCCTGTCGCACAACTTTGCCCACATCCGGGTCTCTATTCAGGCAAAGGCCCCGAGACCCAGTGGGCCTCTGCTCAGGCCCTGTCTTTGGAGGAGCGTGGCCTCCGCATGACCTGGGGCTGAAGGCTGCTGAGCACATAGCAGACTGCCAGGCAGATCCTGACAGTGTCACAGATATATCGATCCTACAGTCACCGCTCATAGCCGTCAGTGTCAGCATTCTTCCTCCTCCTTGCAGACACACACACACACACACACACACACACACACACACACAGAGGTGTGTGCCTGCTGCATCCTGTCTGGAGGCTGACAGGGAGGGCCAGGGGCACATCCACACACTGCTTTCTTCCTCTGTGCTCTCAGCATCCCTCTGCTGAAGTATTCACCGTGGGTACCATTTGGATATGAGCCGAGGATGCCCAAGAGAAAGGATGGTGCAGGTGGTGTGCAGGAACGGGCACGTTCTGAGTGTGGTTCCTCACCCACCTCTGTTGATAATTTTTGAAATGGGACTCAACGAAGGGGATGCTGATGGCTCTCTTTCTAACTATACTAGCAACTGAAGTGCTTATCAACGTGTGTTGCAAAAATGTTGGGGTATGGCCTGACTGGTCTGGCTCAGTGGATGGTGGATAGAGCATCAGCCTGTGGACTGGGGGTTCCCAGTTCGATTCTAGTCAGGGGCATGTGCCTTGGTTGCAGGCATATCCCCAGCAGGGGATGTGCAGGAGGCAGCTAATCTGTTTCTCTCTCATCAATGTTTCTACCTCTCCATCATTCTCCCTTCCTCTCTGTGAAAAATCAATAAAATATTTTTGAAAAAATGTTGGGGTATGATAAAGGACTGTGAAGAAGGCTGGGTTTGTTGCTGTTCAGAGTATTTGCAGGAGTAAATACACAAGTTAGAGAAAGGGAAGACAGTGTCCTACCTTCGCCACCTGTGGACCAAGCTGCACTGGGGTCTGGGGTCAGGAGTCCTGACCAGCTGTTGGGTGTTGTTCCCGTCCCATCCCCCAGGTCTTTGTGGGAGCTGCACTGCGAGATCTCTGCTCTGGTGGTGAGGATCTGCATACCCTCCACCCAGGCTGAGGGCATCCACTTCCTTCTCCAGCCCAGGGGAGTGGATTCTAAGGAACCGATGCCAGAGATGTGGTTCAAGGTAGAGGAGCTGGAACTGTGAGTCTCCTAGTAGCCATAGTAACAAGAGGGGCCCCCGATCTACTGACGCCTGCAGAGGGAGGTCTGGGAAGAGGAAAGGACACCACGGGTCGCTCATCGAGCTCACGTGAGGCACATAGAATCCCCCATAGAGCATCTGCGGCCAGATGTCAGGGAAGCAACGCAGCTCCTTGAAAAATGGAAGATCATCATTTGAAATGAGTTCTGGAAAGATATAGATGTTTCGAGCAGATTTGCATATTGAGAGAAAGGCGTGTGGGCTGACTTATTCTGCATGGCCCCAAGGGCTCTCTGAAGATTGAACAAGCTATCTTGGCAAATAATGAATGAGATTCCCATTACCGGAGTTACTGGTGTGGAGAATAGATGGCACGGCATGGAAGACAGATGGATATTTAAGAATAAGCGTTTGGAATAAGCCAAGCTGGCTTTGGGTTGGGGCTGTGCTGTATATGACCATATGGCCTCGGGTCACCATTCTAAGCCCCGCCCCCTTTTTTTAGCTTATTAGGGTGACAAAGGTTAACACAACCAAACAGGTTTTGAGTGAGCCACTCAACAAAATATCGTCGTCTACATCATTGTGTGCCCGTTGCCCAAAGAAAGTAGAGCCTCTTTCCATCCCATTTATCTCCCCCCTTGTCCACCTCTACCCACCTCACCCCCTTTCCCTCTGGCTAGCGCCATACTGTTGTCTATGTCTGTGTTATATAGCATGACATATATACATAGGTTATTTTCTGCTTAACCCTTCACCTTTTTTTCCACCACAACCCCCAACAACCTACCTTCCGGTGACAGCTGTCAGTCTGTTCTATGGATCTGTGCTTCTGTTTCCATTTTGTTTCTTAAATTATTATTATTATTATTATTTTAGATTTCACATATAAGTGAGATCATACGGTATTTGTCTTTCTCTGACTGGCAAACTTAACAAACTATCCTCCATATCTATCCATGCTGTCATCAAAGGTCAGATTTCATATATATATATATATATATATATATATATATATATATAATCTCACCTGCCCACCTGGCGCTCCTGACAGACAGTTCAGGGAACCAGTATCAGCTTGAAGAGTTCCAATCAGCCAGAGTGCCCTGTGCATTCCCCCTGCCACAGCGCTGTCCTTGGACTTGCAGCCTCCAGCCATGACCTCGGAGCCAGAGTGAGCCCAGGCAATGGGAACGAATTACAATATTTTCTTAGACACAACATAATTAGAAAACAAAAACCTGCCCATAAACAATATGGGTTTATGCATTCCCAAAATCAACCGAATATGACTTTGTATCCTCTTTAGAAATGAACCACAACGCTATTTCCATCAATGACGATGGTCTATGTGAGAGTGGAACGTGTGTGTCATAACCATGTTCCTTTGTCCACAGACAGTGGACCTTGGGGCTGGGCTTCCGGTCACCCATATCTCCAGTAGGAGACCTGCATTCATTTCCCTCCCCGGGGGAGTTCACTAGAGATGTTGAAATCTTGAGACTAAATGGACCAGGAGAGAATTTAGCACCTAGCAGGAAGCAAGGCCAGAGTTCCAGGAGCTTTAGGCTGAACCAGGACAAGCATCCAAACACAGAAAATTGACATTGAAAGTTGCCTGTTTGAAAGAAGGGACAGCCTTTGCTTGCTGCGGAGCTAATTATTATGCAAATGTATGCTAATACACTCTGCCTTGAATGTTGTTGAGAAGCTGCCTTTTCCTGTTAACATAGCTGTAATGAGAGGTAAATTTGTAATGCAGATGCCCGAGGTAATATATCCTAAATCATTTTATGGTGTAACAGACTCTCACCCCACCCCACACAAATGTCAATTTAAATTAGGTTTTGCTTTGCATATTTATTGAAGCTTTATTTATTGTTAATCTGTACTAAGGACACCCAGCTAAACAGCTCCCACTACTTGTTAGAAGTGGAATTTAGCAGGGAGCTGGGGATTGGCTCATCACATGGTAGAATATTTTTCCCCCCTCCCAAACCTAAGCCAAATCTTCAGCCTGGATGTGCCAATACCCCTCAGGAGACTCCCTCCTGCGCTGAGCTTGCTGTCCCATTGGCTCTTCCCAGAGATAGCCCTTCTATTAAGCTAATTATCATAGGCGCTCCTAGGAGTAATATACTCCTTGTCACCTCTGCCTGTGTGTTGGTGATACCACCCAGAGCTGCCTAAACCCCCTCTTACCCCCAAGAGGGTGTACAGTTGAGACAACACATCTGTCCCCTTCAGAGTGCCAAGCCCATGCACTCAAGCACACATGCTCACACACGCTCCTGTCTTCATGTCAGGGCTCACACACAGCCTCATGCCTTCTATGCACGCTCACTCACATATGTGTGGACTCAGGCACACCTTTCTTCAGGTAGCCTTTATCTGGAGAATCTTGCAGGCTTCCCTTCTTGGTGTTTTCACTTGGGTTCAAACCGGCACATCTACCACCCCTTGCTGTGCACCCCAGCCATGGTCTTGCATGTACCCCTCCGGCGCTGTTATGAGTAGAAGGCCAATGCATACATGTTTAAGCTCCTCCTAGTAATTCTATGCACACCTTCCACTGCTGAGTGAGGGACAGCTCTGGCTCTATCACTTCAAAAAAATCAAGTGTCCGCTGTTTCAGGCGTCATGTTCAGAGTTTCGATTGCATTTCCTCCACAGTAACTTTTAATTTGGGTGTGATTATGCCTGATTAGGCAATGGAATGGCTGAGGTTTTGTGGGTTTCAGTAACCTGCCTCAGGTTATCCACTTATTACACATGGTAAATAGAATTCAAATACATGTTTATCAAGTTTCCTTTTTTTTTATCACTGCACCATTGTGTTTCCTAGCAAAGGTCTTAGTCAACTTGAGTTTCCGTTTCTTCTATAATTTGAGGTGTTGGATTTGGTGATTGTAAAAATTCTTTGATCCCCCTAGCTCAGAATTATATTATTCTATGATAACGTAATTAGGTAATTAGCTTCGGCTTCTGATAATCTCTTTCCTTCTTTCCTTCTGAACCAACTTCAAGCTGGTCACTTGCTTAAAGATGCTTGACTGATGCTACTTCCATTTACCGTATTTGCTGGCGTATAAGACGATTTTTTGGCCCTGAAAAATACATATTTGCCGGCGTATAAGACGACTGGGCGTATAAGACGACGCCCTAACATTTCCACTAAAAATACAGAGTTTGTTATATACTCGCCGTATAAGACTACCCCCCACTTGGAGGCATATTTTTCAGGGCCAAAGGGTCGTCTTATACGCCGGCAAATACGGTAGTTACCTGCGGGTAACTGACCCTCCATTGTTCTGCTTGACTCCAGCATGGAAAAGCGAGTCTATAAAGAATCCGGGCTAGCCTAACCCAGTGAGGTGTCAGCCAGATGTGCTAACTCATGTATGCATATATCCCAGAAAAGCCAAAATGTCCATCTGCTGAAAAATGCCTCCCACATTGAGTTGTCAGGTACCTAAATTTTTTTTCATTAGCATAACTACTTTGAATCAAGTTATCCTGACAAGCCCTTCTGTGAACATGTAAATTCACATGACACCAGGCAACAAATCAACAGTTTGCGCCAGGTGATTCACGCGGGTGTGTTTATCAGGTATCAGAACTTAAATATGGAAGCTCAGAGACATGAATTTTGATAAAGAAATGGGCTGGGAACTCGCTTTTTTTTTTTTAACCATTTGAAGACAGAACAAGAGAGCTACTGCTATAAATCTCCCACACGTGAATGAAAGTTCAACGGAGAGGGATGTCTTTATTCAGATCTATTAAGGAAAGGGATTATTTTGTGGATATTGAGGAGCTAATTGTCCAAGAAGAGTTGAGGGGCTTATGCACCTCTCCCCATCCTGATGCCCATCCAGCCCCCCATTTCTTTTTTTTTTAAATAATATATTTTATTGATATTTTACAGAGAGGAAGGGAGATAGATAGAGAGATAGAGAGCTAGAAACGTCAATGAGAGAGAAACATCGACCAGCTGCCTCTTGCACACCTCCTACCAGGGATGTGTCCGCAACCAAGGTACATGCCCTTGACCAGAATCGAACCAGGGACCTTTCAGTCGGCAGGCCAATGCTCTATCCATTGAGCCAAACCGGTTTCGGACCCCCAGTCCAGTCTTATGCCTCACAGGGGACTCAGTGACCTGTTTTGCCATAGGATGGCGTGGGGCTGAGACGGACATTTCTTTCCAACATTCACGTACCTTAGGAAGTGGTCACCGCAGTGAGCCTGGCACCCATCTGTCACCCTGCAGTCACAAGGCCATTAACGCTAAGAGACCGGCGCTTCGTGAAGGCTCTCTGGACACTATTAGCCCACGATTCGGAATATCCACAGAACCTTCCTCCTATGTGGGCACTGGCTGTGGTTGCTGGTCCCTGTTTGTTCTCTGGCCCCAGCATTGTTTTTCCCTTTAGGGGGATGACCCCTAGCAGGACCCAAGGTGAGAGGTCAGCCAGGGGGCGGTGTACAGGCAGGAGGCTGCAGGCACTCCAAGGAAGAGTGGAGGGGGGGGGGGTACTGTGTCTCTCTTGTCAGGAAGCCCAGAGAGGCTGTCTCTCTTGGGTCAGGAGGTAAAAAACATGTAAAGCTTGAATGCCAAGCTATGTGGGGTTCAGCCGATGAGCGTTCGTGTTCTGTGAAATATCATGGAAGGTTTCGCATGGGGTGTGAGGAGGAGGAGCTCAGGTGGGTGGAGGGAGAGAGGAGGGCACTCAGACATGGGGGGGTGGCCAGGCCTCAAGGACCCAGGCAGGGACCTTGAACTCCGTAACCATCCACATCTCATCCTGTGAGCCCACTCGAAGCATCCTGTCCACTCTGGGGGCACGTCCTGGGAGAGGCTGCAGACTGGGTGCAGCTGCTCAGGGAAGGGGACCCCCAGCCTCCTGGTGGGGACCCCGCCCTCCCAGGTTTGGCCAAGGATAGGGATTTCTTTCTGGTCCTGGGAGGGAGGCCAGCTCTACCATCTGTAGCTGCGCCTCAGCCCGGGAGCCAGGCGGGTGGCATGCAGTGCCCATGACTGCCCAGCAAGTGGAGACAAACCTCCAGGAATGAGGAGAGAAACGGGAATGACAAGGCCTCATTTCCTCAGCTCTCCCGCCTTCTGGTGAGGTCCCCAGCTTGCCCTGCCCCTGTCTTGTCCCTGCCCCTGTCCCAGGCTTCACATGGTGCTTACACACACCCCTCTTTGCTTCCGGTCTTTGCTCTCCTTTGCCTCGGGGCCCCTCCCTACCATGAGCCCCAGTGTGAAGGTGTAGATAGCAGGGTTTGTTTTCAAGGCGGGAAAGCTGTGTCTTCCCAGCCCTGCCCAAGGGGTCCTGGGGTCCCCCTCACGCTTAGCCAGTTTGACAAAAGCATGAGGAAATGTGTTCTAAGCCCAGAAACTGCGCTGAAGACCTGCCACATCGTCATGATGGCAGGCTGCTCTGTCAATGACCTTTTATGCGAATGAGGCTGATGGAAACCTTCGCATATACATCGGACCCGGATGCAGCCTTGGGATTCTGGTGAAGGATACACATGACCTTCTCTGTCTGAACGGCGTGGACCTCACAGAAAACCCCGCAGAGCCCGTGCATGTGGCTTTGAAGGACCTTTTGGGGAGCAACGTGCCTCTTCCTTCTCCTGTTGCTATGGGAGAAGCCATCCTGTCTCTGGGGCTTAACAAAGCGTGTGAGGGCGGGAGGGGCGGGTGTGGTGCAGAGGCCATGCTGCTCCCTGCTCTATCAGGTGCTCCAGGGGGTGTGAGCTTGAGCACCTTTGAGATTAGGATACACACCCTGAACTTGACACCGAGCACAGGCCAGACTGCAGGACCCTGGGAAAAGTGTCTTCACACCCATTTATAAGGCATTTGGTCCAGAATGATAGCATCCCTTCTTACGCACACTTTAAGGGACTTCAACCACTGCCAAAAAGGATTGGCCAAATAGACTCCGTGCCCCTCCCCCTTGGGCTTCCTCCAAGTTTTCCTTAAAATTCTCACAATTTAAAAAATATATATTTTATTGATTTTTTTTTTTTTTTTTTTTACAGAGAGGAAGAGAGAGGGATAGAAAGTTAGAAACATTGATGAGAGAGAATAATCAATTAGCTGCCTCTTGCACACCCCCTACTGGGGATGTGCCCGCAACCAGGGTACATGCCCTTGACCGGAATCGAACCCGGGACCTTTCAGTCTACAGGCTGACGCTCTATCCACTGAGCCAAACCAGTTTCGGCAAATTATCACAATTTTTAATGGCCACCTCCCCTTCTGTTGTGTGTGTGATTTCAGAGAGGAAGAAAGAGGGAGAGAGAAACATCCAAGATGAGAGAGAATCATTGATTGATAGGCTGCCTCCTGCACATCCCCCATTGGGGATCAAGCCCCCAACCCAGGCCTGTGCCCTTGACCGGAATCGAACCTGGGACCCTTCAGTCTGCAGGCTGACGCTCCATCCATTGAGGCAAACCAGCTAATCTCCTCTCTTGACAGTTGCTGTTTAGTGCCACCTGTGAACGGGCTGAAATGCCGCATGGACAGAAGAAAGAAAAGAAACTCCCAGGGCCCTTCTTAGGAATCCTTGCGGGAGGGTTTTGGGGGAAGAGGTGAGGAGATCCTTTTTGTACGGCGCATTAAAATAATGTCGGGAGAACCTCTCCCTCCCAGCCGAGGAGGTGGTCAAGATGAGAGGATAAATCTTTAAAAGAATAATGTTTTCAAAATCAGGTTCCTTGTCCTCGGATCCTTTGATGTATGAGTGCAATAGTAGGTAGGACACATGGTGAAATATACATGAGATCGCCCAAGAAGAGAATAGCGGAGCGGAGGGAATATTAGTGTTTACATCAAAACTCAATTGGAACACTCATTTCAAGATGATAGTTTGTTATGGTGAACGCAATTCAGTCCCAGGGGGATGTTTCTTTCCTGCCTCTAGGACTCTTCCCATCCCTGCCCCCACCCATTCCCACACCCCTTCCTCTCCCATATCCGGAAAGAAGGAGGTACAGCAAGCCGAGCCAGCCTGTGCCCTGTGCCCTGTGGCTGCCAGCTTGCAGAGGACAGAGCGCAGGAGGAAGAGGTGGTAGCACCCTCTGGACACTGTCAACCATGCCCTAGCTTTTTGGAGACTTAGATAATTTTCCTTTATTTTTTAAAATCTATTTTTATTTCAGAGAGGAAGGGAGAGGGAGAGAGAGATAGAAACATCACCGATGAGAGAGAATCATTGATTGGCAGCCTTCTGCATCTCCCCCCTCTCTCCAAACTGGGGATCAAGCTGGCAACCCTGGCATGTGCCCTGACCGGGAATTGAACCCTGATACATACGTCAACACTCAACCACTGAGCCACGCCAGCTGGGCGAGGCTTAGGCAAATTGAAACAGAGGAGAATTTAATTCAGAGGATGCTTTCCTTGTAGCAGATCAACCAAAGGAGCTAGCTAGCTCCAAGGAAAAAATGTTTCTTCCCCTATGCCCTTAGCCTTCTCACGCACACGTTAAGGGAGTTCAACCACAGCAAAAGCTAAGTGGCATCAAAACTGACCTTGCTGGGAGGGCCAGCTTGGTGAAGGTGGCTTCTGCGGCCCTGGCGGCAGTGGCCCGGCTGTTGGCTAATGCTAGCTTAGATGCCCACGGTGCGGGGTGACCGTTGCTTGTGCAAGCAGCTGGTCCCCAGTCAAGAGCACTTCTCCATGGGCTGCTTGTAGATTTCTAGGCCTCCAGATGGGCCCTTCAAAATGGTGCTTTTACATGTCACCACCCTTCAGGTAGCCTCTGCTCTGGAATAGGCAGGTTTCCTCCCAGCAGGATGGCTGTCTTTCTCACCTTGCAGATTTGGCACAGCTGTGCCATGGGATGGATGGCTACAGGCATCCTGGCAGAGAGGAACTGGCAAGGCCAAGGCATGATGCTGCGTCCTCCCCTGCATGCCTGGCTCTCCCCTCGCCTCTCCCTCCATCTCTCAGGGTGACTGTGAGTAAAGGAACAGTCCGATCTGAGCACCCACCTGCACACAGGTGCTGAGTTGTATTTCAAGAGTGGAGAGAGCCGAAACCGGTTTGGCTCAGTGGATAGAGCATCGGCCTTCAGACTGAAAGGTCCCAGGTTCGATTCCGGTTAAGGGCATGTACCTTGGTTTCGGGCACGTCCCCAGTCAGGGGTGTGCAGGAGGCAGCTGATCGATGTCTCTGTCATCGATGTTTCTAACTCTCTATCCCTCTACCTTCCTCTCTGTAAAAAATCAATTATATATATATATATATATATATATATATATATATATATATATATATATATAAAGAGTGGAGAGGACAGCCGTTCTGCATGTGGGCACACATGGCTATGGTGGAGCCACACGTGGCTATAGTGATATGTCCAAATCCTTTGTTTTCAGAATCTGTTGATGCAGTGCCCAGTGATAATGAAGGAGAGGGCTCATTCCCTTCTTACAGCTTTGTGACTTATCTCTACCTCAGTAGTATGAATCCTTTCTCCTTGCTTAGAAGCTGATCAGGGAGAAGAAAGAAAAAAGGACAGGAGAGAGGAGGGGAGGGAAGGGGGAAGGGGAAGAAAGGAGGAGGGGAGGGTGAATATAAATATAAGAACTGGAAGTGACCTCAGAAATCTTTTCTTCTAATTCGTTCTTTATCAAGTTTAAAATATGAGCTCCAGAGAGAGAAGTGGCTTCACAGAGAGGTTTCACAGAGAGGTTTTACAGAGAGCTGGTGGCAAATCTCGGATTCAGAATTCTTCCTCCTGACTGTATCCCCATAGATCTCATCAGAAAAGCCCGAGTCTTAGAAGCTGTCAAGGAAATGGTGACCGATAAAATTGCCCCACATTCTAATGTTTCACCTGGAAGCTCAAAGTTGAGCACTGACAACAGATCCTGGCAGTTTTCCGTGAGGTGACGAGCTAACGCGTTCACCCTCGAGCACAGGACTGTGACTGCCCAAGTCTAAACAATCCGTCTGTCCGTCATTCTCCCAGTGAATGCCAGGCTCCATGAAAACAGCGGTTAGTCCAGCTCCCGACTCACACACAAGTGCATGTCCCCGAGATGCCCGGAGTAGATCACTTCCCACCACACAAACGGGGTTTTAAGAAGTTGAACGTTTGATTGTTTAATTGGAGACATTCCTAAGTGAGACTGGCTTCAGGGTCTTGCTCGAAGTGTGTGGGGAGGAGCACATGGCCACTAGGATGACTTCCTGCCAACACTGTGATGGGTGCAGAGGCTTTTGTGCAAATAGCAGCACACCACAAAGGTAAATAATGTCTTAATATCGTTGGGGAAGTAGCTCTGACCCCCCAGACCCCCTGGAAGGCCCCAGAGACCCTCTGCAATGTATGGATCACACTTGGAGAACACTAAAGAATGTTCCTTTGAGTATCAGGCTCTGGGCCCAGGAACTTTTCAGGTGTCTTTACCTGTAAGATCAGAGGTGTCAGTGCAACAGTACAAACTCCAGATAGGCCCATCTGATTGATCTAGATTACTGCATTTTAGGTGAATGATAAAACATACAATCAACACTTCCCACCTTTGAGTCCTTGGTCTAGAAACTCGCAAGTTAGCTGTGGGGTAAAATTGGGTTAATTTCAACGACAGACAATACGGGTCCTCGCAAAATGACCAGAGGCCTGAAGCTTACATCATATACGCTCTCCCTGACATCTAATTCCTGACATGGCCCCAGGGGAGGTGATCTATATTTGTGAGGCTGCAACCAAGGGGAACCCACCCTGTTGGTGTCTTTAAAAACCCAGCCTTTCTTTGTCTCCTAAAGTGCAACTGTCCCTTCTGTTTATGAAATGTAAAGACATTCTGCCACTTTATTTTTATTTTTAAAATGCTTAGGTTACATGTAGACCCTCAGCAGTCAACATAGACTTAGGCAAAAAGTAGAAGTAAGCATTATACTGCCCCCTAGTGGGATGCCAGGAGAAGCACAGAGGAGGTAGAGATGGATGGGGTGCTCCCATTAGAAATTGCCACTGACCTCCTGGTGCCAGAGTTTATATGAGGGGCGTTCCCTTGGGCTCTGAAGCCAAGTACTTGACATTCACTCTTGGCCACCTGTACAGGACACCGAACCCTGGTCACGTAAAATTAAAGCGGAGCATCAGAGGGTGAGAGACCAAATACGATTCCCCTAGAGAAGTTGTGAATCTGTTTAAGGAAGAAAACAATGTCCATGAATGGGATTTCACACTAAGCCAGATGTAACCATTAAAAATTAATGCAGAACCCTCTGAATACTGCACATGCTGGAGGGCTTGGTGGAGATTAGGCGTGAGCAGAATCATGGCGAATTAATCAGGAAGTAACATCATCCATGTATGATACAGCCCAGTTAAACTGAGTTTAAAGAAATGTTGCCCCACTGAAAGAATATTCCCCAGCCATTTAATATTTGGGGATATTAATTTTACTAAAGTCACTAATTAAATTTCTTATATTTGTATTGATTTCATGAGAGAGAGAGAGAGAGAGAGAGAGAGAGAGAGAGAGACGGAGACATCAATGGTGAGAGAGAACCATTGATCAGCTGCTTCCTGCACACATCCCTTATTGGGGATTGAGCCCACAATCCTGGCATGTGTCTTGACTGGGACTTGAACTGTGACCTGCTGGTTCATAGGTCAACACTCAACCACTGAACCACACCAACTGGACATTACCTATTAATTTTATAGCAGTTTTATTCTTTAATTTGTCTTGGTTTATTTCCATGTTCACTCTTCCTACTATCAGAGATTTTCTAAATCTTGAGAGATTTTTGCATTGATGTGGCTATACTCTATTGATTTCCAATTCCCCAGAGACTCTGAATAGGGATTGATTTAGATGTCCATATGCCTAATCATTCTGTACTCAGGTTCACTATGCCTGACTTTCTTCTACGAGAGCATGAGGTAGTTTATAAAATTACAGTCAATTTTATATCAGATATTCAGACATGACCACAGATGCTTTTTTCATAGATATCAAACATAGCATAAAATTTATTTATGACTCATTCTGTTTCCTCTCACCTCCCAACATTTCCCTGCCTAATCTATGATAGTTGGGATCATTGATTAGTTTGAATGTCAAGTCATTACAATAAAGGCAGCTCACTCAGGTGGTTAGTCCCTTGGAACTACCCTTCTCAACTCAAAGTTTCCAGAGTAGATTGAGAGGAGACAATTGGATTCTCCAAGGTCCCATGGGTAAAGAGAAGACTCAGGTGTCTCCTGCTGCAAGGTAGTCCTTACCTATTACTTTTTTTTTTTTTTTGAATAGTTTGTTGATTTTTCGAGAGAGAAGAAGGAAGAGGGAGAAAGAGAAACATCATCGATGTGAGAGCACAACATTGATTGGCTGTCTCCTGCATGTCCCCTACAGGGGATTGAGTCCCCACCCGGGCATGTGCCCTTGACTGAGAATCCAACCGACCACCTCCTGTTGCATGGGATGAGGTCCAACCAACTGAGCCACACTGGCCAGGACTCTATCTGTTGCTTTTAAATCCATGTCCATCTTTCCCCTGCTTACATGACAGTACTTACAATAAATAAGGAATCTGAAGAAAATGAGGCAGAATGTGGGAGAGAGTGTGAATGGGTTGGGAAAGAGACTGCTTTGAGTGGCAGAGTCAGAAAAGGCTTCTCTGTGGAGGGGACATTTGAGCAAAGAACTAAGTGATGCGAAGGCAGCTATGAGAAGACCTGGTAGAGTAGCATTTCAAGCAGAGGAACAGCAGCGATGAAGGTTGTGAGGCCCCAGCATGAAGCACCTAGAGCATGTCCAGTGTGACCGGGACATGGCAAGGAGGGACAGATGGAGAAGTATGCAGGGGCCAGTCCAGTAGCATGTAAATGCCACATACAACAGGGTTTCATGGGACAGTCTTAAGAAGCTTAGACTCTATAGTAGGCATAATGGGAAGCCCCTGGAGTAAGCATGTCAAACTCGGGGCCGGTGTGCTGCATGCCTCTTCGGGCCTGTGGGCCATGAGTTTGACATGCTTGCCCTGGAGGTTCTAAGGACACAGAGGCATGATCTGATCTGTCAGTGCTAAGGAGAGAACCTGAGACACGGAATTTGTAGGGGCTGCCACAGTGGTCCTGTGCGTGGGAAGGGGTAGAGGAAAGGAGAAGGAACTAGATTTCAGAATAAATTGAAGTCAGAGCCTGTGCCTGCTGATGGATTGCATGTGGTGATGAGGATGAGAGGAACCGAAGATGACCTTCAGGGTTTTAGCCGGAGAGAGCAGGAATGGCGAATCCATTTCCCAAGATGGGGAGACCCTGTAAAAAGGAGATTTGGGGCATGAGAAGAAAGGGGAAGTAACAGGTTAGTTTTACTCATATTGTTTTTATTTAAGAGACTTGTTAGACATCGGGGTGGCATCATATGGATCGTTGAGATTGAGGAAGAGACCTCAGGGGCAAGTCTGGGACAATTGGCATATGTGGCAAAGCCATCAGTAGAAGAAAGTCTTCTTGAGCTCTGGACCAAATGAGCAGACCCAGGTGTGAGTGTAGGAGAACTGTCCACAAACACGAGAGAGAGCCACAAAGAGTGAACGAGAATGGGGGGGGGGGGGAAGATGAGATGCCCAGTGAGGAGCTTCCCAGGAGAGCCACGTGGGGAAAACACTTCGGGAGAGAGAATGTGTCCAGGGTGATAAATGCTGCTGAAAAGAACGAAATTTTAATCGCTGTTTTTGGCAAGATGGAGTTCATAGGTGACCTTGACAATAGCAATTTCAGCTATCATAATGGGAACAAAGCCTGTTTGGAGTGAATGGAAATCAGGGGATAGAAAGGAAAAAGTGTTAAAACGAAGAGCACGCGTAATTTGGTAAAAAGATTTTTATTGTAAAGGAGAGCAGGGAAACGGGGCCGTTGCCAGGGGGAGGGCGTGGAGCCAAGGAAAGGATTTTAACATTTATGACGATGATTATGATAATAACCATTATCATTATCATCATAATGACTGCCATTTATTGAGTGCTTACCATGTGCCAGGCACGGTGCCAAGCATTTTCCATACATGATCTCATTGGATCTTTTAGCCAACCTATAAAGAAGGTGCCGATAGGACTGTGAGTGCATAGGTGAGAACAGAGGGGCCATTTCCCCAATCTGCAAAGGGATAGAACTGGGATCCCTACCTACATGTGTCTGACGGTGCATCCATGTCTCTCTCTTTTAAAAAAAATATATTTTATTGATTTTTTACAGAGAGGAAGAGAGAGGGATAGAGAGTTAGAAATACCGATGAGAGAGAATCATCAGCTGCCTCTTGCACACCCCGTACTGGGGATGTGCCCGCAACCAAGGTACATGCCCTTGACCAAAATCGAACCTGCGACCTTTCAGTCCACAGGCTGACGCTCTATCCACTGAGCCAAACCGGTTTCGGCTGCATCCATGTCTCTTAACACAGCAGACTGACCTGTTCCCATGAAAGACCAACTGAAAATGAACAGTCCTTAGTCAACACCTCTTGGATTGCCAGAGATAGAATTCCAACTCACATTGGCTTAAGAATAAAAAAAAAAGTGCATCTCAAAAATCCATTCATGGCCGAAACCGGTTTGGCTCAGTGGTAGAGCGTAGGTCTGCAGACTGTAAGGTCCCGGGTTCGATTCTGGTCATGTACCTTGGTTGCGGGCACATCCCCGGTAGGGGGTGTGCAAGAGGCAGCTGGTTGATGTTTCTCTCTCATCAACGTTTCTAGCTCTCTATCTCTCTCCCTTCCTCTCTGTAAAAAATCAATAAAATATATCTTAAAAAAAAATCCATTTGTGGATCTGAGCTCAGGTATAATGGGATTCGAAGGCTCCCTCTAATAGGGATTCAGTGGGCTCTGCTGCCTTCATGCCTGCAGATTTCCCTGGGCACGATCTCTGGCAGCTCACTGCGCAGTCCCAACAGTTTGGGAAACCCAGGGGTCCAAGGGGCAGAGGGGGGTGGCTCTTATTTCATGAGTTTTGTCACCAGCCCATCTTGGAAACAGTTGATATCCTAGGGACATGAGCTAATCTCATGGGCTGGGCTTGGGCCACGTGCTGGCCTCCGGGCCACAGGACTGATTGGATCCAGAGCTTGCTGCCTAGAGCAGCGGTCACCCACCGGTGGTCTGCAGACCCCTGGTGGTCCCTGAGGTCTGAAAGGTTGGAGGCCACTGCTCTAGAAGTAATATCCCGGTTGTATTAACAGAAAAGGTATGCTAGCCCAGTGGTCAGCAAACTCATTAGTCCACAGAGTCAACTATCAACAGTACAGCGATTGAAATTTCTTTGGAGAGCCACATTTTTTAAACTTCAACTTCTTCTAACGCCACTTCTTTAAAACAGACTCGCCCAGGCTGTGGTATTTTTGTGGAAGAGCCACACTCAAAGGGCCAGAGAGCCGCATGTGGCTCGCGGGCCACAGTTTGCCGACCATGGTGCTAGGCAGGCAAAGAGGACAGGTATCGCTACACCAGGAATGTGTTTACTATCTTGCAGATAAGGTCAAGGTTAACTTCCTGGTAGCCCACTGGCATAGAAGTTCAAGGAGTCCGAATCTTGTGCATCAAATGCAGCTCCCAGTGTAGCGCTCAGGTTTAAAGTGTGCATTTATGGAATGAATGAGCGACCTCAAGTGATTCTTCTGTGACGCTGCCCTGCTCCACTGGAGTTATTTACTGTATTTTAATTTTAGTCGAAGAGCTCTTCCTGTGTTTGAAATTCATTATTATTTTTCCTACGCGTACTTTTGCAACTCTCGGAAACTCTTTTGTTTTATCTTGAAATAGTGTTTTCCATTAATGTGCTCCTCTTCAGAACAGGGTTTTTTTTTTTTTAATGTTATTGTATTCAAAGGGGAAAAACTGCCTCAGTACCAAACCCCTGGTTCTCTCTGTGACATCCCCGAGGGGAAGAGGGAAAGAGGGAAAGAATCAGAAGGTCTAGCCAGCACCGAAATCCCAGCGCATCCTAGCATCCTAAGAAAGCTCAGTGCACCCCCCCCCCCCCTGCCTGCCCTGGGGATTTTTCGTCTCCTGCTGTGACTGTAGGTGAGGCTGAGCTTATGGAAAAGACAGGCTCCGGATGAAGAGCTGTTTGGATGCATTTGTTCTGACTCTGGAGTGCCTGTGGCAGCAGCACCCCCATCACCAAGGTCCCAGGTGGGCGGGCTGGAGAGACAGACAAGGCGCCATCCCTACAGATGCCTTGAAACTTCCCATCATGCAGTGCATTCACATGAGGATGCTGAGGGGCTTTGACCTGCATCAAAATAAATTTCCGTTTGTGTGCCGTGATTGTGTGCGGAGGCTTATAATAAAGTCAGGAAGGTAGAGCTCGTCCTCCATAAACTTAATGCCTTCTCCCCAGGCACTTAGAGACTTCAAAACAACAGCAGCATTTGCCTAGTTTATGGCTGGGCAGCTGGAAGCGAGGCATGCACAGGGAGGGTGCTGTGTCGGAAGCAGCGTGTGACCGTAAAGATCAAGAGCGTGGGCCCCAGAGCTGGGCTGGCTGGTTCAAGTCCATTCTCCTCTTCTTTCGTTAGGTGACTGCAGGCAGGACGCTAATGGTCTGGGTTTCAGTTTCCTTGTTGGTGATACATGGATAATGGGACAGCATTGTCTCACAGAGGCTGAGTCTCAGCTGAAGTTCATAAGCATTTAAAACAGTGCTTGGTGCAGAAATCAACGGATTTGGGTTTGTTTACATTGCTATTAATATTTTTTAAATACATTTTTATTGATTTCAGAGAAGGAGGGAGGAGGGAGAGAGAGATAGAAACATCAATGATGATAGGGAATCACCAATTGGCTGCCTCCTGCGCGTCCCCCACTGGGGATAGAGCCTGCAACCCGGGCATGCACCCTTGACCAGAATCGAACCCAGGATCCTTTAGTCCACAGGCCGACACTCTATCCACTGAGCCAAACCAGGTAGGGCATACATTGCTATTATTTTTAATGGGAATAAGAGGGAATGCAAGGCTGAGTGTACACAGAAGACATTTTGGGCTTTATTCTGAATATCCAGAGGATTGAGCTGCAGTGTGTGTGTGTGTGTGTGTGTGTGTGTGTAGGAGGAAGAGGAGGGGGAGGGGAGAGGCTGGTCTGAGATTGGGATTGGGCTCTCTCTCTCTGGCTGTGTACAAAATATTTTCACATTCCGGGAACTGAGAGCACCTGTTGGGTGTCCTGCAAGTTTGAGAAGAGCAATTGCTCTCAAGTCAGGAGTGGAATTAATGTCACGGAAAGTATCGGAGGCTGATGTGAATAATTAAGCTTCCTAATGAGAGCATTAATATTTCCCCCCGTGGATTGATTTAGAGTTTCTCTTGCTGGGATTGTTGCACAAACTTACCTGAGCTGGCCATCTATCTTGATTGCTTAGGACGCACTGCTCTGGCAAGAAAAGGAAAGAAAGACAAAAAATAGCTGGTAGAACACACCTAATCTCATAATGAAATGAAAACTCTGAGAAGCAGCAAGGGAGCACGTGACCCCGGAAGTCACGTGCCCAGGGAGTGGCTCTGAGCGGCCCTTGCTTTCTAAGCAAGTCATCCCTGGCCTTGGTCTTGCTGTGATGTATTAACTCCTATTTGAAGATGGGTGTGGCTGCCAATCATATTCCTCCAGCAGGCATGTGGGGAGGTCCGTTTTCCAAGGACAGCCTCTGCTCTGAGAGCCACGAGGGCAGCGTGTGGCGCGAGCTGGTCACCGTGGCACCACCATGCTCACAGAGTAGTGTGCCATATAGCAAGCTTCCAAGAAAGAATTTTTGACTAGAGAGTAATGTTCAATGAAGCTACGGATCCTGAACCGATGGGGAGCATTTATCTGTTAATGAGTTTTTGTGAAGTATCCTCCAGACCTTTAAACATACCGGGTTGCTAACGGTACCAGCTGATTCGCCACTTCAAGGTCCGCCCTCTGCACCTGTGGCATCCTGGGAAACACGTGCTAGACCACGGTGGGGGACCTTTCCTCTGCCAGGGGCCCTTTGGGTATTTATAACACCATTCTCGGACCATGCACAATGATCAACTTAAAAAATTAGCCTGCTTTAGTTGGTCAAACATTTCATTAACTCAGCCCTAATGCCGTGCGTGGCAGGGCCAGACCAAATGATTTTGCTGGCCTTATATGGCCCTCGGGCCAGAGGTTCCCCACCCCTTGTCAGTTTTCAAAAGCTGGGGTCTGCGTCACCCAGGAGCACAGAGTCTTCGTGGGGAGCCACCTTGCCCCTCTAGCCTAACAGCAAAGCTTCTCTTGGTAGCAGCTGTATCTCCTTGTTTTGTAAAACTTTCTGTTCTGGGGTATCCTGTGGTTAGGACCGTGAGCCCATAGAAAAATGATATTTTTCCCCCAAATAAGTAAATGCCACCGACAAAGAGGGCCTCTCTCTTTGTCTGAATGCAACGTGGTCACAGATGAATTCCCCGCACTAGGTGGAAACTGATCCCACCCAGCAGGCTCTGGTCCATCTGGAGTGTTTGGCTGCGGCCTGAGTGGCGTGTGCTGGCTGCTTTCCTTTCTGAGGTTTTAGAAATCTCTCCAAAGCATCAAATCATCCTGATGGCCTGTGGAGTGAAGTGGCTAATGAGGGCGGAGCCAGTGGTAAATGAGGGCGGAGCCTTGGTAAATGAGGGTGGAGCCAGTGATAAATGAGGGTGGAGCCAGTGATAAATGAGGGCGGAGCCAGTGGTAAATGAGGGTGGAGTCAGTGGTAAATGAGGGTGGAGCTGGTGGTAAATGAGGGTGGAGTCAGTGGTAAATGAGGGTGGAGTCAGTGGTAAATGAGGGTGGAGCCAGTGGTAAATGAGGGTGGAGCCAGTGGTAAATGAGGGTGGAGCCAGTGGTAAATGAGGGCGGAGCCGGTGGTTAATAAGAACAGCTCTGCCATCGCCCTGCTTGGGTTTGAGACCTCATTCCATCCTTATTAGCTGATGGAATTTTACTACTCTTGTCTGTACTTCCTTTCCTCTCCGATGAGAGGGTAGGTAATAAGAGTGTTTGCTTCACAGAATTTAATTGCGGGAATTAAAATGAGTTAGGTATGTAACGCAACCAGAACAGCGCAGGGCCTGGGACGCATCCTCAGTGCTATTATTATTAGTGTTAGTACAGTAGTTGGTGTTTCCTTATTGAAATGACAGGGCGTTATTCCGGGGGAAGATAGGAGTCTTCTTCCAGGAGCCTGGACCTCAAGCCTTGTAAGACACAGTCTGGGGAGGATCCGGGTGGGGTTAGGGACCCCACGGCCATGGTCCATCGAGTGTTGGGGTTTCCCAACAAGGACAAAACGGGCAGGCACCTCCCACCGTCTGCGGCTGTACGCCTTACAGCTTGGAAGCTGAGCACGTACGTGCCAATCTCCTAGGGAGCCCGCCTAATACCTCCCAGGGGGTTCTTCACATTGAGAATTCAGACAAATTGCTGCTTTTTAATTAACAGAGCCCAACAACTCTGTTATCTGTCTCCTCATGAATCTATTTTCCCTCTGATCCCTGCTTGTTCTCACACCCTGTCTGCTGCCGAGCTGCAGTCCCCCACGGGGC
This sequence comes from Vespertilio murinus, assembly GCA_963924515.1. Taxonomy (NCBI): domain Eukaryota; kingdom Metazoa; phylum Chordata; class Mammalia; order Chiroptera; family Vespertilionidae; genus Vespertilio; species Vespertilio murinus. Next base: position 19,452,638 of record OZ004720.1, on the reverse strand, counting down.
CCTGAGGGGCGGGCGCCTCGGCGGGGAGCAGAGCCGGGCCTGGGAGCTCCAGCCCAGAGACGGGTGGCTTGTCATCCAAGGCCAGCAGCCCCCCAACTCTGTTTCCAACCACAAGGGACTCAGGACCGAGGCCCCGGGTCCCTCGTTGCTGCAGTGCCAGCCCCTGAGCTGTGCTTATGGAACCGCTGGCAGGATTCCCTGGACAGAAACCAGTGGAAGCAGCATCCAGGGGTGCCTCCCAAAGACCCCATTTATTTAAGTTTAATAAGACAGTGATTGGCTCATAAATAGCAACCAAGTCAGGGAAGCGTGTTTATCAAGGGCGTAGGCCCAGAATATGTAGCTGTGGCCGCGCCAGGGCATAGTAGCCGCATCTCTGTACCCAGATCCCCAGCGAGGAGGAGAACAGACTCATTGGGAGTGCGCAGGCTCCATCTTGTCTTGCCCTCCCTCCTTGGGTCTCTGAAAAGTGCAGGCCTCGCTCAGCCTGAGGCAGCTGGCCTCACACCTTCCCCTGGGCCACCGAAGCCTGGGGTCAGATCTCCTTGTCCTGAGCACCCACCAGGACACCCCAGTTCAGGACATGACATATGATCTCCTCCTCTTGGTCACCATTGAGAGCTGACCCACGATGTGGTCTGCAGCATCCTCCCTTTCTAGAAAACAGCTTCCTTCCAGCTCCATTCCCAGCAGGATACTTCAAAACGGCTTTGGGGGAAAAAAATAAAAAGAATTCTGAAGTTAAAAATATCCCCCTCCCCTCCCCGGCTCCCCCTTACTAGAACAATGCCTAAGGCAGCAGGGGTGTCGTTGGCAGCGCTGTTTGTGAGGGGACTCAAAGAGTTGATGTGTTTATGAATATTTACGTCTCCGAGAGGAGACCGCTGTTAAGTGGAATTTAGTTCTTAATTCTTTAAATCTTCTCTCATGGCGTTGCAACGCGAGGGCCCGCAGATAGGCAGGGGGTGAGGGGAAAGGGAAAGAATGAATGGGCCGCTCTGCGGTCACCCCGAAGCCTGCTCTGCGCAGACCCCTTGTTGCCGAAGGGGGAGAGGGAACAGAATGGGGGGGGGTGACAGGGAGTGGACCCCTGGACTTGGTCGAGTTCCCTCAACTTTCTTTCCATGTGACGCAACTGGAGCTCTCTGATGTTAGGTGACAGGTCCCCAGCACTGACACCTGTCAGCAGAGGATGAGGTAGGGATGGCCGTGGCTCACCTATGCAAGAGGGGAGTGCAGGAGGCAAGAAGACAGCCAACTGAGCGCCGGGCATAGCAAGGGCACTAGGATGCCATGCTCCTCAGCTGACTGGCTACCTTGAAATCGGATGGTCAGTCATTCTCGGGCTGTCTTGCCTCCGCATAGGCTGTCTCCTTCCAACGAGCTTGAACATTCGCGTTTCCGTTACAATCCCAAAGGCGCTGACCTAGCACAAAGTAGGTCTGATGCTCTCCTTTTAGCTGCCCCAGAGAATCAGAGTAAGCCACTTGAGAACACAACAGCAAGTCCAGAAGCAAAGGGCTCACCGATCCCGCAGCGTCTCCAGGTCAGCCCTGGCGCTGGCATCTCCGCAGCGTGACGAGGGCAGAACCTTGGCACCGGGCACCGCGCCCGAGGAGAGCGGAGACTCTCTTCCTTCACATCCCCCCTTCAGGCGGGCATCTTCACGCCGTGCTTGAGAAGAGTGGCTCCCGCTGACTGCCGGGCACTTGGCTCACCTCCTGCTTGGCTACAGAGGCCTCGGAGCAGGTGACGATTGAGCCACGGCTGTGCCCTAATTTGCAAGTTCCTTTGCAAAGCATCCTTCCCCTTGGCAGGCTGTCTGACTCTTATGAAGCTGTCTCACCCGTAGGCAGTCCTGGGCACAACTCGCAGCTCATTTAGCAAAGCCCCGAGTAGATGTGTCTGACGTTCTGGAGGATGCAGACGTCACTGGAGGAACCTTATTCGGTAAACGTGGGGCCAGTGATGGGCGAGGAGTCTGACAGGGAGAGGGGGGGAGTGGTGGAGACCCACAGGGCACAGCTCTTGGGCCGCAAGGCTTTGCTGTGCCTTGGCCGAGCAGTGTGACCCCGACCCCGACCCTGACCCTGACCCTAACCCTAACCCTGACCTCCCCATGTGGATTTTACAGACTGAATCTCCATTTCTCCACCACAGCCAAGATGGCGCTGCTTCAATGAGTGGCAGCCACTCCATTTCCGGAATGCTGTCCAGCAGCCCCTGAATCCTAGGAAGGAGGGCGGTGAAGCCATCTGGGGTGGCCCCTCCGAGGTGGGCAGTCCTGTGTTGGTTCAACAAGCATTATTGAGAGCCTGTGGGATCAGAGAGCCCTCGGCGCTGCCTCCCTGGCAAAGAACAATGTCGATGCAGCAGACATGCCCACATGGGGATGTTGAGAAATGAATCGGAATCCAACCTGTGAGCAGGTGCAAAATATCAGAGCGCAGGATGGACGGTGTAGTTTCTTGAGGGACCTCAGTCTACCCCCCAAATGAGGGGGAAGCTTCAGGGCAAGGGTCAGATATGCTGTTGGGCCTCCAGAATTTTTATACACTCGATTAGTATTTTTAAAAAATAATTTTTAAAAAATATATATTTTATTGATTTTTCACAGAGAGGAAGGGAGAGAGATAGAGAGTTAGAAACATCGATGAGAGAGAAACATCAATCAGCTGTCTCCTGCACACCCCTACTGGGGATGTGCCCACAACCAAGGCTCATGCCCTTGACCGGAATCGAACCTGGGGCCTTTCAGTCCGCAGGCTGATGCTCTATCCACTGAGCCAAACCGGTTTTGGCTTAAAATAATTTTAAAAAATATATATATTTTATTGACTTTTCACAGAGAGGAAGGGAGAGGGATAGAGAGCTAGAAATATCGATGAGAGAGAAACATCGACCAACTGCCTCCTGCACACCCCCCACCAGGAATGTGCCTGCAACCAAGGTACATGTCCTTGACCAGAATCTAACCTGAGACCCTTCAGTCTGCAGACCGATGCTCTATCCGCTGAGCCAAACTGATTTTGGCTTAAATAAAATTTTCATTGATTTCAGAGAGGGAGAGAGAGAGGGGGAGAGGAAGAGACAATAATGATGAGAGAGAATCACTGATCAGCTGCCTCCTGCACATCCCTACTGGGGATCGAGCCCACAACCCAGGCATGTGCCCCTGACCAGAATCAAACCTGGGACCCTTCAGTCCGCAGGCCGACGCTCTGTCCACTGAGCCAAACCAGCCAGGGCTCAGTTAGTATTTTGTTTACAGCAGCAGGTGGGGAGGGGGGGGTGCTGGGAGGGGAGTAGAATTCCTTCTCTAATCACCTGAGATTCAGGGCTGGTCTTCCGTCCCCTCCTTGTGCAATGAGACTTGTCTCCAAGGCCTCCCTTTCCCCGGTACTTTGTGACTTGTGGCTCTCCATCCCTTTGAACTTAGAAGTTGCACCTCATCCTCCCCTGATCAAAGAGGGGCCTGCTTCTGCAGGGGGAGCCCCTCTGAGGCCTGCAGGTGCTGGTGGAAACTGGGGCTCCTCCAGCATAACATGGGGGGCCCTGTTCTCCATGTCTATCCCCCACAGGAGCGTGAGCTGCATGGGAACAGTCACTGTTGTACCCCTCCCCCCCCAAGCACAGTGCCTGTTATAGGAATGGTGACATGGGCATTTCTTTATGAATTAAATGCCTGGACGAATAAGGGAAGATATGAGCAGGTGCATTCGCTCCTGGACACATGCCCTGTGCTGGGAATGTGACTGACGCGCAATTATTGGAGACCTATCTGCTGTGAGCCATTCGGCTCGCTCTCCCCCGTCATTTCCCTGTTCCTTTTCCCTCCGTCCCTTTCGGGGTGCACAATGCAAACCGCCACACACATCCCTCACCGTCGGAGCATCAGCGGCTGGGCAAACTGTGTGAGAGACAGAGGCTCCGTGCGGCCGAGGGCTGATGCTGTCCAATCGCTCATGCATGTCCCACGCCGCCCCGCGGGCTCAGCTCAGATCCTCCTCCAGCCGGATCACAGGAAGCCAGAAATCCATTTTCCTGGGCGGGCACAGCTGTCACCTACCGCTTTGGGGAGCAGCAGGGGGGTCATGGAGAAGGCAGAGAGGGTAGGCTGGGTAATTTAGGCGCCGAGGCCTGGCGAGGCGCAGGCCCTGGGCCAGGCGGCTTCCTGGGCGGAGGAGGTAATGAGGATAATGGCTCTCGTGGCGGCTTGGTGGGAGTTCAGGTGTCTTCCCTCACGATCAATTCCAGGAGAAATTTAGGCAGGTTTCAAGTCACAATAGATTTCTCTTCCAGCCCGAGCGGAAAGCTGCACCTGGACCCGGGGCCCCAGCGGGGCTCTCTCCGCTGAGAGTTCTCTCTGGTCAGAGATATTCTCCGAGGAGGAGGGAGCTGATGTGGAGGAGAGAAGGGACTCCGTTTGGGGGGTGCGTGAGGGATCGTGGCCAGGCGGGGCCTGAACTTGCATGTGCTGAGCAAGCCGGCGGAGAGGCCGAGGAATGGGACATGTCCTACAGAGAGAAGAGGTGTGTGTGCTGTGTGCATGCTGTGGATGTGCTGTGCGTGTGCTATGTGTGTGCTTTGTGTGTGTGCGTGCTCTGTGTGAGCTGGGTGTGTGCTGTGCATGTGCTGTGTTTGCTGTGCATGTGCTGTGTGTGTGTTGTGTGTGTGCTGTGCACATGGTGTGCATGTGCTGTGTGTGCTGTGTGTGTGGTGAGATGTGCATGTGCTGTGTATGTGCTGTGTGTGCTGTGTGTGTTGTGTGTGTGGAGAGATGTGTATGTGCTGTGTATGTGCTGTGTGTGTTGTGTGTGAGATGTGCATGTGCTGTGCTTTTGCTGTGCGTGTGTTGTGCGTGTGCTGTGTGCATGGCGTGGAAGCCTTTTCTGTGTGGAACAGCAAACTCGAGGCACTTTCCTTTCTCTCCGAATCTCATCCCCTAATTTCCTCCCTTGATAATTAAATTACAGGAACAGGTTGACGCCAAAAATAGAGGGGGTGGCATGAGTGTGCTCAAAATTAAATCCATTTGGTGACAGAAATATGATGTGGCCACCTGGAGTTTTCTGCCGCAGCGAGCAGCGCTGCGGAGGGCTGGGCGCTCACCCCGCAGTAACGGGCCCGCCGCTCCCCTGGAAGCCGGCCAGCCCGGGCCATCGTTCCCACCCCCCCCCCCCCCCAAAGAGCTGGCTGAACGGCAGAGCGGGCCGTGGGCAAACACCGGGGACTGGCAGCGCCATGCCCGGGGGATCTGTGCTCTTTAATGTCCCATAGAGCCGATGTGGCACAGCCTGTGGGCACAGGCCCCTGGCAGGACCGGGGGGCGGGGGTACAGGGGGACAGCAATAGGTTTCTTGCTTGGGACACTGGTGCTTGCATTCCCTGGTCGGTGGTTCTGCTCTAGTGCCCCTTCTGGAAAGGGGTAAACCTGAAGGGCATGATTCACGTTGTTGGACAGATCGACACTGTGCCAAGGGTTTACCAGCTGGCCTGCATTTGGCCTGAGAGGGCAGCATCTTATTTACTTTTTCTCTAGTCTGTATGCATGGGGCCATTTCTACCCACCGGGCTCCCTCCCGGGGCCTTTCTGATTGATGCCAGAAAGGTTACTTTGTGGCGGGAGTGGTGAGGGGAGAGGGAAAGGCTGCGTTGGTGCAGCCCTGGCATTCCTCAGCATGGCCGTCCTTCGGGCCCGGGAGCCGCCTCCATCAGCAGGCATCCGGCCTCTCTGGGTGCCCTGTCACGTGTGAATGCGGCCTAATGGTGGTGATTAGTCAGTGTCCAGCGAGGAAATGAGTGGCCCCCACTCCCCAGGTCTGCCCAGAATACTGAGTGACGCAGCCGATGAGGGGCTGGAAAGGTCGTTAGCCAACGGCCCCGGGTATTGATCCAGGGAGCCAAGGTCCTGCCATTTGGAGGCAAGTCAGCTCCTTCCTGTGCAGTATGCGCATGTGCTATCTCAGAGGGCTCTGAGCACCAGAGGGCCGGAAGTTACTGCAGGAATTTGAAGAGAGGTGGGCCAGAAGTGAAGGGACTCAATGGATAGGCCAAAGAGTTTGGTCTTAGAACCACAGGCATGGATCAGCTGCCTCCTGCACACACCCTACTGGGGATGTAACCGCAACCAAGGTACATGCCCTTGATCAGAATGGAACCTGGGACCCCTCAGTCCGCAGGCCGACGCTCTATCCACTGAGCCAAATCTGTCGGGGCAAGCTGACTTGTCTTGACCACGGTGATCCCAAAAGGGCAGGCGGCTGGCACCTGCTGGCTGTGCAGATGTGGCTTTCCCCTCTCTGCTTTCAGTGTAGGGACTTAGGCGTTAACCTGAAGCAGTGGTGAGAGCAACCTGTTCCCCTCTGCCCCTCCCTGGCACCTCGAGTCCCATTCTCCGCCCATGAACCTTGCTCTGAAGGCACTGGAAGGCCCAGGGCTCTGCAGTCTCTAACCAGGTGGGTGAGAAGCCAGGGAGAAGCGGATGGGGCATCCACAGCTTCCCCGCTAACCGCTTTGAAAGGCAGAGACAGGTGTGGGCCCCGCGGAGGCCTGAGCTGGCACAGGAGAGAGGCAGCGTGAGATGGCAGGACCGCTCTGTTGGTCCCCGTCTGGCACCCTTGCCAAGATCACAGGGACGTGGGGAGGAGCTGTTGCCATCAAGTCAGCAGCGTTTGAAATACATATTTCGGTAACTTAGAAGCAACAGCGAATCAAAAGAATAAGAAGGGAACCAACCCTGAATATTACAACTGGTTTTTATTTTATTTAAAAATTTTTTTTTCTGCAATCTGTCCAGCACTCACTTCATTCAAACAGTGGAAGGTTGTGGAATCCCATCCCAGCTCTGCCACTTGTTAGCTGTGTGACCTTAGACAGCCGTGGGCAAACTACGGCCCTCGGGCCAGATCCGGCCCGTTCGGCTGTTCTATCCGGCCCGCGGAGCTGAAAGAGTGGAGGGTTCTCTTGCTCTCCCCTCCGCTCCTTCACCAGCAGCCCAAGATGAGAGTGCCAGCATGGCCAGGTTGCTTTTGTTCTGGTCCTCCGGTCCGGTTTAAGAACCCATTGTGGATCTCGAGTCAAAAAGTTTGCCCATCCCTGTCTTAGGAGCATGCTTAACCTCTCTGGGCTACATTCGCTTCATCCATACCGAGGGGTATATAATCCTACCTTCCGCACAGGGATTTTAGAGAAAGTGAAGTTTGACACCATGTTATACCTTTAGCATGGGGCCTTGCAATATGGAATATATTAAGTTTAAAATCATAAACCCTTCTGTTCAGGTAAAACGGTGTATGTTGATAACCACGGTGTATGGATAATTACCCATGTTGGTTAAACAACAACCTTGAAGAAAGAGAAGTTGTATTTTTCCCACTCTTTATAGATAAAGAAGCAAAGCCTCAGAGTGGAGGCTGAGAGGTGGCCACCGCCCCTGTTTTCAGGGACATGGATCCATAGCAAACACGTGTGTGAAACCTTTCTGCTGGGACATGCAATGCATATGGACAAAGATTCCCCACCCTCACCCTAGTAGGTTGCATTGCTTTGGTGCTGAAGGGGGCCAGCACACTGCACTTTAAGTGGAGACTGTTCTCAAGGTTTTGCAACAAGCAGCTAAAATGATGCCCAGTGGTCAGCAAACTCATTAGTCAACAGAGCCAGATATCAACAGTACAATGAGTGAAATTTCTTTGGAGAGCCAAATTGTTTAAATGTAAACTTCTTCTAATGCCACTTCTTCAACATGGACTCAGCCAGGCCGCTGTATTCTGTGGAAGAGCCACGCTCAAGAGGCCAAAGAGCCGCATGTGGCGGGAGAGCCGCAGTTTGCTGACCACAGCTCTAACCTGTGTGGTTCAGTGGTTAGAGTGTCAGCCGGCACGTGGAAGGATCTTGAGTTCAATTCCAGGTCAAGTGACATACATGGTTGCAGATTTGAGCCCCGGCACTGGGTCAGGTTGCGTGCTGATCTATGGGAGAGACACATCTCTTTCTCTCCCTCTCTCCTCTCCCTCTCTCTCTTTCTCTCTCTCCTCCTCCCCATACTTCCTCCCTCCCTTCCACACTCTAAAAATCAATGGAAAAAATATCCTCCAGAGGGGGTAGACAAAAAGTAAAAACGTAAAATGAGCAAGAGCACGATAGACGCCCAGACTCCCCATTATGATCAAAGGTTATCTTAATTCACACAAATCCCAACCATTTCAAAGGCTTGGCTCTCTTTCTGGCCGCTGAGGGGTCTGGCGGCCCAGCACCGATGAGAGCTTGCTGTTCTTTGAAGGTCAGTGCTAATTGCAAGGTGACAGGGCCCAGGCGGCACTGGAGGCTGATGAGTCAAACACAGCTGGGTGGCTTTCTTCTTCAGCGGGATCTGCATTTCCTACCAGGCAGCTGTGGGTGCCTAAAACTGACATTTGAGCTGAGCATCCATTTCCCTCGCTCTCCAAAAAGGTGACAAAAGGAGCCCATATATAGAAGCGTGCACTTTCCACGCCAGCCTGGCTCCAAATAGGATAGAGCCCAACTAGGTTAGGAGAGAACCCACAACTGAGGAGCGACATGAGAGGTCTTTTCAAGCGCACCTCCCACCCCAGGCATGCATCCTCTTTGCAAGACCCCACGGCTGGTCCTCCATCCTTAACCCGCACAGTTCCAAAGAGAGAGGGCTCAGTCTTTGACCGGCTAATCAGATCCGATGGTCAACACTTCATTCAAAGATGGATCGGAGGGCCGGAGACCAGGGCCGGGACAAAGGCTTTATTAAAGGAGAAGACCCTGCAGGCTGCCTTCCAGAAGGGAAAGAGGAAGAATGCAGGGGTGTAGACACTTTTTAAGGGGAGGAATAAGAAGGGGCGGGGCTTAGGGTACTCGGCACACGCTGATTGGTGGTTTCATTGGTAAGGCATATGATTAGGGACCTAGGGACTTGGGAATCTGGGGCTTAGGGTATTTGGCAGGTGCTGATTGGTGGTTCAATGTACAGTCCATTTAAGGTGCCTGGTTGGGTGCTCAGGAATGTCCTGGCTGCAGGTGGAGTTTACGTCATTCTCCGTCCATCAGTTAGGGGAAGGGAGGATCTATCAAATGTCTTTTGTCCATGTAAATAGCATCTCATCTTTGGTTTTCTCTAACCCTTCCCTGTGGGCTCATTCTCTGTGTGTTCCTTCCCCTGAATATGACCCTCTGCATCTCACGGAGGTGCTTTGGGTTGACCCAACTAAGTCTTGTCTTTTCATTTTTGTTCATTTTTTTTTCATTCATTTAGCCATTCCTAATGGTAGCTTCTTGCTGTTCCCAATGCCCTCTCCAAGGGTGCTAGCTAAACCTTGTATGGAGGCTTTCCATGGGAGCCAAGAGAAACCCAGGTTGTGGCCAAGAAGATCACTCAGAGCAGTGGTCTAGATCTCGTTAGTCAACAGAGCCAAACATCAACAGCACAACGATTGAAATTTCTTTTGAGAGCTGAAAATCAACTTCTGGGCATGGGCCACGGAGTTTCAATTGCCCTGTAGTGGTGTTTTGTGGAAGAGCCACACTCAAGGGGCCCAAGAGCCACGCGTGGCTTACGAGCAGCAGTTTGCCGACCACCAGCTCAGAGCATGAGCACCACAGCGTAGGATACAGAGAAAAGACTTGGGAAGGAGAAAAGTGTCAGACATGGGCAGAAAGAGAAGGCAGAGTGGATGCAAGACAAGGCAAAGATTTAGGTTTCTTCTCAAGCTGATAAATGAGGTGCCCTCCTCTGCGCAGGATTAAGCTGCTGGTTCTTGGTCTAAATACAACACGTTGTCCTGAATCAATTTCCCCCAGACGAATCTTGGACCATTTTTCTCAGAGATCAAGATCATTTTGAATCCTGATCTGTCTCCCTGCTTGTTAATGACTTTTCCCAGCCCGGTGTGGTCCATGGAGTCATTGGGTTGCATCGCAAGTCTTGTCTTGGGTCAACGCCTACATTAAGTATGTGGTGAGACATGGCCATGCACAGAACCCTGAAACACATCCCTGTGTTTGGCATGTATTACCCGTGCTGAAATATATCTATTGTCATGTTCGGTGAGTGAATGTGGGTTCAGGAGATGATAACGATATAAAAAAAAATACCAGATCATCTAATTACAACACGGGGGCATGTAAACAAATGGGCACAATAAAATTTAACATTTCTCTCACTAGACCACCGAGAATAGTTTATTGATCGTTGCGATCTTGGCAGCTACGCAGTGCCTGGCACATAAAAATAATATACTCCATGTTTATTTTTTAAAAATGAGCACATACGCTTTCACATCATCCTGGGGAAAAAATGAGAATTTGGGGGGGGGGGAATCTCACTCCGATTCCCTGCACTGGGGCAGGGACCCCGCAAAGCAACCAGAAATCCTCTTCCTCCCATTCTTGGGGATTGGCCTCTCCTCTTTCCCATTCTCACCTTGTGAATAGATTTGAATTTTTAATTTTCCAACCTTTCAACTCCCCCACTCCCCACCCCCGCCCCAGTGTCTCTCCGTGTATCCTAGTCTCCACTTATAAGGACACCAGTCAGATTCCATTGGGACCTACCCGAAGGAACTCATTTGAACTTAACCACCTCTTAAAAGACCTTATCTCCAAATACAGTCACACTCTGAGATACTGAGGGCTTGACACTTCAGCATATAAGTTTTTGGGGCGGGGGCAGTATTCAGACGATAACAGTAGGTCCTATAAGAGAAATAGACTGTTTGGACTGAGAGGTCAGAGACAGCGCTAAGTGTAAAGGAGAGATGACATGGGGCAGCTACATGGTCTCATCTAGGCCGGCTGTGGCCCGCTTCCTGACTCCTCTGCTCTGGCCTTGTTTTGCATGGGAGGCCCTGGCTCTCATTTTCCTCTCGGTGTGATCTGGGACGTGCTGCCTGTGCTTACTGGCCCCGTTCCTTTTAGTTTCTGCACACTGGATCCAGGGACCGAGCCCGGAAATGGGGTCTGCATGGGGTTTGCTGGAGAGACCCAGAGGCGTGCACCTGCAATATTACGTTTGTGGTTTATGGAGTAGAAAGTTTCTACCAAGAGGAAGCTTTGCAGCCAGCCCAGCAGTGTTAGAGGTCGCATGCCAAGCCACCCTGCGCACTCCCCTCCGGGGGGCGGCCTTCGGGCAGGATAAAGAGAATTCATGAGCAGGAGTGCCTGTCAACAGCCGGCCCTCCATGTGAGTCAGAGGGAATAAGGCTTATGGAAGCTGCTAGTGTACTCCCAGCCAATGCCTGCTTCCCATCCGGGCACCAGGCATCTGGGGTCGAAGGTCACATCCATGCACAGGGGTGGGAGTAGGGGTTTGCAGGACAGATTAGAAAGGATGGTAGCCATTGGAAAGCAGTTCTCTGCATCATACCAGGGTTGAGAACTTTCCTTTGATGGCACCTGTGGGAACAGGCACTGTCTGGGTATGGGTGCTGGGTGCAAGAAGAAAGAAGGTTCTGGGTCCAGAATGGAGAGTTTTTTTCAAGTTGACATTCAGGCTATACCTCTTTCGTAGGCTCTGTTCTTATGTCTTAATAATAATAAAAGCACCCACTTTTATGAAGTACTTTTCATATCATAGTCAGTTTTAAAAGCTCTCTATATCTCATTTAATTCTCACAACCCCTGATGTGGCAGCATTCTTCACCGGGGAATATTGAGGGAATGGCAGGTTAAGCAATTTGCTTGAGATCACCGAGTTAGAAGGAGATAAAGCCGGCAATCAACTCCAGGCAATCTAACCGCAGAGCCTGTGCATTTAAAATTCGAGACTCCAAGTGAATAAGACCTTACATCCAGGGCCGCGAGTTTGACATGCTTCCCTTACATTTATTAAACATCGGGTGTGTGTCAGGCACTGGTCTGAGGTCATACAACTAGTAATTCGCTTTTCAATGTGTTATACACCTCTCTCTCTCTCTCTCTCTCTCTCTCTCTCTCTCTCTCTCTCTCTCTCTCCCCTTCCTCCTTTCTCTATTGACCCTACCCCCCTCGCTGTCTACACGAATACATGACTCCTCTCATTTTGGGACAGTTGCTTGGGATCCACCCCTCCAAAGAGAACCCCAGTTGGTGTTAGTGAGGGTAGAGACATTCTAGGTCCTCAGGACTGACCAAAGCAGGCTTACCTCTTAGAAGAACGTCCATCCCCTTTCTTAAGGTAGCATCATTGCCATCATAAATTGGCATGCCAGGCTTTCACACTTATTGGATGGGATCTGTGCCTAAATTGATTGCTATACTTGTTTCAATCACAACTAAGTCTTTATTATTATTATTATTTATTTTATCAAAGAAGCAATAAAAAGTGTCTGTTAAGATTGCTGTTTTGGGACTCAGCCAGTGTTGCTCAGTGGTTGAGCATCGACCTATAAACCAGGAAGTCACAGTTTGAGTCCTAGTCAGGGCACATGCACAGGTTGTGGGCTCGGTCCCCAGTGTGGGGCATGCAGGAGAAGGCAGCCAATCGATGATTCTTTCTCATCGTTGATGTTTCTATATCCCTATCCCTTCCTCATTCTGAAATTAATAAAAACATAGTAGAAAGAAGAATATTGCTGTTTTTGGAGACAAGCAGATTAAGCCTTCCTGCATCTTGCATGTGGTAGTGAGTTGGTCCTATGCACATTAGATAATTCCAGTGTTTCCTTACCTGTAGTTTTTAATCTGAAGTGGGGCTGTCATATCTACCTCAGCATTGCTGTGAGGTTGATGCCCATCGCCACAGAGCTAGTGAGTTGTAGAAATAGAATTTAAATCCAGGGGAGGGGGGTCTGCGTCCATGTCAGTAACCACCAGCTGAATATGTCGTTTTCTTAACTTTTCTTAAACTCCGTGTCCCCCCTTATCAAATGGGCATACTTATTCCCACCTCACTGATTTGTGATTATGAAATCAAGTGATACGTATAAAGAATAGTATAGTGCTTGGCATGCAGGGGCACACTTGGGGCTATTGCAGAAAGGATAGTACAAGCTACAAGAAAAGTGTTATTACTTGCAAACTGCAAATAGGAACCTATTTCTGCAGAGTTGCCTTCTAACATCTACTTTTGTGTTTTATTTTGATATGGGTATACAGCTACTCTTTGGTTTCAGAACGTATGGATATGAATCACATGTGTATTTTTTGGAGCATTTGAGATTTCCAAGTTACCAAAAGAGCTAGACTGGTAGAGACGATATAACGAGAGCCCCGAGTGGGCATTCATTTCCTCTCTAAGATGGCCCACCCTGCCGAAACTGGTTTGGCTCAGTGGTAGAGCTTCGGTCTGCGGACTGAAAGGTCCCGGGTTTGATTCCGGTCAAGGGCATGTACATCCGTTGCAGGCACATCCCCGGTAGGGGGTGTGCAAGAGGCAGCTGGTCGATGTTTCACTCTCATCGACGTTTCTAGCTCTCTATCTCTCTCCCTTCCTCTCTGTAAAATATCAATAGAATATATTTAAGATTGCCCACCCTGGCACAGAAGGAGGGGTGCCCGGGAGCTGCCGCTGTGGGAGTGGGGTTGTTGGCTTGGGAACAGCCAAAGTACTTTGTCTTATCAGCTTGCTGGTAATTCATCAAAGCGAATACATGGGCAAAGTGCCCTGTGCGAATCTAATCTCCCCTCAATTCCCAAGAAGGCAGGAGATGGACTCGGACTGGAACAATGGCTTGGGAAAGATGAAAGGGACCTTTCTGAGGTAATATCTCCACATCCTCTTTTTTTATGAATTCATTTTGAGTCCTTGAACAAATGGACATAAATAATTCCAACCATTAGCAGCTAAAAATGGGCAACCATTTCGGGATCAGGAGAGAGACAGGCTAATTATATTAATGTAGAGCAATTATATATATTTATGTTCAGTATCCTCACTGCAGTTCCGAGATAAAGTTCTCTTCAGGAGGGAATGGGCGAGGTCAGAGAAGCAGTAGGAACTGGGGAGGCTTTTGGGGAAATTCCTGGTGACTCTAACATTGGAGAAATGGCTGCATTTGAGCCTCTGACTGGTACCAAAGGCCAGCCCAAGTCCTGCGCTGGTTGCTAAGGAGGCTCACCAGGTGATGCCTGCTAGATACCAGTTGCTATGAGAACCCAGGGGGAGCTGCTGTTAATTCATATCTTGTACTGATTTCTTCGTTTAAAAACAGTACAGTTCTATACCCACCTTGTACATGAGTGGGATTGTTGCTGGAAGAGGTGCTCAGGTAAAATCTTGACCATTCATTGCTCTAGGTTCTAGACCACTCGTGCCACACACACACACACACACACACCCACACACACACACACACACACACACCCTCTCCTGTACTCATGCAGACTTGAGGATTCAGCCACCAAGTGCTGAGCCCAAGCTTTTACTACCAGGGCCAATGCGGGTGGTGTGGGGCTATTGATTTGCAAGCGGAAGGCTTGTGCTGAGCTGGGCTCAGCTGTACATCTGGCATGATAACTGAGTCACCAATGAAGGCAGTGTCCCAATTCAGGGCCCTGATTTGGATCTCACCTTCCCGTGCAGCTTGGAGCTAACAGGCCGGGGCATTCAGTCAGGAGAAAAGTGAGGGAGTTTGATCTCTGAGACTTGGGTCATAATGTCAACTTTGGGTAAACCACTTGGGCCACAGAGACTGGCAGTACTATCAACTAGGTCTAGATCACATGCCCTCCATCATGTCTGTCTCTCCCCCGCCGCCCCCACCCCCAACCCCCGGCCCAAGAATCCAAGGAGTGGAAAAGGACAGGAAAAGGTCTTCATTTCTAGAGCAGATTGAAATAGGGAATATTGGGCAAATCAGACTCCTAGATCTCTATTCTGGCCTGCTTTCCCCATATGATTTGGGATACAGAGAGTAGTCTCTTTTAGCTCCAGATAAATGACAGTCATCATCTCTTCCTCATAAGGTTGAAAATTAAATGAGTTAACATACATGTGAACAACATTCTGTGTCTGGCACTGAGTAGGTACTCAATAAATGTTAATTCATTTGGTACTAAGTAGATACTTGTATTTTTATTCTTTTCCAGAGCTCTTGGAGTGCTGATTGGAAAGTTTGGTTCTGATTTTTCTGACTAGATTGTGCTTCAGGGAGGCAATAAATGAGTCAAAAAATGTTTTTCTGCCATACTGCCCTGTATCAATCCCAGGCACTCTGAAAAGTCTCTCTTTGCCACAAAAGCCATTACCTACCTTCTCACCCATCCCTGCATCTAGCTACCCACCCATCCATCCATCCATTTGTCCATCCTTCTAACTGTTCCATCATGAGGTCTTTTTGAACACCTATTAAATGTCAGGCACTGTGCTAGGTACTGACTGTATAGTCAGGCTTAAAACAAAGTCCAAGTCTTATGGAGCTAGACCAGGGGTGGGCAAACTTTTTGACTCGAGGGCCACAATGGATTCTTAAACTGGACTGTAGGGCCGGAACAAAAGCAACCTGACCATGCTGTCACTCTCATCTTGGGCTGCTGGTGAAGGAGTGGAGGGGAGAGCAAGAGAACGCAGGCCGGATAGAACAGCCAAATGGACCGGATTTGGACCACGGGCTATAGTTTGCCCATGGCTGAGCTAGACTGTAAGGTGGCTTTTCAGAATTTATATTCTACTCAGGCAATCTTGTAGGTTGAGGGGCAGGGAGGGGTAGATGCAAAACAAGCGAAGTACTTCCCCAAATATAAGTTAGTAAAATGTTTGCATGTATGGTTTTTATGATGCCTCCTTTGGAAAAAAGACAACGTCAAACTCTGAGGATCATTGAAGGTGAGTGGGATGATTTTGATGACCTCTTCCTAATAGATACTCATGGGAGAAAATGGGCAGGAGTCCAGGCTCCCTGGTGCATCTTTGTGAGCGGTCTGGAGATGCGCACATCTCCAAACAACCCTCCAACAGAACAAAGAACAGTCTTGTTAATTAAATGCCTAATGCCTATTAGAGCTAACATCAACTTAAGGTAAAACGTATGACTCAGTGGGCTGCCTTTTAAATGCTGCATAACTTTATGACTGCTCTCAATATTATTTATGCCTTAAACTTGACTGTTGCGGTCTCTGGGGGTTCTTTCTCCAGAGCCTCATGGTGATTCTGTTCAGTAGACAGAGCAGGGTGACCTACTCTTCGGTTACAACTTAGGAAACGGGGCCCCGGAACCTCGTCTGTTTAGTTCAGGTATACAACCAGGAGCCACAGAGCCAGGAAGTGACGCGCCCCTTTGAACTTCAATACGACGCTATTTCCAATGACCCCTGCACTTGGAAGTCTGAGGCAGGGGTGTAAAGAGGAGGAGTGAGGCTCAGATTTTCATTCATTTTGCAGGCCTTCACCTCTAACCTAATGCTTCAAGCTCCTTTGCCTTTATAGCACATGGTTGGCTGTGTCTGAGACTTCTTTAGAGCGAGACCTTGGCGAGGGCATGGCCTGGTACCGCACTGTTGTCATATCCAGGAAGTCCATCCTCCTGGGAGGCCTTGAGAGGCATCGCTCTCCACATCTGCCACTTGTAGGGGAGAGGATGTTGCAGCCGATGGCAAGGACCGGCCTCTGGAGCTAGTCAGCCAGGGATAAATGCTGGTACTTGCTCTCAAGATTACACAGAACTTGAGCAAGTCATTTCACCTCTGTGCATGTCACCTCCCTCCTCTGTAACAGGAAGATAATAGTCTCACCTGTTTAGATTGCTATGGATAGGAAAGCAGCTTTATCAGCTGTAGGAGGAACTAGGCATTCAAAGCAGTCATTCAAGAATTTCAATCTCGAAAGGACAGAATAGCCAGGCTGTAAAGACCACCGAGTGGCTGTTCGCCCCTGGACGCCGACCACAATCAGCGCGAACGCTTGGATTGGAGGGAGTGCTCTAACCCAGGGGGAAGAATCGGTGAGTCTCTGCTGCGGCTCGCATATCCCCAGCAGCGCGCGCATTTCCCCCAAGCCGGCAGCTCGGCTCGCGCCGGCAGCTCGGCTCGCGCCGGCAGCTGCTGGCGGCTCGCGCCGGCAGCTGCTGGCAGCTCGCGCGCGCTCGCAGAGGGGTCTGTGTTTGTAGGAAACCCAGAACTGGGCTGGAGCCACCCCTGACTGCGGTGGGGGCCCCTAAGGAGCAGTACGTCTGAATCGGTCTCAGAGGGAGTTGCAGGCGAACGTGGTCGCCTCCTCTTGCCCAACCCCCACCCCTCCATAGATCCCAGACACAGGGGGAAAGAAAAAAACAAACAAACAAACAAAAACAGGAGGGGCCCAGGAGGCCTGGCTCTCTGCCACCAGTAGGCACCGCCACCTAGAGGCTGCAGTACATATGGACTCCAGAACTGCTTCAAAAAACAAGGCCCGATTACAACACGGAAGAAACACTGGGAATTGTTATTAAAGCCCAGACTGGGAACTGGTGAGCTAGACGGAGCAACAGAGGAAGTGAATGACCTTCATTACTGCAAACTTTATTTAATTTTTGATTTTGATTTTCTAATTGTTTAATTTTTTTCTATTTTTTTTAAGCTACATTAGTTGCAAAGTTTACTTAAGAAGATATTTTTGTTTTTCATCTTTCCTCACTTGATTTTACCTTTTTAATTAACTCACTTTTATATGTAATCAATATTATTACTACTAGTAGTTTGCTCGTTTTATCTTTTTTATCTTATTTTCTTTTGTTTATTTTTATCATTAGCTTTTAAGTGCCATATTATATACTTTTCAAAAAAAAATTTTTTTTTTCTTTTCTTTTCTCTTTTTTTCCCCTTTGGGATTACTATCCAACAGACTATTTATACCTTTCCTTCTCCAACGCTCTATTCTAACTCATCCCTACCTTTAGGCCATCACTCTTTTCCTAACCCTTTCCCTTCGATGTCCTGCTTATCTTAACTCTTTATTGCTCTAGATTTTCCCTATTTTTTTCTATTTGCCCTCTCCTAAAACTTCAACCTTCCTGTGTATATCTGGCTCCCAACCCCCTACTCCAAGCCAACTCACACCTACCTTGTCGCTATCCTAAAAAAAAAAAAAAAAACCCACAACAACAAAAAATCCTTCTCTCCACCCCTTTGTAATTGTATGTTAAATGCTAACTATATCAAAGTTGTATGCTTTTTTGTAAGATTGGTTCGCTTATTCTTTGTATTTGATTGTATGATTTTGTTAGCTGGGTTCTAGTCATCTTTATTGAAGGATATTAATATTGCAAACGCTTTTCTGTTCAGTGCCATATGTGTTGTACCTGGATGTGTTGTATTTTGTACCTTTAAATCTAAGCAGGAGAGAGAGAACTACATATACAGGCATCTTAAAACAGAAAGATCATGGGGAGGCTAAGAAACACCCCACCTATGAAAGAAAATCAGACATCACCAGAACAGGAAGTAAATGATTTAGAGGCAAGCAACCTACCAGAACAAGAATTCAGAGTAATGATCATGGGATGGCTAAAAAGAATGGAAGACAAATTTGACAATATGAATAAGACCCAAGAGGAAATGAAGAAAAACCAGGAGGATCTGAAGAAGAACCAAGAGGATCTGAAGAAGAACCAAGAGGATCTGAAGAAGAACCAAGAGGAAATGAAGGCGACCCAAGAAGAAATGAAAAATGACATCACTTCTATGAAGAACTCAATAGAAAGCATCAAGAGTAGACTAGAAGAAGCAGAGGACCGCATCAGTGAGCTAGAAGACAAGATGGAAAAAAATACCCAATTAGAGAAGCTGCTAGAAAAAAAAATAAAAAAACAGGAAGAGAGCCTACGGGAGCTTTGGGACAATACAAAACAAAACAATATTAGAATAATAGGGGTCCCAGAAGGAAAGGAAACTGAGCAAGATATGGAAAAAGTATTTCAAGAAATAATGACAGAAAACTTTCCTGAGATAGAGAAGAAAAAACCGACACAAATCCAAGATGCTCGAAGAGTCCCCAACAAAATGAACCCCCAAAGATCAACACCCAGACACATTATAATTAAGCTGGCAAAAAACATTGACAAAACCAGAATCCTAAAAGCAGCCAGAGAGAGACAAAAAGTTACATATAAAGGAACCCCCATCAGATTAGCAACTGATTTCTCAACAGAAACTCATCAGGCCAGAAGGGAATGGGATGACATATACAAAGTCATGCAAAGGAAGGGTATGAACCCAAGAATACTGTACCCTGCAAGGCTGTCAATCAAAATTGAAGGTGTAATCAGGAGCTTCACTGACAAAAACAGACTAAAGGAATTTATCTCCAACAAACCAGCAATGCAAGATATGCTAAAGGGTCTACTGTAAAAATAAAGAAATAGGAAGCGAAGAAGGAACACAGGGGGATAGAATAAAAATGGCATCAAATACCTACCTATCAATAATTACTTTAAATGTAAATGGTTTAAATGTTCCAATCAAAAGACATAGGGTAACAGATTGGATAAGAAAGCAAAACTCATACATCTGCTGTCTACAAGAAACACATTTCAGAAAAAAAGATGCACACAGGCTGAGGGTGAAGGGATGGAAAAAGATTTTCCAGGCGAACGGAAATGAAAAAAAGGCTGGGGTAGCAATACTTATATCAGACAAATTAGATTTCAAAGTGAAGGACATAAAAAGAGATAATGAAGGCCACTTCATTATACTAAAGGGAGCAATCCAACAAGAAGAAATAACCCTGGTAAACATATATGCACCCAATGTGGGAGCACCCAAATACATAAAAAAACTGCTGGAAGACATGAAGGGAGAGATTGATTGTAATACAATCATAGTAGGAGATTTTAATACCCCACTGTCACATTTGGACAAATCACCCAAACAAAAAATCAGCAAAGAAATATCAATCCTAAATGACTCACTAGACCAGATGGAATTAATCGACATCTTCAGAACATTCCACCCCAAAGCCACAGAATACACATTCTTCTCAAGTGCACATGGGACATTTTCAAAGATAGACCACATGTTGGGACATAGGCAAAGTCTCTTCAAATTCAGGAAGATAGAAATCATATCAAGCATCTTTTCAGATCATAGTGGCATAAAACTGGAAATTAACTACAATAAAAATAATCCAAAGAAATCAAACACATGGAGACTAAACAGCATGCTATTAAACGAGGACTGGATTACTAAAGAAATCAAGGAAGAAATTAAAAACATCCTGGCAACTAATGACAATGAAGACACAACAATCCAAAATCTATGGGACACAGCAAAAGCAGTCTTGAGAGGGAAGTTCATATCTCTACAAGCCTATTGCAAAAAACTAGGAAAAAAGGTAACAGATTACCTAACTCTAAAACTCAAAGAGTTAGAAAATGAGCAACAAGAAAAGCCCACTGTAAGCAGAAGGAAAGAAATAATAAAAATCAGAGCAGAGATAAACAACATAGAGACCAAAGAAACAATACACAAGATCAACAAAACCAAGAGCTGGTTCTTTGAACGGATAAACAAGATTGATAAACCTCTAGCCAGGCTAACCAAGAAACAAAGAGAGAGGACCCAAATAAACAAAATCAGAAATGAAAGAGGTGAAATAACAACAGACCCCACCGAAATACAAAGGATTGTTACAAAATACTATGAGCAACTCTATTCCAACAAATTGCACAACCTGGAAGAAATGGACATATTCCTAGAAAAATACAACCTTCCAAAACTTAATCAGGAAGAATCTAAAAATCTCAACAGACCAGTTACTTGGGAAGAAATTGAAACAGTCATCAAAAAGCTGCCAGCAAACAAAAGCCCAGGGCCAGATGGCTTCACAGGAGAGTTTTACCAAACATTCAAGGAAGAACTAAAACCTATCCTCCTCAGACTATTCCAAAAAATTCAAGAGGAAGGAACACTTCCAAACTCCTTTTATGAAGCCAGCATCACCCTAATACCAAAACCAGATAAAGACAACTCAATGAAAGAGAATTACAGGCCAATATCCCTCATGAACATAGATGCCAAAATACTCAACAAAATCCTAGCAAATCGGCTCCAGCAGTACATCAGGAAGATCATACACCATGACCAAGTAGGTTTTATTCCAGGAATGCAAGGATGGTACAATATCCGCAAATCAATAAACGTGATACATCACATAAACAAATTGAAAGATAAAAATCATATGGTCATATCAATTGATGCAGAAAAAGCATTTGATAAAATCCAACACCCTTTCCTGATAAAAACTCTCAACAAGGTGGGAGTACAAGGATCATACCTCAACATAATAAAAGCTATATATGATAAACCCACAGCCAACATCATACTCAATGGGCAAAAACTAAAGCCATTCCCTCTTAAAACAGGAACAAGACAGGGATGTCCACTCTCACCACTCCTGTTTGACATTGTACTGGAAGTACTTGCCGTTGCAATTAGACAAGAAGAGGAAATAAAAGGCATCCAAATCGGAAAAGAAGAAGTAAAGTTATCCTTATTTGCAGATGACATGATATTGTACATAAAAAACCCAAAAGACTCCATCAAAAAACTAATAGACTTAATAAATGAATTTGGCAATGTAGCTGGATACAAAATTAACGCCAGGAAATCGATGGCATTCCTGTACACCAACAATGAATTTACAGAAACAGAGACCAAAAAAGCAATCCCATTTACCATCGCACCAAGAAAATTAAGATACCTGGGAATAAATTTAACTAAGGAGGTAAAAGACCTATATACGGAAAACTACACAACACTGAAAAAAGAAATAGAGGAAGATGTAAACAGATGGAAGAACATACCATGCTCATGGATTGGTAGAATCAACATCATCAAAATGTCCATACTTCCCAAAGCAATCTATAGGTTCAATGCACTCCCCATCAAAATACCAACGGCATATTTCACTGACCTAGAAAGAACTCTCCAAAAATTCATTTGGAACAATAAAAGACCTCGAATAGCATCAGCAATCCTGAGAAAGAAGAGTAAAGTAGGAGGGATCTCCATACCAGATTTCAAACTGTACTACAAAGCCACTGTCCTCAAAACAGCCTGGTACTGGCACAAGAACAGACATATAGATCAATGGAATAGAATAGAGAATCCAGATATCAACCCAAATCAATATGCTCAATTAATATTTGACAAAGGAGGCATGAGCATACAATGGAGTCAAGACAGTCTCTTCAGTAAATGGTGTTGGGAAAATTGGACAGATACTTGCAAAAGAATGAAACTAGAGCACCAACTTACTCCATACACAAAAATAAATTCGAAATGGTTACAGGACTTAAACATAAGACGGGAAACCATAAAAATACTAGAGGCATCCACAGGCAGCAAAATCTCAGATATATGCCAAAAGAACTTCTTCACTGAGACTGCCCCTTGGGCAATGGAAGCTAAAGAGAAAATAAACAAATGGGACTATATCAAAATAAAAAGTTTTTTCACAGCAAAAGAAACCATCAACAAAACAACAAGAAAGCCCACTGCATGGGAGAACATATTTGCAAACGATATTACTGATAAAGGTTTAATCTCCAATATCTACAAACAGCTTATTCAACTCAGTAAAAGGAAAATAAATGAGCCAATTAAAAAATGGGCAATGGAACTAAATAGAATCTTCTCAAAAGAAGACAGAAGGAAAGCCAAGAGGCACATGAAAAACTGTTCAAAGTCACTACTTATCCGAGAGATGCAAATCAAAACAACAATGCGATACCATCTCACACCTGTCAGAATGGCCAACATTAACAAATCAACAAACGACAAGTGTTGGCGAGGTTGTGGAGAAAAAGGAACCCTCGTGCACTGCTGGTGGGAATGCAGACTGGTACAACCACTGTGGAAAACAGTATGGAGCTTCCTCAAAAAACTGAAAATGGAACTCCCATTTGACCCAGTAATCCCACTACTAGGAATATATCCCAAGAAAATAGGAGCACCAATCAGAAAGGATATATGCACCCCTTTATTCATAGCAGCACAATTTACAATAGCTAGGATTTGGAAACAGCCTAGGTGCCCGTCAGCAGATGATTGGATCAGAAAACTATGGTACATCTACACAATGGAATACTATGCTGCCATAAAAAAGAAGGAATTCTCATCATTTGCAGCAACCTGGATGGAACTGGAGAATATCATGCTGAGTGAAATAAGCCAGTCAATGAAAGAGAAACACCATATGACTTCACTCATTTATGAATAATAAAGAACATTATAAACTGATGAACCATAAGTTAAATATAGCGACAGTAAAGCAACAAGCAGACTGTCTAATTACAACGGGGGGGGGGGAGGGAAATATGGGGGAAATAAGAGATCAACCGAAGGACTTGTACACATGCGTATAAGTATAACCAATGGACACAAAACTCCGGGGAGGGAGGGAATGTTTTGTTTTGTTTTGTTTTGTTTTGTTTTGTTTTGTTTTGGGGGGGGCAATGGTAATATATGTACACAGATAATAATTTAATAAAAAAAAAAAAGAAAGAAAAAAAAAAAAAAAGAATTTCAATCTCTCTCTCCCTCTAACCAAATAACTCACATTTGTGTGCATGTCACAAATAGGTTATACACTATGCACCTCACAGGGAATGATGTGGCACTTGTCAGAATGAATGAGATAATGGGATCAGGATGGGATCATTATCTCAGAAAGTTTCACGGGAGCAGATGAGACAAAAGCTAGCTTTTGGTACCTACCTTGAAGAGAGAGAGTGGTATGGAAATAAATCCTTCCCCAGTCTCTCTCTCCCAGCCTGTCAGTGCCTGAGGTCCCACCATTAGTAAGTTATTCCTTGGGTCTTAGTTTCTTTCTCTAAAGGACACTTGAAGTACAACGCTTCTAAGAAACCAGATTCCCCAGAAGTATAACAAGTGGTGTCTACATTTGAAGAGACACCGATAGTAAGAAATCACTGGTTGAGGAGCGATGTGGGAGGTTGTATGGCTCAGAGAAAAATTCTTCAAACTTCACTTGGTCCCTGAAGGAAGGGCTAAATCCTCAAGTGGCTAGAAAGTCGCTTTTACTTCTTTGTTTGTTTAGTTCCTTCCTTTCTTCCTTCCTTCCTTCCTTCCCTTTTCTTTTTCCTTTAAAAAATAATTCATTACATGCAGGATTTGTAAAAGCATATTAATGCATTATTGAGTATTGACTCAGGCTTTATCAATCTCCCATCAGCCTTTCTTCATACTGGAAAGGCTTTCATAAGCATGGAGATAAAACACATACACACAAATACACTCACAGCGATATATCATAGATCTCACATATACACACCACACATATGTACATACCATATACACACACAAACCACACACTATACATGCACACATACAGACAAACCACACTACACACAACACATACACACATACATTAGCATATCACATACTACACACCACAGCACCACACATGCACACACCAACATACCACATCCACATATGCAAACTCCATTTAGAATACATACACATATGCACACGCATACATATATACACATGCACACACATAATATTTGGGTCTCTCCAAAAAACCAATGTGACATTTTGCCCCTTGAATAAGTCTAAACTCCAAATCCATTCTCATTCTTTTGTACATGAATGTCTTTGAGTGTGGGGAGGGAGAGTGAGGGCAAGTACATTTGTTAAAATATAGACCCACAGGCCCTGCACAAAGTATAGGTTCAGGAATTCACATGCAGACAAGCTGTTCTCTGGGTGACCTTTGCACTCTTTGGTTTGGAGAATAGCCGGCTTAGAAGGTAAATGAAAGGAGGTCGCTTTCTCACCAGGTTGCCCATGGCAGTGGCAGAGCTGAGTCTTAGAAGAGTAATTGCACATTCCAGCTCTGTCAAAATGGTCTTACTAGCTCAGGTCCAAACGCATGAGAGCTGGCAGTTGTGTGTAGTAAAAGGTCTTTTCCCCAAATCTCTGATTGAAGGAAGGTATTCACTGCCGTCAGAATTGTCTGGGGGGAAGAATGAGACTTGCTTGACATGTTTTGCAAGTTGCAATTAAATATTCACAGAACAAAAATTCATCTGTACTTCTTTGTTGTACATGAATTACGTGCACAGGGTATATTAATAGCAGGCAGATCTTTTCGTAACCTGTACATCTTGTTGACTATGAAATCCAGCCCCTTCTGCCTCGGGCCTGCTCCTCTCCTTTCCCTGCCATTCCTCCATCCTTATGCCTCTCTGGAAGTCTTGCCTTCTAATGGTTAAGGCCAGTGGATATGTACACTCTTTCATGTACTGTACTAAGAACACATTTCAGCCCTGGCTGGTTTGGCTCAATGGATAGAGCATCGGCCTGTGGACTAAAGGGTCCCTGGTTTAATTCCAGTCAAGGGCACATGTCTGGAGTTGCAGGCTTGATCCCCACCCAGTAGGGGGAGTATAGGAGGCAGCTGGTCAATGATTTTCTCTCTTCCTCTCTCCCTCTCCCTTCTTTTATGAAGTCAATAAAAATATATATTTGAAAAAAGAACACAGGAAAGCACTCTCTTAACTTCTATTCAAATTCCTCAACACACTTGCTCCATGGCTTTCTCTGATTGTCTGCTCCTCCCCACCAATATGGATGAAGTGACTGGTAAAACTTTTCATCGGCCCTTCTTTCTTTCCCCTGGAAATGAACATGGGGTGCTCCTCGCTTATATGGAGCGGATTCTATAACACATGCTCATGGGGATTACTATTTGTCTAGTTTCCCCTTGGACCATAATAATCAATTACTTCCTTTAGCATCAGACCCAGTGGTGTCCAGTCAACACTGCCCGGTCAGCTCTGCACATCTGCACAGGTGGGCGCCCTGTCAGTCACTCCTCGACGCTTCCTCTCTCTTCTCCTTGTGATGCATAGACGGGAAATGCTTCCTGTCACCTGCAGAATGAAACCTGATTTCCCCACGCGTTCATTTTATGAAACCAGGAGAACCAAGCTAATGGGGGCCCATCACTACGCGTTAGCCTCACAGCTCAGACCAAGGAGACTCATGCTGGCTTTGCTGCTGCTTCTTTTTTCTTTCTTTCTTCTCCCAGCCTATTTTTCAAAACCCTCAGTAAATACATTTAATAATCAGTCGGTAGATTAGCATACAGAGCCAGTCTTAACTGAATTTGAATTCAACCTTTATTTGAGGCTGTGATGGCCAATATTGACTGCTGCCCAGAATTATGAGAATCCCCCGCCTGGTCCGCTCCAGTGGAGCCCAGATCTATTTTTTTTAAACCAGTTATTGATTTCCTCAAATAGGCTTTCC
Source organism: Vespertilio murinus (assembly GCA_963924515.1). NCBI lineage: Eukaryota > Metazoa > Chordata > Mammalia > Chiroptera > Vespertilionidae > Vespertilio > Vespertilio murinus. The sequence goes on along the minus strand of OZ004720.1, from coordinate 19,426,460 downwards.
TTGAGGCTCCCGCGGATCATGGTCTTTAGGTGAAGTGCGGCAAGGTGATGGATAGCGAGGGCAAGTACATTTTCCCTTTGTTCATCTACATTCTTATTAATAATAATATCTTTCATTTATAACTCCTTTCATCCCCGGGCATCGTGAGTGCTTTGCAGACATAATAATGCTGTCTGGAGAGATCCATCACCTGGGGCGAAGGCAGCCCTTGTCTAGCTGCCCGCTGAGCTGAGCCGCAGCCAGACGCCGGGGAGAGCCCGGCCAGGAACACGGCCAGCGTGAGAAGACAGTCACAGGAGCCTAGATAAGAGTGGGGCTGAGCCTTTGACCTAACAGGCACAGGTGGGGTGAAGGGCCAAGCCCCTGGTAATGCCAAGGAAACCCCAACCACTGTGCCAGGTCAGGGTTATGAAAGAGATAACCATGCCCGGTTGACATGTCTCAGTGGTTGAGTGTCCATCTATGAACCAGGAGGTCACGGTTCAACTCCTGGTCAGGGCGCATGCCCGGGTTGTGGGCTCCATCCCCAGTGTGGGGCGTGCAAGACGCAGCCGATCAATGATTCTGTCCCATCACTGATGTTTCTATCTCTCTCTCCCTCTCCTTTTCTACTTGAAATCAATAATCAAAAAGGAGATAACCATGTTTAGTTTCCCCACTTCTCCAGAAAAAAAAGACAAGATGAAGTAGATAGGTTTGAGGGGATGTAATATGTATAAAGATGTGCCCCCTTCCTCCATGGGCAGTGGAAGAGCTGTAGCATTTTGGGTAGTGCTGTGATGATCCCAGTCCTCTTGTGAGCACGTCTTCTTGGAAGCTCTTGTTTCTGCCTCTGTTCATTGCAGACAGGCAAACATGGCAGCATGATTGACTGGACTTAGCGGGGAGACCCCAAAGAGGAGGGTGGGGGTTAGATGAGGCCACTTTGTCATTGAACTACTGTGGACCTTTGGACATGCAGCTTCACCTCTGTGCCTCACTTTCCTCCTCTGTAACAAGAGCAGCAATAGAACCTGTGGCGTAGGGCTGTCTGAAGACATAGCGAGGTGGTCTATGCTCAGAGCTTACCATCTTTCCTGCCACACAGTGGGCACAGCTGTCAGGTAGCTGGCATCGCTGCTACTCTCCCGCAGAGAAAGTCAAAACCTAGTCCACAGCCTGGAGATTCATCTCGGACCCCCTTATGATTAATTTTTACCCAGATCTGTTCCTCCATCACCGTGGGTAGCACGTTATAAATATTAACATTACCTTGGTTGGTTAAAGAGCACAATACGAAAACGAAGGAGAGGCATGAGCAGGAGAGAATGTTAAGTGGGTCCATTTAGGTTCCCTTCACAAGACTGTGCCATCAGGATTTACAGGTGATTTCTCTCAGGTGTTTACCGCACGGAGTCATTTTTCTCATCATTTGGACATCTCCCCACATCCCCCGTCTCCAGGAAACCTGGCCATCTGGGCGGGCAGGAGACAGCAGGCCCCTCCCAGGCTTATCCCGGGGTCTCGGGATGAGTATCTCAGGCCCTTCTGCTCATTAGCAACCCAGATGCTACCCACCCCGGAGGAATCCATCCTCGGAAATCCTGCGAGGGTTGTCAGTACCTCTCTCTCCTTTACGTCTTCGTTTAATGGTTTTGCTTCACTGCCGTGTGGCCTGTCTGCGCGTATTCAGATCACTGCGTGTGCTTAGAAAGCAGATTCTTAAAGAGCCAGCACTCCCTCCGCTTTGTTCTCCAGCACGGGGTCCAGCGCACTGCTGCGTCCTGGGCAGGTGGATGCTTCAGTGTGCCCGGTGCCAGTGATCCGGGGTGCTAGTTTGCTGTATGCACTGGGGGCACGTTATTTTCCACCAGCTCAGTAGCAGTGAGCAAGACCCTGGCTTAATTACCTTTTTAATGGCTGGTGAGAATGAAAGGATGGCTGAGCCGAAACGCAGAGTGGCACCAGCTGCCATTCCCATTCCCGTACTGTCCTGAGCCTTGTCCAGCCGAGGCAAGATTAGAAATGACATGTTCTTATTACCAGTCTTTCTCCAGTGACATGTGGCTCATACTTTTCCATGAGCAAGAATCTCTCCCTCCTGCAGGTGGCAAAGGAAGAGAGCTATGTACTCTCTGCTCACTTGATTATCTGCTCTCCAGCGGAGATGCAGAACCCTAATTGCAGTTGATACATCTTACCTAGGGCTGAGCTGACCACCTAAGACAGTGGTTGGGTCGAAACAGGTTTGGCTCAGTGGATAGAGCATCGGCCTGCAGAGTGAAAGGTCCCAGGTTCGATTCTGGTCAAGGGCATGTATCTTGGATGTGGGCACATCCCCAGTAGGGGGTGTGCAAGAGGCAGCTGATCGATGATTCTCTCTCATCGATGTTTCTAACTCTCTATCCCTCTCTCTTCCTCTCTGTAAGAAATCAATAAAATATATATTTTAAAAAAGACCAAAAAAAAAGACAGTGGTCAGCAAACCACTGCTTGTGAGCCACATGCAGCTCTTTGGCCCCGTGAGTGTGGCTCTTCCACAAAATACCATAGCCTGGGTGAGTCTATTTTGAAGAAGTGGCTTTAGAAGAAGTTTAAGTTTAAAAAAAAATTGAGTTTATAAAAGAAATTTCAATTGTTGTAACTGTTGATATTTGGCTCTGGTGACTAATGAGTTTACTCACCACTGCCCTCAGACAGCTGAGTCCCCAGCTCCTGAAACAGGTTGCATCACAGAAATGCTGGACCAGGCCACGGGACCTCCTGAATAAAGGCTTGCCCGTTTGAAGTCTTCATTTGCCTTTTCCAGGTCCTTTTCTCTCTGGAGTTATAATTCTATCTCAGAAAGTATTCTTGCCTAAAAATATGGGGGGGGGGTATTTCACCATCAGTGTTTAGTGACCTCTACATGATTGTGTTCATACATTCACATAAGTGTGTCCTCTCACTAGACTGTAAGCCCCAGGAAGGAACCATGACAGCTGCTTGCTGTCAGTTCCAACTGTCTGGTCCATGGCAGGGCCCTGATGAATGTGATTGGCTGGAGGGACGAAGGGGTGAGCGCCACAGTAGACACGGAACTTATAAATGACAAGGGCATATTTGCATTTCAAGGCTAAGTGCCCTGTGATGTCATCTGCATCAATTAGGACAATCCATACAGGGGTCGTGCATGCTAAGATAGGGAGGAGGCAATTGGGGAGAAAAAGATTACTATCTGTTCCTTGTTCAGGTCACTGATGGCAAGATTTTCCTAAAGACTGGAGGGGAGGGTGAGGGGAGGAGAAAGATAATATTTATGGGATTTGTTGAAATTGCTGTCCATGGACCCACATCTTAAAAGAAAAGCCTTGCTATCCCATACCATTAAGTCTTTTCTTTTCTTTTTTTTTGGCCTGGGAGTTGTTTGATCTCATCCTCTTAATTGAGAAAAATTGCCCTCTAATGTTCGCAGGTGCCAGCCAAGGACTTGAGAAGTTGGTTTCTTTTTATCCGTCTTGAAATTCAGCCTTTCCCACTCCTCCAACGCTGAGTTCCCAGAACAGGAAAGGGGTAACCTGGAATCCAGCTGCGTGCTCTGGACCACAAGCAGACAGCTCCCGGGGCCAAAGACACCCCATTCCCCTTAGAACACACTCAGCTGCGTCTCAGGAGCCGCCTTCCCCTGGCGCTTTCTCTTGACCTGGACACCAGACAGCAGGAATAGGTTGAGTCAGAGGCCGCCCAGGGGTTCTGCGTGGGCTTTACAGACAGCCATGCACTGAGTGTTGGTGGGGAAGGGGTGTGATGGCAGATGGGGGGGCGGAAGGGCCATGCGGCTGAGACCCTGCACCGAGGTGGCCGGCAGCGCATCTTCCACGCGGGCCGCCACACCTCGGGCCTGGCCTCCTTGGCATGGGCAGGCCGTCCTCGAAGCTGTCTCTCTGCGTGGATGGACGCAGCACACCAGCTCCCCTGCAAGGAGCTTCTGCTAGTTATGCTGACGGATGGCAGGCAAGTGACTGTCGCGGTGGCAGCAGCCACTCATTAGCCCGGGCGAGCCAGACAAACCACGGCCGCATTCTGACCACATCGGCCCCTGGAGGCGAATATTCAACAGGAATTGATCTCCGTAATGAGAGCACAGCCCGTTCCGCTTCGATTAGCAGCAGTGGAATCTTAAATAGTTAATCGTGACAGAGAGTTGGGCATGCGCACAGGCGTGCATTGGGAAAGGGGGCCTTGAGGGTGGAGAGCAGGGCCTGGGTTCAGCCTCTCTGTCTATCTACGGAGGCCTATGCGGGCAAGCCCAGAGCCAGGGCTGGTGCAGCAGAGTGGCCGCCAGCAGGGAAATGCATTATGGGAAACGGTTGAGGACACGCCCTTCTCTCTCTGCTCACAGGACCTCCCAGGGCTGATCTCTAGAACATTCTATCCAGAGCCCGGTCACTGCCTCTTTCCCCTCACATTTGGCCATGGGGCCCACAGGGGAAGGAAGATGAATGTCTGGTCCAGGCCTTAGACTCTAGGGGGTTCAGATTTATCTGCTCCAAACAGAGTGGCTCCCTTTTTCCAACACTTGGCTGGAAGACCTCCTTCCCAGACCCAATGTGCATAATTAAGAATAGGCGGAAATGGACAAGAAGACACAATAATTGATTGTGGCCTTTTGCCTGGCAGCTGCACTTAATTAACCTTTAGATTCAAATATCAAATGGTGTCTGCACGGGAGGCCCGGGGAAGGAGCCTTCTGACCAGCTTATCTCTGCTCAGAGGGGCTGGTTCAGAGGTCACCGGGGAGCAGGGCCAGGCCTTATCTCTCTGTCACCATCCTCGCCAACCATCATTCCGATACCCAGCATTTCTTCTCCAATCCTCAAGGGCACCGTGACGTCTGTGCTGCACTTCCATTCTGGCCTACAGATGGGAGTCTGTGACTCCATAACTACTTGTCTGGGCCTTTTCAAAAGACAAAGGCACTGCCCACCAGCCAGCCAGATGCCTTACGTCCAGGAAGCACCAGCGTGACATCATGCTCGGCCAGTTTCATCTCGCCAGCTTGCGGAGACCAGAATCACTCTCAGCGCCCCTCTCCCGTGAGAACAAAGCCCAGCGAGTGTGGGAACCCCAGGGAACTGGGGATTGGGGACTCTGTTCAGACTCGCTCCACCAACTGAAAAGCCAGGAGTCGCATGTCTCTCAGGGTTATCCTGTGGCTCTTGGGAGCTGGACCCCGCGTTTGATATCGTCAGTCCTCACAGAGAGCTGAGCCTGGGGAAGCCACAGGGGCTGCATTCGTCTTTGAGGCATGTTGCTAGGGTGACTCAAAGTGAACCTCGGGGTGTACGGGTCCAGGTGATGCGCCGTATCCAGACACATCTGCCCTTGGGTCAGGTGAAGGCTGTTTGCCAGCCAAGCGCCGCTGGAGCTCTTTGCTCTATGGCTTCCCAGGGGTAGTGTGAACCCAGCTATAGCACAGTAGACTGTCTGACCTCCAAGTGCAGCTCAGAGCACAGTCTGTGTCTCTTGCCTTCTATCTCCCTGGTAACCTAGCTTCAAAAGAGAGTCAGACTTTTTTTGACCCGCAAGAGGGCATGTCTGGATTGACACACATTTTTGGAGGTCGGTGGTAGTGTTTCTGGCTGTGCTTTGCCTATTCGGGCTGGCCATGTTTCAAGAAGAAAAAGAGAGAAAGGGGGGAAAAGAGAGGAAAGAAAAGAGGAATGAAAAGAAAAGAGAAAGAATATGTGCACTTTTTGTTCCTATTATTTCCTGCACCCAGAGTTGATCCCAGACATTTCTCTGTTTAGTCCACATCTTCACAGTGAATCTGTTCTTCCCTCTAGAGCAAGTGTATTTTCTATTCCTTTAAGGATTTTTTTCTTGCAAAAGCAAAAATAACCGCAGCTCCTAGACCCTTGAAGAACAAGAGTAACTACTTGTAAGCAAGGGGCAATTACAGCAGGAATACTGTCACAATGGAGAGAGGGCCCAGCTCCACAGCAGACTGCCAGCTTCCTGCCAGGCTGGGCCCTTTGGCATGGCTCCGTGGTCCAGGGTTTGGTGCCCTTCTCTCCTGTTCTTTGGGTCAGTTTTATAGCTTCTGGAAAACAGAAGACTGTCATTCACAAGCACTCTTGATCAATTTTTTACTCATCACTCTTAGAATGTGTATATTGTTATTCTCCCAACTGCTAGCAAGGGGCGAGACTTAGTCATTGATTGGCTAAAATCCGGGTACAAAAGTTGGGCATCAACTGCCCAGCTGAACATGGACTAGTATCACCCATAAGCAATAGCCCAGCTGGTGTGGCTCAGTGGTTGAGCGTTGACCTATGAATCGGGAGGTCTCAGTTCGATTCTTGAGCGAAGTTTTCACAGACATGGTGACATGTGGGTCTTGGAGGATGCTTAGGGTTTTATTAGGTGGAGGACTGGGGGAGGACTCAGATGGAGGAAACAGCCAGACCAAGGCAGAGTGGTCTGAAGGTACTTGTCAGGAGTGGCAAAGAGGATCCAAGTCATTGCGGTGGGAGGTGGTAAAGCAAAAACAGTGACCACACGTGGTGTTGGAAGTTGGGCAGCAAGTGTGGAAGAGTTTTTTGTGTCCTGCCAAAGACATTGCACAGTATCCTGCGATTGTGGTGGGGAGGGCCCAGGAATTGGTTTGCCAAAGAGGGACTGGTCAGATTTCTGTTTCTATTTGGAACGCAGACACATAGAATTAGATTAATTGTAATTATGGGTTCAGGCCACACTCTCAGGGTTTTTATGTACAAGACTGTTTTTCCTCATTTTTGCTTCTTCCCACCCTCCCTCCTTCCTTCCAAATGCAATGCATACATTTAAACATACCACCAGACATCCACAACTTCCGTCTACTAATGTGTATCCTCCCCTATCTTATCTACTGATTGGTTAATTGATCTCGCTATCAACCTATCAATAGATCTATCATTCAAGATACTTATCTATCTGGTTTGTCATATCTCTGCACATTTCTTAGCTGTATATCATTTAGTGTGTTCTTTTTTTCCTTCAATTTAGAAAAGGGTGTCATGCTGTTTGTAATCTTTTGTATTTGTAATTGCATTCTTAAGTTTCTTCTATGTGTTGCCTGTAGCTACACTTCATTCATTTTGATTGCTGTATATATTCCATTGAGCGCATACACTGAGATGAATTGATCCATTTTTCTATTCTTCTAGCTTTGGGAATTTGGGAGGTTTATGGCAGAGTTCTCTAAATAGAAAATATGGCACCAGAACTAGGGCAATAGATGTGGGTTGGAGAAGAGAAACTTATAAATAAGATGGTCATAATCCATGATCAAAATATTCAGAGGCAGATAAATATCCAAGCCAACCGGAAGTGAGCCCTCTGGGAGGTCTCATCAAATCTCTAAAAATATCCTACCCTATGGGAAAAGTCCCAACACAAACCTGTTCTTTTCAGCATTAGAGGATCCCTTGATTCTACCTTTGTTTTAATTCTAACGAATTTAAACTCTGAGTTGAGTTTCTGCTCCGTGTGACATACACCATTAGTAATGAAGAGGAAATGTATTGAGGAATGTTCATATTAAATTCTTTTACAGTTGACTTGAATTAATATAAAGATCTCTAGTCCCCCTCTGTTTTCCAAGTACTTCCAAACCAAATCTTCTAGGGCAGTGGTTTGCTGACTTGTTGACTAAAGAGTTTGCTGGCTTACCACTCACTGTCCTAGGGTTCTGTAGTAATCTGGGTCCCAGACGTGAAGCAGGAGGTCACGTTTAATGCTGAGGATCTTGGCTACACACAGAGAATGATTTCTTGTGTCCAGACCAGCATTTCTCAACACTGACACTATTGACATTTTGATTTGGCTACTTTGTTGTTGTTGTGGAGGGCTGTCCTGTGTATGATGGGATGGTAAATAGCACCATTAATCTCTACACCCTCGATGCCAGGAAAATGACACCATAGCTCCCGGTTATGATAACCAAAAATGTCTCCAGACGTTGCCCAATGCCCCCTGTGGGGCACAATTGCCCCCGGTAGAAAGCCATTTGTCTAGATCACTAGTGAGCAAACTGTATATAGCCTTAGGTCCAAATCTGGCCACCCACCTGTTTTTTAAATAAACCTATATTGAAATACAATTGTGCTCACTTGTTTACATATTATCTATGACTTTTTTTTTGAATGGTACAACAGCAGAATTGAGTAGTTGTAATAAAGACCTTATCACCCACATAGCCTAAAATATCTACTGCTTAGCTTTGTCAGTCCCTGCTCTAGACCAGTACAGGGAGACAACAGCTTTCCCTACGTGGCAGGATAAATTACAGTTCTTCGGAGGAGAGTGAGTCTGCAGGGGAGGGGATGTAGGTGAATGAAGGGGAGCATGAAGATCTTAATAACAATAGCACGAACAATGACACCAAGAACACACTGATCTCATACTATACTTAATCAGCCTTTCTAGAAGCTTTCAGTGCACGTTATTTTATTTGACTTTTTAGCAACCTTGTAAGCTATGCAGAGGGAATGCTAGGCTAGCCCCATTCTGCAAAGGAGCACCGGGGGCTAGGAGTGACAAAGTGACTTGCCACTTGTCAGAACTAGGACTACAATCCAATGTCTTCTTAGTGTCCAAAGTCTTTTTATTTTACCTCCGAGCCCTGCATGTTGAAGGGACTTTAACGATCTCCCATTCCTTGAAAAAGGTGAAGGGATTAAGCACCCTCCCATCCCCCTCAAAAAGCATCTTATACACAGACAACAGAATGACGATCACAAGAGGGGAAGGGGGGTGGCAGGAGGTAGAAGTATGCAGAGGAGGGATAAATGGTGCCAGAAGTGTTGCTGGTAAGAAATGGGGTTCTTTCATGGAGTTGCCAGAAATGCATTTCTGGGGACCCACAATGAGGCTGAGATTTAGGGGTAAGGTTTATTGGAATTGAATGAAAGGACTGTGCCCAGGGTTCTAATGTCTCCTTTCCATCCGACCCACTGTGGCAAAAGTCCAACCTTGCCTTCTCAGGCCCAGAATAAAGACCAGTGTCCAAAAATTCTATTCTGCACCATTGGTTCAATCCATAGCAAAGCTCAGTCCACTCTAGACTCTATCCCAAGGGCGGAGGATGCAGAGGTCCCATGGGGAACCTATGAATGCTGAGTTTAGTAGTGTAGAAGGCTTACAATCAGACTCAGCTTATTATTCTTACTAATGTCTGATTACCATTGCTCCCCTTCCTTTGTTCACATCCAGCTACCTACGCTAACAGAAAGAGAGTTGACATTGGGTGGTGAACACACAATATACAGATGATGTAGTATAGAATTGTACACTTAAATCCCTACATGACTTTATTAACCAATGTCACCTCCGTTTGCATTAACCTTTTTTTTTTTTTGTAAACTTGATTCATGATGTGAACTCATTATGAACATCCACGCAGCTAAACTCCCTGGGTTTTATACAAACACGGCACCTAGCTGCATGCTTCTCACCCTCTATTGTACAGGTGTTTCAGATGGCATGCTCTTCCCCCCTCTTCATGTCGCCTCAGTGAACTCAGCTCCTAATTCCAGTCTCTTGAGATATTTTCGGGTCCAGCTTCGTCTTCCAATTTATTTACTGGTCCACCTCCCTTCCTGTCATCCATACATTTTGACGGGCCTGCTGTTTGTATCTTTATTGGAGACATTGGTGAGCATATTGAGTAGAATAAGGCCTCTTAGGGACAGTTGACATGAGAGACCTCCTTCCATAAATACTAGTCATTCATTCATCAGAACCTTTTGGTGACAGTTATTGAATTAGTTACAGATGCCCTCCATTTAATTGTGATCTAGCTTATACTTATTTATTGTATTCTTTATAAGGATACTTTAACAACTTTTTAAGTATTTCAAGATATCTACTTCTTACAAGTCTCCTTACTTCCAAGATGCCCTCTCTTGCATTGAGAATTTGCTCTATATTTGTTCATCTATTTATTCACACATCTGATTCACTTATTCAATAGTGATGAGTACTTTTAAAAAATATATATTTCATTGATTTTTTACATAGAGGAAGGGAGGGAGAGGGATAGAGAGTTAGCAACATCGATGAGAGAGAAACATCAATCAGCTGCCTCCTGAACAACCCCTACTGGGGATGTGCCTGAAACCAAGGCATATGCCCTTGACGAGAATCAAACCTGGGACCCTTCAGTCCACAGGCCAATGCCCTATCCACTGAGCCAAACCGGTCAGGGCGGTCATGAGTACTTCCCATACATCCCTCATGTCCCCAGATGCTGAACCACAGTGACTTGGCCCACCTACAGCCCTCACGTCGGCTTCCATAAGGAATGCTGAGGCAGACTGTGGACCAACTGTTCCTCAGCTGCCTGGAGAAGGTGTGGAGGAGTCGATACCACTAAGGGGGTCACTTTCAAACTGATTCTTGCAGAGTGAAAAGGATTGTCCCAGTGGGAAAGGCTGGAGGGACAATAGCGGGGGAACCAGAGGCACCCAACCAGAAACAGGGCTGTGGAAATGGGTTCAAATGGCAGGTTATAGAAGGGGACTAAGACCTCAGATGACTGAATTACCAAACTTCTGGAATCTGGCATCTTTATTGGATGACTTCAAATGCTGGCCTAGCATGAACTCAGCACTCAGCACCACCTAGCTGGAGCAGAAATGAGCCGAAGTCCACCTCCCCTGGGCTGATTTTCAGTCGCCTGGGATTCTGGCACTTTGTTAGGCCAGATTCAGCAATCTTGTGTCGACACAGCTGATTTTAGAAATGAAAGTAGCAGACTTCTTAATGTGCTGCTAGTAATATCTCCCTGTTCTATTTGGACAAACTGTGAGCCTTTTTTTTTTTTTATTACAGCCTATTGTTTTTTACATTAGCAAGCTCTGCCAAAAGTGCACCACTACATTTTTGACAAGCAAGTCTTTTATGTCTGTTTACTTATAAAATTCGAAGTTTCATGAGATCGGGAATTGTATCTCTCTATGGTGGATACAATTGGCATTTTCCTTGAAAAGATAAAGATTGAATAAATGTTAACCGGAGTATTGTTCTATGTTAAAGAATGCTTTTAATTCATTTGGAAACTTCCCTAGTGCAGCCTTTGACTGAGTAATCAAAATTATAGATATAGATGCCCAAGTAGTCATTGCATGTGAGAACTTAATCCATTTAATGTCCTTAGCAATGTGGACCATTCTGCTTTTCTTCTTGCCCTGTCTCCTCCATCAGGCATGTATACGAGAAAGTAAACAGGTCATTCATATTATCAGAGACTTTAAGGTCGGTTTGGTGAAAATAGACCGTCAGTTGGAGAATTTTGTGCAGAAAATGTACTTGAGAACGCTCTTGGAAACAGTACCTGAAACCAGGGAGGGAATCAGGATGGGTCACAGAATGGATGGCTTTTCTTGGTGTCCTACCAGAGTCCTTAACCCTATGAGAAGCACTGGCATTGAAATGGCTCTTTAAGTTGCTTCTGGATCAGGGAAGGGTGACACATCTTTGTCCATCCACACAACCCAGTACCTCGCAAGGAGGAGGTGACCTCAGATGAGACAGCGTGACTCAGATAAAACGAGGTGATTGTGAGGTGACCTCATAAGAGGCAGCTCCCTTCCTCTGAGGGCAGTTCCGAGAAAGGGGGTCAGCTGATGGGAACTTTCTTAGCCAAAGCTTCTGGCATCTGGGGAAATAAGTGCGTTGGTCTGGAAGGGGGGCCTGATAATCCAACAGGGGAAAAAAATCAGGAAAGAAATATTCTTAGCACAGTCTTGGATTTCTTTTGAAACTTTAATTCGATTTTGATGGCGATCTTTTTTTTGTTTGTTTTTGTTTTTACTTCCTATTTGCTAGGTTCATTGTTTACCCATCAGCAGGGATATATAGTGATCAACTGTCCATTTTGTATGAGGCAGCCATCTCTTACCATAAGTCACCAATGACTAATCTATGAACTGACCTTCATCTGTAGTGAGTAGGGTGGGCGAGGGATGCCTTGGTCAACCATGTTATCTTTAAGCCATCTTTCTGCCCATGAGACTTGGAAAATAAAGGGGTTCGTGGACTCCCTGAGAACCAGAGCATGGACCCCTGGTGAATCCCCGGATGGTCACTGTTGACCCGGTGCCCTGTGGACCAAAAGCAATTGCAGACACTTGTCAGCTCTCATGGAATTGGCTGCATTTGCAGGAAGATAAAGAACAAGCAATTGCGAGAGCTCCCAAGTACAAGACAATATAACAATATAAACCATCCTCCTCAGAATCCTTTGTTCTTAGGTAAAATCACCATCCATGTACCAACTGAAAAAAGCTGAGAGATCTGTGGCCAAGAAGACCTCATACGGGTGCTCAAAAATGCTTCAAAACATCCACACCCGGCCTTTGCCCCGGTCTGCATGGGCTGTTTCGATTGGACACTGAATTTCCCCACCAGTCTAATCTCATTGTTGCTCTCTGTGCCTGCTCTTTCAATAAAAGATGAAAAGAACGGAAACACAAAATGAAATTCAGCACGCGTCGCTCAGCTTCCACAAGCACTCGCAAAGTTTTAAGATTGAGCGCTAAGGGCTCAAACCCCTTTAAAAGCTCAATTTCCCACCCTGCCTTCCCAGAATAGAGAATCTGGCTCCTGGAAGGGCTCATTAAGAAATTAATAGAATAGTCAGCTGGGCTTTGTGTGCATTTTAGAGATAAACAACTGATAACAGCGTTCTATGACTCTTTAATGGGCCCGTAAGCACCGTGTATCTGTTGTGTGGCTGAGCTAATCACACAGGTAACTGGTGAATCCAATGCCCAGCTCTGCTGAGGTGGTTGGAGGCGGAGCTGTGCTTACATAGCAACCAGGGGAGCCAGGCCTTTAAAAGGAAGGGAGATGCAAACTCTAAAAGAAGTTATTCTGTGCTACTCAGGGCAGAGTTTCTGAGGCCACAACTTCTGGGCTGCACCTATACAGGTACTTGGTAAATTTGGGGTGGGGGTTCCTTTGGGGTTACACCTGCTCTTGAACTGGTTTGCCATCTGATCTGAAAGTTGGGAAAGAGAAGTGTTTTTCTTCCTTGGAACTTGCCGCCTCCTTTAAAAAATGAAGTTAATGTGATGGCATGATTGCTCTATGCGTGAAGGATTCATGGCTCAGGTATTTTACAAACAATCCCTGCACGGGCCGACAGCATTACCCCATCTCAGCCCCTGACAGGTCCATGCGCCGCCTGGGGTCCCCCCACTCTGTCCAGGTACCTTCACTGCATTCTGAAGTAGTTGTCTCATCTCCCACTTCGTGCCCCGCCACCTCCAGGGAGTATCCATTCCCAGGTGGCAGGGAGACCTGGGAGCCTGTATGGGGCCCCTGCTATCAGGCCAGGGCGGTGGTCGGCAAACTGCGGCTCTTGAGCCACATGCTGCTCTCTGGCCCCTTGAGTGTGGCTCTTCCACAAAATACCACGGCCTGGGCGAGTCTGTTTTGATGAAGTGGCATTAGAAGAAGTTTAAGTTTAAAGAATTTGGCTCTCAAAAGAAGTTGCAATTGTTGTACTGTTGGTATTGGCTCTGTTGACTAATGAGTTTGCCCATCCTTGGGCCAGTGCATAGGACTTCATACCTCACAGTGCATGCAGTTATGGGGCAATTCTAGTAGAAAAAGTGAAAGCAGCAGACTCCTAGGACTGGGCAAGGGCATTGACCACCTTCCACACAGTGTGCGTTGGCTGTAGTTCTGTCCAGCAGGGTGTAGCAATTAGCCAGAAGCTTCCAATGGCACTCTGCGCCAAAACGTATGCAAATCTCAGAGTTTAATTCACAATAAGGTTAATCGGTGACAAAAGAGTTGGGGTGATTTAGCAAGATGGATCTTTCTGGCTCATTTACAAGGAAAGAAGTCGCTGCTTCACATTCTGCTTGGATTCCAAGTGGAGACCCAGAGCCCTGGTTCTGCGGTGCACTCTCCCTGCCGGGGTAGCCGGAGGACTGCCATGGTCAACATCACCCTGCCCACACAATCCACATTCCAGACATCGGAAGGGAGAAGTACAAGAAAATGGGTGCTGTGACTTTAAGAACTTGCCCAGGAAGTAGCACACATCTCATTGGCCAGAATTTAATCATGGGGCCTTCGCCAACCCAGTGGATGCCTAGAAATTCCAGAATGCCTTGATTAAAGGCAAAGATAAATGTGCAGAAGGAGTAACAATGAGAGGTCTCTGCCCTCAGGGCCGTGGAGGCGGAGCTGTGCCTGAAAGAGAGGAGTTTATGAAATAATAGGATTTATTTGTACGTTTGTTTTTAAAGATGGGTTTTATAGAAGAGATCCATAAGAAAAATCTGGATAAGATATGCTTACTACATTGTTAAGTATCGACCCACGAGGAAAACTTTCTTCTTGGTCACTGAACCACCAGAACTGTATGATGTGAAAGTTTAGACTATGCCTGTAATTCCTGAGAAATGGTCCCACTAACAAGTATACTGTAAAAAGGATGTCTTATCCCTGGACATGTGGAGGAGATCAGATGCACTGGTCTCATCCAATATGGTTTGTCACGTGTTCCTACAGAAAGAGCCAACCAGGGGCAGACATGGAGAACACAGGAGCTGGGGTGAAAAGCATTAATTTAGGCAGAAACCTCACTTGTTGGACATATCCACATCACATTGCTGTCATGTTACTTCCAGGCAAGCTGCAGGAAAGACTTCATTCATTCATTCATTCATTCATTCATTCATCTATCCCACAATTACTCCTTTAGCATCTCCTTTCCCAGAAACTGGCTGGCAATGGAGCTATGGTAGGAAATAGGGCCCAGGTATATTGCTCTGGGAGGTAGGAACCAGAGTGGTTAGATTTGGATTTTATTCTAAGCTTCATGGGAAGCCATTGAGATTTTAAGCAAAGCAGATATGTGAAAGGTGGCTCTGACTGCACACTGAATAGATTTGGAAGGAGGAAGGGTAGAAGGAGGGAAGGACAAGAAGAAGCAGGCAGCAGCCATGGTGGTATTAGATGAGCCCAAATGCAGTGGAGGTGGCTGGGAGGGGCAGGCATTGCAGCGTCCGGAGAAGGCTGTGATGGTTAAAGACAAAAACATCACAAGCCATCATTTCTTTTTGGGGGAGGGGCATTTGATCAGCTTCACTCAGATACAGGGGACAAATGGAGCCCAGATGGGAAAAATGGAAGGAAGGAGATACAGTCTCGGTCCTGAGTCCCTGTCCACCCACAGGTCTGGTGTAGACTGAATGCGCAGAAAGCCAACGTCAACTGACATCCAGGGGACCCTCAGGCAGAGTGGGAGTGCAGGTCCCCTCACCTGTTGATGGATAGAACGGAGCAGAGTAGAGTGATTCCTTGGAAACGGGCTATGTCTGTAGGCTTTCAAAGGAAAGTATTAGAAGAACAGTGAGGTGCAGACAGAATGACAAGGTGAGGCCCCCATAGCCGGTGGAGGGTGTTTTCAGACTGCTCGCTGCCTCTCCCAACAGAGCACCCACCGCTCCCCTTGCTCTACCTGCTGCAGCTCAGCTGTCAATTGCAGATGACAGACAGGATTCCGACTGCCTCCGAGGAGAGCACAGAACCATTAATAAAACATCAACACCACAGGAATCCAAAGCAGCCAAAAAAATAAAATAAAAATTAGATAATAAGTTGAGCTGCAGCAAATCACACTTTCTTTCCTCCCTGGAATCTCTAAGGAGACAGTTATGTCCCAAGGGGTGTTGACTGCAGGAAATTACTCCCAGGCAAGGCAGGAGGAGCAGCCTCTGATTAGGTGGCAGAGGGAGAGTGAGACCCACTCTCTGGGATGTCTGCTCCCTCTGTAAGATGCGTTGGTGCCTACCTTCCTTACAAACATTGTCTTCATCTAAGGAACTAGGACAATAGCACCTGCTTCATCAGGGTTAGTGAATATCCGAATATTCAATGGAATAAGTTCAGGGGAAATCTCTGGCTCAATTCCTGATCTCAAGAATCCTGCAACTCCCTTTTTAAACTTCTGTGTAGCTCTCACGAGTTTTAAGCCCAGTGTTAGTGTCTGATCCATTTATTTTACCTCTCTAAAACTGTTCAATTTTTCTCTCTGTACAAAGTTCTGATCCCAGATACTTGTCACTGAAAAGAAAAAAAAAAAGATAACATTTATCACCGATAACTAACAAAGCTCTTATTGCAATAACTAGAGGCCTGGTGTATGAAATCCATGCACTGGGGGGAGGGTGTCCCTTAGCAGGGCCTGTACCCTCTCCAATCTGGGATCCCTCAGGGGATGTCCGACTGCGGGTTTAGGCCAAATCCCTCAGGGCAGTTGGACATCCCTCTCCCAATCTGGGACTGCTGGCTTCAAACCACTCACCTGCCTGGCTGCCTGATTGACACCTAACTGCTCTGCTGATGGCATGATTGATACCTAACTGCTCCCCTGCTGGCCTGCTCACCCCCAACTGCCCTCCCCTGCTGGCCATCTTATGACAATGTGAGAGCGGCCATCTTGTGATGGGAGGGTGGGAGGGTCAATTTGTATATTACCTCTTTATTATATAGGATTATTTCAGAATGAAGCATGGATTATAGAAACACCCTTACAGACTGTGAGCATCTCTTTGAACATATGCCTCTTGTTCATAGCTACAGAGAGGTCCCCCTGAAACTCAATACATATGTGCAGTGAGGCTGAAGCCACCTGCAGACATGCAGAATCCCACCTCAGTGCCCACAGTGTCTCTAACCTGGGCAATGTTTGATTAAAATGCACCTGGAAGGCTGATGCTCAGTGTGGCCCCAAACATGTATAAGCCATTCATCATGCTAAGCCTGTGACAAGACCACTCTCCTACCCTCCAAGCAGGTAGTAATGACATGGTCAGCTAGTGGCCAGTAGGAAACATGGGTGTGGATTGAGGCTACTTACTAATTACTACTGTGACAACTACTGACTAATGTGTTAGGGAAAGACAGATGTCTAATCTACACACCAAGAGAGTCTAGATGCAAAACACAGCCTCTTCTCCACCTTCTTTTGTGACCCATCCTATCAATTCCACCTAAAAATCAGGGACCACTTTTCTTATTATAAAGATCTACTCTTGGGAAGGAAAGAAGATGGGCCATCTCAGGAGTGCACGTGTGTGTGTGTGTGTGTGTGTGTGTGTGTGTGTGAGAGAGAGAGAGAGAGAGAGAGAGAGAGAAAGAATATGTAGGCAATGATGTGCTAAATATTAAAATAAGAATTTTCACTCTGTTTAATAGTCATTAGTATTTTTTTTATTTTACATACCCTGTCTAAATATTTCATCCCCACCCCACAATAATATTATCTACCTAGTACAACATGCTAACTGACAATACCTTTGTGGCACCCACCAGCCTATCAGGAGTGAGTATGCAAATCAACACAACAAAGATAGTGAGTTAATTTGCATATGCAGGTGCTGAGCATGGGGTGGGATGCTTGCATTGTCACCATGGCAACGATGGAGGCATTCTGCACCATCCCAGCTACTCCAGGCCTCTGGGAAGCATGGGAAGACAGAAAGGTGACTCAGGCTGGAGCTGAAAGGCTGCGCGGGCCAGAGTGAAGACAGTGCCGGCAGCAAGGAGAACGAAGGCTCACAAATCTTCATTCCTGCATCAAGCCACTAGTGTGTGTGTGTGTGTGTGTGTGTGTGTGTGTGTAACTTTAAATTGGGAGCCATTTATTTTTTGTTGGATGAAATAGGCTGTGTTGTTTTTATATATCTTTTATCACTGCCGCTCCTCATTCTGGAGTCTCACATATTTTCTGAAGGATTCTGTAGTTTGAGGGATAATAAAAGCCAGCTCTAAGAATAGATTGAGGGCACCTCCCAGCAGAGCTCTTGAGAGGTGGTATTGATAAACAGGGGTTGTTGTCCATTAAGTACTTGGCTTGGTCATGGGCGTTTTATAACAACAGTACAGCTCCAGGTTTGTAGTCTGAAGTTCTAGCACTCTGTCCCCCTCCGGTCGGCTCCAGTTTTCATGCGTGTGGCTCAGTGAAGTATGTATGCAGGGAAGCTGGCTTCCAAGGCTGGTGGGCTGGGAGCAGTCGGCCTCCTAAAATAGTTGCATTTGAGGTTTCTGCTGCAGGAGGGCCGGGATACTTTGAAAGAAGGAGGGAGGCGCCTAGACTTTCAGTCCTGAGATAGATGCCTATCTCCTTTCCGCTGCGTTGCCAAGGGAACTGCCCGAAAACTCCATTTCTGCTACCTGGTGGCTCTTTCTTTTGGGGAGACGCAGGCTGTTTGGAGCCGGGCTGGCAGCCTCCTTGGCTCCTGAGTTCCTGACATTTTCAGCGCCCGCCTCTGGCTGCACCGCCCGGGCACGCGCAGGGCGGCACGCAGAGTTACAAGAAAAAAACCTAAATTTAAATGTTAAAAAGCTTTTGTTCATTACCGGTGGCATTTCTCCCCCCCCCCCACCCCCCTCCATTTGTCACTTGGAGCGGAGCTGTGACTCTTTTAATATCAAACAAATAATAAGCTCCCTCTAAAGTGATTTTTCTGACAAGGAGCTCAATATATTAAACTTTATCTATATTTTAATAGCCAATTTCACACCAAACTGCCTTCTTAATAATGTATTTACCACCTGGGGATATTATTCCAGCCCATCTGGAAAGAATTGGAAATTAACTGTCCCTAAACTGCGTCTCTGTGTGCTTTACACTTGCTGCAGAAAACAGCAGTGTCACTTCCAGGGAGGGGGGCGTGAGGGGGGGGGCGTGAGGGGTGGGGGAGGGAGAGGGTGTGATCTGGAAGAGAAGGTTTGGAGGCAAGCTCAGCCCATAAGGGGCTGAGAGGAGCTACCGTGGGAAAGGGCAGAGTTGCGGGAAGCAAGGGGTGGGGTCTCTCAATTGTGTTTTAAGGAGAGATGGCTTCCTTTGCAGAGTAACTGGCAACTGGCAGTGAGTTGGCTTGTGCTAAGTTTCTTATCATCTGACCTTCAGGGGTCTTGGTGCATATGACACTTGCATGTACATTTGGGGTTTGGCATGCTTTCCTGAAAATGCCTGGTTCATGTCTAAGCGTAATGTCAACTGTTTTGGGGACTGCTGGTTCACCTTCTTGGGTATGAATACCTCCAAACACTAAAGTGAAGGGTGGGCTTTGGAGCAGGCAGAAACGCTGCTCGGTGGCACACTGTAGCCCACAGGAGCCATCCTAACAAAAACCAGAGGGCCAGGCCAGTGTGGCTCAGTGGTTAAGTGTCAACCTATGAACCAGGAGGTCACGGTTTGATTCCCGGTCAGGGCACATACCCAGGTTGTGGGCTCGGGTCCACAGTGTGGAGTGTGCAGGAGGCAGCTGGTCAATGATTCTCGCTCATCACTGATGCTTCTCTCTCTCCCATTCTCTTCCTCTCTGAAATCAATAAAAATATATTAAAAAGGAACACATCAACAAAACAAATCAAAACAAAAAAACTAGAGGCTCCTTCCCAGTGATGAGACGGATAAAATGACCAGCCTTGTCCGACCAAGCCATTGAGTGAGTGCCCTCAAATCACTCAGCTACTTTGGGCAAACACTACCACACTCATACTCACAGGTGGAGACACACAAAAATTCTTTTTTTTAAAAAAATATTTTATTGATTTTTTACAGAGAGGAAGAGAGAGTGATAGAGAGTTGGAAACATCAATGAGAGAGAATCATTGATCAGCTGCCTCTTGCATACCTCCCACTGGGGATGTGCCCGAAACCAAGGTACGTGCCCTTGACCGGAATCGAACCTGGGACCTTTCAGTCCGCAGGCCGACGCTCTATCCACTGAGCCAAACAGGTTTCGGCGACACACACAGACTCTTGCACCAGGATGGAGCGGTTCAGGAGGAAAGGGCTGTGACAGCATAGATATTCCTCCTGGGGAACTCAGGAGAATCACAAAAGGAAAAGAATATTTTATGCGGGTCTGGAAGGCTGGACAGGTGGCCAGGGGCGTTCAAGTCAGAGATGACAATATGCTAGAAGCCATCACGTGGCCTCTGACAGGAACGAGGAAGGGAGGGGTCAGGTCAATTCTTGGTCCTAAAGTGAACCTATGGTGTGGGCTGCAGCGAGCTAGGTTCCCCAAGGTCTGGCCTTTGTGACTCAGAAGACACACAATGTGTGTCCAGGAACACGCTTGAGAAAGTATCAGCTCTACAGTGTGGCTGGTCTAGACTGAGATGTCAATAGTGAGAGAAACAGGTGACTTAGTGAGGCACAGATTGAAATTTGTGGGAAATAAATAAGCACACAAAACAAGATCAAAATGACAGTGAGATGATGATGAAGGTCCCCTCACCCCCGCCCTCTGCCATCCCAGTGTCCCCCTGCCGTCCGAGGAGCCAGAGTGTGGAGCACTGTGTATGCTCTGCACACAAACGCAGCATTGAGTCCCCGGGCACGTCGGGGCTGTGCAGAGCTGAGGCTGATGGACAGAAAGGCACTCCCAGGAGAAACAATGGCAGGACGGCAGCTCACTGCTGTTCTCATCAGAGGGACATGGGTCTGACTCCCTGAGATGGAACAACAGGTTGGCATGGGAAGGGAGGACCTGATGCCATACCTGGTAGCTTGGGCTGATAGCAGAGTCCCAGAAAGAGCAGGAGGCAGGCCCCTCTGATCTTGGGTCTCTGCCTCCTTCCCAAGGTCTTGGAAGCATCCGTTGTGAGGATATGTGTGTGAGGATGAGGGAAACAGGAGTGATCCCTATCTCCCAGGTCCTGGGGACCCCGAGTCCCAATCTAATCAGCAAGAGGGAAGACTAACTGTGACAGACAGGTCAAGGAGGAGAGGGGTGGGAGGCGCCGTTAATCCTGCCATCGGAGGATGCGCGATGCCGACAGTTACCTGGGGACCCTGAGATACCACATTCCCCGGCTTAATCAGACAGATAGGGGAGCAGCTGTGGCTGGGGCCCCGGCAGGGCACGCGGAACAATAGGAGGCAGCCCCTCCGGGCCCCGTGCTGCTGCGGAGATAATAAACTATATAAAAATCTGTCACCCAGAGATAAGTGATGAATTAGAATCAATTATATGTTTAAAATAATAGACATCCCGGCTTCCCTACTGGAGACGTGATGGTTTTGACTGGCCTCCGAGGAACCTGCTGAAGGATGACTTTGGGATTACCTAGACCGGCCGTGGGCAAACTATGGCCCGCGGGCCGGATCCGGCCCATTCGGCTGTTCTATCTGGCCCGCGGAGTCGAAAGAGCGGAGGAGGGTTCTCTTGCTCTCCCCTCCGCTCCTTCACCAGCAGCCCAAGATGAGAGTGCCAGCATGGTCAGGTTGCTTTTGTTCTGGCCCACTGGTCCAGTGTAAGAACCCATTGTGGCCCTCGAGTCAAAAAGTTTGCCCACCCCTGACCTAGACAGACTTTGCAGACCAGGCTGTTTGGGTTGAAGTAAAAGGTAAGAAAAACACACAGGAAGTTGTGAGCCGAGTTTCTATCTCTACCCCCCACCCTGCCGGTGTATGTTCCTTCATTTCCTGTGGGCTGGGACCCAACCATGATTGCATGAGCGACTGGAGGAAGGAGGTCTCATGAGGGGTATTTTCTCTGCGCTTTCATTTTCCAGGTGTACACCAGGCCTAATAAATGGATCTATGATGAGGATTAACCTCTGTTACAAATATGCTAGCCCAGCCAGTGTTGCTCAGTGGTTGAGCATCAACCTATGAACCAGGAGGTCACAGTTCGATTCCTGATCAAGGCACAAGCTCTGGTTGTGGGCTTGACTCCCAGTGTGGGGCATGCAGGAGGCAGCTGATCAATGGTTCCTTCTCATCATTGATGTTTCTCTCTCTCTCTGCCTCTCTGAAGTCAATAAGAAATATTTTTAAAAATATGCTAAAGTCTATGTAGAATCCTCAACTGGGGTGAACTCTTTATAGTGAAGGTAAACTTGGGATGTTTGTTGAGGATCTAATTCTGTGCCTCAGTCTCTCCCCCCTGATTGCCTACTCCCTTGATGAACTATATGAGCACAGCCAACATTAAAAAAATAAAGAAAAACAAGAAAAGAAAAAAATGAGTTTATAGCTTCTTCAGCATTTTGGATTCTGACCCCATCAGAGATTATTAATAGTAACTATTAAAGTAGATAATAATGACCATCATATTTCTCATATGATGTTATTATTATCTACTACTCTATTATTACTGTTATGAGTACTTAGCAAGAGCCTTAATTTCTAGATCCAAGTTCTCTCTCTAACTAGAAAGTTACAGCTCTTCCAGGTTGTCATTCAGTCTGATGGTAATGCCCTCCTTCTCCCTCCCGTCTATCTCCTACTAACTTCCACTCCCTCTTCCCCCCCTATTCTCCTGGGAAAAGCTTTCTCTGACCACTATTTCCCTGCATGCTCTCTTTCATGCTCGGGTTCTGACGCACTTACCACCACGCATTCCTAGACTGGGCAGTGATGGTTACTTGCGGGCTGGGGTTTCATAGTCCGCTATTCACTAAGTGTGTGGTCTACCAAGAGCCATTTGTGTTTTTCAAACCCTCCGTTTTTTTCACTGGGAGCCGGGTGTTCTAGCAATAGCATCTAGCTCCTAGGTTTGTGGGTCCCCAATGAAACAGGCGTGAAGCGTGTCTGTGTCTATGCCAGCCGTGGGCAAACTACGGCCCGAGGGCCAGATCCGGCCCATTCAGCTGTTCTATCCGGCCCCTGGAGCCGAAAGAGTGGAGGGTTCTCTTGCTCTCCCCTCCGCTCCTTCACCAGCAGCCCAAGATGAGAGTGCCAGCATGGCCAGGTTGCTTTTGTTCCGGCCCTCCGGTCCAGTTTAAGAACCCATGGTGGCCCTCGAGTCAAAAAGTTTGCCCACCCCTGCATAGGCAAGTGCTCAGTCAGTAGTGGCTGTTGATGTTGTGATTCTTAGTGTCTGCTCTGGTTTGGTTACAAGACTGTACCATTCAGAACCACGTGTCTTGAGCTCAGGGACTAGGTTCCACTCGACGGGTAGAACTTTGGCACCGAGCACAGAAGTGGACACCAGGTTTCTCTGAAACCCAGAGGGCTAAAGGCACAAGGCCAATGGATAGGAGACCTTGCCCTGGCCTTTACCAAATTTGGGGCTACTCTGCACCACCCCACCTCCATTTGGCTGATTCCTTTTCCCACCCCCTACCTTGACTCTGCCCCATCTCACCCCTGCCCCTGCACCCTCCACCTCCCCACCCCTCCCACTCCTTCCTGCCTCTGTCCCCTATCTCCTCTCCTGCCCCTTCCTCCCTTCTCCTAGGTGGGTGCTCTGCCCATCCCATCTTCTCCCTAGCCCTCCCGCCTCTCTCCTTTGCTCCTCCTCCTCGCACTCACCCTGACCTGGTAGATTTAATCTTTTGTGCGGTTCTGTAGCAGAAGTTTAATTAGAAAATCGCGCCCGGGCTTTTTAATGGCCCGGGTCCTGGCCACGGAGGCCTGGACTTTGGTCCCTCGCGCAGGGGCCACCGCGTAATGGCCAGCCCGCCAGCCAGGCCCGCGCAGGGACTGAGCGCCGAGTCTGAGTCTTACTTACATCGCACTAACAATAGCTCGGGAGCTGTGCTATAAATAATTCCTGGGGCAGAGTTGTCTAATTAAACGTGCAGCAGTAAGCAGAGCGCTTTCACCACGAGGCTGGCGTCCTAATGAACGTAATGGCTGGATGGGGACAGCTTAGGCATCTCATCCAGCCCTCTCCCCGTGGATGCACGGAGAAGGGGGGGAAAGACTCAGGGAGAATTTCCAATCAATATTTAATTGTGGAGCATGTTAAACTCGTCCGAAGCAGCCCCCCTCCCCGTGTCCCCCCCCTTCCCATACCCAGAGATTCAAAGGGTTTCAAAATGCAGCTCGGCGGGGTGGCCCCAGCCTCAGATGCCAGTGGGAACATTGTCCATGGGCTGCGAATATTGACTAGAAATTTATCTGAACACATAACAAGTATCAGTTAATAAGTAGAGGCATGCCATATCGATGGGGCTTCATTGAAAGGTAAAGATGGGTTGAAGGTCCGATTCCAGCATATTTAAAAAAAAAAATATATATATATATATTCTATTGATATTTTACAGAGAGGAAGAGAAAGAGAGAGCTAGAAACATCAATGAGAGAGAAACATCAACCAGCTGCCTCTTGCACACCCCCTACCGGGCATGTGCCTGCAACCAATGTGCATGCCCCTGACCGGAATCAAACCCGGGACCCTTCAGTCCGCAGACCAACGACGCTCTACCACTGAGCCAAACCGGTTTCGGCAGATTCCAGCATCTTTGCTGCCAGGTCTTCTCTGTTTCTAAACTGGGGTTCTGGAGGGCGGGGCCCTGCATGTGTCTGACGCCCTTGCTCAGTGGGCATGCTCCCCAGTGAGCGAGGAAAGGAGAAGGGCTGCTCCCCATGGGTGTCATCATGGGGGCACAGGCTCTGCTGGTCCCTGAGCTGTGCCAGCCACCAGTGAGGAAGGAAGCCCGAGGCAGCCAGCCCGACTTCCTTCCGCTACACAGAAACAGACAATAGCAATCTCAGGCAGGTGGGAAAGGAGACACATCAGGATCCAGGGTCCCTACCTCCGCTCATTCCCATTAACATGCTTCCAAGGACAGTAAGTGGACCACATGCCCTAGCCCAGGGGTCGGCAAACTCATTAGTCAACAGAGCCAAATATCCACAGAACAACGATTGAAATTTCTTTGGAGAGCCACATTTTGTCAATTTAAACCTCTTCTTACACCACGTCTTCAAAATAAACTTGCCTAAGCCATGGTATTTTGTGGAAGAGCCACACTCAAGGGCCAAAGAGCCGTATGTGGCTGGCTCGAGACCCTCAGTTTGCCGACCAGGGCCTTAGCCAGTTTGACTCAGCGCATAGAGCATTGGCCTGCAGACTGAAGGGTCCCGGATTCAATTGTGGTCAAGAGCACATGCCTGGATGTGGGCTCGATCCCCAGTTGGGGACATGCAGGAGGCAGCCAACCAATGATTCTCTCATCATTGATGTTTCTACTTCTCTCTCTCTCCCTCTCTCTTCCTCTCTGAAATAAATAGATTTATATATATTTTTAAAAAAGAAAGTGTACCACACAAGGAAGTAGAGCACACCATTAGATGCATGATGTGTGGGTGACATTGGAAATACATCAGCTATATGCAGAGATTCACATAGATGCCTCCTGAACACATGGATGGATATGTGAGCACCAGGTGGAGTAGCTACACAGGCACACATAAGAGAGGTAACATGCATCTGTTGACACCTCCTCACCCCCGAACACTGACAGTGTAGCAGGTGAAGAAGCGAAAGCTGGGCAGGTGTGGGTCTGAACTGTGCTTAACAAGCCATTGACCAGTACTCAGCCCTGCCGCCCCATCCCTGGGCTACGGGAGATTATAAAGCAAGAGTGTGGGCTCCTGTGATTAATCTCATTCACCACTGGATGTCAACGTTGCTCCAGCCAATTAGAGAACAAATAGAAATCCCAATACCCTGTCTCCTAAACGGGAAAAGGGAAGTATGAGCTATAGGCAGCCCTGCACTGATGGTCTGAGGGTACCTTCGTGGCAGTGGGTGGGGGCTCAATACCAGTCCTCTGAGACAACCAAGCCAACAGAGAAAATTCCCAGATTTTAAATCTCTCGTGTTTCCTATCCATCGCAGCCACCACACCACGCTTCCTCCAGCAATTCCCATTTAGGTCCTTTCCCCACCCATGTGAGCACTTCAGCGAGCACTTCTGAGTATACCACACGTACACGTTACTTTTCCTGCCCCCGCACCCCACTCGCCAGAACAGAAACCCCCTGAGGACAGGGAGCCTTTATCTTTGTTCTGCTCTGTATCCCTGATGCTTGCAACACTGCTGGGCAGAAGTAGGTGTTTGATTCATGTTCTTCGGGAATAAAGAGATGAAGAAGTAAGTGAGTTAATGAGATTTGGCCCATAAATACATATGGAGACAGAGGCATTATTCCCATAGTTACAGAGTTCTCGTTCCTTCTCTGGAAGGCGAGATGACTAGAGAATGGGACACGGGAGCAGATGCCTAAACCACGGAGATACCAGGTTTGGAAGAGATCTCAACGCAAGCCTCTGAGGTTGATCATTAAATCACAGCTCTTCTCTAACTTGTTTAGTCAACTTGGGAACATCGCATAGCTTCCCTGAGCCCTATTCTTCATTTTTAAAAAATATATATTTTTTATTGATTTCAGAGAGGAAGAGGGAGAGATAGAAACATCAATGATGAGAATCACCCATTGGTTGCCTCCTGCACGCCCCCTACTGGGGACCAAGCCCCCAACCCAGGCACCTGCCCCTGACCAGAATTGAACCCGGGACCCTTCAGTCCACAGGCTGAAACTCTATCCACTGAGCGACACCAGCCAGGTTGAGCCTTGCTTTTCTTGTCAATACAATGGGATGACTATGATACTATTGGCCCCACCTACCCTTTAAGGATTTTAGGACATCAATTGTCACAGTGTAGTTCAAAACACGTTGTCTCTCTCTCTCTTTAAAAAAAATATATTTTATTGATATTTTACAGAGAGGAAGGGAAAGAGAGAGCTAGAAACGTCAATGAGAGAGAAACATCAATCAGCTGCCTCTTGCACACCCCCCCCACACACACACACACACTGGGGATGTGCCCGCAACCAATGTACATGCCCTTGACCAGAATCAAACCCGGGACCCTTTAGTCCGCAGACCGACGCTCTACTACTGAGCCAAACCAGTTTCGGCTGTCTCTTGATTAATCTATGTCAGGTTCTCCCCAGACCCCCACATGAAGACTGTAAACACCAAAGCCCTGTATACACGTGGTACTGCCAATATAAATATTACAATCCTTGTCCAAATATGAATATGAAACGTATGAACATTTTCCAAATAATTCTCTTAACGCAGAGGTCTTAACTCTCAAGGTAAACTACAAAGAAGAGAGTCATCAGAAATCAATCCTGGGTCGATGCAGGTTTCCACACAGAGATAGGAAGAGAGTTGGGAGCTTCAGGTTTGGCTGCTGTCTCTGGATCTCCTGTTTGAGGGAAATATCGAAAGATTGGGCTGCCATGGCAGCAGAGCTAGCATCCTTCCAAATCCATATGCTTAATTTTTAATAAATGACTTAAATTAAGCAAAAAAAAAAATAGGTCTACAGCATAGAGCCCTTTCAAATTATTTACTATGCTGTCACTTTGGACTCATTGATGCTTGTTAATGCCTCAGATTTAATGATAAGCACCCTTCACGAGCTAAATTAGACATTATTAGCGCTATTCTGGCAGGAACGCACAAGGACACTGCTAAGCTAAGGTGAAGAATGCATTATTGAATGAAATTTAATTAGTAGGTTTTGTTCTATTAGTGGCTCGTATATTGCATTTATGGAAATGAATATAAATATGATCCCGGCAATCTTTCCACTGAGAAAATAATGTCTCCGATCATCTGACTTCACTCCCAGGCTTTCAAGCAAGAGGAAGCATCAAGCAGTGGCATCCGGGTCTCTCGCCAGTGACAAAGTTGTTCTGGTTTGAGGTTGTGACACTAGCCATGGAGCGGCGAGGTGCCATGATGTGAAACTCGGGCTGGTGTGAGGCAGGGCAGCTGGTGAAAATGAATCTTGGGCTTCTTTCTATGGCACTCCCCCGGGGGGTGGGGCTCAGCATCCGGGTGCTTTGCTAAGCTGGCCAACTCTAATTTATCTGCATCATCTGAATTTCCTCTCCAGCGGCTCCTCTGTAGTGGGAAGAGCAGGACGTGGGACCATATACCTGTGGGTTCAGTCCCACGTCCACCATTTAGAAGCTCAGTCAGGGCATTTTATTTTTTAAAGTAAACACCTCAGCTCCCTTATCTCATTAATCCTCTCAATAACTCCACGAGGCTGCTATTGTAATCTTTATTTTTTTGATAAGGACGTGGAGCTTTCCAGTGCTTGAGCTAGTTGCTCTAGGTCACACTTGTGGATAACTCGCATTCTCTTAATTTTTCCATCCTCTTATCCTCACTGGAGAGATAAAGACAGTGACTGCCTCCTGGGGGTATTGTAAACATTCAATGAGATAAAGACTGCCATGCATTTGATAAATATTAGTCTAAACCAGGGGTGGGCAAACCTTTTGACTCGAGGGCCACAATGGGTTCTTAAACTGGATCGGAGGGCCGGAACAAAAGCAACCTGACCATGCTGGCACTCTCATCTTGGGCTGATGGTGAAAGAGCGAAAGGGAGATCAAGAAAACCTCCCTTTGGCCGGATAGAACAGCCAAACAGGCCGGATCCGGCCCGAGGGCCATAGTTTGCCCACGGCTGGTCTAAACTTTCTAGTCCCACCCAGCCCCTTCCTCTCTGGATGCTTCAGGAAAGCACATGGCAGGACAATGACCAGAATTTCCATTTCTAAGTGGCCTATGTATAGTCCCTCCAGACCTCAGCTCATGCCTATGGCCAGGAGAATACAGAATGTGGCCCTTCCACTCAGGGTGCTGTGAGAATGAGCTGGATTGCACGTGAGAGGGGCTAGGCAGAGGTAAAGCGTTCTTAGGGCAGATGATCCTTCACTGGGTTCCATGCCAAGGGTCCCTGACAGAAATGCTGGGAGAGGATGTGCCAGAGGTAGATGCCACGGGAGCATTTCTTGGCAGTGCCTTAGGGCTTGAAAGTAAAGACAGGCCCCCTGCCCCCCTTGAACCTGCCACCCCAGCAAGCTGTGCCTGAGATTCTGTCTCTGCAGACAAGAATGACCCAACTTGACAATAACCACCGCTAGGACTGTGGCTGTCATGGGCATCAATCTGACCTAAGCTTTCCTCTTCACCAGCTCCTGTGTCACCACCCAGGAGTGCCAGGCTCTCTGCCATATCTCAGGGCTCAGCCTCAGCCATTCTGCTCCACCATACTTAAGCTTAAGTCAAATAAAGGTGGGATAGTCCTTCCAACTTCTGCCCAGGTTTAATCAATGGATCTTTTTGTTGTTGCTGTTGTTAATTCTTACTCGAGGATATTTTTTCCATTGCTTTTTAGAGACAGTGGAAGTGAGGAGGGCAGGAGAGAGAGAAAAACATTAATGTGAAACAGACACATTAATTGGATTGGTTGCCTCCTGCATGCATCCTGACCAGGGCCCCGGATTAAACTTGACACCAAAGTATGTGCCCTTGACCAGGAATTGAACCCACAACCCCTCAGTGAGCAGGCCGGTGCTCTAACCATCGAACTCAGCAACCAGACCTCAGTGGACCTTCTTGCTGCTTATACCATTTTCTCAGAAAGTGACCTATCTTTCTCCACGTTGGACAAATAATTACAGATGAATATTTCTTCTTTTTTGAACTACTCTTGGCAGAGATGAGTCAGACTTTGGAAAAGGCATATAGAGTTTCATTATTCATGCAGATGAGTCTCACGACTCAATAGAGCTAATTAGGAAAATGATGGAGTAAATTAGCACTTTATGCAAGTGTATTAATATTAATAACATTGCCATTTTACCCTGAGGTTAAAATAGAAGAGGAGGAGAACACAGACCAACCAGCGAGGGGACTCTGAACATGGCTGCTTGCTGGACACTGACCACCCTCATTTACCCTGGAGATTCTTGTTTTTTTTCTCCCATCAAAATTTTCTTAATAGGAAGTTTTTGAAAGGTCTGAGTAAATTATCTTTGCTTTAGTATTTGGGCTGTTCTGAAAGAAAAAATTCCCCACTTTGTTGACAATAATAACTAGCACCATATTATTATTCGTCTGGCAATTTCAAATCCCTACCTTAAGTTTTACAACAAACTTATAAAATAAATTGTTAGTATCTTCCCATTCTTAATTGAATGATAATTTAATGAATGTCTTCAAACCAGTTAACATTCTACATACCCATTCCAGGACCATTGCCTTCACGGGAGCTCCCATCCTGGTCTCTCTACTCCTATCCCTTCAAATTCATCCTCCGAACTGAGGTGAGCACAATCATTTGAAATCCCAAATATGATTGTGTTACTCCCACCCCAGCTCTAAACCTTGTTTTCAGAACAGGATCCATCTCTCCTGCACATACGATTCCTTCCCAAACCAGCTCTGTGTGTACCTGCATCCTAATCTGGGGCCAGCACCACTCTCGCCTCCTATCACTCTCTGTTCCAGCCATATGGACCTGCGTGCTGTTCCAGATGCATCCAATGTGGGTCATTGTTTATGTTTTCATCTCTACCATAAAAGCTGTCTTCCTTCAGGTCCCATCACTTGGCTCCTCAGGGTGTCAGGGTAGAGGTCATTCTTTCCTGAATGCCTGCCCTCAACCCTCTCCTAAAAAATACACAAAAAACTGTGTTTTCAAAGAATCCTCTAATTTTATTCTCTTAGACCTCTTGGTACACCATCATTTCTTACTTACTAACCAGTCTTCAGTACAGGAGGATAAATCCTAGAGGACAGGGTCAATTCATATTCATCATGATGTGGGGAACTTCCTATTTTAGTTTACTGGACTTTTATTTTTCCCTGATCATAATTAACCCCCTACTACCCACTCTTGTTTCAATATTCCAAATCCTAAACCAAGATTCAACTTCTATTAAATAGCAGAAAATCTTCTTAAACTTACACAGATACATAACCATTATGAGCTAAATGAATGACTTCCCAATTCCGTTATTTATTTGTTTGAACAGCACTTGCATATGTAATTAGGGCCCTTAACCAGATGATTTTGACTTAACCAAATGGGTGGTGATCCTAGATGGGCTAACCTACTCAACTGAGCCTTTTCAAAGAAGATTCTAAAGAGAGATTTCACCTGCTTTCCTTAAAGAAGCAAGTACCATGCAGAGGTTCCTCCATAGTCAACTTCCTCATGGCAAGGACCTAAGAGTGACCTCTATCTAGTAGCTGAGAACAATGCCTTGCTAACTAACAGCCAGCAACAGAATGGGAATTGCAGTCCCACAACCACAAGGAACTGATCCTTCCCATAACCAGTGAGCTTGTAAAAATATCCTAAGACACAGAAAACACTACAGCCCCAGCCAAGCGCTATCTGAGTTTCAGGCTGCTGTGACCTTCTTAGGTTCCAACCAAAGGCCACAGATTATTAATTAGACCCCAAACAGTGATCAATAGCCCGCAGAGGAGGCAGTAAAGGATAAAGTGCTTCAAATCCGTGGTGACAAAAGGTGATTTGACTTTAAGTGGGAAACATACAATGTAAGATACAGATGATGCATTATAGAACTTTGCACTTGAAGCATACATAATTTTATTAACCAGTGTCACACCAAGAAATGGAATAAGCATATGTGGATAATGTATAGTGCTTTGTGAAATATGATAAAAATATAGAACTTCGTCTGGTTGTATGGAAGGCCAGGAAGAAGAAATACAAGACACAAGCCTTGCTCTCCAAGTGCTCAAGCTATTCAGCTATTGTTCGGGGATGAGGCGATAGAAAATTACAACATGATCTCTGCTCCCCAGGAGTTCACACGGTCAATAAGACTGGATATTAAACAATCACAGTACAGGCAGCATGAGGAGCAAGGATAACGCCCCTCACAGAGTTCGTCCTCCTCGCTCACCACTGCACGGCGTGGGTCCCATTGTGCCTTCTGCGCCTCAGGCAGCCGGTGCACGGAGCAACGCTGGCCAGAGTAACAGCTTCAGATGTATTTCTCAAGTAACTGAGTGACTTCTGTTAAAATAAAAACCTGGTCAAGCTGTACCACGCCTGGCTGGACCCCAGAAGGCATCTACCCAGCAGTGCTCCTGGGTGCCAGCTAGGGCTGATTCTATTCTTTAGAAATGGGGTTGCAGCTCTGTTGGAGAAAGGTCACTGGCAGGGACTGAATGTGGAGAAAGGCTTGGGTGTCTCTGTGTCTTGGAGCAGGAAGTCTCAAAGTTGGCGGGGCGTGGGTGCCATCGCCCCCCCCGTGGTGGTGGGAGTCTGAGCAATACCACCAGCAGCTGAGACAACAATAAGAGCAGCTTCATTTCAACAGTTACCATAATTTGGCAAAGGGTGCTCCGGTTGGTAGCCCTCCGAATGTGTGTGATGGTTATGCAAATAAGCCACAGCCTATTACCTACCCCTTTTGGGAAGAGGATTTACAAAAGGGCCAGCGGCCCAAGCATGGAGGCCACCCGAGGGTGCTGGCGGAGGTGTCTGGATTCTGAATGGGTTTATTAAAGTTGACCTTTGCAGTGAAGCGGATGCTTTAAAAAGTGAAGATATTTGAGTTTAATAAGGTAATCAAAGCCTGGGTTTTTCCTCTCAGCCTGCAAATACCAGAAAGAGATTATTAAAATTGGAAAAAGTTTAAGGGATTGCCAGGTGTCCACACCCCTTATATTTTGGAGGAGGAAGTAAGTCCAAAGTGCCGAAGGGACTTGTCCAAAAAAAGAAAACAAAACAACTTTCTTGCCTCCAAGTTCAGGGTAACTTGACCCTCGACCCCATTGTCCCTTTTATGTGAGTAACTATAACACATGCTTCTTTTTTAAGTCCTATGCCTTTTCTTCTCACCTATTATACTCTTTTTTTAAATGAAAGTATAGTTGATACACAATATTATATTAGTTTCAGGTATACAACATGGCGACTTTTATATACCTTATAATGTGGTTACCATAAACTCATCTGTCCCTGTGCTATCATTGACTGTATTCCCTGAGCTTTGTTTATTTTTATTACATTACATTCCCCAGGATTTATTTATCTTAAACTGGAAGTTTGTACTTTTTAATCCCCTTCAACTCTTCCTCCCATTCTCCTACCCCTCCCTGCCCTCTGACCATCACTGGTTTTCTGTTTATAGGCATCTGTTTCTGTCTTATTTGTTCATTTGTTTTGCTGTTTAGATTCTACATATAAGTGAGATCAGGTGGTATTTGTCTTCCTCTGTCAGACTTGTTTCATTTAGGATACTTCCCTCTGGGTCCATGAATGTTACTGCAAATGGCATGATTTAAATCTTTTTATGGCCAATTAATATTCGTGTGTGTGTGTGTGTGTGTGTGTGTACATGTGTATCACAACTTCTTTACCCATTCATCCATTGATGAACACCTAGGTGGCTTCTATATTATTTGGCTGTGGATAATGCTGCCATGAACATAAGGGTTCGTATTAGTGTTTTAGATTTCCTCAGGTAAATATCCCAAAGTAGAAATGCTGTTTTGTGAGAAACCTCCATACTGTTTTCTTTTTTAAAAATATATTTTATTGATTTTACACAGAGAGGAATTGAGAGGGATAGAGTTAGAAACGTCAATGAGAGAGAAACATCAACCAGCTGCCTCTTGCACCTGCCCACTAGGGATGTGCCCACAACCAAAGTATGTGCCCTTGACTGGAATCGAACCTGGGACCTTTCAGTCAGAAGGCCAACACTCTATCCACTGAGCCAAACTGGTTTCAGCCATACTGTTTTCTATAGTGACTGCACCAATTCATTACCCACCCCCCACAGTGCATAAGGACACAAAGGCTCCCTTTTTTCTGTACATCCTCACCAGTACTTGTTATTTGTTATCTTTTCGATAAGAGCCATTTTGATGGTGAGAGTGATATGTCATTGTGGGTTTGATTAGCATTTCCCTGGTGATTAGTGGTGTTAAGCATCTTTTTATGTGTCGGATGGCCATCTGTATGTCTTTTTCGGAGAAATGTTTATTCAGTTCCTTGGTCATTTTTTTCAAGTGAGATTTGTCTTTGGTATTGAGTCGCATAAATTCTTTATATATTTTGGATATTAACCTCTTATTGTATAATCGATTGTAAATATCTTCTCTCATTTAGTAGGCTACCTTTTTAATAGATGGTTTCCCATGTTGTGTAAAAGCTTCTTTTTTGTTTAACGTAGTCAAACTTAACTAAATAAAATTTTGTTTATTTTTGCTTTTGTTGCCCTTGCCTAAGGAGACATATTTTAAAAGATATGGATAATATTGATGTTAAAGAGTTTATCGCATATGTGTTTTTCTAGGAGTTATAGCTTCAAGTCTTACATTTAAGTCTTTAATCAATTTTGAATTTTTTATAAGGCATGAAGAAAGTGGTTCAGTTTTAGCTTACTGCATATGTATTTTAACCTTTATGCTAGCTTTATAATTGATTGATCCATTACCTTTACTATATGTCTACCATACCTGTGAGAAAGAAGTTCCAGTAATATTTCTTATAAAGTTGGTGTAGCAGTGATAAGCTCCTTTAGCCTTTCCTTTTCTTGGAAACTCTTTATCTCTCCTTCAATTATTAATTATAGCCTTGTCAGATATAGTAGCCTAGGTGTAAGTGGGTTTTTGTTTTTTTTTCCCCTGTTCATCACTTTGACTATACCATGCCATTCCCTTCTGGTCTGCAAAGTGCTGAAAACCGATAGTCTTTATGAATTCCCTTGTATGTGACTACTTGTTTTTCTCTTGATGCTTTAAGATTCTGTCTTATCTTTAACTCCTGACATTTTAATTGTGATGTGCCTTGGATTGGGACTCCAAGGCAGAACGTATAAAGGACAAAGATTCATGGCCTGACCCCCTTGTTCCTCACCCCAAATGTCTCCTTAGTTACAAAGCCTTAACAACTCAACCCCAGAAATAATGTTCACTAATAACTTCTTCAGAGCCACAGGCTCCGAACCTCCAGGGGGCGCTACTCATTTTATAACTTGTTCAAAGGGAACCTCTCTGGAATACAACCACAATGTGACAAGTGCCTCTTTTGCAGCAGTACTGCCCCTGCTTTACAGCTGGTCTATTCCAAACTCTTGTCTCATTGGTCTCCTTGCTATTAACCTACTCTCCCCACCGTAACTCTTTGAATGAAAATTTGGTCAGTTGTTGCTTCATAGTGGTGAAAGGTCACATTCCTTTGAAGCCCTTCCACGTTGGACCAAACGCCTTCCCTTCCTCCATCTCCTACCTGACCACATATTGTTGTCAACTACCCACATTTCTTTGTATCAGCCCTGCTCAGAGTGTGATGCCCCTATCTGCCGAGGTCAGACAGGGTCCTAGCTCTCTCTCCTGCATCCAGCGTTCATGTCTGCCAATGCCATTTCTCCATTCCTGCTGTGCCCTCTGAATCTTTCCATACAACATTCTCCGCTCAGCTCCTCACGTTTTCCACGAGGACCTCCACGAGTGCTCTGGCCCACTTTAGCTCCTGATCAATGGGGTACCGTCTTAGGAAGCCCTCCAGTGATTGCCCACGTGCGCGCCTTATCTCCCCAGCGAGGTGATAAGCTCCTTTAGGGCAGGAACCTGCATCCTATTCATTTCTATTCATGGCAGCACTGAGCAGTGGGGAGGCATTTTTTTTTTCCATGCATACTCTTTTTGAGTTGAATGAAAAATATCGAACTTGCTTCCTCTTTTAACGAGTTCATAGATTAGGCGGGTCACAAAAGACTCCTACCCACGCTCTGTCTATAATTCTGTCTGCCAGCTGTTGGCTGGATCCAGCAGCTCCACTCTCGGAAATATCTCCTCTTTATAATGTACAATTCCAGGACACGATGGCATAGGTCCTGCCAAAGTGTATTTATAAGAATTTAAAAAGTCTATGTGGCCGCATGAGCGTGAACATGTGGCCGCGCATGTAGTGGGTGTGCCATATTGTTTCCCGTGGTTTCGGTAACACGCAGTATAAATAGCTCGCTATCTGTGAGCTAAATCCAGAAGGGAGTTGGCCTCGCTCCAGATTCCGGGTATTCGGGGGGTATTGTGTAGTTGTTATTGACACAGTTGAGACTTTGGCCCAGACATCCAGCGGAGAGCGATAGATCTTCCTTAGGAGCCTAGGGCAGGGGGGAGCACAGCAGCTGTAAATAGTTTAGCAATCAGTACTTCCCATTTTCAATAAGTGTTTGCAACCAGGAATGAAAGCAAGCCCTCATAAACAAAAATAACTAACACCCATGGAGCCTGACAATTTATGAAACACTTCCCCATTTATTATTTTATTAGACATCCCAACGGCCTTGAAAAATACATACTGATGAGAGATGCTAATCCCACTTCTATAAATAAGAGAATTCAAGGCCTGAGATCCGGAGAGACTGCGCCATGTCAGCCGGGCAGGGAGGAGAAGAGCACGTGAAGGGAGAAGGGTCTTCAGAGTCAATATCCGGTGCTTTCTATGAGGATCTGCAGTGCTCCCCAAACCAGGGACCTTTCAGAAAGCGTAGATGGCTGCATCTGAAGATGCTGCCTCTTCCTCCTCCCTTTTGAAATGAGGCATTCCATGGCGACACTATTGCTGATTAATATAATTGGCAGCAAAGTGAGAGCATGGTTTTTTTTTTCCTCTTGAACTTTAAGAGGTAACTTAATAAATAAATGAATAAATAAATAAGAAACACCTGAGCAAAGTAGCTGAACCAGGTCCTCTGTTTCTAACAGAATCATAAATGCCAGAAAGTGCTGCAGATGATTTATTATCTTGTTATTATAAGTGACTGGGAAGCTTTCAATGGATCCTTGATAATTTCTAGCAGCTGCATTAAATCAGAAACTCTATTAGCTATTACAAAACCATCATCCCGTATTTCTGCAAATGAGCTTGGACACTTGATGGGAATTTGGAGCTGTTTGGTTGCTCCGTGCGCTAACCTCATGTCTGGCCTCCAAAGAGCAAATAAACACAAGTCCGGGTGGCATGCTGTTGGGCACATCAACTGTTAGGGATTAATAGATGACTTATTATGGGATGTATTCCTGTTGGGAGAAATGGGTCCCTTCAGCAAACGCCACTTCATTAAAAGGGCAGAACTGAGACCTAATCAAATCCTGTGTGCCGTGTTTAAGCCACTCTACCTACTTCATTCTACCTGGCCTGATCTCCAAATCTCATAAGAACAGAACCAATGACACCTAAATCAGCTGTAAATCGCTGGCACTTCCTCTATTCTGATTTCCGCAATAGACTGTACCTTGGATGACTCACTCTCTCATGACAAGGTAACACCTTACATTGAGCAAGTAGTAAGAGTCAAAAGCAGACCTCGCTAAATCTTTGACTACAGCTTTGGTTTCCTATTTCAGGAGAGAGCCAGGCAGATATGAGTTAAGTGCAGTCTGATGGAGGCCAATGGGAGAGATATCTTCCGAAAATATATGGCTTCTATATCCAGGCACCCTCCTGGAGCAGGAGAAGCACAGTGAGAAAAGGGGCAGTTGTTGGCCACAGGAAATGTCTAACTGGGTGTAATAAAGCAGGATTTTCAGAGAAATACATTTTATAGGATTTAGTAATGAATTGAATACAGGCAGCGTGGTTTCTCTGTTGAAAACCTGGATGGACATTCTGTCTGGAGGAATTGGATAAATCAAGGGAATACTAAAAGTTATATTTTTTAGAATGAGTTTATATACTTACATACTTACCTTATATGTTCCCACCTGATTGTCTTTATATTTGTTATTATCTTTGCCTGAAATGTTTCCCTCTAACACCTCATGTGGTTTATGCCTTTACTTCAATTATTTGATAACATGCCACCACACAATTTAAAATGGAACTTCCCTCTCTTGTTATTCCCTTACCTGGTTTATTTTTCTTCAATGCAGAGAGGAAGGGAGAGGGATAGAAAGTTAGAAACATCTATGAAAGAGAAACATTGATCAGCTACCTCCTACACACCTCCTACTAGGAATGTGCTCACAAGCAAGGTACATGCCCTTGACCAGAATCAAACCTGGGACCTTCCAATCTGTAGGCTGACACTCTATCCACTGAGCTAAACCAGTTAGGGAAGAAGTGGTATTATTGAGGTCACCAGGGACTATGGGAAAATTGCTATGGTGGAGTGATCAGTTAGAGGACATACTAGTATTGGTATGTATGGAAGTGTGATGAGGAGATGAAAAATGGGAAAGAGCATGTTTGTGCAGCTCTTTGCGATACTTGGCTGAAGTGAAGATGACGGGTCTAGGTACACTTTTTAATTTTAGTTTATTTATTTTTTTATATTTATAAAAGCCGATAGGAAGGAGAAACTTGAGGTGCAGAGAGCATGACTATACATTAGATCAGTGGTTCCCAAACTTGTCTGCACCTTGGAATCAATGGAGCTTTGACAACTACTAATGCCTTTGTTCCACCCTAGAGATTGTGATGCACTAGTAATTGGTCTGGGGTGTGGCCTGGGGCTTCAGAAATTTTAATAGATCCCTAAATTATTCAATTATCTAACCAAGTTTGGGAACCACTGCATTAGATAAAGTAGTTATTAAAATAATTCTCCTGAGAAACCAAAAATGACAACTTAAAGCAAAAATGAAAAAAATCTAAAGTTAGAGTTATTAGTCAAATGTGAGAGAGATAGTTTGTCTGTATTAACCAGAGAGAAGGAGATCCCAAATGTGGATAGGTCTATATGCATGGTAAGAGAAGGCTAGGGTGTTTTCATTAAGTGGCTTCTCTTTTTCTCTAAAGTAAAGTGTCTGTGGAGAGGAAAATGATAGAAGTGGGAATTGAAAGGATAGATAGAGATGAATGGAGAAGGAGAAAAGCCATTATGGCAAGTGGTGGTATGAATATGACCAATGAAGAGTAGAAAAATTGTCGGACAGGGTGGAGGGGCCACTTGACTTTGGGGCACATGAGCTTATAAAGAAATCATTCTGTCTCGTTGCACCATGAGCTGTGCCCAACTCCTCAGCGTCAGCTCAGAGCAGAAAGCTGGATTGGAATTCAGTGAAAAGGTTGTGACAAAAAGAGTAATGAGCAAGGGAGTTTAGGGTGCTGGACCAAATGGAATAACGAAGTCCACGAAGTCCAGGCTGATTTAGGCAGAAAGTAAAGAGAGCAGAGGCCTCGGGATTTAATAGAAAATAGAGGAGCCAATGGTCACGCAGTTCCAATGTGCTCAGCCATACGTACAAAGGGAGAAGCTGGACAGACACCTGGAAAAATGGGTTGTTTCATATGTGTGGGATATTGGAATTCGAGATTGGTGGGGAAGTGGGCGATTCTATTTTCCAACAAAGCCTGCATGCTCATAGCCAGGCTGGGTATCATGCCTTGGAATGAGGGCATTTGTCTTAAAATCTAGGCCAAGACTGAGCCTGAAGCGGGAATGAAGAGGCTACATCCTTGAGTAGGAAAAGGTTGCCAAGG
The DNA here is from genome assembly GCA_963924515.1 of Vespertilio murinus. Lineage (NCBI taxonomy): Eukaryota > Metazoa > Chordata > Mammalia > Chiroptera > Vespertilionidae > Vespertilio > Vespertilio murinus. Next base: position 19,387,386 of record OZ004720.1, on the reverse strand, counting down.
TCGGCTTGGCACAGGTGGCCAAGTTGATTCAAAAGGAACAAGCAACAAACACCAAAGTGTCCCACGTGCTGGCATTGTTTGGGGGAGAGTTGGAGACTGAGTGCCAGGTGTGGGTCCTGGGGGGCTCTTCTTAGACTTGGGCACACCCAAGCTTCCTGACCCAGGTTCCAGGCGGCAGGCAGCTCCAAGCATGTGAATGCCATTCCTTCCCATCCGCAAAGTTCTGTGCCAAAGGTATCCAACCTCAGATCTCTTATATAGGTACCTGGTGCTTCAGACAGAGAGCGCAGAGCCAGTTTTTCATGAGGATTGCAACTCATTCAGAGCAGGGAACAGCCTGTTCCAGCCTTTGTTTCTGATCAACAGCAAACGTAGCCACTTGTCAGGCTGATGGCCCATGCCCATAGCCACCCCAGCGACAGGCGGCATGAAAGAGGGTGGAGGGAAATGGAGGAGCAAGCCTTCAGAGGGAAAATGTCACCATTTCCAAAAGCCATATTACTTGACAGTTTCCCTTTGTGTTGCAGCAGCTGCTTAACATGACAAAAAAATGGCTTTAATAAAAAGCACATCAGGAGATGCAGCAGCAGAAAATACACCCTTCTCCCTCCGCCATGCTGCGGAGCACTTTCACGCAGCAGCGGGTGGGCGTTGGGGTCTGGTGGTTGCCAATGGCTTCCAGACAGCCCCTGTGGTGCTGTGGTCCTCGCTTCGGCCAGGTTCCAGGTACAGGAAGCAGGGCACACTGCCACTGGCTTTATTTCTTTTTTTACGTATTGTTATTATTTTTCATCCTCACCCGAGGATCTTTTTCCATTGATTTTTAGAGAGAGCCTGGAAGAGAGAGATGGAAAGACAGAGAGAAATATCAATGTGAGAGAAACACAACGATTGGTTTGCCTCTTGCACAAACCCTGACCAAGGCCTGGACCAGGGAGGAGCCTGCGATCCAGGTACCAATGTGCCTTTGACCAGAATCGAAATTGAGACCCTGTGGTTCACAGGCCAATGCTCTATCCACTGAGCCAAACTGTATAGGGCTGTGGTTAGCAAAACCTGGACAAGATTTTAAGACAAATGCCATCTCGTGAGCCACATGCGGCTCTTTGGCTCCTTGAGTGTGGCTCTTCCACAAAATACCACAGCCTGGACGAGTCTACTTTGAAGAAGTAGCATTAGAAGAAGTTTATGTTTAAAAAATTTGGCTTTCCAAAGAAATTTCAATCGTTGTCCTGTTCATATTTGGCTCTGCTGACTAATGAGTTTGCCGAACACTGGGCTAGGGTATGCCGCTGGTTTTAGCAGAGAGGTGTGTAGGGTGTGGCATGAATGGCTTGCCCTTTCATTGAGAAAGCTGACAAAATGGGTTGAACTTTCAGAAAGCCACCTTGGAACTGGGTCACCTAACAGGTCCTATTATACAACCTGGGAGCTGTCACCCTTCCCAATCAAAGCCACTACTGTCAGGAAACTACTACCTCTGCAAAGCTGCCTTGACTAGGATGCCACCCCATGCCTGCCTTGGTTACGGGTTTGTGCTCACCGGTCCACGTTCTGGTCAGGGCTCATGCAGGAGGCAACCAATGGATGTGTTTCTCTCACATGGATGTTTCTCTCTGTCTTTTTCCACCTTCTCCATTCTCAAATAAATTAATAAATAGGAAAATATCTTCGGGTGAAAATTAACAACAACAAAGAAGTAATATCTAGAATATGGGAAATAATAAAGAGAAAAACATATATGGGAGGTTGTGTGTCATGTTTGAATAGCATTCTCATGGGAAAATGATTTATTAAAAATAAAACGTTTAATAGCTGGAAAAGGAGGGATCTTATTATAAAGAGCCATGAATGCCAAGAGAAATAATTTGAAATATGTTCTGGGAATATTGACATTTCAAATGAGATCAGTTTAATATTGTCTAGCATCAAGTGTCTATAATTATAGACTTTTCAGAACCTTGGTAACAGATTGATCGCTTTTCAAAGTGAAGTGAGACCTAGATCTTAAAAAAAACTTTTGTATTTTCATCTTTATCATTTCCTATCTTAAAACACACCCTCCCCCAAAGAATGCTTATGTTAAAACATCTGAAGGCAAGGCATCTACAATTATGACTAAAATATTTTTGATGTGGCTGTATAAACGTCTCTTGAAGATTTTCAAAGATAAAATAAATTTGAAAGGGAAGAATGTGTTTTGAAACCACACAATGGATGTGCGAAGAGAAAGTGCCTTGATGCATCTGGCCCTTAAGATGGAAGGTCAAGGGACATAAGAGCTGGAAACCACAAAGAGAGAAATGGCCAACTCATTAAACAAATACACAAGACAACAAACCATGTCTCAGGGAAGAGGTGGGGACAGCAGTGTCTAGAGTTGCCACAATATATTATTGAAAATATCCAGTTTTTAACAACAACAACAAAAAGAAACATGGAAAGAATCAGTGAAGGGCAGTTCATACAAGGAAAGAAAAATGCAGACAACAAGAGCTGCTTGTGAGAGAGGCCAGATATTATATTTAAACAAACAAAAACTGTGCTAAACAAAGTAAAAGAAGGCATTGTAACAATGTTTCCATAAATAAAGAATTTAAATAAAGATACAGAAGTTGTTAAAAATAAAAAGAGATCCAAATGGTAGTGTTATAACTAAAAGCTATATCTAAAAAATGAAAAAAATTGGCTCACGGGCCTCAACAGTAGATTTTAGCACCACCAGCGGCTGGGCCAGTAAGTGTTTCCTTGAAAAGGATCCCAAGTAGCTCATCCTTCCCCAGGAGGATGGAAATGTCCTAAGTGCTGAACCAGAATTAACTGACTTAATCCTAACAGCAACCCTGCTAAGTGGGACTGCTGCTTTTTATTTTCAAGTGAGAAAAATGAGGCCGTGAGGATAAGTCACTTGCTCTGAGTTGCGCACCTCAGAGGCGGTAGGATCCAGCTTATCCTCTGCTTATCTAACTTATTTCCCTATCTGGATCACCCATGCAGTGAGCAGTGAGAGATGCAGAAAGGCTGAGATGGTTGATATCCTAAAAAAACACAAACACACACACACACACACACACAACAAACAAACACAAAAACAAAACACCACAAAACAAAACAAACCATCTAATTAGGCAGGTAAAAATGGCATTTTTGAAAAACAAGAATGCACAATACAGCTTATTTATTTATTTATTCATTTATTTTTAAAATATATTTTATTGATTTTCCACTGAGATGAAGCGAGAGGGATAGAGAGCTAGAAACGTCGATGAGAGAAACATCAACCAGCTGCCTCCTGCACACCCCCTACTGAGGATGTGCCTGCAACCAATGTACACGCCCTTGACTGGAATGGAACCTGGGACCCTTCAGTCCGCAGGCTGATGCTCTATCCACTGAGCCAAACTGGTTTCGGCCCAACGATACTCTTAACAAACGTTCCTACACATCCCAGACTCTCTCTCCCAAAATCACCTCACGGCCAAATATGGAGGTGCTATTACTACTCTCAGTTTTCAGCTGAAAATCCTGTGGCTCTGAGAGCCTATGAGATAGGCCTTCCATTGACATACTTGGTGGTGGAACCAGGATTTGAACCCAAATCTAAATGATTCCAAAGTCTCTTACTATAATGTCGCCATACCTGTTGCCTCTCTGTCCATCATGGGTCCCTTAAGAAAAGCACAGCTGTTGAAGGAGATGGCCAGTCCAGCTTTTAGCTGGTGACTCTCTCTCCTTGAAATGCTCATTGGACCAGAAATTTCATGAACCGCTGGGTGCTGAGAGCCAGGAAGTTCATGAACCACTGGGTGCCGAGAGCCAGGAAGTTCATGAGCTACTGGATGCTGAGAGCCAGGATGAACCATTGGATGTTGAGAGCCAGAAGTTCGTGAACCGCTGAATGCTGAGAGCCGGAAGTTTATGAACCAAGGGATGCTGGGAGCCAGGATGAACCATTGGATGTTGAGAGCCGAAAGTTCGTGAACCTCTGGATGCTGAGAGTCAAGCCAGGGCAGCGCCCCTAAGTACATTCCTGCCTCCTTTCCTTCTTGCTCCTCCCCATCGAGCCCTCTCTTCTTAGTCCAGTGTTTGGAGTCAGTGTTATTCCGACAAGGCCTGCGCAGAACGAATTCTTTCCTTTATCCACGTTTTCTTTTTCTCCATCTTCACTTGTCATCTGCTTCTCCCCCTTCTGGGTTTGCCCTCCGGGTTTTAGTATAAGATTTCCCGCCAGCCTCCAACGGCTTCCCTCACCATCGCCACCGCAGCTGCTCTCCCAGACTAGCACAGGCTGATTCCGCCCGCGCAGTCTCTGACCTGGGCTGACACGCCTGGGGAAGCAGCCAACTGCAAGGCCAGTGTGTCCAGAAGGGGGGGTAAGACACAACTTACCCTAGGTGGCCCTAGGTTCTCAGGTGCCTAGCTCTAAGTGTAGTTAGGGCAGGGACAATGTTCAAATTGAAAATAATAATAAATACTAATAAATCAACAAACACAGCCACCAGTGGTAATAATATAATTATAATAGAAAGAAGAGTCAACGCTTATTGGCAACCTAGACCTTGGCTTCCTTGCCCGCCTTGTGTTTCTCTTCTAGGTCAGAACAGGGAGTAAATGGAAGCAGGAAGAACCTCAGCAGGTGACCTTCCTGTCAACATTGAAAGACCACCTGTGGTGCAGGGGTCCCCGTGTCAATGAAATTGTCCAAACAAGACCTCATGACCACGAGTCAGATGTAGATGCAGGAGCTTTTGGCATGAACGACAGGTTCGCAAAGCTGATATCTCATCCCGGAAGCCACCCTGCCCTGCCTTTGAGGTCCTAAATGTGGAGTTAAATGTCATGTCGGTGGCCCATGTCTTAGGCACAGGTGCAGGGTCTGGCTTCACGGCCGTGGACCCACGTCTGCAGACCTCTATGTGCTCTGTCAAGCAGACTGCTATTCTGCCTGGCAGATGAGACCTTCTCTGTCTCTCACCCACGGGGGAAGGCAGACTGGTGGGCGTGCGCTGCTCCCAAGGGCAGAGGTGCTGAAAGATGACTCAGCTAGCAGAGAGCTCTTGATTTAAAGTAAAAAATTGCACAAAATAAGAAAAGGACTGAGGATGGGAATGCAATTAAGAGCCTGCTGGTGACTAGCCCCACACCCTGGTAGGGCCTTCTCCAGAAGGTGGGCTGCCATGAAGCTTGGAGCTATAAGGGGCAATGCCAAAGCGGGGGTGGATGCGGACAGCAGTCCTAAAGATGGATTTGCACATGGAAGAAGTATCCCTAAAGAGTAAGCTACCGTCCAAAACCGGTTTGGCTCAGTGACTGAGCATCGGTCTGCGGAGTGAAAGGTCCCGGGTTCTATTCCAGTCAAGGGCATGTACATTGGTTGCAGGCACATCCCCGGTGGGGGCTGTGCAAGAGGCAGCTGGTCGATGTTTCTCTCTCATTGACCTTTCTAGCTCTCTATCTGTCTCCCTTCCTCTCTGTAAAAATATCAATAAAATATATTTTAAAAAAAGAGTAAGCGACCGAGGCTTTAAGTTGATGCTCTATCCACTGAGCCAAACCGGTCTCGGCCAATGAGATGTTTTTCTATCAAACATGTATGTAGAAACCCCCACGTCCAGCCCTCTATACACCATTTGTTGATTTATTCGTCTCCTTAGAGCTCCCCATTTCTTGGTGTTGCTCAACCTTAAAAATGCCCGTATTCTTGGTTGATTTAAGATGTGGAAATAGCAGAAGCTATTCTTCAGTTGTTTCAACATGCCTAGAAGCATAGTGGATGCTTTCAAGAAAACTATTTTTAGAACCCCCGGCCCAGCACCGTTAGTCCGTGTTAATTAAGATGAGAAGGGTGAGGGTGCGTTCCTGACAAACCCTTGCCACTTGCAGAAGGAAATCGCACCTGCCCTCCTTTGGAGTCTGGGGACCTCTGCTGCTGGCTGCCACAGGCCTGTGTCCACAGCCTAGCCCCTCTCTCAGCCCGCCCGCGGCTGCCCGCCCATCTGCAACCTGGTCTCCCTTCTCCGCAGACCCTCGGGACCAGGGGCCGGCTGCACACACTAAGATGTCAGAGCAAATAACCTCGCGTGCGAGTTGTCAGAAGAACAGTCTGTGGAATCCAACGCACACATTGCCAGCGGGTGGGGGAAGTTAGAAAGCGGGCTATCTTGACAGAGAGAGAAGTGTTGGAATTAATTCATAAACGTGTTGGGTGGAAATTAGCAGATGAGGGTTTGCGAGGGGAGAAGAGATGGGGGGAGAGAGAGAGGAGGGAAGAGACGGACAGATGGAGGAGGGGGGAGGGAGACGGTGGGAAGTAGAGCAGAAGACACAGCTCTTTCACAGGCTTGCTTACTCTCAGCGGCAGCCTGTGGTTTGACAGGGATTCCGTCTGGCCCTGTTCGTTCCTTCTCTGCTCCTCCTGGGACCTCTGCCATCGCATCGCCTGCTCCAGCCCCACCCCACCTCCCGCTTCGCCATCACCTGTGCTGCTCACACACGTGGGGTGCCCAGTGTGTTAACAAAAGGACTTTATGCAAAATGCACTGCACTGCTGATAGTCTCGTGGTAAGGAGGGAAGGACTGGGGCCTTATGGGAAAATCTTGCCTCCTGGCATCGATCTTGTCCAGGTCACCCTCTCTGAGCCTCAGTTTTCTCCCTGTAAAGTTAGGATTCCTGGGCAAGCTCAGAGAGCTGTGCACAGAAGGCATTTATCTCAGAATCTGGTGTGCTGTATGCTGTCAGTAAGTATTATTGTTATTGGCAGCAGTAGGAGTAGTCCAGTCTAAATCTTTTATCTGGCGTTGTACACGTAATAGCTCACCCCTTCTGAAGAGAGGCCAAGAGGTCCACATGACGTGTCTAAGCTCAGTTTCATATTGAATCCATCCATCAGCTTGAGAGCCCTCAGACACTTGCGCCTACTTCCACCCCTTAATTGATGGCTGGAGACTTGCCACACAGCAGTGAGTCTGTTAGAGGATGTTCCGTTCTGGACCCCAAGCAGACAGTCACCCGATCGCATTTCGAAAGAACCACTGAGACCACTACATGTGAGATGAGACACGGCTGAGCTCATATTCCCCTCTGTGAGAAGCGTTTGCCCTGAAATACCTTCTCCCAATTTCCCTTCAATCTCCCCAGATTTCTGGGAGGCCTTCCGCATCTGTGCCTGCGAGGAATCTCATTGTATTTAGATTCTGATTTTTTCCCCCCAAAGTAGAGCCCGACACATTGAAGCCATGTGCACACTTAGGACTCTTTTTAAAAAATATATATATTTTATTGATTTTTCACAGAGAGGAAGAGAGAGGGATAGAGAGTTAGAAACATCAATGAGAGAGAATCATCAATCAGCTGCCTCCTGCATACCCCCTACTGGGGATGTGCCCGCAATCCAGGTATATGCCCTTGACCGGAATTGAACCTGGGACCTTCCAGTCCTCAGGCCGACGCTCTATCCATTGAGCCAAACCGGTTCTGGCAACACACTTAGGACTCTTACAACAAAAATATTTTGGCCTCACTGAACTCCATTTCCCCCTTGGTCTCACAGGCCTCCTCCCCCATCACTTCAAGGAACAACTTGCACTTCCCATAAAATCCATTTATACTAAAGCACTAGCTCTTCCCAAGTGTTTTGCAATTTTAATTTTTGAAACTCTAATTGGGCTTTGTCTCTAGACAAAGAAAAGTCAGACGTTGGCTTGCCTAACATAAATCTAGGGGAGGGGCTCCGGGGGCTTTTCCCTCCCTTTCCTTTTCTATGAGGTTCCTGAAGGAATACTTACTGAATCCTTTTAGGAGGGTTTCTGCAAAGGGAAGCTGAGATGTGTGATCGTGAATTTAGTGTGTGAACTTGGCTGGGCCACCATACTCGGGAATTTGGTGAAATATTCTTCTAGATGGTTCTGTGAAGTTATTATTCTAGATGTTTCTGTGAAGTTGTTTTTGTTTTGTTTTTTTAATAAGAGATTAATATTTAAAGTAAGCCCTTGAGTTTGAACTGCAGCATCCCTTTAGCCAGTTCCTTAAAATAACTCTCTCTCTCCCTCTCTCCCTCCCTCTGTTCCTCCGTCTCTCTTTCTCTCTCTTTCTCTCTCTCTCCACACACACACACACACACACACACACACACATTGGAATCTTGGTTTTCAAAATTAATTCCTTTCATAAGACTGTTTGTGAAGCAATGTATTTGAAAATGAAATTATCTTCCCATTAGAAATAATTTAAATTGAATTAAATCCACCCCAGTCCCTGTTTAGCTTTCCTTATATACAGTACATGTCTAAACTCTATGGTTGTTCTCAAAACATCTCTGTTCACTTTGCTGTTATTGATAACCTTCTTAGGACCCATGGTGACTTACTGTATAACTGTGTGTGTGCGTGTGTGTATGTGTGTGTGTGTGTGTAATTCGCAGCAGCAAAAGCAAAAAAACAAAAGCAAAAAACAAAAATTGTATTCACAGTACAATTTCCTGAGATATTAACGATGTGAGGTTTAGTGGTGAACTGACTCATTCGTACTCCCACATTCTCTCCTTTGTCCCCAGAGAGATGTGTGGCTGATCATATCAGCATGAAAGCGTTGCTGGGACAAGAATCAAAATTTTATTTGACAACCGAGACATTTCTCTGGGAACAACTTGGTGGAGAGCTGAATTATTTGAGATGGGAGACATCAGAACTGAAGTTCGACTGTATATATGTGTGCATTATATAATTATACACACACACACACACACACACACACACACACACACACCTCTCTATAAAAATATAGAGAGCATATAGACATAGGATATATTTCTAGAGGGAGTGAGGAGAGGAGAGAATGTAAAGGCCCATTGATTCAATTTCTCTGGAGAACTCTGACTCATAGCACCAAATGCTTGGAGGCATCCTCCATCTCTCTGCTGTGATGCCCCTTCTTTCATTTGCTTCTGCTTTCTCTTGGCCACATCCTTATCCTTTCTCTTTCGCATCCCCTTTCTCTTTCCCACATGTTGTCCAGGTGGCACAGCCACCTGCTTTCCTCCCACAATGAACCTCTTGTATAAATAACAGTGTGGCACAGCATCAGCCACACACGGGCATGGAGATCTTAGTATACAAACTGGACCACTCTAATTTGTCCTCTTCACCCCAGGCTGAATTTCAATCAACAAAAGCATAACCAATGTCCACATGAGGACAAATATCTTCCATTATCTAGGACTTGGTATCTGAATCTGGGATAGCTATGATATCTGTGAAATGGCAGAGTGTAGATAGGAGATACATACCGTATTTGCCGGCGTATAAGACGATTTTTTGACCCTGAAAAATATGCCTCCAAGTGGGGGGTAGTCTTATACAGCGAGTATATAACAAACTCTGTATTTTGAGTGGAAATGTTAGGGGGTCTTCTTATACCCAGTCGTCTTATACGCCGGCAAATACGGTACATATTTTTTATTATTAACTGAGTAAATACATATTGAAAATCTCCCTATGTTTGGAGCTACTATGGATGCTGGTGATACAGCCGTGAATTGTGAGGGAGACAGGGAAAGGTTTAGCATTTTCTATATTGAAATTCTAGAAATAAGTAGGAACAGTGGTTCTTAATCTCATAGAAATGTCAAAAGGATAACATTGGATAGTATCTATGAGGTGTGTGCCCTAGTTTCGGGCCCACAGTAGTTTGATAATGAACATGAGGGTCTCTGCTATTCTTTTTTTTTTTTAAATGTTGGCTGATTGGTCTGTCTCTGAGTGGGAATGCCCAGCCAGCGGGGCTCAGTGATTGAGTACTGACCTAAGGTACTAGTGATTTATTTCCCCTAGACTGTTAACTCGTTGTGGACAGGCAACAATTCATCCTACACATAGTTGTTAATAACCAGCCACGTATAAAATACTGGGAATAGAAGAGGCAGCTCTAGGAGAGTCCTCCACGGAACTCTCATTTCGGTGACCAGATATCCGTATGCAAGTCTTTCACAGTCTTTCAACAGAACACAACTCTAGCCTCCTCACACTCATATCTTGTCCAGTTAGAGCCTGCACCTTCTCCTTTCTCATTCTGTCCCAGCCAAGCTTGAAAGTCCTGGCCATGTTTGCTTTCTCCCTCCCCAGATTCCAACATCTCTCAGCTCAGTTCACTGCTGTCCACCTTCCAGAGTTCCCTGTGTCTCCCACTGTGCGAGACCAAGACCCCAAATTGGCCCCCATTTTCCCTTACCTGAACCCCTAGTGTTTGACGCTGTTAACCATTTTCCTTAGACTCCTCCCTAATTTCTCTGAAGCTATGAGCCCCTGATCTTCCTTCTCATTGTCTGGCCACTCCACAGGACTCTCTGTGAGCTCTTCCCCTCATCCGTAAATGTGGATGTTGCCCAGAATTCCTTCTTACTCCACTCCTTCTCCTGAGTGACTTCAATAGGACCCAGGGCTTCAGCTCCCACCTACATAGAAATGAGTCCAAAACCTACAAATCCTAACATTGTCTCTTTCTCACAAACCGAACCAAGCAAGTGTCCACAGAAATCAATCCTTGGATTTTTCACTATCACCTTATGTTCAACATTTTTCATTTAGTCAAGGAATGTCCTCCTCTGGGTATCAGTTATCCTTACTCTGTGATTGGTCATATCGTCCAAACGTCCACTCAGTTGCCAACATCAGAAAGCAAGTAACAGCGTGCATTGCTTTACTGCCTCATCTCTAAAGTGGATTTAAGAGTCACAACCTTTGAGCAGCTTTCTGAGAACCCTAAAGATAATCAATAAGATAAATTAATTAATTAAAAAAAATAAAGTAGATGGCCCAGCTCTGAGAGGTCACATAACCTTGCACATTTTTACTTTAAATCCTGCCTTTTGCTACTACTGGTTTATTTCCCATACTAGACTATTAACTCCTTGTGGGAAGGTGATATATCATGTTCTTTGCATCCCTAGACCCAGAAAACTATGAAGATGTTCAATGAATCTTCCTTTAAAAAAGAAAGAAAACAGATTGATTGAATTAGTTAACAAGATAAATGTACAATAGAAAAAAAGTGGCAAATAAAATAAAGTTTCAAGTAACCAACACAAAACACAAATTCCAGTACCTCTCTTAACACCAAAATAGCAGGTTCATTAAATATTATTTTTATTATTACTTAATATTTTATTGATTTCAGAGAGGAAGGGAGAGAGAGAGAAACATCAGTGATGAGAAAGAATCATTGATTGTCTGCCTCCTGCATGCCCCCTACATGTGATCGAGCCCACAACCCAGTCATGTGACCTTGACTGGAATTGAACCTGTGATTCTTCAGTCCCCAGGCAGATGCCCTATCCACTGAGCGAAACCAGTTAGGGCGAGAGCAGGTTCATTTTAGCGGGCTGCGGGCAGGGCTCAGGTAAAGAAGCATCTGAGCAGCTACTTACTGAGCATTTACTGCGTGCCAAGCTCTCTGTAACGTATCTGACACCCAACTTGCTTAATTCTTCAAAGAGAGGAAAAGTCTAGTGTTGCCCAGCCAACCAGTGAGGACATTTGGACTCAGAAAAGTCTGGTGCCTTTTCTGAGGCCTCTGCTCCTGATTGGCAGGTCCAGATTCAGAGCCCGGCCAGCTGACCCTGACGGGTGCTCTGTCAGCCCTGGCTCTCTGGGTGGACTGGTCCATTTTCCATCTGTCAGGAGGGGCAGGACCACTGTCATAACTCCTATGGAGCATTTAAAAAACACATTTTATGGCTTGTAGGTCTCAATGTAATGTTTTTTGTTATTTGATTTGTAGAAGTATATGGAGTGTGACTACGAAGTAATGAGGCTGGTTTTATTGAGTGGTGTGTGGAACCAGGTCTCTTCACAGGAGTCTGCTGGCTCGCTGGAAGGCGAAGCCTTAACAACACCGTGGTCGGCAAACCGTGGCTCGCGAGCCACATGCGGCCCTTTGGCCCCTTGAGTGTGGCTCTTCCACAAAATACCACGGCCTGGGCCACTCTATGTTTAAGAAGTGGTGTTAGAAGAAGTTTTTAAAAAATGTGGTTCTCCAAAGAAACTTAAATCGTTGTCCTGTTGATATTTGGCTCTGTGTACTCATGAGTTTGCCGACCACTGCCTTAACATAATCGATGCCCTGTGATGTCACACTGCCAGGGAGGAAATGAGGTGTAGGCAGCAGAGTCCCCAGTGGGACGGAGCTGGAGCCTCCGCCTTCCAAGTCACTAAGGGGGACAGGCCTGAGTTTCTCATGCAGTGAAGAGCTGCTGTGCTTACTGGGTACCAGGCTCCAGGCCACAGCACAGGAGTCGAGCATGCGCAAAGCCAACACCTGCTCTCACCTGCTCTCGGGGACCTTGCGGTTCTAATGGGAGAGAGGCAGTCACACGCATGCACACACATCCGAACAGTCAGATAAGGGGCTGAAATCCTACCCAGTGAATTCTCTAGCTATCAGTAGATCACTCTGACAGTATTGGGGAATTCCTCAAAAGGATCTTTCTTTAATGCAAATCTTATGTGCCTTATTCTTGATGGTGGTGCTCTTATTTTTAGGTGTTTTTTTTTTTTTTTTTGTCCAGTGAATTATTTATATCTATCTATATCTATATCTATATATATATATATATCTATATATCTATATATATATATATAGATATAGATATAGATAGATATAGATATCTATCTAAATATATATCTATATCTATATCTATATCTATATCATCTATACTTGTTGATAGAATTACAGATATTTTCCATTTACCCCCTGCTCCTTACCCGCCTCCCCCCCTTCTCCCAGCCTGTCACTGGGTTATTTTTGTTGCTTTGTTTGTTGTGGTCAATTTCAGTTATTTCGGCCCAGAGAAAGGGGAAGAAACCAACAGTGAGCGCTGCCATTCTGTCGGCGCTGCGAGAAGAGTTTCCACATGTATCCTCCATGCACATCTATCGTCCGTCCCCATGTATCGTCCGCTTTCATTCGCATGGCAACCCTGTGCAGAAGCTCTTCTTAACCCTGTTTACAGATGGGAAGATACAGCGTCAGAGAGGATCAGGGATGTGTCCAAGGTCGCGGATCTTATAAGGCAGAGCTGGGACGTGAAACATGAATTTTAATTCTCCCCCAATATCTTTCTTTCCACTAGCCCAAGACGTAGAGTCCTGTGTTAGAAAGGATGTGACGTGGTCTCTGACAGAAAGGAACAGGTCAAGACTAAACTGACTCAAAGTCTGGCCTCATGTCAGCAGCAGACCAGGAACACCATTTACCAAATATTTGCTTCAGTTAGCAAGAAAACAAAAAGATAACGGGAAGTGATGGCCCTCATTCTTAACTAGCGCCTATCCTGTGAGCAGCTATTCTATTGGGATTGCTGGGGGTTTTAAAGAGGACGCTACTTGTGTCTCATCCCAAGTATTGTGTCCAGCATGCGTTGCCATTCTTGGAACGTTCTTGACCCTAAAGACTGAGCCCAATGGAGCCTTACTTTTCTCTTCACTTGCAAACCTTTCTGATTTCCCTCACCTCCTGTCCTGAGGGCCCCGCAGAGATGATGCTCAGGCTAAGCCACAGTGATTCCGGCCACTTCACCCACTGGGTCCTTCCTGAGGGAGGGAGGGAGGGAGAAAGGGAGGGAGGGAGACAAGGAGGGAGGGAGGGAGGGAAGGAGGCTTCTGTAATCTCCATATGTATCACGCGGGATTTTTACTTTGTGATTCTGCCTAGTGCACACGGCGAACAGCTGGGTACAGCCTTCTCTCAGATAAACACAAGCTGTAAGTTTTCCTTGTTTATGAATAACACACAGTTTGAAATTGCTTTTACAAGTGGATACAAATTTCATTAGATAAATTCAGATGCTTCTGTTGGATCCAGAATTCCCAGTCACCACCCTCCTCTGGGCAGCCCCTCCAGAGTACAATGAACCTCATTAGGAACCACTTCTGAGTCTTGGGTGATTTCTATTTCTGAAGTTAGGTCATCTCTAGAGTCAAAGAGACACGATCTGTTTTTCATAACTCTCTCTTTCTCTCTCTGTCACACACACACACACACACACACACACACACACACACACACACACCTTTCAGATAGCTTGAGAGTTCACTCTTGCAATCCCTGCCTCTATAAACATACCACTTCTGGAGTCACCCCAACCACAGGAAATTCTACCACCCAGTTACCAATTCAACTTAGGAATCATCCCCAATTCCTTCCTTGTCCTCAACCCCCACATCCAAACTCTCAGGAAATCCTAAACACGATGGTATTTTCAAACTACACACCTCGCCTCTCCACTTTCCTCCATCACCATTGCCCCCATCATTTAGTCCCTCTTCTCCCTGCTTCCCACTCTATACACCTGTGAAACATTCTTTGTACAACAACGAAAATGAAATCGCAAAACTGTACCAATTGGATTCTGTCACCTCTCTGCTTAAAGTTCTCCAAAGTGAGTGCACTGGAAGCAACTCTGCATTTTGTATCACAGACCTCCCTAAATAGCAAGATGTCTATGGGTTTTGAATCAAAGCTCTAGTTTTAAAATAGAGCGATGACTTCATTTTCCTGATATCATTTTACATGTCACCATTTGTTATCAAAAGAAAGTGGGAGTTATGCCATATAATCATAATTTATGGTTACTAAAAACATCCACTGCGTTAAGTGTGTACCTCATGAATTGGCACCTGCTATTATCCCCGTTTTTTTTTATTTTTTATTTCTGCACTTGGTGGTGCTTAGGCAGATTCTGGAGAGACAGCCCCTCTCAGATAGCAAACAACTTGCCTTTGGCACCTCTTTCATATGCAAACCAACCAATACCCCCATGTTTTTTATCCAGCTGTCACACACCAAACCAATATGTCCCCTGCTCAAACTCACCCAGGGCTAGGTACTGGACACCTAGAGACCACCCCTAGAGCCCCCAGCATGCCACAATTTACCAACAGCCCAATCACAAGCTTGCTATAGCTTGTCTACTTTGCCTCACCCGCTCCTTCCTGAGGGAGCCTCACCTCCCTCCCCATCCTCCTGTGTCCAGACTCGCCTGGTGCTTCCCCACATGACTCCGCATGGCATGAAGTGCTCCCTCCCCTTGGGAGTACGAAGTCATAAACTATTTTGCCAAGACGTTGTCTCAGGGTCTGTCTGTCATCTTACCAGACCTTAAAAATGCAATCTTGGGAACATGTCAAGGGACCCTCCAACCCTGAGAGATATGGGAGATGGCATTCTAATGCATCCCCCACCCAGCTGAAGGGTTGAGGAGTCAGTCTGAAGAGACGATCCAACCTCAGAGCCCGATTCTTTGTCAGGACTTTCATTTGTCCTCATCTGATTTGTCTTCACATATGTTGTCATATGTCCAAGAGGGGTTTATCTGGGGCCGCCCTATTGTGGTACTAGGCTAAGCATTTCATAAAAAAAAAACTCCTGATATAAACTACTTTGACCATTGAGAATACAGTAATGCAAATGTATCTTTGCCATTAAATTATGATGCAGGCACTAAGTGATGGTACAACCACTGAGTTACCGTATGAAATAAGAGGTGGCTTCTGCTAGAGCAGTGGTCGGCAGACTGCGGCTCACGAGCCACATGCGGCTCTTTGCCCCCTTGAGCGTGGCTCTTCCACAAAACACCACGGCCTGGGCGAGTCTATGTTGAAGAAGTGGCGTTAGAAGAAGTTTAAGTTTAAAAAATGTGGCTCTCAAAAGAAATTTCAATCATTGTCCTGTTAAGAGTTGGCTCTGTGGGCTAATGAGTTTGCCGACCACTGTGCTAGAGGGAGCAGCAAGAAAACCTCCTGGCAGGCCCGAAGGAAGCCTAGGTACCCCACGTAAAAAGTGAAAGAAATTATCCTGAGCCCCAAACAAAGCGCTAATATGGCCTCTGAGAATGCGGTGGCCAAGTCCCCTCCCAATGCCCTCATGTGCCACGTCGTGTTATGGCCATAATTCCACAGGAAGTCAGAAAACAGCCCCTTACTTTTTGGGACCTGTCTTTCCCCATCTCTTGCTTTTTTTTCTTATCAGATACTCACATAGTAAGCATGGACTAGGATGAGGATGATTGGTATTATGTGGTAAGGGGATTCAGATTCATCAGTTTGGGAGACGGAGCAAGTCAAGGGCCATGGGCACGTCCCATGTGAGCCATCAGGGCAGAAAGGGTGTCCTGGCTCCTTGCACAGGCCCACGGGGCTCTGCTGTGGTCTGTGGCTTGGCCAGGCAGAGAAGGGACCGACCCCATACTGGGCTTACACACGGGACCCCTTCAGCTGCTTGTCCTGGGAAACTTAGCTCATCTCTTTAGAGTTTGGCAACTTCTGCTAAGATACCCAGGGAGGGGGGGGTGCTAGCTAGCATCCATCCCCAATTTTGCAGCTTTCTCCACATTTCCCTTTCCCGTCTCCCCCTCCCCCCTCCCCAGCAGCCCTGCTCCACCTGCCTGCCAGCAGCTGAGCCGCTTGGAGTGAGTGTGCCCCTTTCTCTCCCTGGCTCTGGGGGTCCGGGATAGTTGAGCCTGGCCCAAGCATCCACCTGGATCCCTGCCCATGTGGATGCAGCACAGCGGGGGTTAAGGTGGATGCCTGCTCCCACCCCCCCCCCCTCCTGCCCAGTCCCCCGCCAGCTAGCAGGGAGGGTACCAGAGAAAGAGGTGGTCAGTGATGGAGCTGCTGCCATGACAACCTGGTGGCAGGGCCCCTGGGCTTGGGGCTGCTCTGGGGAAGGAAGGCAGTGTGGAGGCTGGGGGTGGCTCCTGAATGCAGCATCTCCCGCCAGCCATCCCCTGGAGGAGGAGGGGGCGCCGCCCCGCCCAGCTCCCCTGCACCCCGGGTCTGCACGGGGCATGCTCAGCGGGCTGGCAACTGGCTCCTGGCCCCCAGTGCCTGCGCTGGGCTTCGGGGAGCAAGCACAGGGTCCCGGGCTCGCAGGATCCAGCGTGGAGCCCGCCTCCTGTCCCCACGTGGAACTTTGCACCGCCTCTGGGTACCGGAGGAGCCCTGGGCTGTGTACCAACCCAGCTCCCCATAAGTGTGATCCGATAAAGCGCTCTCTCCTCTCTCCCAGGCAGCGGCGCTTTACGGCATCCGCCTTTATGCCAGACTTGCCGGGGCTTCTCCGGGTTATAAACTTTTGATGCCAGACCTCTGCAGAACCTTGCCCAACTGCATTGTAAAGTAGCATCTCGGGGAGGGAGAGAGAGAGAGAGAGGAGAGAGAGAGAGAGGAGGCAGAGAAGGAGCAGTCTGTGACCTTCCTCCCTGCACCTTCCTCCCCGCTCTCTCCCTTGCAGGCTGCCTCCCGCCTCCCCCGGGGAGCGGGGAGCGTCAAGAAAGCTCTTTTTTAGATGCAGGAGGGGCATCTGGCTCTGCCAGGCTGGAGAGCTGAGGCAGAAGAACCAGTAGACTCCGGAGGGAGAGCCTGGACTTGCTTCTCCTCCTCCTCCTCCTCCTCCCTCCCGGCGCCGCCGCCTGGCTTGCTCCTCCCTGCCTCTGCCCACCCCGCTGCCTGAGCCCCGCCGGTGTGTGGGGCGGGGCCCCAGGACCCTGCCTCGGCGGCCCGGCGATCGGGGAAGTTGTGGCTGTCGAGGATGGGGGTCTGTGGGTACCTGTTCCTGCCCTGGAAGTGCCTCGTGGTCGTGTCTCTCAGGCTGCTGTTCCTTGTACCCACAGGAGTGCCCGTGCGCAGCGGAGATGCCACCTTCCCCAAAGCGATGGACAACGTGACGGTCCGGCAGGGCGAGAGCGCCACCCTCAGGTAGGGAGCTGCACTTCGGCGGGGGTCTGAGCCTTCGGGGCTGTGATTATACCAAGGAAGGGTAAGCAAGGGAGTAGGAAGGCTTGGGAGGAGCAGGTGAGAGGGGACACACTCCTGGACAGGTGTGTCGCTTGCTCAAGCTTCTGGACAGGTGTGTCACTGGCTCCAGCTTCTCTGGTCCCGGGTCGGGGTCTTAGACGTGCACACGGAGGTCCACGCTTGGGACTCCATCGTGGCTAGGAGTCTGTGACATGGCTAGATGCACTCTTGCCCAGGCGAGGATGGAGAGCTTTGAGCTGGCCACCCTGGGGGTTTGGTCTGAGGAGGCTGGGTGCCTGGTGGCTGTCGCACCTGCCAGCAGGTGTGTGACGAGGCGGGACACGCTCAGGATGGGCTGATGGTCCCAGCTCAGAGAGACCCCGGCAATCTCAGGCTCTGGAACTGCTCTCGCTGGGCCATGGCCCCCTGGGATGCTGCCCAAGTCTCAGACATCCATGTCAGCCATGTGTGTGTGGTGCTTGGTGCGTGGGGCGCCTGGGCCCCAATTATAAGTGACGAGGGCGTTTTTTTAATCTTTGCTGGCCGAGGACCAGGAGAGGAAACATGTAGCTTTTATGCAAGGACATCACTCCTGCGCAGAAAGCACCATCGGAACGCTTTTTGTTTTACCTTAATGAGTTACAGAGAACCACTTGCATGCCCCAGGCAGAGGGATGGAGATGCTCGGAATAGGAACCTTCGGGGACCGGACCTGCTGCGGCGGAGACTTTAATAACAGCGCAGCCCCCAACTTTCCACCAGCTCAGCAGATACCATCTTTTATCCCTTTAATGAGGCAGCCCCGGTCCTGGGAGACAGATTCAGGGACGTCCCGGCTTAACACGGGCTCGCGGTGCACACAGGGTGAAATGCGTTTGCCCTGCCTGGGACTTTGATGGTCGGAAGGAAGCATAAAACATTCTGTCCCAGGCTCTGCGGCCAAACAGTTTGGCTGCTCCGAGGAACAGAGGAGGGTGGGGTGTCATTTCTGTTCTTCCCTCGGCTCTGGCTCCCCTGGTTGAACTCTCGCTACCTCTGGACCAGCCACCTCCCCGGGGAAAGAACGAAAGGCCTTTTGGGGTGCCAGCAATTTTCCCCCCCCTAAGCCCAATGTCAAGGTTGGACTCTTGTCACTTTGGGTGGTTCTCTGCTACATTTTTTTTTGTGAGTTAGAGAATAGGTCCCAGAACCCTGGATGCTGGCGTTCAGGGGCCTCAGGCTGAGAGAGAAAAGAAAAGGCTAGAGCCAGACCTCCTTGTCATCGGGCATCCTTCCGTCTGTCTCAGAGCAGAGTGCAATCTGCCTACTTGATGGCCCCCCAAAAAGCGTGGGGAGTCCCCTCCCTGGGAGAAGACTTTCGGGATGCTCATTTGCAGTTGGCTCAGAGGTATGAGTAGCACCATATACGCATCTTCACCAAGGGAGTGAATGCTGGTAACTGTTGCCAGGTGTGAAGGGGTGTAGACGCTGCCACAAGTCTGTCTCTTCTTATCTTCGCATCCACTACTGGGGGCAAAGAGGACCAACATTCCTAGGGCCTCAGTGCTGACTTCCAGAATCCCGCGCCCTCTTTCTTCCCCTCAAAGTTGCACTTGAACTTTCCGCTTGCCAGGCTGCAATAACACGTCGCCACCAGCAGAGGGCCAGCTTCCGTCTACCTTTATATTTATTTTCTTTGATTTTATTAGCTGCTGGCCTGTTTTCATGATCTTCAGTTCTGACGTTCAGCAGCTGGGCTTGGTAATGGGAATGGGAGTGGGGAAAAAAGGCAGAGCTGAATTGTGGCTTCTGTGTGCTTTGTTTAGAAGGGGGGGAAAAACAGCAACAGCACAAAAAGCCCTTCCCTCCTCAAGCATAACTGCTGTTACCTGATTGCATGCTTTGTTTTTTTAAAAAGTGAGCACATGTCTTCTGTGGGTTTTGCTTCTCCTTTCTGTATAAGTTGCCCTGAGGTTCAGAAATCCATCACACTGTCCGCATTTTAATCTCTTTCTATCCATTTTTATTTTTTTAATTTTTACCTCTTGGGTTCCTCTCTTTTATTACCTTCTTCATTTTTAGGAGATGCCTCTATTTTAAATGTTTGATTTTCCCCCCAAAAGGCAAAATAATAATGAATCATAATTTACTTTCTTCTGTTTTGCCTCCGTCACTTTAATTTCTAGCATTCCCCGCTATCTTAAGTTTCAATTTCACTACTAGCACAGTGTTTCTTAAAGCAACATGCATATCTCCTGCGCGTTTCTGGGGGTCTCCACCTCTCTCCTTTTGTTCTCTCTGCTCCGCCGGTTTGTTGGCAAATAGCTGTGTTTCCGTCTCGAAGAAGCACTGATTTGTCAAAACCCAGAGGCAAGTTCCTGCTCCCAGTCTCCGGAAGCTCATGGCTTCTACCCCAGATAAAGGCCGTACTTTATTTTGTATTGGGTGGTGCTTTTAAAGCAATGCCATTCTTGCCGAAGCTGGTTTGGCTCAGTGGATAGAGCGTCTGCCTGTGGACTGAGAGGTCCCGGGTTCGATTCCGGTCCAGGGCAGGCATGTACCTTGGTTGTGGGCACATCCCCAGTAGGGGGTGTGCAGGAGGCAGCTGATCGATGTTCCTCTCTCATCGATGCTTCTAACTTTCTATCCCTCTCTCTCCCTTCCTCTCTGTAAAAAAAAAATCAATAATATATATATATTTTTTAAAAAATAATAAAAATTTGCCAAAACCGGTTTGGCTCAGTGGTAGAGCGTCGGTCTGCGGACTGAAAGGTCCCGGGTTCGATTCCGGTCAGGGGCATGTACCTTGGTTGCAGGCACATCCCCAGTAGGGGGTGTGCAAGAGGCAGCTGGTCGATGTTTCTCTCTCGTCGACGTTTCTAGCTCTCTCTCTCTCTCCCTTCCTCTCTGTAAAATATCAATAAAATATATTAAAAAAATAATAATAAAAATTAAAGCAACGCCATTCTTGAGTAGGGTCACTCTCTAGTCTCCTTACAGGTGTGCCATGGGCAGCAAGTGTTTGGGAGTTTACTGTTCCCAATGCATTAGGTGCTCGGCATGTATTGAAAAAAACATTGAACCATTCCCACACCATCAGCCACAGCGAGTCTCTTCAAATGTGGCTGCGGTGGATCATAGATCCCGAGCCTGTGTCTCGAACAGTCACATTGAAGGCCCAGGTCAGAGTAGGGTAAGCAAAGCGATCGAGAGAGCTGGTTTCCTCATTGAATCTCCCCGTGAGAAATTGCCTGGCTTAGAGAAGGATGATTTTCCTCCTTGGAGATATCGATTTTCATGTGCTAGGTCTTTGTTTGCATTGAAGGATTCTGTGGGCCAAGACGACACTGAAGTTCTGGACGTGGGAGGAACTCATTTGATCTAAGTGAGGCCATCTTATCTTTCCCATAATTACTTCAAAGGGCGACTGGGGAAGTAAAAAATAATTATTTGAATATTGAGTTAAGCTTGCCTCCTTGGAAGAGAAAGGATATGGAAATGGTGGTGGCATTCACTATGTCTGAGTTACGGCTCCTATGAATCTGATTTGAATTCATTATTACAGATGGGCCCCTTTGGCCGGAATCATTTCATTAGAATTGTCTGCTGTTGGGTTAAAATGGTCTGTGCCTTCCCATGAGCTCAGCTATGACGGGTCTCTGGAGTCCTGGGCCTGAATCAGCGCCACGTCGGGAAGGAACCCGGATGCTCAGGGTGGCCCGCTGGAGTGTCTACCTCAGTTGCACAGATGATGGTGGGTTGTGCGTTCCTCATGGGCCTCGGTCTCCTCTCATTGGCTTTCCTTCCTCCCTGGGATCACATCATGGACACTTTGAGGGGTGTGCAGTAGGGCAGAGACAGCAGTTGTTGCTGTAACTGTTCCCATAAATGGAACACGCTGTTGTTGTTTTAATTTTTTCATAGGGCGGGATAATCAGTTTTGCCGATCCAGCTTTGCTGATGTGGGATTATGCTTTCAAATCTCCAGAATGCCCCTGCATTTTCATTTGGAGTCGGAGCTAATCCCTTCGGAACCAAGTATCTGAGGGTTACCTACTGCCGGGGACTAATCTGAGCAGCGGGATTTTGCCGATGCAGTGGGGCAAAAAGCTTTCTGTGCTTTGCCTGCGAGTTTCTCTGTATTTCGCACTTCCCCGGCGGAGGCTTTTGTCTTGGGCTAAATTAGAGAATTCAGACGAGGCAACAGGTTATACAAAACCAGCCAGGGACTTTGCATTTTAGTGCTTAAGTTGCCGAAGTCCAGTGAGGGCTTGGAGGGGTGCAAAGGCTTTGCTCTTGGTGCCACAGACCTGGCTGCGTATGTTACTGCCCGGCTCCTCGCCAATGGAATCCAAGCTCTGGCGTGGGCACGGGTGTGGGCATTAAACAGCTCCTTCCTGTGTGTTTAATGGGGAGCCCGAGTCCAGACCCGCTGCCTTAAGAGCCCCAGAGCACCTGAGCAAGGCTGGTCCCCGGGGGACCTACCCCCACTTATGTGTCTCCTCTGTGCCTGTGCATACCTACCAGTCATGGGCTGCGTTGGCACTCGAGGAAGGGCTCTGGGCTCAGCGGCCTGAACCCCTGGGTTTGATTCTTATTCTGCCACTAAGTAACTGCATGATTTTGAGTGCTTCGGTTCTATTGCAGACATGTGGGCACAATATCTCCCCAGACTGCAACATCAGGTGCGATGAAGTATATGGCAGTTTTCTGTGAGCGATAAGACATCGTATAGGTGCAAGATGTCACCGTGCTCCGTGGCACTCCTCAATCACCACCTGTGGCATTTCGTCTGCTCTGCCTTCTGCTCCTTCTAATGTCCCTACCTCCTCTGACCCCCCCCCACACACATACACATACACATACACATACACATACACATACACATACACATACACATACACATACACATACACACCTTTAAAATGTACCTATCTCTCCCCCAATCCACTCAGCATCCTGCTTCCTGCCTGTGGTCAAGAATTAGCCCCATCTGAATTCCAGTAGCACTTGCTACAGATCTCACTTCCAACAGATGCCCCGTGTGGACCTGCCACTCATGTGTGGCCCAGTTAGACGGTGAGCTCCTGGCCTTAGGAACCATGGCTTATGTGCTGAGTACAGGCACTGTGGTGGCTACTAAGGATTAAAATAATCGGTTGGGTCGAATGTTTTCATCCATCCTAATGTGACTCAGTTTCTTCTAATGTGTGACTGCCTCTGCAGCAAGGACGTGCTCATATCTGAAGGGTTTCGTGCTCTTCAAAATATAATGCTGGGACATCCAAGCACAGGGGTTGGCTAGAGATCTTGGAGGCCTGAGGGGTTTTTGGATGGCGCTTAAGTCATTTGTCAGAGGGGACAGTTGACTCCCCCATGCAAAAGGCTTTGCTATCCCCCACGGCAGTGTTTCCCAAACTTTTGACATATGTGTATCCCTTCTATAATTTTCATAACGCTGAGTACCCCTCGTCAAAAAAAAAAAATGGATGTATTTTAATAACAATCAAAATATATTTATTTTTTATTTTTTGATACACAAAATAATAATAAACAAAAATAAAATTATTCATAATAAAATATAAATATAAAAGTTATATTATAAATAACATTTATTTGCACACCGGACCATCACATGCCTCACAAGACTGTCTTGACTTGACTTATGAGAACATAGAATTAGGCGCAGCTAAGCAGGGTGTAGGTGTAGTGCATATCCCCACCAAACTCTTCCTGTACCCCTGGGGATATGCATACCACACTTTGGGAAACACTGCCCCAGGGCAAGGCAAGGAGCAGGGCTGCGGATTTGAGAGGAACCTAGTTGGAAGCAGTAGAGTCCCAAGTTTGGAAGTGAGGCTGTCAAATATTGGGAGGGTTCCCTTGCTCCAGATGCGAGAAGATACACAAGGCAGGGAGGCACATGCCTGGTGTGTCAGGGTTGGGCATGGCTGAGGATCCAGGGGGCCTGGAAGACTCCTTCGGGTGACTGATGGGTAGGGATGCATCTGCTCCCCCAATGCACCTGACCTTGCCACACACCGTGGGCCACCACAGGGGATGGGATGGAAGGTGACATTTTAAAGCATCCAAGATGCGTGCTTCCTGGCTTTCTAATTGCTCTGGAAAACTCAGCAGCTCTTATCTAAGCCTTTTTTGTTCATTTTGGGGCCTTTCACTAAATTTGGCCCTCGGGTTCAGCTCAGTTATCGTTCTCATTTCCCTTCCTTTCAGAGTCTAAAAGGGGATTGTGCCCTTGGCTCACTTCCCGCGCTCCCTGTGTGGCTGGCTCAGGGGGAGTCCGAGTCCGGGTGGGGAGCAGCACCTGCCAGCATGGGGTCCGGATCCAGTGAGGTCCAGGCTGAGGTGCAGAGAGGAGGAGCCAAATCCATCTTGTTTGATCTTCCCAAGAAAGGGCTTTTAAAATTACTTATTAACAGGAAGCAGTGCTCACAGTCATGAGATAAGAGGAATTATGGTCTGAGACATTTTTAGGGCTGGCAGAAATTGCACTGCCTTTTAGTTAGGAATTATGTGTTAACTTTTTAAATTATTATTATTTAAAAAGAAACTCTAGACAAGACAGCAGCAGGTGATTTGAGGCTGGTTCATTTGTTGACAGCTTTGCCTGCAGGAGTCTGCTTGTGCTGGGGCAAGGCCTGGGTGAATGAGAGAGAGTCTGCATGGAGTGGTGTTGGGAGGGGAGGGTGCATTCTCTGTCCCCTTCCACCTCCCAAGCAATGACACCTTCCCGGAGCTGCTGGTACCCTGGTGTGTCTTTTTCTAACAAGTGAAAATGGAAGCTGTGATGTCTCTCAGCCCAGCACCAGACCCGCCTGGATCTGCGTGCATTTCCTGGGTAGAGAAGGTTAGAGGAGGGAGGGGGCGGGGCCTAGGCCACCCTCCCTACAGCATCTCACCACAGACCCTTTTCCAAATGTGTCAGTATGGGGACCTTTGAAAGCAAACAACATCTGTTATGTGTGTTTTCCCATGTGTCAGATGACAGAGAGATTACTTACTGTTTCAAGTGATTTTCAGAATATTATGACCCCAAATAACAGCCCAGGAGATTGAGGCTTAGGAGAGTTAAGTCACTTGGCTCTGGCCAAAGGTGTATGATGTGTCATAGTCTGGGTTCGTTCCTGGAAGACCTTGTCCCTTCTCTTCCGTTTCATGGTACCCCTCCCAGGTATGGAGCACAGAGAGAGCTTCCATGTGCTACAGCAGAAAAGTCCAAAGTGCCCCCACTACCCCATTCCCCTCCCCAACCCCCCCCCCCCCCCCCAGTTCCCAGGACCTATATTTGACCAAAGGTCAGGAAATCCACATATTGGTTGAGGGCTCAGCTGTGTATTGTTTCCAGGTGCTTCAGTCTCCTCACCTACTCAGTAGTAAAGACTGCTCCTCTTCTGCGCTGGGAGGCATGCTAGCAGTGCTCAGAGTGACAGCCACTGGGGTCCCATGTGCTCCAACACAATCCTCAGTGCTCTTAGCTTTGAACTTGTCGGAAAGGCTGTCCTCCCCTGTCACTTGACCTCCCACATCGCACACAGCATCTCCAAAGGTTATGCAAAGCATGACAAAGCAAGTAATTTGTTGACAAGAACACCAATGAATGCTACAGGATTTCCAAGAGTAATGCAAGGAAATGAGTGATCACCGGGGCCATATGGAATGAAGAGAGTACTTTGTTTAATTCTAAAATACATGTCATTATATAACCCGCTCTCCCCATCCTTATATTCAGATTTTAATATAAACCATCGAGGCTGAGAAAATAGAGAACCACAGACCATCTACTCATCTTACTATTGAGTCATGCCCTAAGAAACCATGTGACCTCTTTTGGTCTCCTCTTCCCTGCAGATGGTACATTTTGCTTTAATCAAAGAGATGCTGAAGGACTTGGTCTGGCTTCCCATAAAAGTGCTGATCAATGAGATGTTTGAAAATTAGTTTTGAATATTAAACATTTTCAGTGAATCTGAAGATTTATGGTATCTCGATTAACTAAGTTTCCATTGCATAATAAGAACAAAGAATCTTTTAAGTGGCTGTTAAGTGTTCTGGCTAGCCCACAGAAGATAATTTAACTCATAATTACCCAAGATGCTATACACTAGCAATGAAGAATAGAAAACAGCATTGTTGTAGAAGAAGTAATTATGCAAAAGAGAGGAAAAAATGAATATGATAATTTTCTATTTAGCGTGAATGCTAAAGAAAAGTGGGCATAATTAGAGGAAGGTAATATGGAAACATTGTCTCATATGCTTCTGAACACTTTAAAAGTTCTGGAATTTGTATTGTTTTTGCTGTGCCAAATTTAATTTTATGATGTGTAGCTCTCATTTCATTTGATTCAAGTACATTTTCCACTTCTCAGATGATTGGGGATACTTTCCTAAATATTAATGAAGAAAGGAAGGTGGTAGATAAAGGAAATGAAAGACAAAACTGGAAAGACCTGAGTAGGAGAGACATTTTCTCAACATGTCAGCCTAGAGTTGAAGGAAGGCAAAGGAATGAAAGAGATGGGGAGAGTTTGTATGTGTGAGGAAAAAAAAAATAAGACTAAAGTGGAATTGCTAAAGTCAGAAGGAAGGAAAGAAGAAAAAGTGTTAGACAAGAATCACCTTGCTGAGTGTCTGGTGTGTGAATGTCTTCATCCCTGACCATCCAAGTTGCAGGATCCCCCATGCACAGGTGCCCAGTGCCCATCTCAAGTCAAAGCAAAGAGCAACTTAAGGCGCAGGGATCCCTTGCTGCTGGGACATGGCCCTTTCTGACCCTTGGTTCCCATCTGCCCCACAATTAGAAACCCTCTCCTTGCCACTGGGAGCTAGTGGTACCCCTCCCAGGTATGGAGCACAGAGAGAGCTTCCATGTGCTACAGCAGAAAAGTCCAAAGTGCCCCCACTACCCCATTTCCCTCCCCAACCGCCCCAGTTCCCAGGACCTATATTTGACCAAAGGTCAGGAAATCCACATATTGGATTTCCTTCCTGCTCTTTGGTGGATCTACCACAGGCCCCGGTGATTGGCAGTACTGCCTTGTCCTGACAAGACCTTTCCTCCAACAGACCTCATCCATCCTTGACTCCACTCTTCCCAGCCTACTGGTTTGTTGACTTCCCAGCGCTTTCTGTTTGCCTGCTCACCCTGGAGGTCCTTTCTGGAGACCACCTCTCTTCAGGTCTAACCCAAGCACCCTTGCTCCTCTGCAAGGAAACTGTTTATTCTCAGTCATTCTCAGAAACATGACTTGCCATGCCACATACTTGTCCACCTTGACTGGTTGTTTTGTTTTACGATTGATGTCATCACTTACAAAAGGTCTCTTGCTTGCTGTTTGGAACTCCCATTGATGGATAAAAGGAGGAGGCAGCCTCTGTTGCCCAGGGGATTGGATTGGTCAGGTGTTTAATTGGCGTGGCCATGCTCACATGGAGACACTTGACTAAAAGGTGGCATAGGGCAAGAGGAAATAATAGTGTTCAACTTTCTATTGCTTCCTATGTGTGTTTCTCTCTCTGCAACTCTTCCTCTTCCCATTGTTGTTTCTACTTCCTGCCCGCCTTTTGCTAACTATGGCAATATGCTCTCTTCATGTGTGTGTCACCAGTGCCCAATACATTACCTAACATGCAGCAGATGCTCTGAGTTTGCTGAAACAATGCATGCCTACCCCTGACCCCTATCTCCCTGTCTGCCCACCCCACACGTATGTACGTTTTTCTAATGAAGATATTCTTGCCCATTTGGAAGCAACTGGGTATTCTCTGCAATTACAACCAGAGATTCTGGCATTTAAATCCTGGCTGAGATAATGATCTTTCCCTGGATAGTTGGTATTTAACTTGTCCTGTCTTCTCTTGCTTATTATAATTGCAGTATTTGCGAATTTTACAATAGTCTTAAAGCCAGGAGATTCTGAGCAGTTGCGAGGGAGCTATGCCTTCCTCCCCCCCCCCTTTTTTTAAATCAAGGTTACAAAGTGTGGGATGACATATTCTGAAAAGCATATCTGAAAGCAAACGTTAGAAGATGGAAAAAGTCAATGTGATAAGTCCTGATATAGCAGAGGGCATATCAGAATGAAGGGGTTTATGGACCCATTTCACTGGCCATCACCATTGCCTTTGTGCTAAGCTCTCACCGTGATGGCCCTTAGTATGTCCCAGCAGCATGCATCCCAATGTACTGGGCAGTGGGAATAGTTTATAGGATATTCGTGATTACGTGCTCCATTTTATAATAGCTTAATCAATGGGTGCTTAGGTGATAGATGAGATAAAATATAATCTCCATAAAGAGGCTAACAGGCTAAGACTTTGTAGTAGAAATAGATCACTTCAAATCCCAGCTCTAGCACTTTTAGGCAGCATGGGGTTGGACAAGTAACGGTTTCTCTGCATCAGTTTTCTGATTTAACAACATAGGGACTATATAGCCACTCCACTGGTTGTTGGGGAGGAATGCAGAGCATTGGATTTCTAAGAGTTTATATTAAACTAGAGGCCTGGTGCAAAAAGTCATGCATGGGTAGGGTCCCTAGACCTGGCTGGCAATCAGGGTTGATTTGTGGGGTGACCAGCAGGTCGATTGGAGGTCAGGGGCTTCTGGCACCTGCATTGGCTGGCCTGGGGCCTACAAGCTGGGGGCAGCTCCTGAATTGGGTGTTTGCCCCCTGGTGGTCAGTGTGTGTCATAGCAATAGGTCCTTCCACTCATCATTCCACTGTTCAGTTGATTTGCATATTAGGTTTTTATTATATAGGATTCTCACACATAGTGAGCTCACAATGAACAGTAGCATTATTTGTTTTAAATATGTTATTGGCTTCACTATTTAAGCAAGCAGCTTAGACTGCCCACTAGATGCCAAGAACTATTGTAGGCAGTGAAAGTTGTAAAGTTCACTTAATCTTAGACTATCATCCTCTTTACACAGTCATATATAGTGAATGTGTTAGCAGAATAAATGGCCCAGAGATCAGGAAGTAGAGGAGGAAAGGAGAGAGCAAGTGAGAATAAAGGAGGAGGGGGAGAACATTACCTTAAATTAAAATGTATCATATTAAATGTTCATTTTGACAAACCTGGACATTTGTATTCATCCATGGAGATTCCACCTGACAAGGTATGGAACATACTAGTATTTATCACACTCAAATAGTTTCTCCAAGCCCCCCCCTTTTTTTTAATTGTGGAAAAATATACCTAACACTAAATTTATCACTTTAGCCATTTTAAGTGTATAGTTCTGTGGCATTAAATTTATCCCCATTATGTGAAGCAACCACCACCATCCATCTGAAGAACTCTTTCATCTTTCCAAACAGAAACTCTGTCCTCATTAAACACTAACTCCCATCTCAACTCACAGCCTCTGGCAAATACCGTTCTCTCTTTCTCTATGAATGTGACTACCCTCAGAACCTCATATAAATGGTATCAGAGAGTATTTGTCCTTTCATGACTAGCTTATTTCACTTAGAAAAGTGTCTTCAAAGTTCACCTTCCTCGTTAAGTTTATTCCTAGAAAAAAATTTTTATAATTGCAAATGGAATTGTTTTTATTTTTCTGATATTTTATTATTAGTATATAAAATTCAACAGATTTTTGTACATTAATTTTATATCCTTCAACTTTACTGTATTTGTTTATTGTTTCTAATAGTTTGTGTGTGTGGAATCTTTAGGGTTTTCTGTATATAGAATCAGGTAATCTGTAAACAGTGACCATTTTCTTTTATAGTCAACTGGGATGTGTTTTATTTCTTTCTCTTGCCTGATTACTCTGGCTAGGACTTCCAGCATGATGTTGACTAAAAGTGGAGTGTCTTGCTCCTAATCTTAGAGGAAAAACTTTCAGTTTCTTACCACTGAGTATGATATTAACTGAGAGTTTGTCATATATGGACATTGTTATGTTGAGGCACTTTATATATTCATTTTGTCAAATGGTTTGGTCACAAATGATGTTGTATCTTGTCAATTACTTTTTCTGCATATATTGATATGATCATGTGAGTTTTACCCAGAACTTTTGTGTTTAGGGAGGTTTTGAATGTCTCTTTAAAATAACTAGGATGGCCCTAGCCAAGAGATTTAGTTAGTTGAAACATTGTCCCATACTCCAAAAGGTCATCTATTTGATTCATGCTCAGGGCACAAACCTAGGTTGCAGGTTAGATCCCCAGTCAGGGTACATACAAAAGATAACCGACTGATGTTTCTTTCTCCCCTCTCCCTCTCTAAAAAAATCAATAAATACCACATCCTTGGATGATAATAAAATAAAATCATTATGTTGAGTATGCTAAGAGTTCTAATAGAAAAAAAATGGATAACATGAGGAATAGATGGGTATTGTAAGAAGACAAATGAAAATTCTAAGAGAATAAAAAAGAAATGCTGTAAAATTATTGGAGAAATGAAGAATGCTTTTGATGGATGGGTTTATTAGTAGACTGGACATCACAGAGGGATGAATCGTGAGTTTGATGATATGTCAATAGAAATCTCCCAAACTGAAAAAGAAAAGAAAAGTACTGGGGGAAAAACACAGAAAGAGAATATTGAATAACTGTGGAGCAGTATGAAAGGTGTGATATTACATGTAATGGGAAGCCAGAAGTTACAAAAAGGAGTAGAAGAAATATTTGAAACAATACTGACTGAGAATTTCTCAAGATTAACATCAGGTACCAAACCACAATCCAAGAAGCTCATGGAATACTTGGAAGGTGAACACACACACACACACACACACACACACAAATAATATATATATCCAATTACCTGTATATATATATATATATATATAATATATAATATATATAATATATTATATATTATATATTATATATTATATATTATATATTATATATTATATTATATATTATATTATATATTATATATTATATATTATATATTATATATTATATTATATATTATATATTATATATTATATATTATATATTATATATTATATATTATATATTATATATTATATATTATATTATATAATATATAATATATAATATATAATATAATATATAATATATAATATATAATATATATAATATATATAATATAATATATAATATATATAATATATATAATATAATATATTATATATATATATATATAGAATAAAACACATACACAACATTTTTTTGTATTATAAAATAAGTTTTATTTGCAATAAGAGTACAAGGAATTCCATTTAAGCATATGATATTGAAACTGAAAAAATTCAAATGCAAAGAAAAAAATTAATGAAAGAAGCCAGAGCTGGGGAAAGATTACCTATAGAGGAGCAAGCATAAGAAGCATATCACACTTCTCTTCAGAAACTGTCCAAGCAAAAAACAAAAACAAAAAAGTGGAATGGAGTATTTGAAGTGTTAAAAGAAAAGAATCACCAACCTAGATTAATACTTTATCAGACAAATACCCTGGGCATTTGTCTCCAGCCTATCTGGTGTACAAAAAAATGTTTTAAAAGAAGGTCTTTGGAGAGTAGAATCATGGACCAGGACTCATGGGAAGCATTGTGTAACTCAAGCTGGTTTCAGTCAACCTGCATCTCCATTTGTCTGTATTTACAGGTGCAACTTGCTCTATGGTAATTGAATTATTTGCTTACTAGAGGCCTGATGCACGAAATTCTTGCAAGAGTAGGACTTTCTTCCTCTGGCTGCTGGTACCAGCTTCCTTCTGGACCTAGGACCTGGGCTTCCCTTGCAGCCCTGGTATCATCTGGAAGGTCATCAGTCTAATTAGCATATTACAATTTCATTATTATAGATTGTGTATTTCTCTCTCTGTGTCTCTCTCACACATGCAGATGCGCACACATTTTCCTTTTTTTCTTTTTTTATTCTTCAATGGATGTTGGTTTCTTGAGGGTGGGGATAGGATTTCCACTTAATTGTCTCAAGTACCTCCTCAGCTGCTATGTTAACAGTGCCTCCTATCAGTAGTCTTCTTGACAAGTAGCAGGTAGATTGCATCTATCTCTCTGTCCTTATCTCTTCCCTGATTGTGTAAGTAGGTATAATCAGACATTTATATATGTGTGATCATAACAAAGGCAGCAATAATAATGAATATAAAGAACTTCTTTTGTGTAGAGATTTGCTCTTTCTCTCTCTGGGAAGTTTGCTTCCAAACTCTGTGTAAACATGGCAGGGGTTACTCATCTTCCTCTGTTACTTCCTCTCAAATGTTACTTCCTCTGTTCATGTTTTCTGATTTTATCGGTCTCCTTCATCTTACTGTTTTCCAAGCCTAATGGGCAATCATAGCGACCCAGGAAGAATTTTCTTTTAGAATATAAATTTCTATCCAGCCACAAACATACAGAAATAGGACTGCTGAGACATATACCCAACAATCTAATTTTCATGCAACTAAAACTAGTTCTCAGCACCATTGTTTGGGAATATTGTATCTGTGTTTCCTACAGAGCATGCAGAGGGAATAAACCTATCACTTGTATGCTGCTAACTGGAACATAGTCTGTCAATTTCTCTAAGAGCATTTATAGGATTTGAGTTCCTGGGAGGCAGCAAAAATACCTCATTAGTCTCTGTATCTATATTTCTGAGCACAACATACTTTTTTTTGCCTTGGTCTCTTAGTTAAGTCTTACAAAAACCCATTCAAACTATTTACGGAAGCAAATAAGGACCATGGAACTCAAGAGGAGAGGAGAACTTTGGCTTCTGGGCGAAGAGGGACTAGGCGGTCACATGGTCTCTTATTCCTACTTATCATTTCTCTGTCCCTTTACCCCTCTGCTTTCCATTTCCACAAGGAATCAGGCGGCCATTCTGCATATTCTGAGTTCTCGTTTTCTCAATTCAGGTAAAATGTGTCTCCACAGAGTGTCTAGTATCTCTTGTTTCCCATTTCCAAAGTTGCAGGAGATAGAATCTGACAGTCCCAGCTTGGGTTGAGAGTCTACTTCTAGTGCAACCAAGCCAGGGGTGGAGGGGGAGGGAATCTTGTATCAAGATGCTCTCAGCTCTAAGTACTAAAACATAATGCCCAATGTGATACTATGGATCATCTCAATAAGGAGCTGAAGGGAGGCAATCTCAGGGTTGGTTTCTATGAGCTAAGTGCCGAGATCATTGTCTTGCAAGGCTACAACGTGGCTGCCACAGCTCCAGGCACCACCCTCTCATAGAACAAAGTCCTAAGAATAGTCATTCTGGGCTCGTGGGTGTCTCCTTTGAGAATATTTCCAGGAAATTTACCCTCAGTTGAGTCCCTTCTGGTGTCATGGGCCAGGATTGCCTTTAAATATTCAGATCCTACCTGGAAAAGTGGGATGGGAAAATGGGTTTTCTGGCATTGTCAGCCTTTGACGTGGGAGGCAGTCTCCATCACAAGGTACTGGTGGGCCGTTGCTGTTGTGTCGGCCAATCTAATGTACACGGGCCCTGTGCCATAAAGGCAGTTTACTGCTGTCGATGGAAGACAGTGGCATGGAAGTGGTCAGGTTTTTTTTTTTAAGAACTAGAGGCTTGATGCATGAAAATTCATCTAAGTGTAGGCCTTCTTCCATCCCCCCCACCCCCAATGCTGACAGCACCAGCTTCCTGGTATCCACCAGCAGGCACCCGGGACCCGGGCCTCACTCCAGCCTTGGCTTCATCCGGAAGGATGTCTGGAAGGGCGTCCGGTCTAATTAACATATTACCCCTTTATTATTATAGCTGGGCAGGTGTAGTCTGAGCAGGTCCCCAGGGATTGCTTTCTACAGATGGAGTACACGGGGGTTGAAGGAATAAGGCAAACATGGCGTATCTAATTTGCTCGCCATGGTAGTCTGACCCTGCCACAGAAGAACACACTGAGGTCAGCTCCCTCTCTAGGGTCATCCCTGCTTTCTGCGTCAATACATGTTGAACATACACAAGCTGAGGAGAAAGGGGCATGAGAAACAGGACGCTTCGGGGCTGATGAAGTTTTAAACAGCCTCGCATGCTGAAATGAGGAAACAAAACAGCCCCAGTGGAGGGAGATGAGAGGAAGAAAACAAGTGATGGGGAGAGACAGTCACGTCGCGGGGAGAAGCAACCCTCGGGACACCATATACAGTGAGCAGCTTCGGGAGAGACGAGAGGGTCAGAGTAGAAACAATTCTTAAATCAGGCCCTGGTGAACTGAAGGGAGAGAGCAGCAGGGAGACAGGAGGGAGAAGGTGCGGGGAGGAGATAGGCGAGATTAATGAGGCGGGCCCTGCCAGGCTCCTGCGGGCACAGGCCGAGTCCTGACAGCACGGGGTCCAGAAGGCTCTCCTGGCTTCTGAGGTCAGTTATTTATTTATTTTGCAAAGGAACCTAACAAATTCTCAAACCAGATAAATCCAATTACCTGTGTTTTGCCTTCAGGGAGTGCAAAAGATTAATGGCGGTGTTTTGGAAGCGGCATAAAAAGAAATAGGTGGTAATAACAGGAAGGGCTCATAAAAAGCAGCTCAGATCCCAGACAGGCCCCGGGACTCTTGCTTGGGCTCTGCCCCGGGCACCGGCTGCCCATCTGCACCCGGGACCCTGTTTGCACACCGGCTGTGGGAAGGACTGGGAGGGACAGGGAGGGGACCTGGCGAGACCCTCACCTGCCCTCTCCAGTCCTGTGACTTCAGAGAGCTGAGCCAGGGTACATCAGCTTTTCCAGGTGACACCCCCTTTCCGGCTTTCTCTCCACCTACAAACAA
Organism: Vespertilio murinus; assembly: GCA_963924515.1. Lineage (NCBI taxonomy): Eukaryota > Metazoa > Chordata > Mammalia > Chiroptera > Vespertilionidae > Vespertilio > Vespertilio murinus. The sequence goes on along the minus strand of OZ004720.1, from coordinate 19,352,877 downwards.
CAACTTGAATTTCTTACATTTTTTAAATGTATTTTTTAATTATGTCAGAGAGGAAAGGAGAGGGAGAGATAGATAGAAACATCAATGATGAGGGAGAATTATTGATCGGCTGCCTCCTACACGTCCCCCCTCCCCCCACTGGGGATCATGCCCACAACCTGGGCATGTGCCCTTGACCAGAATGGAACCCGCGACCCTTCAGTCTGCAGGCCGTCACTCTGTCCATTGAGGCAAACTGGCTAGGGCCTGATTTCTTACCTTTTAGAATTAACAGAGCATTTTCCGGGGAGGTACCTCCATTAATCTTCACCAGACTCCAGGGGGAGTGATTTGACAATTACTATTTTCTTCCGTTCATAGATAAGGAGCTGAGTGAGCATAGAACCTACTTCTAATACTGACTGTGGTCTTGTACTCTTTTCTTTGGTGCTGGGAGGGTAGCTATTTTTGGAAGCATTAACTTAGAACTAATAATGCACCTGTATCAGCTTGCTACCCACCTCCTTGGAGCCTGGTTCCATTGCTGCATCGGTATAGTGAAACCTGCTTAAGGGGCAGGGGCAATCAGGTTGCTCTAGTCTTATTTTGTCTTGTTAGTTTCATTGTTTGAGACTCATGGCTTCCCAGAATAGCCTTTGCTTTGTGAAATGTTTATTCCGAAGTGCCTTGCTTGATATTCACGCATTCAGCTTTTTTTAAACTGTAATTATTTTTATTGAGATATAATTCACATGCCATAAAACTCACCCTTTAAAAGTGTACAATTCAGTAGTTTTCAGCACATTCCCAAGGTTGTGCAGCCGTTACCACTGCCTAATTCCAGAACATTTCACATCCCCCAAAAGGAACTTTGTGTCTAAGCAGTCACTCCCTATTTCCACTTTGCCTCTGGCAACTACCAATCCCCATTCTGTCTCAGTGACTTTGCCCACTCTGGACATTTCACAGGCATGGGTGTATACAATTATGCTCTGTGTTTAACTTCTTCTTTACTTCTCCATTCTTCCACTCACTTCTTTCCTTTCTCATCCATTGATCAGCTGCTTCCTGCACCACCCCTACTGGGGATCGAGCCTGCAACTCAAGCATGTGCCCTGACCGAGAATCAAACCATGACCTCCTAGTTCATAGGTCAACACTCAACCCCTGAGCCCCACTGGCTGGGCCACAAATGCTTCTTCAGTTCCTATAATGGTGAAAACATTGTGTCAGTCTCTGTGGGTGGTGAAGAACAAGCATGGGCTCCTTCTTTCAAAAAAACTCATGATGGTAAAGCAGGGGAGGCTAGAAAGTAAACACCTCAAAATGTTAAGGCGAGCAGAGACCAGTTTGGCTCAGTGGATAAAGCGTCGGCCTGCGGACTGAAGGTACCCAGGTTCGATTCCGGCCAAGGGCATGTACTGTGGTTGCGGGCACATCCCCAGTGGGAGGTGTGCAGGAGGAAGCTTATGGATGTCTCTCTCTCATTGATGTTTCTCTCTCTCCCTCTCCCTTACTCTCTGAAATCAATAAAAATATATTTCAAAAAAAGATTATACTGTAATCTCTTACCTTTTTCCAGATTACTTTTAAGACCGATGACATAGAACTAACCTACATAAAACAGCAAAATATATTGAAACAATAACAATAAGAGTGTCCCCTTCACTTAGGGATGAATGTGGAACAGAGGAGCATGTCTTGGACATCAGGAAAGACCATAGATTAAGGGCTTTCTTTATCCATCAAGCCTCATGTCATCCATTGCAACATAGAGGCACAGGAGTTTGGAGAGACATGAGCAGCCTTTGAGTGACATTCACTACTGCCTACCCCCACCAAAACCTTACCCACCATGGCCAATATGCTGAGGGCACTGCTGCTCTACTGCACAGTGTGGGCACTAGACCCATCCCAGGGCACAGGAGTAAGCTCTTCATCCAGACTCCAGGGATGATGGCTGACCTAGTCTCAGGTAGGCTGGCAACTTGAAAATCCACAGCTTCTCGACTCCGATTGTCTTTATAGGAAACCATTTGCCTCAGAACACTGCTTTGCGATTTTCTTCTTTCCCACATTCCCAGGAGGTAGCCCCTCGCTCTGCACTCCCTCGGGTGTGAGGCTGATGCTCTCAGTCCGGCTCTCCCTCGGGCAGAGCACCTCTCCTTCCAGCCCGAGGAAGGAAGCGTGAGTCCACTCACAGGAAACATGCTAACTGACCCTGTAGTTAGCTCAGCGCATATACGCCTGATGCCCAGCCTTAAACTCTAATCGATAGATATTCACAGAGAGAACAATAACTGTCTTATTAAGCCAGCAGTGATAAAAATAGGCCATAGATGCTCCTGAATGCTAATTGTCTAGTTGATGACTCCACAGGGTTTCTGAGGGCGAGCAGGCACATTCAAGGTACAATACAGGGTTTCCAGTACACGCCGTGATGTTCAATCCTCTTTATGGTGTCTTCATAATCAATTGGACTTTAGCATACAATGTTTGTCTCATTAACTTCACATCAATGCTTAGGAGCCAGCCTTGCTGGCCACAGATGATGGATTAGTTATAGTAGCTTGGAGCTGATTACAGGGGTGGTTGGGTACATTCTCTGGGCTCTGGGGGCTAATCTCCCGAGTCCAAGAAAACCTTCTCAGGGCCAATGTGAAGCTCAATTCACATGTATCAATAAAATATGAATGGGAAGAATAATGCTGTGGTAGATCCAGTTTGATTCCCCACTTACCGGAAGGATCTGGCCTCTTGTCAGCCTTACTGACCATCTTACCCTGCCCACCAGGATGACCTCTTGAAACCCCTACATTAAGGGCAGAGACAGGTGGATAGGAGCCTCCCACTTCTCTTTCTACTTCTGTGCTCAAATGTCCCCTACATGGTCTTGGATGGTTGTCCATGACAGTCTCATTACTGATCCACCCATAGCCTATTTCCCCTTCTTCTCCTCTTCCTCCTCCACCAATTCCTACCTGAAGTCTAAGTCTATTCCTTGCTTTGGACATATATTCATGTCCTCATGATGCATCTTTCTCATTTTTTTTAGGTGGTTCATTGTCTTGCATACTTAGATTGTGTGTTTAAAATGAGAAATGGTGGATTTTACTTACCTTTCTCTGTCTTGACAACTATCTGTGGGGATTCAATGAATGGTGTCCAGAACTGTCCAGAATGCCAGTGCAGGAACAGTGGAAGTGTGTACAGGTGACTCTGGTTTACCTTTCACAGGGGTGTGGTCTGGTGAGGCCCAGGGAACTCAAAGTCATGGACAAAAGGGGCCTTGAGGGGGCTGTGAACACAAACTTTTAAAGAGGCTGTCTTTCTTGGTAGTGATGGTAGTAATGCCATTGTAAAGGTGGTTTTTATTTATTTTTTTATTTATTTTGTATTCGTTTTTAAAAAATCTTTATTGTTGATAGTATTACAGATGTCATTCTTTCCTCCTCCTCATTGCCCCCCTCCACCTGGTTCCCACCCCACACCCAGTAACAAAGATCTTATATGCATGTATGCATTACTTATGGGCACAGACAATAGAGTGATGAAGACCTAGGGTGGGGTGTAAAGGTGATTTTTAATTACCTCTTTATAATGTCCTTTCCCAAAGGACTATAAGGAGTCATATGAAGATACAAAAATAACCTACATTATCATAAATTAAAAATTGGTAGACCATACCTCATAGGACAATAAAAAAAAATGAGAGATGGATCAGAGAGCTGAGCATTAATAGAAATATAAAAGTTCTGACATCAGGAAAATACAGAATTTTATACATACAAGTACACATAATCTTGAGAGTGGGAGATACATTTTGTTATGGAGTTGGAAACCCAAGAACAATGAAGAAAAGATTGATGTTTCGCTAGACTGGCCTCATTAATTACAAAAGCTCTAAAAAGAAAAAGATAACATAAGCAGTTGCAAGGCAAGTGGTAGACTAAGGGGAAAAAAAAGATTAACAATATTTATAGCATTAATATCTCGATTATATAAAGAACAACTACAGATCGCCCACAAAAATGATAACCAACACAATAGAAAATACATACTGACATGAATCAGCAGCCCCTGGGAATAAAACCCAGCCTATACATGCGAGAAGATTCATGCGTGATTAGGGAAGTACAAATTAAAACACAAAATACCTTCTGGAAACTAATAAAAGAGAGCGATTTGTGTCAATGAAGACTCAAAGAAAAGATAATTCTTCAACATTATTGGTGAGACTGTAGATTTGTGAATCTTATTTTTTTTAAAAGTCATTTGTGAAATCTATAAAAATGAGAGGCTCTTTCAGGAAAATCTTCCAGATGTACTTCTGATGACTCAAGCTCAGGGGCAGTGGTGACTGGGAAAAACTCCGACACAAACTGAAGGGCAAAGTGGCCTGAGCGTTGCCAACCTTTCCGGGAGGTGCCTGGCAACTGCCGCCAAGAACGAGACAGGGCCGCCCGTGTGGACCTGGGAAACGGTCTCATCTCCCTGGAAAGTAAAAATCAGACCTCACAACAATACACAGAACATGCTTATAAAACAGGTGCACGTGTGCACACACTCACATAAGCAATGTTTGCAATGGGTGGGTGCGGGACCTCCATGGGGGTGACTGGGGAGCTGTAGGGAGTGGGGAGAGAAAGGCGGGCCCATGTGTTCTGTGTATTCCTTTTTTTATAGGAATCTCCTAGATATATTGAACTGATATCATTTTATTTTATGTTTTAAAAATTTTTTTAATATACTTTATTGATTTTCTACAGAGAGGAAGAGAGAGGGATAGAGAGTTAGAAACATCGATGAGAGGGAATCATAGATCAGCCGCCTCCTGCACACCCCCCGCTGGGTATGCGCCCGCAACCAAGGCACATGCCCTTGACCGGAATCGAACCCTGGACCCCTCAGTCCTCAGGCCAATGCTCTATCCACTGAGCAAAACTAGTTTTGGCTATTTTATGTATTTTTATTGATTTCAGAGAGGAAGGAGGAGAGAGAGAGAGAGAAAGAGAGAGAGAGAGAGAGAGAGAGAGAGAGAGAGAGAGAGAGAGAGAAAGAGAAAGAGAGAGAGAGAGAGAAAGAAAGAAAGAAAGAAAGAAAGAAAGAAAGAAAGAAAGAAAGATCAATGATCAGAGAGAATCACTGATCAGCTGCCTCTTACCTTCCCCATACTGGGGATAGAGCTTGCAACCCAGGTATGTGCTCTGACTAGAATCAAACCTTGACCTTCAGGTTCATAGGCTGATGCTTAACCACTGACCCACACTGGCTGGGCAAATTGATGTCACTTCAAGATTTTTTTTAATTTTTATTTTTTTAGAAAGAAAGGTAAATGGGTAGTACCATGAAGAGAAATTAAGAACAGAGCTGGTGTAAGGACCACCTGGCTGGCCACGTGCAGAGGGTGATGGGAACGGTTGAACCATTCACTGTGTCTGTCTCGTGCAGGCACGTCTGTAGCTAAGAAGCAGCATTGCTGTGTATCCGGCTGAACTTGCAGCGAAGCCCCCCTGAGAATCGCACAGACCTTGAGCCCCGTTCCGATGTACAGTCTCCGTTGCTGCCATGTCTCGGGCTCCTCGGGGGGCTGCTGTCATGTTCCAGGAGATCCCATCCCCCCTGCCCGCTTTGTTCACAACCTAGTGGCTCCTCTGGGCTCACACAGGAATCATCAGCCAAACCACCCACAGCGGATGCCTTGGTCTTAAAGGAGCAGAACGAGGTAAAACTTGGCGGGCTGCCTCCTGGAGGCTGAGATGGGGTGCACAGCCTGCCTGGGCCTGCACCCCCTCTCCCCGTGGGGCCCTTTCTGCTCCCAACTTCAGAGGACAAAGGGATAAAGACATTGAGGCCACAGCAGTAGCCGAGTTCATTGTCAGTTCATTCTTCCACACGGGAGGAAGAAATTACACAGCATTAGGTAAATTTAAACAATTACGGGAACATTACACTGGAACAGGAAATGGTCACAACGGATTAACCGTATTACATAGTAAGATAAACAACCGCTCCCCTCACCCCCAGAAGAGTTGCAAAAATAATGAGGATGTGCAATCAGACGTGCAAGCATTGAGGTGTTCCCGCTTTCCTCGCTGGCGCGGTGATGTTTCCTTGTATCGGGGAGGACAGCGGCATGGTGGAGGTTTGGGGGAGACTCCGTGCAGGCCTGGGGCAGGCTTGGGGTGCCAGCCCATTGCCAAGGTTGTCCCTCAGCCATTCCGCAGAAGAGGCAGCGGGACACTCGCTTTGTGAGAGCAGCGAGATGGATGCTATGGCCTCTGGCTCTTTGAGACAATCAAGTTGTCCTTCACACTCCACGCGGATGTAATTAACTGCACTGATAGGATGTTATGCCAATAGCAACGCAGAAAACACCGGAAAATGAGTCAAAAGGATACCTATGAAATGAAGAAGAGGCGGGCTGGGGGGACGGGAGGAGGGCTTAGCCAAGCGTGCCAGGGACTCACCCTCCCTAGATCGGCTTAGAGAAAGACTGTAGTCCTATGACTTTCTAAGCAGTGATGGGTCCTTCCTCCCTGCCAGAAAGGAGAAGGAAAGCAGTGCTCACCTTTGGGTCCGCTCAGCTGGGAGGGAATTGTGGACAGAGAAGGGGCTTCTGGGAAACCAGGACTTGGGGATTCTCATCCCAGGGACACTGTCCGGTTGTTTGGGAAAACATAACGTCCTGTGAGCATGCATTCCAGGAGCAGCTGGGGCTTCCAGAGAAGCACCTGCAGATGCCACTGAAAGAAGCCAGAAAAGAACCAGCTCCAACCGGTTCCGCACCCGTTAGGAACGTCAGGGGGTCCAAGAGCTCCTCCTGATAGTGAAGTCCCCTCCTCTGGGAGGAATGTGGATGCTGCTTTCTGAACATGCAACGCATGAAAAAGCATGACCTGCCCACACCGCATACTGTTGTTATCATCATACCTAGCTGGTTACTAATATTAAGAATAGGAAGAAAGCAGAGGGGAAGTTGGACGTTATAAGCATGGCCATCTGGGCAGCGTCATGTAGTCTCTGAAGATCCCTGGGGAAAGGGATCAAACCAAGAGGGGGATGGGCACAGGATAGTGAAATTGGTGACTTAGGGAAGGTGCCTGTCAGTCTCACTTGTGGAAATAATTGCCTAAAGGGGGCGGAGCCACTGCAAGCACATGAAAACCTGAAGAGTTCATTGGTTAAGCTCCAGGTTATCACATGGGGACAAAGAGTGCCATCTTGTTCCTCTTGCTCCATGAGCCACTCTCACCGCCCAAGGCCAGGCCGACCTGCATGGCCCATGGCCACGCCGACCTCACACGCAATGGATCACAGCTGGGAGCACAAACTAAGTTAGCAGGATGCTGGACTGGGCTGTCATGTGGAGCAGAGAGTCTGGACAGTGGCCTCATTCGGGCCCTGCTGCTGAAGACAGGCTCGGACATCTTCTATGGCAAGATGGAGGGAGGTGGGATCTTGGAGAGGAACCCCTTCCGTCTTACACCATGAATGAAGCTTTCCACAGTACCCCATCCTCCCGAAGGGGCCTCAGGAAATTCTTTTCCCTGGGGCACCCCAAGAGCTCCACTTTCACTGGTGATAGGTGGGGTCACAGAGGGCATGCAGATCACCCTATGCCAAAAATATTCCATCATGAATATGCATTAATTTGTCTGGGTAAGAGCACAGAGGCTCCCTAATTTGGAAATTATTTCCAACGAGTCTTTATTTGCTGCAAGTAAGTCCTGCTCGGTGAGGTGATTATTCTTGCTGTGTCATCTGTGCGCTTTTGTTCTCCAAGAATCAAACCCAAGTGGGGTTCAGTCTTACCAGGGCCACCTGCAGTTTGCTGTGCAGCCTTAGGCAGCTCACGTGACCACCCTGGGCCTGAAAGTCTATCTGGTGGAATGCCGAGGGGAAATCGCTTCACCTCCCCTCATCTTTGGAACTCTGAGCCTCTGGTTCTTGACAGCGGTGCTTCACAGAGATAGACAGCAAATGGGAATGGGAAATAAATCAAATTACTTTCAATGATGTAACTTAGCCATCTTGTTTCCTGACGAGCCATAATCAGATGCGATATTTATAAGCAAAGTGTACCAATGTTTACCAAGAGATCATCATTTTAAGTAATTAAATACTAGTTAATTGATTTCCTGAATAATAAATTTACTTTCCAGTAATTGTCATCCATTAATGGAAGCATTCCTTTAAGTGTTTTTGCTATAATAAGTCATTAAGATTTCCTGAATAATTTCTCTCTAAATCATTGATTTTTAAGTTACTTTTGCCAACACAACTGCATAAAATCTCAAAAGGTTGCCATGTTTCAATTTCAATCAAGGTAGCTGGGATAACTTGGTGCTTGTTTATGTTTTACTTTTAAATAATGAAAGGAGAAATTTTTTAAAAAATATTATGGTAATAGGTAAAATGGTTTCCAAATCACTTATGACATTTCCCAAAGTACATCTTTAGGCAACTTTAACTGCATCAATACCTCTTCTAAGGATTATTGTAAGGATCAGTTAAAGTTATAAAGAGGAAAATCTCAAATACCGTATTTGCCGGTGTATAAGACGACCCTTTGGCCCTGAAAAATATGCCTCCAAGTGGGGGGTAGTCTTATACGGCGAGTATATAACAAACTGTATTTTTAGTGGAAATGTTAGGGGGTCGTCTTATATGCCCAGTCATCTTATACGCCGGCAAATACGGTAGTCTCTGACATGTATTTGGTATATGGTGAGAAATTGTTTCCAGAAGGTTCTGGGAGGCATGGATTTTCTCCTGTGGGAACTCACTTATCCTATGGGAAAGCTTGTATGCAAAGTCATGATGTTAATAGATTCTTCTGGAAACAGTAGGTGAAAGATGGAGTAATGTGGGCTGAGCTGAGAGTCAAAAGCAGAAGCAAACATCCCTGGCTAGGATCTTATTCCAAATAGCTGATGCAAGAACAAAAGGCCTAGGTCTGTGGTCAGCAAACTGCGGCTCTCGAGCCACATGTGTCTATTTGGCCTCTTGAGTATGGCTTTTCCACAAAATACCACGGCCTGGGTGAGTCTGTTTTGAAGAAGTGGCTTTAGAAGAAGTTTAAGTTTAAAAAATTTGGTTCTCAAAAGAAATTTCAATCGTTGCACTATTGATATTTGGCTCTGTTGACTAATGAGTTTGCTGACCACTGGCCTAGGTTATAACATGTTAGTGTGCATAAGTACAAGATGAAGGCTCTGAAAACTGTGCGAGGGGTTGATTCACCAGGCCTGGGAATCAGATTGGACTTACTGCTAGTGTAAAGCTAGCCCATCTCATGGCCAGCGACTGGTCTGGTAGGGGTGCTGACCCTTAACTACAATAGGGCCTCTCCTGTCAATTTTTCTTCTCTCCATCTCTGTCACCATTTCCAGAAACTTCTTCCCATATTTCAGCTTTAGGAATGATATGTACAATTGAAGTTATTAAAATAAATAAACAGGGCTGGAGGGAAGGAGAAGAGGCAAGAGGGAAAAAGGAAGAAAAGGAGGTTGTGGAGACAAATTAGTATGCTGGACACAATTATGATGAAGGAATATTGGCTTCTCTGAATTTTGTTGATCTAAACATAATATTTAAAGAGTGATAAAATAGATCTTTTTGTTTTTTTGGTAGTACCTGGAAATACTGATCATGCCAACCCTTTGTCTTTGATGTGACATTTTAAAATCAATTTTTAAATGTTTATAAGTATATTCATGACCAGTTTACAAAGATTTATTTAATGTGTTTTGTGTGCTTTATTAGAATGTACAGTTTCATTTTTTAAAAATTTCTTTATTGATTAAGGTATTACATATGTGTCTTCATCTCCCCATGATCCTCCCAATCGCCTCCCTCATGCCCTCATTCCCCTGTTTTCTGTGTCCATTGGTTAGCCTTAAATGCATGCGTACAAGTTCTTTGGTTGATATAGAAAGTACAGTTTTATAATCATGGCATTGATGATGGTATTGAAGACGTAGTTAATTATGAATTGTTTCTCACTGGTCTCCTAACCCAGAGGTAGACAGGAGCTCATCACATCCCGGTGATGGATGAGCGTGGGTCCAATACAACTCTTTAATTCTTACTCAAAACTACCTGGCTCACCTACTGAGTATATAGGTTACGATGTTATATCAACATTCCCCATATGATATTTCACCATTGTAATTTCTGGTTTTATGAGATATAAGGTCAGCATTTGAATATTACAACTGAGATCCCTGCAGTCTCGCCGTGTATGTGTCATTCCTTTTTATTTGAGTTTTGGCAGACTATTTCTTCTACGTGTGAGAAAGATTCCATGTTATCTCATGACTGTATGGGATGGTGAAGAGTCCAAATGTTCTAATGGCCCCCTGAGCCTGATCCACAGTATCTAACTGGTGAATCTCAGTTCGTTCCAATTTTTCAAGCTGTTCAAGCTCTACCTCACCTCTTGACTCTATCCTGAAAAAAACATATACATTTAGCTCTGTACATTCGGAACGGAAGGTCCTGTGTTGAAAGAAACTGTCTTCTTAACACATATAGAAATAATAGAAATGCTTCATATTTACATAAACAGAGAAGACCACTAACTTTGTCATTTTTAGTCACTAAATGGAGAAAGGGAAGGGCATTCTGTGAACAGCCTTTAAGCCAGATTTCTGCCCTTTGAATGTGTTGGCAGTTAAAGAGCCAATGGGGTGTAAAGACACAAGTGAAGGGCTCCACAGCCATGCATGTTTTCCCCAGGCTCTTGGCATGTTGACCTGCTGTCTTTGCTGTCAGGTGGTGCCCATCGCTCTCTGGCCTTGACTTTCTTTGCATGCCATGCCAGTCTGCTTATGCTTCCAAACTTCAAGGAAAACTCTCCTTGGCATGTGGTGTGGACTGTGTGAAAAGTCAGGATGTTTTGCCGGCTGGGCTTTGACTAGGAGGTCATGCATTTGACATCCCTATTTTGTGTACCTTTCTGTACCGGTTATGATTTCTGGGGTTCATTCTGGTTTTGCGGAATTGGTACCTCCTCCTCTGGCTATTTGGTAGCCCCAAGAGATTGGGATACATTTTTTATGTTCATTTTTTGCTCAAGTGACTGATTTCCAGTTGAAGAGGTGGTCAAACTTCCCTTCTAATTTCCCCCCCAAGTTGACCCTTCTCATTATCAGTGGTAGTGGTTGGGGATGAGGGTAGAAGTGAGGATATTGCTTATGTTCAGACTTGGAGGAAGTGGTGGGATAGTATTTGGGGGAACAGTAGGACTTCTGAAGTCAAAGGTGTGGGTGCCTGTCAAAGGACTGATATCCATATGTATAATCTTTATGGCTGGCTAACTTTATTGGTTTCAAGCTCACCTTTAAAATAAGGGTGTTTTTTTTCTTTCTTTAAAAAGAAATATTTATTGTCAGGAGTATTATAGAGGTCTCTTTCCTCCATTCCCCTCTTTACCCCGCTCCAACCCTGCCTCAGGCTTTTACCACCCTATTGTTTGCTCTCTCTCTCTCTCTCTCTCTCTCTCTCTCTCTATATATATATATATATATATATATATATATATATTTCCCGTTGTGTGTGTATTTTATTGTTTAAGGTATTATAAATAGTAGTACATATATCTCATTCCCCCTCCCCATTGACTTCCCCCTGCCTCCCCTACCCTCTGGCACTTGCCTCCCCCCTATAGTGTCTTGCAACTGTTGGTTGTGCTTCTATGCATGCATACAAGTCTTTTGGTTAATCTCTTACGACCCCCAAACCTCCCCTACCTTCCCACTGTAGTTTGACAGTCTGTTCAACGGTTTGCCTTAGATGATCTCATCTTATGTTCCCATTTACATTACCTTCTATTTTTCTTTAATTTACTCTTTTTTGTTGTTGTTCATTTGTACCATTACGTAGCTCCTGGCATGCAGCTGTGATAGTTCTGAAGGTGTATGAAGATAGAGGGTGATAGAGTATATAGCCGAATAAGAGTGAACTGCAAGTAGAAATACTTCGGCTCTCCATTAAGCTCCCTCACAGCGAAATGAACTTTATGTTCCCTGTGTCTGCATAGCTTTAATATTTAAAGCTATCATCACAATAATACCCAATTCCTTCTTCTTAGAAATGCATGTAAGAGGCAATTATATGACGAAAAGATAACCTTTCACTCACATAGTGTAGAGTTAGTCCCTTATAAACATGCTTGATGAGTAGTGATGGAAGAAATGTGATAAAAAGGAAAAAAGGGGGGGCCATCCCCACAAAACCAGGGGGGTGTGGTCAGGGCCACCCAGTCTTTGTACTCTCCCAATGTGGAGATTTTGCAATCTCCACGCTTTGTTCTGCCATGTCCCTGCCTCCCAATCTGGCCCTGGCCATATGCAATGCCGAGGCTCTTGGCCGTGTAATTGACCTCACCTCTAAAACCCTCTGCTCTGCTGAAACCGGTTTGGCTCAGTGGGTAGAGCTTCGGTCTGCGGACTGAAAGGTCCCAGGTTCGATTCCAGTCAAGGGCATGTACCTTGGTTGCGGGCACATCCCCGGTGGGGGGGTGTGCAGGAGGCAGCTGGTCGATGTTTCTCTCTCGTCGACGTTTCTAGCTCTCTGTCTCTCTCCCTTCCTCTCTGTAAAATATCAATTAAATATATATATATTAAAAAAATAATAAAAATAAAACCCTCTGCTCTGCAGATCTCCGGGCTCCCTGTGATCCTGCAGGCTGCTGGGAACAGCCCTGCCCACACATGGGGCATAGTGGCTAGGGGGACCTGTGCCAATGCCCTGCTGGCTCCTTGGGCCACTGCCAGGCGCCACGCCCACAGACTGCGCTGGGGACCGTGGCTGAGACATACCTGTGTCCCGTGGCTGCTTTAATTGCGGCGGAAAGAGCTCAGGGAACGCGGCGCTGGGAGGAGGAGCGCCTTTGCTGCCAGCATTTACCCAGGCGGGAGTGATTGCTGCTTTCAGGCCTGCCTCTCTCACGGAGATCTCTTTTCTCCCCCCGCCCGCTCCCCGTCTGCTCCGTACAAAACCCCCCACTCAGCGCTGCTGAAAAACATCAATTAACTCTAAAACAATTATTATTTTTTCGAAACGCCGTTTTATAAAGTGTAATAACAGGACACGATCCTCCGGGGTTATTTAACGGAGCATTTGCCCTGAAAACAGTCATTGCTCTTTAAACGCCGCCGGCTCCAGAAGCTGCTCCGCATTAATTGGCAAGCGGGGCAGAAGCAATATTGTCAGAAATGCCACATGTGCCGGCATACATGAGCGAGGAGGGGCCGGCCACTGCCCGCCCTGCCCACTGGCTGCCTTTTCCTTGGCATTTCTTGGGTCCCAAAGCTTCCCCCCTCCCGGTGACAACGGTCAGCGCGGATGTGGGAGGTGGATGGCAGAAGCATTTCCCTGTATGTGGTCACCCCTCATGATTTCCCAGGGACAGAAATCTGACTGATGGTCAGCAATGAGGCCCTTTCTTCTTGCACAAGCTCCGGAACAGCCTGCAGATGCGGCCGTGGGAGTTCTGCCCGCCTCGCATTTATACCCCGTGGGGCTGCAGGTGCGCTGGCATCTCCCAGCAGGCTTTGCACGCAGGCCACCGAGCCTTCCTGGCCTAATGCATTTCTTTCCCTGGGACAAATGCCTCCTCCTAGGTCTTTCACTCAAACCTGAACTCCACTTCTATTTTGGGACCTTAAAGAACGCATTTAAAAAGTGCTGTGACCTACATGAGATTTCTGCGACACTCCACACTGGAGGTCCAGGGTTACATCTGCGATCGTTAACAGCCTATTAGGCGGGCGGATTTTGAAGGCCCACGTGGGAGGTCTAGAGAGCCCTGCCCCGGTGCAGACCCCCCTGCTGGCTCCTGTGCAAGCCGGGCTCGGGAGGTGGCAGGTGGAGGTGCCCCGGCAGGCGTCCTGCACTGGCATTGCTGTCTTGGAGGAGACTTCGCCCTTCGGAACAGGAGCGATGGAGCCGTGACACTCTGGCTGGGGAGCCTGCGGTTCATGGGGCAGGAACCGGTGTGGGGACCTCCTCCCGCTGCCCCCACAGTGCTTGAGGCATCCAGTTTTTACATTCTGAAGCTGAGTGTTTCAGCTGTGACCCCCCCAAAAGCAGTATAAATAGATTCTGCTCTAAGAGACCCACCTATCTGCTGAAACCGGGTTGGCTCAGTGGATAGAGCGTCGGTCTGCGGACTGAAGGGTCCCAGGTTCCATTCCGGTCAGGGGCATGTGCCTTGGTTGCGGGCACATCCCCAGTGGGGGGCGTGCAGGTGGCAGCTGGTCGATGATTCTCTCTCATCGGTGTTTCTAGCTCTCTGTCCCTCTCTCTTCCTCTCTGTAAAAAAATCAATAAGATATATTTTTTAAAAAAGAGACCCCCCCTATCTTCATTTAGTATTGCAACCATGCAAAATTAGATGCAATTTTCTTGTATCTATACATTGATCAGTTAAGTCTTTCAGAACAAGTAGCATCTTGTCTCTGCGTTTAGTGAAAGAAACAGACTCACCGGTGAGAATTGATGGGGCTGAGGTCAGCCAGGGTCAGTGAGCATGCTCTGTGCATGGGGCTCCTTCGACTGCACCCCTTGAGCAGGCACAGGGGCGCCTACAGAGAAGCCCGGATGCTAGGTGGGATACGCTGCTGGAGGGAGCTTTTGCGCATCCATTCCTAGAGCAAGGATGAAGCAAAGTTCATAGGCACTAAGTCTTTTCAATTTTAACATATTATAGTTGAATAGTTCATTATGGGTAGGGGCACCCAGATGTGGGGACTCTTTAAGGAGTGTGTGTGTGTGTGTGTGTGTGTGTGTACCCTTATTTTTCTTGGGAGAGGGATAATTGTTTAATTTTTTAAAATGATATGGCCCTAAAGTCCATCTCTCGGTTACTAGGCAATTAGCCTTGACAGAGGTCAATCTTCTGCCTGGTTATCCTGGACTCGCCTGCTGCTTCCTGTGAGCAGCTCCATATGCTAACTGTGGCTAATGCAGCTGTGGGCAAACTATGGCCCCGAGGGCCGGATCCAGCCCTTTCGGCTGTTCTATCCGGCCCACGGGGCTGAAAGAGTGGAGGGTTCTCTTGCTCTCCCCTCCGCTCCTTCACCAGCAGCCCAAGATGAGAGTGCCAGCATGGTCAGGTTGCTTTTGTTCCGGCCCTCCGGTCCAGTGTAAGAACCCATGGTGGCCCTCGAGTCAAAAAGTTTGCCCACCCCTGGGCTAATGGAATATTGCTTCTCTCGCCTTGTTCTGTTGCTGCCACCACACAGGGGCTCCACAGCGCCCGGGAAGCGTGACCCACCAGCACAGACCCTCCCAGCCAGCCAGCGCAGGCGCAGCTGCTGCACAACCATGTCTGGGGCTGGACTTAGGGTAGCAAGGGTCCCTCAGCGCTGGCTGTGCATGGAGCCCTGAAGATAAAACAAAATGGATTTATTTAAAGATTTATTTTAGATGCTTCAAAAATTGGAGCGGAACATGCATTTTTAATAGTGATTGATATTATTGTAAAGCATTCTAATGAGAAACTGCCCCGCGGGCCCTGGCTGGCTCCACACACGGAATATTCCCTTTCTTCCTACCACGAGTCATCTTCCAGCCGCGGATGGATGCCTGGATGAAAGGTTGCCTGCTATGGCTGGGCGGAGGCGAAGGGAGAGGCGGGGAGGATCGTGGCGTCTAAAAGTCACGATTCAGCCGAAACCGGTTTGGCTCAGTGGATAGAACGTCGGCCTACAGACTGAAAGGTCCCAGGTTTGATTCCTGTCAGGGGCACGTACCTTGGTTGTGGGCACATCCCCAGTGGGGGGTGTGCAGGAGGCAACTGGCCAATGTTTCTCTCTCATTGATGTTTCTAACTCTCTATCTATCCCTCTCAATTCCTCTCTTTGTAACATCAATTATATATATATATATATATATATATATATATATATATTATTTATTTATTATTTATTTATTTTTTAGTAAGGTATTATATGTGTACATAGCTTACCATTGCCCCCCCCCACCCAACCTCCCTTTCATGCCCTCCCTCCCCAGAGTTCTGTGTTCCTTGGTTGTACTTATATGCATGCATACCAGTCCTTCGGTTGTTCTCTTATCTCCCCCCAGGTCTCCTTCCCCTCCCCGCTGTCATTTGACAATATGCTTGTTTTATGATGACTATCTCAGGATCACATGAATAGAATCCGCTCCTCATTTGCTAGTCTGCTTGTTTTATGGTGACTAGCTCAGGACCACACGAGTAGAGTCCGCTCCTCCTCTGGTTCACACCGCCCCTCCCCCCGGGTCCCACTGCTTCCCCAATAAAATATATTTAAAAAAATAAATAAAAGTCACGATTCAGGCTGCATTTCAGCAAAGCCTTCCAAACCAGAGGCTGCATGCTGGAATACTTCAGAGCTTCCTGGAGTTTTGGAAATGTACATATTTGAGTTATGAAGGTGATGGAAGCTAAAGCAAGAGTCCTTAGTCAAGTTATGGTTCCCATTTATTGAGCCTTGGCTGTGGACCAGGCACTGGCTCCCTGCTTTTCATGCATTAGTCCATTTAATTGTCAAAATCACCACAATATTATTCTCATTATAGAGAGATAAAAAACAGGTCTCACATTTGATATGCTTATCCAAGCGTACATTGTTGGAGCTAGGATTTATAAAGCCAGTTTGACCTAAGTGTCCACTCAAAAAACAATAGCAAAACCTCTACGCATGTCTCAGTGATGGAGTGTCCACCTATGAACCAGGAGGTCACAGTTCGATTCCCGGTCAAGGCATAAGCCTGGGTTGCTGGCTCCGTCCCCAGTGGGGGTTGAGCAAAAGGCAGCCGATCAATGATTCTCTCGCACCATTGATGCTTCTATCTCTTTCTCCCTCTCCTTCTCCCTTCCTCTCCGAAATCAATTAAAAGATAGTTTTAAAAAATTCTCTAGGTTATCTTGCCTCTATTAAATTCTTCCTAGAGTAAAGTCAGCATGAAGGTCAGTATGGGTCATGAATTTGCAGGCCTCCATCCTCAGAAATTAACCCATGGCCTGGTGCTTAGACTCTGGGCTCTATGGTAAGGTGACCAGACGTCCCGCTTTTGGTCATGTTACTCTAGAGCAGCCGTGGGCAAACTATGGCCCTCGGGCCCGATCCGGTCCATTCGGCTGTTCTATCTGGCCCTCGAAGCCGAAAGAGCAGAGGGTTCTCTTGCTCTCCCCTCCGCTCCTTCACCAGCAGCCCAAGATGAGAGTGCCAGCATGGTCAGGTTGCCTTTGTTCCGGCCCTCCGGTTCAGCTTAAGAACCCATGGTGGCCCTCGAGTCAAAAACTTTGCCCACCCCTGCTCTAGAATCAGACCTGCCCTCTGGTCTCTAAGACCTGGGCAAGTTCCATCATTGGAGCTGGCTCATCTTGGGCTCACCCAGTGCCAGGGCCCACCGATCAGTAAATACACAGCCAGGAATTAGCTGGGGTTCCCAAGAGAAAGGAGACCCATTTTATAAAGTACATTTGCCATGTTTCTGAATGTACTCACAACTCTGAGGTCTTCAGTAAGTTTCGTCTTATTGTGGTGCACTTTGGCAAACCAGGGCTAGAGCTTGCTGTCTAGTGAGAATTCCTCACGAGAGCAGATTCGCCCCCTCTGAGGGAGCGTCACTGTGCGGGTTTCCCGGGCTCTGTCATGACCGCCATGTGGACTGCCCAGGGGAGCAGCTGCTAAGTGGGTCAGGATCCCAGGAGTAGGCCCGCTGTGTGCGGGCAGCAGCCTCCAGGGTGCCTCCTCCCTCTGACTGCAGGCCTTGGCCAGGCTTCTGTGGTGTTGCTGGCTCTTGAATAGATAGAACCATTTCAATGGCTAGAACCTGGAATCCAAACAGAGCATCTACTTTTAATAGCTTCGTCAGTGGGTGGTTCCCCAACCATCTCAAAAACCAGAAGCAATAGGAAGTTTCCAGAGGACTAGCAGTTGCTGTTTGGGGAAGTAATTCTCCAAATTGCATTTATTTCACAGCAGTCCGAGGTCACAACTTCAAGAGCCATGAGCACTCAATTCAATTGGACACCTCAATCCAAAGAGATCTCTCAAGATGACATTCCGGCTAAAGAATCAATGGGGAGAGAGAAATAATTTAGCTGCTGCTGTTGTTATTTAGGTTTCCTTTTTATTATTGCTTTACAATTTGTTGGGAGTCAGGGAGCTGGCCGTGATGAGTTCTTGGCAGTCCGAGGAATTTGTCACTCTATCAGATTGAAATGCATCCTCTTTGGTGAGGTGTCTGTGCCGTGTTAATGGACACATGGGTGAAAAGTGTTTCCTGAATAGGTACCTAATAACTGCTGAGCTCCAAGGTGGTGTCCAAGACTTTTTCCAGCTCTGTATTGGCTCACCGTCTCTCTCCTTCCTCCCACACTGTAAAGGAGAGCCGATCTGTGTTTGCCAGCCCAAGGTCAAGGTCAAATTGCTAAGAATCACAAGCCCTTGACCCAGTCACTGAAAAGTATATTTTGACCTTAAAATATAAGGTGCTATGTGTCCTGAAACCACATAGCGAATTTCTGATTTCAGATGGAGAATGCCATCTACCAAAGACGAATCTTTGAGCTGCAATTTAACACAATTTCCATCAACCACTACCAATGGAAACCACACACACACACCCCTACCTACCTACCTACCTACACGCACCACACTCTGGTGACAGAAGGAGGAAGTAGAATCGCAGTGAGCGGAGAGGTTAGGGAAGAGTGTTAGTTACCTAAGGTGTTTTCTGCTTTGCTCTTGCAGTGTTTCATCTTGGCTGGGAGAACAGTGGTGGGATGACCTCCAAGCCCCAGCCCGTCCCTTACCTCCTCTCTTGCTTTTGTCAGTAGTGAGAAAGCATAACTCATTTTAGGGCAATGCCCACGGTGCCCCCCACTGTGTCTGGTGCCAGGCATCCCTCAGTTCCTTGGAGCTGGAAGATGCATTGCTGGTAAAGCTCATTTCTTTGTACTGCCTGGTATTGGAGCTCATCCAATTGGAGAGAACTATGGTTCCAAGAGGCTCGGGGTTTGCGGAGGGCACTCTGATGTTGGTGTCGGGTTGCACCTAGGACCCAGGGTCTGTTGTCCAGTCTCTTCCTCTATCAACCACTGACAGTGCTTTTTAGAAGTCACGTGTCATTTGGCCTTCATGTCAGGCTTCTGACATTTGAATTAAATAGCAACAGGGAAATGATAGCTACTCAGTGTAGTCATGGCATGGTGTAATTCATAGCCTGAATCCTATCTAACGGTCTATTCTCTGATCCCACGTGGCCAGCCTTTGACAACACTGACCTTCTCTTGGTAGCCCAATAAAATGTCTGTTATCTCTTTCTGAATTCCTCCTGAGTTCTGCTTGCCACACGTGAGAGCCTTTGACAGGTTCTCTAGTCTCTGTCCCTTGTTTCTGGGCAAACTTCAGCATAGACAGCTGGGTAACTGAGTCACAGAAATAGCCTGGATGCCTACGCACCATAGCCAGACCTCTGCTAAGCACATCTCACTGAGTCTCTTGCTGAGACAAGCTCTCATCAAGAAGTCCTTTATTTGACTTACTCCATCCAACCTAACTGAGCTGTTTGCCAACTCATCCTAAGCCCTGACTTCTTGAACTTGATCCTGGCTAGGATAAGACCTTCTTATATGACTTTAGAGCAGGGACGAGCAAACTTTTTGACTCGAGGGCCACAATGGGTTCTTAAGCTGGACCAGAGGGCCGGAACAAAAGCAACCTGACCATGCTGGCACTCTCATCTTGGGCTGCTGGTGAAGGAGTGGAGGGGAGAGCAAGAGAACCCTCTATTCTTTCAGCTCCTCAGGCTGGATAGAACAGCCAAATGGGCCGGATTGGGCCAGAGGGCCGTAGTTTGCCCATGGCTGCTCTAGAGCAAGTTCCTTCAGCTCACTGGGTCCCAGTTTGCAGGTGATGTTCATCGCGCAGGTCTCTGATGAAGGTCAGAGAAACCCCACATGCTCTACTCAGTGAATCTTGGGCCTACAGCTTTGCATTATGAAATGCTTCCTCTGAGCTGGCCTCCCAGTTGATGGCTTTCCATCAGAAGATAACATTTAAATGTATCTTCATTTGCATATGCCACACCAAGTTGCCCCAGACCAGAATAAAATGGGATTACCTAATGCCCATGGAACATTCACTAAGTGGAAGGGGAGGGCAGTTAGCGAGCCTGCTGGTGGTTCTTTCTCCAAAAGGACTCCATGGGAAGATTCCTTTAAATACCAAGAGTCCCTGGAGAATTCAAAGTCTGCTTCAGTTTACGTATATTTTTCAGGAACACATCTGTCATGTGTAAATCAAGATGCAGTTGAATAATCTGTTTGCCGTCCTGAAAACTGTCATTTCCTTTGCTTTTATGCCTCTTTAGCTTCTCTCTCTCTGCTTCTGTTGTCACAGAGAAAGAGAAGGGGGAGGTCAAACCCAGGATACACAGTGCCCATCCCTGGGAAAGGCCTCCCTGGGAGGCAGCTGCCCACGGAGGCCTGCACAGTGCCGGGGAATCTGCATTCCTAATTCTTGCCCTTATTTTTAAGTCATGGCTAGTGTTCCTTCCACACCTGGTTCCATGAGTGTGTAGAGAAATAAAGAATGCTAACCTTTATTGAGAGTAGATTACCAGATAGCTACTCTGCTGGGCTCCCTAAATGTATTTTATTTAGTCCTTAATACAGTTCTATAAAGTGTTCTCCTTGTATACTTTAGGAAACCGGGGATCAGATAAGCAAGAATATTATACTCAGCCCTTTAGCTTAAAAGACACTTATTTAGTTGAGGCTTTTATTTTTCAACTGATGTTTATTTAGCTGCCTCCCCCCTACCCCCCTTTGTGTCACTGGGACTGCAGTAAGGAACGGAAGCTGGGGATGGACTTGAACCCCACGCGAAGGTGAAATTGCAGTGGCGTGGGTGGATTTCTCGGAGAGGTGACTGGTACCAGGGGAAAGGGATTTGAGAGGAGGATTTGTCCTAGTTAGAAATGTCTGACAAGCTTCTCTCCATGCGGAGCCAAATGAGTCAGAGCTAATTTGGTTCGGGAGGATTGCATACAGAAGGGATGGAAGGTACCGAGGCCCGAAGGCAAGAGGGCATACGACAGACCGATACAGCTGGAGCAGAGGCGTGGAGACAGTGCCAAGTCCGGGAAGGCGCATTTTAGAGCTTCCTTTTTTACTAAACTAGGAGAAAATATGAGCAGTGGTAAAGAAGGCAGACAGTTATGTTTTGTCTGTTTAAATACCGTTCTGGCTGCAGTGTGGGGAATGGATGTGAGGAGGCCTGAGTGCACGTAGGGACACCTTTGGAACGCAATGCCATTACATCAGTTGAGAGATGGCGGTGGCCTCGACTAGAGTGATGGGTGGAGCTAGAGAAGAGGGCACCGATTTGAGCAGTTTGGAGATAAAATCACTAAGACTTGGAGGCAGACTGGGCATCGGAGAGAAAGAAAAGAGATGTCAAGGATGACACTTGCCTGAATAAATGCTAGTGGGCCATTCACTGAAGAGGGCTGGTTGAGGGAATCCATCATGAGCTTCTTTGGACATGGCTCTTTTCATTATTGCTGAAAAGAATGCGATGCTTGTGCTCTGCTGCTCAGAAGAGAGCTGGGGGTGTGGGCATGGAGTAGCTTGTTGGAGAAAGAACTTAAGAATAGGAGTTGGGAGTTCCTTGGATAGAGCCTTGAGAAGCTCTGGTATGTAGTGGATTGAGCCTGGATAAAGGAAAGACAACAACCAGCCAGAAAGTTAACAGGAAAGCAAGATTTAAAAGATATAAAATATATATTTAAAATATATATAATTGATTTTTTACAGAGAGGAAGGGAGAGGGATAGAGAGATAGAAACATCAATGAGAGAGAATCATCGATCAGCTGCCTCCTGCACACCCCCTACTGGGGATGTGCCCACAACCAAAGTACATGCCCCTTGACTGGAATCGAACCTGGGACCCTTCAGTCCTCAGGCTGACACTCTATCCATTGAGCCAAACAACTTTCGGCAGAAAGCAAGACTTTTTAAATATGAGAAGCCTAAGGAAGACTTGCAGGGGAGAGAGATTGTTCCAAGAACCAAATGCTTGCTAGTCAGTGGAGTGCAAAAACCTATTGCATTGAAGAACATGATAATTGGTGACATTGATGAAAATGGTTGTAGTCAAAGATGGCACCGGAACTTAGATTTGAGGAAAATGAGTAATCTGTGGTGAGCAAAGAAATGGAAAGAGTAAACAGCCCAATCTTGTGAAACCTACCCCTGTTTCCCCCAAAATAAGACATACTCTGAAAATAAGACCTACTTCATGGAAACTTCATGCATCCCCTGAAAATAAGACCTAGCGCATCTTTGGGAGCAAAAATTAATATAAAACACTGTCTTATTTTCGGGGAAACAGGGTGCTTGGTGGTTTAGATGAGAAAAGAATAGAGTGATGACAGGAAGAATGCGAGTAGTGCAATAAGTCATTGTTGTTCTGTTATAAAGTGACGAAGGTTTTACCTTTTAGCCACGTACAGTATGAGAGAGCCAGACACAGAAATAGGTACATTGCCCCATGAAGGGGAGTGTGTAAGGAGAGCGTCCAATTCTGCCTTGAATGTGTGAAACCAGAAGGCAAAAGACTGTGGTTTCATATAGATTATTTTTCAGTTTTGACTGAGGCCCCAGATCGATGGGTGGCAGCTAGTTCATTGCAAAGCAAGTTGCTGGACCAAAGGCAATGCTTTTAGAAGCATTTACTAATCCACTGTAAAACTGTTTCTTTACAATCTTTCTAACTGCTCATGTCTAGCCTTTGAAATCTAGAGCCTGGCAAAAAGAGAGTTGGAAATTAGAGAAGCATTTTATGGCTTCTTTCACAGAGAGCTCGTGATGGTTTGACATGCACCCACCCCGATGGAGGTATTGTGGAAAGGACTTCTCTCCCACCTTAAGACTAGATGCAGTATCTACAAGGAGGCCACACAGAGCATGATGGTCCCAGGGGACTAAATAAGAGCACAAAGACCTAACGGACAGTGTGCCCCGAAGCAGCAGAGAGCAGGGCTGTGTTTGCAGGGTAATGGCACTCCTAGCAGTTGGTGGTTCAAAGGTCTGAGTTTCCTAAGAGGACACAGCATAGCCCTTTTCTATGTGACTTAGGGGCAAAAATCCTACCTCTGAGAAGACATGGAGAGAAGCCCTTGGACATGTGTGTTTAATGTTTTAGATTTGCATTGACATGGAGGTTCTAAGAGTTGCTGGGAAGTGGAGCTGCTAGCTTTAATAGGGCAGGTCCTTGAGAAAAAGGGAGAGTAGGACCAGAGCTCAGGTGAAGGGAGGAGCCTCAGACTGGAGGACAACACTTCCTTTAGTGCAGTAAGAATGGAGACCCCAGTGGGTGGAGAGAGAGAGAGAGAGAGAGAGAGAGAGAGAGAGAGAGAGAGAGAGAGAAGAGCTTTGTAGGTAAAAGTTGAAGTTGAAATGGCTAGATGTTAAGGGTATATATATATATTTTTTTTTTCTTGCAGCTAACTTACTCATCCAGCTCAAAAGAGTTGTAAAGGCAGAGTTTGAACCAAATTAGTGGAGACAAAGAGTCTGCCCTACCTGTCATTCATTCAACAAAATTTTATTGAGCACCTATTCTATACTAGACCATGTTATTAGACACCGGAGTCATATCCTATACAATTCTATATAATAAAGAGCTAATATGCTAATGGTCAGCATGCCATAACAACAGATCAGCAGGAGGCTGCGTGCTTGGCAAGGTGCACATGGGTGGGCGGGGATTTGACACTGCATCCTTCCAGACAAAGCCACAGTGTCTGCCTGAGGCTCAGGCAAGCCATGGATGGCAGCTATCGCTGCCCAGGGCCCGAGGCTCAGGCAATGAGGGCCAGGCCAAGGCTTAGGCAAACTATCATGGCTGTGAGGGCTGAGGCTCAGGCAGCTGCATGGCTGGTAGTGGCAGCAGCAGAGTTGTGACAGGGATGTCACCTTCCCCTGATCACAGGGGGAGGCCAGAGGCAACAGCAGCAAGGGGGTGATGTGAATGGTGCCCTCCCCTGATTGGTTGTGGGGAGCAGGCCAAAGCCATCAGTAGGACATCCCCTGAGGGCTCCTGCACTGTGAGAGGGGGCAGGCCAGGCTGAGTGACCCCCCCCTCCAGTGCATGAGTTTTCATGCACTGGGCCTCTAGTCTATATAATAAAAGCCTAAGCATATGGTGGACGACCACAATCACTGGTCACTATGATGCACACTGACCACCAGGGGGCAGAAGCTCAATGCAGGACCTGACCCCTGGTGGTCAGTGCACTCCCACAGGGGGAGCACTGCTCAGCAGAAGCTCTGCTCACAGCTGGTGCAATAGCAGTGGCAGGAGCAGGGAGCCTCTCCTGCCTCTGCTCTGCTGCAGCACTAAGGAGCAGCAAGCCAAGCAGTAAGGAGCAAGCATGCTGGTGGGAAGGAGCAAGGGATCCCAGGAAGATCAGTCCTAAGCCGGCAGGCGGACATCCCTGGGATAATGTATGAGCTCAGATCTGAAGTAGAAGAAGAGGCTGCCCAAGGGTTGTGCCCCTAAAATGTAAAGATAATTGTCAACGCAATTGAGAAATGGACCAACACTTTTAAGAAACTAAAATAATTTTTGTAATGTAGACTTCCAAAAAAGTAACCAACAAACACCTAGAAGTACCTTAACTGTCGTATTTAAGTAGTCTAAATTATGTATGCTGATTTCTCTTCAAGGCAAATAACTTTGGATGTTGCCTATAAATTGCACTATTCCGCCAATTTGGGATAAAAACAAGGTGCAATTATACTGACATACTTGAGAAGGTAAGGAAGGGACTGTGATGTAAAGAATGTTATGTTGAGATTGCCAAATTCTGCTCTGAATTTCCTATGTCTTACCCTCAGGTCCTTGCTCTTTCTTATTTATTTATTTTATCTTGGTCTTTTGTATGCAACTTTGCTGTTAAGCCCCATGACATTCCCTATGGTAAAAAGTTATATGCATAAATAAATAAATAGCATCCTCCAGAAACTCAATTGTTTTGTTTTTTTTTCTCTTTTGCTTCTCACTTCTCTGATCTCCAAATACTGATGTGGATAATTCTGCATCCATTTCACTGAATTAAAATGAAAGGATGGCTCTTTTGTGGCTTTTCCCCCTAGAAGCTGAGCATCAGATTTGAAGGGTGGAGAAAGGTATTGTCACTAGATGGGTCTCCTGTTAGAGGACTTCTTTGAAGTGCAAAATACGATATTTGAATAAAAACTCGGATGCCTCCAAGAATACTCCCGACAACAGAATTTCCTAAAAACAGACATTTGGGCATTAAAACACATTTAGATCCTAAAAGGAAGAGGGGGGTGGACGATGGAAAGGAAATCACAGAAGCAGATCCAAAATAAAACCTTGCCTTGTTAATGAAGATGGAAGATTTATCCTCCAGAACCCTTTGCCTAAAATATAAAGTTTCAGATTCTGGCATCAAAATTAAGAAGAAAAAAAAAGAATAGTAGCTCATTGCTGCCTCCAAGAGTTGTGCAGAGCTAAAAATCTCCATTCCCATTCTGAATTCATGACATTAGACTCTTAACTTATGACTGCCATTTCTAAACAGCACTGTCTTAGGCCACCATGGGCTGTATTGATTCACTTGAACCCCAACCCTAGCCTAACTGATGTATGACACCTTCAGGAGTTCTCTTCCAAGACTGCCAACCCATGGAGCTCTGTCACAGTGACAAAGAAATCATGGAGTTAGAGGACAAACATAAGGACGACGAAATGCCCTCATGCCAATAACAGCCTGGGCACTGACACGAAGGAAATGTCTTTGGTGTAGGAAGCATCTAGAAGGAAAGCCGACTAGTTCTGCTCTTCCCTCTGCTTGGGTCACTTTAATATCCGGTGGCCATGTTTTTAATGAGATGGCAGGTACTTGCAAGGATTCTAAGGCTTCCAACGATTGGTGATGCATCGTTATCCTCCTATATCCAGCTTTAATGGCTCCTCCTACTGAAGGTACCGTACCTCATCCCATGGAGTCAGAAACACCTGCTTGCTAAGCATCCAAAGGTTTAGCCTGAAGGACATTTGAACAGGATGTAACTCCTGGTTCTGAGCCAAGCTTAGAAGGGGGATGTAAGGACTATTTGAACTCAAGAGCAACATGAGGCTGTGTCATTGTACTTCCTCCTTTGCCCAGAACTTCACCTGAGCTCTCTTGAGCAAATCAGCTTTCTTCCTTTCTCTCACCCTGAGGATTTCCTATGTAAAGCTGGAGTCCTCAGGCAAATGGGGAGATGTTCTCTCAGACCCTTGTTCATGCTCACTGCCATCCGTCCTTCGTGCCTGGCCCTCCCTCACTCCTGAAAGCCCACCTCCGGGCTGCCAGATGCCCTGCAGACCATGGCTCTCCCTGCTCTCGGATGAAGGACTAACGTGTCTGATTTCTAAGACTTTAGGGCTGGTTTGTCCTTTTCATCTATTCTGACATGATTTAATGTTCCAGAACTTGTAAAGGGAACGGATTTTTTTTTTATTGTAAAATTTGTGAATAATTTATCAACTGACTGAAAGAGCTTCTTCAGCTCTCAATTTTTAAAATGCGTTTGGGTTTGGAAGGCAGACATCCCTGACGTTGGCCTTGGCCCATCCCTATGCCATTGTGCAGCGGCAAGAAACCCCACGCATCCAGGGATAAGGAAGGTGACGTTCGGTGATTTATGGGGTGGCTAGGAAGGAGCCCAGAAACAGGAGCACCGAACAGACAAAGCACAAACACAGACAACTTTCATTTATTTAAAGACAGAGCCTTTTCCAAAGCAAATAACCTTTTGTCGCATCTCCAGAGAAATGACATTTCCTTTCCCTTCTCCTGCTTGGCAAGGACAGCAGATGGGTAGGGGTGGGGAGTGAGATAAAGAAAGGGAAAGGCATTCTTAGGATCCTTCTCATTCCTTCTCACCATCCATCCTGCACAGAGCACATGGGAGGCAAGGCTGTGCTCCCTTCTTTGGTCGCACATCAGAGAGAGTGCGTATAGCCTGTGATCTCCAGAGAATATTATCCATTTCAGTTAGTCTGGCCCCCAAAAAACTGCATACTGGGGTGGGGAAGCGAGGAGAAACCTGGAATATGTTTCCCTGGTCTGACCTGCTGCCTTCCCTTTGCACTGTGGCCTTGAAAGTGCAGGGCTGGTTTCCTTCCCTCAGTGACAGCAGGAGAGATACTCTGCCTGCTGTTCCCTCATTGGTCCTCACACCTTGCTTTTTCCGGTCTTCGGTCTTCCCATCTTCCTTCCATCTTTTCCAGTCATTTTTTTTTCCAGTGGTGAAGAAAGAGTGCTTTTTCCTCCTGACTCCTACATCCTACCCTACATGGGAAGAGGGTGTTGCACCTTTGACTTATGAGCAACAAGACCTGGATGCCTGCCTGGCCTTGACCTCCCATGCAATAAATATGAATCCTCAAGATAACTTGTTTCTGGGATTGGAAATACATCTTGGGTGACGCAGTCAGGCAGAGTAAGCACAAAGCTGAGGTGTAGAAAATACAGCCGAGGTGCTGAGGTGCGAGTAGGGGCCTGTGAAATAGCAGTCCCTCATGCCCGTGACACTCTCTCTTAGGGCGAAAGCATTTCTTATCTTGCACCAAGCCTACTTATTTCTCTTATGTTTCAGTCCCTTTCTCTGAAGTGGGGGTTGGGAGGTGGTGAGGGAGAGGGGCATTAGGGCTCCCTACAATAAAATGTTAGGACCCCTCATATCTCGATATCTCTTTTGGCTAGTCTCAGCATGGGTATGGTCTTTCTCATGTTCAGGTTTAGAAATCTCATGGTATGTTTGCAGCCCACGTGGCTGATCGGTGGCAGGTGGGAGTCATGCTCAGGTTCTGTGATGTGAGCTGTAGTTCTTTCTGTTAAGTTAGTCCTTGAGGCTCCTCGGGATGATGGCAGCAGAGATGGGAACCAGAGCTGCCATGTCTTCTATCCCTCCTCCCTTTTGTTGCCCCTTCTCAAAATCAGGAATTAGAGATGAAATAAATGGGTAGTGTCTTAGAGCCATAGACTTTGTTAAAGGGTGGGGGCTTGAACCTAATCCATGTCAACCCCTTATTTTAACGATGAAACTGAAGCTTCCGGAGCCATAGAGATAGGATCCCACATCTGCCTTCCAAAAAGTGAGCACTCTTTCTACCCCACACACAGCTGTGCTCAGAGAGAAGGGTTTTCTCCAGGGCACCCCTGGGAATCAGGGCACATTCTCAGAGAAAGCCTATTTGTGACAGCAGGGAGGGTTTTGCAAAGGCCAGAGGCAAAGAGACATGCTTCTAAAGCAAGCATGGAAGATTGTGTTTCCCAAGATGCTCCATGACATCCTCCATCTCATATGGTAGAAGCCGGCCTCACTGCTCTCCCCCAGCCTCCTCTTTCATGGACATGGTCTGGCTCTACAACTCGCTCATAATAGGACATGCAGAAGTAACGTTTAGGCCTCCCTCGCCAGGCCAGCCCATGTGGCTTGGGCAGTTGCCTGGACGAGCCTCCAGAGCCCATGCAAGAGTCTCTTTGATGGAGCATCTTCTTCCAGCCCTTCCTGCTGGGGTGTCCGAGAAGCAAACGGACAATTCTTCTTGGATACTGCGGGCCCAGCTGCTTTAGTCGCCTCCATCCCCAGTCATCAGAGGCTCCTGAAGGATATGGGGGCAGAGACAAGACATTCCCATTCTCATTTTTTTCCAGGATCCTTACCCACAATGCCCATGGGCATATGGTGTGGTTGTTGTTTAAGTTTCCTGAATGGAGGCGGTGTGTTATGTAGCAATAGATAGAATGGAACAGTAATGCATGTTTATAATAAAACCATTAAAGTAAGTGTTTACAAATAAAAGTAATTTTAAAATGTTCCTTCAATATGGGGCTGACTGGTTATGTAAAGTATGGTAATCCATACAATGGAGTACTCTGAAGGAATGCGAGAGGTGTATACCTGTTATGAAAAGATGTCAAAAACACATTGCCAGGTGAAAACACACACAAACTAGTTGGAAAGCAATGTGTATGCTGTGAATTGTTTGCATAAAGAAGGGGAAGGAAAATGTATTGTCTCTCTGTGTGTGTATTTCTGTGTGAGGCTTATATATGCATAAGAACATTCTGGAAGGATACACAAAGAACTCTTAAGAGTGAGGAGAGAAGTGTTTAGTGCCAAGATACAATTTCTTTTCATTTTACCCCCTTCTCTACTGTTTGATTTTCTATCGTGTTTGTACTATTGTGAAGTTAACACTTCCAAAAATTTTAAGGCAATGAAAACTCTACATACTACCTCCAAAAGGAAAAAAAAAAGTTTTCTTTGTTGTAGATGCCGACTAAAATTATGTTTTCAATCATAGCAAAAAGAAATTCAAGATAACGTATTACTATTATCGTACATTATTTCTGAGAAAACCCTTTTATCCCTAATACTGTCTTCCTTCCTTATATACCAGTCCTAGGTGTCATGCACAGGATAATAGAAAGCACGATGCCACGTGAAACAGATATTATTAAAGAATTCATTGTGTTTTCTTTCTGCACCTCCTGATCCCCAACCAAAGCTGTATATATAACCAGCATGTTGAACCACAGGCAGAAATCAACTCAGTCACCCAAAGATAACAGTAATTAGAAGATGTGGTTTCGGGTTATTGGACATGCCAGGTCTCTTCCAGTAGGTGTCCATAGTGTGTATTACAGCCATTGAAATGCACACCGTAGTGGTTCCCTATCTTTTCCCAGTGGCATCCATGGCAGTGCTCTGCAAATAAGGTCACAGTCCACTTAAGAAGTGAGTTGATGTCATGCCCTTGGCAGTGGGCACATCTGTGGCTCATTGATAAGGTGATTCATATGATGGAAGAGGGCAGCGGAGGAGAAAGGACTAGGATATGATCCTTGGAGTCACCCTCTATTGCCCATGACTGTCGTTCTGGTTGGAGTTGCACAACTCAGACTGGGCTCAGGCTCTGGTGACCTTTCACCCATGCTTAGCTGGGCACCCTTTGTGTAACTAAGCCTTGGGAAACAATCTCCCATTAGAAACCATAGTTTTTTAAACTGGCCTGTCACTGATATGGGCAACCATTTATTCTGTGAAAAGGCACCATTGGGTACATCTACCTACCTATTCAGTAGGAACCATTTTGTAATGTTCTTCACTCCTTTGTGTATGTGTCTGCATGTATGTGGCAAATATTGTAGGTCTTTTGTAGCCACTGTTGAAATATTGCACAAAAATATGAAGATTGCTCTAAATTTGTATGTGACTGTCAACAGTTTTCATCTCAACAAATCAAAACCCTGTGAAATTTTGTAACGTGTGATATGCTCTCTGCAAACCACAGCAAACCAAGATATAGCTTCACAGACTTCCCACTATGTGTCTCCACGCACATTTCTTTTTCTTTTCCAAGATCCAGTCAAATGAAGAAACCCCAGACAATCTTTCTCACCCCTGTTATGTATCTCAAATTATCTCCCTAGCCTCTTACAAACCGGTAGTCTACTAACAGCTATAGAAAATCACCTAATTTTCTTGGATTTTCTCAAAGCCATTCAACATTTCTGACTATCCACTTCTCAACAATTCACCTGTTCTGACTTGTTAGATTTCTCAATATCTCCTCCTTTTTTTTTTCAAGAAGCCTATCTAATTAGTGAGCTTCATGTCCCCTCACCCCTCTCCCAGAATTGTGGGCACACACAAAGGGCAGTCATTAAGCCTCTGATATATATTTGATCTCATATGGTGATTTCATTCATGTCCCAGTGTGTTAATTTTTCCAATTGGATAACCTCCGCTATAATCTCTTTTTTGGAACTTTGGTTCTATGATTATTTAATTTTTAAGATTCCTTGCAGCCCTATAAATCTAGGATCCTATTATGTCTAACTGCTCACTTAGATATTCCCTCTTGGATGTTCCACTACCATCTCAAACTCACCGTGGCGAAGTCTACACACATCCTATTTCTTTTGAGAGCCTATGCGGCACATTGAAAAGAGCAGAGACAGAATGTGCAGGACACAGAGTGGGACCAAATTCAGTTTGTACCATCCCATTTACTTGGGAAATTTGCACAACCTCCCCGATTTGCAATTCCTTCATATGGGAGAATGACTTTTATATTACACCAGTTTTATAATGACTCAATGAGCCAAGGGATGTACAATTGGTAGGCAAATACTAAAAATGCAAGTTGGTGCATAATACATGTTAGCTCCCATCCCCTAGCCTAATGCCACCTTGCTGGTTTTCCTCTTCTCGTCTGTCTCCTAGTTACCCGGACTTGAAACTTTAGCAACATTCTGGTATATCACCCCAACTTAAATCAAATCATGTCTATGTACTAGTAAGTGCCTCTTAAAGATGCTATTTATACCTGGCTTTGTCTTTATTCCCATTGGGATCAGCCTAGCTGAGCGCTTCATCCCTTCACACCTGGAAGAATGCAGCAGCTCCCCAATAGCCAGCCACATCAGCCTTCTAGTTTGCAGGACTGATTGATCCTGCACTCCCTTCAGGCATCATCTTGATTCACCTGCTGTCTGCCTTCCACAAAGAACTGCCAAATATGGGTGCCAAGCATAGTGCATGACCTGAAAAAAAAAGTCCTTAAACTGCCTCTATCATGTATGAAATATTCTTCGCAGGCACCTTGATCTATATTTTTACTTCTGCCTCTCCCTGGCTCCCGTTAAAGCAGTGCATTCATTTCCTGCATTTGGCATCTACAGTCTATTGTCGTGCCTCTGTTTGTGTTGGTTCTTTCTGCTGGCTGTGCCTGTCCTCAAATCTGACCTTTCAGACTTCAACAGGGATGTCTTGCCTCCTCTATGAATTCTTTCTCAAGGAGGTCCTTTCTCCCATCTCCACAAACACATTCATTGGTCACTCAAACTCATGGGTGTAAATGCCTTTCCATGCATAATTCCCACTAGAAAGTGTCTCCCCCCATTTACAGAGCTAATGAATTTCTTACTCTTTTAGTTTGAGAAAAAGAAAACATTCCTTTCAAGAATCTCCGATGGTCCAGTCACCCCTGCTTTTCCCTCCTCAAGCAGATCTGTGCATAGGTTGTGTGTGCACTCATGACATTGTCACGTGCCTCCCTATGGAACTGACATGGTCATCTCTTTTTCTATGAGTCTTCCACATGACTTCTTAGCAATTGGGCTTAGGTTTCCTGTCCATCTTCACACACTCAACTCTGGGCTTCCTAGCACATAGAAAGTGCTTTGTAAATATATGTCATGTGAGGTGAAGGAGTGGGGTGGAGGGAGTTAGTGAAGGATGGTGGGCAAGAATGTGCTAATGAATGTCAATATTCCAGAATGATCTAGACCAGTGTTTCCCAAACTTTTGACATATGTGTACCCCTTCTGTAATTTTCATAACGCTGAGTACCCCTCGTCAAAAAAAATGGATGCATTTTAATAGCAATCAAAATATATTTATTTTTTCTTTTTTTGGAACATACACAAAATAATAATAAACAGAAAATAAAATTCATAATAAAATATAAATAAAAGTTATATTATAAATAATATTTATTTGCACACCAGACCATCTCACGCCTCACAAGACTGTCTTGACTTGACTCATGAGAACGTAGAATTAGGCGCAGCTAAGCACGGTGCAGTGCATATCCCCACCAACCTCCAATGCAACGCGTACCCCCACCAAACTCTTCCCATACCCCTGGGGGTACGAGTACCACACTTTGGGAAACACTGATCTAGACTATCAAACATCTCTCCAGAGGGATATGAAGACCACTCAAAATAAGAGGGCATGGGGTAAAAATGAAAGACCAAAAGGTAAAGATAACCTTTACCTTGTTGTTTGCTGCTTTTCTCAATGTCTCCATTGCTCTCTAAGCAGGCCTGCTTCCGGTCTGCGAACCCATCCATTTCCATCCTGATAGGAATCTGTATGTTACTAAAAACAAAATGCACCGATGTTGGTATTGTACCACTTTTTGTTTTGTTTAAAGATGACTTGCCTTATATTTGCTTATGAAAATATTTACATAGTTCATTTTTACTTACCAGTTTATCAAGTTGGCATTTTAAATTTACTTGTTAGATTAGTAAATACACAGCCCTATCCCAATATCATTGCTCATTTCTTTTTCTTGCCCTTTCCCTCCACGGTTGGGGATTTTCCTTGAAATGTCTCTAGCCTGAACATCAAGTAACTTCTAGCCCCGAAGGGAATGAGCCAGAAGGAGGAGAAAAAAGTCAGGTTAAGTCTTCCCAGCCCCTAACCACGGGGCTAGAATAAAATGACAGTAAAACGTACTAATTTATCTTATTTTACATAATTAGAGTTAGGGGCTATTGAACACAGAATGCAAATGTATTCTAAATATGCAAATCAGCCACATTTCCCAGATTTGGAGATGGGAAATGTGGTAGCCTTCTGTTAGATGGTTCGCTCCTATCTGTGCGCACAACTTCCCCGCACTCGGAATGCACGCAACTGCCGTCACAGTGGGGCTGCTAATTTAGAAACCCAGCTCAGGCTGATTGGAAAAGACAGCATTTCTGCAATCACTGGCGTATCTTTTATGATGGAGCTTGTCTTGCCAGTTCTTGTTTTCTGAAGATAGCTATTTCTTTCTTTCTTTTTTTTTAAGTTGGGTTCTTGCCCAGCTCTCCAATGTGAGGTCTGTGCCTCACTGAAATGGCAGAGGGAGGTTTCCTGGGAATACCCCCGACCTGACTGTGCCTCAGGTCAGGCAGAGATGACCCCTTTCCCAGAGTCCTACCCCGCTTTGTCTCTTCCTGCCCACTTCCTAGGGCAGCTCCCATCCTATGACCAAACCAGGGGAGGGGGTGAGCCTTAGGCCATTCGGGCACAGGGTGAAGCAACTAAGATGGGCATTATCACTTTGGGGCTCCCACAGGGTGGGTCTGCAGGGCTGTTTGACTTCTATCTCTCCGATCCTGCTTCCTTCCTCCTTTCCCAGGTGTGCATTCCTAAAGAACATCTATGCCGAGTGGCCAGATTATTATGATCTCTGAACGCATAATAATCTGGCCACTCAATGTATATCCTATATAATAAAAGAGTAATATGCAAATTATCCACACGACCAGAAGTTCCACCAGCAGGCAGGCCAGCCAACTGCTCATGTCCCCTTCCCCTGGCCAGGATGGCCGGCCAGACTCCACCCATGCACGAATTCATGCACTGCGCCTCTAATAGATGAATACACACACACTGAGTGGCCAGATTATTATGCATTCAGAGATCATAATAAACTAGCCACTCATTGTACAATCACATATTTCAAGTTGGCATCTGTTTCCAGAAACCAAATCCCTCCCACAGACCTTTATTCCCTTACCCCAAATTTAGAAGAAAAAGAAAATTGTACTAGGGCTAAAGATTTCTTCCTCCTTTCCCCCAAAAACCTTGAAAATGGATCTAGTCTATGATCTCCCCGGACTGCATCCTGACTAAAGTTAAAGTGTGGCATTTCAGTCAGTCATGACCTGGAGGAAAAGGGACAGTTCATCTAAGTCCCTTTCAAATCACATCATCTGAATGAGCACACAATTGGGAGGTCAGACTTATAACAATAGCACGTGTACCCATGTGTTCTACTCCATGCTATTCTGACCAAAAGTGGCAAGGAGGTGGGGATGGAGAGTGGGGATGGGCGGTTGTCTTCAGGTTAAGCAATGTCACTGCAGAGGTAGGGGAAGAAACTGGAATGGTATCGGTCTCAAATTGCTATCTGCATTCTTCAAGGAAATTATGTATAATGACTTGAAATTGGTATGCAACGTTATTATAAGGAGTAGAAAAATATGACCATTCCACCAGTAATTTGGTTAGTAATTTGGTAGTAATATCTAGTAATTACTGTAAATGCTCACCAGTTCATTTCCTGAATCATATTTCCTTTTGGGTCTTCGCTTTGTTCCGTACATTTTAATTGACTTTTTGTAAAACGCGCTCACAGTGTTTTACATTCCATCGTCGCATTACCTAGGGCAGAGAGTCAAAAAGAGGCAAGCCAGCGTTCTTAGTTTTATTTTGAAGCATCTGTGTGGTTACTGCTTAATTCAAAGTAATCCCTGTGTGTCTCAGTTATTGTTATAGTCAATGAAGGTGTTTTTTTTTTTTGGAACACCGAATATCTTTGTGATAGTATAATGAGGGAAATAAGACACCAAGTTAATCAAATGATAAGGTCTACTGAGTTCACAATCAGAAGAGAGAAAGAGGCACAGCCACACTTCGATGTGCGAGTTTTAACAATAGTTTGCAGACACTCTAAAGAGAGGCTTTGTGCGGTCTGTCTATGTATGTGCATGCATGGGTTTCATTTTTTGTTGTTGTTTAATATATTTTATTGATTTTTTACAGAGAGGAAGGGAGAGGGATAGAGAGTTAGAAACATCGATAAGAGAGAAACATCAATCAGCTGCCCCCTGCATACCCCCTAATGGGGATGTGCCTGCAACCAAGGTACATGCCCTTGATCAGAATAGAACCTGGGACCCTTCAGTCCCTAGGCTGACTCTCTATCCACTTAGCCAAACAGGTTAGTTTCGGCTCAGTTTTTTAATTTCACATTTTTAGTGACTTTACATATTGAGTAGAGAAAGCCTGGGGACCTGAAAGAGAGGAGTTAAGAACCAATGAAAAGATGAATGGAGGTAATACCAGAGGAGGCATAGGACTTGGAAGTAAAGGGGGTGAGGACAAGTAGAAAGTAATGTCCATCTAGGAATGAACTGGATTATAATTCTGCAGACTTGGGTGTAGATTAATTCTAGAGAGAAGAAAACGTAAGTAGCATGCACCTGAAATCTTACTTTATCCTTCTATCAATAGGACTTAGAATACCCCAAGAGTGAGAGTTCCCTTAGAGAAGGTGTAATGGAACAAAGTGTGCTTTTGTTTCTTTGTTTCCCCCAAAATGATCCATATATGAAACCGGCTCTTAGAATATGTCCCATTGTTATTATAGGTACAAAAAGGAGAGAAAAAAATCTATTTACCGATCCTGACCTACTCCTAGTCAATCCATTATGCCTTTTCTGGGGTTAGCGCTGTCCTGGAAGTCACTTAGTAGTTGCTCATGTTGAGCTACTCAGGGTAACTTCACACTGAAGTTGGTTATTCTCACCCATCGTATTTTTATCACAAAACGTCACCCCTAAGGCAGCACACCACCTTCCCACTTTTGAATTCTTGCAAAATGTAATTTGGTTCACGGGCTGCTACTAATAACTTGCGAAGAGGGGCTTCTATTTTCAACCTTCCTTTCTAATAACACCTCGTGTTGTTTTTGGAACACGTGGAAGTTTTGTGATTTTTGCCCGTCTTTAATTTGGTGCTTTCTGAAATCCTATGAGATAGGGGAAGGTAGAGCAGCCTGTGGTGGTTTCACCCTCTCTGCCTTATTTGTCTTTAGGTTCATCTTGGACTTTCTAGCATTGGCTGGGTGCTTCTGATACTTTTACTACCAATATTTCATCTGTCTTACCTAAATGCCCGGTACCAATGTCTGACATGCAGTAGAAGCTCCATAAATATCTCAAGAGCCATAATAAAATCAGAATCAGTGATTTCCATTTTGCTTTGCTTTAGACTCCTGGCTCCAATAAGAATAGTTTACTTATGCTAATTTCGTGTCATATAAAGTTTCTACCACCGCGCCATGCGAAGTGAGGTGTGTTGAAAAATGTTATTCTGTAAACGCTCATATATGATTCAAAAAAAAGAAAGAAAAATGTTATTCTGATACCTCTTGTCTCCTATATTAAGCGATGATTTCAGCGCAATGCATGAGCCACTCATTCACCTCTGAGCATATGATGAGCTGACCTTTAACCAGAGTTTGCAAAATGGAATCGAAGCACTTAGCACGCAGGCCCTTGAATTTTAATCATGCTCTCTGCAGTGCTCATTGTAATACCTGTAGAGCAGTGTTTCCCAAACTTTTGACATATGTGTACCCCTTCTATAATTTTCATAACGCTGAGCACCCCTCTTCAAAAAAACGTGGATGTATTTTAATAACAATCAAAATATATTTATTTTTTCTTTTTTTGGTACATACACAAAATAATAATAAACGAAAAATAAAATTATTTATAATAAAATATAAATAAAAGTTATATTATAAATAACATTTATTTGCACACCTGACCATCTCACACCTCACAAGACTGTCTTGACTTGACTCATGAGAACATAGAATTAGGCACAGCTAAGCACGGGGCAGTGCATATCCCCACCAAACTCCGGTGCAACGCGTACCCCGACCAAACTCTTCCCGTACCCCTGGGGGTACGCGTACCACACTTTGGGAAACACTGCTGTAGAGAATGCTTGAGCATTCCAGATCCAAAGGTTACAGTCAACATTTTCAATGCCATGCTTCATCAGAGAAAATGCCATCCACCAATAAAATAAAAATAAAAAAACTATCAACAAAAAACAATTCCAGCCAAAACCAGTTTGACTCAGTGGATAGAGCGTTGGCCTGCAGACTGGAAGGTCCCAGGTTCGATTCTGATCCAGGGCATGTACCTTGGTTGCGGGCACATCCCCGGTAGGGGGTGTGCAGGAGGCAGCTGATAGATGATTCTCTCTCATCAATATTTCTAACTCTCTATCACTCTCTCTTCCTCTCTGTGAAAAATCAATAAAATATATATTTAAAAAAAACAATTCCACCAACATGATCCATAAGTTAGTGCCATTACTTACATTTCAAGGAAAAAAGAAAAGAAAATGCAAACAATTAGAAACAGAAGCTTCTAGGTGACATTCCGGTGACGACATGTCTACCCTTGATAATGGTTCACATTCCAGTCACTAGTGTTGACATCCTCGATCTTTTTGAAGAAAAGCTGCTTTCCATGACCCTGAATGGAAGGCTGGCCTGGGGTAGAGTATCAGCCTCAATGCTAATAAGACCTGCCCTGGGTGGAGTGAAGGAAAAGGCTACATTCCTATTCTATCCACATCTCCAGGATCCAGATCTCCAGGAAGGATACCATCTAGCAGCTTTGAGAGCTGAGGGTCCTTGTTTTTAATTTTTTAATAATATTTTTATTGATTTCAGAGAGGAAGGGGAAGGAAGATAGAGATAGAAACATTAAGGATGAGAGAGGTTCATTGATCGGCTGCCTCCTGCGCACCCACACTGGAGACCGAGTACACAACCTGGGCATGTGCCCTGACTGGGAATCAAACTGTGACCTCCTGGTTCATAGGTCAAAGCTCAACCACTGAGCCACGCTGGCTGGGCCTTGCTTTTAATTTTTTATATATTCTGTATTAATACTCTTAAACAAAAGCACGAGGTAAGTAGGATAACTATTTTCTCCATTATCTGAAATCCTCAACAGTGAAGAAAACCACCTTTTCAGTGAAGGCTTCCTGTTATAACAAAAAGGCTTTTTTCTTTTCCTTTCTTTCTACTGATCGGCTTATTTCTCATCAGTAGATCTCATCACAAATGCCGGCCGTGGATTTCAGAACCCGATGGTTCAAACCTTCTCTGCAGGTAGAAAAGACAGATTTCACATTTTGCACGCCCATCTCTGCAGAACGTGACTGCTGCCTCTCACCTTGCGGGACTTCTGTTGCTTTTACTAGTGAAAGGCTACCGCTGCCCCTTGGCACGCCCAGGAGTGATTGCGTAGCTCAACCAGCTTCCGGTGCAGGTGATAGCCAGAGAAATCCGAGGCAAAACGATGCTTCTTTTGTTCCCCAAGAACAACCTCTACCAGCCACATTTCCTTACTTAAAACTACTCCATGGAGCAAATTGAGCATCTTTTTGTTTTACTTTCTTGAACCATCTGTGGTTGCAGGCCCCTCTCTCACCTCACCTGTCTTGAAAAGCAAAAAGCACGTCCTTTCTCCCATCTCCCCACAGAGATCCAGATGGGTGGGACCCCCCTCCATCCCCCCAGCTGTTGGGCTGTGGCTCCTGAGAAAGCACCAGGACTGTTGTTGACTCTTACTTTTTTTTAAAAAAAAATATTTTATTGATTTTTTACAGAGAGGAAGGGAGAGAGATAGAGAGTTAGAAACATCTATGAGAGAGAATCATCCATCAGCTGCCTCTTGCACGCCCCCTACTGGAGATGTGCCTGCAACCAAGGTACATGCCCTTGACTGAAATCGAACCCGGGACCCTTCAGTCCGCAGGCTGATGCTCTATCTACTGAGCCAAACCGGTTTCGGCGACTCTTAATTTTTAATCGTCTCTCTCCACCTTCCATTCTGGCCAGGGCAAGATAGAACTGGGCCACCAGCTCATTCCTATAGCCTTTCCAAATATCCCACCGTCGGCACATTTATATTTGATATTGATTTCTGTTTAATAGAATAAGCCAGGAAAAATCACGCTCCTTGTTGGCGTTCTAAGGATAAACCATAAAAGCCATTAAGAAGCACTGTAAGCATGAGTGTGATTAATGGGACTCCAGGTGCCGTCCACCGGGCTATTTCCAGATAATGTCTCAGAGATCCCACTGCTTCTGGCTGCAGTTCAGAGCTATTTATTTGCAAGGTGAAATTCTGAGCGATGATGTTTCCCCCTGTAGCCCTGACTGGCAGTGTTAAAGTGGCAGAACTGGATGGCCTTGAACTCGGATCTTAAAGGGTTTGTGCCGAGGAGTTGCTAGGATGCTCCAGAGGTCATGGTTTTGAAAGACCTAGTGTGTGCCTTCAGGGCGTCCCTCCTACTGTGAGCCTGGGGTCCCCTCTTCCAGAGGGTCTGCGGGGCTTGTGCTTGTGAAGAAGAAGTGAACGGCCACAACTATGGGTTCCCAACTTCTGTGAAGCCATGGTCAGTGTTTCCTTCCTTGCTTTAGACTTCGTTCAAACTGGGGCCGTAGTAAGCGTCCTGAGAACAGCGTCCTGAGAACAGCGCCCTCCAGGGACCCGCCAGCTCTGTGCTCAGCTTCTCTTAGAGAATCTTACCCAAAGCACTTCACAATCTTCAGCATCTCTCACGTTTTCTTTTATTTGTTAAGATCGATCCCCTCTGGGTTCATGAGTGCAAACTCCATCAATCATTAATTGTCACCTAGACTGCAGTGATGTGGTATCCATGTTGATATGCTTTTTGGTGCTTGAAAGACGAACCAGGTTTCTCCAGCAG
Organism: Vespertilio murinus; assembly: GCA_963924515.1. NCBI lineage: Eukaryota > Metazoa > Chordata > Mammalia > Chiroptera > Vespertilionidae > Vespertilio > Vespertilio murinus. The sequence goes on along the minus strand of OZ004720.1, from coordinate 19,312,701 downwards.
AGCCCGGACTGTGTTGATAAATGAAGAATCCCTACCTCACAGAATAGTGTTTGCCATGTATATGTCAATACATATTTATTAGATGGATGACTAAGTGGATGGATGGAGAGGTGGATTCATGGGTGAATGAATTGAAGCTGCCATAGGAGAGCACCTATAATGTTTCTTTCATGTATATATATTTGATATTATTATTCCCATTGCACAGAAGAGAAAAATCAAGAGTCAGAGTGACTTGATCCAGGTGATGGAGACAGGGTTTAACTGCAAGACTATTTCACTTTTCATTCTGGAACAAAGATAAAGGGTCATGGATGTATTGCATGAGTACATTGTATTTTCCATACAGTTACTATATATTTGGTAAAAATGTAAAGTTTCATGGATTTGAAAATGCATGTCCCCTTTTTTAAGGATATTCAAATTATAATACTCAGCTTGCTTAAAAGCTTATGTAGATTATACATCAGACAATCCTAACATCCCATTAGGATCTGAGACTCTTCCTTAAATATTTACTTGTGCTGGCATTTATCTTAAATCTTTTCTGGTAGTTGGGAGGTGGGGGAGGTTGTTCTATGCTGACTAAGAAAGGCATTTTGAGTTGTGCGGAGAGATGAACCCAGATTGCCCAACCTTTGTCTACACGTTGGCTCACTGGTAGGTAAGCATCCTGACCTTTCTCCTGTATCCCTGCTCTCCGGTTCTGCGTAGCACCAGGGACCTCACCAGGAAACATATCCTCAAAGCACCTTTTCCACTAATCCACTTCCGGGCTTCCTGGATGAGATAGCTTCAGTTCCATGTTTCTTAGCCTACGCCCATCTATGAGCAGTTTCACCTGTCTGTTCTGGTCAGTGGGACCAACATTGTTTGCTTCTATGACCCAGAAACATGGAAGGTAGAGGCTGTTTACTAAGCACAGGTTGACCATTGCTCTGGGAGGATTCCCGAACAGCCTGTGACTGCAATCCATCTTTCTAAGCAAGAGAATTTGTCCCTAAGGAAGATTAAAGAAAAAATAAGGTGGTTTCTTAGTTGCTCCTCCTCTGGATTGTTTCCATGGTTATTTTTTTCCCCTCAACATTGCCACAGGTTTCTTCAAAGCAACCAGCAACGCCATGCCGATTACCAGGGCACAGAGAGATTCTCTGTCAACTTGGCCAGACTCTAGGGGTTTATCAATGAAGATGATAGTGATGCTAGCTGTGGCTGGTGTGGCTCACTTGACTGAGCATCTTCCCTTGCACAGAGAGGTTGTAGGTTCTATTCCTGGTCAGAACATATGCCTGCTTGCTGATGTGATCCCCGATAGGGGGCGTGCGGGTGGCAGCCGATTAATGTTTCTCCCTCCCTCTTCCTTCCTGTCCCTCTAAAATCAATAAAAACCTATTTTAAAACTATTTAGAAAAATTATGATGCTGCTAATAATAGCAAACATGCCCACCCTGATTATGATTGACAAAATGTCAGGGGGAGAAAAAGAAGGATGCACTTGACCGTAGTCAGGAGGGGGGCCCTGTACCCTGAAAGGTCACATCCCTCTTTTAACTGCGCATAACAGGAGACCTGACCCTGGGCTACTGTGAGAGTGCAGGCCAGCTTCCCAGAGTGACAGGGTAATTACTTATTTCTTCAGCTACCGATTTTTAAAATGCCGCGGGGGCATTTCAAAGAAGAGAGGTAAAGTGGTTCTATCTGAGACGTATTTTATTTCATTAAACACAAATACAAAACGAAGTTAGTATTGCTTTGATTACGTTTTAATCTCTTTATCATTGTCCCTGGATACCTAAGAAAGTCTTGACTTGCTTTAGTCACTTCTCTTTTTAAATTTCGTTTTTCACTTTTCATAGGCTTTGAAAAGATATACATATACATATATATGTATATCTTTATACATATACATATATAAAAAAGATATACATATATGCATATATATAAAAGATAAATATGTGTGTGATATACATATATGTATATCTTTATACATATACATATATGAAAGATATACATATATGCACATATATAAAAGATATACATATACATATATATGTATAACATGTCATGTTATATGTATATATATAAAACATATATATAAAAATATATATATGACATGTTATGTATAACATGTCCTTTTTCCCCCCCTGTAACTCAGTATTTCCCAAAGTGTGGTACGCATGCCCCCAGGGGTATGGGAAGAGTTTGGTGGGGGTACGCGTTGCACCGGAGTTTGGTGGGGATATGCACTGCACCGTGCTTAGCTGTGCCTAATTCTACGTTCTCATGAGTCAAGTGAAGACAGTCTTGTGAGGCATGAATTGGTCAGGTGTGCAAATAAATGTTATTTATAATATAAGTTTTATTTATATTTTATTATGAATAATTTTATTTTTCGTTTATTATTTTGTGTATGTACCAAAAAAATAAAAAATATATATTTTAATTGTTATTAAAATACATCCATTTTTTTACAAGGGGTACTCAGCGGTACGAAAAGTATAGAAGGGGTACACGTATGTCAAAAGTTTGGGAAACACTGCTGTAACTGGTCACCCCAGCCTCCAGGTTAATTTCCTGTCTTCCTTCTTTTATCTTTATTGCCCTTTATTCCTCTGTTTTCTTTCTTCTCCCCCTTAGCTTTGACCTTTTCCAGCGCCATACCCCTCTGTCAGCCACTGGGTGCTAAAGATGCCTCTGTCTCAGGATGTCCATCCCAAGAACTAAGCATGAACTTGGACCCCCTTGCTCTCTCCCAGGGTGAGGATTGCCTGTGGAGCAGGCGGCCCTGCAGGCATGCTTACACCTCCACCTGCAGGGAAGCTGGACTCGGAAGAAAATTAAAGGGTTCACTCCCACAAAAGCATGCCCTCTACCTTGTCTCCAGAAACATCATCCAAGTATTGTTTAAATCTAGTAGGGTGTTAACTTTTAACCCGAATGTACAGAGACAGTTACCAAAACAAAGAGAAGAAACAGACATTAATGAGCAGACTCAAAAAAAGCTTTCGGTGAAATTTACATGAAATCTAAATTCAGCCCAGCTTGCACGGTGGTCACGGGGCCTATTGATTGGACTTTTGACCCCTCCTGGAAGGAAAAATGTATCTTTCTTGACAAGAGAATAAGACCCCCAGCCTGGAGGTGAGCCTGGGTGTGCAGAGGACAGTGAGGCAGAGGGTTGGAGAGTGGATCCCCGTGCACCGGGGTTTGGTTTGGAGGATGGCCAGCAGAGCTTGCATCCTTGCAGGAAGATGTGTGAGTGTTAATTGGCTCTGCAGTGTCAGCCACAGGACTTTATAGACATGGAAGCTCTTTCTGGAAGGAGGGAGCTCTCATTTTATAGTGAAGCTAATTACAATGAGCCCACAGCCAGGGAGCAAGGTGGCGGGGCAGGAAGAGAAACTAAGCAAGGTAGCATGGTAGCAAAATCAGGAATGCGGAGTCCTCTTTTTTATAAAATGTATTTTATTGATTTTTTTTTACAGAGAGGAAGGGAGAGGGATAGGGAGTTAGAAACATTAATGAGAGAGAAACATCAATCAGCTGCCTCCTGCACACCCCCTACTGGGGATGTGCCTGCAACCAAGGGACATGCCCTTGGCCAGAATCGAACCTGGGACCCTTCAGTCTGCAGACCGACACTCTATCCACTGAGCCAAATCGGTGAGGGCTGTGAAGTCCTCTTTACATTCCTTTAGTCACTCATGATCACCTTGCAGGCATACATTAACACAGCGGTCAGCAAACCATGGCTTGCGAACCACATGCAGCTCTTTGGCCCCTTGAATGTAGCTCTTCCACAAAATATCACGGCCTGGGTGAGTCTATTTTGAAGAAGTGGCATTAGGAGAAGTTTAAGTTTAAACAATTTGGCTCTCCAAAAAAATTTCAATCCTTGTACTATGGATATTTGGCTCTGCTGACTCATGAGTTTGCCGACCACTGCGTTAGCATGTAAGAGGAAGAATAGCATACGTGTCTGGATCCAGACACACCCTGGATCTCATCTCTTTCGCTTCTGACCAGCAGTAAATGGCCTACACGTCTTGACCTCAGATTCCCACCTGTGAACTGGGGATGTGCACCGTGTTCCTCACCACCCCCTTCCGGTTTATTGAGGGATAGGGCGGTCAGCATGCAAATCTCCACCCTGTTACCACCTCTGAAGACTGAGCCGGATGTCCCTGCCCAGCTGAGGTCCCTCACCTTTAGAGGGAGGCAATTTGGTGCCCTGCCCTTTGCCCCTGGCCAGGAGGGGGTCATAAAATGAGGATGCTGTGGGCTGCGAGTTTGACATGCTTGCTGTAGAGTGTCTTCCCTCACAGAACTTCCACTTACATGCTATCTTTCTCTCAGGCCACAACTTGATCTCACACTGGCTTCATGCTTCACTCTGACTGCTATCTTTGGGCACTTGAGACTCAATGAAGGGAGAAAACTGAGTCCATTCCAATTATTGAAAAGGCATGTGCATTGATACAGAGAAAAGTTAAGTGACTTTCCCTAAACCACAGGCTGCCTCTGAGACTGACACTGTTAATGACCATCTGATCATGTATAGTTTTCTTTATGCTGAATTTGACGCATCCCATGATCCGAAAGCATAGATCGTGTGTTTTATTTTATTAAATCCAAGTAGCGGTGAAAACTTTTATAAACCAAGCTTGATCTCATTGGCTAAAAACACCCTTCCTGCCACTGTTTTCATCCTTGGCCTCATTGCCTAGACTGAGGGAAACTGAGAAAAGACAACTACCAGTGCCTCAGTTTCTCCATTTGTGAAGCGGAGGAAATAACACTTCTCACTTGCCTGCTTTCCACAGAAGTAGAGGCTGGCTAAGTTAATGCCAGCACCGCACTTTGCACTCCCAGCGTCCCTTTCGCTAAAGAATATCAAAGCATTCCTGGGCCTCTTATTAATAAATGCGGCTGGCCCCAGTCCGGAGCCCCAGGGAACCCTTTGTCACTTCCCGGCATGCGGATTGGTGTCATTCTCTATGACCCTCTTCACACTGCCTGCCTGCTACCTGCTCGTTAACCTGGGTAATAACACTATTGGGTACCTTCCCACTGCCTTTCCATTCAGGGAACTCCCAGTGCCTCACTAGCACTATTAAATCATGCATCCTTATGCATCCATAAGGTGTTACAAGGATCATTAAACGTAGCAGGGGGGAGGGGAGAGAGAGAGCAGAGAAATGGAAAAGGAGGGGCAGGAAGTCGCTCTGATTTCTTGAGCCCGCCCCACTCACGGAGTTGCCCCTCCGTGACACCTCGGACATGAACACCCCCTCAGCAAGGCGGGTCTCCCCCTCTGGTCTCAAAACATCACCGGGATGCTTTCGTGTCGGTTACTTTCACGTGGAAATGAATTAAATTTGCCTGACAATCCACTTTTCCTGAAGCTCTCCTTGGCTCAGGGTTTAACTTTCTATCATCTTCCATAGCCCCAAAACAAAACAACCATTTCGTTTCCTCCACAAGGAAAGGGTCTTCTATTTATCTTGCCAAGGTTCCCGTGCTAGCTCCTCGGCAGTCACCGGTTGGACCGCCTTTGTTCTCAGCACTCCGTGGCTAGTGTGTCTCAGAGCGTGGGACGCTGGGTCTGTGACAGAGGAAGCGTGCTGTCGTGTTAATGAATAGGGTGTTCTCATCTTGGGCCCGCCCCACTAACGGTCCATTTCTATAACCACCCAGATGTCAGATGCAACACAAAACCAGTTGCAACCCAGTGCTTCACAGAAGGCACTTCTGATTGTTATTGGCTTGCGTGGCTGAAAAGACTTGGAACCATCCCTTTGCTCACCCCTAATCTTCGAAGATTTGCCTGTAATTGGAACAATTACGCCAATTACAACAGAGCTTTTAAGCCTCACAGGACCTAAACAAGGGGAAGCACACGGGATGTGCGAGGCATTGTTAAGAACATAACAAAACCGGAGTGTGGTTCTCTCAGCATGCAGCTTTGGGATGGATGTCACACCTTTCCAATCTGATCAGGAAGAACAACGCGCGGTGGCAGAATGTGGGTGTAGGAACAGGGGGGAGTGGGGGCCAAAATGCAGAGGTTGGGGTTCAGAGTTGTATGAGCTGGAGAAAGTTGCTTCAAGGACCCAAAACTTGTTTCACTCATCTCTGAATTGAGGATAATGAGATCGACTCCACTGGTCTCACAATGTGGCAGGGATAACTTGAAAAAGAACATTTAAAAGTCCTCTGTCTAGTCTCAAATAGGACTCAAACAGTCATTAACATTGCTAGTCCAAACTGAACGTGATTACACATAAAAATCTGCAGTGGAAAATGTGAAACGCATCCAAAACACAAATAGAAAAGACATCGCGCAGCCCCCAGCTGCCCCTTGTCTATTATGACGGTGCCCTTCCCTTAGTACAATTTGAGATGAAAGAGTCAAAATTGGCAAGAAAAGCGATGAGACCTCTAGGTGACCGGTTGGGCTTCCTTTCTGGAACAGAGCTTTGGAAAGGATGCCATAGCGCTTCGAAAGCACTGCTTGAGTAACGGTACAGGTAGCGCCATAATTAACACTGGACAATAAACCTTTTGGTTTTGCAGAATTCCTGCTTTCACAAAGACTTTTCTTGGACAAACGACGTCACCTTTTTTTCTGCCTCAGTTTCTTCATGAATAAAACAACGTACACCCTTTATATCTTTCCCAGAAATGTTGGAGAATCAATTATATGTGTAAGCATGCAGAAGTGCTCACTAGAATTTAGCATCTTATTAAGGTTGCTTCTTTTTTCGTTTGTTTTTTTTTGTTTTATGTACCATCATTTTTAGACTACTTCTTCTTCCTGCGGGGCGGAGAGAAGGATGGTTAGGGCTAGACTACAGCTTGCTCCAAGAAGACAACCTTTCTAAGAGGAGCAGGACGAAGTGAAATATGACAAATGTCAGCTGACCACCAGGAATAAACAGATTCCTGGCAACAGCCATTATTAGGTCGTGGAATGGCCCCTCTCAGGAAGTGGTAGAAACATTTACTGCGCAACGGGATAAAGCGCTCTCAGGGGCCAGGTGACCTGCCATTTCCTTCTCCATTATCTATGGGTGTTTTCTAATAATAATAAAATGACTGAAATGGGCAGCAGGGCCTTAATCACTCACGTGTAGGATTCTAGCCACATCATAATCATGGCTGCCCATGCTCTGAGAGCATCCCTCTGCATTTGCCTGTGTCTTGGCTGCTCCTCCAGTCTGTTCGCTGCTAGGTCTGCATCCACAGAGGGCCCTGCTAGTGTCTACACCAGCACTGCATGCATCTGATGATACTCAGTGCCTGTGCTTTCCAAACAGGGAGCCGGATCCAGGCACCTTCAGACACACCGTGAGGGTGTTGGTGCTGCTTAAATGTCAGTGCCGATGCTGAGAGGGGACGCTACTAGGCTGGGAGCCACGTTACCTTGCTGAGCTGAACAGATGATTCCGTTTCTCCTATTTGTTCAGTTGCAGGAAACATTTTTCACGGACTTCTTGGCATGTTTGCCAAAATGCCCTGTAAGTGAAAATAGAAAAATACACTTTCTTCTTTGTATGGTTTTCAAAAAATAGACTGTTTCAATGGAAAAAAACACAAATAAACAAACAATACTTGTGGAGGAATGATGAACTTTTCATAAAACAAATCATGTTTGATATTTACAAATGTGTTAATATATTCTTTCTAAAACAAATACTTCTAAATTCCTTCTAAAATAAAAACATATATTATATATATTCCTTCTAAAACAAATTTTGAGGCTGGCTCTGGAAGATATTAGAAATCCCCTCAAATATATATATTTTTATAGACATACCATGCTTGTTTATTTTTAAAATGTTATTATATATATATTTATTTATTATTATATATATTATTATATATTTTTTTTTTAGAAAGGGAGGGAGATGGACAGAAACATCAATGATGAAAAAGAATCATTGATTGATGGCCTCCTGCACAACCCCCACTTGGGTTCAAACCTGCAACCCCAGCATGTGCCCTGGACAAAATTGAACCCAGGACCTCCTGGTTCGACACTCAACCACTGACCCACCAGGCAAGACATACCATATTTAGAATTCTACTTCCTGCATTTACTTGCCAAAAAACCTAATTTTCAGAATTAGAAATAATATTACTTTTTTTTTTTAAAAAAAAGAAGACTAACTATTGCTGTTTTAGTAAACCCAACGTTCCAAATGATGTCTCATGAAAGGACAAGGCAGGGCCTGGCTGGGTGAGGCTCCTATGCTGATTCAGCATGGCCTTCTCCAGCAGCCAGGCCCCAGGTTCACTTCCGCCCCAGCATGGGGGTCTGGAAGCTGGTCTGGAAGCTGGGCCTGGCTTCCCGCTATTTCTGGTTCTTAGAGTAGGGCCTGGCACACAGTAGATGTTCAGAGATTGTCTATTAAAGTAATATGTTCTGAGGGCTGTTTTAACTAAATATTCTTTTTCTTCAACTACTCTAGAAAAGAATCACAAAGAATCATACATAGAAAATGTTTTTCTTATTTTTTATTTTTTACTAGAGAACCATTTTGAATTGCGTGGTGAATTCTGCGGTCCAGCCTTACCTCATGACTCAAGACCTTAGGAACTGTTTTTTTCCCTTTTAATCTGAAATACATTTTCCTGTTCTACATTGTGGTCACAATTTCATTCAAAATTATTGACTTCCTGTTGGCAATTTCTATTAGATTCTACAATTTAGAGACTTCTGATGGTAGAAAAATGTAGACCCAGCGTTTGCATCATAGTTGGCAGTTAAAATGCTTTATTTGCATAATTCAGAGCACCGCCCGGTCCCTGTAAAGTGGAAGCTGAGGTGTGAGGGGCTTCATTTTATAGATGGGGAATGAGGCTCAAGGATATGAAGTGACCTGGGTGCAGTTACGCGGTGAGTTGTTGACAAATCTGAGCCATAAAACATCTTCTGATTCCAAATCCAGTGGGTAAATCTGCAGCAGCACATTGCTGCAAGATGGTTCCTGCCTCTTTGATGGCATTTACAGTATTTCTACCTGAGCCATTGACCTGCCAAGGTCTGGATGCAGAGAACTCACCATCTCTTGATGATCCTGCCATCTTGGACTTCTCTGACATAGAAAGGTCCCCAGCTCAAAACAGGCGCAATTAACTTTCAACCAACCAATTGTTGATGTTATTGAATGCCTACTAGGTGTTGGGTTTCTTCTCTTCTTCGGTGAACACAGTCTGACCTCAGGAAAGCCTGTGATGGTCAGTGGGCTTCAATCTAGAAGCTAGGGAAGCTGTGTTCTCTGAAAAGTAGAGACCTGGCGCATAGAAGTGACTAAAGAAAGGGAAGGTGGGAGAAGAAAGGGACCCAGGAAACATCCAGACGGAAGGGGAAGGGAAATGAACTCAAGTGAAGTGAGGTCAGTGGGAGGAGGTACAGACTCAGGGCGCAGGAGCCTGAGATGGATGAAGGACTGAGGAGCGGCGGCGTTCAAGTTCACTGCTGCACAAATAGAAAATTAAAACCCCAGAACCAGATCCGCTCAACAAAAAGAGTGCCACCAAAGCTGTGTGGTGCTTACCGTGTGGAGACAGCTCAAGAGTGTTCATGAACTGAAGTTGTTTTTGTTGTTGGTATTGCTGCTCAAGGGTGGTCAAATGGGTTGCCCACAGTTTCATTTGCTTGTTCCTGTGTTTGGATATGAAATCCGAATGCTTGGGGACCTTCCAGCATCTGGATGCAATGAGACCACCTACTACTGGAGCCCACATGTAGTCATCATGGGTCCTTGGCCCATCACAGGGGAGCCCAGTGCACCAGCTCTGCAGCCCAGCTGCTTCTGTGCTGCCGGCCCATTGTGTTAACTCTTCAGTGGTGTTTCTTTTGTTACCATGTTGCTCCCACAGCCATAGCCCTTTTCCACTAGTGGTTACCCTGGACACAGAGAATCAAACACCACATTGTACTATGAGGGCAACATCTGGGGAGATGGGAAAGAAGGACCCTTGCTCCCAGTTTATCACCTAGTCCCATGGTACACTGCTTGTGTGGGACTATTATAAAGTTTCTGACTCATTCAAACCCAACCCTTTCTCTGTAGGGACATAAAATCCCTTCATCAGGGAAAATGTGAACACACACTGTTCGCATCCTCACTACCCATCTCATCTTTCCACTGAGTGTGCTCATTTATTCCTCTGTTGAAAGCCCCCGTGTACATCAGCTTATGCATCTATAATTATGGTCACTGCAAACAGCTGGACTGGGTGCCAGAGTGAGCTCAGTGGGTTCAGGACTCCCCACTGCAAACACATCAAAGGCCAGATACTGCCCCCTGCAGACTAACTGCATGTAGCAAGGGTCTGACCCTGTGATCCTGTCCCCAACAGAAGTGCAGACATCGTATTCTGCGAGTCATCTTAAAGGTAGTAAGAGGGATGCTTTCTCTAGACAAAACTGTGTTCTTAACCTCAAAGAAAGATTTCAGTGTAACCATGCCAGAGGAGGCTTTGCATAAAGGGTTAGCTTTATGACTTATAATCTTCTTTGATGAAAGAATAGCCTGGAAACTTTAGGTCACACTTGCATCTAAGGATTTGAAATATTGAATCCAAAGAGAAAGCTTTCAGGAAGAGTGACTTTAGCTGGCAGGGGGATTTTGTGTGCGTGTGTGTGCCGGGGATGAGGCTAAGGAAGGTTTGTGTTGTCCAGGAGATGGGCCCCATTAAAGAGTGACATGCTTTGAAGTTACAGCATCGCGGGATTTGAAATATTCTCCGAGCCCACTGCCTTCTTTAGGCACCTCAACCCTGGCCAGATGCTTGGCCACAAGCAACGAAAAGAACCCTGAACTTATCCCAATTAGCAACTTGACTTTATGAGAAGCCATTGTGTCTTTCTTGCTCTCAGTGTCTTTGTGTATAAAGGAGTTAGATGGGGTGAGCTTTCAGATCCTCTCCAGCTCTGCCTTTTGTGAATCCAGGGGAAATTTGCTTCACTCCTTTCAATTGATAGGAAACCCAGACACGTTGGGATAAACAAAGCCTGCTTGGGAAGAGATGAGGAGCCTTGGATTATCCAAACCTCAGTTTCCATCTGAGGCGCAAATATAAACAAACAACTCAATGGATAGGTGGGGAATATAGTTGGATGCTTTGAATTAGTAACTTTAATGATTAGTACATGGGGAACGTTATCTCTGAGATGCATAGCATTCTCTGAAATCATGATGCCCCTTGCAAGCTACTTAACAAGTGGATTGTCTGGTTACCTTGCTGCCTTTGCTTTTCATCCTAAGTTTCAAAGTTGCTGAGCATGTGAATGGGAAATGCTTATTAACCCACGTTTACAGCATATTCAGATTAACGTCATTTAACGTGAAGAAATGATTTAAAGGAAAACGTAACGGCTAACTCATGTCTGCCTCTCCTAGGAGCAGATTAATTTTCAAAGCTCATTTAGCTAGCTTAGGGAGAGAGTAAAATTGCTGAAGCAGTTTAAGTAGCGGATTTCCTATTCTGTGTCAGGTCCTGTGATACACTTACATGCAAATGTGTATATGTTATGCCTGTATGTGTGTGTGTGTGTGGGGGGGGTGTATATATTTGTTGTGTTTATGTGCATTTGTGTATGTAGAGCAACTCATAGTGATCTTCAAGACATAATACGGCCTTCACATATAGGAGTTATAATTTTGTTTTTCTGTTAAGGAAACTGAGATTCAGAAGTGACCTTCAGCTAGTCAATGAAGAAGCCCGGAATGCGAGGCCAATGCCTGGCCCTAAAGATGCCTTACACCAGTGATTGGCAAACTGCGGCTCGAGAGCCACATGAGGTTCTTTGGCCCCTTGAGTGTGGCTCTTCCTCAAAATCCCATGTACCCTAATTAAGTTAATAACAATGTACCTACCTATATAGTTTAAGTTTAAAAAAAATCTGGCTGTCAAAAGAAATTTCAGTGGTACTGTTGATATTTGGCTTAGTTGACTAATGAGTTTGCCAACCACTGCCTTACGCTCTACCCTGTTTTGTCAAGTAAGGGCTTTGTTGCATATCCTGGGGCCTGCTGTTTATAAACTGTGACACTTAACTGAAATAAGTGACCAAAGTTATTGAGCATTTTGAGCTTTGATATCTTTATCTGTAAAAGGGGGAACACAACTGTCTAACTCAGGATTAAATGAGATACAGGAGATGAAAATGCCTGCCACGTTCTAGCAAATCATCAGCTTGCACAGTGCATTAGTTAGACCTTCTCCACCCTCTGGAACTGGATCTTTGTTTCATGTTAGGAAAAAGAAAAATGCATTTGCTACCTCAAACAACTAAGAACATACTCTTTGGCTGCCTTCTCTTAGGTTATGACTTTGTCACGTGTCAAATTTCAAAGTTGGTTGAGGTAAGGATGAAGAACTCTTGTGCGTGAGACAATGACAGTCAACTGCTCAGTGCCCTTATATGAATCCCCTATCTTTCAAAGTCCCCAAGAGTTCAAGCTGCTTTTGTTGTTGTTAAAATGAATGCTGGGATATCAAAAATATTCCTAGCTGAAACCGGTTTAGCTCAGTTGTAGAGCTTCGGTCTGCGGACTGAAGGGTCCCAGGTTCGATTCTGGTCAAGGGCATGTACATTGGTTGCGGGAACATCCCCTGTAGGGGGTGTGCAAGAGGCAGCTGGTTGATGTTTCTCTCTCATTGACGTTTCTGGCTCTTTATCTCTCTCCCTCCCTCTCTTTAAAAAATCAATAAAATATATTTTAGAAAATATTCCTAAATGCTGCCTTTCCTACTACCTCAGTCTCACTAGTTCAAGAGTCCCTTCTCCTCGGGGGCTTTGAAAGGGAGCGTTTCCTTTTGTCAGACTCACCTTGAAGCTGACACAATAGATGGCAGCAGCTTTCCCCATGCATCTTGTCTCCATGCAGGCCTTCGGGGGACAGGCCTGTACATTACCCCGTCTGCAAGGGCAGGAGATTTAATAAGGTTATCATATTTTGCCTCTATCAAATGACTCAAGAACACCCTTTCAAAAAAAAAAAGGCATGTCAAACGGTGTTTCATTTAAAAATCAGTTACTAAGGCACGTAGGAGACGGATCCATGGACATTTAGTGTAACCCCAGTTTGGAGATGAAAGCGGGTCTTACGGGCCTTTGTTCTGCCTCCGGGTCAGGAATCCTGAGGCTGTCTGCAAGTTATTAAGGTCTCAGAGATGGAATGACATCAATGGACAATCTCAGCAGAGCACCTCCAACTTCCATATCCTCAGCTTTAAAAAGACAATTATATAATTATGCCCTGACCCTTCTAACCTGCTGTGCATATGTGCAGTGCAGGCTTTTCTGAATTAATGCATCTGATGACTCAACCTTTCAAGGATCTTATGGAGTATTTCCTAGGGACCAATGGTCTACTCTCAGCAGCCTTCCTGTCCTTTGACAGTGTTTTTTTATGGGTGCAATTATTTAACTGTTCTACTACATCCCTTCTCTCTTATTTTTTAAATGAATGGAAAGTAGAAAATAAAAGGGCTAGTACTTAAGCTAGGGCGTTAAGCTCATTGGATAGCCAAGAAGGGGGGAAAGGTGTAGGCGTGGCAACTCCTTTCCAGAAACAGCAGACATTTACAAAATTCAGAACCTGTGAAATGCTGGAAATAAAATGTTGAAACTTGTCCCCGAAATGTGAAGTGTATAGAGGAATACAATAATACACTTGTGGTTTTCTCTCATAATCACATCTTACAGAAAGTAATCCCGTTTCTGGACTGAAGTTTGAAATTTTAAAAAATATATATATTTTTATTGATTTTTATAGAGGAAGGGGGAGAGAGAGAGAGATAGAAGCATCAGTAATGAGAGAGAATCATTGATTGGCTGCTTCTTTCATGTCCCATACTAAGCATGAGCCCACTACCCGGGCATATGCCCTTGACCTGAAGCGAACCCAGGACCCTTGAGTCCACAGGCCAACACTCTATCCACTGAGCCAAACTGACTGGGCCTGAAGTGTGGAATTTTATGTGGGCAGTTGAGAAAGTTCTGGCAAGATAGGGTGTGGTCTATGATTATCAAACACTTGGCTTCTTCCTGGCTCTTCCTCAGAACACAGGTGCTACACAGGAATCTTCCTTGGACAGAGAAGATTTCACTTCTTTTAAGTCCAAACAGGTTTTCTCAGGACTGGGGAATGCACTTAGCATATAACGTCTACTCTGTGTATCTGGATGTGGTTTGGGACCCAGTTAACTTAGAAATTGATTTTCTTCCTCTGTGCAGTTCAGGCAGTTGAAATAACTTGACTGTTTTCCTTCAATTCAGTCACCCTCTTTTAAGGCACGGTGACCTAACGTGTTCCCTAGAGAAGGCATATTTCTGAAAATATGTTACTTTTAGTCCTTAATGCTTGCTTGAGGGGTATATGAAGAAACTCAGTACAGCAGGCAAGGTGTGCATATTGTTTTCAGGTCTCATTTGGGTGTTTCTCCCTTTGCTTTCTTCAGTTTGCTTTTCCCTAATATTGATGTGAGTTTTCATTCTTATTCTTCTTCCTCATCCTCATCATTCATTCATCATCACTATTATTTTAAGTCACAAGAATTATAATTGCTTTATTTGGTTTATTAACTAGTTAAGGGATAAAAAAATGGTATATCCATATAATGGAATGCTATTTGACAATACAAAAAAACCAACCACAATGGAGTACTAATACATGCTACAATAAGTATAAACATTGAAAACCTTATAAGTGAAAGAAACTAGTTACAAAGAACATATACTTTATAATTCTATTTATATGAGATATCCAGAGAAGGCAATTCTACGGAAAGAGAAAATAGATTATTGGCTGCTTAGCACTGGGGGTGTGTGTGGAAAGTCACTGTAAATGGGAAGGGAGTTTATAAGGGGGTGATAGAAATGTTCTAAAAGTAGTTTCTTGAGATAATTCCGTACATCTGAAAATATACTTCAGTGCATTAAATTGTAAACTTAAAAAGGATATTTTATGAGATGTCTTATCTCAATATCCATCCCCTGGTTGATCTCACACTTGGATATTTTATCATTCCCATCTTTGTAAAATCACACAGTGGACATTTGGAAAATGCTTGTTTAAAGAGTTATGCAGATCTTCCAAGTATTGACACATTTCATTATACAACTTAAAATATAACATTCATTACTGACACCATCAATCTCATCTGAAAAGTCTTTAAATAATTGGAGGCTGTCGAGTTCATGGCGATAAATTCAAGTTTTTCAAAAATCCTTATTTTCCCCATGAAAGCTCAAATCGTATCGCTGGCAATAAATACTACCAATTGTTTTCCTTGAAGTGACACTTCATTCCTCTCGGAGAAAGTGTCTGTGAGATGCCAATTCTGAATAACCATCGTCTGCCTGTAGTTCATTTAAGGAAAAATAGTGTCTTAAAAAAAAGTACCCTGTTCAGCTCACAATTCAAATGATCACACAATTGCTTTTCTCTGCTTGCGATTTTTTTGGGGGTGGGTTAGAGAGTACACAGTTTAGGCTTTATGCAGAAGTGCTGTATTATGCTTCCTGTATTGTTAGACAGAATATTAAATTTATGTATTGTTAGGGTCAAGATACATGATGAATTCAAATCACTCACACTCACTGCTTCATCAGGGACATTCTTCAGTGAAAAGGGCATGTTTGTGTTGGAGTGTGCAGTGGCAACTCATATACTTGGGGCCACTGCTTCCATTCAGGCTGAGGCAGGAGAAGTCTTACCCACTATTGCTTTTGCACATGCTCATAGTGAGAAGGGCACATCATGCCATAGAATTATGTTGAGGAGAGTCTTTGACCTCACAGACCCTCCGAAAAAGTCTCAGGGACCTCCAGGGTCTGTAGTCCACACTCAGAAAACCGCTGATCTGAAAGCCTTTTCCATCCACCCTTCCCTTCCTTCTATCCCATAAAATAATAACACATGGAAATCATCCCCAGCATCCAGCTGACTTTAGCTTAGAAAGAATCTAGTTAAGTGTTCCTGGGCAAGGTACTTAACCTTCCTGAATTGCTGCTCCTCCTCCATCAAATGGGGAAAATAGTGCTCACTTATGGTGTGTATGTGTGTGTGCACGCGCATGTGTGTGTGTTTAAGAGTAAGTGAGATTTTAAGTAAAATGCATAGCAGAGTGCTGGGAATAGTAACTACTTTATTGAAAATCATATTCTTTTTATATGATGAATTAATGTCCTCTGTGCTTTTAATTATGTGCATAAAAGAAATGTCACACTCAGCCCAAGTCCGTTTGGCTCATGGAATAGAGCATCAGCCTGGGTACCAAAGGGTCCCGGGTTCAATTCTGATCAAGAGCACGTGCCTCAGTTGCAGGCTCCTCCCAGCTCAGGGCCCTTGTCAGAGCACATGCAAGAGGCAACCAATTGATGTGTTTCTCTCACATTGATATTTCTCTCTGTCTTTCCCTCTCTCCTCCACTCTCTCTGAAAATCAATGGAAAAATATCCTTGGGTGAGATTTTTAACAATAATAAAAATTTTAAAAAAGAAATATCACACTCAAAGTGAACTCTCTTAGATTTTCAGGTGCGGGGGCAAGGGGTGCAGAAGATGTAGAACTAGCCACACAGGATGCTCCACCTTAGGAAATTCATCCCCAGGTCTTCAGCATTTCTAAGCTCTAGACAACCTTTGACACACACCTAGAATTCCAAAGCAAACCAATGTATCAACAGGCAGTTATTAAAGTATTTAACATTAATTATGTGGTGGAGCATGCGCTTCATGATTTTTGCATTAAATAAAGTCTAGCCACGAGTCCAACAGCTAACATAACTTTGAAGAAGTGTTGAGTGAAAAAAAGCATATTTCAAGATATTGGCAACAAGTGTAATGTGATAGGAAAACACTGTGATGTCTCTCTGCGGTAAAGCCACAGGAACTGCTGACACTCCTGTGATCGGTTCCCATGATTCATAAGTAAAGGCTTTGCCACCTTGCAATTAAAGTGCAGGGGAAATAAGGATGTGCATTTCCTCCCCATTAAAGTTGATGCAGGTCCCCAAATTCTACTCACAGGCCCCTTGGAGGGGCCCATGGACCCTAGGTTAATAGCCTGTACTCTATGTTTTCTCTTCGGCATTTTATTTATTTTTGCTTATAGTTAGAAAGAATGCAAAAAAAAAAAAAGAAAGAAAGAAAAGAAAAAGAACAAGAACAACAACAACAACAAAAAGCAACTGAAGAATTGTTAACTGTCTGATGAATTTGGGAGGAGAGGCATCTAGCCAGGTCTGGTTTTTTTTTACCTGGAGTACACTTATTTGGATGCACAGTCTATTTCCTGAATAATTGCTCATTTCCCACATGTATTTAAAGTCAGATGACAGAGCTTTAGGAGGTAGAAAAAGCACAAGACGCTTCCTTACAAGTTTCAAAGTTTCAAGTACATACAAGCCTTTTCTGAGTCTTCAAACAATAACCTCTCGCTCTGTGGGTAGATCTTGCCCTAATCATGCACTGGTTTATACAAACTATATACACGAGTGACTTTAAATCTGAACTGAAATGTAAACACACACACACACACACACACACACACACACACACACACACCACACAGCATAAAACCGTAAGACAAATTGTCTAACTTCCAACAGCCTGTCTCGCTCAAATTGATTCCCTTACCCAAGTGAGCATTTTACCATGTTCCAAGTTGGAGAAATCTACCAGCACTAATTCGATGCTGCAACTGTTTATAAGCCTTTTAATGGGCAAAGGGGGGATTGATCTAATTTCTCAGGATGGCTGGGGAATATGTTAAGTGGCACCTGATTGGTGCACTGGGATGAGGTAAGGACAGCCATCCATACCACTTAGAGGAAGAGGGCTTATTTTCATTCCAATGAGAAGCAACTCTTGGTGGATTGGGGAGTTTTCCTGTATGCATGAGGATGCTTTTTTGGAAGATTATTTCACTAACAGGGAGAACTAACTATTAGACAAGGGCGTTCACACAGGATAGCTGTTGTGTTGGCTGTTTTCATGCTTTCATTTGATCATCGAAAGGAAAAGATGTCAGTGCCTGTGACTGAATAATCAGGTACTGCATGTTTT
Organism: Vespertilio murinus; assembly: GCA_963924515.1. Taxonomy (NCBI): domain Eukaryota; kingdom Metazoa; phylum Chordata; class Mammalia; order Chiroptera; family Vespertilionidae; genus Vespertilio; species Vespertilio murinus. Next base: position 19,294,610 of record OZ004720.1, on the reverse strand, counting down.
AAACATTCTTGCGGGGGACTGGTTAAAAATCGCTGGTTTACACAATTACTCTGCACAAAAAGTATTATTAATACCATTTTATAGAAAATGGAAGATAAAGTAAGTGATTTTCTGATCACATAACTGATAAGGACAAGCACTTGGGCACTGTCTGTCAATTCCAATATTTTATTACTCTATCTTATTCCCTTGAGTCAGAAAGAGCCTTGTGTTAGGGTTATTAGTGTGTCCTACTCACAGGACTCAATGCCCCATCCAATTCTGCTCCCGTCGTAACGTCCTCCTTCTCTGGTCTTTATAAAAATGACAGGCCGGTGGGGAAATGCTTGCAGCTCTGGCCTCTTCTCATTGGAGAAGCTGCTGTCAGAGCACAAATATACACAGTGATCTCAGGACAAGGGAAGGGAGGATTCTGGGACACACACACACATGCGCACGCACACACACACACACACACACACACACACACAGAGTCTAGAATGATATGCTTGCTTGGAATGTCTTAAGGGACTTTGCTATTCTGCAAGGTGAGTGGAAAGGCATGTGAATATATAACATGCCACAGTGGAAAGCATCATCCATCACCTTTGCAGCATTGTATAAAACCTGTTCACGACAGGGAGGATATTCCTTGAAGGTGGCATCATACCTGTAAAACAGCAGCAGGATTTGTTACCGAAATAAGTACACGCTCTTGTGGAAGACCCGGATTGGGTTCTTTTTATTGAAAGACAGCCTCACATAGGAACCTTTACAAACATTTAAAGATTTTCCTACTGCTAACATATATTTTTTTATTGATATTTTACAGAGAGGAAGGGAGAGAGACAGAGAGCTAGAAACGTCAATGAGTCAATGAGAGAGAAACATCGACCAGCTGCCTCTTGCACACCCCCTACTGGGGATGTGCCCGCAACTAATGTACATGCCCTTGACTGGAATCAAACCCGGGACCTTTCAGTCTGCAGACCGACGCTCTACCACTGAGCCAAACCGGTTTCGGCCCTACTGCTAACTTATAAAATGTTATCAATCCTTCTGATTCTTACAGATGCTAGTATTGATGATGCAGCGCTATATACTTATACCATTTTACTTCCTAAGCCAACAAGTGCATAGGGCTGCTTGGCCTGTTGACTGTGCACCTGTGTTGGCACTAGGAGTGGTGGGGGACTCGCCATTCTGCCCGAGTGATAGCCCTGACTATTAAAGAGTTTTTTGACTGATGGGTGAGCAAAGTTGAAGCATCTGGCGCTGATGTACAAAACGAACACAAATAGGAAATCATGTATAGATGTGGGTCTCACAAATCCCCAGCAGCAAGAAGAGTAGCATCAACAAATGAATGGAGCCAAATCAACGCTAAAAGAGGAGAAAAGAAACAGAATCCTGCAAAGGCTATCCTTCAAAAGTTCCATTCCAGGCTCCCGATACCTGGCCCACTCACATCTGTATTTCTGGTGGTCTCTGAGATTCCTGGAAACAGTGAAAAAGAGTTATGAGGACTGAATTATGAATTCCCCACTTTGCTCTTCCATCTTCCTCTAGGAATTAAGAGAGATGCTCCCCCAGAACAAAAGCACATATAGGAGAGAAAGCAAGTATTACAAACCACTGACACTGACATTCATTGTAATCTAAGGAATATACAGCCCATGTATTCTGTGGAGTCCAAGTTCACAAACGTGAGCCGGATCAGATCATTTTTGCTGTTTTTAATTCTTTTTTTATTTTATTGATTTTTTACAGAGAGGAAGAGAGAGGGATAGAGAGTTAGAAACGTCGATGAGAGAGAATCATCGACCAGCTGCCCCTTGCACACCCCCTACTGGAGATATGCCCGCAACCAAGGTACATGCCCTTGACCGGAATCGAACCTGGGACCCTTCAGTCCGCAGACCGACGCTCCACCACTGAGCCAAACCAGTTTCGGCCTGCTGTTTTTAATTCTAATAATAATGTACAAATTAGCACAGCACTGGCTGGCCCTACTCTGGGGCCCGGAGAGCACCCAGGGGCATGGGGGCCCATCCCTGCCCAAGTAGACTGGGCAGGAGACCAGTGAGGACAGCGACACTGCATCGCCTTCCACAACCTTGTAAAGACTATTTGACTTTGAAATATGATGCTTTGCTCCACATTCCCCCCCGCATACGTGTTTTTAAGTTGTTGTTACAAGGAGTTTGCCTTTGTCAGTTATTAATAACTGAGGTGGCCCAAGCGCACAGTAAGTGTCAGTGAAGGGCTGTTGGACTTGCAGAAACTGAAGTGTTTATTAGGAGAGAAACACACACAAATAAATTTAGCATGAGTGTGAGGTGCTGATGACTAAAAGAACATGGCTAGGAACCTGGCCAAGTAATGATTTCGAGGCAAATGTGATGACCTACTTAGTGGTGTCTCAGCGATGGTCTTTGTCAAGCTCCCTGCATGCTCCAGTCTGCACCTTCCAGCGAAGGAATTTGGAGGGGCGGGGAGGTGGGGGGTATGCAGGTGGGTGAGCTCAGGTTTGTTATCCAAATGGGTATAAGTCTTTTTGATTTCTTTCCAAAATGATAGTGGACTTTTTAAAAACATATTTTTATCCATCTATGCTCATTACATCTCTTAATGTGCAAAGCAATTAATCAAACTTTCAGGCCTGCTTGTGAGGAATGTAGTAAGAACACTCAGAAGGGGTGATCCCACTGGTCTAGACCAGTGGTGGACAAACTGTGTTTCATGAGCCACATGCAGCCCTTTGGCCCCTTGAGGGTGATTTGGCGTTAAAACCACTTCTTCAAAATAGACTCGCCCAGGCCAAAAACCGACTTGTGAGCATGGGCCATGAAGTTTCAATCACAATGTGTGCGCCTGCACATGGTATGTTGTGGAAGAGCCCCACTCAAGGGGCCAAAGAGCCGCATGTGGCTCGAGAGTCAAGGTTTGCTGACCACTGCTCTAGAACACAGGTGCAAACCAAGGCCACAGCCTCAGCCTGGCTCCCCACACTTCTACCATGCCACAGGGACAGAGCCTTGCTTGGTTTCTCTCCATGTTAACTCTGGGTGTTTTCCACCTACAACAGCAAAGATTAATAGTTGCACTGGAGACAGTCCTGAAAAGCCAAAAACATTTACTTCCTGGCTCTTCATGGAACCATTTTGAATACCTGATGCAGACTATAGACTCTAGATTGTCATCATGTCTCCCCTGAATTAATTTCAAACATTGCAAAATTGATCTTGTCTATCACCTTTTTAAATATATATGTATTATTGATTTTACACAGAGAGGAATTGAGAGAAAGTTAGAAACGTCGATGAGAGAGAAACATCCACCAGCTGCCTCTTGCACACCTCCCACTGGGATGTGTCCGCAAGCAAGGTATGTGCCCTTGACCAGAATCAAATCTGGGACCTTTCAGTCCACAGGCTGACTCTCTATCCACTGAGCCAAACTGGTTTTAGCTCTATCACCTTTTTGATTGACAATAATTTCTTTGCAGAATCTTCTTAAAACGTAAAGGTGATTATGCCATTGCCCTTCCCCTTATCCCCATAACAAAAACTTAGCCCCTTCCAATGGTGGCTTTTCCCAAGTCTTCTCTCCTTGCTTCTGGTCAGGTCAATGCTCTACCCTCCTCAGACGGACTCTGTTCCCTTTCCTCAAAGCTGTGTTGTCAGCAACACTGACACATCTGTTTAGAATGATTGCTTCTTTCTTATCGTGGATCAGCTCGGGTACAGCCCCACTAGGGACACTTTCTAATCTTCCCCTTTCACTCTTTCCATCCCCACAGCATCTGTGCATGTCTCCATGACAACTTTCATCACCTATGACACTATCTTGTAATTCGTCTGATTTTTGTGTGTGTGTGTGTGTTTTTTTACTTCTTTATCCATCAGTAGATTATAAGTTCCTGAAGGCTGGATCCTTACATGTGTGGCTGCCAGCGTTTCTGCCACAGGCTGAGGAAATATGTATGAAATGAATCGATTAGCACCTGCTCTTTCCTATATTCCAGTGGCGTGTACCCAGGAGACCTCTACCAGCTGGTTAAGTCATGCATTTGATTTTCATACAAGGTTTAGTCTTAAGATACCCTAGCAGCCTCCTTTAATCCTTCCATATATACATTCTCCTAAAACTGTCACCTAAATTCCACAAAGCCTAAAGGTGGGGTCAGGTATCTTTCCTAAAGGTAAGCCTGAAGGTGTGGTCAGGGACACATGGTATCGTGAGCAAGACCTTTGTCCTTCACATACTGAATAGACTTTTCTGACACAAGGTGACATTCCATTACAATCTAAATATCTGCTCAATATTTGATAAATGGAAGTGTTTTTCTGAAGTCATTGCTCATTCTGTTTTTAACCATGTCAGTGGAGTGCCCGTTTTTGTTTCTTTCTTTGTTTTGCCTGGCTTGGATCTGAGTACCCAAGTACATAATATATACACATGCATTCAAAATAATGTCTGTTATATTTTAAACATAAATTCTCCTTTTGGGGTCTATATCAGCTTTATCAAAATATCCTATAATAGCCCTACCTGGTTTAACTCATTGGATAGAGTGTTGGCCAGTGAACCAAAAGGTCCCAGGTTTGATTCCTGTCAAGGGTGCATACCTAAGTTGCATGCTCAATCCCCAGTAGGGGTCATGCAGGTGGCAGCCAATGAATGATTCTTTCTCATCAATGATGTTTCTATCTCTCCCTCTCCCTTCCTCTCTGAAATCAATAATATATATATATATATATATATATATATATATATATATATATATATATATTTAAAAATCCTGTAATAGTTCTGTTGCATCCAAATCTTGATGGTAGAACTTATTTGTTACAGGTGAATTTGATGTCCACCTCTGCTTTAAAACCACAGTGTAGCCCCACCCTTATCAGATCCTTTGGGTTCCACATTTCTTTATGCTCCTGCTCCCAGAACCCTCCATTTCCTTTCTCTCTAGTGAAGGGAATCACTCATGGTGCATTGGGGAGGGCCAGTGGGTTGGTAGGCGCTGGGTGAGTGAATTCTAAGCTTCTGTATTATATTTAAAAAGGGACAAGAATGGGACACTTTGACTTGCAAACAAACAAGCCAAAACCTGTTCTACACAGTGTGAAGTCTTAGATAATCAGATGCAGCATTCGTTAATGGCGAATTTAACGGCTAATGCTTATGAAACCCTTTCTTGTGACCAGCAATTTGTAGGCATTTTTCTCCCTCATTTTCAAATAGCCCGATGATTATGTATGACGTCCATCACTTTAAAGTCTAAAGGCCAGAGGTAGGAGAGTAGAAGTTGGAGAATATGCCTAAGATCACAGCTCTGGGCGCTGTCTCTAGTGGACCACAAGGCCCTGTCCACGTGGGCCCTGAAACATTATCCCCCTGGCCAAACTGTTGGGCAGAGTTTAACACAAGAGCAGTGTAAGATTCTCCCCCCTCCCAAACTGATGGGTGGAGCTAACACATGACTGGCACCTGCCACAGAGACATCTCCAAGACAGTGAACCACCAATCAACACGGGCCAGAGTGCCCTTAGGGCCCATCCCTTCCTGTTCCACCCTGGGTCCAACCCCCCTCCCTTTCCTTCCTTTAAAAGGGACCCCAGGCAAGACAAGTGTTGCTGTTGGCTGTTGGCTGTTGGCTGTTGCTGTGGCTGCTGCTCAGCCGGGCTGGATCAGGTCCCCTGTCCCCTCCCCCTCCAATTCTGATCTCTTTACCTCCGTGATGGGTTCTGCCTATTACCGGGAAATAAACTCTACTTTAAAATTCCCCATTGTTCTGTTTCCTGTTTCCTTTCAAACCTAACAGGCCCTGCCCTCTTCTTTCAGGCTGATGTCCATCCTTCCCTCCTCTATCCCCTCTTTTCCTCTCTGCTGCCCTGTTAAATTCTTTCACTGCCCTTATCAGCATTTCCCTAATCAGATTTCTCACGTCTCTTGTTCTTCATACATTCTACCATCCTTCTTAAAAAGACATGTAACAGCTTAGTAGACAAGAAGATAAAATTATAAAGTATGTGACTACACTTTACAATTTTCTGAGCATTTAAAAACAGATTAGTTCTTTTGTGCCGCCTCATATAATGGCTGTATCACATCCTTTTGTAAAGATTAGGGAAGTGAGATTTAAGGACATCGAAGCACTTGTTCCAAAGGCGGCCATCATCAGTAGGAGAGGCCAAGTTCAAATGTGTATCTTGGGAAGGCGAGGGGCTTTCCATTCAAGGGCAAAATTTCAAACTCAGATTCCTCGGGTGCCAACATTAATGACAGTGAACCAACGGGCCCGATGGGAGCTGGGAAACTTGAGGACGCACACCTTTCCCCTCAGTCCCTGTCTCCTGATGCCACATGGGAAAGAGGACATAGAGTTGCTAGACTTTTCAGTATTTCAGGGGAGCCTAGGAATCTGAATATTTAAGTAAAATGCCCTGATCTTTAAATGTCAGTCACTGTTTTGTGAATCTGAACAAGATCCCAGGAGCGACTAGTGTGATACCTATGCAAGCTGAGTACTGTCTAGCTCTCCCTTTTCTTCATGAATTAGCCGGTTCGTGCTCTAACCATCTTCATTTCCCTTTCCTTCTCCATCCTCACTCCTCTTTGAGCTGACCATCTTCACGGTAACCAACTCCCTTGCATTCTCAGGTGCTTTCTCTCCCCTGCCTGGGCCTCCTCCCAGGAGCCGAATGCTATTTACCCAGCAGAAGGAAGTAATAGGACGGAAAAGGATTTGTCCACAAAGCAAGAAACCCTCTACTCAGGCAGCTGATGAGGGGAAACCGAATTGGAAATGATTTTATTTCAATTAGATTTTAATTAGCTTCTGTCTTGGACCCATTGGATCGGTCGCCGAATAATTGAAAAAGCAACCATATTTGCATCTGTTGCTCCTAAGCATAGTCATTGTGTAGCATCTGATCCATATTTTATTCAGAGGGCGAGAGGGAGGAGGGATCCTTGGTGGGGGGTAGGATTTCAGATGAAGTAATCAGTGTCAACACAAGCAGTGTGGTGGGTTAGCCCAGGAGACTACCGCCTTGCCCTAATTTCACTTGGAATAATAATATGCAATGGTGGCAAGAAGCATTTAATTATCAACCTGCACACACTTATTATAGAGCTCTGGCAATGCAAATTGGAGCATGCTGGGAAATTAGGGAACACAGCCACTGCAGCCAAGGGCATAGTATATGGGAAGGCCAAGCAGGACGTCTCAGGGCTGAGTCAGGATTGTGTCATCGGGTCCTGGGCTCAACATGGAGAGCCCCAGATGCCAGTAGTGCGTGGCATCCCTCTGTGGTCTCTGTCCTATGACCTGCTGCTGAGATGACATGTCATACAGATAGCGATTAGGACTCAGTCCTGTGTCCCACCTGATTCCCAAGGCCATTCAAACATTCTGATCATAATTTTGCAAGGTTTCTCTCTAGTTTTTTTGACAAGACAAACAGCTTTTTCAAGGCCATCAAGTTGATGAAAATGCCTTCCCCATGGACAATGCCAGTGGATGCTTGTGAGAATGTCCTCTGGGGGAACATGTGGTGTTTGGGAGGCTAAGCAGCTCACGCCCTTTGTTTCCTCCAGAGGCCACCTTTCCTGCTCACAGGATAGTGTGCTGCAGGAAAGTCTCTCAGCAGCATTTTCCCCTGCTGGTGTGTGGTTGGTAATGTCTTTGAGTAAACCCTAAAGAATCCTCTTCCTGCCACAAAGGAGCAACTGTGTGCTTGAGCAGACTCCTGCCCCTTCTGGGGGGATGCTGAGAAAAGGATTGCTCAGTCCCGGCGCTGAGTCAGCTCTTCAGCTCCTCTTGACAGGTGTGCAGCCTCCTCAGGCCTATCCGGGGAGCTCCTACAGCTAATGGTCCCCATCTCTAAACGCTTCCTCGCCTGTTCTGTGTACTTCCATGGCGTCTGGATTTTGGAGGGGGGATGCATTCATGCAGCCCTTGCAGAACACAAAAATAAGTGTTGGAAAGTCTGCTGTCTGAAAATAAATTGAATAGAGCAGACTGAGATTGTGTTACATGCAATCAGAAATTTAAAAGGATGCTAAGAATAATTCCAAGAGTCTTCTAGAATGTACTTTTTGGTCCATTATCATAACAGTTGCTCTGTCTCTGGCATTGCCATGATACAGGTGGTTCTTCCATGATTCTATGTAAGCAGGATCTATGCCATTTACTCAGGACAACTGTCAACACCATGGATCTTCTTTTAGAGCTGTTTGCCTGAACTACCTTATGAAACTTAGCAGTTCCCACAGCCATGTCCCCTTTCCTCTATCCCAATAGTTTTATTTGCATTTACTTATTTAAAATAGTCATGGTGTAGCTCAGTTGATTGAGCATCATCCTGTGCCCTGAAAGATCACCAATTTGATTCCAGGTCAGGGCATATACCCAGGTTACATGTTCAATCCCTGGTCTGTGTGGATGTGAGAGGCAACTGATCAAGGTTTCTCTCTCATATCAATGTTTCTCTCTCTCTCCTCCTCCTCCCCCCTTCCTATTTCTCTAAAAAATCAATAAAATATTAAATAAATTAAATAATCATGTAGTTTGTTTGCTTATTAACTGCTTGCTCGCCTGAAATACTAATACCCTGTGGGCAATCATTTCTGTTGCCCTAGCTCACCAAGTCTTCTTCCATAACCATTAACTTTATTGTCTTATGACTCCTTGGTGTCTGTATATATGATGACATCCACAAATGTCATCAAATGAATTAAGTTACCTAGTTCTGCCTCCTGTTACTGCAATGCTTCCTCACCTCCTAATCCTCACCCATATGCAATACTCTGCTCTTTAATATGGCCTAGATTTTTCCTTGCTCATTGATTTCCATGCTTAGACTTACATAAAGTGCAGGTCTCATCCAGTCATGTCAGACACATTCTTGTGCCCTGCTATCACTGGTTGTCTTTTGATGTCTGCATTACTACAGAACAAATATTAGCAGATAATATATGGGTGGCCACAAAATGCACAGAGGACTCATGCTAGTGTAATATTCATAAAACTCTTGATTTGACTGTCATAATCCAATGAGGTTAAATGTATCCTCAAACAGATGAAATAATACCCGAGGTTGCCCCAGAAGTTATAATATCATAATTACCGCCATTAAAATCTTATACGCATACATCATATACATCTTGAACTTAGGCGTCTTGAAACAGATATGCTATTTCTCAGAGAATCCTAAGGGGACAGAAGTCACAGGTACTATTAAAGCCTGCTCACTCTGCACAAATGATTCTTTGCAAAACACTCAATCTAGCCTAATAAATGATGTTGATCATTACTAATTCTTCTAACACTATGACAGTTTATACAGTGTCTTCCTTTGTGGAATTTTCATCATTTGGGAAAGGCCAACATAATATTTATCTGTGGATTAGACAACATGGAGTTAAGCCTTTTAGAGATGCCAGCCTAAGTTCCCAAGTAACAAAACGTAGGTGGTTGGCGTTCTCACTGCTTAATTTTTTATATTTTGAAATAGATCCCTCACCACGGTGGGCAGTGAGCCAGCATATGGACTCCTATATGGTCGTGTTAAGACTGAATTGTAGAGAATGAATTCCCCTGACCTTCCACCTTCCCACCAAACAGGGCAGAGTCTATGGAACAGAAGAATGGGCATCTGTATTGTCAGCCAATGATCGTTGGCACCAACTCAATGCCAGCAGGAATCCCCAATTTGGGGTGTGTTGAAGAAGGAACTTGTTTTTAGTGTAAAACATCTTAATTGTGATACAGCACGGCTGTGAACACAGCATGATGAGGCGGCCCTGGGGGGAGATGTCCCTGGAGCCAGGCCCCTCTCAGCTAGCCCCCTCTGCTCTGCTTCATACTCCTCTGTTTTGTTCTGTGCTGATCTGCTCCACTTTGTGCCTGGGAGACTTCTTTGGTGGTTCAGCTCCAGCCAGAGAAACACAATCTTCCCTGGACAAGGAGAGTGCACCTCTAGAGCCAGAGGGGAGCAACCTTATAGAGACAGAAGTCCTTGTCCCTGGTCCCTGATTGGTCTGTCCTCATGCAAATGAGGATCCCGAATTCTGGCAGTATGGTCAATCCAAAAAGCACTGTTCTGATAAGAATGAAGCAGCTCTGATTGGTTGGTAAAGAAGCTAGGGATATAGCTGTGCAGCTCTGATTGGATGGGTAAAGAAAGCCTATTTTTATTGGTTGAAAAGGAAGGTCTACTCTTATATGAACTTCGTGCATCGGGCCTCTAGTAGATATATAAATATCCAGCTATTTTGGGAATAAAAAGTGAAGCTTGGAATCCAGAAAAAGTAAACTCAGGATAGAAAACTGCCACCAAGTCCCTGATATTGTCTAGAGCAGCCATGGGCAAACTACGGCCCGCGGGCCGGGTCCAGCCCATTCGGCTGTTCTATCCAGCCTGCGGAGCTGAAAGAATGGAGGGTTCTCTTGCTCTCCCCTCTACTCCTTCAACAGCAGCCCAAGATCAGAGTGCCAGTATGATCAGGTTGCTTTTGTTCCAGCCCTCCGGTCCATTTTAAGAACCCATTGTAGCCCTCTAGTCAAAAAGTTTGCCCTTCCCTGGTCTAGAGAGAAATAGACTCTGGTTTTAAATCATGGGTCTCAGTCCATTGATCTGATCATTTAGTAGGCGTTATTAAGCACATCTTCTGTACACAGTACTCAACTCCTTAGCTATTCACTTAGAGCATCCTTGAAATGGAGAATGGTGACTCATGAGTGTCAGTCATTCAATTGCATCCTTTAAGGGTATTTCCACATCCTTTTATATGAATCCCACATTTAACTAGTAATCTTCCCATGGGCAGTTTGTTCTCCCAGATGGATTTGCCCAGGAGAAGAGCATGTGCAGTGCCAGTGAACTCCTTGCCTCTTCTACTAGGAATGGTGGCCAATACACAGTCATGCAGGTAAATAAATCAGTCCTCTGGCAGGCAGGAGGGCATGAATCAATTCTTCACAGCCTGAGCACCTTTGGTAGAGCTGGCGAAATTGATTGTATGGCCCCTGAAGTGTGGAGCCCCTGGCTCTGGAAAGGTGGTGCCCCCTGGTTACCCCTTGCCCAAGGGCTGCCAGCCAGGGGACTCCACCTAAAATGCAAGATTGACTCTAGTAATTGTGAACATTCCAGCAGACCATTTCAAACCCCAAATTGTCTTTTTAATATTAACGCCTTTGCACTGGTAAAATTCAAACCAATAATGCATCCCAGGTTGCATTTGCCCTCCCTACCCCAGCTGCAAATATATTGAAGTCCCGGAGCTGTTGCCTGTGCATGTGACTTCATTTGGAAATGGGGTCTTTGCAGAAGTAATCAAGTTACGTGAGGGCACTGGGGTGCATGTTAATCCAACATGACGTATGCCTTTATTAGAAGAGAAATTTGAGCACAGTTACACGGAAAGGGAGCACTGCGCGAAGATGCAGACAAGGAGGGAAGACAGCTCTATGGAAAGGAAGCAATTCGTGGTCTGCTGCTACAAGCCAAAGGATGCCCGGGGCCAACGGAAGCTGGGAAAGGCGAGGGGGGACCCTCCTGTAGGTGGATCCCTCCCCACTGGGTTTATGGTGCTTGCTTGTAGCAGCCTTAGGAAACAAATCCAAAAAGTCCTGGTGAGCTTTCAAATTGAACTTAGAGTTCATTTGGAGTTCAAATTGGACTTAGCAGGGGTTTTATTTGTTGCTTTTTTTTTTCTTTCTCCTCGTGCCTTCTCAGGAACTAAGAGGTTAAGGTTGAATCCCCAAGATGATCTCCCGTGACTTTTTGATTATATTCTTCTCTTCTCTTTCTTCGCCTATTTAAGAAGAAGGTCTTTTCCTTATTGAGTAGGATGTAACCCAACATCAGACGTCTCAGAAGAGGGGGTTATGACTTGGGACTTGATGATACAGAAATGTAAAGGAACCATTTGATTAAACCTCGGGAGATTTACTCAAAAAATTCTCTGGAAGCAGAGCACCCATGGGTCACGAGTTAGCCCCTCTTTGTTGTTGTTCTAAGTTGTTGATTGTGCCAGGACAAACAGGCAGTTTTTCCTTCACATACTTTATTTCCTTTTCAGCTTAGACCTACCTTCCAGGAAGTGTAGATCATTCTAAATACTCTTACAAGGCTGCCTTCAAATATATGAAAAGTTCTGCTCACCACAAATTGTTAAAACCATACATGATAGGAATAAATATGAATCTCGCTGATTTTTCAGGTTTTTGCTTGAGATTAAAAAAAATAATTTACTTCTTTGATGACCCTTAATGCTGATACACACACACACACACACACACACACACACACACACACACACGGTTTTGTGTTGGGGGCATTGTGTACCTGAGTCTAATTTGAATACCATTTCTGGAGGCCACACAAATATTGCCTGAGCCTGTCCATGGTCTATGTGGGCCGGATAATTGTCCATAAAAGGAGGGTATCCTTTGTCTGGGATAAAGAATTCAGTAAGAAATCATACATTCAACTTTCACATAGGCTGTGTCTCTTTCAGCTGTGGTTTGAAGTTCAGGCGTCTGGTTTTAAAGAATGTGGATTTGATCTTCCCTTCTTTTATTTTGGACTCTTCATTCTTGAACTTGAAGCATCACGTGTATGTATTTTATGACCAGCCAAAAAAGAAAAATAAAAGACATTGGGAATGAACATGCAATTAGGGGCTTCATTGCCTTTTCACGAAGTGAGGGTTGTAGAGTTAGGCCATGTGACTGGGGACTCGGGTTACTCTTTAGAAAGCCTTGCAGAAGGCTGGGGTTCAGCAGGACCCCCTGATCGCTGGTCCTCTCTGGTCCAGAGCTGCCATGCTGTGAAATCCCACGACAGAGGCAAGCAGTGTGGGAAGGACCCGAAGCCTGCTTGTTTGTCTCACCTGAAACCGCGCTAAGAGGGAAAGAGGGTACTGGAGGTGGACGGATGGCAGGTGTGAGAAAGGAAAATGAAGGGGGCAGACAGGAGGAGCACTCGCGAAGACAAACGGCTGCTACTTAATGACCATCTTTTGTAGAACAGAACACAAAAAACACACACCTTCAAATGGCAATAAAGGTCTCCACGGCCACACAGTTTGCCCAGGGCTCCCGCGCCCACGCGGATTTGACAGCCTCGCTGTGAAGTGTTTAAAACTCCGAGGGAGGAAGGCAGCAAGGGTGCAGCTGCGTGGGGGTGCTGCATGGTCAGGAGGGGGAGTCGGAGGAGAGGGTCAAGAGGAAATGACTGCCGTGGTCATCCAGGCCCTATTACCAGGGATGGTGGATGGTTGCGAGAGGCAGGAGGAGAGGCGTCTATTTAAAGATGGCAATTAAGAAAATATGTCTAAGTAGAGGGAAGATGGCAGTTCCGATTCTGGCTGTTGATGTGTCTGATGAAGCAGGACTGATTCACCTACACACTGACACAGCTGCATTAATGTGGCTGAAAATAGCAGTTCTCATCGGCTGATGGAGCGTGCCTCCTCACCTGTGGGCTTGTGCATAGAGATCGCTTCCTTTGACTGAAAAATCGCTTCTATCCGGCTCCCTCCAAAGCTGCCAAATCCCCACATCCCATTGTCTGCTAAATGGACATCTAAACACCGATTTGTTGTTCTTGGAGTTTGGACCTGTGCTCATTGGGTGAGAGGGAGGTATATTAACCTTACGTTTCTGTAAAATGCCCTCTTGTATTTTGTGTGGATTATTTTTTTTTAAAGCCAAGTGTAATTGCTGTGATTTGCCCAATTGCTTTCATGCCCATGTAGTGAGACAGGTTTATGATACCGGGAAACACGAGTCAGCGAGCAAAATTAAGCCTTCATTATCTGAGTCTGCGACTGTGGCTCCGCGATGAAAAAGACATTGCAGGTGGGGAAAAAATTTGATTCTGAACTTAAAGAGACCTTGCCGCACACAGACACATGCTAAATATATCCCATTGCATCAAAACTATTGGGTTTCGTTATGCTTCCTCTGCACTTTTCTTTCACTAATCCTGCTGAATATCCAGATCGCTGGGTGTAAAGAAATGCATTCCCTTGAAGTTTTACATTAAAACACATTTCCATCTTTTTTTAAAATTTATTTACTTAAAGGTTAGCACCCCTGTAGGTTTCTTGTCCTGGGAAAGGTAAGACACTTGTACAATGTAAGGCCAAGAGCAGAGAGGCAGAATTCCCTAGAGAAAGAACTCACACATGAACCTTCTTGGAAATCCCTCTAGGTCCCATCCATGAGCCAGCAACTCCTGGGGCAGTCCGTAGTTGGCAGTAGGACTTGGGATTCTGATATTTTTTTTTGAGGGAAGAGCACACATAATGGGCTGATGATAAGGTGGGAGTTGTGCAGGGGACCCAGGGGAACCAACACTCCAGGATCAGATGCGCATGCGCAGGGAAAGGCCGGAGCTGTGTGCTTCTCAGTCAAGTCAAGGCAACTATTCGGTGTCTCACATGCTGGCCCAGTCCCAGTCTTACCTGGCAAGGTCTGTGTGACTTCATTTCACAGGGAGTAGAGTTCAACACAGATCTGTGAATATGATTAGGTGGAATTACCAAGCACATCCTTAACCATCCCGGGAAGTCTGAACGTGCAGAGAAGTTTCCATAGTTCAGCTCTGATCTCTGTGGTAATAGGAGGGAACACCAGATGCGCAGTAACCTTATGGGCAATTAATGAGAAACATTACACCAGCTAAAGTGATGAACAGAGAAGAGGAGCTGTGCATGCTTCAGTATATATGCAGCATGTGCATATGAAAATAACAGATCGGGAAAAAACGTGATTCCATACAGATTTCCACTCCACTATGGCAAACCAGAGGCCATATCCACTCACTGAGCTGCTGTGAACATTCATGGAGGATGTTTCATTTTTCTGCTTCTATTGCCCGGACTAAAATCTGAATATCAATACACAGTTAATATGAGAGTTAATATTAAAAAGCATATCAGCCGCCGGTGTTGCTTAGTGGTTGAGTGTCAACCCATGAACCAGGAGGTCATGGTAAGATTCCTGGTTAGGTCACATGCCTGGGTTGCACACTCGATCCCCACTAGGGTACATGCAAGTTCAATGATTCTCATCAATGATGTGTCTATTTCTCTCTCCCTCTTCCGGAAATCAATAAGAACATAAAACATAGTATAGGCACCTGATTAAAAAAGGCATATGATAAATATACAGTTAATAGTAGTAGGTGTCAACCAACAGAGACCCAAAATGCAGAGAATAGCCCACTCATGAGAGAGACACAAGGGAGATACAGGTCTGAACTCTAATCCCAGCATGGCCAGGTTTCAGCAGGCAGGCAGGAAGGAGGTTGGCTGACAGCACATGGAGATTAGATCTCTGCTCCTAGCTTCTCCTTAGATGAATCCAGGAGTCCTTTCTCCAGTCCTCTCTGCACAGGGCAGCTGTTAGTATGAAAGTTCCCAATCGTGTGCCTTTCCTGGTCGTATCCTCCTTTTCCAACACTGGCTTACTGACTGACCAACTCAGTAATCATTACTCTCTCATTTATTCATTATAACAACTCTCATTTGCTCCACATCTGCCCTGTGCCCTTGGATTTTAAGTGCACCCCCCCCCCTGACCTTTACTAGAAAATGTTGAAGTTATTCTCTCTTTGCTTTAGTTTTCTCACCTGTCAAATAGAGATAGTAGCATCTGTCTCAGAGGGTTGCTGTGGGGATTAAATGAGATAATCCAGAGGATGCACTTAGCACATGATAAACTGTTGTTAATTTTAGATCAAATGTCCATATGCATTGGCTCAGGATCACCCTCACTGGGGGCTAATGCTTAGGCTAGCAGAAGCAGGTAGAGTTTGACCTGATTCTTCTAATACTGGGACAAATAATATCCTCCCTAAAAGCTTCTGATGAAAGTAGGCCGAGTTTTGCAGTTGGATAATCTGTATTTTGAATGTCAGGTTTTCCAATTTCTCACTATGTTGTTGGTTCTGCTGTTTACACCCTCTATGCCCATTTTCCTCCCTTTAAAAGAAGGGTACTCTTCATAGGGTCGCTTTATGGAAACAAGGCCACCTACTCTGTCCAACATTTGGACTGGTGATCCAGCCCATAGTCAGTCTCTGAAATCAGTTCTCTGCCCAGTGCTGCCTATCTTCTTAGCGGTTTGTTAGGAAATTCACTGAGCAGCTGTCATTTCTAAATAACAAATAACCAGATCTTCTAGATAAATTTAAAGTGATTATTAGCTTCCTTTGGAGCAAGGAAGAATTTTTCTAGACAAAATGTATGTCCAAAACTTTACCATCTACACTAATAAAAGAAAAAAAAGTAAATTGGCCATACCTGTGCAATGCCCACCAGCCAATCATGAGTGAGTATGCAAATTAACCCAACTAAGATAGTGGGTTAATTTGCATATGCAGGTGCCCAGTGGCTAGGGCTGAACAGGAAGCAGATCTTCTGAGCCTCTCCCAGCAGCTCCGGGCCTCTGGGCAGAGTGGGAAGGCGGGAAGGTGGTTCCGGGCACAGTGAATGTGGTGCTGGCAGCCAGGAGAAGGAAGGCCCATTCTTGCACAAATCTTTGTGTATCGGGCCTCTAGTTTGTATATAATATATGAAATTTTTTTAAAAAGTAGTAAATGATAGAAAACAATTAGTTCCTATTAAACATGTTTTTATTGAATTTAGAGAGAGAGGAAGGGAGATGTTTAGAGAGAGAAACATCAATGAGAGAGATTTATAGGTTGCCTCCTGCACGGCCCCTACTGGGGATCAAGCGTGCAACCTGGGCATGTGTCCTGACTGGGAATTGAATCTTGACCTCCTGGTTCATGGATTAATGCTCAAGCACTGAGTCACACTTTTTCTTTCTATTAGTAAACAATAGGATATTTTTATTTTCTTATTAATGGAACTTTTATTGTTTTTATTTAATATATTTAATTTTAGAGCAGTTTGGGGCTCACAGAAAAAGTAAGGAGGGAGTACAGAGCTCCCATCCATCCGCTCCCACCATTCTTAGCCTTTAACACTCTGCATTAGTGCAGTGGATATGTCAGAATCAATAACCATCAATGATACATCATCATTAACCAAAGTCCAGAGTTTATATTAGGGTTCACTTTATGCATCCTCACAAATGTATAATGACATGTATCCACCGTTATGTATCCTATAGAATCGTTTTGTTGCCCTAAGAACCCCCTATGTTCTGCCAACTTATCTCTCCCCCCACCCATGCCAATCACTGATTGTTTTACTGTCTTCATAGTTATCCCTTTTCCAGAATATCTTTGTGTTGAAATTGCATAGCATGTAGCCTTTTCAGATGAGGCTGGATAGCTCATTTCTGTTTTCACTGAATAATATTTCATTCTGGTGGAAATACCAGTTTATCCATTCACCTATTGAAGAATATTTGATTGCTTCCAAGTTTTGGCAATTTTGAATAAAGCTGCTGCAGACATTTAAGTGCAGGCTTCTGTGTGGACATAATTTATCAACTCATTTAAGTAAATACCAAAAAGTGAGATAACTAGATATTATAATAAGAGTAAGCTTGGCTTTATAAGAGACTGCCAAACTGCCTTTCAAAATGGCTGTATCATTTTCCATTCCCTCCAGCAATGAATAAGAATAAACCTTCTTGTTACTACATAGCCTCATCAGAATTTGGTGTTGTCAGTGTTCTGGATTTTAGCCATTGTAATAGGTCTTTCGTGGTATTGAGTTGTCTTGATTGCAACTGCATCCCTAATAAGGATTATTGTTGAATATCTATCCATATTTTTATTTGCCATCTGTATGTCATATTCATTGAGATGTCTGATCTTTTGCCAGTTTTTTAAATTGGGTTGTTCATTTTTATTGTTGACTTTCAAGAGTTGTTTCTATATTTTGGATAGTAATCTTTTATAAGGTATGTTTTTTTTGAAAATGTGCTCCCCTTCCCCCCAACCTGTGGCTTGTCTAGTCTTTCTGTTGATGGGTCATGGGACTTTAAAAAAGTAATTTTAGTCCTGGAAAGTGTTGCTCAGTAGTTAGAGTGTTGACCTGGGCACCAAAGAGTTATGGATTTGATTTCCAAGAAAGGGCATGTCTCTGGGTTGCAGGATAAATTCCCATCTTCTTTGGGGCATGTGGGCGATGCAACCTTGACCGGAATCGAACCTGGGACCTTTCAGTCCACAGGTAGATGCTCTATCCACTGAGCCAAACCGGTTTCGGCTTAATTCTTCCATCTTTTTACCTACATTCCATCCTACAAACTCTGGGTTGAAAGTGGTCATCCTGGTACAGGTCACTTACCGTCCGTCCCTAAAAGCATTCAGAGAAATTCTCTCTGAGTGTTTCCATACCAGGAAATCCTGTCCCATCCCACCTCTTATTAGAGAGGAGTCTACAAATGCCCCCTTCCTATGATGCAGACCCTCTTATCTACTATCAAGGCTGGAAAAGATCAGGACTGAATAAGAGAATTTCTGTGCGAACATTCAGTAAGAGGTTATGTTAAAAGATTATCTTCTTCTCATGGCAAAACCGGTTTGGCTCAGTGGATAGAATGTCAGCCTGTGGACTGAAAGGTCCCAGGTTCGATTCCAGTCAAGGTCATGTACCTTGGTTGTGGGCACATCCCCAGTAGGGGGTGTGCAAGAGGCAGCCGATCAATGATTCTCTCTCATAGATGTTTCTAACTCTCTATCCTTCTCTCTTCCTCTCTGTAAAATATCAATAAAATATATTTTTTTTAAATTATCTTCTTCTCAGACAAGTGCTAATGAAAAGGACCGAGATCATTTGGAAGTGGTCCGTCCATGCTTTCTATCCAGACCCTTCGGCTGTGCGGAGTAATCTTGGACAAAGAGCAAGGGGGAAGGACAGATCACGTGGCTGGGGGCCTTGGACCTGTTTGCAAAGGCAAGCACAGTTCCCTTCCGCTTCCCCATTTTGCATCTTCTCTTTGCGACGGCCGTTCACTGGGGTTCTGTCACTACCTGCCTTCAAAGGCAGCTGTCACCGTGGCACCCAGCCTGGCAGATGGAAAGTTGGGAAGATAAAAAAAAAAATAAACCTTCCTGGCATGAAACGCTCTGTGAGATGTGCTTGACAATCAAGTTGTTAATGACAATTGTCATCAAAACCTTGCTCTTTCAAATGCATTTTTCAGTTTCCAGGCCAGAGAGATCTTGTACATGGAAATTCCGGACGGTTGGCTGCCTGTGTGACTGACGCGCAGGCATATCTAAGTCTGTGCAAGCGCGCGGGAACGTGCACCTGTGCATCTAATTACCTGTGGGGACACTGGATCCACACACCCTGTGCCCAGAGATGGGCTAATGCTGAATGAATGCTGCACTCACAGCACCCCGATCTCTGAGCCTGGATCTGTGTGGGGACGGCTCTCCTGGGAGAGCATTAAAAAAAACCCTCAAAAATAAAGAAATAGCTGAAACCAGTTAGGCTCAGTGGTAGAGCATCGGTCTGCGGACTGAAGGGTCCCGGGTTCGATTTCGGTCAAGGGCATGTATTGGTCGCAGGCACATCCCTGGTAGGGGTTGTGCAAGAGATGGCTGGTCGGTGTTTCTCTCTCATCGATGTTTCTAGCTCTCTATCTCTCTCCCTTCCTCTCAGTAAAATATCAATAAAATATATTTAAAAAAATAAAGAAATAGCCGAAACCGGTTTGGCTCATTGGATAGAGCGTTAGCCTGCTGACTGAAATGTCCCAGGTTCAATTCTGGTAAAGGGCATGTACCTACCTTGGTTTTGGGCACATCCCCAAAACCAAGGTAGGTACATGCCTACCTTGTAGTGGGGGATGTGCAGGAGGCAGCTGATCAGTGTTTCTCTCTCATCATGACTCTCTGTAAAAAATCAATAAAATATATTTAAAAAAATAAAATAAAGAAACAACAAAAACCCGAGCACAGTAGTGGGTTCAGAAAGGGAAAAGAGGGGAAGGTAACCTAAACAAGGGGACAGAGAAGGAAGGTTACCCGCCCCCCCCCCCCGCTGCCGCCCCCACCCCAGTGACCCCACTGCCTAAAGGGACTGGGCTCCCCGCTGGCCCCCATCCCAGCCCAAGACCTGTTTCCTTCTATCCTGAACTTTCTCTCCACTCTGTTAAACTAACAGAAATTCTACCAATTAGCCATGCATTTAGGTTAATCTGCTTCCTCGGGGAGGGCTAAAGGGCTGAGAGTGAGTCACACCTCGGTGTCAATTTGTTTAATTAGAGCTGCTTGCTCCAGCCCCCCCTTCCAAATGGCAAGCTGAAACCCTCTCCACTGTGGGAGAAGGAAGCAGCTGCCATTTGTCCAGAGCCTGGTCGCCTTATGAACTTCCCTCATTAACCTTCGGAATCCTGTTTCAAAGTATGTATTATCTCATTTTACTGTGGAGGAACTACATTGAACTGTTTATCCAGGAACACTTGTTACATGTGGGAGGTGATGTGGCGAGAGATGAGGGGGCAGGTTTTGAAATACTCAGGTGGACAGAGTTGAGCTCTTGGTCATGGGCATCCTTAGGTCGCTTGGTATATAGACATTAAGTCAGACAAAGTTAGACACTGAGTCATTCATTCATTCATTCATTCATTTCCTACGTCCATGTGTTTTAGACTACATACCAGGTATTTTTAAATTGTTGGGAATATAGTGATGAATAGAACAGGCAGATCATTATTACTGTCACAGGGCTCGTGGTCTTAAT
This sequence comes from Vespertilio murinus, assembly GCA_963924515.1. Classification (NCBI taxonomy): domain Eukaryota; kingdom Metazoa; phylum Chordata; class Mammalia; order Chiroptera; family Vespertilionidae; genus Vespertilio; species Vespertilio murinus. The sequence goes on along the minus strand of OZ004720.1, from coordinate 19,273,931 downwards.
GAAGGGAGACAGGTCATAATCAAGTATGCAAATAATTTAAAAGGTAATATCAACTAATGACAAAGGTGGTGAAGAATGGGGAAAATCGCTACGTGGTGAAGACCAACGGAGGTAGAATGAACTGCTCCTTCCGATTAAGATTGAGAGGAGCCTCTCTGATCTGAGACATAAAGGACAGGGGCAGATGCCTCACCTAGACCCACCGGAAGTCCTCCTGGCCCAGGGAAGTGGGAGCACCCTGGCTTGAGGCTAGTGCGAGGGAGCACAGTGAGCAACAGAATGCAGGAGGGAGTCTCTGAGAACCAGAAGGGACTTTGATATATTTTATCTCCTAATAGAAGTTTAAAGCCATTGGAAGAGAAATGAAGCCTTAGATTTAAGTTAGAAAGGCTACTTCCATGGAGGAAATTTTGCACAGAGGTGAGTGAAAGCTATATGACTGGTTACACCAGTGGTCAGCAAACTCATTAGTCAACAGAGCCAAATGTCCACAGTACAACCATTGCATTTCTTTGGAGGGCCACATTTTTTAAAAATTTAAACTATATAGGTAGGTACATTGTTATTAACTTAATTAGGGCTCTCCTAAGCTGGCCTTTGCTAAAAACTCAAGGGGCCAAAGAGCCGCATGTGGCTCCCGAGCGGCAGTTTGCTGACCACTGGGATACACCATTGCAGTGTCCAAGTAGGACCTGGGAAGGGCAGCCGAGGGGATGGAAAGGAGTGGGTAGAACACAGCTCAGTGTTGAAGCCAGAATGGGCATAAGCATGGCATCTGATGGGTTGGAATGGGCACAGGCATCTGATGGACAGGATGTGGAAAAAGAAAAGGAGAAAATCAAGGGTGATGATTGTGATTCTCTCTGGAATGGCTTCATGGATGGCTATTATGTTCAGGGGGAGGCTAAATGAACGCCAGAGAAGCAGCACTAGTTCTTTTGGAGGGGCGTGGGTGATGGTGCAAAAAGGAAGATGTTAGATAAACTTGCTAAGTCCCATTAGCCATCCAAATGAGGAGGTGCAGTAAGCGGTTGGCATGCTGGGCTGAGGTTGAGGCTGGGGAATCTCCAGTGCTCAGAATTTTGCTAACAGTACCAAGGAGATCAATGAAAGAAGAACGGAGTAGAGAAGAGCTTGAGGACTTAATTCTAAGACACACCAACACCTAATTGTCCACCAGAAGGGGAGGGTCAACAGAGGGCACAGAGCGGGAGCAGTCAGTGGGCTAGCAGGCCGAACAGAAGCACATGTGCCACAGGAACCGTGGGGTGCTTTGCAAAAAGAGGAGTGTGGTTGTCTCCGTGGAAGCTGCTAGCCTGTTGTGGAACAATCAGTTTCAACAATAGGGATGTCGTTGGTGACTTGCAGGGGCAATTTCAGAGGAGTGGTGGAGAAGAAAGCCTGGCGAGGTGTGTTCAAGGGGAAATGGACTGAGAGTGAGTGGAGACAAAGGGTGCGTCACATTGCTTGGCGATGTTTTGCTGTGAGGCAGAACAAAGAGCCGAGGTGGCAACGAGAGAGCTGGGAGTTAAAGGGAAATGGCTGTTTTGCTGTTTCTCCAAAGGGGGAGAGACCCTACATAGTGTTTGGATGCTGGTGGGAACGGGCAGCGGGAAGCACATGCTAGTGATGCAGGCGAGAGGCAGTGACTTCAGTCCAGCAGTCCTGGAGTAGGCAGGCAGGAGGGTGGGGATCTAGGGCGCAGGGGTGGGGAGGTGTGCATATTTTTGTGACTATGCTGATGGGAAGGCAAGGTTGGTCCTGGTGTGAGTGAGTCTGTGTGACTCTCAGTAGCCTAGGAAGTGAGGTTCTATTGGGAGGAGGGCTGGCAGGGTGGGTGGAGGTGTGAAGGTTTGAAGAACCCAGTAGAGGAAGTGGTGGAAGACAGGGTGAGCAAAGGAACAAACCTAGGAGAGGAGGATCGCAGGATGACCAGGCAGAAATGGGTGCCCATCAAAGTCCCAAAAATAAGATACCGTATTATCTTGAAATATCTGGCAGAACATATCACTTACAAAGAAATACATCCAGAGATGCGCTGACAACTGACATACGTTGTTGTATAATAACAAGGAATATGTGTTAGGCGCTTTGGGGATGCCTTATTTTATTTAATCCTTACAACTTCAAGGAGGGAATAGTGTTCTACAAAGGAGGTGAGTGAGACTTGGAGGGGTGAGGTGAACCACAGAACGTTCTAGAACTAGGAACTTAACAGGCGTGGTAGAAACAGAGTAATTCAGGACAAACACTGTGTCCTCACATCTCATGCTGAGCTGCCCCCCTTAGAACACAGTTGGGTGGGAACATATTCATATTCATATGCATACGCATACACATTTATATATACATATACATATACATATACATATACATATACATATACATATACATAGTACCTTTATAGTCTGAAAAATCTCAATGGTGTACCACAGCTAACACTAGGGAAGAGGATTGAGTTTTGGTTTTGGTCTGCTTTCTTCCACCCCCAGTGCTCTGGGACTTGGGGTCCTAGCAAAGGTGAGGAGGTGACTTTTGCAAGGGACAGCACGTGTGTACACAACCCGCTCTCTCATCATCTGTGACAGCCGAAAACCCTTTCTCCTATGTTTCTCCTTATAATTCAATCACTGCCTCAAGTCTCCCGAGTCCTCAAGGGCAAGTCACAGATTGGTCAGGAATCTCGGAGAGCAGGGTTTGACATCCATCGCTAGAACTTGTCCATGACATTTACAAACGATAGAAAGAAATATGGAACCGCTTCCTCAGGTGGAGAGATTTAGGAGTACCATTGAGTCTTGAGTGTCAGGGGCGGGAGTGACCCCTGAGATCAGAAGGGCTGAGGGGTCCCCAGTGGCTGGGCAGCTTGCAGCAGGCTCTTCTGATCTCCATGCTGTTCTGCTCTGTTAGCTCCACTGTGGTCCCAGGAACGTGCACAGAATCCTAGCACCGGTCTCTAACCACGCCCTGAGCTTGGTGTGCTGGCCTGGGGATTGAAAGTAAGCAAAGAAACGTGACTAAGAGACACTTCTCCATGTTTTTACTGTGCATTGTAATAATTGGCTGATTACATTGCATTTTTTTTATTGGGTTTCGCTGGCAATCAGATAGAGAGCCGCAATATCCACTGACTCCTTATAATTACCATTAATTCCTTCCCCCTTTCTGCACAGTCAGGACAGAGTTGGCAGAGAAGCCAGGGGAGGCTGAGTCAGACCAAAGTCTCATGCATAGGCATGGGACAGGACAGCCGGGCTCTGGGGAGATGTTTGGGGTGAGGGTGGAGGTGGGGGGTGGGGTGGGAGGAAGAAGGCTGAAGGATGGAAAGCAAGGGAAAAAAATACCTTGAATTGGGGACAAAGGCAAATGGAGGAAAGTGTTGGAGTCAGCACAACAGCTTTGCGAGCTTAATTACCATAATGATGTAAAATAGCCCAATCAGCAATCTGGGCCTAATCTTTCATGTATTACAGGTCTCTCCTTCATAGAGCTTCACAGCTTAAATGCATTTTTAATGAAGATATTCGAGGCAAGCAGATAATCTCCCGTCTTTACAGGAGGGAATCAGAGCACATTAAGGGGATGTTCCTCTTGCCTGCGGCTGTCCAGGGTGCTTGCTCTGTGGGCTCCCTGGGAGCTGACCCATGGGTCTCTCCTCTCTCCCTCTCCTTCTGGAAGCAGATGGGAAGTTCCTGGGTAGGACTGGCATCCAGGGGGTCCTGTGGCTGGTCCCCAGGGGCCTCCCCTCTGTCTTTCCTGGACCTAACGGATGCCTGTTCCCTTCACTATCAACAAGACCGAAAGGACTTCTGGGATATTACCAGTCCCCTGTTGTCTCAGGAGATGCTCTGCCCATCTTGCTGTCTCCTGATCACAATCCTTAGGCTACTGGGAATCATTTGAGCGTGAGATTTGGACTGAAAATGCATCGGAAGCACTTACCTGTGACCCTGACACATTTGCATCTCAGCCTCGGCAGAGGAGCAGTCCAAACTCTGACCCTGTTTCTCACCTGGTTAGCCAGCGGGGCCTGGCAGCGAGGGGCTTGTTTATGATAAATTTAAGTGACGTGCGGTTACAATGACTTGACAAGTGCAGAGTTTGTGTGCAACGCTTCCTGCTGTCCCATGGAGAAGCCTAAACTGGCTGGGCTGAGGTTGTATGCAAGGAATCTGTAATAGGGCCCCAAAGAAGGTCAGGGTGGGGGCCATGGTGAGGGGAGAGACAGCATCAGGTCCATATTATGGCTGTCCTGAGACAGCAAAGAGAAGGTAGACATGATATTTTACTTTATCTACAAAAGCATGAATCCTCCTATCGCTAGCATTTCCTCCTGTCACCAAACTGCCTGATATGTAGACATGAAGTGTTCAGATGTGTATGGTGAATTCAAGAGAGTTTCCGGAAACCATGTCTCCCCATGTTCCATTTAACTCCATGGTTCCCCATGGTACACACCTGCTCAGTGAATTAATGTATGGAATAGCATCAGGTCATATATTTTCAAAGGAACTGGGTCATGGTTTGATTCCTGGTCAGGGCACATGCCTGAGTTTCAGGCTCGATCCCCAGTAGGGGGTATGCAGGAGGCAGTCAATCAATGATTCTCTCTCATCATTGATGTTTCTATCTCTCTCCCCCTCCCTCTCCCTCTCTGAAATCAATAAAAAAAAAATTTAAGTTACAATGATAGGATTATGAGGACTTTCCTGTAAAGTTGGGTCCTACCAACCCAGTGTTGCTGGTGCGAATTCAAAGCCAACAAGAATCACCAATCTGGGGTGTGGTGATGAAGGAAACTTTATTCAGTGCAAACAGCTCAACTGTGATACAACGTGGCTGTGGAACAGCTCAATGGTGATACAGTAGGGCTGTGAAAACAGTATGACTGTGAAGACAGTAGGGCTGAAGACAAGACCTGGCAGCCCAGGGGCCAGACTTCTCTTTGAGTGGACAGCTCTGCTTCACTCCTACATGCTCTGCTCTGCACCCACCTGCTTTGGCATACACTTCTGTGGTTCAGCTCAGCCAGGGAGACCAGTCTTCAGTCTCCAGGGGAAAGGGAAAGTGCAATCTCCTGGCCAGAGGGGAGCTGGTTTACAAAGACAGGTGTCCAGACCCAGGTCCCTGATTGGTTCATTCTCATGCAAATGGAGATTTCAAAACCTCACTGTTTGATTGGTCCAAAGACACTGTCCTGGTTGGTCAGAATAGAGCCGCTCTGATTGGCGGTCGCTGTGCAGCTCTGATTGGATGGTGAAAACCATGGTCTTATTGGTGGAAATAGGATTCCAGGAACTCCTTTATAAGGGCTGGCTCAGTTGGGTTTTTTGTTTGTTTGTTTGTTTGTTTAAATGTGAGCCTAATTAGAAACCAGGAACCCTTCTAAGTAAGTGGGTTTTTGTTGTTTAGTTTTGTATTTGTCTCAGGGTTCACAATCCTCTAGATCTAGAGACCCTTCCTATGATGGCCCTGGTGAACTCAAGATGATGGGAAAAAAATCCATCCCTTACATTTTATTACATGTCCGTCGTACAATTCATTTCCACAATTTACTATGCGCAGTCCTTGTGTAAGGTCCTCTAACAATTCCAGAAGGGGTGTGTTGGAACAAGACCAGAAATATAAACATTCAGAACACCCTCCAGATCCTGAAGATTGGGGGTGGACATGTCACTAAAGGAACTTTGATCTTATTTTCCTCCAGATCACTATGGAAACAGAGCAGCCACCAGTTGCAAGGATGCTTTGTTATGTTAGTTGCTTGGGTGGTTATTTGAAAATATAAAATATATTTAAAATAACTTACTAATAACATCTATTACTATCTTTCTTAAGGGCACTCTAGATACCTAAAAGAAAAAGAAAACTCACTAATCTTAGAACTCAAAGGAAATACTTGTATCATAAGTTTAAACATACATATCTTATATCTTCATAATACAGAAATATGACACAACTGTTTGTAACTTGCTTTTTCACTCTATAGAGCATATATATTTTTGTGTCATTTAGATATCCTTCTACCACATGATTTGCAATGGTTGCCTAGCAGCTCACTATATGGCTATGCTATATCTCATTTAACGCCCGAGTAATATGTTTACTATCATAAACAACCAGGAGTGTCCTTATAATATCAAACCAAATTTCTCTTCATCCAAAGCTTGCTCAACACATTAATAGCGGAAATGTACATTTATAATGACAATTTTAGGATTTTTATTTTTGTAGCCTGTATTTGAAGGCTTCCTCATGAATTACATCGTTCTTCAGATATGATTTTGTGCCTGCCACCGCCTCATCGTTTTGGAAATATGACGCAGCCTTAGAGTAGAAAAGTCCCTGTTGACTCCCAGCTTACAGTTCACTGTCACTTAATACCTTCATTTTGTCTACATGTAACTTTCCTGTTAGTTTCTCCTTCTTCAAAGAGACACAACTTTTCAAGATGAATCCAAGATATATCCTGTGGACCTTCTTTGAATACTAAGAAGCTTTAAGTAACATGTCTTTATGGTTTCATCTCTCTAGAATACACACACGCCTCTCTCCCTCAATAGATGGTTATAATTGCTTTTTAAGGAGCTGTTTGCTGACTTGAGGTCAGGGACTTGGGCATTTTTTTTTCACCCCTGTCTCCTTAATGCTTCACATAATGCCTGGCACACAATAGGCACCTGATAAATATTTGTTGAGTTAATGGAGGCATGAATGACTCATGCCAGTTCTCCACTCCAGCTGGTTGTATCATGCCGTCTGTGCCAATGAGGGTGATACTAGTGTCCTCACCATCAACTCTCTCTCTTTCATGTCTTCCTCCTAACCCTTTCAATGCTCCACCCTTCTTAAGTCCTTGAAGACAATTTTGGTCCTTTCAAAAAAAGCACATCAAACTTTGTTTTTAAGTTTTGTTTTGCTTTATTGCTTCCTTTTACTTCTTCAGGCAGTGGGCCAAACATTCAAAAAGACAGCAGTGTAAAGATGCTCTCCTACCTCTGTCTTTCAGCAACTCAGTTCCTGGAGACAACCTGTGTTACCACTTTTTGTCTGGTGTTTATTTCCTGCTTGGGCAAATAACATATTGTATTACACTATTCTTTCTTGTCAGAGTCCACGGATTAAAATGTTAATCTTATCCAAAAAAAAAAAACATCCTCAGAAACATCCAGAATCTTTGTCCAAATATGTGGACACTGTGGTCCATCCAAGTTGACACATAAAATTGACTAATACAACATGTTTGAAAAATAGAAAAGTAAATAAGCTAGATGAAATGATGGAGAATTTCAATGGAAAAATGAAAATCCATAAATTGAATCAAGGGCCCTGAGGGTTATCTTTCCTTCATTAACAGCACAAGACTGCATGTTATTTTAGTTGGCCTTAAGGAAGCTTTTGACCTAGCCCCCAGCTTCCTGGGCAGCCCTAGGACATACAGATATTACACAGCGAGAATGAGCCATTCATTTGAGGTGCCTGAGGTTTCATTTTGTCACTCAAGCCTTCCACTCCTGCTAACTACGTTGTTGTTCCCTTTATCCCCATGGAGTTCTTCAGCATGAACCGAGCTATTTCCTTCCCAAGTTCTAAGTGGTGGGTGGTAAAAAGAGAGAAGTTGAATATCCTCTAAATGGTTCTTTCCTCTCTGGAATTGAGATTAGACTTTTTATTTGCAGCTCTATAGGTATCTTTAAAGATATAATTTAATGCAATTTATATAGCTTTTAAAGTTGTATTAGGGAGAACATTAATCTGTTATGACTATTATATTATGCCCAGAAAAATGAGTTTTATGTATTTTATTCATTTAATTCAGTGATTCTTGATGATGACTGCTCATAAAAACCGTGTATATGAAACCTATAAAAATGCAGAATCTAGATCACACACCAAATCTACCCAAATTAGAATCCCCAGGTCACTGACCAATGACTATTTCTAAGTTCTTTTGTCTATATTCATACATTTCATGTATAAATCTATGTCATATTTTATTTACTCACCTCTTCCTACATCCATATTTTGTCGGCTATTTTAGCAAAAGAAGAAGAAGAAGAAGAAGAAGAAGAAGAAGAAGAAGAAGGAGCAGGAGGGGGAGGGGGAGGGGGAGGAGAAGGGGGAGGAGGAGGAGCCAAAATTTATTTATTGATAAAGTTTACTCATGCTTTATGTTACTCACAATTTTGATGCACAAATCAGTGTTTTCCCATTTCCAAGTTGGCTCGGTGTTTTGATCCTTTCCTTTCCTTGTCTATTTATCTTACAAGGATTTATAGAATACTTTTTACACATTGCCTCGACAATAGGTTTAAGGTAATATAATAATAACAAGGCATGTAACTTAGTCTAGCTAAGTATATGGCTGTTTAAGAAGTGATCATATGCCTGGCTGGTGGCTCAGTGGTTGAGAGTTGACTAGTGAACCAAGAGGTTATTGGTTTGATTCCTGGTCACCAAATAAAGTGTTAACAACTATTAGTTTTGTGTTAAAGGTAGAAAAGAGCATGCTAGAGAACATTATGAATCTAACCATAGGTGAAGATGGGAATGGAAGAGAGCATTTTGCAGAGAATTAAATTCTTTAGGCTTATTTTAAAGTTCTCTTTTCCAGGCTTACATTTCTGCCCTTGTTTCATAAGTTAATGGATGGGCCCTAAACCCTGTTCTCCCAATTCTCAGCAAGGCTAAATACACTTAGTGGGGCTCCAACCATCATGAAATTTCTATTTGAAGGTTTATGCTTTCTCAATAAAAATGTCTCTACCTCCTCTTATAACTTATGTTACCTAGAACAGTGTTTCCCAAACTTTTGACATATGTGTACCCCTTCTATAATTTTCATAATGCTGAGTACCCCTCGTCAAAAAATGGATGTATTTTAATAATAATCAAAATATATTTATTTTTTTGGTACATATACAAAATAATAAAAAACGAAAAATAAAATTATAAATAATAAAATATAAATAAAAGTTATATTATAAATAACATTTATTTGCACACCGGACCCTCTCACGCCTCACAAGACTGTCTTGACTTGACTCATGAGAACGTAGAATTAGGCGCAGCTAAGCACGGTGCAGTGCATATCCCCACCAAACTCTGGTGCAACACGTACCCCCACCAAACTCTTCCTGTACCACACTTTGGAAAACACTGCCCTAGAATAACTTCCACACTTGTACCATTTATGGCTGCTATTTTATCATGTATTGGTGATAATTAAATTATTTTAGCTTATCTCTTTACACTAAAATTTAAAGTCCATTTTGTGATTATAAATATGCCTTGCAATTAATTGATTAGTACAAGCTCTGTCACCATAAGTATTACCACCTGATATTTACTAGACAGTTCCTTATTTTTGTTTGATTGTACTTATTGTCTTCTAAAATATAGTTTTATGTACCTAATTTCCACCCCCTTGTCCCTGAAATTGAAATTCACAGTGATCTTAGTAAGGCTGAGCTGTCTCCTGGCAAATTCATTATTCTCTTTCTAGGATTTGTGAGAAGTTTTCTGTCCTTGTCATGGGGTCATCTCTACGATAGCATAGACAACTTTCCAGAACAGCAAGCCTCATTTCCTTTAGTATCACATACCTAGCCAGCTGTCTGCTCCACAAATCCTATTTTCTTTTCTAAAGGCAAAATGGAAGAGATGAAAATGCTTCGCTAGGACCACAGGGTCAAAAGAGATGCAAAGTAAATTTCTTTGGAACTCTATCTTAATAAGATTATATATACTGGCCACTACAGGCTCACTGAATTTGTTTGAAATAAATATTCTCTCTTCATAATAAGCCTTCTTCAAAAGCGAAGCAATATCCCAGTCCCATCTCTCCACCCAAGTCATTTGAAACTCCCATTGTACCATGACATGATATTTTTTCTTAAAGATTGAATGTGAAAACCTCAACCATCACATCAAGCCACAGATCAATCATAGGCACCACACAGAGAAAATTACCATTTGGCAGCATCCATCATCTTTGCAAGTGCTCCCCACCTCTTACCCCACCTGAGCCAGCATTCCTTGTTGCTGCTCACTCTTCACTGAGTCTGAAAGTCAACTAGAAGGTCCTTTTCCCTTTATTGGGAAAGGATGGGAGCACTGAAATATTTTATAAGGGGAAACTGATTCTTTCCAATCTTGGAGTCTGTTTATGCCAATTTCATACTCACCTGTGGTTTTAATGAGATCGATAAAGAACTGAATCTCCCCTTGTTTATTTGACTCCCTGTGTCTTCCTTCCCCTTGCCCCTCCTGATTTTGGAAAAGAGAGATATACCTATAGATAGAGGATATTTTTATCTGTAGCCTAGGATGAAGGAAAATATAGGCTTCTTCTTATCTGTGTTATATCTGACTCCTAGAAATACTATCATTTACCGTATTTTTCGGACCATAAGACACACTTTTTCTTCACCAAATATGCAGTCTCCAGGGACATGGAAGGTCCTGGGGGACCCGCTGCCGCTCTGCAACTCGGACCATAAGACGTAGGCACTTTTCCTCCCACTATTTGGTGAAGAAAAGGTGCATCTTATGGTCCGAAAAATACGGTAATCCTGGAATAGACCAACAACTCTATCCCAGGCTCTCTGTATATAGAATACAAGCCCATGCAACTTATTGTACTGTGCTTGTCTTCCTTTAGTCTCTGACCAGGTTGATACTCTTATCCACTTGCCCATTGGTGGAGTGTAATATTCTTAAAAACCCAGGGGTTATTGTTATGCTTGTGAAATTGTGCTGCGATCTCTGCATTTCGAACCCTTAGTGGGCACTGACCTTTCAGTCTCATTAATTTCCTGTAGGGACGCTGGCACCCAAGGCAGTGGGCCGGTGGGGGTTCATTAACATGTGGGGCTCTAATTAGACAGCAAAGGATTTGTTTCTGTCCTCATTCCGGTGTCTAACAAAGCTGCAGATGTAAGACATGTAAGGGAAAAAAAGCATAAAACCACAAGTAAAGCAAAGAGGCGTTGGCATGTCCAAGACAGGTCTTCAAACCAAAACAACCACCCCGTTTTCCTCCCTCTCACTCTCCTGGGGCCTAATCAGGCTCTTGCAGAAAACTGCATGACACCGTGTGGGAGAGAATCCGAGGGGGTCCGGATCAGTCCTGCAAATAATTATTGAATGGGTTATATTGTCAAGTCCCTCCTGAGTCTGTGATTCTATAAACAGCAAGTCTACGGGAAGCTGAAAAGAACCAAGGTTCCTTGGTGTTGAAAAGGGAAGAGAGAAAAATGTAATAACCATCTTTATAAAAGGAAAAAAAATAATCTTTATGTCTGGGCAGGATTTTAATGGCGAGAATAATGAGTATAGTCTCCATTTCCCAACTAAGAGAGGGAATGAGTTTAGGTGGCATCATGGAGTAGATGGGTTGACTAATTAATATGTTGGGGTCTTTATGGAGTTCGTGACCTGTGCACAGATTTAGGCAGGTAGTTCGTGAGCAGCTCTCTACCTAAAACTGTGCCATGTAGAATGTCTCATGGACAGTGAAGCCAGCGCTTGGGTTTCCAGGAAGCACTCTGAAGATTGTTAAATGAATTTCTGGCATTACTTCCCGCCTTTGGAGATCTTCATAAACAAGAAGGGAATGCACCCAACTGAGGTTAAGGAGCTGGCCTGACTTGAGATGGAAAATGAACTCCATAGAATCATTTGGTATTACGGGTAGCAAATGACTCTCTCCCACCCTCCACCATCATCCCTCCCATGAGGTATCCGGGGAAGACATTGTGAAGATACAGCCTCCTCACTCCACATTCAGCATGCCCTTTGTTGTTTTCTTCTGGTCTGTGTCTAGACATGCTGGTGTTTGGACCTCTCCATCACTAGATCCCTTTCTTTCTTTACACCCATGGGAGTGGGAACTCTGAATACCTAAGGAAAGGGTTCCCCTGGCAAAACTTGACCGAAGAGGGACCTGCAGTTCTATGTCCATGTTTCCTTGACTTCGCTTCGCTGAGGTCTGGCAGCCTACCCAAAGAGGTGGCCTTTGGAAACCCATAGGAGAAAACAGACCGAGAGAAGCCTGCATCCCTATCCCCACAGGGGACAACCTCAGCATCCTGACACCTGGCTCGTTGGCCAGCCCCGTTCCGAATCAGTGTGTATTATTTTGGGATGAATAAGCACCATTCAGAGACCAGTCTCACAGAGTTTAACTATAAATCTTGAATAGATACTCAGAGGTGGCATTTTTAACTAAAGTTTTTATTTTTTAAGATGGCATGTTAAATAAATGGACTGCCAGTGTATGGTGCGTGTTGGATAATCCAGTCTCTTATTAACTCTGGGGAACATTCAGAGACATAATATTTAAGATGCTGTTAAGATTTACAGTCTAATAGCGGGAAGCATAAAAAATAAGCTCACCAAGCCAATGTTAATTTACATAAAACGGTCCTGGCAGAGCACTCGGCCCAGTGCCTGGCACATTGTGGTTTCACCATGTGTTTAGGATCACAAGGCAGCTGCTCTGTCCACCCGAGGGTCCCAAGTCAGTCAGGCCCAGATCACGGAGTCGGATGGGGAGAATAAGGGACATCAGTCCCCTTACAATCCTGCTCACTGCCTTCCTTCCTCTCTCCTTTTTATCTGGCGATTGTACTGCCTGTTAGCACCATAATCACACTGGACAAGAGAAATTAGTCTATAATTCATTATCTTTGCTGATTCTTGGGTTCAGTGAATGGCTTAATAAGGAGGATGGTTAGTATTATAATTATTTTTCAAAAATATATTTGCATTGATTTTAGGAAGAGAGAGAGGGAGGGAGGGAGGGAGAAAGAGAATCATCAATAATGAGAGAGCATCATTTTAAAAAAATATATATTTTATTGATTTTTTTATAGAGAGGGATAGAGAGTTAGAAACATCGAGAGAGAAACATGGATCAGCTGCCTCTTGCACACCCCCTACTGGGGATGTGCCCGCAACCAAGGTACATACCCTTGACCGGAATGGAACCTGGGACCTTACAGTCCGGAGGCCAACGCTCTCTCCACTGAGCAAACCGGTTTCGGCAAGAGAGCATCATTGATCAGCTCCCTCCTGCATGCCCGACACTGGGGATCCAGCAAGATGGGCATGACCAGGAATGGAATAGAGATCTCCTGGTTCATAGGTCAACACTCAACCAATGAGCCATGCCAGCTGGACTAATATGGTTGGCATTATTGATTAAAATTATTTTGGCATTAATTCTTTGCTGCTTTTGTGTGTAAATCCCAAGAGTAAGTGTCACTTTCTCCCTAAGCTCTCAAGGCCAGTGGTTCTCAGGCTTTAGAATGCTGCGACCCTTTAATACAGTTCCTCTTGTTGTGGTGACGCCCAACCACAAAATTATTTTCGTTGCTACTTCATAACTGTAATTTTGTTACTGTTATGAATCGTGATGTAAATACCTGTGTTTTCCGATGGTCTTAGGCGACCCTGCTAGTGGTTCTCAATCTGAGGATCGCAACCCACAGGTTGAGAATTGCTGCTGTAGAGCCTAAGACCATTAGAAAACACAGATATTTACATCATGATTCATAACAGTAATAAAATTACAGTTATGAAAGTAGCAACAAAAATAATTTTGTGGTTGGGGGTCACCACTACATGAGGAAGTGTATTAAAGGGTGTGGACATTAGAATGGTTGGGAACCACTGCTCTAGACAATTTCTTTCACTGTGGCCTCCAGAAGTAATCAGATTGCAGGTAGGGTGGCAGCACACAGACAAAGCAAAACTTTCCTTTGTGGCCTTTCGCATAACAAGGTATTGCCATCTGTGTTATATTCAGAACCCAGTGTTTGCGCTTTAGACAGCTGAGGACAGTGGTTTGTCCAGAGATCCTGGTTATCGCTAAGAGACCTTCTCAGGCCGAAACCGGTTTGGCTCAGTGGATAGAGCGTCGGCCTGCGGACTGGAAGGTCCCAGGTTCGATTCTGGTCAAGGGCATGTACCTTGGTTGAGGGCACATCCCCGGTGGGGAGGGCGAAGGAGGCAGCTGGTCGATGTTTCTCTCTCATGGACATTTCTAGCTCTCTATCCCTCTCCCTTCCTCTCTGTAAAAAAAATCAATAAAATATACTTTTTTTTTAAAAGAGAGACCTGCCCTGGGTGGGGGAGAAAGCATGTTAACAGGATAACCAAAGCTGTTACGGTGCTTTAGGGGTTTCTTTGTAGCTCTGGGCTTCTGTGTTCCTTTCCAAGAGAAATTCTACGCAATGCCAGATTGTTTCAGATCTGTTTCAATAATTAGTCTGCTGCAAGTACCTTGCAGGAGAAAACAAGGCAAGGCAAGAACACAGTCACACCTGCTCGGAGTCCTGTTTGGTCCTCACTCACTGGTGGGTAGGGGGTTGCTTGGATTACACCTTGGTCTGGAAGATATGATTAAAAAAAAAAGAAGTATCAAATTTCTTTGGAAAAACTTGTGATGACTTTCAGGATCCTTCCTCCAACCTTCACCGAATGTATTGTGACCACATCACTGCTCTTGGTTATCTCCATTTTTTTTTTTAAGATGTGTCAGTCTTTTTAAATTATGCTGACCTGCTGTGTTATCTTGTAGTTCTGCTCATTTGCTCATTCTGTTGCCCCTGCCAGGAATTTCTTTCCCGTTGTTTTGCCTGCTGAACTCCTACTTATATTTCACATCAAGATAGAGCAGGTAGCGGTTTCTTACCCACGCGCTCATGGTGCCGTTATGGTGCCTCAGTCTGACTGTCCTGGCATTTATCACATTTTCTTGTAATCATCTCTGTGGATGTCTGTCTACTCTGAGAGACAGACATCTCTCCTCAGGTGCAGAACTATATTTGGTGCCTTCCTAGCACCTAATAGAAAGTTGAATCAAGTGAAAGTGCTGATATTTGACAATTTGATAAACCTACCAGCTGTATGATACAGCAATTAATATGGTTCAAGCTGATACATTGCTGGCATAAAAATCATTAAAATATTTCAAGTGAATGAAAAATCCACATCTACTCATGTGATATGTAACTTTTTAAATTTTAATTGCCTCATAAGTTTAAGAGTCAGAGTTTTTGCTGGTTTCACAAATGATTCACAAATATGTCTCTATTTTCTGAGTTTGTATAAGACTAGTTTTAATGCCTTCTTTGATTCATGGTAGAATGTACCAGTGAAAATAAGCCTGGAGTTTTTATTGGTAGAAAGTTAATATTTTTTTTTCAATTTATGAATTCTATCCCTTAAATTGGCATAGGGTTTTCAGATTTTCTATTACATGTCCCCCCCCCAAGGAATTTGTTGATTTCATCTAACATCAAACTTATGAACATAAAGTTAATGCCTTCTCTATTATCCTGTTGACATCTGATGCTGATAATTACTTCTATCCTCTTTTCTCCATGGTTATCCTTTCTAGAAATGTTTGTGAATTTTATTAATATTTTCAAACAACCACTATTTAGGTTAATTTTTCCATATTGTTTGTGTCCCAGTTCATTGATATTTGAGCTTATACATATTACAACTTATCACTTTATACTTAAGTTTACTGCTATTCTACTTTCTTGGGGAGGAAACATAAATTATTGACTTCATCTTATCTATAATAATAAAATCATAATATGCAAATTGACTGAATGCTGAACAGCAAAACAACCATCCTTATGACCACACTATGACACCCGCTGGCACTAGGCCAACCAAGGCTGGTGCAATGCGGTTGGTCAGGGCCCTGGCCATTGCCCCATGATCGCCCTGCAGAGGGAGGCCCAAGCCACAGACCAGCAGGGCAGTCAGGGGGGGCGGGGGGGGATGGGCTCCATGATTGCCCCAAAGAGGGAGACCCAGGCTACCTGGTGGCAGAGCTGTGGTGAGTGGGTGGGGCTTCCTCCGGGGGAGAGGACAATCCATTGTAGAGCCCTGGACAGGTAGACAGGGCCTACTTTCTTTGGGGTGATCCATTGTGGGGCTCCCAGACTATGAGAGGGCACAGGCTATGCTGAAACCCCCACCCCCAAATTGCAAAACTTTGTGCACTGGGCCTCTTAATCTTCTAATAAAAGCCTTTTGAAGCTATCAATTTCCTATGAGCATATTTAGCTGCAACTGTCAAATTTTGACATGTTATGTTTAACTATTATTCGGCTGGAAATACTTTGTATTGTCACTATGATTTTTAATTGACCCATGGGTTATTTAGAAATATTTATTTTTTTTTACATTTAATTCTCAAATCAGGCTTTAAAATTTACTCATGCTCATTGCATGGTCAGGATGTTTGATCTTGGTAAACATTCCATATACATTTGAAAAGAATGTGTATGTGTATTCTGTCATTGTTGGGTATAACCTTTTAAAATGTCAGTTAGATCAAGTTGCTTGATAAGGTTTATATATTCCTTTTCCTATCCCCCCCCCCCTTTTTTTTTGGCCTCCTTTTTTTCTGGCAATTACTGAGTAAGGAAATTAAAATATCCAGCTTTAGTTGTAAATTTGTCTATTTCTTCCTTCAATTATGTCAGTTTTTGCTTCATGGATTTTGATGCTCTTGGATGAACATATAATTTACAATTGATATGACCTCCAGGCAAATGTCTCTTTTTTTCTTGTAACTTGTCTCATTATCTATTCTAATAAACTTTTTCCTGATGTCTATTTGAGCTTAATACAGCTATATCAGCTTTCTTAGTCTTACTCTTTTTCCTTGGTATAGCTTCTTCATCTTTTTACTTTCAACTTGTCTAGATTTAATGTTTAAAATGAGTCTTTTGCTGATAGCTTATAGTTAGGTTTTACTTTTTTTGTATTCTGATAATACTTGCCTTTTAATTGAGATTTTTTTCTTCCTTGTTTCATCTTTATTTTTGAAAATATTAAGTTCTTCCCCTGCACCAGTGTTTGTCCATGTGGTATGCATGTAAGTAATTTTGTTAATCTCTCTTCCCCTACCCCTTCCTTCTAAAATATGTCAGTCTGTTGCACATTTCATTGTCTCTGGATCTTTTCTGTTCATCATTTTATTTTTGTTCATTAGATTCCACATATAAAAGAGATCATGTGATGCTTGTCTTTCCTTGACTGGCTTGTTTTACTCAGCATAATACTCTCTAGTTCCTTCCATGCTGTCTCAAAAAGTAAGAGATGCCGTTTTTGTTTGTTTGTTTTACAGCTGCATAGAATTCCATTGGGTAAGTGCACTACAATTTTTAAAACCATTCATCTACTAATGAGCACTTGGGCTATTTCCAGATCTTAGCTATTGTAAATTGTGCTTCAACGAACATAGGGCCATATATATATATATATATATATATATATATATTTTTTTTTTTTTTTTTTTCTGATGGGTGCTTCAGGCTTCTTAGAATATGTTACTAGAAGTGGGATCACTGGGTCAAAGGGCAGTTCCATTTTTAATTTTTTAAAGAAACTCCACACTGTTTTCCAGTCTGCATTTCTACCAGTAGTGTACTAGGATTCCTTTTTTTCCAAGTCCGCATCAGCACTTGTTGTTTGTTGATTTACTGATGATAGACATTCTGGCAGGTGTGCAATAGTACCTCATTGTCATTTTAATTGTATCTCTCTGATAATTAGTGACATTGAGCATTTTAAATTTTGGCCATTTGTATGTCCTCTTTGGAAAACTGTCTATTTAGGTCCTCTGCCCATTTTTGTTTTAATTGAGTTGTTTGTCTTCCTTTTGTTAGATTTGTATGAGTGCTTTATATATTTTGGAATTTAACTCCTTATCAGATGTACCATTGGCAAATATGTTCTCCCACACGGTGAGTTCCCTTTTCAGTGTGATGTTGGTTTCTTTTGCTGTGCAGAAGCTTTTTAGTTTGATGTAGTCTCACTTGCTAATTTTTCCTTTGTTTCGTTTGCCCTAGGGCCTAGGCAATGTATCTGTAAAAATTTTGCTAAGTAATATGTCTGATATTTTGCTGCCTATGTTTTGTTCTAGGATTTTTATGGTTTCACAAATTACATTTAAGCCTTATTATTCATTTTGAGATTATTATTGTGTATAGTATAAGCTGATGGTCTAGTCCAGCTGTGGGCAAAATCCAGCCCATTGGATGTTCTATCCAGCCCATGGAGCTGAAAGAGCAGAGGGTTCTCTTGCTCTCCGCTCCGCTCCTTCACCAATATCTCAAGGTGAAAGTGCCAGCATGGTCAGGTTGCTTTTGTTCTGGCCCTCCTGGTCCAGTTTAAGAACCCATTGTGGCCCTCGAGTCAAAAAGTTTGCCACCCCTAGTCTAGTCTCAGGGTTTTTTTTTTTTTTCATATATCTGTCCAATATTCCCAGCTCCATTTATTGAAGAGACTGCCTTTGCTGCATTGTATGCTCTTGCCTCCATTGTCAAATATTAATTGAGCATAATGGCTTGCATAGATTTCTGAGTTCTCTGTTCTGTTCCATTGGGCCTGTTCTTGTGATAATACCAGGCATTTTTGATTACAGTACCTCTGTAGTATACCTTGATATCTGGTATTGTGATCCCTCCAACTTCGTTCTTCTTTCCCAGGATTGCTGCAGCTACTGTGTTTCCCCGAAAATAAGACATCCTCCGAAAATAAGACCTACTTTGTGGAAACATAACACATCCCCTGAAAATAAGACCTAGTGCATCTTTGGGAGCAAAAATTAATATAAGACACAGTCTTATTTTCCGGGAAACAGGGTATTTGGAGTTTTTTGGTTCCACATTAATTTTTGGATTATTTGTTATAGATCTGTGAAACATGCCATGGGTATTTTTATAGGGATTGCATTGAATCTACAGATTGCCTTGGGTAGTATGGCCATTTTAATGATGTTAATTCTACCAATCCATGAACATAGTATATTCTTCCACTTGTGTATATCTTCCTATATATGTTTTTTTCATGTCCTGTAATTTTCTGAGTATAAGTCTTTTATCTTCTTGGTTAAATTTATTCTAAATTTAGAGAAAAGCTCTCTATTTCACACTAGCTTGGGAAAATTTCACTGTTCATGGAATTCTGGGTTGACTTTTTCCTATTAGCAATTTAAAAAGATTGTCCCATTATCTTCCATTTGAGGCCCAGTTCATGAAATTTGTGCATAGGTGTGGTCCCTAGGTCTGGCCAGCTATTGAAGTCTGAGCAACTGGCATGGAAGGGTAGGTCCCAGCTGACCTCTGGACCCTGGGCCTCCGCACACCCCGGCCACACTCCCCATGGAGAGATGCAGTGAGCATGGCTGGACACCATGGGCCAGCACTTAACTTGGGCCTCTGGGCTGCCCAGTGGCGCTGCAGGGAAGCCAATTGGGAAGCATTCTCTATCCCAGCTGGCCTTCCAGACTGTGCAAACCCATGGGGAGCCCAATTGGCCCCTGTGGTCATGGCGGCTGCTGCCTGGCTCACCTGAGCACGGGGGACTTCCTTGGCACAAGCAAGCCCTGGAGCACCCGGGAAGGGTAGCAGGTGGAATGAGAGCGAGCTTGGGGACACCCTGTATTCTCACCACACCTCCATCTCCATCATCCCTGCCCCCAGGTAGCCAGTGAGAGGTTGCAGCAACTCAATGACACCTGCCATATTCTGCACCACCCCCTGGTGGTCAGTGCACATCATAGCGAATGGTCAAACTCCTGGTCTCCTGGTGGAACTCCTAGTCAAATGACCACCTGAGGGGACAATTTGCATATTAGGCTTTTATTATATAGGATACTCTATTGTTTTAATGAGAAGTCAGAGAATTGTTATGATTCTTACTTGTATTCATTGTGCTCTTCTTTGGTATTCAGTAGTTTATGATGTACCTAGATTTGTTTCTTTGTAGTTATCCTTTTTGATGATTGCTAAAGTTACTGGGTTTATATATTGGTGGTGTTTAAAAAATAAAATTTGGGGACAAGCATGTATCTTTAAGTAATACATCTGCCCATAATACATGTTTTGTTTTGTTTTTAATTTGGAACACCAATTACACATAAATTAGCCAATTTGATAGTGTTCTGTGTGTACCAGAGACTCTATTTACCGTTATTAATTCTTTTTCTTTTTGTTATACTAATTCAGTAACTTCTGCTTATTAGGTAAATATTTTATTCATTAGGTAAATACTTTATTAGATGAATGTATTTATTTGTTAGTGCACTGATTTTTTAATGTCATCTTGAATCTGCTAATGAGTTTGTCTAGTGAAACTTTCATTTCAGTGGTATATTTTTGCATTATAGAATTTCCATGAAATAATTTTAAAATTAGTTTCCATTTATTGGTTGAGATTCTCTATCTGCTTACTCATTTATCATATTTCCTCTAATTTTGTGAAGACATTTTTGTTGATTTGTTAATATATTTATAATAACTGCTATAAGTGTGTCTGTTAAACTCAGTATCCAGGTATCTTGGATTTAGTTTTTTCTAACTGAT
This sequence comes from Vespertilio murinus, assembly GCA_963924515.1. Lineage (NCBI taxonomy): Eukaryota > Metazoa > Chordata > Mammalia > Chiroptera > Vespertilionidae > Vespertilio > Vespertilio murinus. The sequence continues at coordinate 19,253,529 of OZ004720.1, read as the reverse complement.
TGCTCTTATTCTAATTATAAATTACATTTTCTCTTTATTTTCATGATTATTGATTTTTTATTTAACACTGCAATTATGGGTAATACACTGTAGGCTCTCTAGAATCTGCTACCTTACTCTGAAGACTATTGGTTTTTGTTTTAGCAGGCAGTTCAATTACTGGCATATTGCATTGATCTAATTTACCAAAATTTAGCCTCCAAACTCTGTATCCTCTTTGGATCTGGTTAGGGCTTCTTTTTAGGTTTTACTGAAAGGGTCTAGTGCAAATCTTGCCCTCTATGTGGTTCCTACTCATAAGGGATACTTTTTTTGGTGCCTCAGCTGGAGCCCAGTGGGTTAAGAAGTAGAGCTAATCACTCTTAAAGGGTCCAAACTCCCAAATCTCTGGGCACTGCTTGCTCCCTTCCCACCCCCCTGCAGTGCCTAGGGTACCTATATTCTGTTCTTAATTTCATTAGCAGCTGCCATCTGACTGTCTGGCCCAGTGGGGGGCCCCCTCAGTCACAGACTTGTAGGGGACTCCCAGAGAGACTTCTGAGGCTTTCTATTGTATAGTTTCCACTTCTCCAATTTCCACCTGTGGACCCCAGCATCTCCAGCTGCCCTGAACTGTGATCTCTGCTGCCTCATCTCAGCAGGAACCCAGGGCTCCACTGTGATTCCAACTTTCTACAATGTGGTTGGGAAATTGTTCCAAGCTAGAAACCTGGGCAACTGTGAGACTTACCTTCTCTCCACAATTGCAGTCTGTTGTTCATTGTCTGAAAGCAGCTGTGCCATGTATTTGATAGCTGTTCATTGCCAGAGGGCTAGTCTAATAGAGTACCCATTATGGCTGGAAATAGATATGAAGTATGTAATCTGTATCATTATCAGGAAGGGTAATGTCTCTTCTTAGTAATAGTACTAAATAATAAGAGTTCATAGTTACATGGCTTGCCTTGTTTTGAATACCTTAATTATGAAAATAACTAGAGGCCCGATGCATGAAATTTGTGCAAGGAGCTGGGCCATAGCTGCCCCAGCTGCCTTGTGGCCCCATGGCCCTACCCCCTTCCCACTGGTCATTCCGGAAGATCGTTCTGCAGCCTGGTCTAATGAGCATATTAGCTCTTTATTATATAGGATTCTATCTTCACAACCCTCTGACTTAGATAATCCTATTGTCCCTACTTTTTAGTGAAGAATTGAAGTACAGAGAGGTTAAGTAACTTGCCTACATTGATAAATTTACCAAGTTATTGAGTCATTGACTGCTTTTAGCACCTAAACACTGAACTGTGTTACCTTCTGATAAAAAGGGGCTCACAACTAAACACGGGGAAATTATCAGAATAGGAAGCGGATTCACATTTATTAGTAAAGAACTAAGTATTATAAGTTGAATCATAGCAAATTTGGCTTTAGGGCTTTGGCTTCCTGCTACCAATACCACTATTTTTACCCCATCCTAACAGGTTGCTCTGTATTGACCACTGGGTACTACACAAATGCAGAAAATGTGCTTGACCTAATAGTGAGATTCATTCTCATTCTCTTCCATACTCCCACCTATTGCTTTCCTTTTCTTCGTTTGGATATGAGCTCATAAATATGCCACCCAAAGAAGCTAGGTTAAGATGTAAAGCTTTTGCTGGAATAATGTGTCTTAGATTGGTCATTTGATCTATCTGTGGCAAGTACGAAAACACATGTGCATTGATTTTCTTTTTTTGTTTGGAAAAGCGTATTTCTAAGTGTAATTCAATAGTGGTATTACACATAGCTTTCTTTGGTGGGCAGAAGGTGGGGAGAACAGATGAAGAGAGAGAGCTGCTAATGGCATTTTCCTAATGCAATTGCTCAGGTCAGTAGGAAGCTGCCACAGCTTTATGCACTTGCTGTGTGAGTCTGCCATCATGTAGAGAATGAAGCCTTTCTAAGACATGGAGGCACCAGCAGTTCTTTGGAATAAGAGCTTATTAAAAACCTGCTATCAAGCAGTTATGATCATTTGAAGAAAGAAGTATGGTTCTTATTTTTCCCACCTTCAATGCTAAGTCAAATCTAAGTGCTAGGAAGAAAAAGCAGGTAACTATCAAAAAGAGAGTGGGGAATGGACAGTGAATTGCTTCAAAGACCACTCTCTTCCTTTCCCCATTCACCAGGAGAAGTTGGTCTTCATTTCCGGAGGGAACTGAGGAATGTATGCTCTAATATGTCTCTGGAACAAGAAGAAAATGTAATCTCTAAAATGCTTTTGCCCTGATATACTCAGGATAGGAAAGTAGTCCCACCATTGAAACCACACTTTCTGATGTTGAGAATAACCCAATTGTGGGGTATATTCTAGATTCGTATTTATTTCCTGCTGTTGGTTTTGTTATGTTCAGGGCACACAGTACAGAAAATCACTCTAATAGGGAGATACTTTAGACATTGTAACTGGATTATGAAAAATCCTTTAGTAGTCATTTCTAAGAAATCCTTAAGGACTTTTTTTTCATGCTTTCCTTGAACAAACGTTCAGTGTCTATTAGAAGCGAGTGAGCACAGATCATATTGACTAAGTAAGGTGGTGACTCATGAAGAAGGGGCAAAAAAAGTAACCATGTTCATGTAAAAGACTGTAGATTTGATTTAACATAGAGTAGGAAAACATGGAAAAGGCTTTACTAGGGGGTAAGGCGTGGTACAATCTTATGTCTATTAACTGGAAGAGATCACTATATTGTGGGAAGATAATGAATTGTGGGCCAGAGAGAGATGAAGGGAAAAAGTGATGAGGTCAGAAGTGGTGATGACTTGGAGTAGTGAAGGTGCAGAAAAGTATATATCTTCCAGATATAAATTTGAGTCAGGAGCAAAAAAGTCTTCTGATGGTCACGAAGAAAAGGGGGTAACCATGAATAGATTCTAGATTCTAAGATATTTGGGTTGAATTTGATGGTACAATTTGGCGGGGGGGGGGGAGGGGAGTAAAGGCTGGATTCAGGGCAACAAGGATGGGGAAGTGATAGGTTTGGAGAGAGAAATCAAGGGTGGCACTTGAGAAATGTTAGTTGTGAAATGCCTTAGACGTATTGAGGTGGAGTTCCCAAAGTTGGCAGTTTAATTCAGTACAAAATGTTACTGCTTTGCGGGCAGGGATATCATCTGTCTTGTATAACAAGCCCATACAATACTGCATGCAATACTGTATGGCTCATAATAGCATACAATAAGTAATCCTGAAATGAATGAGTCCAGCACTCAAAGGACAGGCTGTGACTTCAATGTAAGAGACATCAACATCTATATTAAACACACAAAAGAGAAAGCTCAAGATAAGAGAACATTATCTGTTTGTCTCAGTTTTTTCCCTTTAAATAGCAGTTTCAAATTAGAATCTTAGAGCTTTCTTAAATGCTTGTATTGGATGCAGTTTATTTATTTGGATTGGCAAGTTTCTTAGAATTGTAGAAATAGACAAATTAGTGTTCCTATTATTTGATTATACTAGGAGTTGGTTATATCTCTTTCTGGTGTATAGTGAGAGTGAAAGAGAACTGGGCTTCTCATCCTGGAAGACCTAATCTCCACATGCATGCATCTTTAAGACTTTTCCCAGTTCTGGTATAAAAATGTCAGATGAAAGTCTGTGTCAAAAATATTTCTACAGAAGAACTGCCAGTTGGTTCTTTGAAAATATCAATAAGATTGACAAACCTTTAGCTAGTCTGATCAAGAGAAAAGGAAAGAGGACTTAAATATCACTAAAATTAGAAATGAAGAGGGGCATCACTATAGACCTAACAGTAATAAAAAAGATTGTAAAGAAATATGATGAACAACTATATGCCTATAAATCGGATATACCTTAGATTTAATGGGAAATTTCTTAGAAAGACACACACTGCTAACATTGGCACAAGGAGAAATGAAAAATGTGAGCGAACCTGTAATATGTAATAATAATCAAAACACAATCCAGGGAGAAAAGCTCAGGCCCAGAGAGCTTCGCTGCTGAATTTTACCAAACATTTAAAAAGGAACAGCATCAATTTTTCATGAAAATTTTCCCCAAAATAGAAGACAAGATTCAACACAAGTTTTAGCAAAATCCCAACAGACTTCTTTTCTGAATTAGATAAGCTGATGATAAAGTTTATATTGAAATATAAGGGGCCCAGAATAGCCAAAACAATCTTGAATAGTAACAAAGCTTGTAATAAGCAAGGAAATTAAATTATGGCTTAAGGATAGACAATAGATCAATGGAACAGAATTGAGCCTGGAAATAAATCCTCATATTTACAGTCAATTGATTTCTGACTTGGTTTGCCAAGACTGTTCAATGGGGAAAACAGTAATCTTTACAACAAAGGGGGCTTGGACAACAGTATATGGAAATGCAAATAACGTAGCTGGAATCTTTTTCACACTGGAGACAAAAATTTAATTCAAAATGGATGAAAACCTACATGCAATGGCCACGAATAATATGTTGCATTTGGTTGGCACCAATCTATATATATATATTGTTTGTAATTTTTTATTCTTCGTTCACTCATAATGTTTATGATTTAGCCACAGGCAAGTTTGGTTCATTTATTTTAAACTAGAGGCCTGGCACATGAAATTCATGCAGGGGGGTGGGGGGGGCTCAGCCCAGCCTGTACCTTCTCCAATCTGGGAACCCTCGAGGGATGTCTGACTGCCAGTTTAGGCCTCGTCCTGGCAATCGGACATCCCTCTCACAATTCAGGATCACTGGCTCCTAACTACTCACATGCCTGCCTGCCTGATCGCCCCAACTGCCCTACCCCCACCCCCCTTTGCGGGCCTGGTTGCCACACGCAACCTGCTGCTCAGTCATTTAGTCGCCCCACAAAACCTGTTCTGCTGTTCATTCAGTTGCGATGGTGCTTAGACTTTTGCATATATAGATTATGTGAATCAACTTAATTTTTAAAGTTAATTGATGCCTCACTCTTTTCCTACACAATAGTTTTACCACAGTATATTTTAATTCTTATCATACTTTTTGTATAGTCAATCCTTATTTATTAATATTAGCGTAATTACAAATTCTTCTTTGACCATTGCTTCCTACATTCTGTCTTCATTCTGGATTTAAATTCTTTTTGTTTTTGAAGTACAGCCTTTAGTAATGGTCTGAAACTAACAAATTCATTTTTTAACGGTTTTGTTGAGATATAATTTATATATCAAACGATTTATTTTAAATGTACAATTCACTTTTTTAGCATATGTATGCAAACATCACCAAAATCAATTTTAGAACATTTTCATTACCTTTAAAGAAAGCCCTACACCCCTCTCCCCATGATCTTTCCACTCCCACCACCCCCAACTCTAAACAACCACTGACCTGTATTGGTCCTATAGTTTTTCCTGTTCATGATTTGAATATAAATGTGATCATATTACATAGCATGTAGTCTTCTATATTCTATATTATCATAATCATATAATAGGGCATCCTTTGCAACTGGCTTCTTAGAGCATACATTAATACTTCATTCTGTAGCTAAATAATGTTCCATTGTATACATTTCAAATTGTGTCTTCCTTCATCAGTATGTGGACATTTGTGCTGTTTCCCACATTTTGGCTCTTATGAAAAATGATGCTATGAACATTCATGCACAAGTTTTTATGCAGAAGTATTTTCTTTTTCTGATTTATAAATAGGAATAGAATTTCTGGGTCATATGGTAACTGTATATTACACTTTTTAAGGAGCTGATAAAATGTTGACCAGAACACTTGAACCAGTTTACATTCCGACTGGCAATATGTCTGTGCATTGTTTCTCCCAGTCCTCGCCAACACTTGTTATTATCTTTTTGATCACCATAATCCTCGTTTGTTTGTGGTTGGGACTTCCATTCCCCGATGAGTAATATCATTTAGCATTTTTCCTTTTATATTGGCAAACTGTATGTCTTCTTTGGAAAAATGTCTCTTAAAAATCCTATGTTCAGTTTTCAATTGTGTTGTCTTTTTATTACTGAGCTTTAAATGTTCTTTATATATTTCACATACAAGACTTTTTTATCAGACATCTTTTCTTCCCTTCTGTGAGGTTTTTCCCCCCGAATTTTTCCAATGTCTTTTAAAGCCCATAGTTTTTAAATTTAATAAAGTTTAATTTAGCTTTATTCTTTTGCTGCTCATACATTGGTATCATGTCTAAAAATTATTTGCCAAATTTATAGTCACAAAAATGTACCCTTATGTTTTATTCTAAGAGTTTTATAATTTTAGCTTTTACATTTGAATGTATGATCCGTTTTGAGTTAATTTTTTAAAATCCAACTTCATTTTTTTGCATGAAGCTAGCCAGTTTTCTCAGTAAAGATTTTTTTAAAAGCCTGTTCTTTCCCCATGTAATCAGTTAACCATATATGTTCATTTTTGTGCTCAGAATTGAATCTCTTTTACCTACATGTCTATCGTTTGGCAGTACTATACTTTCTTGATTACAGTTGCTTTGTAGTGAGTTTTATAATCAGGAAGTGTGAGTCCTACTTTGTTCTTCTATTTCATTATTTTATATTTTATGTCTTTCGTATCACCCACCCTTTATTTACATTGCTATAGCTTCATCTCTCCACGATATAGTCTCTATGAATTGCTCAAATGTATTTTTGATTTTCTTATTGTATTCAACTATATATAATATACTGCTTAGCCATTGAGTTTTAAATTTAAGGACTAGCCTTTTTATATTCTGAAATTGCATTGTTTCCAGCAGTGATTAAAGAAACACGCTAGACCAAGGCAGCTGTGGCTTCAGTTCTGACCTCTGCTAAAAACTGTATGATCTTGAGCAATATTTAACCTCTCTGTACCTCAGTTTTCTCATCTCTAAAAATAGAACCCCACATAGTGTCTACCTCAAAGGATTGTTTTACATACTAGATGACTTAGTTGAGATAATACATACAAAAAGCTCCCCACCGTGTCTTGCATTTAGTAAAGCCTAAGATTTCTTTTTCAAACAAGGCTGTCTGTATTCTTTTTTACAAGAGCCTCTTCCCGTTATCTCTGTTTCTTCTTTTGTTGTCTTAATCCCTTTGAACTTGGTAGCTGTGCTGGCTTTCACCTCTGGCTTTGATGTGCCCATTGTCCCTTTTGTTTCTTCCACTGACTCCAGGCAGAGTGGTTTGTAACCTAGAGGGTTGTAATTTTCTGAGCATGCTCATTTCCGTGGAGATGGTGTAGGTACTGGTCTCTCTGTTTCCTGGGGGGAGTTCCAGCCATGCACCCTGGGCTGTGGCTCTTTGGTGTTTGTTTCATAGAAGCCTCAGGTGAAGTGCTTGACCAGAGTTCCTGTGAGGTTTAATATCAGGTGATTTTAGACACTGTCCCTGCATGTGTCATGAGTTTTTAAGGACCTGCTTTCTCCTTTACTTTCACTCCGAGTTGAGGGCAGACCGAGTCTCTGCTTCTCTGGGTTGACAGGTAGAGTTTCTCTATTCTGCTTTGGTTTGGTTTGGTGTTCTGTGTCATTGAGGAGCACTTGGAGAGCAATATCTTCAGACTGCCTTCCAGTATTGCATGAACTGTTGTTGCCCACATCTACTTCTGTGTGGGCAGTTAAACCTTATCCGCCAGCCCCAGAGTCCATATCCAGGTTGAATGCCTCCTCAATTTCAGTTCACTGGAGGGTTGTAGTTTTGCTTTGATTTCATGGCGCTAAGGAAATAGTTCCTCCTTTGAAACTAGGCCTGTATTTGATTATGTTTGTCTGAATTTGTTATAATGCATCTAAAATTCCTGCAGAAGGAGGACCTCAGTCTGTATTACCTGAGTTCTCCATGCTGCTGAAGACGTCCCCCATGCTTCTTCTTTATACTTTAGTTCTAGTGAAGTTCAGCATGGACTTCTACTAGACTAGCCCTGTAGCCTATACAACTCATGGAATTGTTCTCTAAGATTCAAAAGAATAGGAAAAAACACACACACAAAATAATGTTGACATGGCAGGCCCAGTCCTGCATGCCCTACTTATATTTTCCAATGTATAATATTGTTAGTATTTCCACCAAGTAGATGGGAAAACTAAGACTTGTGGAGATTGCAGCTGACATTAGAATCCATGTCTGTTCACATGTCCTCCTGTCCCCTTTCATACAAAAATATATTCACGACTAAATAAAATATGTAACTCTCTGACTCTGGGTCACCTGGATGCCAGGGGTTGTGGGGGACAGAGGTTGGCCAGCAAGATCTGATGCCAGGAAGGTTTATAGAAATTTGTTGTGAGGAGATGAAGAGGCCGGTCCAGCAGCAGTAGGAGTGAGAGACAGGGACAGAGTGGAGAAATGCTGAGGAGATGACATTGCATCACAAGCACACTCTTCGTGGTCGTGCTGACAACTGCACATGCCTAGAAGGCAGTCACATTCAGGCCGCATCTAAGTTAGAGAAATAGACTTGGCATTGGCCCCAAAGAGCACAAAACACCCTCCGCTAATGAGAATGGATTTGGTCCTCTCTGGTGGAGCTAATCCTGCCTCTTTCACAAATGATGTCGTACAATTCCCAGACGTGTCACATACATACCCTTCGGCTTTCAGGACCTAGAGATTGAATGAGAGAGGTCCCTGCCCTGGAACAGCCTTTAATATTTGATGAGAAGCTGCCTAAATATTTTCCTATGTGTTAAAACTTATGCATATATGCCGAAACTGGTTTGGCTCAGTGGATAAGCATCGGTCTGTGGACTGAAAGGTCCCAGGTTCGATTCCAGTCAAGGGCATGTACCTCGGTTGTGGGCACATCCCCATTAGGGGATGTGCAGGAGGCAGCTGATCGATGATTCTCTCTCATCCATGTTTCTGACTCTCTATCCCTCTCTCTTCCTCTCTGTAAAAAATCAATAAAATATATTTTAAAAAATTATGCATATAGAAGATTGTGAATTGGGACCAGAGGACCCATGATTCCTTTGCTGGATCCTGACCATGGGATAGGCACAGGGGAAAGTGTCTGTTTCCCTGATTCAGGACCAGGTGGTTCCTGATGCTTGGGTGGCTGCCTCACCTACTGGGGTTTCCAGGTGAAAGGCTCAGGGGTGGGGCAGAGCAAGCAGTTGATTCCGATGAGTCCCCCATGCACCAACCCTCACACCCTCACAACAGCCATGGCCCCCCTGTCTGGGGCAGTGGAGCCACAGGCCTGGCGATGCCCCCAGACTCTGATGTATAATCATGGGTGCAGCTGGGCCCTGAGCTCGCGGTCCCCCTTGTCTCCTGGATCTAAATTCACAGAACCTGCCTCATGTAAATGGCACTTCATCCACTGGAAATGCGAATCCTGTCAGGAGCGCTGGGCTCCGTCACGCTTATCAGAAATACATTATCGGCTGGGGATTAGACAGAGGCTGGTGCCCTGCGCAGTCCCTGCCCGGCGCATAATGAATAATGAAAACTCCACGGACTGGAGACAAACACAACTGACAGGCAGGGTGTCGCTTCATGTGACACACCAGCTCCTGCAGGGGTTTCCACTTCACCGGGCAGGGCTGGCATCGGGGTGCAGCGTGGGTGGGGCTGTGCCCCCCATAGCCTCTCTTCCCTTCCCCGGTCTTCCTGTAGGCTTCCCATGCCCAGCAAAGGTGGCATTTCGGAGGAACCTATAACAGCAGGAAGAAAACTGGTACAGATGCCCACATCCTCTTTCATGGCCAGAGAGCTGGGGGGACAGGGGGTCCATCATCCCCTCCTTTGAGGAGAGCAGGGTATGGGATACTAAAGAGCTTCATTCCTTCAAACTTGACATTCACCACTTTTTCTCAGAAGTGAGTAGGTTTTGCAAGAGGTGGTAAAAGTTCTCAGTGTCTTGTTCTCAGGTGATAATAAACAGGTTAAGGTGTAATTCCTCCTCTCTCCCTTTGGGTGGCGGACAGTGGAGACAGAGGCTATAGAGTGAGGTGTCTCAGCACAGAGTAGAACAGTACTTGCCTCTCATTTCACCGAAACAATGCCCTTTGTTGTTGTTTTACTTCTTAAAATGTATCATAATACCAAACTTGCCAGATTATTTCATCTAATAAAGATGGAATAAGCAAGTCAAAAAGCCCTATGTTAAAGAAAGTTAAAAAAAGAAAATGAAGCTTTTCACCTGGTAAAATGGTGCAAAGAGAAGCAGGGTTCTCTTAGAGTGGACTCAGAATCAAAAGTCTGCCTTTTATTCACCTTATTTGCTCAACTATTCATTTTTTAAGCACAAAATAGCAATATTATACGATAGGTGTGTATTATAATAGGCATGGAGCGTGAGATATACCATTGTCTGCTTTTGGGCTTATTTAGGACCATGTGAGAAGAAGTATCACTCAACGTGGATTTTGTAAGACTGCCTGGGTTGGAATCACAGCTCTGCTGCTCGGGCTGGGCAACCTTGGACAAGCTACTCAACTTCTCTGTGCTGTCACTGCTCCATCTCTAAAAAAATGAGATAAGAATGCTTCAAAGGGTGTGGTTTTGTGAGTTAATTAGATATGATGTTCTTTCTAAAGTGCCTGCCTTATAGAAAATGTTGTTCAGTGTTCAGTGATGATAATGATGGTTATGACTATGAAGTTACAAAGTGATCCAGGGACTGCCGTGAGGAGGTAAGATGGTGAGAGAAGGCTGTGTCAGGGGGAGTTGGGGCTGTGAAGAGACTAATTAAGAGGACATTTTTTTTCACTCCTCATGATGACTGATGATGTTCTTACGCATCAGGGTGGCAGTGACAGGAATGGCAAGAGAAGTGCATAGATTACAAATATATTAGAAAGGCAGAGTCGATAGCTTTGATGATGGATTGGATGTGAGAGTCAGAATGAGGGAGGTGTCAAGGTTAGTTCCCAAGTCTCTGGTAAGATTAACCGGGAGGCTGGAATCCCATTTCCTGTAGGAAGAGTAGATTTCAGAGAAAAAAAATAAGAGCTCAGTTGGGGACATATTAAGTTAGAGGTTCCTTTGAAATCTTTTAGTGGGAATGAGAAGGAGCTTGGTGGACATACAGGTCAGGAGCACAGAAAGAGTTCTGAGCTAGAGAAACTTATTTTGGGATTTGAGCAAGAAGATTGGGTAGAATAAGTTCACGGAGGCCATGAGTTCCATAGTCAGAAGAAAAGACGGCCCAGGGCTAAGGCCTACAGAACTTTAACATTTGGGAGTGAGCACAAGAGTTTATAATGGGTAGGAGAGGGGCCTTCTTCAGTCAGCTATAAAAAAGGCTCAAATAAAATATCCCCAAGGTTCTATAGCCAGCTCCCACAGTTCCTGCCCTGGTTGAAGTACTCTTTCTTACCTCGGCTGACCGATGCTCACAGGGTGAGACCAGTCAACGTTAGTCTCCTCAATATACAGATGTGAACATTGAATCTGGCTTTGACATTTGCCCTCAGCAAAGGCTTTAAGTTTTGTTGCACAAAATCTTCATAAAGTGCTCTTTGTTTGCAACCAAAAGGATTGAAATCTTTTGTTTATTATTCAGGAAGGAAACACATTCTGTAGAAGGCCCATTCATTAATCAGGTGCACGATTTTGTTTCAGATGAAGCCACATAATCTGAGAGACATGGCTCACACTCATACAGCCTGTCAGATGTTAGAACGTTCATGGCTAAAGGTCATGTTGATTTGGGCCTGCTCTCTCTCTCTCTCTCTCTCTCTCTCTCTCTCTCTCTCTCTCTGTGTATGTGTGTTTTTTTAAAAAAAATATTTTATTGATTTTTTACAGAGATGAAGGGGGAGAGAAAGAGATAGACAGTTAGAAACATCAATGAGAGAGAAACATCGATCAGCTGCCTCCTGCACACCCCCTACTGGGGATGTGCCCGTAACCAAGGTACATGCCCTTGACGGGAATCAAACCCAAACCTGGCACCTCAGTTTGTAGGCAGACGCTCTATCCACTGAGCCAAACCAGTTTTGGCTGGGCCTGCTCTCTTGGTATCATAATGAATGCTAGTGTAATTGTCCCCAGTGACCAGATAATATTGGGGGTTTTCATCTAGATTGTTGCTCCTTGAAATCTGGTCCTTAGACCAGCAGCAACAACATCGCCTGGGAACTTACTGGAAAGGCCAACTCTCAGGATTCAAACCAGACCTACCTTGTCAGAAACCTGCGTACCACAAGCTGTCCAGGTGATTCTGATGCTCATGGCAGCAGAGACTAGACCAGCCATGGGCAAACGACGGCCCGTGGGCCAGATCCAGCCCGTTCCACTGTTCTATCCGGCCCGCGGAGCCGAAAGAGCAGAGGGTTCTCTTGCTCTCCCCTCCACTCCTTCACCAGCAGCCCAAGATGAAAGTGCCAGCATGGTCAGGTTGCTTTTGTTCCGGCCCACCGGTCCAGTTTAAGAACTCGTTGTGGCCCTCGAGTCAAAAAGTTTGCCCATCCCTGGACTATCCTCATCTAGACCAGATGACCTTTCATTCTACATGCTCCATGCTGTCTTCTTTCTCCATTGACCCACCTGGCTTCCTGCCAACCCCAGGCACGCTCTGAGCAGCTCAGGGTTCAAAGGGCATTTAGAGTTGATCTGTGCGAGTCTAAGTGCGCAAGGCTATGTCTGAAGACTGATTAATAGGAAGTGTTTCTATGTAAGAAGGGAAATGTGTTCCCTTTGGTAGAGACTGCTGGGCTCCTACATTATGCACATTATGGATCAGGAGACACCTACAGGTGACAAGTTAAGTCCACAAAGCACAGCACTGACATCCGAGCTGGAGTAATTGCCTGCTCCCTAAAACAGCTTCCTCACGGTGACCTCAAAGTCCTTCTAATATTTCCGAGAGACGCGAAAGTTGGATGTTATTATCTTTACTTTCCAGGTGGCTACAGAAAGGAACCTCGCTGGGAAAAGCCAGAAGTCAGAATCAAAGTTATTCATTTCTGTCCAAGTGACAGTGAACTCACTTCATTGGACTTATCCAAAAGATATGCACGGCTTTAATATCATTCCCCGTGTCTTTTTTCATTTCATTACGTGAGATTTGTACTTTTGTGTGCAATTTTAAATTAATTATTACACTCCAATGCCTAATTTTGGTTAGCACTTTAATTATGAACTTATTTTAGCTTTTAAATGAGTTACGGCTAAAGGTAATGAACAGTATTTACTTTCATTAATGACTATTCTCATTACTCTTCCTTCTGTGATAACCATGTAGTGAGAGCTCTCAAAGCCAGAGGAAAACCTGATAAAGAAAAAATAGAACTCTTGGCCCTGCTGGTCTCTGAGGAGCAGATGGAAATGGGAAGGGACAATGGTGACACTAGGGAGGATGGGCCTTGAACTTGGTTGTATGTTGTTTCCGGCATATACCTGCTCTTGCCTAGTTCATGTGAGCAAGGATTGAACCCTCAGGCCAGAGTCCAGCTCACCTGGATACTTGCACATGGGACCCTCTGTCTGTGCAACTCCAAACTCCCTGCACAAAATCATTTTCAAAATTTCTGTCATTTAGCTGTATGCTCTGTTATATGATCATGAACACGTGGCTAGCCTCATTGGGTTGGCTCAGTGGATAGAGTGTCACCCCTCAGTGGATAGAGGGCCCCAGGTTTGATTCTTGTCAAGGGCATGTACCTTGGTTGTAGGTTCCCCAGGCCTGGTTGGGTTGCCTGCTGGAGAAAACCAACCATGTGTTTCTCCCGCATCGATGTTTCTGTCTCTCCCTCTCCCTTCCACTCTCTCTAAAAATCAGTGGAAAAATATCTTTGGGTGAGGATTAACAAAAACAAACAAACACCTGGCGAGTTTGAAAACTTAGGGCTGAAGTCCCTATCTATGAGCCTCCTGGATTTGGACTGTGTCTGTGGGGGAAAAGCATGGGTGCTATAGACAGGCTGATGCTGGGAGCCTCGTTCTGACCCTTGCTAGCTGGAGAGTCTGGAAATGAGCTTCATCTCTCAGGCTGCTTATACATACATGAAGTGGAGCTAGTCAAACCAGCTCCCCTGGACTGGGCTGCACTGAGAAGTGGGTGAATTAACACATGCAAAGTTCTCTGAATGGTTCTTGGCACACACACAAAAAAATGGGTCCTTGGCTACTGTGTGGTGGTCACCATTGTGACATCAGCCTTATCATTATTTATGAAAATGCTACCTGGATTCAACCTCAGCTTCTGTTCGGGCAGTATAATAATGCATTTTCCAAGCACATGAAATAAAAGGAATTATCATTGTGGGAATAAACAAAGACCAACCAAAGAAGAACCAACGGGCTGTTTATTCAGAGTCCCCTGGAGCAAGGGAGTCCCACCACTTCTTGCGTTTGGCAGAGACTCAGAATGGGCAGAGGAGCGGGAAAGCCCTGTAATGGGAAAAAGGGAGGCTGGCGGTGTGCCCTCTTGGGGCCTGTTGCATGGGGACGCTATCGGTGGGTTCCCTGGAAGTGGGGCATCATACACAATGGTTGGGGGTGCAGATTGAGCTTCCTCTGGTTGGTCCAATGTTGGAAATAGGGGGGAATTAGAGAAGTTATCAGTCAGTTGTCATGTCCTGTCTACCTGAGGCTGATAGTTATAGTGGCAATTTGGCATCTTGGGACGTGGTAGAGATAGATAGCAGTTTGACTTCCTTCAAGTCTGACATGCCGAGCCCTGGATCCCTGGGCGGGTTGCTGAAGCCCAGGCTGGTGTCCTGAGCAGGTTGCTTCAGGTTGGGGGTGGGGTCCAGAGTTCCATTGTTATGTATGGTCTGAATATTCAGACTATCATGTACATTGTTAATAAGCAAATATATATTTTTTTTTGCTTTTCTGGCCTCTGTGATCATTAAATCAGAGCTGCTAAAACTTCTGTTTAGAAATCCTGTGAGATAAAAATATACACTTAAAAGTAATAAAGTTGTATTGATTTAAATATATATATATTCCCATAGCAGTTGCTAAGTGAATGAGTATTTTTGGATGAGATTGATTTCAGAGCTTATTTTAATGCATAGTGTGGTCTATTTCCCACTGGGTTTTGAACAAATTTTTACTTAGATTCACTTAAAATTTTAATAATTTTAGCTAACAATTCTATATTCTTAAAATAGGGAAGCATAGTAAATTAGATCGTTCAAAAGGATACATTATTAGGAAAGAATTTACTAATGCTTTGGGCAGTATTTGGGTAGTATTTACATTTTTACTTAAGATAATTTCAGTTGTGCTCTTAGAAAACTCAGGTACAAAGAGAACTCCAAGATGTATTGGTTGATGGAGACTGACTTGTTTAGGAGTAAAATGTGGCCAGGAGGAAGCCACCTAGGAAAACCAATAGTTACATATTTTAATATGATTATCCATTGTGGGATTGTTATAACATGATACTCAAATCTGGTCCTTTGTGTTACCACTTACTATTTTGGGGCACAAGTCTGTTGTGCATATTGCTTACCTCCTCTAAGGCAGAAGGGTTGCTATACAGAAGGAGTGAGGTTTGCCAACTGCGAAGTTATGTTTCTGGTCATTAGGATGACAAACAAGACCAAGTTTAAGAACCTGTGTTCACATAGAATCCACTGAGCTTCGGATCTCTCTGACTCTTTTGCTCTAAGTTGACTCATCTAAGAAGATAGGGGTTTAAGACATTTAGAAATGAGATTGTAGAGACAAACTCTTTCAGAACTCTAAAGTTGAGGAGGAATAAACTGGGGACCAAAGAGGTGTATTAACCTTGCCAAGTTCATACAGTGAGCTAAAAGAAAATCGAGTCTGGCCAGTGAGGCTAGTGGTTGAGCATCAAACTATGAATCAGGAGGTCAGGGTTTGATTCCTAATTGGCACATGCCTGGGTTTCTGACTCAATTCCCAATAGGAGTCGCACAGGAGGCAACTGATCAATGATCTCTGTCATCTTTGACAATTCTGTCTCTCTCCTTTACCCGTCCTCTCTGAAATAGATTTTTTAAAAAAAACATAAAAAATAAAAACCAAAACAAAATAAATGGAAAAGCAGAATTGAGGTTACTGCTCTAAGCTGTTACACTTCCTTAAAGTAATGGAAACACCCCTACATTGTGTGTGTGTGTGTGTGTGTGTGTGTGTGTGTGTGTGATGCATTACATACATGTATGCATACATACATTAAACAATGAGATTATCCCCTGGCTCTTGTCTTCCTGCTTCCTACAGTTCTACAGGAGAGGAGAAAAGCATTTTGCCATCTGTAAAGAAAAGACTCTCCAGGAGAAAGTGCTTTTATTCTTCTGAGGAGAAGTTAGGGTAAAACTTGGCAAACCAGTTGAGCTTTTCTACCTCCTGAGTCTCACCAGCAGCAAAACAAAACAAAACAAAGACAAAAAAGAAGGGCCAAATCATAAGGCCATGGATAGATTATACTGAGATTCCACATCCTAGTATAATTAAATAGAATTAGCATTTCCCTGGGCAAGCCCACTCTCCCTGATGTTCACCCCCTTTCCTAAGAAACATCTCTCTTGCAGCAAAGAGAAGAAAGGTTGACCTATGGGAACATCAGAAGAGTCGGCCCTCATTAGCATAATCCACCTCCATTGGTGAGCATGGAGATGCCATGAGAGGGGCACCAGTGTGCAGAGCAGTCTCCATGGAAACCCAGTTGGCAGGAGCGAATCAGGCTTCACAAAGAGACACACCTGCAGCTCTTAAGTCTCACCGCATTTACTTCCTCCCCCTCGCTTCATTCAGATCTTTTTTATGAAATTAGTCAATTTGTCACTACCAACTCTCTCCGACAGCAGCCCAAGGTTCTGATCTAAGGGAAAAATAAAACTTCCATTTCAAACATTTGCAGAGACTCAGAGTAGCACAGAGCTGGCTGCAGCTGCAACCGAGATGTGGCAGCCCTTTCTGAACTGAACGACTTAATTATTCTGGCTATTCCTTCTCTGGAAAAAAAAATAGAGCAGAAGCAGCAAGCTATCTTGTCTACTTCTGTCGCTTGTCACTGATAGAAGAAACCGCCGGATGCTTTAGTTGTGTGTCTGTGGTCTCTGGGGTGTGTTAAATGTGTACTGAGGTCTGGATTAAAAGTTAACCTGAAGATTATTTTCCTGCTGGTTTCAAAGAAGTTCCCCAAATGCACTCTCTTCTGTAAAGCCTGCCTATAACATAATATTTTCTAAAGAAAGAGCTGCTGAAACTGGTTTGGCTCAGTGGATAGAGCATCAGCCTGTGGACTCAAGGGTCCCAGGTTTGATTCTGGTCAAGGGCATGTGCCTTGGTTGCGGGCATATCCCCAGTAGGGGGTGTG
This sequence comes from Vespertilio murinus, assembly GCA_963924515.1. Lineage (NCBI taxonomy): Eukaryota > Metazoa > Chordata > Mammalia > Chiroptera > Vespertilionidae > Vespertilio > Vespertilio murinus. The sequence continues at coordinate 19,236,306 of OZ004720.1, read as the reverse complement.
CAGGAGGCAGATGATCGGTATCTCTCTCTCATTGATGTTTCTAACTCTCTATCCCTCTACCTTCCTCTCTGTAAAAAATCAATAAAATATATATTTTTTTAAAAGAAAGAGCTAACTGTCCATCTTGCCAAGACCCATTCCTATGAAGATCCCATGGTTACTTTCCCTATTTTGGGGGGAAACTACTTTGATGTTAATTTCTAAAATTGTCCTACAACTAGCAGTCAGCACTTGATAAACTGCCTCAAATCCTTTATAGGAAGTACAAGAACAGAAATAAATAAATGAAAAAATATAACATATAAGTTAAATACCATATGCATATGAAGTTTTTATTAATTACAATAGTTTTCTTATTCACAGTATTTTTAAATGTATGTATAAAATTTCCCATTGGCTCTTTGTTTTCAAGTGCCTTAGTCAGGAATTTAAAGCACATACACTTGGTATATCTTCTCTTGTTCACTAGCTAAGAAAGTGATATTTGCAATTAGCTAGTTATCAAGAGTTTCCAAATTTAAATAATTAAGATTGTTCAGCCCCTCTTATGCTTTCTTGAATGAGGTAAAAACCAAAATGGGGCTAACCACAGAACCCCAATTTCTCTCTTATACACACTTACAACCCCAATTTTTCTCTTGGACTGCTTAGAGATTTTCATAAAAATCCTTATCTGCTTACCATCTGACACCACTCAGATCTATGCAAAGTGCATTCAAATCTAGGACTAATATATTTATAGGTTAAGACATGATTTTTAATACACATTTTTTCCTTGTCATTCACTTTTTTAAAAATCCCACTGCATCAAGCACAGGTCACATCCATTTTTCCAGATATCAAGCTTGGGAAGGGTGTGAAAGGGACATTTAGCTAAATATCTGAAAGGGTGGAAAACAATTTATTATTAATATGCTACAGTTGTTACCTCATAAAAGAGGTCCTCATCTGTACCTGCTGCTTATGGGAGTGGATTTCTTGTGATGTCTCAAGGGGGAAAAAAAAATTCTGAAACTTGCATGAGAGGATGAGATATGGTAGAAAGCTTCATTTTTATGGAATCAAATGGGTTTCCAAGGTCTCATTCCCCTCAGCCCTCCAAGGAAGAAGTCCCAGTTTGCCTTTAGAAGGGCTGACATCAAAGTCACTGTCCAGAAGTTCGGTCCCATATTTGCATTCTCTGGTCCAGCATCAGGTGAGCTGAGCTCATGTTCACGACTGCAGTTCATTCATCCATTGCGTGTGGGGTCCACGTGACTGTGGGCCGCAAGGACAAATACAAGGAAGCCAAGAGTGAGCCTCAAGCCACCAGTCACAAGAGCAACCAGGGAGCCAAGAGATAAGAGCAACAAGGAAGAGAATGCCTCTGTTGAGGGATTATGCATTCCCAGGTTTATGTGGGCTTGCAGTGGCCACACCCATGCTGGCCAGAGATTTGTTTCCATGTATGATGGACAGAAAGTGCCTTCCCTGTGTCACCCCAACTTTACTGCTCATGTGACTATCCCCATTTTGTTGGACCCCTACCCCCAGTGGTTCTGCAGGTCAGTGTTTCCCTGGGGAGAGCTAATGGCCTTGTTTGTTATAGCCTGGCCTCCCTTTTGCTCATTTCCTATTATTAATAACCAGCTAATTAACAATGGTATCACAATGAAAGCCCTCGAATGTCCCATCCGAAAGCTCGTGGGCTTGGTTTTCCTAATTCTGGCACACGCTGATTCTACTTAAAACCCCCTCCATTCATGCAAACTATCAAATGCTCTTAGTATCATGCATACAACATGGGTCAGAGGTCTTCACCACTAATAAATGTGGCAACTACCGCGAACCAAGGGGCTCATGTCCGTGGCACAGAAGGTCAGGAGAAGTACATGCTCCTTTATCCATTCCGTGAGACATATATTCACTGAGCCCCACGGTGTTAATAAGGAAAATGCTTTTGAAGAGTGTGTGATGATAGGTTGGGGCTTTAAAGAAGCATTTGGACCCTTGTCTTGGGACACACACACACACACACACACACCCCTCTCCATTTTTCTCACACACCATGTGATCTACACGAGGATCAGAGCAGCAGTTACTGAATATTAAATTAAACTACAACAATAAACGAAGAAGAAGAAAGGAAAGCCGGCATGCATGAAAACAAGCTGAAAAGGTTAAGAGCCAAAGGAGAAGCATAGAACAGTTTCGGTCTGTTTGGAATGAATTAATCAGACCATTAACCAGATCTTTTAATCTAAAGTATCCCTTTCATTTCTGAACCCTGTAAAACAACGTGATGGAGAGTGGATGGCGGACTCCGCCATTGCCTTTTAATTTGTAATACACAGACTGGAGTTCTGGCCTCATTAACATTCTGCTGCAGCCTAAGACCACACATTCAGGGGGAAAGCTGGAGTAGAAAAGTCTGAGGGAACCTGAAGTATCTTCCCCATTAAGAGGTTCCTTGATCTCATCTATCTACCAACCTATCTGTTTATATATCTATCATCTATCTATCTATCTATCTATCTATCTATCTATCTACCTACCTACCTACCTACCTATTTATATATCTATCATTATCTACCTACCTGTCTATTTATATATCTATCATCTATCTATCTACCTATCTATTTATATATCTATCATCTATCTATCTACCTATTTATATATCTACTATATATCTATCAATCAATCTATCTATTTATATATCTATCATCTATCTATCTATCCATCTATCTATTATCACCCATGACTTGAAGAATATGATAAAATCACTAAAGGGATTCCCACCCTTGCAAAAGTACCTACACATTCAAACTTTGCATATGCCTTTAGGGAATGCAGGGATCCACAGAAGCCTATCCATGGACTTTGAGGTCAAGGTTCAAGGGAAAGCCCATGTCATCCCAACATCCTTACTAATATTATAAGGAAACTGTCTTCCGATTCATTCAGTGAGACATATATTGTGGCACATTTCACCTTAAAGAAATATACAACGCAAGTGCCACTCACAGAGCTACTGATTGTATATTGGAATTGGATAGGAAAAAAAAAGGTTCAACTAATATTCATTTCTATTTTTTAATCAAAGAACACATTGACAATGCATGCTTGAGGTCAGGGAGTGGGGAAGCCTATATCTAATCCTTCATCTTCAGTAACTTGGACCATGATCTTTTAATTTCTCTGGGTGTCAGTTTTATCATTTATGAAATGACTTGGTGGAAGTGAATGATCTCAAAGGTCCATTGCTGCCCTGGCCAGTTTGGCTCAGTGGATAGAGAGTTAGCCTGCCGACTGAAGGGTCCTGGGTTCAATTCTGGTTGAGGGCATGTGCCTTGGTTGTGGGCACATCCCCAGTAGGAGGTGTGCAGGAGGCAGTTACTGGTGTTTCTCTCTCATCAATGTTTCTAACTCTCTATCCTTCTCCCTTCCTCTCTGTAAAAAATATATATTTAAAAATAAAACAAAACAACAACAAAGGAAATTATGGGGGGGGGGGAAGGTCCATTGCAATATTCTTATTTGTTGGTAGTACCATAGAGAAAGAACTGCAATGATAGTAAAATAGACAAATACATAAAAGGCGCATTAAAAATATAATTATCAGAATGAGACATAAAATTCTATAGAAAAACAAACATGGACGTAAAATGCATCTAATGTTGTTGCTGTACAAATAATTTTCTTATCTTGATAATAGCTGCTGCTATTTGGTTCCTTAAGGCCATGATTTGCATTTGATTGCTTTTATTTTAATCTCCTATGTCTCTGTATGGCTCCTACTGCCAAGTAGATGCTCAAGAAATATCTGTTAGACTGGTAAGTGGCTGTGCGGAGGGGAAGATGGGGGAGGCTGTGTGAGTCCCTCTGGCGGTGTAGGTAGCGGGAGCCAGCTCAGTGAGTGCCGAAAGGCCGGTTCCATGGAGTTCTTAGAAATTCTAAGTTCTAGGAGCTGCTTGATTAATACAGACAGGCAGCATTTGGCCAGAGGAATGGGAAAAGGCCCTTTATGTGAAGTTATGATGACACCACATGCATTCTCTCCCTGGCTTGGGGAATCACATCTGCATTTCAATGCCACCTCTGTCCTGTGGATCTCATTAATTACTGCCTACAGCCTTGGGGGTGGGCGGGGGGCGCACAATCCCCTCTTCTTTCCGGAAGAAGATATGGTTGGCTTAGGTCTGTCCTGGAAGTTATTGCTGATCCAGAGACTAGGAATGCCAGATGCAAAGGCGAGAGCTTTCTGTCCCTTGAGTAAAAAGAAAAACTGGGGGAAAAAGAGAGAGAGAGAAGATTTATCTCATTACTTGGGAATAAAAGAACTAAGTTAGCTTCAAAGTGCTATGCCTTTAAACATCCATCTGAAACTACAAGAGTGAGACCAGATTTAAATAAAGAAGGCCCTTTCTCCAATTAGCTCGCAACCTCTGCCTCTCCTTCTCCTCCCTGCCTCCTCCTCCTCTCCCGCTCTCTCCTCCCTTTGCCTGAATCTAGCAAGATTAAGTGGCCGATTTATCTCCTCAGCACTGAATTTTAAAGGGAACAGCTAACTGTGTGATCATATTATTAATATTTATGCCCTGTCACCGAATGTTGACAGATTAATTATGCAACATAGTATAAAAATCAGCAGGCAGTGTGGGCGAGCCTTGGCAAGGTTCATATATTAATAACTCGACTGGGTGGCTGGCACATGCCCCGGGATGCCTGCGCGCTCCTGCACTGGCTGCCCCAGTCCCTCTCAGGTAAATGACCCATTGGCTTTGTGTAACCGTCCTCACCGTGCTGTGTGACATCCTTTTGCCCATCAAAAAGTAATGTCCGTGAACCCTTCTTGGTCCACGTTCTAGCTAATCCTCCTGGGAGTTGACCACCTGACCCGGGCAACCTTGAAACAGACCTTGCTAAATGGGGCACGTGATTGAGCAGAAGCACCTGCAGTTCTGTAGTTAGACACTTTTATTTTTTTAAAATATATTTTATTGATTTTCCACAGAGAGAAAGGGAGAGAGAGATAGAGAGCTAGAAACGTCGATGAGAGAGAATCATCGACCAGCTGCCTCCTGCACACCCCCTATCAGGGATGTGCCCACAACCAAGGTACATGCCCCTGACCGAAATCGAACCTGGGACCCTTCAGTCCGCAGACCGATGCTCTCTATCCACTGAGCCAAACCAGTTTTGGTGGACACTTTCTGGCTGAGCTCTCAATGAATGGAGCTCCTTTTATTAGAATAGAACTGAGCTGTGATTGTTTATTTTTTTGGGGGGAGTATTCTGGGATATAATGATCTAGGGGGGCTTAGAGAGTAGACGGAAGTGCATAAAGTGGGTTCTAGCCCTTGGGGAATTTAGAAGGGGGAACAAGGCTTCCATTCAGCAAAGGATCATGGGATACATTAATATGAGAAGTCTTCCCAAGTTTGCAGCTATTGTGGTTCTGTCTTGATAAGTTTCTTTGACTCTCTGGACCTAGGTTCCCCTGGGATGACGGGGCTCTGTTGGGATGACAGGGCTCTGTCGGGTTAATGTATAGGGCTCAGGAGAGTTCAATAAGGACCCACAATATTGCTGTCACCGAGCTGGGGTCTAGGGCTGGCAAATCGCTGTTTGGTCCCGGCCAAATTATGGACCCTTTCCTAGCCACAGTTCTTGTGAAAAGGAATGAGAGCAACAACAGTGTTTTTCATGTAGACGTTATCTGTATGCAAAGAGTACCTAATGATGTTCATAGCTGTGCCACCAAATGTTACCTAACACTCTAAGACAGTGGTCGGCAAACTCATTAGTCAACAGGGCCAAATGTCAACAGTACAACAATTGAAATTTCTTTTGAGAGCCACATATTTTAATTTTAACTTCTTTTGATGCTACTTCTTCAAAATAGATTCACCCAGGCCGTAGTATTTTGTGGAAGAGCCACACTCAAGGGGCCAAAGAGCTGCATGTAGCTCGTGAGCCATGGTTTGCCTACCACTGCTATAAGAGACATTCCTGAAGGAAACAGGTTGCCTAGAGGTCACAGAACAGCCTCTACCATCTTCTCTTGCTTTTTCCTCCTTCTCCCTGGCCTTGACTTAAGTTATGTACTTCAAGAACAGCATTCTTTGCCTAAACAGGTGGCAGGCAATGTTTTCACCATGTGGTACAGCTGGTGTCCCGTCCTATATCTCTCTGTGGGACCAGGTCCTGGCACTATTAAAAGGGGACCAGTAGCGCCACTATATTCAGGAGCCTCGGCAGAATACAGAATACATGGATAGGACCAGCGTCATGGGGCATTTCAGTCAATGCCAACTGAGAAGCAGCTACAGTGACAGTAGAAGAAACCACAGTGGTGGGGTATCTCTGCATGCAACCACCAGAGGAGCTTCTGCAGCAGCACTGGCCTGGCAGCCTGCCCGCCACCACCCCCCCTCAGAGTGCCCATGCCATCCCATGGTGCCCGGGATGCTTGGGAGATCGATATTACACGTGTAAAGTCTGTCATTGTCCCTCTCAGTGAGCTTGTCTGCGGGGGTTGGCGGTTGTTGAGGGAAGATGAGTAGGTAATTCTGCAGAGGAGTTCGCTTGACCCAATCAGTTATGGAGTCACACAACAAAAAGCTGTTGCAATCACAACACATCGAATCCAATCTGGAAGCCATACACCTTGCAATCACGCAATGCAAATAACCCCCAAGTGAGCAAGCCGACCTCCAGTGTCATCAAGCAAAACGCAGCTACAAGGATCGCTGACAACCTTAAACCAAGCTCTTTAACTCATAGCTTAGCTACAGGTGTCTTTCCAGGCTGATCACATGACTTAGCCTCCAGAGCAATGCTGCTCCAGTTAGCAGTGTGGTTTCCCTTAGCAAGTTGGCTGACCAATCATTTCATCATCGGAGAATTAGAGGGGGGAAATCAGGTGGGTTTTTTTTGTTTGTTTGTTTGTTTGTTTTTGTAAAGAGAATGGCTCTCATATTAGTTCTGACGACCTTTCCTGGTTCTGATCTGCAGAAAGCATGCCAGTGGGGCTGGATTGTAGGAAACATAAGAAATATGCAATGCGGACCCTGTCCTCCAAGGAGAATTGAGATAAATGGCACGCAAAACAGCAAATCAAAATACAGTGTGGTAGGTGGGGTGCTATATGTATTGACCAGTAGGTATCAGTGTACCACCTACTGTGTGTTCACCCCTGACAATGTGCACAGTGGGGAGACACAGAAATCACAACCCTTGCCCCGAAGGGATGCATTCTGCTGGAGAAATAGGACAGCGGGGAGCACGGTGCATGTGAAGGAGGGATCATCAAATGAAGTCCAGGGAAGGGGAGGCCAATTAATTCTGATTCCTGGAAACAAATCCCCAGAGAGCTGAAATTTTGTGTGACGTGCCTGTGCATCGGATTTCCATTGATGATCTCCCTGCCCTTTTGCCATTGGAGGGGGCGAACTTTAGCAGGAAATAAGGACCACTGTGGGTGGTGTTCCGGTGCATGGGTATCCCGGGTAAAGGAGGGGGTCGGGGACAGATGGGCCTTGCAATTTACACACCGAGGTTCTGTCATCACCTCTCATGACATTGTCCGTTGTTACCGGTCAGAGCCTGCAGGAATGAATAAGCCACCCCGTCTTTGAGGTAAGGTATTTGGGGGGAGGTAATTTGGTGCTTTTAAGCCATCAGAATGCCGTTAGGTGTATTATAGTAATGAGTTGGGTTAAACAAGAGGATTACTTCAGCCTGTGGATCAGAATGGGAGGGAAGAATAGGAAAGGCTGCATATTCCAACCCTACCAGCACTGAGTTTATACATGCCGGGTGACCTTCTAGAAGGTGTCTCATTTAAAATGGACCCTCGTGAAGCTTAGCATGGGGAGAGCAGTCCACTGCCAGTGACCTGCGCTGCAGGAAAATTGGACAGCATGACACGAGCTGTATCCAGCCTGGCCGAGTTGTAGGACACGATTTCCCTCCAGAAGTCGTTGAAAGTCAAGTCCTTAACTATTCAGCCACTACAGCGGGGCGGGTGCTAAGAACAAAGCTGCTCCCCCTTCCTCATGACACAGGGGCTCAATTACAGTGTGCGTGCAGTAATCTGGAGTACAGGAGCCCCCGCGGTGATGGATGAGGTTCTCTCCAAGTGCGATGGGTGGGTTCAGTGGCATCGCTTAACCCGCTGTGGGCCATGACCACGCAGGAAGGAGAGGGAGATCAAACCCCAAAGGCCGGAGGAGGAGGAGGTGGATGGCTCGCTTCCAGAAGGAAGGGGTGCAGGGCAAACCCCACACCTGACCTCTGAGGGCCAGAGGGACTGGAAATGGGGCCTTGGCATGCGCGCGGGGTGCCAGGTTTCAAACATGAAGGCCCTCGGAGCATCCTGGTGAATGATTTCAGTGCCAAGCTCGCCACGCGGTGGCCAATGCGAGGGTAACTGGGAGGCAGGAGCCTGCGACACACACCAGAGCTGTCAGTGGCACCTGCAGGAACCTGCTGCCACCAGAGGAGGCCCTTGGATGGCCAGGTTGGCAGGCCGCCGTGCCCCGAGACTCGCAGGTTAAGGTAGTGCTGCCAGCCCCTCGCACCGAGGCAATCAGCAGCGCTACTGGAGAGAAATAGGCAGAGTGTTTGGGGAGCGGGGGCACCTGATGTCGGGGTCCCAGCTGCTGGCAGAGCTCTCACAAATCAAGCCCTCGGTGGACGGTGGGCACCAGCCCGGTGGCAGAGGGGCACCTGCGAGGCCGAGATTAATCCCCTTTTTGTGTTCTGTCGGGTCTGTCTGGGCACCGCTGAGCGCAAGAATCGATGTTGGCCTCCTTCCTGTAAGGGAGCTTGCAGGCCAGGGAAAGGGGACGTGGCATCAGATGTCACGCCTCCTCGGGGCCCCGTGGCCTTCTGTCTGTCACTGTCCCGGCTGGCCCATCAGTTCTACCTGCCTCTGCTTCTCTGTGATTTGTTCTGGGCCCTGGGTTCCTGTCTCCCACAGGATCAGGGCCACATCCTCTCTGGCAGGAGAGCCAAGGAGTTTGTTCCTCTTCCTTCCCCAAGGCGTCAGGTCAGGCTCTGGGGACCCCGCACTAGGGACTGAAGGGAGCTAAGCCGGGGTTTGATGGCACTTAGGGTTTGAGCACAGAGGCTGCCTGGGTGATGCAAATTAGCTGGTGCCACTGTGGGAAGTGTCCCCGAGGGAGCCTTGTGAGATGTAGAGCAACCCAGATCTCCCCCAGTGGCCTTCAGTGTTTTTATTAAAGCTGTGGAGTCTTTTTTTTTTTTTTTTTTAAATAAAATACTATTGCTAAGGCTGGCCAGCGTAACTCAGTGGTTGAGCATCAATCTCTGAACCAGGAGGTCATGGGTTCAATTCCCGGTCAGGGCGTGTGCCTGGGTGGCTGGCTTGATCCCCACTATGGGGCATGCAGGAGGCAGCCCATCAGTGATTCCTTCTCATTGCTCTCTCTCTCTCTCTCTCTCTCTCTCTCTCTCTTTCTCTCTCTCTCTCTTTCTCTTTTCCTCTCTCTCTCTCTCTCTCTCTCTCTCTTCCTTTCTCTCTCTTTTACTCTCTCTCTCTTCCTTTCTCTCTCTCTCTCTCTCTCTCTCTCTCTCTCTCTCTCTCTCTCTCTCTCTCCCTCTCTTTCTCTCTCTCTCTCCCTCTCTTTCTCTCTTCCTCTCTCTCTCTCTCCTCCCTTCTTCTCTGAAATCAGTAAAATATATTAGAAAACAGATAACTAAAATACTATTTCTAAAGTCAATGCATAAAACAGATAAAAGTAGATGTGCTCTGGTTATAAAGGGAGGAGGGGTTTAGGGGAGACCCGGAGTTTGTCCTGTTGGCCACCCCACCACTAGACCCCTCGGTCACCTCACGCATACCATCCAGTGAGTGTCCAAGACCTGCTCCGGGCTGTGACATCCACAAGCAGCAACTCTCAGTTGCTATATATATTAGGTTTTTCCCCCTTCTGACAAAACAATCAAACAAAAAGAGTATAAGTTTGGTTCATTCACACCGGACAGTTCTGGTGCTGGCTATTGTCATATTTTCTCTTTGACAATGCAAGGGAAAAGAGGCCCGTGCCCCTGACTGAGCAGTCAGGTATCGCGTTTTAAAGATTCTGGGGCACGGTCCTGAAAATCCATGGAAGGGGCACCTCCCCCCTCACATTCACTCAAAAGCACCCAACGATCCGGCAGAGGCCATGCCTGGGACCCTTGCAATCCCATAATCCCCTGGGACCCTTGCAATCCCATAATCCCCTGTTTTAAGGCAGGCCCTCCTGGATTTTACAAAGCTGCTGTTCTCGCTCCCAGAATATATCTATGAGTCGCCATGACATGCCAGGCGCCATTTGTTGAGTGTATTTTACATGCATGTTCCAAGCAGGGTGTAACTGTGGTGCCATGCGAAATCTTAGAGCCGAGAGAGCTAGATTCTTACTCTTCCAGATAAAGACTTTGGCAAACGGACCAGTTCCTAGTTATAAACGACTCCTTTTCTTGCTATGGAGAAGGGTGAGTTTATCTCAGGATCCTACCTTCTCCGGGGTCTCCCCTCCCCCTAATGCAAATAGCGGCTGGGTATTTTGGGGAATGGCATTTACCGGACCATGGCTGTGCCCCAGGTAGAATTTTGGGCTTTTGGGCATTGTGGCTCAAATCCAGAGAACAGAGGGGGAACTATTCCTGGCTCATGCTCGGGCTGTTTGAACATCCTGTCTAGCCAAGCACAGCAATGCTTCATTTATGAGAAGAGGCAGAGAGCACCTCCCGCATGTGGCCTTACAGAGACGCGAGGTGTCTGTCCCCTTCCTCTCCAGTGGCACGGAGCACATCCCGAAAAGTCACCTTGAGGAGCTGTGGTTTTGCGGGAAGAATCAGTGTCTGCACAGTGAGTCAGAGAACCATGAAAAGAACTCCGAGTTTATAGTCTGTGTATTTACACCGACTTACTTCTTCTGCGGCTCGCTGGGAAATTCCATTTCCTCTTTGTCACCATTCGTCGCTGAAGTCTCGCAAACTTACTGGGGAACATGACAAGCTTAGAGAATGCTGTGTGCATGAAAGGTGCGTAGGTGTGTATATATAAACATGACTATGTTCATTGGGAATTTGAGTCGGGATTCTAGGGAGCCTATAGATATAATAATGATTATGATGATGATGGAGTTCATGGTTCATCACGCACTTCTCACTTATTTTTTCCACCTTCGGACTCCATAGGAACAACCACTGGTATGGTTATTGTTGTTGTTTCTCTGCTGAGTAATCGGCTAATTGATTTATTACAGGCGTGGCCTTTCTGCTCTCGGATCCTCAGCATCCCGCTGTGAATTGTGTTACCTCCTCAGCCCTATTGATCGCACCCCCTGCCGTGCAAGAAACTGGCAACTGGGCGCGAAGCAGATGGGGAAACGCGTTCTATAGATATCAAAGCGTAGCGGTTAAATGTGAGCCTCCTCTGAGGTGGATGGCTCCCAAGACCCTGATGCTTTTTGAAATATGCTTTAAATGACCTCCTTTTCCCTCCCGTGTGAGCACAGAACTCCGCGGATGAAGGTTATTTCCAAGTAGCCCTCAAGGTTAACGTTGGTTGCTCTTCCAGATGGTTTCCATCTCACGCTTTGGATTATGATATTGCGCCGCCCCGCGATCAGAACCCCCAGTGCCAAGAATAACAAGGAGTGGAAGGCAGCCACAGCCAGGGCTGCCGCTCCGAGGGCATGCGGAGATGCGAGGGTCAAGACCAGACCATATGGTCTATCAAAACCCTGCTTCAGTCACCACAGGAATTACAGATCAACTCACAGAACTGCCCATCATCTCTGTGTCCTATCAGGTTCCTCCTGGTGCCCTCTGCGTGCTCCCCTCCCCCAACCCCGTCTCCGCTCATCTTCCCGCAGGCCTCTTTCGGTGGCAGCTGGTTCCATTCCAGCCGCCACAGTGTCTAGCAAGCTCCTCAGAAACGCGCTTGATTGTAGCCAAGAGGGCTTCTGGGGTAGAGATCCAAGAGACAGAGGTTTGCATTTAGCCTAACATGAAAGGAAGTGATTTGGACACTGGCGCCTCCGCGAGCCTGGATGGAAAATCTGGCATGAAATATTCACCAATAAAATGCTTGCCATTGGCCAAAACCGGTTTGGCTCAGTGGTAGAGCCTCGGTCTGTGGACTGAAAGGTCCCAGGTTCAATTCCAGTCAAGGGCATGTACCTTGGTTGTGGGCACATCCCCGGTAGGGGGTGTGCAAGAGGCAGCTGGTCGATGTTTCTCTCTCATCGAAGTTTCTAGCTCTCTATCTCTCTCTCTTCCTCTCTGTAAAATATCAATAATATATATATTTTTTAAATGCTTGCCATTTCTGAGCGCTCCACAAACCAGGAAACCTTAGGCCTAAGGCTGTGTTTTCACTGGGCAGAGGGGCAAGCGAAGAGGGAGTTCAGCGCTTTGACCTGTAACTCTCCAAGTTGGGTGTGCATTTCGGCTCTCAGGTGCCTGTATTCTGCTTCCCTTTCATCTGCCGAGGTTTCCTATTGCTTGTTCTTACTAGATTAGTTAACACCCAAAGGCAATGCCCACTTTGGGGCAGATGTTGACCTGAGATGTCCATCCAGGTGCGAGGGGGTGGGTCCACGCTTTGGCTCTGGGAGGGCGCTGTCTCTTGATGCTAAAGCGGGGTGTTTCCTCTTGTTGAGGCGTCGGTCCCAGCACTCAGCAACCGATCTTGTCGCTCTGTTCTTAAACTCTGGTGTGTGTGGCCACCTGGATGTGTTTCTTCATGAAAACTACTCAGCATATTTATATTTCTTCTTAAAATATATATATGATTCATTTCAGAGAGGAAGGGAGAAAGAGCTAGAAACATCAATGATGCAAGAGACTCATGAATTGGATGCCTCTTGCACGCCCCCTACTGGGGATCCAGCCTGCATCCTGAGCATATGCCCTTGACTGGAATACAACCCAGGGCCCTTCAGTTTGCAGGCCCAGACACTCTATCCACTGAGCCAAACCAGCCAGGGCTTCATCACTTCTTTCCGACCCCAAAGAGGCAGTGAGCAGTCCCAGTGCACCCGGCACCCCCTTCCTATCCCCACGAGCTCAGCAGCCTGCACCCTGGGGAGCACTTACAGAGCTGACCTCAAAGAGCAATTTCAGTCAGGAGTGGAGAGAGGCTCAATTGTTCATAAACCTGACATTTATTGCCGGGAGATTCTCTCCCTACAGGACGAGCCGTGCTTTACAATTTTATCAAATAAAGCGCTTCTTTCACCAGAGCCCGCTCTCTCCTCTGGGTTTCTCCGCACCCCTGGCTGCTCCCCCCACCCCGGGGGGCTTCGCCTGGCCAACCAAGCAGACCTCGGGGACAGCTGCTGGCAGCTTGGGGAGGACCAGGCCTGGTCTCAGAGCGGAGGAGGCGTACTCTTCTTCCCTCCTTTCATTTAGGCTGCAATTAGTGAGAGAGTGAGGGATAATGATGCTTTTTGCACTTTGAAGTGCATCAGCTTCTGACTGCTATTTTCCAGGTTGCCAGGTGAGACCAACACTAACAGCACATCTCTGATAAGCATTCAGATCCTCTCAGCGGTTAACAAATGGCAGCAACACACATTAGTTGCTCTAATTTTTCCCCCTCAGGTTGAAAGATTAGAGACATCAGTGAGGCTCTGTGTAGCAATATTATTTTAATGAGCAGGTCCCAAATATTAGCGATCTCACTACTCCCCACCTTAATGTAATTGAGCTCATTGTGGAGAATGGATAGGCTAGAGCTGTGGTTCCCAACCTTTTTCTTGGCCACGCCCCACCTAAGCATCTCTAAAATCCTGATGCCCTCCACTCCTTGTGACATAGAATTCTTATTCGAAAAGTGAGCTCATTGCGCTAACTGGTCTGACTCAGTGGATAGAATGTCAGCCTGTGGACTGAAGAGTCCCAGGTTCGATTCCAGTCAAAGGCATGTACCCTGGTTGCAGGCACATACCCCATAAGGAGTGTGCAGGAGGCAGCTGATTGATGTTTCTCTCTCATTGATGTTTCTAACTCTCTATCCTTCTCCCTTCCTCTCTGTAAAAAATCAGTTATATAAGTGAGCTTCTATTCACATGGAGAAGCCTAAAATGCCATCAGCTTAGTGTAAGCAAGCTTCCAAAGAACATGGCATCCATGAAAGAGAAAAAAAAGAATGCAAGGGCAGTTGATGTCCTGAGGAAGAAATCACTAAGAAATTGTTAAAATAATAATAATAATAACAATAACATGAAGTGATATAAAAAATAGCAAATAAAGTTTTAAAACATATACTAGAGAACTGAAACACATAAATATGTCATAAAATATTTTATATACTGTATATGGGGCCCCTAGAGCCATAAGAAATGCAAACTATTCACTGTTAATAACTCATTCTCAAATTGCTCCCCTTAAAAATCAAATTGTTCCCCAATATGGTGTGTGCCTCATATTGGGAACCACTGGGGTAGAGGTACGGATGCAGGAGGAGTTGAAAGGACCACACAGATCTCACCACATACCAGTCCATAGCTTCATCTGGACAAAGAGAATGGGGCAAGGCTTTCCCCAGTTCTGAATCCTAGATAGTCGGTTATGTCCTCTGAATCCCAGGGCAGTGGAGCTGCCAAGAACTGGAGGAGTCCAGCCCTTTTATAATCTCAAGTCAGAAGGGCAGCTGGCTTGTCATCAGAAAAAGCTACACATGCTGGTGACTCATAAACAGTAACACAGAAGCACTGTAAATACGCCAACGCGTGTAAACATACCTTCACTTGACTTTTGACAGAGTCAAGACCTTTTCTTGGAGAATGAATTGGCTGCCTAGAAATAGGTCTCTTCTTGCATCAACAATACTCATAAGTCATCACTCACAATTCCTAGATTGTATTTCTTGAAAGTCGGGCATGAAGGTGAAGGTTGTTGTTGTGAAGCAATCTGAGTACAAATCTCTGCTGGATGTTTATGTCCACCCCCCTAATTTATTACAGCTTACCCCCACATCTAACTGAACTGCTGTTTTTTGTTTGTTTGTTTGTTTTCCACTTGCTGTCACTGAATTTTTTCCAAAATATTCTACTTTGTTTTCATGGAAACAGCAGTTGCTTTTCGCATTTGCACTGTATCCATTTCGGAAGATGTAGGTAAATCATGTGACTCTATAAAAAAGTGCATCTGGTGAGAACAGATTTGGGGAAAGACACAGCAGACTCACCTAGGGGGAGTGCATTAGTGCCAGAGCTTGTGTGGAAAGTGCCTAAGCTCTGGGCATGTTGCAAGGCTGGACTTTCACAGTCCCTTACATCCAAATGGTTGCTTTGTGGGTGGTGGTTGTGGTTTTACTTTCACTGTGCTAAAGATTTGAACAAATCATCCTGACCGGTTTGACTCAGTGGATAGAGTATCGGCCTGCAGACTGAAGGGCCCCGGATTTGATTCCAGTCAAGGACATGTACCTTGGTTGAGAGCACATCCCCTGTAGGGGGTGTGCAAGAGGCAGCTGATCGATGTTTCTCTTTCATCGATGTTTCTAACTCTCTATCCCTCTCCCTTCCTCTCTATAAAAAATCAATAAAATATTTTTTTAAAAGTTTGAACCAGTCAACTGTAAAATATATGTTAGAGGCATTTGGAGGAATAGGAATAAGAATATTCATTGCTTGTTAGATAATATAGGCATATTAGACATATAACTATTGTGTTTATGTAGAATATTTATTTTTTAGTGATGCACTAAATGTTTATGGAAGAAATAACACATATCTGTAATTTTGCTTTAAATGCTTCAGAAAAAAGGTTGAAGCAAATATCATAAAATATTAGCAATTCCTAAGTCAACATGACAGGCATAGGAGTGGTTACTGGGTTTATAGTGAGCAATATGAAACTGCCAATATTAGATCATTATCAATTCAGCGTTTTACTGGTTTCTAATTTCATGTGTCTTTGAATTTCTGTTAAACAACAACAAAACTTATGTGACTATAGGAAGAATTCCAGATACTTTAGAATGGGTCTAGAAGACAATGTAAATGAACAGCAAAATTGAAATGGACTTTGAGATCCAGAGAGCAGACTGATGGTTGCCAGACAGGAGAGGGATTGGGTGAGAGAGGTGATGGGATGAATAAGTAAAGATGGGTAGTGACAGAATAGTCATGGGATGTAAAGTACAGCACGAGGAATATAATCCTTACCATCTTGATAACTGTGTAGGGTGGCAGCTGAGTACTGAAAATGTTGGGGGAAACACTTTGTCAAGGATATGACTTTTCACAAACTGGCCCCTGCTCAGTGAGGGCAAGGAGGGACCAAAGAAAGACCGAGAGAGGCAGAGCACACCAGATCTGTAGGTGACAGTTTCAATAAGCAAAGAACCTTCTGGGCTTTACTGGGCCACTGCAAGGCAAGTAGATTGCATCTACCTACCAGAGTCTTAAAGTTTATATAGAGGCCTTACGGAGGTTAAACAATGTATACCTTACAGACAGTGTCAACAACACCTTACTCTCTCAGGGCTGAGTCCTCCAGGCACCTTCTAGGGTGGGAAAGGCCAATGGAATGCACATGCCAAAGTCAATGGAGGGGTGAGAAGCCCATCAACTAGCAACCATGTCCTGTCCATTCTCCTCCAATAATATTCCTGGTAGGGCAGCCGTGAGTATCAGCTACATTTTACAGATGAGAATATTAACAAGGGAGACACAGTTTAGTAACTTGCTCCAAATTATTATTCACCTAAAAAGAGGTAGAGGTGGGATTAGAAACCAGGCAAGTTTATTGAGTGTGTGTGTGTGTGTGTGTGTGTGTGTGTGTGTGTGTGTGTGCGCGCGCTTGTGTGTGTGTGTTGTCCCAAAAAAGTGTATATACACTTTAACAAGCTGATAGCTCTATTGATGTTTCTTTCTTTTCAGGTATAACCCATTGGAATTAAACATTATTCAAAGTATGTATACATTTTTGGGGACACCCTGTATATGTCTGAAGAGTACTTGTGTGCAATAGACACTACATTTAGATTGGCCACAGAAGGAAGCGAATGGAGACAATCCGATTTCCAACGGCACTCTCCTGGTATATTGTTCTGCATCTCTCTTAATATTCTGGAACACATTATGGAAATGAATGGGAAGGAGGAAGTTAGATTTTAAATTAAATGAATTAAAATTAAGGATTTAATTGCTCACTGTGATGAGTGCTTCGCAGTAGAAGTACAGAGAGCTAGGAGAGCGTATCAATGTGTCAGTGGCTTTCCTGACATGGATTAGAAGCCAAGGAAAGAGGATGGCCACCCCGTGGCACTGTGGGATGGTCCGAGAGTGAGGGAGGCAGTGGTAAGTGAAGGACTAGGTGGATCATACTGTGTAAAAATTTGTAGCGAGGGTGGCCATACAATTTATCATACAAATTGGTCTCCTATGTAAATGGGATTGGGGTGCTAAAAATTATTACACAGGAACCCAAGTCAAGAATGGAAGCAGAAGCCAATGAGGCAGCTAATACAATGGTCCTAGAAGGAGGGGATGAGAAGCTATGATTACAGAGGTGGGGATGGAAATGGAGAGAAGTAGACACATTTGATGTAAATGAGAAGGTCAACTCAACAAGGCACAATTGAGTGACCTAAATAAAGTCTCAGGAAGGAGATCATCTATCTATAGTCTGTCTATCTACCTATTTATCTAATCTCTGTTGCCCTGTGAAACCTGCAATTGTGGCACAGATTTTTCAATAAACGCCAGTACCAGGAGAACAGCCCATCTAAACTTACACTGAGGCTGAAATAAATGCATCCTGTAGGTTGGGAGCGAAATTCTTTGGCAGGAATTAGAATGCTAATGAACCTCTTACTCAGGGCTCTGGAGGATCAAGTTCTCCAGTCTTTATCGTCTATGGGTTTTAGTGGGGTTTCAGCTCTATGGCAGTGAATTGCATTTGTCTCCAAGGCTCCTCAACAAACAATTTACTGTGTAAATATATTTGTTGGCATGCAAATCACTCTTGCATTATGAGCCTTGATTAATATTATAATGTGCTGATGAAAGCCTGTAAGTGGTTCTTGGAACTAAGGTTTCAGACAAAGATGTGCTGTTTGGGTGCAGAATGTTTGTTGAATATTAGATTAGGTTGTTTGTTGTTGTTTTTTTTTTTTGTTCTACGCCCCTCTCTCTCTCTCTCTCTCTCTCTCTTTCTCTCTCTCTCCCTCTTTCTCCTCTCTCTCTCTTACTCTTTTTTTCTTGTCTCTCTTCTAAGGAGATGCTGGGAGTAAAGTGCTAATAAACTTCAATATACACAATTAATTAGCACAACCAATCTATTGCCCTAACTGCACAAAGACACTCCCTCCAGTGCACACATGGTGCTGATCACATCGAGGCTGCCTTTGCGGGCGCAGGCCCTTCGGCTCAGCTGCTAGCCTCTCACTCCTTGCCAACATCCCGTCCCTGGAGAAGTATTGTTCTGTAGCATCCTGTGCCTTTTAAATACGCTGCGTGCTTGTGGGTTGATTAGATGGTGTGCCAATTCCCAACCTGTCCCCTGAAATGCAGAGATAGAGTGACTGTGCTTTGCTTTTGTAATACTGGATTCTCTGAGTTCGTAGCTGAAAGCAGGAACGCTGACACACAGACGCAGTGGGCTCTCTACCTCCAGCAGGTCAAGTACAGAGGGACGCTTCTTTCACACACACACACACACACACACACACACACACACACACACACACAGCTTGAACAAACACCAACTCGATGGAGGACGCGCACACTCCGAAACTAAGCTGTGATTGAGAGCAGGGGGCTTCAAATGCAGGCAGTGCTTGGTTGAGATCCAGCTCCGCCACTTCATAGCTGCCTGGCCTTGACTGAGTGATGGTTCTTCCCCAAGTTTCAGCTTTCTCATTTGGAAAACGGGGTTCATCATTTCTGTCTTTTGAACTTGGAGTGAAAATGAATGAGATCATGGATTTGAAGTGCTTTCCCAGATTCAAAGACAGACAGACAGATAGACAGACAGACAGACAGACAGACAGACAGACAGACAGACAGACGGAAAGAAAGAAAGAAAGAAAGAAAGGAAAAGGAAGGGAAGAAGGAAGGAAAAGGAAGGGAAGAAGGAAGGAGGGAAGGAAGGAAGGAAGGAAGGAAAGAAAGAAAGAAAGAAAGAAAGAAAGAAAGAAAGAAAGAAAGAAAGAAAGGAAGAAAGAAAAGAAGGAAGAACACACCACATATTCAGTAAATGCAGGTCCTCAGCATCTGGTCCAACAGTACCAAGACAATAAATACATCTAGTATAAAATTAAGCTCTCCCCAAATTCGTGTATTTTATTATATCCAGTCATCTCTAAGTTCTGGCAGCCAAGCATTCTGGCACCATCAGCAGTGCCCTCACCCCTTCTCCAGAGGATATCCGAGGTCTCGTGGTCTGAGTGCTTTGTGGTGCATGCTGACCCTTTCAGGAGCAGGGTGTTTTACTGTTCCAAGAGTGAGTAGCCAGAGGCACAGAAAGGGCACTCTAAACAGAGCCAGAGGCCATAATGAGTAACATAAGGAGGCAGAGAAGCTGTGCTTGGTAAAGAAAGGCACAATGGAGGCCGAGTTTAGCCCAAATTGGACACATAGGCATGCTCAGGTTTTGTTCCTACCTTGTGACCCCAAGGGAAGAGAGAGCACTTGAGGTCCTCTGTGCTCTGTTTTTTAAGCAACTGGTGAGTCCCTAAAGCCTCTTGGTAGATTATGTTAACACAAAAGCCAATGTGAACTATCCCATCAAAAGCACAGGAAATGCAGAGTTAACACCCTCAAGGCGGGCCTGGGATGACTCCTGTGGGAGGCAGGAGAAGACCTTCCCTTGCAAAGAACAGTCTGTATTTCCAAAGTAGGTTTTTGCCGGGCATGTTTCAGCAGGTTAACATCTTCTGTTTTCATTAAAATTACTGTGCATGGATTTGTACAGCATACTCAAAGCAACTTCTAGACAAATAGGTATGTATGCGTAAGGGAAATGCAATAAAACGATCCTCAAGTCTCTACTCTTCCTCCTCATTCTTGCCTTGTTGCTACTTTCCAAGAAAGTGTGTGCACACCCTCACCACCAAATCTACCACATGAATGGATGGCCACAGGTTCTGTTTCATGTTCATTTTATCATAGGCTGAGTCTTCAGCTGTGCACCCTCTTATTGAGTTACCCCTTCCTGCATCATCACTATTCCTTCTCTATGGCATTGCTCCTATCAACAGATAGATAAGTGCTAACAATTTCCATCTTTAAAAACCTTTCCTGACCTTCTGATTATCCTCCAGCTACCACTCCATATCTCAGCGACAGGTTACAGAAAAACTTTCAAAGAAAAGTTTCTATATTCACCATTTCCAATTTCTTCCATTCAGTTTTCTTCTCTAGTTAGATCAGGCTTTCATACTGTATTAGTTTGCTTTAGGCTGCTGTAACAAAATAGCACCGAATGGGTGCCTCAAACACAGAAATCTACTTCCTCCCAGTTCTGGAGGCTGGGAGTCCCTGATGAAATGCTGGCTGACCAAGTTCCTGGTGAGGGCTCTCCTTCTGGCTTGTAGATGGCCACCTTCTCGCTGTGTCCTGGCATTACAGGGAAAGAGCATGTTTCCTGTTGTTTTATCTTATAAGAGAGGCGATCCCATCATGAGGTTCCCCACCCTTGTGACCTCCTCTAACCCTAATTATTTCCCATCTTCAAACACTGTTACATTGCAGGGTAGGGTTTTAATTTAATATAAAAATCGGGGCAGGAGGGCACAACCAACCATTAAGCCCATAGCATACCTATAATTTTATCAAAATGGTATTTGAAAGTGACACTAATGACTTCACCATATCCAATTCCATGGCCCCTGTTAACACAGATGTATATGACTCTCTTTCACGGCCCGCATAGAAATAGTTCCAATTCTGGGTTCAGGTTCTGGAGAAGAGCCACACACAAATGAAGAGACTTGAAGAAATTCAATTTCGCGATATGGGGGGCCAGGCGATAGTCCAACTCTAGTGGGAGAACTACTCCTGCTCTGGCCCTGCCATCCCCTTTTATTGGGGCTTTGGGAAAAACATCTTAGGCAACATACACAGAAATTTACAGGCAGGAAAATAACAGCAACTTACAAGGGACAAAATAAGGTGGAGGCTGCTTCAGTTTAACAATGTCTCAACTAAAGGTTAGAACCATTAAGGTTGTTGACCAGCCTTCCTGGCTTCCTGTCAATATCTCTTTTTTAGTGAAACTGATTTGTTTTCCAGCAACAGATTTCACTATCTTTACTTAATTTTTCCCCTTTATTTGGTCTCTGGAACATCAGCCATAATCCGCTGGTTTTTCTCTTTCTAGCTTTACCTTACTGAATTGTGCACTTCTAAGAGCTCATTTCAGATGTTCTTTACTTCTCTGTCTCTGCTAGCTACCTGGGTGACTTCCTCTAGTTTTGTGGTTGGAAATGCTATCTGTACACGGAGGCTCCACATTTGTATATTTAGTCCTGCACTACCTGGTGAAATCCAAACGGAAGCTGCCCGCACGACTTCTCAGTTTGCACGTCTAACAGTTTTTCTAGATCTAACTTGTCAAAAACTCACCTGTTGGGTGTCGTACCTGCATCATCTACTTAAACACCCTGTCCCCTGCTTCTTCTTTGTCTTCCCTTTCTCCTTGAACAGCAATCCCATTCTTCTATTGCTGATGCCCCAAATCCTAGTTCTATTATCGGCTCCTATTTTATCTGTTATGCCCAATATCTAATTCATCAACAAACTCGACCAGTTCTGCCTCCAAAATATAGCCATAAATTTTACACTTCTTAATTCCTTCATCCCAACTACCCTGGTGTAAGTCCATATTCTGTCCCGACAGTGGCTTCCTGTCCACAATACAGGCTGTGCATCAGGATGGGTGGGTGAATAAGGCTTGTGGTGACCTTATATAAAAAGACCTAGTCCTAACCGCTGGCTGGCTGTCATTTCAGCAATTTGGTGAGCAATGCCAGGGAGTCAGCAGACCTGATGGAAGCACCAGAACCTTGTGGATTTAGACAGACCAGACTTTGAGTCTAGTTCTAAGGCATCCTGGGACCTCTGCTAACAACTTCACCTCTGAGAGCTAGGAAGTGGGTGGGAGGAATGAATGCAAATGGACATAAGTAGGATGTTTGCTCATTGAGTTGTTTGTTTGTGAGATTACATGAGATCACTTGGGATTCTTGACACATGGAGGGCGCGCCATATTTTCCCTCTTTCATACAAAGGGGTCTTTGACATGCAGTTCCAAAATGGGGAACAGAAGCCTCCAGTTCTGACCTTTATTAGCTGCAGCTTTGTTCCCACTCTGACAGTCCTGTAATCCATCACATCTCCTCTGTCCGCTTCCTGAAGCCAGGAGTCTTGGGGTTGGGAGGCAAGGATATTTTCTCTTAGTTAACCGACATCAACAGCGACAACACACATCACAAAAAGCGGTGGCAGGCAGCCCCTCAAAACTGGCAGGCTGCAGAAGCCTCCTTCATCTCTCAGAGCCTGCCCCTTGGAGTGGCAGCCGGCAGCCCGCATCATTGCCTTTTACACAGCCTCTTGCGAAGGTGAGAGGTTTGAAGAGAGGATGGGAGCCTTCTTGAAAGCTTCTGTTGTTATATTTCCGCTTTATGTACTGTTCTCCCCCAGCCACAGGGCCTCTTAGCTGACCCTGCACACCTAGCCGTCATCTCAAAGGAGCCACAGCCATGGGGGCTGGCACCACCTCCTTAATTGCCCCACAGTTGTGCATTCAAGGTGAGCTGGCTCTGTGGAGGCTGCCAACCTCCAAGAGCTAGGAAAGTGGCTGGGAAGATGGAGAAAGAGCCCAAAGAAAAAAAAAAAAAGAGAAAGTTTAAGACCATTTTTCCTTTTCTTTTCAAGACAGCGGTGCCTTTTTGCAGCACTTTAAATGGTTGCCAGGGAAACAGAGCAAGGGAGAGTAGAAAGGTTATATGGATACTGGATAAAGCTAATGCACTTTTTAAAAACAGGAACTGACAAGTGGTGAAGACTCCGGAGCTTCTGGTAACATCTCATTTTCAGAGCTCCCCTTAGAGCCTCAAGGACCTTGATATTATCATTAATAATAGTCTAATCATTTATAAACTATAATTTGCTTCCATCAGAGACGTGTGTTGATGGGTTTCCTGGAGCATGGCCTTCTGTATCAACTCTTAAGAGTGCTTGGGAGGAAGTGTCTGACATATTGGACCACAGGTCCAGAGGCCTTGCCTTAAAACAGGCTCCAACCCGGTTGGCATGGCTCAGTGGTTGAGCATCGACCTATAAACCAGGAGGTCAAGGCTCAATTCCTGGTCAGGGCATATATCTGAGTTGTGGGCATGATCCCCAGTGTGGGGCATGCAGGAGGCAGCCAATAAATGATTCTCTCTCATTGTTGAAGTTTCTATCTCTCTCCCCCTCCCCCTTCCTCTGTGAAATCAATAAAGCAAAATACATACACACACACACACACACACACACACACACACACACACACACACAAAGACTCCAAATTTCTAGCTCCTTCTCCCTAAAATATAGCAAATGCTGTGAAGTCTGCGTTCATTGGTGGCCAGGTCAGAATCAGAGTGTAGAACTATTGGAAAGAAATTGTGTGTGAGGACACCACCCAGTCTACCCAAGGACACTAATCCTGGGGGGGAGAGGGGTGTGATTCCTCAGGGAGCTGCCTGCTCTCCATAGACTGAATGTTTATCAGGGCTTGTTCACTCCAGTAGGCTTGCTCGTGAATTTTAGTCCAAAGCTAGCTTCGCCATCGTGGCCTCTAGTGAGCATTTATAACTCCCAATCTCTGGGGTATTGTTTCTCTTTGTATTTGCTATGTCCCCTCAGCATTTACTTGCTCAATTTGTACCGTATTAATTTGCACATGTTTATTTATTGTCTTCTATTCTCAAACCTCTCCGTATTTCCCAGTGGAGTCTTACATGTGGCTTTCCACAGCAATGCCTAATGCAGCTTAACTTTTAGTCGATGAATAGCAGAGACTTAGTGCTTACTATGTGCCATCTCCATCCCACCAGTGTTCATTGCTTTCTCGGCAATCGGCAAACAACAGTCTACTGAACGAGCTGGCACTGGAACCTTCCATACAGCCCCATTGTACCCATGCCTGTTGTGGCCTGGATGGCATCACTCATAGCTAGAAAGAGAAGCAGGCAGAATTCTCAGGGGAGGGCTGAGGCCACACTCTAGGAGGAACAATCTTAAGTGACTGCTGTAGACATTGGAATGATGTTCTAACAGTTCAACCAGGGAGACAAAAGCATCTAAAGATGTTGCTAGTGGCTTTTTAGTGACTGCTGGGAAACTCCAGGTATAATTCATGGATTGTTCTTCTGGACAAGAAAGTGCAAAAGAGACAGGCCAGGAGCACTTTGGACTGGCCCAGAAAGGTGGAGATGTCTTGCCCAAAATCAGGAAAAGGGATTCAACACCAGTACAACTCTTTGCCATCCAATTCTTTCCTGTGCTCTACTACCTCTGCAAACACCAACCTATTTTAAAATGTTATGGATATTGACAGTGGACAGAATTAGCCAATGAGGCTGCAGTGCCCAGACCAGAGGATATGCTGTATTCCTAGGGTGGCTTAGCATGAGACGATTGAAATGGGCACGCACAACACAGAGCATTACATAGACAGGGCACACTATGTGCCAGAGACCTTCTGCCTAAAAAAAACGTCTTCTCATCTGTCTCCTAGAATATGAGCTGAGTTTGTGGCCAGATAGAAATGCTATATAACCCCCCACCCCTCACCCCCCATCTCTGTATGTCATATAGATGCTACTGGGGCATCACAGGGCATTTTAAAGTCCCATTTAATGTAAATACGGAGGGATACCTCTGTGGAAAGAACTTAAGATTTAAGCTGAGAAAGACATCCTCCTGTTCTGAGGAGTATGGAGGGAGATGTTAATCCAGCATACTAGTACTTGACCAATTCAGGTCATGCCCTGTGTTCCAACACAGAAGTTCAAGTTTTCCTTTTGATTCCTGAAAGTGGAGTCCCCATATCCTTCAGACCTGATCAAGGAGATAGAAGGGCAATTTCTCTTGGAAAATAATTTTAAGGAAGGAAAATTCCGTTTTCCCACTAAGTATGTTTTGTGCAATTCTGAATATGTTTCAGGCAGAGAGGTCTGGCTGGGATCTTGCAGAGCCTCCTGCACGATAATCCTTCTCGTTCATTGCTGAATAGCAAGTGCCCTGTAGGGGCCTGGCTTCTTGTTTGAAGCCCAGGTTTGCTCCAGTTTGGCCAGGTGAAGGTCAGAACAACAGATAAGATGCACAGTGACGTCATAAGTAAAAATAAGGTAAAGTGAGACAAGCCCACAAATGCCCACGTTTGCCCTTACCGCAATCTCTACTTGGATGGCTTCTAAGGGAGATGTGAATGGATTGATAGTGGGGGATGGGATGGGAAGTGTCACTTTATTATCGGTTGTTCCAATTCCCAACAAATTCCAAGCAGAGATCTGGCAGAGTGAAGCTGGGATGAGCGTGTCCTTAATGGGACCTCCTACCTCCCTTTGATCCTAAATCTTAAGTAGCTGCCTGCCATTTGCCATATGGCTCGGCAACTAGAAGTAATAACAGCATTATCAAGCAGGGAGAAAGAGAGCCCACGAAAAGACCTTGGCTCAGCTTCCCAATTCCTGAGCACTAAATGGAAGGAAGCCCCATGCAAGTGGGTGACATTGTAACGCCCCAGAACCCCGCCTATTAGGAACACAGTCTCCTCGGTGTTTTGCGGTCTGTCAGGCACAGCCACGAGTCTGTTTGTTTTCAAGGTTCATAAGGAGCTCAGAAGGAAGTATAAGGATCAATGGGATGAGGGAAAATTTAGAGAAAATGCACATAACACTGTCACATATCACTTCAAAATGTGTAATTCTGACCTAAATTGTTTGGATTAAAGTTTAAAATAGGTTTCTTATCATATATGGTAACTGATGCATGAAATTTGTGCAGGGGGCGTGACCCTTACAGCTATGGCAGCTTGCCTCGGTCCTTGCAGGCCCAGCTTCATCCAGAAGGTCGTCTGGAAGATTGTTTGGCTGTCTGGTCTAATTTGCATATTATGCTTTTATTATTATAGATTGTCTTGCACTACTGTGTTTCCCCAAAAATAAGACACCCTCCAAAAATAAGACCCACTTCATGGAAACATAACACATCCCCTGAAAATAAGACCTAGTGCATCTTTGGGAGCAAAAATTAATATAAGACACCGTCTTATTTTCGGGGAAACAGGGTATTTACTTTACCTCAATATTTGGAAAGAGTTGATATATATATATATATATATATATATATATATATATATATATATAACCTAAGATTGAGCATCATGCCAGTCATTGCACTGCTGGTTAAATTGCCATCGTTTCTCTGCGATGATTTTTTAGGATCTTCACCTCTAGGAGGCACCCTGACAATACCATTGACCAGACAAACGTCGGAGAATCACAGCATTATCTTTCACCATTCAATAAAGCAAGTCATTATTTGAATTATAATGGCATAGTTCTTAAATGAATGATAATCTTAATGTATATTGAGAACAATTCCACTGTTTTCATACTTTCAGTGAATAGAGTCAAAATCATAATCTTATGATGACACATTATTATATTAGTGGGGAAAAGAAAATGTGGGGAATAATGTCAATGTCTTTGGCAGTGTTAAGAACCTTGCAGCACGTGCTCTCATTTAATTCTCATAACATTCCTAAGAGGTTAGAACTGCTGTCTTTTTTATTTTTATTTTATGGGAGGAGACATCCAGTCATGTGACTCCATGTGCACCAAGAGAAGAGTTGAACCCAACTCTTTAAACTCCAAGGATCATGCTCTTCTAATATCATATAGGATCGAAGATGCTTCTAGATTTTTGACCTATCGGTGCAGAAATTTTCTTCATCTTTGGGTGAAGAAAATGGTTTATTGATGGGGATGTTTAGTTTGACTCTTAGTTGCCTGACTCTAGGGGGCATGCACAGTGTCAGAGGCTAGAGACACCACACTTAAGGTTGACTGGCTCTGATCACCTCAGTGTCAGAATCTTACAACATTAAGTGAATCCATGACACAGAGTAAGTCTCTCAGACTCAGGATACACAGTGTTGCTGGTCAGAGGCTTCCTGAGGTAGTCTTAATTATGAGAAATATAGAAATCAGGAATAGGTAGGAAATATGGGGAAATGCACTTTATATAACGTCTTTTAAAAATATATTTTATTGATTTCAGAGGGGAAGGGAAAGGAAGAGAGAGACAGAAACATCAATGATGAGAGAGACTCATTGACCAGCTGCCTCTTGCACGCCACCTCCTAGGGATCGAGCTTGCAACCCCAGCATGTGCCCTTGACCGAAATCAAACCTGGACCCTTTATTCTGCAGGCTGATGCTTTATCCACTGAGCCAAATCAGCTAGGGCATCTATATAACTTCTGTGGACACCCAACAAATATAGCTTTTGAACTTTGGATTTTATGTCATATTGTATCCCATCACACTGCTCTTTAAACAAGTGTCTTTAGAACAAAAACTACAACATTACATCTCAACCACACAGTATAAATGACACACAGTAGATATCTCCTAAACATTTTGTTTAAAATGAACCAATGGAAGAATCAATAATCATTTTGGGATGAAAATAGAGCTCTGGTTGTGACTTCCCTGGAAATGGTACTTTTACAGTTGTGTCCTTGGTGTTTGAAGGTTTTCCTTCATGGACCATGTTTATTGTTTTTAAAAATTAAGTGGGATGAAAGCTAATTTCATTTTGAGACTATTCTCAGACATTATGGCCCCACAGAGATACTCTGGGATATTATTGAAGCAAACGCTGGGAAATTGCTGACCTACATACAGAACCAAGGTGATAGGTGCTACATAAATACAATCAATTATACTGAGAGAGTTCCCTGGGCCTTTCTCTCCTACAGAAACAGTCTGAAGAAACCTCGGACTGTGTCTCAGGGCAGAGAACAGTAATGCCTCAGCCTGCTTTTTCTACCCATATTCAAGTTATTGAATGTCATGCAGAATTCATTTATTCAACAAGTATATGCCGATGGAGTGCATATATTTATAATGCGATAGACAGAGGGTGAGGTTTTGGGAACTGACAGTAAGCCAAGCTTGTCTGATCCTCATCCTCCCATGGAGCCTATAGTGAGAGCCCCAGACATAAATAGATGCATAATAAGTATGTGATTACTCTTTTTAGTTCTTCAGTTAAGATTCAAGTATGACATATAAGTGTGTTCTGCTGCTTAGCATCTTTTTCCACTAATTATCCTTTAAAAAATGCTCCTCCCTATAGTATCTCGCTCTTCTAAAGCACTATTAAAATGTAGGCGTGGAAGGTTATATTCAAACAGTGATCAAGATCGAGTTCTTATTATTTTTTTTATGATGAGAACAAATAAAAATCTGAGGAGGAGAGGGCGGCAGTGGGATGGATGGGGTCAACTGAGGGAAAAGGGGCATCTGTAATACTTTCAACGATAAAGATAAATCTTTTTAAAAATGAATTTAAAATACTCAACTGTTAGCCCCTGCTCCAATATACAAAAAAAAATAAATAAATAAAGTACCACATCTTTATCATGGGCTATAAGCTGGTGGGAAGTTCCGGGAGACATTTCTAGACTGGTACTAGGTCCCACCCAGAGCATTTTCAGCATCAGCAGAAGCACTTTTCTTGGTTGTGGCTGGGGATGGGTGTCTGTGGGAAGGTCCTTTCCAGCCCTTTGCAGCTGTTTTGAGAAGTTGTTTCCAGAATCCCAGTCACCCCCCTAAGCATTTTCACCTTCGGAGAGTTCACAGGGAAAGGTTGAATGCACCACATGCCATAATCGTTGTTTATTTTTTTAATTAATATAAAACAGCTGATCTGACTGCAAAATTAATTAAGGGGCTTAAAAACACACCACTTAAAACAAAGGACACATCTGGTATTTTGAAAACACTGGGAGCAATAAATAACCACCGCACTGTGACTAGCTAGCCCGCCATCTGTAGAAATCTCCCTGTCTTGTGCCACAGTGGGCAGCACAGTGCAAAGGGAGGGTCCTGTGGGCTGCTGGGGTAGAGGCCATGTGTTCTCTCTGGGGCTCACAACCTCCTTCGTGAATTGGGAAGCATCCTCTACAGAATCAACCATTCGACATACTCTTTGGACTCCTCAACCCTGAAGGGCAAAACAAGTTTACACTAGTGTGGGGCTGTGCATGGGTAGGGGAGAGAAAGAGAGTGCTTACACTTGTGAGAACCAAAACTAAAATCTACCATTTTCACGCTCTGACCCTTGGGAATTTTCTTGTCCTAAGCATGCTGCAAAGTGGTGCCTTCTACACTTAAAGTCACGCTCCCTTGGAAGATGGAAAAATGAACCCAACATTTAAAAACAAAATCTGACTCTAGCAGGAACATAGAAGCTTGTATCTTTTTCCTTCTTTGTAGGAAAAAAGAGTTGACAAGTGATGTGGGTTGGTTTGGGTTCTAAGGCATCATTCTCCCCACTGGCTTGATGTGCTCCAAAGATGGGACTGGGTGTCAAGGGTTTTGTTTTTAAAAAAAATATATATATATATTTTATTGATTTTTCACAGAGAGGAAGGGAGAGAGAGAGAGAGCTAGAAACATCAATGAGAGAGATATATTGACTAGCTGCCTCCTGCACACCCCCCCCCCCACATGGGATGTGCCTGCAACCAATGTACATGCCCTTGACCAGAATCGAACCTGGAACCTTTTGGTCCACAGGCTGACGCTCTATCCACTGAGCCAAACCGGTTTTGACAAGTGTTGAGATTTTGAGGTCCACTAGCTCTTCGTGGTTTAAACATACGTGACCTGCTACACTCCTCAGCCTGTGTCCTGGTCTCTAAAGTGAGAACAGTAACACACCATCAGTGCAGCCCACGCCAGCTTAATGCTAAGAGCATGCTGTCTTCTTAAGTTTGGCCAGTAAAGTCATCAGGTATCCTCCAGATTGTCAGCTAAGAGTCTGGTTGACCAATCAGATATGGTTAATATTGACCAATCAGATGATGGGAGGGGGCGGTGACAGAGTGAACACATTACCATATTTGCTGGCATATAAGATGATTTTTTGGCCCTGAAAAATACGTATTTGCCGGCATATAAGAGACTGGGCATATAAGACGACCCCCTAACATTTCCACTAAAAATACAGAGTTTGTTATATACTCGCCGTATAAGGCTACCCCCCACTTGGAGGCATATTTTTCAGGGCCAAAGGCTCGACTTATACGCCAGCAAATACAGTATATAGGAGTGAAATATAAGAAAGCTTTCCAACCACATTCTGAACATAGAGATGCTATGGCTTCTGTTCAACAATCAATCGTCAGGTGATTTCTACCTTTGAACTGTGGGATATCTGTTTAGTAGATAATCACTTTCTGATGCCAGCGGCTCTCCTTTTCTTCTTTCCCATCTTAGTTCCTCCCCACAGCATCTCATAGTTGATTCTACATCTAGACCAGGAGAAATCGACTTGCTTTGTTTCTGCTTAAAGTAGCCAAAGGCCTTTGACCCAGTAATTTTACCCTCAGAATAATTTTCATGAAGAAATAACTCAGAAATTGAAGGAAGGTCTCTACCCAGCATGACTTTTAATTGGAGGAAATGTAGAAGTCAGCACGATGAGAATGGTTAAGAAAAAGTATTCTATATTCACTCGAGGAATTATTTTAAATAAAAACTACGAAGAGCATACAGTGTTATGTAAGTGATTATAGCAGCTTAATCAGTAAAAAATGAAAATGTGAAATTTAAGTAAGCTCTAACTCTGTGATGATTCTCATTCACATATCCACAAATATTAACTAAAAGCATAAATACATTATGTGTAAAAAAGTAGGGGTTGTGTGAATTTTCATCCTCATTATCTTTATCTTTATTTTATTTATGAAACAACAGAAATATTATCATCTAACATGCACCATCAGGGGTGGGCAAACTTTTTGACTCCAGGGCCACAATGGGTTCTTAAACTGGACTGGAGGGCTGGAACAAAAGCAACCTGACCATGCTGGCACTCTCATCTTGGGCTGCTGGTGAAGGAGCAGAGGGGAGAGCAAGAGAACCATCGTTCTTTTGGCTTCGTGGGCTGGATAGAACTGCAGAAAGGGCCGGATCCAGCCCACTGGCCATAGTTTGCCCACGGCTGCACTAGGTGCAGTGTGTGGGGACAGGAAGTTCAATTGGGCCAGCAGAGCACTCACAGATCTCTATTTGTGTTTGCTCAGGGACTGTGCATGTGTCTTCCACCAGAGGCTTTGGAGAAGAAAGGCTCCTTAATTCCCTAATCAGCAGTTCTTTCACGGGGAAATGGGTCACTTTCCTTCTGCCTTTATGTCATCTCCTCCCGCAGCCCCGCCTTCTGCCTCCTTAGTGCACTGCCTTCTCCGCCTTGTCATCAAGCAAGCAGGGCTTGGTGCTGACCTGGAACCCCCACTCTACTCCAGAGTTCCCATGTGCTTTGGAGAAATGCATGCAGCCTTCCTGACTTGTTTCCTCAGCCCCAAATGGCATTAGTAGTATCTCCCTTTCGGGGTTCTTAGGAGGATCGAATGCACTAATGTGGGCTAAATGCATGGCCCGGAGGGAATATTTCATTTAATTAAGTCAGCAAATATGCATTAGCACCTACCCCATGGCTGGTACCATTCCAGGCACTGGAGTTGTAGCAGACACCCATCACTATGGAGGCTGTGCTCCAAAGGGAAGAGAATTTTCAAGACAAACACATAAAGGCCACGCTGTCGGGCTAGGGAACATGCTAGCAAGGGGTGGAACGAGTAGTCCTCGTTTCTATTAGAGTCTTGTTGCTTTAAGTTATCTTCTTGCTGCGCCTTTCCTCTTTTCCTAGATGGACCCCTGTTTCCCCCTGCAGCTCTGTACCCCCAGCCCATGCCTTCACATCAATTCCAGGACATGGGGGTCCCCAGTGAGTTGTCATTACTGCACTCAGAAGAGAGATCAAGTCTAGGGAAGGACTGATTTATGAGACTTGTGTCACCCAGGCGGGACACTCTCAGCATATCCTCAAATAATTCATGGCTGCTTTGCTGCGCAGGGTGAAGGAGTCCGGCTGGAGAGGCAGAGGTGGGGCCCGGGTAGGTGGGCGGCTGCGACTCAGCTTTCTGAAGGGGCCGCCATGGTCAAGGGCAGGCCATGTGCTGAGTCCCTCACCCAGTGTCCCCTGTAAATCAAACGTGGATGCTGTTCTTGCAGATGCTGGTTGCCCTGTGGTAAATGTGCTCTTTCCTACTTAGCCCTGTAGGAAGGTTCTGAAGAGCAAGCCCCCACTCCCCTATTCTATCTGAAGAGAGCAAGCCCCCACTCCCCTGTTCAATCCGGCCTGAGGAGCCAAAAGAGCAGAGGGTTCTCTTGCTCTCCCCTCCGCTCCTTCACCAGCAGCCCAAGATGAGAGTGCCTGCATGGTCAGGTTGCTTTTGTTCCGGCCCTCCTGGTCCAGTTTAAGAACCCATTGTGGCCCTCGAGTCAAAAAGGTTGCCCACCCCTGCTCTAGAGCAAAGGTTTGAACTCCTGGGAGACTTAAAATAAAAATAAAAACAACAACAAAAACCAATGCCAGCCCTGTCTCCATTTTGCTTGTGGCAAGAATAGTCCATCCAGAACTCTCTCTGTCTTGTCAGGTTTTCTCCTCATTCTTGAAGGTGACTCAGGACTTTGAAGGCGTCCTCGGTGCACTGTGTTGGGGAGGCTGGAGGTGGGAGGAGGCTTCTGGTCCTGGGCACCCTTTGGCCTGGAATCATCCCCCAAAATGTGCTCGTGTGCTCAGCCACGGACTTACCATGTCCGGAAGACACCTTGGGGGACATCCGCAGGTGCTTACAGGTCAGAAGAAGGCAGTTCTGGGGATCACTGACTGACTATCTCAGTCCCTTTCTGCCTAAACATTGCATATGGCAGCTCCAGAGCACACTCCATGGACCAGGAAGCAACATCTCTCTTCTCAGCATTTCCCCACCAGCCACTCACCAGCTAACAGAGCTTTCCTTTCCTTGAGAGAAGCCCTCATTCCACAAGTAGTCTTACAAATATTCATGTATACAGCATGTCCACTGTAGAACTCCCAGCCATAAATCAACCTGTTTCTCTTTGCATTTCTGCCGGGTACAGTCATCCCCTGGAATGCCTTTGCCACAGGGAAGGAGAGGGGAGGGAGATGGAGGGAGGGATAAGGGGAGATCGCCTGGCTTAAATTGAACAGGGAATGAAATATAGGCCAATATTCCAAAGCATGATCATGCCATACCTTTTTTAATAAAAACATCACTGAAATTATTGAATGTGAACTACAATGCCAGTCTGTGCTCTTTCTTATAATTGACTCTCCTCTTTTTTACAGTTGCCATGACAGGCGGGTATACTATGTAGGGCTTCCTTTGCCCTAAGTTACACAGTGATAGTCAGTGGCAGAGCCCAGATCCCACCCCAGATCTGTTTGGCTAAAAGCCCACGTTCTTAACCACTCATCTCACCCAATGTGTGACATTATGCAAGAGGAAACCAACTGTAAGTTCTCAAAATATTGTTGACAAGTTTGGCATTAATACATCTTTTTAGTAAATAAGTACATATTTCAAATGAGCTAAGGTTATTCTTTATACAATAGCATCCTGTGGTGAATTCATTCGAAGTACAGAAAACCACCTCCTAATTGCCCGGCTCTTTGTTGGTTCAGTAGACTTTTCATACCAAGTTTGCTTTAAACGAGGTACTTTTCAGGCTCTCTCTTCAGTCCAGAACAAGCATGTCAGACTCGTGGCCCTCAGGCTGCATGCCTTGTTTATTTGGCCCATGTTAGCCTCGGAGTTTGACATGCTTAGTCTAAACAGTGGTCAGAAAACTCATTGGTCAACAGAGCCAAAGCCCAAATATCAACAGTACAACAATTGAAATTTCTTTTGAGAGCCAAGTTTTTTACACTTAAACTTCTTCTAATGCCACTTCTTCAAAATAGACTCACCCAGGTCATGGTATTTTGTGGAAGAGCCACATCAAGGGGCCAAAGAGCCACATGTGGCTCATGAGCTGCAGTTTGCTGACCACGAGTCTAGAAGGTTCCACTCTCTTTAATTTAGTGGAGGAAGCCCAGAATATCATCCGAGGGGGCAGATCCAGTCATCTTCCATTCCTTATGGTTCTCTTGATGCATTTTCATTTAGTTGTAAGTGATCAAGAGTAGGCTGTGAGCCCTGTCTGTGAGGTTCAGATGGTTGAGCATCATCTCATGCACCAGAGGGGTCACTGGTTCTATTCCTGTGGTTCGATTTCAATTGGTCAAGAGGTAGCCAATTGATATTTCTCTCTCATGGACATTTTTTTCTCTCTCTATCCCTCTCCCTTCCTCTCTCTGAAAGAAATAAAAAACATACATAAAGAGTAGGCTGTTAAATTTGCATAAAGACATAGGTAGCCAAGAGAGTCACGTGACACTTAGTGGACCCAAAGTGATAGATCTTTCCGCTGGATTCCAGGGTGAGGCCTGGGAGGTCTACATGGGATTGTTATGGTCTTACTGCAGCTCCTAGAGGACTTGCCTGCCTCCCTCTTAGCGCCAGTGCCTCCTGACAGATGGCAGGTGGCATGATGGAGAGCTGCCATAAAAGGCAAGTCTGTCAATTAAAGGGATGCAACAATAAATATAATGAACCGGTGGGCTCTGCACTGGGCACCAGGGCTTCGGGAGGACACGTCATCCATGTCCTTTCCCAGCTCTGCTGTCGTTCCTGTGCCTCCCCCTAAGTCCCAGACACATGATTTTATCTGTTGAGATTGTTTAATACCAGAAGGAACACCAACCATGTTAGATTAGCCCTCTTTTCAAAATGCAGGAAGTTTCTTGAACAGTGTGTACCCCTCTGAAAAAGAGCTTTATAAAGCGGATGTGATGTGAGTTGAGGCACTTGTTAGGAAGAAAGATGAAAGAGAAAATACATTCTCTTTGCTTCTTCACATGTCTCTCACCTTTAAAAAACAATCCCCAAATAGCTTCAAAGTTACCCTATTTTAGTCACAGATGTCTCTCTCTCTCTCCTTCCCTTTGCCTCCAGTGTCTTGAAAGCCCAGGCTATTTTGATTGCCTCCACTTCCTTATTTCCTACTAGCCTTCACTTACTGCAATCCCGACTCCACCCCCCCCCCCCCCACCACCACCACCTCGAAACAGGCCTGCTTGCTAGGGACTCCTCATGGCCATCTCAGAACTAGACTTTGCTGTTTTATTCCCAGCATTCCTTTGTGTAGCTATTCTTTCCACCACCAGAGAAGTCTCTCCCAAATGCAAATTGGACCATGTGGATTCTGTGCTGGAATGCTGCCTGGGGTACCTGGAACCCAGCGATCACGTGGCATTTGAGGTCGTGGTGCCCCTTCTGTAAGCATCCTTGTCTCTCACGCACTGTGCCTACCATGCTGGTCCTCAGCTGCAGTGACTTCTCAGGAGGCTGTTCTTTGCATTCTGCCCAGTGTACTGATTCTGTATGCGATTCACTGTCCTCCTTGCTTGCTGGGGACCTTGGTCATCGTAACAATCACCTTTTCCATGAAGTTTCCCAACTCCACCTGGCCAACAGGTCATGCATACTTCTACTGTAATGTGGGTCAGATGGCGCCCAGTGTCCTGCCAGGCACACACTCTGATCAGCTGTGGCTTCCTGAGAGTTGGGGCAATATTCACGTCTCAGTTATATGACTCCAGGACTGAACAACATTTCTGGTTTTGTTGGCTAACCAATATAATGTTGCCCTAGCCAGTTTGGCTCCATGGATAGATCCTCTGCCTGTGGACTCAAGGGTCCCAGGTTCAATGCCAGTCAAGGACACCTGCCTAGGTTGCAGGCTCAATCCCCAGTAGGGGGGATGCAGGTGGCAGCCAATCAATGATTCTCTCTCATCATTGATGTTTCTCTCTCTCTCTCTCTCTTTCTCTCTCTCTCTCTCTCTCTCTCTCTCTCTCTCTCTCCCTCTCCCTCTCCCTCTCCCTCTCCCTTTCTCTCTGAAGTCAATAAAAATATAAAAAACAATATAATTTGAATGTATATAGATAATATAATAGTGAATGGATGTGTGGATAAATGGATGAATTAGCCATAATTTAGATCCTACGGTATCTATGCGTGATGGTTTCCAGAGAAGTAATAGGGATTATACATCAGTTATATATTTGAAATGTAAATCTAATTTTAATGATTATTGGTTAGGTTATCTATAAAGCTAATTTTAACTAATTTATCCCAAGTAATGTTATACATTTGCCTAATATTTTAAAACTGTACATAAAACTGTGAGGGAAAAATATGAAGCATATGTCAAATTGTAGTTATGACATAGTCCACATACACAAGGTAATACTATCATTGTGTGACATTTTATGATGAACTTTATAAATAGGTTACCTCTCAGTAGGCTGTATTTCCAGATAATTTTCTTACCAGTTATCTCAATAATTGGATCCTAGGTCAGTCTTTATCTGTATAAAAAAGCTGACAATAAAATGGACATTTAGAAATGGTATCTCCATAATTCCATCCCGAATAAATTCCCCAGTAAATAGTGAGCCAATTAGAGGATTGTATGTGTGCTGATAAGGTTGTGAAACCCCCTCTGGTGACCTAGTGGAGACTTTTAAAGGCCTGAATCCATCAGTAACTTTGAATTGACAGCTCTTCTTGACAAATTCAGTTTTTAACTCCAAGGAGATCCTTCTAGAGAATTTCAACTGAGTGTTTAGAGAAATCAGCCCAGAATGTAAAATGGGTGATCGTTTATCTATTCCTGACACTAGGTGAAATGGTACCGCAGAGGAAGGCTTATTCCAGGTGTTAGACTGGCCATCTTTTGGAGAAAGGGGTGTGACCAGGGCTTGCCTAACAGTCTGGTTCCCAGGATACAGACCAGGTCATGCATCATGACCATGAACGTTGGTTCAGAGTCTGATCTTTAGCGCTATCAAGGCCAAAAGTTATCTTAATAATACGCCCAGAGTTCATTAGTCTATATAGCATGGGCTAAACTTACAAAAGATGAGTTCATTTATTTGTTACGGGTATGTCCAGGGGGCAGGACTCTAGTCTGCAGGCACATGTAGCAGACAGTAAGTTGTGTCCCCTGAGAAAATTCGCTCCCTGTGCTATGCCTGGTCCTTGGTGGATGCACACTCAATTTCAGCCACTTCCAACCATCGCCACATCAGAGGTCTGTGTGAGCTCACCCCTGTCTCCTTAGAACTCCATGTGGGAGACCCGACCAATCCAGACCCACACTCCCTCTGAGAGATGGGCCTCATTGTCATAGCTGCGGGAGGAACCCCATCCTGCCTCTTCTGCCTCATCTGCTAAAACCTGAGGAGCATCTCCTTGTAGCTTTCGTTAAAATACACTACTTTTTTCTGGCTTTTTATTTCAATATAGAGGGATTTCTGGGGTCATACTACTCCTTGCCTTCCTTTTCTTACTGCTCTTCGTAGGAAATAGACATAGTTATCTCTTGGGTGAGTTTATTAGAAGGAATCTTTCTGAGTAAAAATCAACTATTTCTGGCCACAGTGCACCAACTTGGTGGTCTGCTCTCTGCTGAGTTACAAGAAGCCTGCCTATGGCTGCATTATATATATATATATATATATATATATATATATATATATATATATATTCTATATCTATATCTATATCTATATCTATATCTATCTATCTATCTATCTATCTATCTATATACCTGTATCTATATCTATCTCAATCTCTATATCTATATCTATATATAATATGGCATGTGTGTATGTGTGTGTGTGTAAAATCTGGGATAAAGTGGGAAAAGACCCCTTGTAGCTACAGCCAAATTGCCTCCTCTTACATCAGGAATTCAGCTGACACATTTATCTCTGGACCTTCATTCAATCTCTCTATTAATTCCAAACTCAGCTGGAAGATGTTTTTTAATATCCTCTCTCCCAACACTAACCAAACCAAAACAAACAAATAACAAACCAAAAAACCCCTCACTACACACAGAATGTGAGATATTTCTCTGTCTTGCCAAAAAGGCAGAAGAATGTTGCTCTCTCTCTCCCCAGAAAGTATGCATAATGGAGTGTCTGAGAGCATCATGCCCCGTGACCCCAAGCCAGTCCATCACTGTCCATCACTGACCCTCAGCCCAGCTAATTTGGGATTCTCTGCCTAGAGGAAGCCCGTCCCTCCCAGAGTGCAGACCCCTGCCCTTTCAGAGTGGAGAAGATCCTGGCTCTCCGTGGCCCCCCTCCCTGTGCTTCAGACAGAGCTCCTCACCCTGGCCCTCTTCTGGTTGAGGGGACTGTAGGGCTTCGGTTTGGGGGGAATGGAGGGAGAAAGATGGAGCTTACCAGCAGCTTAATTAGCAGGTGCTTACCTGGCCCCAAAGGCCTCCCGCACACCGTGAGGTCATCGCTGCCCTGTGAAGGGATGACTCTCAGGAGCACTCCTGGTGGGGCTCACTCTATATCCCAGCCCAAAGGGACAGGCCTCATCCAGATGTGACCCCGTCAGCCAGTGCCTCTTGCCGAAATGCACGGGGGAGGTGGTGGTGACCCAGAAACAACCCAACCTGTGGGAAATTCACCCACCCAGGCTTCCTGATGCACATTTACAGGGGAGGACTTCGTGCGCAGCGATGCCTCGTCAGGATGGAATTTCTCTCCTATTGGGAATATACATAGGAATACAGCATGCACGATTCTGAACGGTGTTCTCAAATGTATGACATGTTGTGACTTATTTCATCCTTCTCCATGCTCATTGCATACTTAATTTATGACTCAACGTCTCCCATTTTATTTTCTTTACAAAAGTTCCCCCAAATTTTATAAACTTCAGATGTCATGCACGTGAAGCCACCTCCAGCACACACACACACACACACAAAAATGATAATTAACACACTCTTGTCTGCTCTGCTCCTTGAAGCAAAGGAGAAACTAATTTTGAGAGAGAGAGAGAGAGAGAGAGAGAGAGAGAGAGAGAGAGAGAGAGAGAATGATTGATTGATTGATTCAGCATCAAACCACATTCAGGGACTAGAGAGGCAGCAGGTCAAATCTGTCACCAAATGATGGTGGGGCCGTTGAGCCCTCAAACACTAGTCAGTCTGTGAACTTGAAATGATCGTCCTGTCCAATTTCTTTGCCTCTCGGGTTACACTGGAGGCTGAAATTTACTATCACTCCACTGTGGAAGGTATAAAAAGGGAGCTTTTTCTGCTCCCTGCAATCCTGGAGGCCAGAGGGCCGCGTGATGAGGCTCTGTTGATGACTGCAGGCCATCTCCTTGCTCTTTGTAAACTTGACCATGACAGATTCTCGGTCAACATCCCCTCCCTTGCTCCTCACACCACAGTGTGGGTACTTTGGTTTTTAGTATCTCCCAAACTTCCCAAATCCGAGCTTTGTTTCCTGGATGGCAAAGAATCCAACTTATGGAGCTATAGCTTTTAAACAGTTATGTTTTCTAAGCGCTCCACATTTCTATTTTCTGAGTCTGTTTATTTGTTTGGATTAAGGAGCATTTCTATAAATTTAACTTTTTGATACACGCTAATTTTAGACAATTTAGAAAGTAGGAAGAATAAAACAAAAATGTTAACTAAGTTTACCACCCAGAGATAAGCCACTGAAAAAGTTGATAAGATGAGCCCGGCTGGTGTGGCTCAATGGTTGGGTGCCAACCTGTTAACCAGGAGGTTACAGTTTGATTCCAGGTCAGGGCACATGCCTGGGTTGTGGGCTCAATCCCTAGTCAGGGGCATTCAGGAGGCAGCCAAATAATTATTCTCTCTCATCATTGATGTTTCTATGTCTCTCTCCCTCTCCCTGCCTCTCTGAAATGAATAAAAAATATATATATTTAAAACTTTGACAGGATGAAAACACTTGGGGGCCCCCGGGGCTAGAGACCCCTTCCCCCAGACTTGTTCCTAAAGAGTCTGACTCCACTTAGCAGGCAAACCCCAGTCCTTTTTGCTGGCTGCCCACACCCCTCAGGTGTCAGGAAATGGGCTTCCGCCCACAGGCTATGCAGGTGCAAACCGCTGCTGCCAGAGCCTTTCTTTGTTGAATCTCTCTCTGTGTTCCTCCATCATTCTCCCGATTTCATCCAGCAACTTTATGACCATCACTAGGAACTCTATCCAGAGAGATCCACTAGCCCCACCCTCCTGATTCTGCCAGAGGCTCTCCGAGTGACTAAACCTAGCAGGCAGCCAGCAGGTGGAGACAAGCAGAGAATGATCCTAGAGGGCCTTGGGCCATTTGCGGACTTGCTTCTGGCCCATCTTGGTAAAAGCTGGCCCCAGAGCACAGCGTGGTCCTTCGCAGGTGCAGCCAAGTCCAACAGACACAGCCACAAGCTGTGGATCAGGGATAGCTTCAAACAGGTTGCCGAGGGCCAGGAATAGACAACATCTGACATCGACCTGCACCAGAGTCCCTGCCAAGAAGCCCAGAACCAACACATTAAGTGGGAAGCTTCAGACAACATCAGAGGAGGACCTAGCAAACTTCCCACAGGGCGTATCCAAAGGGAGATCTCAACAGGCACTAAACTCTGCTGAGGCCAATTCTGCTTTTTTTTTTCTTTTTATTCTTTCCTTTTCTTTCTTCCTTTCTATTCATCTCCTTCTCTCCTGTCTTTTTCCTTTTCTCTTTTTTTTTTTCATTTAAATTATTTTTTCTCCTTATCCTTTTCACTTAAAGGAATTGGGAGAAAAACAACAACAAACAAAGCTCAGACCAAGTAGAAGGAAGAAAATAATAAAGATCCGAGCAGAAATAGTGTACAAAACACAACAAAAAACAGTATAAAAGATCAATGAAACCAAAGCCGCCTCTTTGAAAAGATAAACACAATTGACAAACCTTTAATCAGATTCAGAAAGAAAAAATAAAAGAGGATCCAAATAAATAAAATCAGAATTGAAAGAGGACCTTTATTACCATCACTAGGAACTCTATCCAGAGAGATCCACTAGCCCCACCCTCCTGATTCTGCCAGAGGCTCTCCGAGTGACTAAACCTAGCAGGAAGCCAGCAGGTGGAGACTAGCAGAGAATGATCCTAGAGGGCCTTGGGCCATTTGCAGACCTGCTTCTGGCCCATCTTGGTAAAAGCTGGCTCCAGAGCACAGCGTGGTCCTTCGCAGGTGCAGCCAAGTCCAACAGACACAGCCACAAGCTGTGGATCAGGGATAGCTTCAAACAGGATGCCGAGGGCCAGGAAGAGACAGCATCTGACATCGGCCTGCACCAGAGTTCCCACCAAGAGGTCCAGAACCAACACATTAAGTGGGCAGCTTCAGACAACATACTAGCAAGCTTCCCACAGGGCGTATCCAAAGGGAGATCTCAACAGACACTAAACTCTGCTGAGGCCAATTCTGCTTTTTTTCCTTTTTATTCTTTCCTTTTCTTTCTTCATTTCTATTTATCTCCTTCTCTCCTGTCTTTTTCCTTTTCTCTTTTGTTTTCATTAAAATTATTTTTTCTCCCTATCATTTTCACTTAAAGGAACCGGGAGAAAAAACAACAAACAAAGCTCAGATCGAGTAGAAGGAAGAAAATAATAAAGATCCGAGCAGAGATAGTGTACAAAACAAAACAAAAAACAATATAAAAGATCAATGAAACCAAAGCCGCCTCTTTGAAAAGATAAACACGATTGGCAAACCTTTAACCAGATTCAGAAAGCAAAAAGAAGAGAGGATCCAAATAAATAAAATCAGAATTGAAAGAGGACCGTTATGACAGTCACTAGGAACTCTATCCAGAGAGATCCACTAGCCCCACCCTCCTGATTCTGCCAGAGGCTCTCTGAGTGACTAAACCTAGCAGGCAGCCAGCAGGTGGAGACTAGCAGAGAATGATCTGTGTTCAGAGATCATAATAATCTGGCCACTCAGTGTATAAGTCACAACTGACACCAAAGAAATACAAAGGAAAATGGGGGAAAATAAATACCTGGAACTACATCCAACGAAAAGGCTTCTGCACAACCCCGGAAGCCATCAACAAAATGACAAGGGGACTGACCCATTGTCTGGGAGAACATAGTCACCAAGGATACATTTGGTGAGGGGTTAATTTCCAAGATACACACCAAGTGGCCAGATTATTATGATCTCTGAACACATAATAATCTGGCCACTCAGTGTATATCCTATATAAGAAAGGGCTAATATGCAAATTGTCCTCTCTACCAGGAGTTTGACCAGAAGGCAGGTCGGTCAACCGCTCATGTCCCCTCCCCCTGGCCAGGCTGGCCGGACCCCACCCATGCACAAATTCATGCACTGAGCCTCTAATATATATATTAGATCTGCGTCCAGAGATCATAATATATATGATCTGTGTTCAGAGATCATAATAATCTGGCCACTCAGTGTATAAAGAACTTATACAACTCACCACCAGGAAGTTAAATTAAACATGGGCAAAGGACCTAAATAGACACTTCTCCACAGAGGACATACAGGTGGACAATAGACATGAAAAAATACTCAATGTTGCTAATCATCAGATACACAATGGAGTTATCACTTCACACCTGCCAGAATGGCTACCAGCAATAAATGAACAAACAATAGAGGTTTTTTACTGGCTGTAAATCCTTTTATTCTGTGACATTTCTTTATGTCATTTATCCATTTTCTATTGGGGTAGTTTAAGCAATATTTACAGGAGAAAATTATTTTTATCTCAAATCTTTGGGGCATTTTAAAGTGTTTATCTAAGGGACTCCCCTTGCAATCCCCTGTACTAGATACTTAATAAATTATCATTCAATTTTGGATCTACCTAAAAAATTAAATTCAAATTATGGAATTAAACTGCAGAATACTGGCTTTAAAAAAATAGAAATCACATCTACCTCTGTGTTGTAAAGACTAGGTATTCAATGTCAAATAGAAAATGTACATATTTTGTAGGGAAATTCTATCAAATTGGATTTCCTAGAGAAGTTATTTACATTAAAATTTTGAGATTAAGTTTTTATCCATATACAGTAATTCATAGAGCCTACATTTCCAGGGACTTTCCAAGTTGGTATTAAGACCATTGCAGATAGCCGAAACCAGTTTGGCTCAGTGGATAGAGCGTCGGTCTGTGGACTGAAGGGTCCCAGGTTCGATTCTGGTCAAGGGCATGTACATTGGTTGCGGGCACATCCCCAGTAGGGGGTGTGCAAGAGGCAGCTGGTCGATGTTTCTCTCTCATCGACGTTTCCGGCTCTCTATCTCTCTCCCTTCCTCTCTGTAAAATATCAATAAAAAATATTTTAAAAAAAGGACCATTGCAGATAGATGGATAAATGGAGATCATAGATTGACAAATATCACAGATGATAGGTAGGTAGGTAGGTAGAAAGATAGATGACAGATGTTGTCTTCTCAGTCTTCTAGTGTGGAGTACC
Organism: Vespertilio murinus; assembly: GCA_963924515.1. NCBI lineage: Eukaryota > Metazoa > Chordata > Mammalia > Chiroptera > Vespertilionidae > Vespertilio > Vespertilio murinus. The sequence continues at coordinate 19,192,756 of OZ004720.1, read as the reverse complement.
CTCACCTCAGCTCAGGTCTTTTAAGTCTACAGGGTTTGCAAGACTCTGGGGTTTGCTGGTCATTGTCACGGGGTCAAGGGTGTGGTCGCAGTGACCTTAAAGTCTTACCGCTCTGTCACTGTCCGCTTGCACCCGGGGGAGGTTCGGGAGGCAGAGAGGCCTTCGGGAGCTCTGGGCTCAGCTTTCTTACCTGGCAGGCAGCCACTCCCCACTTTCTTTTCACCTACAGAGCGATGTGCTATTAAAAGCTATGGGTGCGCTGAATCCCTAGCAGATCCCTATTTAAAAATTAATTGGCACTGACTTGTCTCTTAAGAAACGTAAATTTGAAAAGACAGATAAGCTTGTCATTACAAAAAAACCCAAAAACCTTCCATGGAGCATCAACCATGTCTGCTCTATCCACCTGCTATATATTTACCCCTGTTCTTTCCAGTACATTGTAGGACAGATTTCATTTTTCCAGTTTTATTTTATTTTTTAAAATATATTTTATTGATTTTTTTACAGAGAGGAAGAGAGAGGGATAGAGAGTTAGAAACATCGATGAGAGAGAAACATCGATCAGCTGCCTCTTGCACACCCCCTACTGGGGATGTACCCCCAACCAAGGTACATGCCCTTGCCCGGAATCGAATCTGGGACCTTTCAGTCCGCAGACTGATGTTCTGTCCACTGAGCCAAACCGGTTTCAGCTATTCCAGTTTTATAGATGAGAAAATGGAAGGGGGGTATTTTCCATTTTCAAAAATGGAAAAGCTGTTTCGTTTTGTTTTTCCCTGAGCCAGCAGTGGTAGAGCTGGGAATGAAAGCCAAGTCTCCCCCGTTCCAAAACCTGTGTTCCGGACACCTGGACCTACTGGCACTTTGTGTACAGCGATGGGCAAAAATACATAAATAAATAAGTATATGATTTCTCTGCATCTCTGAAGCATTGAGTATGGTGCTTGGCACATAGTAGGTACACAGTAAGTATGCGTTGATTGAATAGATTAGCGAATCGGGGAGGAGATCGAACTATCCTCTATGAAAAGCCAGTGTGGGCCAGATCCTGTCTTACTGTTTTGTAACCAAGCGAACTTGGGAGGGAGGGAGGGAGGAAAGGGGTGCATACGAGTGGGGTACAGCTCTTCCTGAGGACCAGGGTGCTGTGGCTGCTGGCCGCCCCCCTTACCTCCCCATGAGCTGGGAGATGGCATGGACCCCACTAGATGCCGCTGGACTGGAGCCTCCTTCCCTCCCTTCCTTTGCACTCTGAGCTGTTTTCTGCTTCATTTCCTCCCCGAGCCCTGAGCTCACCCTCAGAGCTCTCAGCTCTCTCCCCCATCATCCTAGCTGGAATAAACTATAACTGCCTCTGAAAAGTACAGAAATCAAAGCTCCCCTTGGGGATTTTTCCCCCATATCAACCTGTCGAATTGAAAACCGGTGTGTCCTTGAAAAGATATGTATTTCCAGCCGCAGGGGTGCTAATTTGCAAGGCCCATTACTCAAAGAAAACATTAAAACAGTCTCGGCTAAGCCAGCGCTCTGGGCCTATTTCCACCCCAGCCCAACATCCCCGACTATAGGCTTCCTGTCAAGCGTCGGAGCCCAAAGTCAAGATTTATCCACTGGTATTGGGACTTGAACTTTTACGCTTTCGTTCTGGCACTTGCATTGCCAGCAGGTGCCCCGGCTCTGCCTTTTTGCAGCTTTCCCCTCCCTGTCCTTGAGGCTGAGGTAGGGAAAGATGGGGTTTTGAAACTTCTTCCCAGGTCTTGAGTGGGAAAGTGGCTTGTGTGGCCGGTACATTATTAATGTGAACACTTAGTTCGGGGACATGGTTTGCTCTGTGTCCAACCTAGAGGAAAGCTTTGCAATACTTATTACTCAGGGTTTGTTTTTTGTTAAATTAGAAACGTCCTCATTAGATATACCATAGTGTCTTCAAGAGAGAAGAGATGAGAGTAACATAAAAAAATAAAAATAAAAAGAGGTCCTAGCCAGTTTGGCTCAGTGGGTACAGCGTCGGCCTGCAGACTGAAGGATCCCAGGTTCCATTCCAGCCAAGGGCACATACCCGGGTTGCAGGCTTGATCCCAGTGAGGGGCATGCAGGAGGCAGCCAACCAGTGATTCTCTCTCATCATTGATATTTCTATCTCTTTCTCCCTCTCCCTCTTTGAAATCAATAAAAATACATTAAAAAAAAAAGAGGAGAAATCATCATTAGCTATACCAACTAGCAGGGGTGGGCAAACTTTTTGACTGGAGGGCCACAATGGGTTCTTAAACTGGACCGGAGGGCCGGAACAAAATCATGGATGGAGTGTCTGTGTGAACTAATATAAATTCAAAGTAAACATCATTACATAAAAGGGTACGGTCTTTTTTTTTTTTTTTAATTCAATAGTTTTATTCACCGGATCCGGCTCGAGGGCCATAGTTTGCCCAGCCCTGAGCTAGAAAGAGGTCGATTATTTTGCTGGATATTCTTTCAGTCTCCCATTGCATTGTTAGAGAGTCTGCATTGTAATGTATTTATGCCTCTGTGCTGCAACTTACATATTCACATGCAATGTTTAGTTTTGGTAAGCGCTTTTAAATGTCTACATAATATTCTGTCCTGAGGATAGAGAACCTCAGTTAATCTAACCAGCCTCCTGCTACTGTTCACTTAGGTTGTTTTCATTGCAGTAAATAACACGTTAGTGATTTTTTTTTTCTATAAGGGGGATAGGAGAGAGGATTATTTGCACAAGGTTTTCCCTGCCATGGAATTACTGGGTCAACACACACGAATGTTTTGACTGCTGTTGCCACATAGCTTTCCACAGGTGAACATACACAAAATGGCACTGGGGCAACTTGCTTTTCCTGCCTGATGCTCATATGGGCAGCTTACGGATTCAGCTGTTGACCCCGAATGCTCAGAGAAATGAGATGGAAACTAGTTTTCTGAGGAACTCTAGAGTCTGGCTGAGCCATCCTGGGTCTGAGGCCTGAGGTTTGAATACACCAAAGACTCTAGCATATGAAGCAATTGTTCCCCTCTGTGCTTTAAGTTTTCTGTAATAATGTAAGATAGTTTTTACAACTTTTAATATTTTTATTTTTTTAAAATATATTTTATTGATATTTTACAGAGAGGAAGGGAGAGGGATAGAGAGCTAGAAACGTCGATGAGAGAGAAACATCGACCAGCTGCCTCTTGCACACCCCCTACCGGGGATGTGCCTGCAACCAACGTACATGCCCTTGACCGGAATCGAACCCGGGACCTTTCAGTCCGCAGACCGACGCTCTACCACTGAGCCAAACCGGTTTCGGCAACTTTAGATATTTTTTTAAAGAAAATGCTGCCCTTTCGGTTCCAGGAAAGCCATTTCTACGTATAATGGTGAAACAGGCTTTATTTTGTCAAGTTCTTAGGGCTTCTCGCTGCATATTGGTTAAAAGGGTGTAAAGATACGTGCCTTATTGATAAACGAAGTGATTTCTTACCAGGCCCTTCCTGGAAATTGGAAAAGGGGAATTGTAATTTAGAGTAATTACCGCCAAGTGTTGCACCTGTAGAATTAGAGGCCATTATCCCGGAATCTTGGATGGGTTCATTAATGAATCGGCAAATAAAGCCCGTGATGGATGGCGACGTGCGGTGTCATTATAATTTTATGATAAAGCATCTTGTTCTGGGTGACATTACATTTTCGAAGTGAAATAATGACTGCGCTCTGGGCACCTTCAAGGGACGCCCCTGCTCTTTCTCTGCTTCAGACAGAGAGAAAACAAAGGGAGCAAGAGTGTGGGGACCCCCCACACACCCCTCTTTTCCTGGGGTGTGCAAAGCACGTGCAGACCCTGGCCCTAAGAAGCAGAGATGAGCTATCCCATTAGAGAGAGATGCTATCGGCTATAGCCATAATGAAGAGAGATGTGCAGGAAGCTGATTCCTGCTGATCGGATTTAATATTTCTTTCTGACTTTTTTTTTCTTCTGGCCAACTGCATGCTATTTCTCCCTCTCATTCCCTGACCACCAGGCTGCCCCGTGCCCGGGCGCCACATCAAACCTGGACACCCTGAGAGAAGCAGGAGCTGAAATTGCTTTTCCGTGGGCCGATTTCACGCAGCGCGGGAGGCAGCGGCTCAGAGCTGAATTGGAAGGCCACGCTTGTCAGCGGATGAAATGTGATGAACCTCCGAGTTTTATTGACATGCGGCGGCCGAGCCGGGGCGGCAGCTGGCACCGCGTCTTCCTAATCCCATGTTCTTAGGGTGGGAGTCTGACCCGGGACTCTCCGGGAGAAATGATACATATGTATTAGACTGTACGGCTTGAGAGAGAGAGAGAGGAGAGAGGGTGCCCCGTGTCAGACACCAGCGCAACCAAACCTTTCTTTTATTAAAATAAATACAGGCAATTTCAGGATGACAGCTCTTCCCCACAAACAGAGCTTTATTAAGGGGTGACCTTCACTCTCTCCATGGAGACAGGCGAGCTCCTGGCCTGATCACTTGTTGGGGAGGAGGGATGTGGGGGGAGATGGGGGCACCTGTGGAACGTTTGTGGGTTTTGAGAAAACCAGTCTGAAATCCCAAGTGGACTGCAGTTCCATCCATTCTATCCATCTTTCCATTCTCCTCTATCAAAGCAATGGTGGACCTCCCCCATCTCATTTCTAGGGTACATTATTTCTTTAAAAAAAAAAAAATATATATATATATATATATATATATATATATATGTATATATATATATATTCTTGATTTTTTTATATAGAGGAAGGGAGAGGGACAGAGAGTTAGAAACATCGATGAGAGAGAATCATTGATCAGCTGCATCTTGCACACTCCTCACTGGGGATGTGCCCGCAACCAAGGTACATGCCCTTGATCAGAATCGAACCCGGGGCCCTTCTGTCTGCAGGCTGACGCTCTATCCACTGAGCCAAACTGGTTTCGGCAGGGGTACATTATTTCTGTGAGGCATCGCTGTGCCTACTCCTAACCCGTCTCTTTTCTCCAGGAATAGCTCTCCCATCAGCTGATGGGGACAAGAGCTTTTAAGAGGAAGGGAACGCAAAAGCAGGATATATTAAAAGCAATACAATTCTTATATATTTTTTACTCTCTTCCAATTGTGAAGGTTAGAGCAGTTTTGTGTATTGAAGGTGGACTGTTGTTGATATTGGGTAGAATATTCTTTCTGTAAGCTGTTTGTTATGTGTAGCATTACTGTATGTGTCTGCTGTCACTTTAAGGGAGGGGCATGGGCATGGGAGGGGAGGGGAGGGAAGAGAAGGGAGGGTCTATTCACTGTGACCAGGCACAGTTGACCCTGAACAACACGGGTTTGAACTGGGTGGGTCCACTGATATGTGGATATCTTCAGTAAATACTATAAATATATTTTCTCTTTCACATGTCTTTTCTTAATAACATTTTCTTCAGCTCACTTTATTGTGAGAATACATCTACTATATGTAGATGTATAACATAAAATATGTGTTCATCAACTGTTTTTGTTATTGATAAACTTCTGGTCAACAGTAGGCTATTAGTTTAATTGTTTATGGAATGAATAGCACGTGGAGAGGAAAAGATTACAGCTTTGTAGTGGAGAAATCTGACTGATACCATTTTACCAAGTGACCAAAGTTGACATCATAAGTAATATGTGGATTTTATATTCCATTGGATATGATACAGTGAGAAGGAACACCAGTTCTTTGGTATCCTGAGTCAAGCCAATCATGAGAAAATATCAGACGAACCCAAATTGAGGCACATTCTAGAAAACACCCAGCCATTACTGTCCAAAGTAAAAGTCAGAAAAGACAAGGAAAGGCCAAGGAACTGTCACAGATTGAGGGGCTGAGTAGACATGGTGGTGCAGTGTCGGGTGGTGAATGCGGTCACAGATGTCACGGACAAACTGGGAAAATGCAAATACAATCTGTAGTTGAGTTAATAGCGTGCACCAAGGTTAATGTCTTACTTTTGATTTTTGTACCAGGGTTACATAAGATGTTAAGTGAAGGGTTTACAGCAGCTCTCTGTAGTATCTTTGCAACACTTCTACAGATCTAAATTTATTTCTAAATAGAATGTTTAGAAAACCATGAGAAAGACTAATGCATGTTTGAAAGGCTTCACCTTTTATCACAAACCACACTGGATGCTGATCTATGTCCATCACACAAGGGAAAGGTACCCTGCAAATGCTGTGCATTGTTGGTAACTAACGTGTTTTCCTGAAAATAAGACATCCTCCGAAAATAAGACCTACTTCTTGGAAAAATAAGGCATCCTCTGAAAATAAGACCTCGCACATCTTTGGAAGCAAAAATTAATATAAGACACTGTCTTATTTTCAGGGAAACAGGGTATCACTGCAGGAGGTTAAAGCACAGCTTGCCAGAAAGTTCCAGAGCAGGGAAGTGGCAACTGGTGAGGTTCCCTTTATGTTATTTAATACCTTTTTAGTTGAGGGAAAGTAAAACTAAATAATCCATATGGCTAAAATTAAGAAACTTGAGTCAATGGATAGGTGATTATTCATTTAAATATACTCAAGATGAAATGAACATTCAGGGGAAAAAAGATGTGTATGTTGAAGTGTTGTCTTTTCACTTTCTTCTATCTTGTGAAATGGGTTATGATAGTATTATGTGGGTAAAGAAAAGCTAGTACTGTTGTGTCTAATTTTTAGAGCTAGGTGAAGCTGCTTTATTCTAATTCACTGAGGAAATTTTGTAGTTTCATCCCATTTTCCTATTAATGGAGCTTTCAGTGTTTCCTGAGGACCAAAATATACATCAGTTTTCTCTCACCTTTTCTATTAATGGAGCCTAGATAAATTACCTATACCCCAACGACAGCAATGAGTAAGAGGGATCCAGGTGATTTTAGCTCTGTTACCTCCTATGCATGAGTTCCAGTTCTGTGGTTAGCAATGCCCTTTGATCACAGTTCAATAGAAGAAAATAAGAATGATTATTTTAGCACCCCAAATTATACCCTAAATAGAAAGACCTGCCCATATGGAAGTACTTATTGACTTTTAATTTTTTCCCATGATTCTCCGGTGCAAATATGATACTCCAACTATATTTGAAGGTGTTGGGACTGCAAATAAAAGGAAGATGGTGTGCTTGGGAAAAAGAAAACATGCTGATTTTTCTAAAAGAAATCGTTAGCCTTATGATTGTGAGGATGGGAGGTCATATATTGTAAGAGTCAAAAGGAACTGAAGAAGCTCTCCAGTCTACCCATTCAGCACAACTGTTCCTTTAGCACCCATGTTAACATTCACAGTGACAGGGGCACGCTATAAATAATCATGACTCAAAATAGGAGGCACATTCCATCCTGGCATATTTCAGTCGTTAAACTTTGGCTAAATATAAGTTCGTGATTTTTATCATCCTGGAAATTCTACCTATTGGCTTTGCTTATTCCCTCTGAGGAAGTCTTCTCTGTCTTCCACCTGACAGCCCTACTTCTATGTGAAGACCTGTTATAGCTGCCCCAAGTTGAAGTTCAGGCTCAGCATGTGCAGTTTTCTGTGCAAATCCTTCTGTGGCATGACTTCTAGAAACATGAATATTTATTAACACTTCCCTTTGAAAGTGTTACCTGGAACTGAGCACAATCTGAACCATCAGTTGGTATACAATATGTTTGTACATAATCAGAACTGAAAAATACATACACATTTATAACATGTGTAAGGAAAAGACCTATGAAGCATGCTAACTGATGGCTGTATTCAGGCACTTGATCTCACTTGGTTAAATCATTCTGAATGTTGGTTGAAACAATCTCCCTTTGAAACATTTCTCAGCTATATGAGGGAAAAATATGAAAATCTATATCATGAAAGCCTAAGTGACCATTATGGTGGGATGGCCAGAATGACTGGTCATTATATTATGCACTGACCACCAGGATGCATATGCTCAATGCAGGAGCTACCCCCTGGTGGTTAGCGCGCTCCACGGGGTGAGCACTGCTCAGCCAGAAGCCGGGCTCATGGCTGGCGAGTGTAGAGAGTGGAGTGTAAGGAGCAGTGAGCAGTGAGCCTCTAGAAGTGAGGGGTCCCAGACTGCAAGATGGCACAGGCCGAGCTGAGAGGACCCCCCTGCTCCCCAGTGCATGAATTTTGTGCACCAAGCCTCTAGTGTAATAATAATAATAGCTACACAAGAAGTCCTCCTTATTGGTGTGCCTGTTTTTGTTCTCATCAGTGTGTGGTGACTAGGGAGACATTATTTGTGATATTCATGTACAGTTATGTTGTATGAGGTTCTGTGCCTAAAGAGTCTAGCAGAATGCTAGTGGATACCAGGTATCAAGTAACAGTTAGCTGCCTCCCCCCCCCCCCAATAATCTCTCTCTCGAGCAATAACGTCATTCATTCCTTGGTCTCCCACAGTCTGCTAGAGCTAATGAAAATCTTGCATATATGTTTGTTGCATTTGGTTATGAGACATCAATGGGTCTTGGCTCCTGGCTTATTGATACAACTCCATATACTGTACTAAGTTCTCTCTCCTGCATCATCTGTTCCATTAGCTCTGTTGATGTCCCCAGTCATCTCTCCCTCAAAACCCGCTTCATCCTTTCACCTGTGGCAACAGTATCTGACTATTTTGTCGTCAAGCTCCTTCAATTAAATTACATTAAAAAAGCATACAGTAAGGTTAAAAATGATCACTATATCATTCCAACTTGCTTCCAGCCTCAGAAGGTTAATTGAAAGGCAGCCATCTTGGCGACGTTTAGACAAATGAGCATAATTAGGTGTTCTCCAGCTCTTTGAGAGGTTAATTGCTCAGATGTACGAAGTCTTGAAGAACAAAGAAGGAATAAATCAGAAGTGGGACTTTGATCCGATCGTGTAATTTGATATATTCATGTACAACTCCAACAAATAAACCCTTTATTAGATGGACTCATTCACTTGCCTGGATACATGGCCAGTTTACCATGGTCAGCACCCCAACCAGCACACCCCACCCAGAGGCCTCTGAGGGGGAGACAGCACTGGAGGTACAGGGGGCTCTCAGGACATGGCTCCAGGGGTACACAAATGGAGTTTTATTATCTTATATAATAAAGAGCTAATATGCTAATTAAACCTGATGGCTGAATGACCTTCTAGAATGACCAGTGGGTGGGAGGCAGGGCTGCCGAGCTGCAAGGCAGCTGGGGCCTGTGAAGGCCTACTCTTGCATGAATTTTGTTCATCAAGCCTCTAGTGTTATAGAAACTCCTCTGTGATTCACATGCTTTACCTCATCAGCAGCAAGCTAATTTCTGCTGGCCTCCTCAAGTATAGCATCTCTTGTTTTCTTCAGGAAGCATCCTTTTCAACTTCTAGGGAGAATGCAAGGGAGTAGCATGAAAAAAATTGCTCTCACCCTAGCTGGTTTGGCTCAGTTTATAGAGTGCCGGCCTGGAGACTGAATGTCCCAGGTTTGATTCCGGTCAAGGGCACATGCCTGGGTTGCGGGCTTGATCCCCAGGGTATTCTCATCATTGATGTTTCCATCTCCCTCTTCTTCACCCTTATTCTCTGAAATCAATAAAATATATACATTAAGACAAAATAATTCTAGCTCTAGCTGGTTTGATTCAGTGGCTAAAGGGCCCCAGGTTTGATTCCCTTCAGGGGCATGTGTCTTTGTTGCAGGCTCAATCGCCCCAGGCCCTGGTGGGGGTCCACTTGGGAGGCGGCCAGTGGATGTGTCTCTCTCACATCAATGATCCTCTCTCTGTCTCTCTCCCTCCCTCCTGCTCTCTCCAATGGCAAACTATCCTTGGTTGAGGGTTAACAACAACAAACTAACAACAAAAATTGCTCTATAAAGTGGGAAATGGCACTTGTGCTTGTAAGGAGGGAGGGGACTGAGAGCCCTAGTACTCTTACTCTTACCCTCTACTGGTTCTCATCCACTTCTGTTCAGGATGACAGAAAACTTCAGATGGAGTCAAGTGATTGATTCTAGGAAGATATGCACATGGTGTTCAACCGTCTCCCACTTTTTATCAAACAATACATGCACATGGTGAAATAAATGCTGTTTATTCACCACTTATGAGATGGAGCCCACACCTTCACACCTCCTACCTCCCAACTTCTGCCAGGGAGCGTCAGCTTTCACTGACATTCACCTTCTGTTTTGTAAGCCCACGTCACGTTATGTGTTTTGTCTCTAGGTTGATTCTCAAGATTTCAAGCCAATCAAGAGCACTGACTTTACAGTTTGATAAATGGTGTTTCCTGAGGAGGCCATTCCTTCTCAATGGCATCTGTGTGGGCGTCTCTGGCCACTTGGATTGAAATGTTCTCTTCATTGTCTTCATCAGTTTCTAAATTTATTCCACATTTTGGTTTTCACATTTGGACCTTGCTATTTTGCTTTTGTCTGTTTATTTATTTTATAGATTCTAAATGACTTTCTTTTTTTTCTTTTTAAGAATATAAGTGGGTGCATTTTTTGCAAAGCCTTATAAATGCTTTAAACTTATTTAAATATTTCATGCCAATCAATTCTTATTTTACTGAATTTGTTGGGGTGACTTTGATAAAATTATATAGGTTTCAAGTGTATAATTCTATAATACATGATCTGTATAATATGTTGTGTGTTTGCCATCCAAAGCCAAGTCTTTTTTTTTATCACCCTTTATCCCCTCTTTATCCATTTATTCTTCTTAAAGTTATTCTGGGTGCCCACTAGCTTCTGGTTCTTATTTGCAATCTGGCTGGACAGGCCTGTCATACTACTGTTAATTCAGGGCTTATTTCCATTAGTTCCTGGTTTAATTGCACCATCCTCTTTTTTGTTGTTTGTTTTTAGTCTTATTTACTTTGGGGGAGACTTTCTTTGTTTTTCTTTTTTTATTTTATTGATTTTTTATAGAGAGGAAGAGAGAGGGATAGAGAGTTAGAAACATCAATGAGAGAGAATCATCGATCAGCTGCCTCTTGCACACCCCCCCACTGGGGATGTGCCCGCAACCAAGGTACATGCCTTTGACTGGAATCAAACCTGGGACCTGTCAGTCTGTAGGCCGACGCTCTATCCACTGAGCCAAACCAGTTTTGGCAAGACTTTCTTTGTTTTAACCCTAATTCTATTTTAGTACATTCTCAAGTAACTTCCTCAGAAAAAATGTATGGGCGATAAATTTTCTGAGTCCTAGAATGTACATCTGACTCCCACCCCTTCATGGTCTGTAAAAATTAAGATTTAAAATTGTTTTTCCACATTTAGCTTCTTTCATCCAGGATTCCACAGAAGAAAAATTCTGTTCACCCCCGATGATTGATCCTTTTAGAGGACTTGTGCATGTGAGCATGCAAATATGCTATTTCTTTCTCTTTAGAAGCCTTAAGGATGTTGCTTTATTATTGGTGTTTTGACCTTTCACATATATGATGCATCTATGTATGTCCTTTTTCAGTCACCTTTTTGGTAATCAGTCAATTAATTCTAGGGAAGCAATTTTTATTAATTTTTCATAATCTTCTCTATATTCTTCCTCCTCTAATTCTACAGCTTTTATAGGTCAATGTAGGACTGCTTTAGTTGACTATGTCCGTGTGTGTGTGTGTGTGTGTGTGTGTGTGTGTGTGTGTGTGTATGTGTGTGTGTGCGCGCACACACACACACATTATGTTTTGTAGTATTTATTAGAAGACAGGGACTGTTCTAATCAAACCACTGATGTTAATTTATTCATCTTTACAACAACCTTAAGAGGTAGCTGGTAAGTGAGGCACAAATGGGCAGTGTCCTCGCTGGTCATCTGGCTCCAGAGTCCATGTTCTTAACCACTTCAGTGGGTACCTCCTCACACACTCATCTCTGCTCTGGGTTCTGAGAGATTCTCTCAACTTCATCTCAGATCCCATAATTTAATTTTAATACAGCCATAACATTGTTAATTACCATGGGCTTGCTATTTGTTTCTGATTATTACTTTTTCATAGTATCATATTTTTTATTTTATTAGCTCAGTATCTTGCATCTCAAATCAGTAAGAATATAATTTACAGGCATTTAAAAATACCTCTCATCTGTTCCCTGTTTTTGCTTTTTCAATTCTCTCTGATTTTGTTTTGGCTTCTACTGTTCATTGTATTGGTTTTCATTTTATAAATGTCACATGTACTTAACTGGACACACATGTTTACAAAGAACTGAACTGATATTGTTATAAAACTAATGTGAGCTTTCTCTGCTATTGAAAATGTGGATCTCTTGTCATATTAGGTTTCTCTCATGGAATTGAAAGTCCTGGGTGCTGTGTGTAGATTCGTTTACCAGCATGTTGCACACTTGTTAAATCAGATACAAAAATACCTTTAGTATTAGGTATTCCCCAAAGCTAGAATATGGCACACTTGCTTAAATATTATAAAAGGAAAACCCTTTGCCTGGGTTAATAGTGAGCTTCCTATATCCTCTATGTGCAGGGATATAAAGAAAAGACTAGGGGAACAAACTAATACAATATTGCTTTGTGGGTAAACAAATTCTCCCTGTTTTCAAATCTGCCTCCTGCCCTCCAGATCTTTAATCCCACGCACTCTGGAATTCTGCCCCAAAATGCTCCGCTCACACCTCTGCTAGGGCACTGTCTTCAGGTGTAGCTGCGTCTATTTTTATGTTCATCTTTTTATGTTCATACTTTCTCTAAAGTATAAATTCCTTATGCTTTAAGGAATTTATATTTCTTATCTGCTTATGATCCCTTTCCAGATGCTTTGTGACTCCTTTTATTTCTACTTTTATTTTAATGGGTTTTCAGGAAGGAGAAGGAGCCAATGCATGTGCTTCCTGAGGTCACCTAGATCCAGCAGCTCCTAGGTCAAGTTCTCCTAGCTTGTCCACTCTATGTGTCATTGCTCAAATATACTGCACACACAGATCTGACAGGCCCATTTCCCCATGTATTAATTAATCCTAGCTTCCACTAGTGAAATTATTCAGCCCTCTCATGAAAAGCCTTTAGCATTTCACCGTGTCCTTCAAAATAAGCCCTTGTTTCTTAGTGTGTTACACAAACTCTTGAAGCCACTTGCCTCTTTCATCCCCGGCCGTATCATCCATGGGACACTTTGCGATGCATGGTCTCATATGCAACACATGCCTCCACATTTTTAAATGTGGTTTTGTTTTGTTTTGCTTGTTTTGTGTGCTTTTGTTTGTTTGCATTTGCCTAGAGCGCACCACGTCTGCACTCTCTTCTTCACCAGACCATTCATCCTTTATGGATCACACAGCGTATTGCATTCCAGAAAGGATTCCTTGATGAATGCACCCAGAGTGGACAGGCAAAGGTGTAAGGTGCTGTGCTTTCAAAGAACATAGCACCTCTATCAGATACGAAACTGACCTTGAGTATTAGATTTTGATCTCTCTCTATCTCTTTTTTCCTAAATATCTTGCATGGCCTTTATCACATTTCATTTTAGTTGATTTGTGTATGTCCCTGTAAACCCTTCAGCACAACAGGGCATAGACAAATGGCTTCAGTTGAGGTTGTATTTGGCTGCAAGTAAGAAAACCTGGATAACATGGCTGAGCCAAGTAGGAGATGATTCCTCTCAATAAAGATTTCTGAAGGTATGCTTTACAGAGCTGGGAAGGGCCCGTTTTATGTCATGAATGCTCCAGATGTTGTCTTTGTCTCCTCTCTGCCACCTGGAGTCTATGGTTTTCATTCTAGCCCTTTCATTTTCTAGGCTCAAGATTCCTGCTCCAAATCCAACCTTTATTTTGTAGACCAGCACACACGTAAGGAGGGGAAGGGAGAGTGGCAGTATTCATACCTGGGAAGTAAATTTATATAAAATTTAGATTAAATTCAAGTAAAAATGCCAGTATTCCTCAGCCAACTTCTATCTATTTCTCATTGGACAGAATTGAGTCACGTGCATCTCTGGATGCAAGTACATGGAGGAAGACAGTGCTCTAGTGAGGCACATGATCAACACTGATATTCCCTTAGTAAGAAAGAAAAAAAAGGCCAAAACCAGTTTGGCTCAGTGGTAGAGCGTCGGTCTGCAGACTGAAAGGTCCCGGTTTCGATTCTGGTCAAGGGCATGTACCTTGGTTGTGGGCCCATCCCGGTAAGGGATGTGCAAGAGGCAGCTGGTCAGTATTTCTCTCTCATCGACGTTTCTAGCTCTCTATCTCTCTCCCTTCCTCTCTGTAAAATATCAATAAAATATATTTAAAAAAAGAAAAGAAAAAGGAATTCTTAGGAAGCTATTAGCAGTACATAGCATGCAGGTTTTTTTTGCTTATTTTATATCTTCTTTACTTAACACCTTATCTGGCACATAACAGGTATTCATTAAATATTTACAGAAAAATGTATTGTGTTTAAGACATGGAAGGAACCTTATTCTTTTTGAGAGGGAGGTTAAACTTCCAAGAGTTTCAGTGAGCTCGCCAAGATCCGTCACCACATGGGGCAGAGCTATGAGAGGTTCTGGGAGCAAAATCAAACCTGGGAACAAAGTCTAGCAACCTTCCTGCAGTGAGTTCAGTTTGTATGCTAATTCACGAAGCTAACCTGCTATGATAAGCTAGAATAATGAGTCATGTGGACTTTGTTGTTTGAATTTAAGATTCTTATTACTGGGTCAAAACAAGCTCCAGCCAGACTCAGGACTTCCTGCTGAACCAAATCACTCAGACCTGCTCTTCAGAGCGTCCATCTCCCTCCCTGCAGGTCCTTAATTATTTCTAGCCCAATAAGAGAATGTGCAATTTCAATTTCTCAAAGACAAATAAAAACCAATTATAGTGAACCTTACCAAGAAGGAGAAGGTGGTGGCCTGTCACCACCCCACTTCCTCTAATGGATTCTTTGATTTTTGCCTAATTTTTGGTGAACTTTTCTCAAACTGGCAATTATAACCTGGAGTTGAATCCTTATCCAGGTGATTTGTAAAAAAAATATATTTTATTGGTATTTTACAGAGAGGAAGGGAGAGAGATAGAGAGCTAGAAACGTCAATGAGAGACAAACATCGACCAGCTGCCTCTTGCACACCCCCCACCTTGGATGTGCCCACAACCAATGTAAATGCCCTTGGCCAGAATCGAACCTGGGACCCCTCAGTCCACAGATCGACGCTCTACCACTGAGCCAAACTGGTTTCAGCGATTTATAGATTTTTCAATGCTTCATAACACTTTTCATGAAATGTGGTTTCTTCCTCTTTCCGCAGAATTTTTCTTTTTTGGATTCTTTATTTGAGGATGTTATGACACTTGCTCACAGGATGTTCAGGTGCTAATTCTGTTAGCTGCATGTTTCTGATGAAATTCAGAGGTTGTTTTTTTTTAAAAATAATTCTTTTAAAAATCATTTAGGGATCCAGTGGAATCAATTAGTTGTTCCCCAAAGTAAACTAACATAATTGCAATGAAATACAAATTTATTCAAAATTAGTTGTAGAATATTAACACCAACTTATACTTTCTTGGTCCTTTTACTCTTTTGCTTCTAATTTTAACATTCTCCCCTCCCTTTCCCCTTGTCAGCCTAGTCTGAAATCAAAGTTTAATTATCTTTATTTGCTCAGCACTGTGCATTAAGATAAAGTTTATCCAGTCGTCCAGCTGTTTTGAAGATAATTAGTTGAGAATGCAACCTGCTGTAAGATAATCCTTCTGGGCAAAGAGCCGGGGTGAAGACACATTCCCCAGTGACACCAGTTCTCCAGTACTTGTGAGAGTCACAGAGTTTCTATCTCAACTCAAATATTGTGCGTTGCACTATCCATGAAGGGTGTGAATTACAAAGCGCAGATCCCATTGTTAATAAGTGTCTGCTTAAGAAAAGTATATTATTTCCATTTGGTGGGACCTTTAAGTGAATACAAAAAATTGATCCTTGCTGAAACTGGTTTGGCTCAGTGGATGGAGCATCAGTCTGCTAACTGAAGGGTCCCAGGTTCGATTCTGGTCAAGGGCATGTATACATTGGTTGTGGGCACATCCCTGGTGCTGGGTGTGCGGGAGGCAGCTGGTCGATGTTTCTCTCTCATCGATGTTTCTAACTCTCCATCCCTCTCTTTTCCCCTCTCTCCATCCCTCTGAAGTTGATTCCTGATCAAATTCAATGCAATAGTTAATGATTTTTTAAAAAATTTTGGTATGCACTTGAGTGAGAAGAGGCATCTTTGCTCATAAACCTTGACATTGTCTACTTTGTTTACTTGTTCGTCCAGTTAACATCCGGGGCACCTACTATGAGCCAGCAGCAGCCATTCTCCCCATCTGGCCTGTCAGTCCCTAGCTTCAGGAAGCTTCCATGCAGAAGGGACCACGTTCCTGTGGTTGCCTTTCTGTAGCATTGAACACGTGTCCCTTGGGTGACTGGCTTATGAATTTTCCAGCAAAGAGGCCAGCTGGCTCCGGGTCTGAGCCTGAGTACAGGGTAACATGGTCAGGCCCTTTGTAATGCAGCTGACTGGTCTGTCTGCCTGTGCTCTCTGCTATCGCTTAGAGGGAAAGCCAGCCAACCCCCCCAAACGCAAATGCGGCTGCTCCTATACATGCAATAACTGAGCAGCAATGGATGCTAATTACCAGTACCTAATTACTGCGCTCATTTTATAGGGAGCAGATGTAGTGCTGGCCATGCCTACCTTCTCTACTTTCTTTGTGAGTGACGGCTTTCTGTAGCATCCCAGCGCGAGGCAGAAGAGCCATAGGCGTACCTGGTCTCCTCACTGAACTCGGGTTCCTGAATTTTCAGGTCTGCTAACACTGTTTACAACAAATGATGCTTTTTCTTCTGCTGCTTTTGATTGAAAAACACTAGAAATCAGTCGGGGAGCAGGTGCTGCATTGTGCTAGATTACCGCTGATTGAATTCTTACACAGCCAGCTGATTGAAGCACGTGTTCTGCAAGCATATGATTCTGCAGACTCAGGGGCGCAAGCGGGAGGGGATTTGGCCATATCATGTCCCTTAATCAACACCCTCCGATCCATCAATACCATCAACTGAAGGTTAGAGCCCTTGGCCCACTCTGCGAAAGACACCCTGTGCTGGTTTATAAGACTGAGAATGGATCCGTGGGCGAAACAGGAGAATTGGCTTCCATTTCCTTTTCCTTCTCATGCTGAGTAGGTGACCATTTAAATCATGGAAATAATCAGATGTTGATCAGGCTTGGTAATGACACCGGATGGGCATGGGCCTTTATTCTCCATTTAATAGCCTCCGACTTGCTAAGGGATGAAAAAAATGTGAGTTATTGGCACACATGCTTGAAAAGCCCGGTGGGTGTGGACCAGGTGTTGTCATCGACATGGCCTGGCCAGCACCGGATGTGTCAGGAGAGGTTCCATCACGGTTCTCCCACCTTTTAAAAATGTGCTTTATGTAAGCTCGGTGGCACTTTAGAGGCCTTCCTGCTGGGAAAGGAAATGGAGTTGGTTGCTAGGAGAAACGGCACAGAGGTAGACACAATTGCGCAGAGAACTTGCAGAATCCTGGGAAAATCAACAGACCATTTTCACAAGGACGTTCACCCAGTTTGAAATTGGCCCAGAGGGTCCCCAGCGGGCTCCCTCGCAGTTCCGGCTGCAGAAGGGAAGACAAGGAGGCATTATCCATTATCCGCCAGCAAAATGTGTTCTCGCCATTGAATGCACACAGGTCTGTCGTTTATCCGTTCATTCCTATTTCATATGCTCAAATGTTTTTTATTAAGTGTATTGTCAAGCATATAACACGACCTTAACTATAAATTTATATATATATATATATATATATATATATATATATATATATATACACACACACCATATTTGCCGGTGTATAAGACATTGTCTTATACATTGTCTTATACAAATTGTCTTATACAATTTTTTGGCCCTGAAAAATATGCCTCCAAGTGGGGGGTAGTCTTATACGGCGAGTATATAACAAACTCTGTATTTTGAGTGGAAATGTTAGGGGGTCGTCTTATACGCCCAGTCTCTTATACGCCGGCAAATATGGTATTTTTTAGGGCCAAAAAATCGTCTTATACGCCGGCAAATATGGTATATCAGTTTCCTTCTATTTGAGTGGGGATTCTGATACCACATACCACATTCCTCTTAGGGTTGTTATGAGGCTAAGACAGGGGTGGGCAAACTTTTTGACTCAAGGGCCACAATGGGTTCTTAAACTAGACCAGAGGGCCGGAACAAAAGCAACCTGACCATGCTGGCACTCTCATCTTGAGCTGCAGGTGAAGGAGCGGAGGGGAGAGCAAGAGAACCCTCTGCTCTTTCGGCTCCGGCTCTGCAGGCTGGATAGAATAGCCGAATGGGCCAGATCCGGCCCTCGGGCCATAGTTTGCCCACAGCTGGTCTAGACAGACATTTCCCTCTCAATGCCTTAGCTAGGACTGGGTGTAGAATCAACTTCCCCTTCCAATGCCTTAGCTAGGACGGGGCCTAGAATCAGTTTAATTAGTACAGTCTTTGCCCTGCTCTTCAGAACAAAACCATAGCTGTTCCCTGTGAAATATGCACTGCCTTTCGTGCCAGCTCTGCTCTTTATAAACTCATCTTTTCAAGCCCACGAGGAAACAAGGAGGGGCTAGTCCCAAGTGAGGATTTCCACATACCCAGTGCCCAGTGAAAATCCCCACACACCCATCACAGCTTACATGAGTTTATGGGATGCTTGCTTTGTACTAGTAAGCTCTGGAAATAGGCCTATGATTGTATGAAAAACAATGCTGGAGAACTACTTTACAGCCCAGAACAGGGTGTGAGGGTCTGTTACATTTGCATCTAGTCCAGAGCCTCCAGAACCAACAGCTCATTTTACTATCACTTCCTTTCTCAAACAGACAAAAAGGAGCCCTTTTTCACATTTCAAATCTAGTAGACAATCTGCTTTTTCTTCTTCCTTTCTTTCTGAAAATGCAGGCAGGTCCTACTTAATGAAAAGTTACCCAGTACCACGTCCATCAAAAACAGTGACACCATCTTTCTTTCCAGGCTGCATTAAATACAGTGTTATTCCTGGAAAGAGGTTAAAAAGACCAATTCCAGATCTCAGCCTCTAATTCAAAAGGTCTTGGTGATCGTCACATCTAATCCCCTGATGTTTTTCAAATGGCAGTTCTGAGCCCAGAAAAGCTCTTTAATTTCTCAAGGACACGCATGGAGTTTGTGGCCAGGTCAGGACTGGATTCAGCCACTGGGCCAGAGGTCTTCTCTCATTTCATTTACTATGTAGTCAAAGAGAATGAGAAGGGGGAAAAAAAGAAAAAAATATATATATTCACCCATTCACTGTTTCTTCTTTATGGAAACGTTTATGTTGTATCTTTACTATACTGGAGGGTATTTTTAAGCTTAGTTTTACAGTAATTATGGGGGGGAAATCATGTGATTCCTCAAGAGAAAAAACAATAATAATTATTATTATATATGTTCTTTATCCCCAAAGGATAACATTTTCAACTTTTTTTTTATTTAAGCAAACTTCCCTTCTATTGAAGGAATACATAGTAGAACCATCAATTTCAAGACAGGGAAAGTGCAAACCAGAATGGTTAAGTGACTGTGTGTGAATGGCACAGCACATTATCTATAGGTTTTTAAAGTCTCTCAGAATGCATTACACATTAAATCACAGAGCTCAATTTGCAAAGCAAATTAGTACCATATCTGTTTTATATCAAACGTTTAACTTTCAAAAGTCTAGCCCTCTGCTTTTCAGAGGGAATGGGAGCAGTTACGTGCGGCACAAAGTGACTGGTGTAAATTAGATGGGAGATATTACAGGAACCAAATCACTTGCTAAATACTTGGCACTTAGTACTTCAATTTGGAAGTTGATTTTGTGACAAACAGGAGAGTTGCTTTCAGATGGAAAACACTGTGATATGACATAAAATGGTGAGATTAACGTGGGAGAAACTCATTTAAATATGAGTTCAGCTTTTAATCCCCTGAGTATTTGAAAGATTAAAAAGGAAAGAATAGGGAAAAAAAAGGAATAGAAAAATTAGTTTTCTGTGCTGAAGAAAGGCTATAGCTTTGTTGATGTTGTTGTTCTTAAATGTATTTTTATTGATTTCAGAAAGAAGAGAGGGGAGAGAGATAGAAACATCAGTGATGAGAAAGAATCATTGATGGCTGCCTCCCGCATGCCCCGACTGGGGATCAAGCCTGAAATCTGGGCATGTGCTTCTGAGTAGGAGTGGAACCATGACATCCTGGTTCATAACTCAAAGCTCAACCACCAAGCCATACCAGCCAGAGGAAAAGCTATAGTTTAAGTTTTGTAGAAGAACATAGGATTGGTGTCAGGAATCTCAAATCACAGATCAATGTACAACACTTCTTGTTATCTAGATGAAAAAAAGAAATTCTATGTAGCTTATGTTAGAGCAGTTTATAAGGTCTACATAGATTGGGAAATAAAGTCTGAGTCTCTAGCCGAGCATTCAAGTTAACTTAATAGTTAATACAGCAAAATGGTCTTCAATGGGGTCATGCTAAATCAGGGGAAATTCAGTCTCATAGTGAGGGAGAAACATCCCTCACAGTGATTCATTGAGACAGTAAGATGGTTGTCTAGGGACTGCCATTCATTCTGTTTTTTAGTGTTTACCAGATGCCTACAACATTTACAGTAGATCCAATTTAAAATAGACTCAGTTACAGTTTATTTCCAAGGAACCTACAAAATGTGTATGGCTGTTGAAACTGAAATGTAGGTGTCCACTTCAGAGAAGTATCTTGGGGAATAACTGAGTAGGATTAACAAATACCATGACATCAGAATGGCAATCCATTTCTGCAGGGTTCTCAGCAACTCTGATCCGGGTTCTATCAGCACCACTGCCTTTGACCTTGATCTCCTTCAATGGCTGTGTCTCCCTTAAAATGGGGTTTGAATGGGAAGGGGACATTATTGATTGCCTTGCAGGTTATGTGTCCAGTCTATGCCATTGAAAACATCACCATGACAGAACAGAATGCGTAATGACACAAATATGAACTACTAACAGTCTTGGAAACTTGAATAAATGGAACTAAGCTTAAGCAACCTTCTTGGGACACTGGAGAATAGGAACAAGAACGCACCCCGGAAATGTGTCCAGTATCAAGGGAATTGGGATAATAAGAATTGTCGACACTTGTTCTGGAGAATTCACGTGCCAGCCATACACTGAAATGTTTGCATCAGGAGTTTGGTATTTTGGAACAACTTCCCATTTGGAGGAGATTGTTTGAAGGGTGGAGACAGGGTGATGTAATGAAGTCCATCAGCTTCTGTCATTTGCAAAGTAGTCAATTTCCATGGACCACATGGTGTTCTTCTCCATCTCTCCCTGTAGTGCTTTCTTTGGGTGAGAACAGACCAGACACCCATTGACTCAGCTGGTCGCGGCTGGGAAGACCTAGAAGATCATTGTTAAAATGCCATTTTTCAACGCAAGGCGTTGTGATTTCCGCCTTCATTTTTAGTGTGGTTGTGTGTGCAATTGCCATGATCCCCAAAGGCAAGTCGCACAGTCTGAGTTAGAATGGATGATCTACATGCATCTGCTTCAGGGAACCTGGGGCCAGCACCTGAAGGACAGCCTGATGCCGATCAACCAGAAATGGACCAGAAGGCTTGGAGAGAGACCACAGATGGACCCGAGTCAAAGAATGGACAGCTCTATAGGTTAGGCAGACAATAAAGTGACAGCAGGCAGAAAGAGGCATTATGGGAGCTTTGCTCCATGCCCATGACTCAAAATAAATACCAACTAGAACAATGGCAGAGCCCAGAAGAAGTTGCTGTTTCTTTCGGGACCTCTTGTGTAAAACCCGGTTTCACACTACAGATGTCATTGAACCCCAGGCTAATTTAACAATTTACATTGTTGAGACCAGATTACCGAAACTTCCCTTTTTCTGTGGTCTGTTCCTCATTTGCATCTCTAGCGAGGTGGGAGCCAAGCCAGGCTCTGCTCCTTTGTGTTTGTTTTGCAGGAACTGTTTATTTCTGATAATTACAAATAAATCTCTCTGCCTTTTCTTGAACGGGACTGAATAAAAGATGCCGGGAGTGTGTTCACTCTATGGCTAGCATAACTATCCAAAAGAGAGAGAAGTGAAATCCAATTAGAGGGCCTTCAAAAATGTAATTAATGTTTTCTTCCCAAGGAGGCTGGTGGCTACATTTCTTGTTGAAGCGCGTGTCTTCTTTGTAGCTTCCTGCAGCTTGTCTAAGAGAGGCTTACACCGCAGGGAGCAGTGACTCCAAACCCGGATCCCATGGCCGGGCGTGTCATGAAAAATGAAAGAACTGGGGGAAATGTAGGTTAGAGGGAACTAAAGCATAGACTTTACATTTGATAAAGAAGCTTTCTGGTTCACCTTCAAAGAACTCAGAAAACCAAACAAATCCCTCAAAGTGGACTAATTTTAAAGGCCTGTCAAAGAGGCAAGGCAGCAATGTGATATGTGTTTCTGAATTCAAGGAAGACTGACACCATTCGGAAGCATTGAAGAGCGTTTCAATGACCACAGACACTGAGAGAGAGAATCTGGGTCTCCTCTACTGCATTAGGCTATGATGTGTGGGAGGGGAGTTGAAGGGGTCAAGGTGCAACCTCTTTATAAGTGTTTTTTGGAGCAAGTTTAATCCAAAATACTCATTGAAAAGTTCCTTTGACAATAAGCCATTTAATCGGGTTTGGACATGAATGCTGATCTAACATTACAATCAACCCAGGACTTGTATGCATGCATATAAGCACACCAATGGACATAAGACACTGGGGGATGGGATGACGGGGTAGGGGAGGCTGGGGAAAGGTCAATGGGGGGAAAAAAGGAGATATTTGTACTACTATATGTAATACTTTATTTTAAAATATATTTTATTTATTTTTTTACAGAGAGGGATAGAGAGAAATATGGATGAGAGAGAATCATCAATCAGCTGCCTCTTGCACACCCCTGACTAGGGATCTGCCCGCAACCAAGGTACATGCCCTTGTCCAGAATCAAACCTGGGATCTTTTAGTTTGCAGGCCGACACTCTATCCACTGAGCCAAACCGGTTTGGGCTATATGTAGTACTTTAAACAATAACAAAAAATAAAATAAAATCTGACCCTATATAAACACAACTATAATGAAGATGGCTTCATTATATTTTACAAGGTTCTCACAGAATAATAGGAGATCTATCCTGTATCCTGGGGAAACGACGGCTCTTAACTGTCTCATAGGTGTACCAGTCTTGAGCTCACACTGCTATTTTTTTCTCCCTATGGCTTTAAGACAAATGAGAATTTCAAGTGAAGAAAATCCACCTGGGGGAGACATTCATCATCCTTATAAGAGTGACCATGAAGTTATTTATTTGTCTGTCTGTTGGTTGATTTTTGATAAAATACACACCGGCAGCAAATCCTCACAAGGGCAACGATGTGGCCCTTTTATTCCACCACCGATTCTCTGTGCAGAGATGGGTCCAGGGCACAGTGGGCGGTCAAGAAATATTTGTGGAACTAATGATTCCACTGGTTTTATACGGATAGTCTTCTTTTCATAACAGGATTAGGGACTTTTATTTTCTGTCTGGATAGAAAAATATCAAGTCCGTAGAAGCCAATGAGGATATTTAACCGAGATTTAATGTATTTGTCCTCTATGGAAATGGCTTTATATTCTTGTGTGTCAATATATTCTGCTTTAGATTAAAATGTGAGATGTGCCTGACTAGTGTGTCTCAGTGGTTGAGCATCGACCTAGGAACCAGGAGGTCATAGTTTTGCTCCTGGTCAGGGCACATATCCCCGGTGCCAGCTTGATCCCCAGTGTGGGGTGTGCAGGAGGCAGCTGATCAGTGAGTCTCTCCCATTATTGATGTTTTTATCTCTTTCTTCTTCTTCCTTACTCTCTAGAACAGCCATGGGCAAATTATGGCCCGCAGGCCAGATCCAGCCCTTTCCGCTGTTCTATCTGGCCCATGGAGCCGAAAGAGCGGAGGGTTCTCTTGCTCTTCCCTCTGCTCCTTCACCAGCAGCCCAAGATGAGAGTGCCAGCATGGTCAGGTTGCTTTTGTTCCAGTCCTCCGGTCCAGTTGAAGAACCCATGGTGGCCCTCCAGTCAAAAAGTTTGCCCACCCCTGGTCTAGAATCAATATATATATATATATATATATATATATATATATATATGTGTGTGTGTGTGTGTGTGTGTGTGTGTGTGTGTGTGTGTATACATATATATATATATATATATATATATATATATATATATATTCATTCAATTACTTATATCTACTTTATTTATTAAACTGATGAAAATATCACATTGAGAATCAGAATAAATGTGTTTGAATCTTAGTGAAATTGAGTGACCTTGAAGACACTATTTGGCTTCTGCTCCTAGTCTGTCCATTGGAAGATGCTGTGAAGGTGGTATAGACCCCGGAAAGTGGAAGAGGTCAACGGCCTCCTCCATGCACAGGAAGGGCCCCTCTCGGGCACAGCATGAGGAGACCCCTTCATCCATCCTAAGGGCCTGTGGCACAGAAGTTAGCCTCTCACTTGCTGTGTTGATAATGGGAAGGTCTTACTGGGGAGCAAGCACCTTTGACGTATAGCTGATATAAGTCCTTTCCATAGGTCCTGGCCCAGAAAACTCCCTCCTCCCCTTGGCTGTTCTCTCGAGGAAAGGTGAATTGCCTCCTGAGCACCCCCTTATGGCTCTGTGAGCACAGCTGCATGGGCCGGCCTTGGCTCTGAACACACTTTCTCCATTTGCAGGTGCTTAATTAGGATCCCCAAGTTGATTGCTTTCTCTTGACTCAGATCCTACCTCTTTTAGCAAGTGTTTTAAAGAGGCAGGCCTCTTTTTTAACCTTATGAATGTTTAAAGATATATATTTTTTTAAATTGATGACAAATTCTATACCCTAGAGGAGGTGTGGCATCCTTTCCCCCTGTTTCCCTTCCTCTGGCGAGGAATGACATGAGCCCCTCTTGTTATTTATTTATTTATTTATTTATTTATATTTGTTTAATCCTAACCTGACAATATTTTCCCCATTGATTCTTAGTGAGAGTGGAATGGAGGGGGAGAGACAGAGAGAGAGAAACAAGGACATGCAAGAAAGACATCAATTGGTTCCCTTCCACTGAGGCCAGGGATGGAGCCTGCCACAGAGATATATGCCCTAGGCCAGAATTGAACCCTACACCCTAACTCTTTCTCAGTGGTTAGGGATGATGCTCTAACCACTGACCAAACCAACTAGAGCCCCGGTGGTCTTCCTGTCTCTTTTGTTTCTGACAGTCAGCTTGGTAGAAAGCACCACCAGAAAGTGGGACACTGGGGGCATACTCTTCAGCATCAGGGCATGATGGGCAATCATTTGGCCTCACTCTCTTCTGTTGCCTCGTCCTTCTGACTTGGGAAGGACCCGGGGAGAGCCAGGCATTCCTGGAGATGGAACCCTGGCAGTGAAAAAGATTCTTAGCAGATTCCCCAAAGCCAGCACGCCCAAAGCCTGATGAGAGCAGAGCCTTGCTGGGCAGGGAGAGGGAGGAGACGGAGTAGCTTGTGAGGGCAGCAGGCAGCTTTCAAAACCCTACCTATTCAATAGTAGAATGGATTCTTTGTGGGTTTAAGACACTTTTCATAAGCTTCCTGGTTCACTTATATAAAGTGAGCATTTATACTCAGAAGTATCGTGATTTTAAGAATGTAATACACTTTAATAAAATGTGCTATATGCATCCCTCCAAGTTACCAAAAGTTGTCTTTGAAAGTAATTTAATTTTATAAGACAAAGGGCCACCCCACCATTGGTCTCTTGGAAAGTACACATAGATTTGGGGAGACTATTCTCTTTGTCAAGAGATCAGCAACTTAAACTGTCCTATTTTCCATGTAACATATAGGAAACAACATAAATCTGATTACTCCCTGGGGTTACCCCCCTGCCAAAAAAAGTCCGGCCTTGAATGGGGGTGCCAGGTTTCCTCCCAGCCCATCTGCTGGGCCTGGCTTAGCTCCCTGCAAATGTAAATGCTTCCTGTTTCACATGCTTTTGAATGTCCGTTCCCTAGACAGTCCTTCCAGCCACAGCAACATTACACATCTCTCCAGCTAACTCCGCTGCGCTCCCCCTCTTAGCTGGGACACTAAGGTTTGTCTTTTGTATTTACAAATAAAAAGTCTTCCGAGGTTAAAGTGATGCCTTTAGGAGAATGTGAATGCACATTTGCCTTTGTTCTTAATTAGATTCCTTCAAGGGGAAAGCTCTTGGCCTGTTTATTATCTAGCTTCCTCAGAGCTGGTCTGCTTTATCTAAACACTTGGAAGCAGTCTCTTTACCCATATACCGCCTGTATGCTTAAGATATACATTTTTATAATACCTGTCAATGGGAAGGGTAGAACATAAGTAGCACAGATAAATCCCTAGTGGGAGAGAGAGAGGGGGAGGGAGAGTGAGAGCGAGAGAAGCTTTACAGAATTGCAGAGACCAGTACTCTTACTGTCTAGTTACTGCTCACTGTCTAGAATCTAGAACAGGGGTGGGCAAACTTTTGACTCGAGGACCACAATGGGTTCTTAAACTGGACCGGAGGGCCGGAACAAAAGCAACCTGACCATGCTGGCCCTGTCATCTTGGGCTGCTGTTGAAGGAGCGGAGGGGCGAGCAAGAGAACCATCCGCCCCTTCAGTTCCGAGGGCCTGATAGAACAGCAGAACGGGCTGGATCCGGCCCTCGGGCCATAGTTTGCCCATGGCTGGTCTAGATACTGCTTACTATCTAGTTACTATTTAGTTTCTCATCCCAACTCTACTTCGCTAGAAAAAGCAAACTCTTGTGTTTCTTAAAGGAGTGGCATCTAAGGACCCAGACTCTCTAATGCCCCATGTTTATTTACCCAGGCACAGAGATGGTGAAACTCTTGAGGGTTTTCAACATGTGTCAGTATGTTCAATGTGAGGCATGAACAAATGACAGGGACAGTGACATCTAGGAGGAAGCAGTGAAGAACCAAGGGAAGTATGATTCTCTTGGAGGCCCTGGGTCTGCCGTTGGAGAGGGAGCGGGGTCATGGGGAACGCGGTGGGTGGAGAAGGTTCCTCCCGGAGCTTTACTGGTTTGGAAACAATTCTCACTTCTCTTAATTACCTCCTGAGGATGGTGCATAAAGCACAGTGCGGGTCCTGCCGAGCTCCGCAGGTGGCTCCAGCGACAATAAAATAACAAATATGTTATCAACAGCCTCAGCTTTACGGGGAGCTACACACACTGAGCCAAGAGGGAGGCAGAAATGCCTGGTGTAAGCCATCCCTCTACAAGATTCCCCAACTTCTGCAGTCCTAATGAGGGGAGGAGGTGGGGCTTGGGAAATGGCATTCCATGGAGTATTTATAGGAACTTGGGTGCACCAGCCCGCCCCTTATGTGGCACTGGCCCCGATTCTTCCGTGCACGAGATGAATAATTTACCAAAAAGCACATGTAAGTATCTCTTTATTATTCATTATAATGAACTGAGACAGGAGTAATTCTCCACTCTGCTGGAATCCCCGAGGGCCTAACTTACCCAGACTCCGCCTGCTTCCCACACATAATTTGAGTGGAAGGGAAGACTCATCTCTCCACACCCGAGTCCTAAGTCATGCTTGTGCTGGATGAGGTGAGCCTGGGAGCAGGCGAGTGGGAGAACTGGTCTACCGCTGGCAAGGGCAGTGCAAGGGTAAGGCTGCAGAGTACCAGGGGCAGGGCTGGGGGGTGTGGGGAATGAAGGGGTCCGGAGTCATCCTCAGAGACTAGCAGGGGTCCTCTGCAATCAGTGTGTGCTCCGGAAGCACGGACTGATTTTCAGCATTCACCTGAGTGAAACACAAGATTGAAAATACTTTCAATATTCACCGCATCCATGGGCTCAGGAGTATGGAGTCAATTATACATTTTTCAACCAACCTAAAGATTTTTTTCTCCCTCGTTTTATTGTTTATTTTCCCTCCTTCCTTCACTCCCTATTTCTTTTCTGTATTTCTCTATACGTTTGATTTAAAATCCTTGGCAAGGAAACTCAGCCTTCCCCCGTTATAATGAATGGCTGGGTCTGTAAGGCATAGCTTCTCAAACCCTCTTCGTAACAAGTTTCTCTGGAAAGATCCTCCCTCATTCAGAACACTGGAGCTCAACCTGGGTGTTTTTTTGTTTTGTTTTTTTGTTTTGTTTTTTGTTTTGTTTTGGTTTTTTGTTTTGCACTTGTTCGAGGTATTATTGTGCACACGTTTCTGCCCCTTACTCAACACACGAGTAAAGTACAGGCCAGAGAAATTCCCTGTGATCTTGGTCTCCTCTAAGCATTCCAGAGAGTTCCAGGGGCAAACACACACACACACACACACACACACACACACACACACACGGAAAAAAAACACACCAAAAAACAAACAAAAAAACACCCTTCTTCCTTTCAGACTGGCGACCTGTGGCACCCAACTGAACTGTGGGTGATGAACTAAGAGCAAGGACTCTCTCGGCCTAAACTGGAAACATTTGCAAAAGTTTCCTGTGACTTTATTGCCCCCAGGGAATCTGTCTCTTCGGGCCTCTCATGGCCCAAGGAAAGATTTTTGCCTGCCTTCAATTTTAGTTTTTTTTTTTTTAAGGGGAGCCTGCTCGCATAATCTCTATACAATGAGCCACTCTGCTGGAAGAGATGATTGGTTTATTAAAAATATATAACATCCATTTTTAAACAAACAGAATTGACATTCTGCAGGAGAAGCGCGGTGAGAATGGACAGGCGCTGGGGAGAGACTACTCGGGGTCCTCTCCCATCTGTCCCTGCCCATCTGTCTGTGTAATGAGGATTTTATTTAAAAAAAAAACGCAAATAAGGTTTTGTTCAGATGCATTGTCTCCTCAGATGAGGACTCACACTTAGTGGCCTCCCGCTCGGCCACAAAGCCACAGTTTTGCATACACAGCCTCCGCTCCACACTCTAGACAGTGTGCTTGCTCTATGGGTTGGGATCCAAAGAGGTGGATGTCCTACTTAATTTTCCAAACATTAGAACTGATATAAAATTAACCCTAAGGGAAAGTCAAAATTATTACAATGCTTTGGGCATCATTACCAGTGGCAAACCCATACTGACTCTTGACTGTGGCCTCCGAACCTCCACAGTGGTATTAAAATGATTATATTTGTAATATGCACCACGATCTATCATTTTAAGACCATGATTAATGTTTATAAATGAGAAAACGGATGCACACAAAGGATCAGGAGTTTGTAAATTATAGACCTGTGCCTGGAGCTTATGCACCCCTCGTTAAAATATGTATTCTCTGAACCAGGGCATTGCACAAAATTCATGTCCTCATATAAAAGCTAATCCATTTTCAGCTGTATTTTTTGGTTTGGAAAATTAATCAGTCCATTAGCAGCTTCTGATCAGTTTCGTCTGCGCCCCAAAGGGGAAGGGGGGGCTTTGCTCCGCCTTTTGGGGGAAGAAGGATGACCTTGGCCTTTGGGTCTGTCTATGGGATCCCATGACCCCTGGCATTATATGGGGCAGGTATTTGCAGGGAAATCCACGGTCCTCATTTCTGCGCCGCAAGAGCCTTTGCTCCCAGGATCCTCATGTTGGGAGTCTGTGGCTGACTGGCTCCATTCTTCACAAAGATATCAAGCTCCCCAGACTCTGTTCTTTTAATTTAAAATTTTAATTTATACTTTCCCACGGATGATACTGAGACAGACATGGCCGTGAGTAAATATGTCAGGATCATCTACTGAATGGAATTAAAACGGCGTGTGCTCGGGAAGCATTTTAATTTCGCCTTGCTCACTTCTTCGCCCGCTGTAATGAGCAAACGGGGAGGAGGCTGTATTGTAAAAGCTGTGGGGGTGCGGAGGAAGGGACTGGGGAGTGGGAGACACGAGACACGTGACAAATAACGTGGGTCCTTCCCGGTGGCTCTGCAAGGCTTCCCTGTCTAGCCAGGGGGCAGGTACCGAAATAGCTGTCCAGGCAGAAGTCAGAGCAAATGCCCTCATCAACCTTTCAGCTCTACATGGAAATCTGTTCCAAGACTAAGACCCGAGAGGCAAGGGATTTGTGGGTGAGGGGGTGAAAGATGGGAAAGGAGAGATTTTTATCACTCTTAACTTAAAGACAATGTTCTTCTTTACCCACCGGTTCATTCCTTCTGGTTTTGCCTTATGGTGAGCACTACCTTTTTTTGTTTGTTTGTTTTGTTTTTTAAATATAGTTTATTGATTTTTTTACAGAGAGGAAGGGAGAGGGAGAGCTAGAAACATCAATGAGAGAGAAACATCAATCAGCCGCTCCTGCACACCCCCTACTGGGAATATGCCCGCAACCAAGGTACATGCCCTTGACTGGTATCAAACCTGGGACCCTTGAGTCCCCAGGCCAATGCTCTATCCCAGGGGTGGGCAAACTTTTTGACTTGAGGGCCACAATGGGTTCTTAAACTGGACAGAAGCATGGGTGGAGTGTTTGTGTGAACTAATATAAATTCAAAGTAAACATCATTACATAAAAGGTACAGTCTTTATTTTTTTTATTTCAATAGTTTAGAACAGCCATCTGGCCCACAGGCCATAGTTTGCCCATGCCTGCTCTATCCACTGAGCCAAACCAGTTAGGGCAGTGAGCCCTACCTTTTAAGACAAAGTCATAAGAGAAGAAAGTGGGGGGAAAGGAGGCATCCCAAAGCCAATTGGTGATTCCTAACATGAGATGGCTATCCACCCACAGCTTCCCCAGTTCTGTGGAGACACCCTCTGCTAATATCAGTGCCCATCCCTCATTCACCCTAAAATGGCACCCTTACGGCTGCCTCTGCAGAGCTGTCTCATCAGCTAACGATGTCTCCTTGGATGGGGAGTGAGACCCTTGGAATAATTTCCACTTTTCCTAAGTTCCCTGCAGCGTATGGGCCGCCAGTGCCTCTTAAAGAAATGGAAAATGTCCTTCTGAAAATGTGACCTAGAGTAACCCATTCCCATGTGAGCCTGTCCCCGGTCTCCCCATCCTCTCATCCGGTCCAGCACTCGCACAGTTTGCATGCAATTGCAGTAATGTCTCAGTCAGCTTGAGAATGGAATGTTCTGGGTGTCTGGTTCTTCTAGACTCGGCGCTGTCCTATTTATAGAGTGAGGCTGCCTGGGACAAGGACACCGCTGCCCAAGCTATGGGGCCCGCAGGCCAGCTGAATTCTCTTTCAGGTGTGCACAATTGTACTGATTGATCTCTCCATTATGTATTTTTTAGGAATACGGCATTTTAGCAACCACTGGTCATTAATCTAGAAACCAGCCCATCAACCACCGTGTCAACACACTGTGAATGAGGCCTGATAAAAATACCAAGTTAGAGTTCTCTCAATGGCTGTGGCTGAGAAAATCAGCCTTAGCAGGAGATGAAATCCGACTGTAGAACTCTATGTAGGTCAAGTACAAAATCCTTCAGAAGAGTGAGAAATTGGGGGTGGGGGGGTGAGGAGGAAAATCCCAGTAGAAGTGATCTACATGCAGGCTGGAAACACACTGGCTTGATTTGCTAGGTAATGCTAAAAATGTACACCGCATGTTATTTTTAATCTGTTAGCCTGCAGAATGACCTGCCCGGAAATGGGCTTACACAACACCACATCAAATCTCATTCTTCATAGATTTGGAAAAACAGAAAGAGAAGGCTTCCGAACTCTTTGGAAAATGATAAGCACATGGATTCCATATCACTTGCTCACACACACACACACACACACACACACACACCCTGATAAAGGAAGTTAAATTCTGACTTTCCAAAGGAAGCAACAGAAAGCTCTCTAAGGATAGTAATAGAGCAGGCTCTGTTTAAAGAGTGTTTGCTATTCGCCAGACACAGTTCTGATTCTTGTACATGGGTTACTTCTTCGACCCCCAAATCATGTTGAATAAAGACAGGAGATAAAGTTGTCCATCCCACTCCACAGATGGGCAAATGGAGGTTCTGAGACGTTGGACAGAATGCTTATCTTGGGGCCTGTCCCAGTTGAAATCTCCGCGCGTAACAAATTACCCATCACCACTTAAATTTGAGTTTATGGAATGCTTGCTTTGTAAGCTCTGGAAATAGGCCTACGGTTGTATTAAAAACAATGCTGGAGACTTGCATTACAGCCTGGAACAGGGTGTTAGGGTCTATTACATGTTGCATATAGTCCATGGGACAGCTCATGGCCTCAGGGAACGAGCAGTTCATTTTCTGTCTGATGAGTAGGTCTTTTCTTAGCACCACAATGCACTCTCTCTCTCTAATACTTAATCAGCAAAATTTGCATCAAAGCTCACAAAATGGCCCTACCAGGTTTGGCTCAGTGGATGGAGCATCAGCCTGTGGAGTGAAAGTATCCCTCACATGCCCCTTTGATTTCAGTCAAGGGCATGTACCTTCGTTGGGGGCTTGATCCCCAGTGGGAGGCATGCAGGAGGCAGCTAATCAATGTTTCTCTCTCACAGATGTTTCTAACTCTCCATCCCTCTCCCTTCCTCTCTGTAAAAATGAATAAATAAAGTATATTTAAAAACAAAAAGAAAGAAAGAAAAAGCTCACAAAGCGCTCTCATCTCCCACCATCATTCTCCATATTCGGAGAGTCTACCTGAATGATCCATCTGGCCTCCAGGTTAGTACAATCCCTCACTGACCAGGGCCATCACAGTGCGGTCGCCATGTATTTCTACTTTCTGTCCTGTATTTCTACTTCCTGTCATGTGCAGTTTCTTTCATTCTACCTCGTTTGCTCACGGGCCTCATTAAGGCTCCCACTGTATCCAACACAACAGATCCTCTCTATCCAGCAGCACACACCCCCCCTCTTTGCTTACCCGTTTCCTCAATCATTTTCCATTTCTGTAATCCTTGACTTGTTCTCTCTCACTCATCTGGCCTGTTCCAACATTAGATGAACCCAGCTATCCATTTTCTCTCTGCCTGCAGCTGAGCAGCTGAGCAGTTCCGGGGAAAATGCTCGAAGCTGGCAGAGCACTGTCACCATGCGCCTGGGGCCAGGACTGCAAAGGGGACCTCAGCACCAACTATGAATCTCAGTACCCCCGGTGGCTTTGCTCACATTTTTATGCAACAGCCATTTCACTTTTTCTTGCATCTGCCTTCCCCTCTCTCCCATTTACCTTCCACTGATCATTTTTCCCTTCGCTTTGGAGAAAATAGAAAGCATCCCCCACTAGTCCCTTTGCTTTCCCATAGCCAGGCCCCTGAACACACCTGTGTTTCCATTATTTCTTCTTATGATGCAGCAGACAAAGCACCCTTCCTCTATGCGCTTCACACCCCACCCTTTCTCACCTTCACTGTGACTGTCAGCCACCACCTTTCTCCTGCCTCATCTAGAGTGGTTCTCCCTCAGTAAGATCAATCTCATTAGTATTTACTTATATATTGGATCTAATAAAGTTATCTTCCCAGCATCCTTTGAGCTCACAGAGTGATTTCAGGTGTGGGAAGAAGCCAGCTCAGTCATTCGTTATTTCCTTCCGACTGTCCATTCGCCTTTTTGCCTGCCTTGTCTTTTCATAATTATGCTTTAGCGACCCTGTGCTTTACCTTCTACTGCCAGGAGAGGAATTCTCCTCTCTCCTCCCACAGCCATGCATCTCACTCCTCTTTGTGGCTGTAAGCAATTTCCACCTCCTGTGGAGCCATCTTTCCACATAAGCCCTCCCTTCATTTTCCTTGACCACATCAGGTGCTCTGTCCTGAGCTGCCTCCATCCTGGCCACCTCATGTGGGCGGTGAGGTGTGAGGAGTTGCTATCTGGGTGCAGGCAGGGCCCCCACTGTGTTTGTGGGGGGGCAGGGGGGACGGAAATGCCCCTTGCCTGCCGGAGACACAGCGTGCACTGTCCTGATGGACTCATACATCATCGGTCACGGTTGGAACCACCCCAGCTCATCTTCTACGGCTGATTTTCTGCTTCAGGTGACACTTTTTCAGGACAACCTGCACCTTCTTTAGTTGTGTGCTGTGCTCTGTGTTTTCCCAGGGCCCTCATTCTGCATGCACTTGGTATGTTTCTATGGAGAGAAAAGGAGCAAACCCTCCTCCTTCGTGCATTCACATGCACACACACACACACACACACACACACACATAGTCATTAGCACCAGTATGATCAATGCTTCTCTCCCATCGATGTTTCTAACTCATCAGTATACGATGTAAGGTAAATGAGTTTCTAACTGATCATTTTATAAGTAAATATATAAGTAAATACTAATGAGATTAGAAACATCTAGAGTGACCAATAATTTTATATATACTTATATATAAAACTCCCACTGATCACTTGCACCCTCTCTGTGTATTAATGCGACTCCCCCTGCTGTTAGTGGGGTGCTACCATCTAGTTGGATGGTGCAGATGCCATGCATCCTGCAGCCTTCACAGCCAATGTCCACCCCCCTGAAATAGCTGACCTATTCCACTCTGGGCCCCTCTAAGCAGCTCCAGTGCCCCCCACTCTCCCACGGACACCCTCAAGATCTCTTCTCCATCAACACCTTATCAGCAAACATTACCGCTGGCAGGTTATTACTCTTGTGCAGTTTTCCACCATCGGAATCATAAAGTTTTCTCTTCCATAATTTAAGGCCTCGGCAATGCTATGGAGTTGGCTGCATGTGTAATTCAGGGAATCACTGAGTAGTTAAAACTTCCCAGGAGAACAGCTTGGTGCAATTTAAAATACTTTGGGAATCGATCTAAAAATATTTCATTTTGGCTCACCTCCCCCTCCTTTCCTTTCAAAAAATCCATTTATTATTGGACTTTGAATTGTCAGAAAGCGAGATCCTCCTCCCCACCCCCACCCCCGTTTTTCAAGCTGGCATCATTAATACATTTTGACACATGTAAGGTTCTGAGCTTAAGTTGAATTGCCTTTCAATTTATGAAAGAAGGCAAATGACAAAATGAAAGCACAAAACAAAACAACAACAACAAAACACCACCACCTAATACTGCGGGTACATTTAAAGAGAAGACTGATAAAAAATGCATTTTGGGGTTTTGACATTCAACCTTAACACCTTTGTCAGCATTACTTAAGTGGAGGACTCTCTGGAAGGCCTTTTTTTTTCTTTTTTATTAGCTTCTCAATTATAGTTTATATTCAGTATATTTTTTACCAGTTGCAAGTAGTAGAAATCACACACTCTATTGTGCTTTTGGGATGTATGGTCATCTACTCTACAGATGTGTTGGTCTTTCTTTCTCTTTAATCTGCATGGGCTGACAGAGTGTCCACCACTGGACCCTGTGATTCTGAGGTGGATTGCATGGGCTCTTGGTAAGGCAGGACTAGACCCATCCTTAGTGTGAGGTTGATCTTTATAACCTCATTGGATAAGTAGGGGTGGGTCTCATATAGACATCCTTTCTGCCTGTTTTTGCTGTTTTTTTTAATCACTCAGTGTTCTGGGGAAAATAGAAGACTCCATAAAAGCTCTAAGAATGCTCAGAAAGTAGAAATAAGAGAATGTTGGCTAGAGGATAAGATAATTGCAGGCAAGGGCATTTGTTATTTATCTTAAGGACCTGCTCTCAAGCTGTATGTTTCCTTTCCCATACAGTGTGAATTATTTAGAAGTATACTGACTGGTAAGCCAAGGACAAAGATGTGCTCCCACACAAGGCTGAAAGGGGCAGCAAGGAGCTCATCCTGAAATACACTTCATCCTGCTGATGCCCCTTATGCTGACTTCCCACCTTATGCTGGTTTTTTTGTTTGTTTGTTTGTTTGATTTTTGATGTGTGTGTGTGTGTGTGTGTGTGTGTGTGTGTGTGTGTGTGTTTCCCTGTTTGTATGAATTCTCTCCAGTCTTTCATTTTTCACTTTCTGAAGACATTGTCATTCTTTCATTTCCTTATTTTTAAGTATCTTGTATGTTATTTTGGGCAGGCCATTTTAAAGGCCAAGGGCAGAGATGGGCAGGGACAAGGCTCTCAGGATTTTCTGTGGTAGCATTCTTTTTTAAATTTCACATACAGAAAATCACAACACTAGGTATTAATGCCCTAACCATCTACCTATATAGACTTTAAAACCCCAAATTATAAATCTTACACATATATAAGCACTGGGGCTAAAAAATCTACAACATTAATGGGGCAGGTGCGTTATATTCACATAAATGTCTACGGCATCCGCATGCAGGCCACAGAGGGGCATTCTCTGTCCAGTCTGTCCCCAGATGCTCCCAATCCCCATGCCACTCTCCATTCCTTACTCTGGTATTTTTCACTACTTTCATTCTAATACATGTAATTTCTTAGGCACTTTCCTTGTCTCACGGATGTGGCTTCCAGAGCACGGCCCTGCCCCTTTCCCAGCATTTTTAACTCTCAGAGTATTGCCTAGTACACATGAGACACCCATGAAATATTTGTTGTGTGAGTCATGGATCTTTTTCATTGTGTATTTTCAGAGGCAGAATGCAACAATAAAAACAAAAGTAACAAAACAAAAATAAAAGCTGGCCGATTTTCAGAAAGATTTCATTATTTTGATGAAGTTCTAACCTGTCTCTTGTCCAGTTTTCTTAAGGCTGTGCTTCTCAAGTATGAGGCTCCAGATCAGCAGTGCTGACCCCTCCTGGGAATTTGTGAGAAATGCACATTCTAAGCCCACCTCAACCCACTGGGCCAGAAGCTCCCAGAAGTCAGACTCTGGGAACTGCCTTGTGAAAAGCATTCCAGTTGATCCTGGTACACAGGAGTGTGAAAAATACTGCCTCAAGGCAGGGCTTTCCCCTAGCTGCAC
The DNA here is from genome assembly GCA_963924515.1 of Vespertilio murinus. Lineage (NCBI taxonomy): Eukaryota > Metazoa > Chordata > Mammalia > Chiroptera > Vespertilionidae > Vespertilio > Vespertilio murinus. Next base: position 19,155,864 of record OZ004720.1, on the reverse strand, counting down.
CCCTCCTCTGGAACAAAACACGTCGACCCTGTACTTTAACCCCAACGTCCACGTTCAGTGGCCTTGGAAATGATACTGGGGCTGCAAGGTCCTTTACCTCTGATATCTCTCAGGCATTTTCTTGCACGTTCTGATTCTTATTCCCATCTCCTCTCCTCACACATAGCTAGCAGTGCTTTGGGGATGTGCAAAACCACTTTCAAATATCTATTTTGTTCTCCTAGCTATTTTATCTCTTATGAGAAAATTAAATTAGTGCCATAAATGTGAGGGGAACTGATTGGATAAGGCTAACTAACTTTTGTTGGCCTTGTTCCATGGATTCTCAAGGCATAAGCACTTTCTTTTAAATTTTTCAATTACAGTTGACATTCGGTATTATCTTATTTGCAGGTGCATAGCACAGTGGTTAGACATTTATATAACTGGTGAAGTGATTCGCTCCCAGTAATTCTAGTCTCCCTGACAACATACATAGTTATGTATTACTTATTATATTCCCTATGCTGTACTTTACATCCCCATGACTATTTTGTAACTATGAACCTGTACTTCTTAATAGATTCACCTTTTTACTCTCACCTCTTTCAATTTCGCACCCATCAGTTTGTTCTCTTTATCTGTGAGTCTGTTTTATTTGTTCATTTGTTTTATTTTTTAGATTCCATATGTAAGTAAAATCATAAAATGTTTGTCTTTCTCTGTCTAACTTATTTAACTTAGCGTGATACCCTTTAGGTCCATCCATGCTGTCACATATGGCAAGATTTTGTTCTTGTTAATGGCAGAGTAATATTCCATTGCATATATGTCCCACCTCTTGTTTATTCACTCATCTACCCATGGGCACAATCCATATCTTGGCCATTGGCCATAGTTCTGCAATAAACATAGAGAGGTGCATATCTTTTCAAATTAGTATTTTGTATTTATTTGGATAGTAAGAAGTAGGATTGCTGGGACACGTGGTGGTAATATTTTTAACTTTTTTGAGGAACCTCCATACTGTTTTTCGTAGGCTGCACCAAAGTATAATCCCATGAACAGTGTATGAGAGTTCCCCTTTCTCCACGTTCTCTCTAACACTTGCTTGTTGACTTATTGACAATAGCCATTCTGACAGGTGTGAGGTAATCTATCATTGTGGTTTTAATTTGCATTTATCTGATGATTAGTTACCTCGAGCATCTTTTTTATATGCCTGTTAGCCAACAGTACATGTTCTTTGGAGAAGAGTCTATTCAGGTCCTCTTGCCATTTTTAAATCAGAGTTGTCTTTTTAGGAGTTAAGTTGTATGATTTCCTAACCCATAATGGTATTCATCATCAGGGAATATCTTCTTCCATTCAGTAGGTTGTTTGTTTTGTGTTCAGTAGGTTGTTTGGTAGTTTGATTTAGTCCCATTTGTTTATTCTTTTGCTCCCCTTGCCTTGGGAGACATAGGCAAGAGAATATTACTAATAAAAGTGTCAGAGAGTTTATTAAGTTTTGTGGTTTTGAGTTTTACATTAAAATCTTTAGTCCATTTTGAGCTTATTCTTATATATGGTTAAAGAAGGTGATTTAGTTGCATTTATTTTTGCATGTATCTGTCCAGGTTTCCCAACATCATTTATTGAATAGACTGTCTTTATTCCATTGTATGGTCTTGTCTCCTTTGTCATAGATTAATTGAGTAGATAGGTGTGAGCTTTCTTCTGGCCTCTTGATTCCATTCCATTGATCTATGTGTCTGGTTTTTATGCCAGCATCATGTTGTTTTGAATATGATAGCTTTGTAGTATAGTTTGATATTGGTTAGCGTTGAGACCTCCAACTTTGTTCTTCTTTGTTAAGATTTCTTTGGCTATTCTGGATCTTTTGTGGTTCTCACAAGCACTTTCCTTTTTTATATATTATATGTTTTAATTGATTTTTTACAGAGAGGAAAGGAGAGAGAGATAGTTAGAAACATCGATGAGAGAGAAACATTGATCAGCCACCTCCTGCACATGCCACACTGGGGATATGCCCGCAACCAAGGTACATGCCCTTGAAGGGAATCGAACCTGAGACCTTTCAGTCCGCAGGCCGAGGCTCTATCCACTGAGCCAAACCAGTTTTGGCAAGAATGTAAACATTTTAAATGCTTGGAAGCATTTTCAAGAAAACTGAAAGTTGATATTAATGTTCTTAACTTTCCTCTTGGATTCCCTTATTTAACATAAAAAATTCTCCATGTGCTTGTTGCTAATGAGAGTCCAGGACATCCCCATAAACAGCATGGAAGGAGCCGTATTTGTTAAACATATATTTTGATCGGAGGGCAGTAAAAGAGCCCTGTTCTGAGTAAAGAAAGCAAGAAGCGGGGACACTCCTCCTCCTTCTGAAACACAGAAACACTGAGGACAATAACTGTTCTCAACCAACACCCTCATTGTGCCAAGTCTCTGTCATTCCTCAGGAGCTAGGGCTGTGTGGATTTGGTGATTCAGCTCTGCCCCATTTGTAAGATGGCTTTTATCCAGTTATTTCCTTCTATTTGCCTCCCAGGCTCACTGATGAGGCCCGGGTTTGAGAGCAGCTAAGTTGGTCCCTGGTCATTTGCTTGAGGCATGTCTGGCCCTAACTTAGGGGTGCATGAGGCTTTCCACAGGCTGTGTGGCCAGGCATGAGACTGTGTGCTGGCCCAGGAAGGTGGATTTGGATTGACTGTTTCAAAGTCAGCCCCTACTAGGCATCTTTGAACTGGTTGCATAGACCTCAACCTGCAGTTGTAGGTTGTACAAGGGCATGGTAGATTTAAAATGATACATTTCAAGATCTCAAATTGTCCCAAATTGGCCTGAGAAAGTGCCAGAGATTGCATTGTAATTCTAATTCTCCTTTCTGACTGCTTCCACTTTAGTAATTGTCAAGGGGAGAATTTTTCTTTACTTTCTTCCTTTAATAGTCATTTGATAAAGCCTGGTAAAATATTAGCAGTATACTGTCTAGATATTGAGAAATTGAATGAATTTAATACCCAGTAACAAAGCCCTTTGCAAGTCAGGTATTTTCCAATTCATTGCTTTAAAAGAAATTGAAAGAGGAACTAATTGAATTGTCAGCTGTGCGATCATTAAAATAATTTCTGAAGCTATATTACTCTGTGATTTTTGGCATATGTTTTGGAAAAGGTTCAAGGAATTGAGTGACATTTCTCTACAAGATTTTCATTTCCATATCCTTGCTGATGTGAAGTAGGTTCCTTTTAAAGAAAAAAAAAGGAATAGGAATAGAATTGATCCTTAGCTCTATCTCATTCTAGCAGTGATGGTATTTATCCAGGGTATAATTTTAAAAAGCATCATCAATCCTACTAAGAGCTATATTTCCAGTAAAAGCTTACTCATTAGCTTTAATTATTACTTAACAGCATGTACAATATATTTATGTTGTGTTATCAATATTATCCTTGTATTGATAACTCATTCTAAAAGAAAATATTATTGCTCAGAGCTTTATGGTCACAGAGCATAAAGGGAATTTGAATTGATATGTAAATATGATAGCTGATCAATAACAGATTTTCAAGCATACAATATATCAGGATAGAATCTTGCAGAAGACACATAATGGAAACACAGCTTTACATTTTAAAAAGGAATGGTGCATATTTTATGATTGCTAAGGAAGAGCTCATTTATGAATGTTGAAATAGATAATCATGAGTATCAAATTACTATGGTATTTAAAGGCCATTAAACACACATACCTATATGCATATACTTAGTATTATGTTTTGATTTTGAAGTGTGAATATTTTCCACGGGCCAAAAGTGCATCCTTTCCCACTATAATTTACATTTTATAGATTCAGTAAATGTGCAAGGGGTTACATCATTGGCCCAAACAAAAGCAAGAATATTTGTTCACATGCAGTCATCTGGATTTGTGTGGTTGCGGGCACTGGAAGACAACTCGTCACCCTGTCTCAGCCCACCATTCACTCCGGGCTGGCTGAGTCCTGAAACTGCACTTGTGGTACTTCATGGCTGGGGGTTACTCAAATGCAAAGGTCCTTAGGATAGGATTGGCTTATCCATCATTTACAACCAAGAGGGGGTGTGTGTGTGTGTGTGTGTGTGTGTGTGTGTGTTTTAATGCTTTGAAAGTTCAGGGAAAAACAGATCAACACAAGTGTCTATATGTGCATGTATGTTTGTGAGGAGCAAAATGTGGAAGGCAAAGTGTCGGGCTGTTTGGAAGTAATGATCTCTGGGAACCAGGAGTTGGGCGGGAATGGGATCATTAGCTTGGCCTTTTTGCATCTTTGCATTACATTTGTTCACATGTACACCATGTTTATTTTATATTTTTTGTTTTTAAAAATAGCAAATAAAGGCAATTTAAAAGAGAAGAATCTCCTATTTTAATTTGAAAGCGCCTGATTTATCACACCACCCCTACCTCATGGCCCCAGCACCTGCTGACCGCTAGGTGGACCTGAACGTAAAAGGCCTTGGTAGTTGGGAGCTGGTATTATTTCTATTCCACCAACCAACCAGGGAGAGCACTTCTCTAGACTTGGTTCTTTCCCTGTCTATGAGAGCTGTCACCTGGTGCTCCAGTGCCATCCTGTTCTCCTGACCCTGTCAGGCTGGTCACTTTACCAGGGGAACCACTTGTCCCAAATGCATGTGCCCTCTCTTCCATGGCCAGTGTCTTGGGTGTGCTGCCCATCTCCTGAGCCTGTCAGAGGATCTCTTGTCGCTCAAGTGGGTTCAGACACAGCAAGGAGTGGCACTCTCCCTGTCTCCTCATCTGGAGGCATTGGATTCACACTCTTTGTCCTTGGGAGCTACACCTCCTACCTTCTGCTATGACATCTGGAGGGCACCCCTTGCTCTGTGCTCAGATACCCCAACTCATGCTCTGACTAGATGACTAGAGCATCGAGTTCTAACCCTTTAGTCATAGTTATAAATGGTTTCTTTTTCTACATTTTTCCCTTGACAGGTTCTAAGTTCTTGGGGTACTTATGCAAGTTTTCTTCCTGACCAAGCAGGCATGTTTATCTCTACATTGAACCTGCAGGTCATACACACCAATAAACAAGTTCCATTAGCCTCCCAGGGTTGTTGAAGTAGGTGAGAGATGTGAGGGTCAAAGAGGTGACATCTGCCACACCATTTTCTCTCGGGGCACAGGGAGAGGAGTGTGAGGAGGAGGAGAAACTGCCTGACCAGAAATTTCTCTCCAGAAATATTAGGGGCTAGTCAGGGTTACCTCCAACACCCTGGGCTTTCTCGGGTGAATGGTCCAGCCCATGTTATAAGCGGTAGGTTGCAGGAGGCACTGGGAAGCTTAGGCGTACAGGGGATTTATCAGCACCAAGGAGGTAAACATGTTCCATTTGGGGCTCACCACAGGTGTGGGATTTGCTTTGTGGATTACCTGTGACCTATTTGAAATGCTGATCCACTTTCCCGCCCCGGGGCCCCGGGGCCTCTTCTCCCAGGAGGTGCTCAATGTGTTCAAGAAGTATAAACTAATTTCCATATATGCCTAGGGGAGAGCTAAGATGGAAAACAAACATACAGCAGAGATATTCACAGAATAGGCTCCCAAATCGAATACAAATGATGTTGCATCATCGGTCCTTCAGGGTGATTCAGGCCACTGCTAACCTATATATAGGAAGTCTCATCAATAATTAATCATTTCTTTTCTGTTAGCACTAGGTTAGGTTATTTTATTTATTCCTTGAAGCACAATCAGTATATTTATGATGGAAATGCTCAACACTCTCTTACTCGAGTTCTCCCCTCTTCTCTCTTCCTTTCTCCCTTCCTCCATATTCCCCTGTCGTCTTCCCTCTTCCTTTACCCTCCTTCTCACCCCACCCCACAGGTGTACCATAGACGACCGGGTTACCCGGGTGGCCTGGCTGAACCGCAGCACCATCCTCTACGCCGGGAATGACAAGTGGTCCATAGACCCTCGTGTGGTCATCCTGGTCAACACACCAACCCAATACAGCATCATGATCCAGAACGTGGACGTGTATGACGAGGGCCCGTACACCTGCTCTGTGCAGACGGACAACCACCCCAAGACCTCCCGGGTCCACCTCATCGTGCAAGGTGAGTTACAGCTAGATTTGTGCGTTGGGGCCGCTGCCAGTGATGGAGGGGAGGGACCATCTCAGCCTTTGCTTCTGCTCATGTATGAAGACAGAAAAAGTCATTTTCCTCTACAGAACCCAGAGGTATGAGCCTGAGATTCCTTCTCACCTGCTAGGTTCTTTGCTGAGCACTGAGTATGTTCACTGTTTCTCTGTTTTATCTCTGATCCTTCACTTCGTTTCAATAACTTGTGTGGCATGTGTTGGTTGAACTCTCTTAAGTTACTTAGTACTCTGAAGTTGGGACCTAGTAGACTTAAAAATTGAATGCAATATCCACTTCCTGTACTTATAGACATAACTATAAATAATGATGGTGATATGTGTCTTTAAATATCTTTGGTAGGCTTCTTTTGTTATAAAAGGTTAATGCTAGCAACGTGAAATCATGTGACTTGGGACTGAACATTCCAGGAGGGGTTCTGAGTGCTGTGTTGTCGGGTTCTCCCTGAATGCTTGCTAAGCCTACTCCTCTCTCTTAGCCCCACAGAGAAGCTGAGGTCAAGAGAGAGATTAGTCAAAATTATATTTCCAGGTCTGTGTTGGAAAGAAATCTATGTAATTAAAAAAGGGGGGTTGGATCCCTAAATTTCTCTCTTATTTGCCCTTTAAAAACTCAAGCATAGTATTTCACAAATTTTTATTCAGATTCCACTTTGTAGGGGAAACAATTGGGCTGTAGGAATGTCAGAATCTTAGATAGCAATTATTGAATATTAAAAATTAAAAATACATCTGGATAGCAGTTAGGAGAATGTGAGAGCCATTTAAAACAAGACAGCAGTACTTACTTTGAACTTCTTGGAACTGACTGCACTCCCTGCCTCGTTATTTTGTAAGCAGTTCCTCTCAGGAATTGGCTCAGGCACCCAGAAGTGCTCAGCTCAGTGCTCAGTGCTCATCCTCCAATGGCACATCCTTGCTCCCTTTCTCCACCGAGTGAGGGAGTAGGCAGGGCCTCCCTCAGAGCCTCCTGCATAGGGACTTGGGTCCATGAACTGAGCTCTCAGAAGGAGTCCCTGTGTGCTGGGCTGGTGTGGCTCAGTGGTATAGAGTGTTGACCTATGAACCAGAAGGTCATGGTTTGATTCCCAGTTAGGGTATATGCCCACATTGCTGGCTCTATCTCTAGTAGAGAGTGTGCAAGAGGCAGCTGGTCAATGATTCTCTCTCACCATTGATGTTTCTCTCTCTCTCTCTCTCTCTCTCTCTCTCTCTCTCTCTCTCCTCCTTCTCCTCCTCCTCCTCCTCCTCCTCCTCCTCCTCCTCCTCCTCTCCCTCCTCCTCCTCCTCTCCCTCCCTCTCCTTTCCTCTAAGAAATCAATAAAATTATATATTTTTTTAAAAAGGAGTTCATGTGTAGGATTTAATATTTTGTAACTGCCCTTCACCAGATCCCATCTGCAGTAGATTCAAATAATTTTTCAGTGTATGAAATGTGTACAGCATCCTCACTTAGCTAATATGGAGCATCTTGCTCCTGTCTTTCCAAATATATAATTTTGCTTATTTCACGTGGTTTCATGGGGAGCTTGAGTAGGAGTTGGTGTATCTTCCTGTTTGGCCATTCGGGTCATTCAGGATGGCCCTCCTTTATGCCAGAGCGGCTCTTTGCTGGCACAGCCTCCAGGCCTCTGACTGGGTCATTTCAAAGGACTTGTGCTGGGCCAGCCATCTGCCCCTGCAGTTCTGCCCCAGCAGCCCCGGTGCTGCACTGTGTGAAGCCTTGCCTCAGCTCAGCCTCCGTGGCCTTCTCTCCGAGGCTTGCAGATGCCCACTCCAGCCTGCCATGGGGCAGAAGACTATCCATGCTTTCCCTTCTCCAACATGTCTTGCCCTGGGGCATGGCTTGGGATGATCCCTGCTTGGGAGTTACATGGTGGCTACCACCTAGAAATGGAGCCAACTGTCACACCCTCTGCTTGTCCTCAGAGGACAGCGAGGAATGGGATGAGCTGGGATGCCTGTCAAACGTTGCTGGGGAGAATGAGTTTTCCCTACCCAGCCAGCACCTGGTTTCCAAGGAGGTGGAATTCTGGGCATGGAAGTCCATATCTCCATGGCATTCTCATGGCCTTGACAGCAAAGCTATCTTAAAATCCAGAAAATGAGGCACTGGAGTTTAAAAAGAACCATCAGGCGGTGCACAGAGACAGACTCAAAGGAACACGGCTCTCACTTTTCAGGAAATAGGACAGATTGTGTAACATGCCCAAGTCAACACAGGCCTCAAAGGGCTCGCATTGTGCAACTGGGGCTTGATCTTCTTCCTGAGGCCCTGGGAGCTGTGTCTTGGGCTGGGCAGGGAAGCCAGTGGTGCATCCCAGGGGCCTCAGAGCACTGGGTATGAGAGGGTCTGTGAACAGGCGTGATGCAGGCAGCAGAGTTTTCAGTTCTGGGGTTCAGTTCCTGCGGTCTCCACATTCAGGCCAGGCACCTCCAATAGCTCTGGTCGTCTCAGGGGGTCTGTACTTCAATTCAGAAGACTGGAAGAGCAGGGAGGAAGAGGGATGGGGAAGGGGGGCAGGCAAGGCAATGGAGAGAAGCTTCTGGAACACTTAGCAAATGGTCTAATGGTCTTTACACTTCCTCAGAGGGTAAAAGGGGGAGCTCAGAGCTCTGTTCACCTCCCATCTCGGTGAGCGATGATGCCTTGTTCCTCCCTCGGAGACCAGGTGACTTTCCAGGGGGTGGGAGCCGTGACTTGCTGCTCAATTAGAAAGACATCCAGGCGTCCCCCTCCTTCCCAGCAGCTTCCGGCTCTCGTCCAGTCCATAGATTAATTTTTCAGACTTGGTGTTAGTTCAGGTGAGATAAAGATAATGAAACTTTCCTAATCCTCTTAAAGAAGATTTATCTGGCTGCGTAGAAAGCTTTTGGAATACAATAAGGCATGTATAAAACTGAGGCCTAATCTGGCCTTTAATTTCAGACTGCTGATGGGTATTGATTTTGCAATGAGGAAAACGGAAAACTTTCCGAGCTGCAACTTGTCTGTTTAGGGGGGAAAAAAGTGTTTATTTGTCATCTGTCCATTAGAGGATGTCCAAGGGCCGGCAGAAAAGGGGGAATAGCCCCTTAACGCCCTGGCTTTGTCGCTCTTGCTGCTGCGACAGGGTAGATAGACTAAGGGATGCTCTGTCTCTAACCTCACAGCCTGTCCTCGCTGCTTTATAAGGTGGCCTTTGCCACGTATCTGATGGAATTAATTCCCAAGTCCTTCCCTTGGAGAGGAGCTGCATTCATTAAAATATTATCCCTGGTACCCAAGGCGCATCTTGGCCATTGAGGGATCCATCTCAAGGCTGCATGTGGGGGGTGGTATGTTAGTGGGAGCTGGAATGTATACTCAGGTGATGAGGAAACCCCTTCCCAGATGGGTGGGGGAGGAGAATCGGGGTGCCAGCCTGGTATGGGGTACGGTAAAGCAGAGAGAAACTGGAGGCCGTAGGACAGGCAATGAGCTACTCCCGTCACCCAAAAGGGTTAGGGTTAGGGTTAGTGTTAGGGTTAGGGTTAGGGTTAGGGTTAGGGTTAAGATCATGGGCTGTGGATTAACCTGTAAAGGGGAAGACAGTAGTGCCTCCAAGTAATACTGTCTAAGAAGGACTGAGAGAATGAATGTGAAAGCCTTGAGAGAAGAAAAGTGAAGAGAGGGCCACCTACATTTTGGATGGGGAATGAGATGGCCTCACTCATAACTGTGGAGCTAGGATCCTGTGATTCTAGGGAAGGAAAGCATGAGGCTTGCTAAGTTTAGGGCATGGAAACACATACACCATGCAGCTATTACAGAACTAAGGAGCAGGTGCAGCTCAAGACCAGCAGTGGCGTATTTGAGACCCATGGTGAATCTCCTAGCATGAGAGTGAGTGAGTTTTCTGAGATTATTCCTGGAGAACAGCAGGAACCACGGGTTTATGTCTGTCCCCAGCACATAGCCCTGTGTGAGACTTAGTAGACATCCGGTCAATGTTTGTAAAGTGAACCGAAGAACCGAAGAACCGGCGACTGTAGCAAGTGAACTGGCACATGAAGGCAGTGATCAGACAACCCCTAAAGCAGAGGTAGGTGAGGATTGTGGCTGAGACTGTCCAGGTGACATGGAGGGGACAGTGGTGGGGAAGATTCCTGGTAGGGATGAGTTTCGTCCTGGTGACAAGCGTAGAGATTTGTTAGAACAGGGATACCATGAATCCTGGGCATTTATTTAGTAGTTTATAGCACTGGTCACAGTGTTGTCTCTTTTGATCTTCACAACAAGCCCTGGGACGCCAACGGGGCAATGACTATTATCTCCATTTTTGTAAATTAGGAACTGCAGCTCCTGGAGAGCAAGAGACCCATCAGGGCCTCCTGTGAGTGAGAATTGTCCAGTTATTCTTTCTTTTTTCCTTCCTCTTTTCTACTATGGAGATTACATTGTACCAGAAGATTACATTGTACCAAACATTGAGGACAAAGCTCAAGGCAGAAAATTAACATTGGGGGTAGGATGCCAAAACTACAATGAACAGTGTAGAGAGGCAAAGAGAAAGAAACAGAAAAAAAGAAGAGAATCAAATTATGAGTAGCTCATTCATACATGTTAAACACTATATATGTATGTATGTGTATGTGTGTGTGTGTGTGTGTGTGTGTGTGTGTGTGTATATATTTCAGAGAGGAAAGGAGAGGGAGAGGGAGAGAGAGAAACATCAGTGATGTTTGATCAGCTGTCTCCTGAATGCTGGAGATCAAGCCCAGCATGTGCCCTAACCCAGAATCATACTGTGACCTCCTGGTTCAGAGGTCATTGCTCAACCACTGAGTCATGCCGGCAGGGCCACATTACCTCTTCATCCTATGTCTGTACCAAAACCTTAGGCCCTTTGAGAATCCAGTAAATAATTGTTATGCTAAGTGTCAGGATGCTCCAGCATTCTGAAACCACGTGGTTATCATTGCATTGCCTTGGTTGCTGTCATGGCCAGTGGGCAGGAAGAGTGGGTGGACTTTTGCTCCTTCGATGCTGATATTCTCCATCTGCTTTCTTGGCTTAGTTCCGAAATCTGTTTACTACCCAGTATTTTCTTTCATGGAATGAACTCCTCTTGCTAAACCCAAGTCTATGTAAAGAGCTGGAAATGACGAATGATGCTCATTTCTCACATCTGAGACTCCACAGCAAGCTTACGCAATTCTGTGTCTGCAAAAGATGGTGGGTCTGAGGGCCTGGGATCAATTCAGGTGGGATTGGTCAGGACCCAACATTTAGTTTAGCAGGTAGAAGAGTCAGGTTTGCCAAAGGGCCCACACTGAGATTTTGCTGAGTGCCAGCCAACCACTGCCTTGGGCACAGCAAGCGTGAGCCTCATCCTAGTTGGTTCTCACACCAACCCTGCAAACTCATCATCATATTCACATTTCACATATAAGGAAACAGAGGCGTGGAAAGACTGAAAACTTGCCCAAAGATGGGGGTACTAAAGGCTTTAAATTCGCTTCATCAACTCATCTCTAGAAAATAAGCCATCCAAATAAAAATAAGGCAAAGCACTCTCTACGCATTATCTCTTTTGATTTTTCTTCACAAAAGCCCTGGGAAGCAAAACAGAAAGTCAACAAATTCCCAGAAAAAAAATAGAGTCAGAGAGTTGAAGAACAGTAGCTAGTAGGTGGCAAAGCACCTTTTGAAGCTAAGTGTTCTTACCCTAGACCCAGGGCTGTCTTCACATTCCAGATGGCTAACTCATAGATCAGGAAAAACACAGGTTAATTGTATTTCTGTGAGAAAAAATATAAAAGTTCCAAGGCCTTACTGAGGAGGGTGAACCCCTCAGCAGACAGGTGCTGGGGCGCGTAGGCCCCGCTGAGACTGGGGCTGGGGCAGGGCCTGGCTGGAGGGTGTCCAGCAGGCAAGGAATACAGACCTGCCACAGGTCACAATTTTTCCAAGGACGTGCCTATTTTCAACACTTCCTTTGTAACTAACCCCTTGTTTCTGCTATTCCCCACCCCCACCCCGCCTTCTCCCAAATATTACAGTGATTTAAATTAGCATGAATAATTGTGAACCTCAAGAAAAGCAGATAGTCAACTTGAAATCAATCTAATTTATACGGCCTCTGTAATCACACTCGCTCTTCACAGAGGCAGGGTGGGAAAGCGGAAATGAATTAGAGTGGGCATCAAAAAAAAAATCATTCCCCTAGCATGAGCTCTGCTCTTGACGCCCAGGCCTGGGTCCTTGGGGTGTCACCTCCGCGCTTCTCATCCTGGTGAAGAGTAAAATTCAATATAACTGATTTCCCTTAGGTACATACAGGCGCGCCTTAATCCTATGTTGTTTATTATTATTAATCATTTTGCATTTGAAAATAAGGCTCTGAAAAGGCACCACAGTATGTGTGCAGAGCGAACACACAGGCCAAAGACGTCCACAGTCCAAAATAAATGAAAGAACCTTCTGGGCATCATTTCCTTGGTTTCCAAATGAGGGGTGGAATGGATGGTATGTCACACACACACACACACACACACACACACACACACTCATACACGTTGAATGAGACCAAAGCAGAATTTGAATTGGATGCAAACTGTCAGGGCCCAACATGGTTGAGCCTTCTTGGAATTGCATTTGAGAGCCCTGGCTTTGAACGTGTGCAGGCTGTTTTGAAGCGAAGTTAGAGATGCCCTTCCACACGGTCTGAGATGGTGCTGCCCGCCCTGGCACCGGTTTGGTGGTACATACAAGTAGCCAGAAAGAGAAAGGGCAGGGCCTGCAGCTCTCATCTGCCAGATTTGCAACCCTCAGTCTCAGCCTCCTTAGGACTTTTTAATATACATATATATATATATATATATATATATATATATATAATTGATTTTTACAGAGAGGAAGAGAGAGGAGAGAGGGATAGAGAGTTAGAAACATTGATGAGAGAGAATCATCGATCAGCTGCCTCTTGCACACCCCCTACTGGGAATGTTCCCGCAACCATGGTACATGCCCTTGACCAGAATCAAACCCGGGACCTTTCAGTCTGCAGGCCGACGCTCAATCCATTGAGCCAAACCGGTTTTGGCTCCTTAGGACTTTTTAGCACCGTTGTCTAAGTGTTCCTGATGAACACATCTGATCATGTCATTTCCCCTAAGCATAACGTGAAGGACTCCCTGTTGACAATGAAATAAAGTCAAAATGTCTTAAGTCATTTTTCCAAGTGCTAAATAAGTCAGAGCCACACATACTTTCCCACTCTTGCTTTCTGTTATTTCATTTTTACATCCTACACACAGTGTAGCCAAGTATGTCCTTGTAAACCCCCACCCCTAGCAATTTCTCCATGTCTCACACAATCTATCTGCCATGAGCATGGTTTTCTTTGGATATCCAAATCGTAGAGACCCTCTGAAGCAGTGTCGTCCCCCATGCTCCATCTAGCTGGCCCCTCTGGGATGATGGAATGAATGTACTGTGTCCTCACTGTTCATCATGGGGCCATTAGCCACAGGGGGAGACTGAGAATAGCAGATATGTCTAGTCTGAGTGAGGAGCTGAATTTTACTCCTGTTTAGTTGTAATTAGTTAAGTATAGTCACACCTGTGAGGGGCTATCATATTGGACAGCACAGTTTTGGATTGCTAAATCCCCAAAGCTAAAGGCTCCCTTTAGTATTCCAATACCACTTTCCTGCACTTCCCTTAGGATACATGTGCTTTTTTATTTCATAGTCCAGCTATTGGTGGGTCTAGCTCAGCCGTGGGCAAACTGTGACCAGCTGGCTGGATACATCCCGTTGGGCTGTTCTATCCAGCCTGAGGAGCCGAAAGAGCTGAGGGTTCTCTTGCTCTCCCCTCCACTCCTTCACCAGCAGCCCAAGATGAGAGTGCCAGCATGGTCAGGCTGCTTTTGTTCCTGCCCTCTGGTCCAGTTTAAGAACCCACTGTGGCCCTCGAGTCATAAAGTTTGCCCACTCCTGGTCTAGCTCTATTTCTTCCCGATGCTATACTTTCCTTGAAGGCAAGAGCCCAAGTTGGCTCCATAATATTTGATCCAGGCACAGCTTAGGGATTGCAATCTGAATTGGCATGACCATAGAGGTAGCCCTTTAACGAACTTACATTAAATGTTACAAATCCATAAACACACACACACACACACACACACACACACACACACACACACCTAGCAATGTGTCCTAAATGGGTTGCTATTGGAGACCACCCCACAAAAGGCAGCATCCACCTTGTAACCTTGTAGATGCTGTATCTGTCACTGCATGCTCAGGCTAGATGGCTGTGCACTGTAGGTACCAAAAACATTTCTATTGAATAGAGGAGTTCTTAGCAAAACCTTAAACTTTGCTTATAATTTTGAGTTCCTAGGCAAAGTGGAGACACAGCTACCTCCCTGTAATGGTGTTGGAAGTCTCTCCCTAACAATGTCCCCGAGGGCCACCCTGGCAGGCAGAGCTTCAAGCTCCCCCACCCAGCCCCGCTGCGAGCAAGGGAATGGGATAGACGGCGTGTTCTGATTGGCCGGCAAGAAGACATTAGTGACCAGTTAGCAGCTGTGTTCGGGTCAATTAATTTATATTTGTGTTTTGCAAACTAAAAGTTGCCCCGCTAGATTATTGATTCTTTGTCCCCCGTATTCAATTTGTTTTTAATTGCACCACTTCTGGGCCAAGCCCTCCCTCCTGGCAAGCTGGCGATAAATCTGCCACCATCTCAACAGTCAACAGTAAATGTGTCTCTTCGTGTCATTATTAATATGTCTCTCGGATTGGTTCATTACCACCGTTAACAGTTTAGAAGAGCCGGATGGCACCGTGCCAGGAGGATCCCTTTTCCCACGGGCTACTTGGCATGATGGACTGATGTCCCAGGCCTGCAAGTCTCTGTGGAAAGGGGCCCGGGACTTAATTTAATATAGCTGGAATCCGAGCCACCTAATCCTCTTTTTATCATAAACAGCTTTAGGGGATATTGTTGGAATAGAGATGTCACCCTCTCTTTCATTTCTTCCCCTTTCCTCATCCTTCTTTTTCTCTCCTTAATGCCTTCTTAATTTCTGTTCGGATAGAACGCCCCTCCATCAAAAACAACATAACAGCTAGCTGGATGATCTGAAATCCCCAAGTCCGTGTGCTGTGCATCCCCAGGGAGTTTGAGTTTTATGTTTGGATTATGGTTGGTTAAAAACAGAGGGGCGTTCGCTTGCCGGTGTGAATATTAACAGAGCGGCACAAATATTGCGCTCAATGTCACCTTCTCTGAGGTCAGTGCGGAAAAAGAATGCGTTCTGTCTTAGAATAGATACAATCATTCGTTGCAGTCCTGTGACTGGTTCTTTTGGCCATTTGGATGTTTCAGGGAAAAGGCAGAGATTTTAAGTGAATTTATAGGTTGGCAGAAGAGAACCATTTACCCCAGAAATGCCAAGTGAGAAATCTAAATGGAGCAAAGCGCGCCTTTTAACAGCCCTGCAGTGGCCAGCGCCTAATGCAGCCCATAGGTTTGGCATTTCCAAGGCACTAGTTGCTCCAGGACAAGAAGTTTGGTGTTGCTCGGACATAGAGTTACCGGTTTTTGCTTCAGGATATAGACCTTTATTACTTACTATTAACAACACTTACACACATAGCTTCTCTCCTTGGTCAAGTTCTTCAAAGCTGGTCAAACTGAGCTTTCTGAAAGAGAGGTGATGGCTGTGTGTGTGACACCTGTTGTTTCTCTTATATGAGTTTCCTAGTAAGTAGCCCAGGGTAGTGGCAGGCAGGAGAATGGGCACTCTGGGGCCAGGATGACTTAGAAGTAGAAAAAAAGGTGGTAACCTAGGCATGTGCCCTGACCGGGAATTGAACCTACAACCGTTTGGTGCAACCAACTGAGCCACACTGGCAGGGATGTGGTCATCATTTTATAGTATTCTATCCAAGAAGTACTTTTGGCTGAAACCGGTTTGGCTCAGTGGATAGACCGTCGGCTTGCAGACTGAAAGGTCCCGGGTTTGATTCCGGTCAAGGGCATGTACCTTGGTTGCGGGCACTTCCCCAGTAGGGGGTGTGCAAGAGGCAGCTGATCCATGTTTCTCTCTCATCGATGTTTCTCTCTATCCCTCTCTCTTCCTCTCTGTGAAAAATCAATAAAAATATTTTTTTTAAAAGAAGTACTTTTGGAAAAAAGTGTAATACTTATTGAGAGAGAATGAAAAGATGAGGTAGAGAACTGTGAGACAGAAGAGAAATAATCACTGAATCATCATCAAAGCTTTCATCAGAGGTTTTGTTTTCCTTGCGGATCCTCCCTCCCTGCCTAAGTATGACTTCTACCAAGAAAATGCACAGTCCTGCCTACAGCCACCACTACATTAGCAGATGTTATAGCTTCCTTTGTAATAAGTTCTCTTTATCGCCATCACATCCAAAATAAGTTACATTGAATTAAAATAAAATAAAAGTCTATGCTTCTGTTTCCTAAGGAAAAATAAATGCCTGTGGCTGCGGCTTTCAGTCCCCAAGTGCCCACTTTAAACACCCCACGGGTCTGAGTGTTAAAGGACAAGGTCTGAGCCCCGGCCCTGCTTAATTCAAAGCACCAACAACTAATCACAGAATCCGAGGACGCAGAAATCGCTGCTTGAGGAATAAACCTTCCCAGTACTTGGTTCCAACCCAGCAGGGTGGCAGAGTGAGGGGACAGGGAAATCAAAGGTCCTTTTTTTAAAAAAATTATCACACATAGAGGCAAAAAACGTCCCCACAGCGGGAACGAAAGTGGAAAACACACCAAATCAATCACCTTAAAAATGAGGCTTAAAATCCACTCCATCAGATGCAGGTGGGGAGGGAAGAACGGTCCAGGCAGCTTGAAAGTCTTTTATTAGACTGCATCCTGACTGCCATGGCACAGACAGGAAAAATGCAATTAAGGGCAGCTATTAGGAAGACACCCAAAGATTGCTCCGAGAAAGATTGGGGGGGGGGGGCAGTCAGCAGGTACCCTGGCAACTTGCAAAAGAAACTCAAGTGGAAAGAGGGGGTGAAAGTGCCTCAGATTTCTGGGGTGAGAGCTCCTTGTGGCTTTGCAGCTTCGTGCTGTTCCATAAAGATGAAGGTATGTGGGCCAACCAGCACCCTCCCCCCCCTCAGGTGTGGACAGGTCCTCGCCAGCATCAGAAGTCTTTGATTCTGTCTTCATTTCAACTGCATGCCCTCGGCCTCTGTTTTGGCTACTGTGTCCCTCAGGAACGTACCTAATCAGGAGGTGATGTCATTTCAAATACTGTGTCACTGGGGTGTCCCTGTAAGGTCTCAGTCACCCTTCCTTCCTGACACACACTCAGCCCAGGAAGGAGTAGCAATGGCACCTGAGGTGTGCGTACCCAGCCCACCGTGTGAGAGGCACCAGGCTGCGTTGCACTAACCCCTTATAACAGAGCTTCACTTCTTTGTTGTTTCCATCCCTCATTCAAGGATATGTTTCCCTTGATTTTTTAGAGAGAGTGGAAGGGAGAGGGAGAGACAGAGAGAAACACCTATGTGAGAGAGACACGTTGATTGGTTGCTTCCTGCACATATCGAGACCAGGGCTGGGACCCTGCAACCGGGTACGTGCCCTTGACCGGAATCGAACCTGGGGACCCTTCAGTCCACAGGCTGATGCTCTAGCCACTGAGCCAAACTGGCTTGGGCAGAGCTTGACTTCTTATTAGAAGCTCCAGAGATAAGATGCATGTCTGGGGAAGTCCAGAGCTTTTTTTTTTTTTTTTGAGTGGGGAGGCAGTGTGCCGGGCTGGCCACAGAAGTCACAGGAGGATGGCGGCTAACCCCTCACCCCCTTTCAGTGTGCCTCGTGTTGCCCACTGTGTCTGCCTGTTCAGTGGCTTCCCCTGGAGGTCCTGACCTTCCGTATTTCACAGGTTGAGCCTCGCTCTGTCACAGTGGCCTGTAAGCAATGAGTTATACCTCTGACTCCCCCCGCTCACCCCCCTAATGCAGATGGAGACAGCTTTTTACTTCACCGAGGACAAAAACCTGCCCCTTCATGTAGGGCACAGGACCTAACAGAGGCTAGCTGCTCAAAAAACACTCATTAAATGTGTCTGGCATGTGATGGGCAATCAATAACTATTCAATAATAAGGTGGATGAAAACATTTGCTCGCGGGGAATGGAAACACATTGATTTTGGCATGTGTGCATGCACAAATAAATTGGGAGTCACATGTCATGCAGGTAGAGCTGTTGTGCGAATCCGGGGGTGACCGCCCATCCTTCCCACCTCCATAAGCTAGAAACGAATTCTTAAGCCCAGGGTGGTAAGGACAGTGTTTACTCCATTCTAGCCTTACCCGTCTATAATCTTGTACTGATTCTGGGTCTCCTGATTCTCTCTCCCATTGTCCATGACCCAAGCCACCCTATGGTTATTCACTAATCTTCACCACGCTGCTCCATTCCTTCCTGTTGGTAGAGGTGGCGTGCTAATTGGTCTGGGTGTTCCGTGTGTTGTCCATGCTCCGACTCCAGGACAATCGGGAGGTCATCTATTATATGTATCCTGCTCCGGTCCTTTCTATTGTCCTTTCCTGCTGTGGGCATCTGTGGAATACTGACAGCTCTACTCTGCCTGTGCGAGCAATTGGTGACAGGTTTCTAGCCACAACATCAGCCATGTGACCACAGCAACAGGGCTCTGTAGACTCCCCTGGCTTTCGGGAGGGGAGTCATTGTTAGGGGTAATACAATTTGGAACACGCGCCCATTTTCCTCAGAAGCTATTGCCTTGCAGCGATTTTCTGTCTCTGACCATGTAAATGTTCCCCAGGCTGCAGCTACCTGGCACTTTAAGAGCAATCTCCCTGCTAGCTGAGCAGGGCTTGTGGCTTAGTCATGTCTTGCCTGCGTACAGAAGGGGCAGTGTTTACTTCTCCTCTCCCGGCTTTACTGCTTTTCTCAAGTTGTCCCCTGCTTCCTTTCCCCTTTTACCGATTCTTTCATTTCTTCTCCTCTCCTGCCTCTTCCTTGGTCCTTTCCCTCAAAGCGGGCACTGCTCCTGGGCCCTGGGCAGCAGGGAGCGCCTCTTTGGAAAAGGCATCAATGCCAGGCCAACTTTGGCGGGACATTTGCATACCTTTGCATTCCGTTGGCCTGCAAACAGGATGATCATGCAAGGTTCTCCCATAACGGTGAAAGGGTTCTGGGTTCAGGACCGTTAGGTTCCATAGGCACCCTGCAGTCAGAGGGCTGAGTCATTGCTATCTCATTGAAGGTCAACAGTGGTGGACCAGGTGTCATCCAGCTGGGCTCCTGGCTCACCTGTGACCTCAGCTCGCAGGCGTCACCTTGCCCTTAGGCGAAGAGTTCGGAGGCTGCTTCTCATGCTCTGACAGCAAGCCCCCTGGAAAGCTGCCCAGGGGTCTCAGTGAGCCTGTTTTCTCAGCGCCTTGGCTTCTCTCTTTTAGTGAACTCAGCACATGTCTGCAGAAATAAGTTTTCAGAGCACCAGCCTGCTCTTCTGTTGCCTGCTGATAGCTTGTTGGGTCCCTGGTCTATTTCATTGCTTCTGAGCAAAGGAGGGCCTTTAAGGGAAGCCATGTTGTAGCTACCCTTTATTTTTATTTATTTTTATTTTTTATTTTTAAATATATTTTATTGATTTTTTACAGAGAGGAAGGGGGAGGGATAGAAAGTTAGAAACATCAATGAGAGAGAAACATCGATCAGCTGCCTCTTGCACACCCCTCATTGGGGATGTGCCCGCAACCAAGGTACATGCCCTTGACCAGAATCGGACCCGGGACCCTTCAGTCCCCAGGCCGACACTCTATCCATTGAGCCAAACTGGTTTTGGCTGCAGCTACCCTTTAAAATCAAGGGCCCAAGACTCCCTTTGTAGAAAATAGTCACTTGGTTATAAGAACATGGTGTGGCCAGTCAAAAGATCTACAAAGCTACTCCAGACTCCCTTATGGGACATGGATTAACTTTTAGGGACATGGATTATCTTTCCTGGATCTGTTTCTTACTATATAGAACAAGGAGGCAGAAGTATATGGTCTCTAAAATTTTAGGTTTTTATGCCTGAGATTATGGTTTTTTGTGAGACATTTATTAGTCTTTCACAGATGGATCTACTATATTGTAATGCATGCACTGTTTCGTTTGTTCATTCGCCAAGTAGTTAATGTCTACTATGTGACAGCATATTCAGTGAGAATCTGTTAGGCATCATCTTTGAACTAGGCACTTTGCTACCTACTGAGCATAAAGTGCTACAATATAATTCATCTACCTGCCTTTGGTCAGGCTGTTTCCACACTTCCTCCCACTATATCACGCTTTGCCCTTGGGGGACAAGAGGTAGATTGGGTCAACATGAATACTACATTGTGCAATATGAGTGATAGCATTAGATAATATTCCATAGCATTGCATTGAACCCCAGCATTTTTCTAGAGTTTGCCCTTATTTTTATATTAGAGGCCTAGTGCATGAAATTCATGCATAGATAGGGTCCAGACCTGGCCAGCAATCATGGCCAATGGGAGCCTTCCTTCCCCCAGCTGGTGGCTCCTGGTTGGAACCTTCCTTCATTCTGTGCCATCATCCCCTGGTGGTCAGCACACATCATAGTGAGTGGTGTGAATCCCGATTGGTTGAACTCCTGAGAGGGCAATTTGCATATTAGCCTTTTATTATATAGGATTTGTGATGAGGTAGGACATTGACAAAAAAGAGAACAGTCACAATTCAGTTATGGCATTTTCTTTAATTAATCAATAAACCTGCCTAATCATTTATTGAATGTCAGTTATATCCATGCTATGTTAAGAACTATGGGGAGGAATGGGACAAAGGCCAAGGAAGATTTCATTCTAGAGGGGAGACAAGATACACTCATAAATGGTGACTAGTTAGCCTTTCTCTGCCATACCAAACCCATTCATCTCTCTCCAACTTCACATTTTTAATCTATCCATCTTTTTCCATCTCTACCACCCAACTATAAAGAGCAAGATACTATGGCCACTCACTCAAGTTATTGCCAAAACCGGTTTGGCTCAGTGGTAGAGCATGGGTCTGCGGACTGAAAGGTCCCGAGTTCGATTCCGGTCAAGGGCATGTACATTGGTTGCGGGCACAACCCCGGTAGGGGGTGTGCAAGAGGCAGCTGGTTGAAGTTTCTCTCTCATCGACGTTTCTAGCTCTCTATCTCTCTCTCTTCCTCTCTGTAAAATATCAAATATATATATATAAACAATACCTTGAGTTGTTTATCCATATCGCTTTTAAATTTTCTTTAAAGTGGTAAAATATATATAACATTAAATGTACTGTTTTAACCATTTTACAGTGTAAAATTCAGTGATATTAAGTACATCCACAGTGTTGTGCAACTGTGGCCATTAGCAATCTCTAGAACATTTCCATGATCCCAATCTCTGTACTCATTAAATAATAATGCTCATTCCCTCCTTCCCCAACTCCAGCCCTTGGTACCCACTCCATTTCCATGCTGTTGACCTTCATTTATCCCATAGCCAAATTATCTCCTAAAAGAGTCTACTGATCTCTTTCTATCTATCTGTCTATCTCTCAGAATTTAAATACTTACATGACTTATCATTGCTTCAAGCAAAATTATCAACGTCTCTAATGGCCCTTATTCCTTGGGATCCCTGATCTATAGCTGCCTATCCAGCCTTATGGGAAATAACTCTCTCGGGTTCTGTCCCAGGTAGCCAGTGTTCTCCACCCAATACTTCATGTTTCTTCTATTCCATCCTACCTCAGGGACTTGTCATGGATGCTTTCTCTCAAGTGTTCTTCCTTCCCCCTAGTCCCTTGGTCAGCAAACTGTAGCTAATGTGCCACATGTGGCTCTTTGGCCCCTTGAGTCTGGCTCTTCCACAAAATACCATGGGCTGGGTGAGTCTATTTTGAAGAAGTGGCATTAGACGAATTTTAAGTTTAAAAAAATTGGCTCTCAAAAGAAATTTCAATTGTTGTACTGTTGATATTTGGCTCTCTTGGCTAATGAGTTTGCCGACCACTGCCCCAGTCCATGCCTAGAATCTTTCAGAACTTATCTCAAGTCCCACTTTCTGAGCAGCCTCTCCCAACCTCCTGACTAGGACAAACCTGCCTATTACAGAATTTCACATTATTTTAAAGCACTTCTTGCATTGTTATCTATGTTTTTAAATTTTTATAATAAATATATCTCTTCCACTGGACCTTAAGATTCATTAGGGTATCCACTGTTTTATTCATAGTAACCAATGTAGTTTCCAGCACTTAATAGGTACTTAATGAATAAAAGTTATGAAGGAGCAGATGAATGCTCTGAGCCCAGAAAAGGTTGAAATCAAGAGAAGTTTTGGAATACAGGAGCATGAAGACATTAGCAAAATTAATCTAAGATAAAGAGGAGACATCCCCCACTGAATGAGAACATAATTAGTTTACTATTTTATTTTTTATTCATTTACCATTAAATCTATTTAACATGTCATTTCTTTTTTACAATTTTGTGATAATAGCATAATGATCAGAATAATATTGAAAAAAACACACAGAAATATTTCTTAATTCTAGAGTATGCCTTTCTTTGAAGGGGAAGGAAAGAAAAACAATATCATTGAGTGATAACTACCAGGCAAGTAATTTCATATGATATTGTATTTGATATTAAAGTTTCCTTAATAGAGTAGCTCTGGCATTTCTACTACAACCTTGAGAGCTCTAAAAAGAAATGAAACCCAATCACAGAGCCACAGAGTAATGCCCTGAAACCACAAATAGGATAGCCTAGCCCGCAACTTGGTCACTCAGACCCTCAGGTAAGTTTTTCTGTCTTGTTAACACCCTTATTCTTCCATTTTCTGAAAATTGGATAGATTGATCATATTAATCAAGCCCATTTAATATCTTAAGAAATCTTTTCTCCAAGCTGCCTTAGTTCTGGGCCCCTAGAAAGCATCCTGAGGCTGAGAATAAATGCTGATGCTCTGATTTGGGGGATGAAATGCCAGAACAGAGAGAGTAAAGGGAAAGGGGAGTGAGGAAGAGAAGGCAAGGTGGTGCTTTATCAGTGCTGGATACAGATGAGGGATGAGCAGTGAAGAGGCTAGCTGGCAATTAGGTATTTCCACTTACCCATACATGAAGTCTGCAGACCCTCCTGAGAGAGGTTGCACCTTTGAACCTACCCATGGTCAGAAAGAGTGAAGAGGGAACTTGCTGGCCTGACTCAGTCCTCATCTCATTGTCTGTTTTGTTTTGTTTCCGGTTTAAGTTTACTCCAGAGGAAGTCAATTGCACAGACTTCTGGGTTGCATTGCATCACCTCTGCAGCAACCACTAGGGAAGTGAGATCCTAGTGCCCCAGGGATGCCATTTCATCAGAGGTTGAAAGTGATAGAGGATCCACAGACATTGCGTGCTCAATTGGTGAGCCTCAGGTGGTGGAACTGAAAGGCATGCTTGGAGCTGGTCAGCCAGGGCAGAGGGGTGGAAGTCTAGGAGACCAAGAGAATGCACCACAGGATGACTTGCACAAGGCATTTGGAATGTTGAAGTGTTTGGTATAGGTAGCTTTCCAACTCTCACCTCCTCTCCCACCGACCAGTTTGTGAGAATTTCAAAAGACTAAGTCTGTCTTGGTGAGGATGGATATCAACAGCAACATTCAAACACTGCCATGGGAGTTGACCAAACTTAAGGTAGAAAACGACCTGGTAGTTTCTACTGAATCTAAATATGCATCTATTTTATGCCCCCCAAATTTAACTTTTGAATATGTTAACTTCTGGATAGTGCATTTATACTATTCCATTTATCCTGTGTAATGAAACAATAATATGCTAAGTGTCCAACCATTCATTTGACTGTTCGACTAGTGACTATGATGTGCACTGACCACCAGGGGGCAGACACTCCAACCAGTAGGTTAGCTTGCTACTGTGGTCCAGTCAATTGGGACTGAACAGGATGGACCTGACATGCCCTGGAGCCCTCCCACAGTCCCTCCCTGGCCCCAATCATGCACTGGCGGGTTCCCTCTCACAATCAAGGACCCCTTGAGGGATGTCAGAGAGCCGGTTTCAACCTGATCCCCACAGGCCAGGCTGAGAGACTCCCCCAGTGCATGAATCTACACTGAATCTCTAATATGAAATAAAAGAGTATCACAACAATGGTAATTTCTGGAGGTAGTATTAATAAGAAAGGGCAGATGAAAACTTTTGAGATGAGGGAATGTTTTATATAATGAAGTGTGTGGTGGTTCACATGAGTGAATACACATCTATAAGTTCACTTAGATGTATATTTACATCTATATTATTTTTCTGCCTCAAGGTTATGCCTCAAACACACACACACACACACCCCAAATCTCTCCCTTCCTGAGTTTTTATGAAAATAGAAAGTTTCGAACTGCCAATGAAAACATATGGATAGAGAGCATCAAAATTCGGGTGTGTACATCAAAACTTTTGTTTTGTGTGTACATCAAAACTTTTGTTTAGGAGATGTGGAATGCTTTTGCCTCTGTGGAATTTGTAGACATTGAAAGAAAAGGACTGGTTTTCAATTACTGGGAAAGGTGCCATCCATTGTCTCCATCCACACCTAGAGCACTAACTGCTACAATTAAAATAATGGTTTATCAAAGGGAAAGCAAACACTTAGTTCAAAACATAAGCTAGCGAATAGATCACATAGACTGCTAAAAGATAGTTTTCCCTTTGCTCCAAGAAAAATGATGAAAAAAATTGACTCGTAAAACACACACACACACACACACACACACACACACACACACACACGGATGGCAAAGCTTTAGTCCAGCAGACAAGACCACAATTGAAGTCCCTAAAGTGACAAGAGAAGAATCTCAGGGAGAATAACAATGAATGAAGAGGACAGCCATGCTAGAAAGAGGAGTCAGACAAACAAAGACAGCCAAGAAAGAGGGCCTCTCACAAAAGAACCAGACATGAAAAGAGGAAAGAGAGGCACAGAAACCTATGAAAAGGCCACCAAAGAAGTAAAAGGTACAAAAGGGGGGGGAAAAAAGAAGGACTTGAGATGAAAAATGAAAATAAAAAAGATGAGAAGGAAGGGGTGAAATAGCAGAGGGAAAGGAACTAACCGATTTCTCTTTGGAAAAACATGGCTACACTAGAAAATTGATGTTTTCACCATCAGGGGGCTGAGCTGATGAGGGTCAAGAGGCCAAGAACCATCCACTGTGTATGGCTTCCACTAGGCTGGCCCTGGCAGTGTACACAGAACCTCAAGGAAGAATTCCAGAGACTAGAGAGTGACATGAGCTTCTGAGATTTCACAGCTCTGAGATGAAGGTCTCAGGTGTTGGTAAGAGATCTCTACCCCCCTGCTCTAAGGTACCATCTTTTGTTTGGGAGGCTCTAGTGCCCTTGTCATCTATTGGTCAAGGTTGAAGGCATTAATCTGGTTTAATTGGTATTAGGATAGGATCTTCATAGAGTAGAAGAAGGAAAAAGTCAGAAACCTGAACTTGATATCTATCTAGCTCTGCCTCAGGAGTCTCAGGCAACTTAGTTTATCTCTTGGATCTTCAATTGTAAAATTGGGGATTATGCTCATTCGGGGGACCTTTCCAATGGGATGATCTAGAAGAAAGACTTTTCATGCAACGGGAAATGCACTATAGACATTTTAGTAGCTGTTATGAACCCGTTTTTGTTATTGGAGAAGGTTAGGTGGAGATCTAAGGTCATCTATAACAATAAAAGCATAATATGCTAATTAGACCGGGCATCCTTCCGGGTGATCTTCCGGATGAAGCCTTGGCGGCTGGGGCCAAGGCCGAGGATGAGACCCTTGCACGAATTTCTTGCATTGGGCCTCTAGTTTGCTAATAAAATCCAATAAGGAAAAACACATTCTTTGAAAGGATGTCTTGGGCTTAATGTTTGCTCCAGTAGAGAAAAATGCTGGCATCTGTTTCTGAGTGGTGAACCCCAAGGTAGCATGCATAAACCCTAGTCTTTGAGAGAAGTATAACTGCTTATGGATCTTGCAACAGCCCAGGCTTCGAACATCACTTCGCCTGGGTTCTCAGTGGTTCCTTCAGTGCCTGCAGTTTGCTTGCCTAGTGCATTTTGAAGAACTGAACCATTAAAAGCAACAACAACAAAACAGGGCTGATTAATTACTGTAGAAGCTGCTTTGGGAGAAAAAAGAGAAAAGTTGTTGTCCTATTATATTTCTGAAGAAAAAAAAGAACATTTTATGGCTTCTAAAAATTGCTCCCTGGAAAGCACTTTCATTTTCTAATTGTTCATAAATTTACTGACAGGTGGTTACAGAGTAGGTGTAACGTTGTTATTTTCATTTTATTATATATACTGTTTTAACAAGAAAGTCTGGATGCGGTGGGCATCATGTATCATCTGAGGTACCTTGAAAACGTGTGGGTGGCTGCTCCTTCCCCGAGTCTGTCTGGGTCTGATTTCCTTCACGTGGGGTCAGTCTGAACAGCTATGACCGATTAGCATACATTAAGGTGGTGACAGTAAAAATAAATCTACTTTTCTATGGTTACTCTTTAGCTTAAAAAATAAGATTTAAGATTAGCTTTCACTTTCCCTGAAGGATCTGTCACAAGCTTTTATTACCAGTAACAAAACACATTTTAGAGTTTTCTATGTGCACTAAAAAGTTGGTGTTTGATGACCCTGAGTTGCGTTGGGCAGATTGCTCTTTCTGATTTAACATATATGGGTACATCTGCTTCAGAGTCTTCACTCTGCCAAGCTAGGGAATATGTCAGCATTATTTAGCTTGTCTGCAGCACCTCACATTTTGGCTAGATCATAGCAGGCGTGCAATAAATATTTGCAACTTCCTGTTCTAACCATTATTCATAATTTACTTGCAGAGCTTACTATATCAAGTAATAAAACTATCCTCTCATGAAAATAATAACGCGGTGATTTACATAAAGGCAACCACAGGCAAATGAGTTCAGCAACTAGGTTCAAGTGCTTATGAGAACCCAGAGGTACAAGGTGCATGTATAATTGGCTTCTACCCGCACCTATTAAACTGCTCATTTCAAAGTCATCATTACCATAGAAGAAGCTGGCCTGGGTCTTGCTTCTCAGACTTTCTCCCTCAATAGATCTTGCAGATGTTTGCCACATTTTCCTTTTATTAATAGCCTTTCCTTGTTTCTATGATGTCGCTCACTCCACATGGCCTTATGCCCCTGGTTACTCCTTCTCATTCTCTTCCAAGGATGCTACATCAGTATTTAATTACTTGAATACTTCTCTTTACATTCAGAACCATTGTCTTCATAAAGGTTTCTATCACTTACTACCTGGGCTCCCCCATTCTCATTTTGTTGTTGTTTTTTTTCCTCCTATCTCACCTCCCTTCAAGACTGGCATAGTACCCATTCAGTGTCGCTGTATGTTATCTGAACAGGTACCATCACAGAAGAACTGATGTGTGTGGGCTTTTACAGAGTAAGGGCATGAAAAGATATGCATTTGAGAAAGTCATCATGATCTGAGTGGGGCTTGTGACTTCTGTCAGCTCATACCATTTCCTCCTCCACTGAGTCAAAAACCATCCAAGCTCTTGTACTGCCTCACAATCACCACTGTGATCCTCCCATCACCGATTCTCAGCAGCTCCCGTGCCTGTGGCGGAAACACCTCTGCCCATCCCCTCAATACCAGATCAGATGTCCCCTCATTAAGAAAGTCCTCTTAACTGTGAGGGTGAAGCCCGGTGCCTTGCCCACCTGCTGCCACATTACATTCTGCACCACTGTGACTGGGGCAGCACCTGCCCGTGTTGTAATTGGCTGTTTGCTATTCTGGCTTTAAACTCAGAGCTGGTCCTGGAATCAGACACAGAGTCCATGTACCCAGCACCTGACCCAGTGCCCGTCTTCTATGAACTCTCAGCCTGCACGTGCGCATAAATACTGAAGCATTGCAAAGGCCATGGCTGCAGACAGTTCTTCCGGTCCTCACTGCGGGGTCCTCAGAAGACCTCACAGCCCCATCCTTCCTGAGATGCCCCCACCAGAGCTGCCATAGCTGTGGACTCTCTTCTCCATACTGGACACACTACATTGTACCACTCAATATATTGTATTTTATTTATAGGTTTAAATACCCACCTTCATTCAGTTTTTCAGGAAACATTCATTGAGTTCCTCCTATAAAAGAGGAACCAGGTTGTATGAAGTTGCTTTATTCAAGGAGCTTATAATCCTTGACATAAATAAAACAATGATTTTAACAGGTAATGCATCCTAGGTGCTATGATAGATGTATGAACAGGTACAGTGTTCCTTCAAGAGATAGCTGAAAACATTTTACAGAAGGGTTGGCTTTAGGAAAGAGGATTAGGGGTAAGCTAAGTCTCAGAGGGAGAGCAGGCCTTGGAGCTGTGGAATATCATAGCCTGTTCAAGATACTGTGAGCTCTGGCAGCTGGGTGGACAGGGGTTGGGGGGAGAGATAAAGCCAGATGAAGAGACAGAAGTTGAATGCAATGGGGAACTGAATGCAAAGATAAGGAATCTGGAAAACCCAGAAAGGTTTAAGCTGAAAGAGAAATAGGATTACTGTGGCTAGATTTTGATTTTAAAAAATATATGTATCTTATCATGAATGCAGATAAGGCATACAGAAGATATAGGGAAGGGCTGGTGAAAGCTGAAACATGGGCTTATCTGTCTGAATCGGTTTGTTCTGAGAAATAATGAGCCACTAAGGGCTTGTTGGCATGGCCTAGATAAATGACTCTACCCTAAGAAGTAGGAGTGGGTCTGGGGGGTCAAATAAACAGGTGCATTGTATATAAGAAAAATTTTAAGAATGATGTTACTTATCAAGCCTCCTAGGCTTTGGATAATATTCACATTCACATTAGTGCTTTTTCTGAAAATCTGGTATATAGAACGTTTAAAAGGGATATATATATATATATATATATATATATATATATATATATATATTCATCTATACACACACACACACACACACACATATATATATATATATATATATATATATATATATATATATATCTTTTAGAAAACAACCCTTTTATGATACATCCAAATGATGAACATCACACCTGCCAACACTGAAAAGCTATAAATAGAGAGTGAAGTAGAAATCAAGAGAGAAAAATAAGCACATTCATTATATAGCTCTTGCAATTAGGAGATTATTTTGGTGTCAGACTAGAAAGAAATGGTTACTGAGTTGCTTGAAAAACATAGGAACAGGAAATGTTCAATATCTAATGACCGGGGAAAAAAACTATATAACTTTTGAAAAAAATTGTTATGGAGGTGCTGTGAATTATATAATAAGTCTAACTCCCCAAGTGACTTGATTGACTAGATTCGTCTGTAGGTAGAATGTACAGGGTCCACAAAGGGGTGGGGGGTATTCAAAACAAATTACTACAGCAAACTGTACAGCAGGGATGCTGGGAGTAGGTTATACTCAGGTTGCTAGTCTCAAATAGCCCTGCTTCAGATAAAGAGTGCCTCTGTAAGCTCCAGCGTGTATATGTCATGATCTCTGCCTTCCATCGTTGACACTACAGTAATGGAGACAGACCGGGCACCGAGATGACTATGATCAACTGTGACATACAGTTGTGCTCCAAGAAAACAGCACCACGCTAAAGAGGACAGGGACCCTCTGATGTGCTCCTGGAGGTCTTTCATGAGCAGAGTTCCAGATAATAGGAGGTGATTTCCTGCTGGTGAAGTTCTAGAAGAAACAATCTCTGCCAAATCCCGGTACTGAGTATTGCGCCAGCCTCCCAGGATATGTAAAATGCAACACTAGCAATCAAGGAGCATCCGATGGGAAGAGAAGGCTGATGCATTTTATTTTATTTTTAAATATATTTTATTGCTTTTTTACAGAGAGGAAGGGAGAAGAATAGAGAGATAGAAACATCGATGAGAGAGAAACTTGGATCAGCTGCCTCCTGCACACCTCCTACTGGAGATGTGCCTGCAAGGGAGGTACATGCTCGGACCGGAATCAAACTTGGGACCTTTCAGTCCATAGGCTGATGCTCTATCCACTGAGCCAAACCAGTTAAGGCAGCTGATGCATTTTAGATAAGCAATATTAGAGCAAACCCACTCAGAGTGCTTTTTTTAAAAAAAAGTTTTTATTGATTTTAGAGAGGAAGGGAGAGGGAGGGAGCAATAGAAACATCAATGGTGAGAGAGAATAATTGATCAGCTGCCTCCTGCAAGCCCCCCTACTAAGGATTGAGCCCACAACCCGGGCATGTGCCCTGACAGAATCAAACCATGACCTCCTGGTCCATAAGCAGATGCTCAACCACCGAGCCACACTGATTGGGCCAGAGTTCATTTTTATAACAGTCTGTGGGAAGAGACCTTTAATAAGCATAAGACAGTGCTTTAAAATGGAGGTCAAGCTTGCAGTGGGCCTTAAATAATGGGTGGTATTTTGAAAGATAAAGAGCGCCTCAATTCTGATCAAGGGCACATACTTCAGTTGCAGGCTTGATCCCAGGTCCTGGTAGGGTGTATTCTGGAGGCAGCCGATGTGTCTGTCTCACATTGATGTTTCTCTCTGTCTCTCCCCCTCCCTTCGGCTTTTTCTAAGAATCAATGGAAAAAATATCCTTGAGTGAGGATTAACAACAAACAAATAAACAAAAACAAATCTGAGGAATCTGATTGAAAGATGATAGTGCCTGCAGTTGATAGCTCTTGGTTTACCGATTAGCCTAATTGATCAGGAGAATTAAATCCCTGTGAGAACTGTGTCCATCTAGATAATTGCCTCCACTTTCCCTTTGGACCAGACAGGACTTTGAATAGGATCAGCTCATTTATTTTTAACCTTTAGTGTAATTTAATCTGCATTAGTGATGTCTTTATTATATATGTAAGTAGGGTTAACTCTACAGATATTTTAATCATCTTAACAATAACCCGCAACCTTTGGACCAACTGCTCTACAGATATTTTTAAAAAATAGTAACAAAACCACACTTTTTTATTACACAAATAAAATCTTGTAAAACATCCAAAACACCTAAACATCATTTTTGCTTTATTTTGCTTTTTTGTTGTTGTTGTTGGCCCCAAGTGCAGCATCCAGTTCATTATATTCTTCAGTTTATGACACTCATTCATCTTGGCTCTGTGGTTAGTTTTCTATTTTAAACACAATCAAGCAGTTAAGAGAGTTAGTAAAATGTATTGACTGCATATATAGCAAGCAGAGGCCTAATATCATTATTCTATAAATAGGTAGTGAAAATTGACTTAAAGGGCAGTGAGAGATCAACAAAAGTAAGAATAAATATTTCAATAAGAGGGCATAAAAGTTTTAATGCAAGTATGTTCACAAAAATATCTAATTTATTTATTATAAAGGTATTATGGGTTTTCCCCACTATTTGGAAATAGAGAGGTTTCCAAAAGTAAGCCAGAATGACAGCAATGACAAAGAAAGAAACAATTACCCACCAATTATTTGGGAGAGTTTTTTAGTGTTCCCTGTCTCCCGAAATAACCAAACTAATCATTCAAGAGAGTCTGTGAAATCACAAATAATACTAAAATACAGTAAGAGCAAGAGTCATATAAGTACATATCCTGTATAAATTAAAAACACTCTATGCACAGTATAATTTCACTGATTAAAAAAGATTGATTTCTCCTTAAGCACAAAATAAGAGAACACCAGACTTTGTATACCCATCCAGCTACTCAAGCACTAAGACTTCCCTTTTACCCACTGGTAGATGTGGATGGAAAGAGATCACTTTGCTCCTAGAGGCTCCAACAGTAATCTGGGCAAGACTTTTTCAAGACTTTTTCCCACCATATGTAAATAGTATGAATGGTGGACACAGGAAGGTTAAGCATAAGCACTGTGTATGATTCATTGTGATGCAGAGGCTTAAAGATGTGCAGTTTTACATGAAGCATAACATCCTGAAGGACTTTCTTGGCTTATCTGATACCATAGGATACATCTTATTATTGGACTAAAGCCCCAGTGCACAAATTTGTGCACCGGTAGGGTCCCTAGGCCTGGCTGATTGGGGAGGCCTGGCTGCTGGCTGGAGCCTTCCTTCTGGCTGCTAGGGCCGAGGGGCCTTCCTTCTCTGGCTGCTGGCTGCTGGCCGAGGTCTTCCTTCATTCTGTGCTGCCCCTTAGTGGTCAGCTCACATCATAAAGAGTGATCAAACTCCTGGTCTCCTGGTCAAACTCCCTAGGGGATACTTTGCATATATGGTTAATATATGGTAAATATATATATATATATATATATATATATATATATATATAATTTCATTTTATTTATTTATTTTTTCAAAATACACCAGGATAAAACCCAGGTAGGTGCTTGCAGACACAGCTGTGGCAGCCTGATACTGAGATCCAGGAAGGGGCTTGGTGAGGCCACACCAGTTTCTCTGTGGGAGCATTAGCCTTTATAATGCTCACTACAAAACAAACACTGAAGACTGTTTTTGCCTTAGCCTTTTTTTATAAAAGTAAAAACCCACTTCAGATTTCTTTCAGCTAGTGAAAACAAATGCCAATGTAGGTATTTCATAAAAGCTCGGTAGCCTAACATGAACTTTCAAAAAGCAAAAACAACCGCATTTTGGAAAGTGGGGTGAATGGTCATGGTCGTGCATTCTTGGTGAGGCATAAATTATTTTGCAAAGCCATTTGCAATATGTACCTGAAGCCTTTAAGATCAACCATTTCCCTTAAGGCAGAGATTACAAGTCTGTTAATTTTGACTAAATAACTAGGTAAAGATCAAATGTCCAGGTGTAAAGATGTTCATCACATTGTTATTTATGATAGGTAAGAAAGATAGGTTATATATGGACACTGCACTTGTAAGGAACATTTGGTATCATGAGAGAATGTGTATGTTACAATAAGAAGTCAAAAAAGGCATTTATGTGTGAGTGTGGGTGTGTTCTCCTAGTCAAAGAATATGCTACTACGTACCTACCAGGTAAATAAAAGGAAAGACTGACAATACCAACTATTGGTGAGGATATACTAGCAGAGCAATTGCAACTCGCATGCATTGCTGGTAGGAGTAAAAATGCACAATTATTTTTATAGCATTTGACATTTCTTATAAACTTCAACCTGCTCTTCTTCCAGGACCTCTACTTCTGCTCTTTCCTGTTTATCCAAGTGAAATAAAAACATGTCCACAATGGGATGTATACAAATATTTATAATGGCTTTATTTCTTATAACAAAAACAACCTGGAAGCAACACAAGTGTACATTCAATTGAGGGTGGATAAATATTTGTGGTATATTCATACAATGAAGTACTACTCAGAAAAACAGAACGAGAGGCCAGCGCATACAATATTGAGACCCTTTTCAGAAACATTATGTTAAGTGAAAGGAGCCAGTCACAAGAGGTGAACAGCCTATTATATGAGGCCATAAATATGGCATTCGAGTGGGTAAAACTAACCTTGGGAAATAGAAAGCAGAAGACTGAGCGCTGAAGGAAGAAGGACATGATGGAACTTTCTAATGGAGCAATCCTTACTTCTTTGAGATGGAGTTACCTGAGGACATACATTTTCTGAAATTTATCGAGTTTTACACTTAAGATTTATGGAATCTAAATTATATTAGTAATATCCAGATGAATTAAAAATGGATTAAATTCTTAAATGCTAAAAGAACAAAATCAATTATATATATATATATATATATACACACACACACACACACACACACACACACACATATATATATATATATGTAAAACATGTAAATTTATATATCCTGTGTGTGTGTGTGTGTGTGTGTGTGTGTGTGTGTGTGTTAGAGGCCCAGTGCATGAATTCATGCATGGGTAGGGTCCGGCCAGCCTGGCCACAGGGAGGGGATATGGGCAGTTGGCCAGCCTGCCTGCTGGTTGAACTCCTGGTCGAGGGAACAATTTGCATATCAGCCTTTTATTATGTAGGATATACACTGAGTGGCCAGACTATTATGCATTCAGAGATCATCATAATCTGGCCACTCAGTGTATATCCCCTGACTTTTAGGAAAGAGAAGCGAATAAGCCCCCAAATACTAGTTTTAAAATGAAAAATAAATTTATAATTGACTCCATTTATTTTTTTAAAAATTACCCTATGGCAAAAACATGATTTAAAGTCAATAGAAGGAAATATATTCAAAATCATAAATAGATAATATCTATAAATAATATAGCACAGGAAATGTATCATCGAATATTTGTTAGGAGCACAGCTCCAATCAATATCCCCTTTTCTTTCTTCCTGTCAACACCCAAGACATCTCAAGATGCTAGGCCTCTGCCTGTAGCAGGCTTCTGACTGCTAACTTTCATTCAGGTCCACAGCCTGGTGACAAAGGATGTCACTGGAATGGGACCTCTGGTGGTCACGCTCATTTGGGCTGCACTGTTAGAATGCTTTCCACCCTGAGAGAGTCCCTTCTGTGAGCATCCCTTGTGTAGGGACTCTGGGTCCAGCTGTGCAGACAGAGGGGCTCCGGGTATGGTTGGGCCTGAAGGCATCTGGGTAGGACCTGGTTGGGCCCTGCTGGAAACTTCTATTCCTGCAGCTTTGCCAGTGGGAGGAGTGGGGGTGGAGGTAGGGGGCTAGAATGAGATCATAAATTTGTGGAATTGCCATCAAAGCAATATGGGACAGTTATACACCATTTTGTGATTTTAAAAGTTCCTTTGCCTCCATTAACTCATCAGAGCTTCACAGCTCTGTGACATTGGGAGAGCAGGTAGTACTATTTCCATGTTAAGGATGAGAACATGGATATTCATAAAGATAAAGCAATCGGTGTAAGGTCAGATATCTTTGAAGTGATGGAGCTGGGACTTCAACGGAGGTCTGCCTCTCTCCTTGGCTACAGGACTATCCATGCTTCTCCATCTCTGGGACGATGTAATGCCACCTCAGAGAGGTCTCCTTCTGAAGGGTTCCGTTATGTTCCGCCTGGATGTATCTTATTTCCTTCTGTCTCTTTCTATCTCCCTCCTTCAGAAAGGCTAGGCCGTCACTCATCTTCCGTGTGAAAT
Source organism: Vespertilio murinus (assembly GCA_963924515.1). Taxonomy (NCBI): domain Eukaryota; kingdom Metazoa; phylum Chordata; class Mammalia; order Chiroptera; family Vespertilionidae; genus Vespertilio; species Vespertilio murinus. The sequence continues at coordinate 19,120,567 of OZ004720.1, read as the reverse complement.
CTATATCTACTCTGTCACACCCGCCTCTCAGTTGTCACTGAGCCAAACTATGCAAATGCCACCATCTCCACACCTCCATGTCAGCTCCTGCCTTCAGGGGAGCGGCTGTTCGATGCTGGTCTCCTGCCAACTGCTCAGATGAGCGGGGAGGAGTTTCAGAGAATATAAAGAAACCAGGCTATTCAGCCGTTTTCATAGCGCTCTCGATTCCCTAACTAGTGGCGTGCTCCCCACGTTGAAAACATCATGGAGTGATGAGTTTATTCCCGGCGCCTTCCCGACAAGCAGGTCCGTTCCGTCAGCCACCAGCATCCTAGGGGAGCTGGGGGCTGAGCTCGGAGATCAGATGAAGGGGGACCAGAGGACACGAGGTCTGTGTCCTTGTGAACGGTGGCCTTGATCGGATCAGGAATTCTGTGCAAACAACGTAACAGCGTGTCTTCTGCTGCATGCAACAAAACGCCCGGTTCTCGGTGTTTGAGGAGGACTGTAGGCAACATCTGTTTTCCTTGCCTCAATTCAGAAGAGCTTGAAAGATAGACAAGGAGAGAAGAAATAGAGATAAAAATAGCACCTTTGTTTCTGATAAAAAAAAATCGAAAGTGGATAATGTGGTTGATATCTTGAGGCAACTGAGCATTTCAGTGCTGGACCTAAGTATGAAACGCCCATGACCTCACTCATAGGAACCGCCAGGTCTGGACCTGGCTTCTCCATTGCACAGCACACGGCCTCTATGGGAGCATCGCCTCCCAAGAGAAAGGAAAGGCTGGTATTTCCTGATTTATCTTCCTAAAATCACTCATGAAATTAAGCTAGTCTTCCTCCCGGGGTGGTGAAAGGTGTGTATGGTAGCTCTGAGAAAGGCCAAACATTTCTCTCATGCAAAAGGAACAGCAGAAGTTAAGGACAAGTGTTTGCTTCCCAAAAACAACTAAAAGAGACCCAAACAATAAAGGCCTTCATTCTCTGATTATCTCATGAAAGAAGTCAGGGGGTGAGTGGGAGCCAGGACTCTAAGGGCCACCTCCAGATTCAGGCTTTCCTATCATTGCTCAGGGTTTGGCTTTGGTCAACAGGTTGGGACCATCACAGTTAAAACATGGTGGTAGCACTTGCAGACACCCATGGGGACACCACAATATTTGAGAAAAGAAAGAATTGTTGCCCTCAAGTTTCTTTTGGTAAAGGAGAAAAAGTTTCTTCAGATGCCCTCCCTCCAGCTTTCCCTCAGATCCTGCTAATTAAGGTCTGGTGACCTGCTGTGTCCTGTAGCTGCAAGGGAGGCTCAGCAATGAACTTCTGGTATCAGTATCTGAGCCTTTTTAGCGGAAGGTGAGTTCTGTCACACAGAAAGAAGGTTGTTGATGAAGGCGCTGGTGATGGCGACATCTACTGAATAGGAAACGAACAGTGCAGACTTTAATTACACATAAGAGTTATACAAAGAACATCTGCAAATATAAAAAAGGTACTGCATGACAGACTACATATAGAGCTCCTAATAATAGGTTTTTGTGTTCCCATTGCATTTCTAAAATAAAAAGAAGACATAAGGGAATCCAGACTTAAACATCACTGCCACTCCTGGGCCTATGCTCCATTGCTTGCTTCAAGAGTGAGGTTGTACTTTAAACCAGTGATCGCCAACTGATGGTCCATGGACCACTAGTGGTCCGTGAGGTCCGAAAGGTCGGTGACCACTGCAAACACATCAATTTGACCTAGACAACTACTTAGTTCTGTTCCCTCATCTCTAAATATGTTCAAATCAGGTTCCAGAGAATTAAATCACTCTTTTCCTCTGTTTCCCATCTGATGTAGATTATCTGGGCCCATACACTGAGGACCAGAACTCAAAACTCTAACTCAGCTTCACATGCAAGTTAAGACTATAGTACTCTTACTTTTACATGAGATCATCTGCACCGAATCTCATGTTCAGTGAGGAACACTGTTCTGGATATCTCCATGGTTCTAAAGTCCACAAAATTGTGTTTGGTGATCCTGAATAATTTTTAACTGTGAGAGAGGCATAGTACCCACAAGTATTGCAGTATGGAGCAATCTTTCAGATCCGTCTTTGGGTATACAATAGTGATGACCAATTGTTTATAGACCTCTTTCCTCTAAACATGCGTAAACACTATGACAGTCCAGATTGCCTTGTCTATAACCATGTGATCTGCTTATCTCTAGAATGTCTTAGCCCAGCTGGTGTGTCTCAGTGCTTGAGGGTCCTCCCATGCACCAATTCAATTCCTGGTCAGGACACAAGGCCCAAGTGAGGGGCTTGCATGAAGCAGCCTGTGAATATTTCTCTCTCATTCATGTTTCTATCTCTCCATCTCCCTTCCTCTCTCTGAAATCAATAAAATATACTTAAAAACAATGATAAAATAAAATGTAATAAAATCCCTTCTGTCATTGCAAAATGAAAACTGGTATAAATTTGCAAAGTCCTAAGAGCACGAAATTTATTTGCAGTTCACTTTCTCACATTCCTGTTCTTGAGGAGGAAAAACAAACTAGCAAACATGAAACAAAGATATATATTAGAGATATAGAAACATCAATGATGAGAGAAAATCATATTGGCTGCCTCCTGCATGCCCCCTACTGGGGATCAAGCCCACAACCCGGGCATGTGCCCTTGACCGGAATCGAACCCGGAACCCTTCAGTCCACAGGCTGATGCTCTATCCACTGAGCCAAACTGGCTAGGGCAAAAAACAAACTTTAGTTAAATGCCAATAAGGCACAGGAATGATTGATGTCATATAAAAATCCCTCTTTGAAATACCATAATTTAGAAATTTGTTTTTCTCCCAGTATAGTTTGTCACAAAGTTGCTGTTTTTATTTTTTCTTCCTCTAAAATGGAGTTTTATTTAAAAGAACAAAAGCAAGAATCCATACTGTATGTCCTGCCTAGCAGAAAAATGTGACCCCCCAAAATATATATATTTTGTTGACCAAAATCTAGCTGTCAGGCGTCCTTACTCTATTATCTTGATAAAATCAGCATCAGAGAAAGATCTCAGATTGTGCTGGCATCAACATTGATTGTATCAAGCAGGATAATCTCTGCTGTCAACAAGCAGCACTTGCTTAAAACTCCGAACATTGCGCTGGCTCCCTCTACCCTGCCGCCCTTGGAAAGCAAAACAAAGGTTGCGATACAATTATGATCATAAGTCATAACTGAGAATCTCTCCAAACAGAAACAAACAGCAGGAGGCTGATCGGAAAGCTAGCGGCTTTCAGACCACACTCACATGTAAGGGAAAGAAAGCCGAAATTTAGAAAGCTACATGCGGGAAACAGACCCCAGGATGCAGGATGTCCATTGTCTGAAGCAATCAAGTGCAAATGAAGCCTTCCTTTGCATGCACGATGTAGCCTACTCTTGCGCAAATGACTGATTGTGGATGCAAATGAGTATTCTGCGCACCCAGTTACCTGTTCGCAGGAGTCATATTTTTAGGATGGATGCAAGTGCTTTTATTATATTTTTTTAATAAAATTGTTCCAAATTGTGGATACATGATGCTTCGGAAAATTGTTATTTCCCTAACATCCAAATTTAAACAGCCTCCCTAAAACCTTTCAATGAATGGGTCTGTGTTAGGAAAGTGAAATGGAGAATTAAAGCAGTTATCTGGGTGATGCAAGGTAAACATACCCCCGTGCATATATTTGCCAAATCCTCCTGCTATTTTGCATAGAAGAAGGGCTTAGATTTTTCCAGTGCGGGCAGCTTTTTTTGCATTTCACTCAGCCTGTCCAGTCACACCACCAGTGGGGCTGGGCATACTGGGCAGACACAGCCTCTTAGAATATATTCTGGCCCAGAGAAGTGGATGCATTGCCTCACAGTGATCATAGATCCAAGCAAAGAGGCTTTCCGTGTAAGGCATCCGGACTTGCATTTACTCTGGTTTTTCTCAGAAAAAATAAGATAAATAAAAAGCAAGCGTGAGGATCCATTAAACGAGGACTATACAAGTTCGAGTGGAGAGGAAAAAAAGTATCTGAATAATTTCCTTGACTCTGCATTCACCCCCGTGCGGACCCTGGGTGATAAAGCACCGAAGATACTTTTGAGTGTGCAAACCGCAGGTCTGTTCCCTCTGGGGGCTGATCAGGAGACACTGGGAGGCCCAGGGATAGTTTCTATTTATCAGGTAAAGTGCTGTCTGCTCCCTAATAAGCTTCATAAATATTTCTCCCTTCTCCTGAAAAGAACTAAAAAAAAAAAAAAAACCCAAAAACAAAACTACCCAATTTTGCAGTGTACAAAAATAAGAAGGAAAAGAAAAAGAAGCCGTTCTCAAAGCTTCTAAAACCGGAGCATAGAAAAATGTAGCTGAGTTAGTCTCTGCCTTCTTGACAAGGCTGTTTGGTATCATCTCTGTAATCCGGGCCTCATCAGCGCCCCAAAAACAATCCCAGGGCTCAGTCCCCATAGTAGATGACTCCTTCTGGCTCATGCTACGCATTTGTATATCTCTAATCTCTATAGCTGTTAACCCTAGAAAAAGAGCCAGATTTGTAAAACTGTGGATGCCCATCTATCTCTTCTTGTGACTTCCTCTAGACCAGCCGTGGGCAAACTACGGCCCGCGGGCCGGATCTGGCCCGTGCGGCTGTTCTATCCGGCCATGGAGCCGAAAGAGCAGAGGGTCCTCTTGCTCTCCCCTCCGCTCCTTCACCAGCAGCCCAAGATGAGAGTGCCAGCATGATCAGGTTGCTTTTGTTCCGGCCCTCTCTCTGGTCCAGTTTAAGAACCCATTGTGGCCCTCGAGTCAAAAAAGTTGCCCACCCCTGCTCTAGGTAAAAGCTTCCACCTACAAGATGAACAAAATGGTCCCTTTAATATTGTGCTTGCTTCCTTTCTATGTCTGCTTTTTTTTTTTTCTAATCCTGGCCAATAATTCCTTCAGAAGTCTCTATGGTTACAAAAGTCCACCTCCATATTTTGTGCCCAGTTCTAGCCCTAAATGAGAGGAATATCAAGAATCGCATGCCAGCCTTTCTCTGAGTCAATATCAAGCCAGATATTGAGGAACCTCTATCCTTCCGAAGATGCAGTAACTACCCACAAGCCTCGGGTTGAGAAGAATTAGCTCTTAGTTGCTCCTGTTCAGCAGACTTGCATCCCTGACGTTTCCTGTCATCTCTCTGAGGCTGAATTTCACTGATTTAGCTTGTTACTGCTTTCAGACTGACCTCTTCAATTTCCCGGGCTTTTGTTGGTTTCATCCTCTACGTCTTGGTTTGTTCATCTATAAAATAGGGTTATTGCTGGACCGGCATGGCTCAATGCTTGATCACTGACCAATGAGCCAGGAGGTCATGGTTTGATTATCGGTGAGGGCACATGCTAGGGTTGTATGCTTGATCCCCAGTGTGGGGCGTCCAGAAGGAAGCCAATCAATGATTCTCTCTCATCATTGATGTTTCTATCTCTCTCTCTTTCCTTCTCCATTCCTCTCTGAAATCAATAAAAAAGACACCTTTAAAAAATAGGACTAATGATGCTATTCTCAAAGAATTGATGCAAAGATTAAATGAGGTAATGTATGCAAAGTACTTAAAGCTTATTGCAAACACTTAATAAATATTAGCCATACTTAGTCGTAGGAACAGAACCTATAGAGAAAAGAGCCTCGGGTAAATGGCTGTGCTTCAGGAACAAGAAGAGGAGCATCCAATAGAAACAATAAAATACAAGTAGATTGGTGAGGCTAAAAGCCTCAGTTGCAAGTGGCATAAAAGCAAAGTGCTCCGCGGAAGAAGAATCAATAACCGCACTTGAAGAAGTAGGTCTTAAGTTGTTTGCCTATTTTATTTATTCCCACCAGCATCTATTAAGTGCCTTTTATGTTCCAGGCAAGTATTAGGCACCGGCGGCACACAGAACAGACAGGCACTGCCTGCGAGCTCCACTCCCACCAATTGATCAGGCGCCTATGTTCAGAGTCAGGCTCTCCCAGGATCCTTACGTTAGTCCCGACGGACAGGTGTGCCATCAGCCTGAGGACAGTCCATGAGTTCACAGGATTCATAACCCAGTTTGTGGCAATGGAAAAGCTCTCTTTATTGGAACAGCTGCTCTGTTCCCATGCACTCCATTGGACATGATGTTGGAGAATAAGGCTGGCATGGGTTTTGGGTGCTAACACTGTGGACTCCTAAAGTGAATGGTGGCATGAAGAAGCATGAACTTCTATGTTGATTTTCTTTAAAGGGCAATAAGGGGAGTAACATAGAGTTAGATGTCAACTGAGAGCACTTTTCTTAAGAAATCAAAATAGAAGTTCTGCCATTGAAACACCCTCACTGTAGTGAGGGAGATTGACGCATCCTGTTACACAGGTACTGTCACACCCAAGGGCCTATGGAAGGTGTGCTTGTGGAACCTGTGAGGGCTCCTGTTCGTACAAAGCCTGGGAAAGTGAGGAGCATACAGGGGCCAGAAAGCTATAAGATGTCCTTTTAAAAAAAATATCACAGGAATATAAATTAACTAGGTTGATCTAGTTCATATATTAATCTAGACCTTGAAACTCCTGTGTGTAGACTCCGTAAATTTGATACATAATAAAATCACCAAGAGGGTAACAGAAAGAGAAGTCTTCTTTTATGGTTTTAAGAGAGAGCTGTATTCAGAAGTACCAGCTATGTATAGTGTGTGTGTGTATGTGTGTGTATGTGTGTGTGTGGGGGGGGGGTTCAGTATGTGTGTATAAAACTATGGCTGTGCTAGCTGGTTTGGCTCAGTAGATAGAGAATTGGCCTGTGGACTGATGTATCACAGGTTTGATTCCAGTCTTGGACACGTGCCTGGGTTGCAGGTTCAATCCCCAGTAGGGGGTGTGCAGGAGGCAGCCAATCAATGATTCTCTCTCATCATTAATATTTCTCTCTCTCCCTTTCCCTTCTCTCAAACCAATAAAAAATATATTTAAAACAAACAAACGAAAAACTATGGCTAAATGTACAATGACTAGGACTTCTCATAGCCTTTTCTCAACAAGAATAGCTCAAACCCAATTTTGAGACATACAAGTCGTGTCTTCAAAAGGAAGGCAGAATGTGGTAAGTACCACAAAACATTTTGATGGTGCACAGGTAGAATTACTCTGGCTTGGTCAACGTTATAGATAGAAAATGCGCTAAGTGATTTCTTTATTTCCACCCAGCCAGGAGCCCAGAAACGAGGTAGCCATAGACAGACTTACTTCTTCAAGAGCAGTTCATTGATTCTTTTTCCTCAGAGCACTTTGCTTTTATACCCCTTGCAGTGGGGGCTTTTAGACTCACCAACCTACTTGTATTTTACTGTTTCTATTGGCGGCTCACCTTCTCCTTCCTAAAGCATAGTCTTTTTCCTGAGGGTCTTTTCCATATAGCTTCTATTCCTAAGAGGACTTATTGCTTTCATTTATTAAGTGTTTGCAATAAACTGTGTTAAGTACTTTGCAAACATTACCTCATTTAATCCTTGCATCAGTTCTTTGAGGACCACACCATCATTAGCCCTATCTTTTAAAATATATTTTTATTGATGTCAGGGAGGAAGGGAGAGGGAGATATAGAAATATCAATGGTGAGAGAGAATCATTGATCGGCTGCCTCCTACATGCCCCACACTGGAGATTGAGCCTGCAATGGGAGCTTGTGTCCTAACTGGGAATCGAACAGTGACCTCCTGGCTCATAGGACATGGCTCAACTACTGAACCACACCTGCTAGACATTATCCCTATATTATAGATCAGTGTTTCCCAAACTTTTGACATGTGTACCCCTTCTATAATTTTCATAACGCTGAGTACCCCTCTTAAAAAAGGATATATTTTAATAACAATCAAAATATATTTATTTTTTATTTTTTGGTACATACACAAAATAATAAATGAAAAAGAAATTATTTATAATAAAATATAAATAAAAGTTATATTATAAATAACATTTGCACATTGGATGATCTCACGCCTCACAAGACTGTCTTGACTTGACTCATGAGAATGTAGTATTAGGCGCAGCTAAGCACCATGCAGTGCATATACCCACCAAACTCTGGTGCAACGCTTACCCCCAACAAACTCTTCCCATACCCCTGGGTGTATGCGTACCACACTTTGGGAAACATTGTTATAGATGAACAAGCCAAGACTTAAAGAGATGAAGCAATACATCTAAGATTCTATCAGTAATAAAATGGCAGAGTTAAGACTTGTGCAAGTTCTAATGGACCATATAACTTGTGACCTTTCCCCCTATGTTATAAAGATTCACTAAGAGCCCATAAATATCAACTTCCCTAAACCTTAGCAGAAGCCAGGAGTCCTATTACTCATGTAAAATTATTTCTAACCTATCTTATTTTCTCTATCCCAAACCATAAATACAATTTAAAAAGGTAAATTCTTAAATCCCAAAGACGGTTTTCCCCATTTTTTAAAATTCTTTGTCAAATCTAGCTGTTTTTTGAATAAAATATATGTACATTATTCATGTGCAATAAATGTGTCATATTTTAATTTGAATTGAACACTTCAGCTAATCAGCCCCTTGGCAATAAAAGCTGTCACTCAGTATATTGGTGAACATTAGAAAATACTGGTTAAGTAATCAGAGTTAAAACAGTAATAAAAATGTAAATCTCAGTGTATCATTGAACTTTACAGCTTATGAAAATGAACAATTTTTTTAAACTTTTTGTTGAATTTATTGGGGTGACATTGGTGAATAAAATTTTATAGGTTTCAGGTGTATAATTCCATAATATATCATCTGTCTATGGTATTGTGTGTTCACCACACCAGTTGAAGTCTCCTTCCATCCCCATGTATACTTCCTATACGCTCTTCTACCACCACTCATCCCCCCCTCTCCGGTAATTATCATACTAGCCTGTGTCTATGAGTTCATTTATCTCCTTAATCCCACCACCTTTTTCATCCAGTCTGCAACACCCCTTTCCCTCTGTCTGCTGTCAGACCGTTCTCTGTGACTATGAGTCTGTTTCTGACTTGTTAGTTTATTTTGTTCATTAGATTCCACATATAAGTGAAATAATGTATTTGTATTCTCAGACTGGCTTATTTCATTACGTATAATAATATCCAGGTCTATCCGTGCTGTTGCAAAGGTAATATTTCCTTTTATTTTATTTTAGTTTTTACGGCCAAGTCTATTCCATTGTGTGAATCTACCACCGCTTCTTCATCCACTCATCAGTTGATGGGCTCTTGGGCTGCTTCCAAATCTTGGCTATTGTAAACAACGCTACAATGAACACAGGAGTGTGTATATTCTTTTGAATTAGAGCTCTGGGTTTCCTTGGACGTCTTCCCAGAAGTGGAATTGCTGGGTCACACGACAGTTCTGCTTTTAATTTTTGAGGTAATGCCATGCTGCTTCCCACCCTGGCTGTACCAATCTGCATCCCCACCAACAGTGCCAGAGGTTCCCTTTTCTTCACATTCTGGCCAACACTTGTTTGTTGATTTATTGATGATGGCCAGTCTGACAGGTGTAAGGTGTTATCTCACTGTGGTTTTAATTTGCATTTCTCTGGTGATCGGTGACATTGAGCATTTTTTATATGTCTATTTCAATCATTCCCACATACTATATGCCACCAAAAATTTCACTACCAACCAACACTTGATTTCCCAGAATTCTTCATCATCCAGCTATTCTGCATGCCTTAATAATATCAACTATTTCTGTTTTCCAAAGTGAAAATGTCTATTTTCAAAATGCAATGCAAGGCATTATATGGAACATTCTCCAACCCCATGAAAGGTTACTCATCTTTATCTTTCAACATTGGCAGATACCTCTGAGATACACTTTGCAGAAACTGGGAGAAACACACAAGATTCCAATATATATTTCTTTACCTTACTTTAGAGTGCTTAGGGATAGTTTCAACATTTCAGCAATGTCCCCAAAGTAGTTCCCTTATAGGTGAATGCTTAGGTACATAAAACCAATGAGTTGTTTTGTTTTGCATGACTGATTGAAGTTTATGTAGTTCTTGCAACACCCTAAAAATGTAGCTGTCTTTGAGTTTTGCTGGGATTGATCACAGGTTCAGTGAAGATGCCCTGATTTAGATTCTTGAGTAATGAATTCCTCCTTTTGGAAAAGGGTATGTTTCCAGTATGTAAACTGGCGAAGGTTTGCTCAATATGCTATTTTCTTAAAGAGCCCGGTTACAATCCCTTTGTTTTCCTCCAGGTTTTCTGGGGGCTCTTTAGGAAGCCTTGCTGTGCATAAAGTGGCATATCCCTGGACAGCAGCCACCCATGCCACAGCTTCTGCGATCAGGGGCTTATTTTCCTCAAATTTCTGTATTTCTGTTCTGCCCGGTGTAATTTTAAATGACCCTTTTGGAAATGGGATATTGTCCAGGAATAAGCTGTTAAATGCGTTGCCCACTCACAGACTTCTTCTGTCTTCTGGTCGGTTTATAGAATGGGCCTTAAAACCTGTGAGCAGCCACTTCCGGAACACGCATGGCTCTCCAGGGGCAAACTTTCCTAGACCAGGAACCATAACGAATAGGAGATGAGACAGCAGCACCCAACCGCCTACCAAGACTGAGCTAGGTAGGCCCTACGCAGACACAGGTTTGCTTTGGCTCTGAATGATTTCAGCTTTCTCTCATCTGGATTGCCCCCAGCTACTGCCCTTCGCCATCCCAGGGAGTATCTGGCTGTACCTGCTTTTGGGTTCTGATGGCTCTGCCTTTGCTAAGACCCCTCATTCCCATTGTGACTCTTCTTGTCTTTCTACTCTTTGTCTTGTGTTCTTGCCTGCTAGCAACTCCCAGCTGCCATTCTTCCTTACACTTTTCCCTTCCCAATCCCCCAGTTCAGGTAAATGCAGCATGACTGAATCCGCACCTTGAGGACATTCCCAAGATAAATGAGGCCTCAGGATCTGCTACTCACGTGAAGCTTGAGAAAAATAAGATGAGGACAGTTGGCTAAGTTTACAACTTGGTGCACAAAACCAGAAGCTGTATTCATTTATCTGGCTAACTTCGGTTATTTGTATCACTGGCTTGTACTTGATAAGAGCAGGTTCATTATGGGGTGCACCATGAGTTTATGTTGAAGGTTGATACCCCCAAGATTTTTCAGGAAAAAAAGAGTTTTGGATGTCTACAACATATTTCGTTTCCTAGATAATTCAGTGTCAACATTTCTTCCTTAACTGCAGCCTCAATCCTTTCTGATGAAATAGAAATCAATCCAATTCATTTTTTTTGCCCCCATAAACATCTAAACAGCTGGCTATCATATTTTTTAATAGCCATAGAGAAACTTGCGGGATATAATTATACATGTTTTCAACAGGATGTATAAGCCCATGTCAAGGTTAGAAACTCAGGCTGAAGCTTTTCTGCTCTCATGGAAGGAGACCCTTCACTCTGCATAAGTAACCTGTCTCCTCTTTTCATTCTGTCCCCGACCCTCTGGTGGCCCTCTGACCTGGGATGCTGGTCCCTTCCGTAAGCCGGGAAACGGTGGCACCTGTGGTGGTGTTCAGAGGTGGCCTCTTGGAGGACAGCCAAGTAGGATGAGTAAGATGATTTATGCTGGTCGGTTTCGCCAAACCATTAGGTTTCCAAAACAACAGGCTTTCTACTGTCACCCTCAATTTCCCTTACCTGCCCATCATGACAAACTACCTACTTAGTGGCTCAACACTCTTGTGAACGGAAAGAGAAGGCGATTTCCTTGGTGGCCCCTAGACACTGAGCTGCTTGTCTCCAGAAACTGCTTATGGGAAGGGTCAGCGCTGTGATGGTGGGGAAGTAATGTGAGAAAGAGGCTGAAGACACATCCAGATAAATCGCGTATGACTGGCCCTGTTTTTTTTTTACATCTCCCATTTCTGATGAATGGACATGTCAAATCCCGACCCTGTAGACCTCTCTTTACTTCTAGCCTCATGGCCACTGTGTCCTTGAATATAAAGCATGTTGATGAAACTAGTCCATCCGGTACTTTCTACCAGGGGCCGTGTGGTCTCCTTCTCTGGCTTTGCAGGGGCTGTTTTCCCACGGAATACCTCTTCCCATGTGATTGTAAGCCTCAGCCTTGAGTTGGGTGACCAACTCATCAATGTTTGCCCAGGACAGCCCCAGTTTTAGGAGAAAAACCTTCATCCTTAGAAGCTGTTCAGCCTCATGCTATTGGTCACTGGAGCCTTGCATTACTACTGGGTCTTCCAGTTGTATTACGTCTTCCATCTCACTTGAATCTGTACAGCACTTGTTTTTTGCCTCAGAATAATGATTATTCTCCACTTCAGATGGTACCCCCCCTCCGTTCCCTACTACACACACCTCTGTTACATGGAGGGAATTTTTCCTTTATCAATAAAATATGTGGGATTTAAGTACATTATTGCATGCTTTATCATAAGGTAAAAATCTTGTCCTTCAATAACTTAAGTCTATTTGGGGAGAGAAGGAAAAAGCAATAACCATACCACATGGCTATTAGCCATCTATGTTAGGAGAATGTTCTGGAAAAGGGGCTATAGGAAGTTCAGGGAAGTCATTATTATTTTCAGTTACAGGCATCAGGGGAGACTGTGTTGAGATAAAGGTGGATTACATGGGGGCATTCTAGGTAAAGAGACCAGTAGAGTTGGAGCATGCAAAGATTTCCCAGGCTCACTGCTGTGCCCTCTCTTGGGCTGAATCCAAGGCCCCAAGTTACTCGGTTATATTTGTCAAATTAAAATGAACACATGACATGTTAGGAACTGCAACCATCCCCATGAAAAATGATCATAGCTGCAAACATTACACATAAAAGCTAAAGGGTCTTCAAACAAGTTCAGAGGAGCACCATGGAGCCTCCTAATTAAAATCAGAACCTAATTCTCAGGTGACTTCTTAGCTGTGCAGCTGGAACTGAATTCAATCCCAAGTGCCTAGCAGGAGACCAAGCCAATTCCACCATGACTCCCGGTCTTACATAGGAAATCTCCCCTGGGATAAGATGAAAGAACAGTCATTGGGCAGAGAGAAGAATCATTTCATAGACAACGTGAAAACACACACACACACACACACACACACACACACACACACACACCACCACCAAGACTTTAATTTTCTATATACAATGTTTTTTCTTTCCAGTGACTCAAGGAGGTGGAGGCTGATGGCTTCCTACAGGACAGACCACACATCCGCAGCCATCCTTGCATTTGAGAAGTAATTAAACATCTGTGCAATGACAGTTTCCAAATGAAATGTCTGGCCAGTGTCTCCTTCAGAAGTAATGATGGTTCCTTTGGCTGCAAGTAATGACACAGAGGACAGGGCCCCTCCTCCCCATCCCTTGAGTGGCTGTCACCACAAACCCTGCTCCCCCTGAGGTTGTTCCACAGCGCACAGTCAACCATCCCTTGAGATACGCAGTATGAACACCGGTGTTTTGCCGTGGTTCTAGCCACAGTCCTTTCTTATGAATGACGTCATCCATGAGATGGAAAGTCTGGGTCACACTGACGAATTTTTTTCTATCTCCTTGTTTGGGGGAAACTTGAGTTAAAAGTAACTGACAAGGGAGTTCCCACCAGATATCTGCTCTGCAGAAGTCTGACTCCTCAGAACTTTCGGCAGAGTTGCCTGAGCAAGTTTGAGAGACAGCTAAGAAACCCTCTTGCTGCTAGAACTTCTTTATATGATTGGGGTGAGGAAGGTAGGAAGGCGATTCTCCCTGTGCCTCAGCTAGTTTATAATTTAGCAGGGTGCCAGTGCAAATATTATGTTTTGAGATTGGGATTTTGAGTGATTAATTTTCATGCACATCCATGGCTGCCTGATCCATACAGAGCTGATTTAGCATTTCCCTTATTAAAGTTATTTGAAAAATGTTAACTCAACCTAACAGGAAGCATACGGAGAGAATGGATTTTTTTTTTTTTTTTTTTTTTTTTTTGTGTGTGTGTGTGTGTGATGGTCACTGCAGAGCTAGCTAGACAAATGCCAGTGCAATGAGAGGAATAACTCCTGGTTATTGGTGTTTTATTTTTGTGTGTTCTCATTCAGTTAAGGTGGATTGGATCACCTTCCCTACAGCCTGTGCCATGTCAGGCACCATTGATATAGGTAGGGGTCGGAAAGTTCCCAGGCATGGGAGAGATGAGGGCAGGCGACATGTATATAAATGCAATGATGATGAAATGTTAACACAGAAGTATGAACGGAAAAGGGGATTGCTACTGTATAGTTGTGGAAAGGAAGGAAAAATGAACTATGCCCAACTCATAAAGAAAGGTTTTCTGGGTGAGGTGGCATTTCAACTTTGTCTCTCAAAGAAGAGAAGGGATTGGGCCATAATGGCGAAGGATGGTAGGTAACGGTACGCTAGGCATACGACAGTCTCAGCAAAGGCTTAGGGGTCTAAATATTTGTATCCTGGTGAGTAATTGTGAATTTTTCTTTTTGGTCTGGCTCCAGCATAAAAGTAGGGCAGCAGGTAGAGGAAAAGAAGAGGCTAGAAATGGTAATTGGAGGAGCCAACCACGAATGGTATGTGAAGGTCTGGTGGAAAGAGGAGAGCCTTGGAAGGTACAATATGAGTTCATATAGCCGCTCTAAAACCTTTGACACATTACCAAATCTCTCCGATTCCCAGATTCTTTAAAAAGGAATTGAGGCTAATGATAAAATATATTATGTTACATCACTGGATTAATTCCCTGACGCAAAGTAGGCAGTCCTAAGTGTGAGTTCTCTTCAGCACTGTTTTGCTACGTGCCATCCCCATGAGGTTTGCAATGTCCCAGGGAAAAAAAAATAATAAGGGATTAAACCAAGGCCACGGTGGCAGCAATGACAAGAAAAACAATCGGACACATTATAACTCACGGCACAACGGAGATCTGCAATGGAGCATGAGTCAGGGTTGACGTGGCCACTCTGCAGGGACGGCAGGGGGTCCCTGGGGTAATTGTGCGCATCTGGCTGGGTGCACAGACAGACACTGACTGGACACCCAGAACTGCTGGTTTCCAGGAATAAACCCCTGTTTTAAGGGGCTGTTGACTCCCCACGGCCTTCTGCTCTGCATTATTATCATTGCCTATGCCTGCTGCAAATCATATTTGCAAACAGCACGATAATCATCTTTTTTAAATTTTTTATTAATTCTCCTCCACAAGATGCCAAGCTAGGTTGCCCGGCATCATCAACAAAGCAGGGACTAACCCCCCTGGAGTCTGGGTTCAACCAGCTAACCTCCTCTCTATTACTTGGGCTTTACTGAAGCAAGAACCTTAAAGCCGCACTTAATTAAAACCAAGAAGACAGGCTGCAGCAGAAGGGTTTGAAGAGCCTCCAGTGTTAGGAGGAAATAAAAATAGTCCTCCCTTATCCCTCCACTGGTCAAAATCATAAAAAAAAGAGACATGTTATTATGCCTCTGAGGAGAATGCAGATCTGGAGATGCAGGAAGCTGGCTTCTTACTCCGAGTACATACAGATCCACTCCGGTGCACAGAAGTGAGACAAAGGGAACGCATGTGAGTTCATGGTGCCTCCCAGGCATGAAATCCATGCTTTATAAACAATTGATTGACATAGCCCTTCTGATGAGATTTTACTCAATCCTGATAATGTCATTCGTAGTGTCCATTGGCATAAAAGGAAACTGGAACTTAATAAGATAACAAGATCGTGTGGTTAATAAGATCCTATAGCCAGAGCTGGAACCCAGATCTGACTATAGAACCTCTTTCCTTCCCAGCCGTGGACTGTGTCCTGGTTTAGGAGAACAAGCGGCCCAGGGCTGTGTCTCTGTTGTCTGTGTGATTAAGTACACATCTGTGAAGTTCTTTTAAAAAAAAATAGGGTTGTCTTTTTATTATTTTAACCTTTTAAAATATGTTTTAAATATATTTTATTGACTTATATATTTATTGAGAGGAAGAGAGAGAAATAGAGAGTTAGAAACATCGATGAGAGAGAATCATCGATCAGCTGCCTCTTGCACACCCCCCGCTGGGAATGTGCCCACAACCAAGGTACATGCCCCTGACCAGAATCGAACCCGGGACCTTTTAGTCCACAGGCCGACGCTCTATCCACTGAGCCAAACCAGTTTCGGCTAACCTTTTAAAATATTTTATTAGAGTTGATATACAATATCATATTATTTTCAGGTGTGCAACATAGGGTTTAGACATTTGTATAACTTATGAAGTGGTCACCCTGATAGATCTAGTACTCATATGACTCCATGTACAGTAACACAATATTATTCACTAAAATCCCTATGCTGTCCTTTACATTCCAGTGGCTATTCTATGACTCCTACCTTATACTTAATCCCTTCACCTTTTTCATAATTCACACAACACCCTCCTCCCATCTCATCTCCCCACACCCTCATCCAGCAACTATGGGAACGTTTTCTGTATATGTTTGTTTATTTATTTTGTTTTTCAGATCCCAAATACAAGTGAGGTCATATGGCATTTGTCTTTCTTTGTCTGTGGTTGTTAATCCTCACCTGAGGATATTTTTCCCATTGATTCTTAGAGAGAATATAAGGAAAGGAGGGAGGGAAGGAGAGAGAAAGAGAGATACATCAATGTGAGACAGACACATCAATTAGGTCAGTGGTCAGCAAACTCATTAGTCAACAGAGTCAAATATCAACAGTACAACCATTGAAATTTCATTTGAGAGCCAAATGTTTTCAACTTAAACTTCTTCTAATGCCACTTCTTCAAAATAGACTTGCCCAGGCCATGGTCTTTTGTGGAAGAGCCACACTCAAGGGGCCAAAGAGCCGAATGGGGCTCTCAAGCCACAGTTTGCTGACCACTGGATTAGGTGCTTCCCACATTTCCCTGCCTGGGGCCAGGGATCAAACCTGCAACCCAGGTACGCGCCCTTGACTGGGAATTGAACCTGTAACCCTTCAGTGTGCAGGCGGACACTCTACCACTGAGCCACACCAGCCAGTGACCAGGGCCATGGTCTAATTTCACTTGCAGACTTTCTTTTTTTCATTCTAGTTCTGAATACATATTTCTGTCTTCTTTTTCTCCCACTCCTAAATTCGGGGACATCTAATAGGCTGCTGGATGGAGTCCTAGCCCCTTGTTCCAGAAAGAGGAAAGGGGAGGTTTTGGAGACAGATCTGATGGTACTCACAGGGTGGCTTCACTTCCTATAGAGACAGAGGGAGGAGTGGTGGGGGGCGGGGGGGAAGGGGTGGCAGGCCTTCAGGGATCAGCCCTTCCAGGAAAAGCTTCTGACTTCATGCCTTAGCCCCCAAATGACAAAGCCAAACCAGCCAGCCATCTATCTCACCTAAGGAGATGCTGAGGCAAGTGCAGGGCAAGCAGATAGAGGGTCTAAAAGGAGCGCAGTGTGGAGGTCAGGGAGGTCAAGGCCTGTCTGAGAGGTCTGGGACAGCTGCCATCGTCTGCACAGGAAGAGTGTCTCCCCAACAGGCAGCAGCGAGGGCTGCTAATTGCCCATTTCTCTTAATATATCCGGCAAAAGCAGGGCAACTCTGTCCAGAGAGAAACCCAAAGAGCTGCGGATGGATTCAGGAAGGCACAATAGATCCATAAAAGTGGATGGCTAAATAAAGACATTAACTTTTAATGTAAATAGGACTGCAGCATTTTTATTGCCTTATTTCTTGAAGATATAAGAGGAAATTCCTTCTGCCAATTTGAACAGCTTCAAAGTATACTTGAGAGCACTTGGAAGGAAGCGAAAGAACCCAAGTACCAGACAAGATCTGCTTATGGGTGCCAAGGGGAGCTCCAACGTGCCCATCGAGGTGGAGAAGTGTGCTGCTGTTCAAGTAGCCTTAAACCCGTGGTCGGCAAACTCATTAGTCAGCAGAGCCAAATATCAACAGCACAACGATTGAAATTTCTTTGGAGAGCCGGATTTTTTACACTTAAACTCCTTCTAAAGCCACTTCTTCAAAATAGACTCGCCCAGGCCAGGGTATTTTGTAGAAGAGCCACACTCAAGGGGCCAAAGAGCTGCATGTGGCTCATGAGCCACAGTTTGACTACCACTGCCGTAAACCAAACCGGAGCTGAGAGAAGCTGGTCATGGCGAGCTGTGGATTGAGGCCTATTGGCTCATTAGGTTATTTATGCCCCATGCATGGAGATCTTCATACGTGTCAGGTGCTGATGGTGCTTTGGCTACAGAGATGGAGGAGCCATGGTTGTGCCCTCGGGGAGCTCGTGGGCTAAAGGGAAGGGAGGAGGCAGGTGTCAGCAGGCACTGATGGAGGCGGAGGTGCCCATCAACAGCCTCAACCTTCTGTGTTATTGCGCTAAGTTGTAGCCAGGGCCGAGGGCCAGAGAAGCCAAGAAATCAAAGCCTTTTCCTGGTAATCATTCTTAAAACCATGGTAACATGTTAGCTAGTACCTCAAATGTGGTGGCTCCATGATGGATGCTTTCCTATGCAATGTCGCCCACCCACCAAATGTTCCTGTGATAGGTATTATTATTCCTATTTTTTTTAGAGAAGATACCTAAGCTCCGAGAAGTTAGTGCCTTAACAAAGTCACACATCCAGGGTGTAGCTGAACTATGATGCTGTGCATTTTAACGTTAAATAACACCCATCCCACCATCATTCTGACCCTCCTATATGGCAAGTCTGGATTATTATTTTTAATTTTTTAAATTGATTTCAGAGAGAAGAAGGGAGGAGGGGAAGCAAGGGAGAAGGAGAAGCAGAGGCAGAGGCATAAGGCAGAGGGAGAGAGAAATTTGTTGCTATATTTACTTATGCATTAATTTGTTATTTTTTGGATGTGCCCTGACCTAGGATCAAACACACAACCTTGGGGTATTGAGATAATGCTCAAACCAACTTAACTACCTGACAAGGCCAAGACCAGATTATATTTTTATTTTATTATAAAGCATATTACCTAATAAAAGAGAAACATGCAAATTAACCATCACTCAGGTACTCCCACAACCAATCAGAGTGACTATGCAAAATAACCCAACAAAGACGGAGGCTAATTTGCATATGCAGGCGCAGAGCAGAGTGATGGCTGCTATGAGGGGAAGGGGATAGGCAGCGGACAGCACTACAGGAGCTGTGTTCCCAATAGAAGGTAGGACTTGCTGGCTCCCATGCAATTGGGAGTGAAGCCAGGGGAAGAAAGGCCTATTCTTGCATGAATATGGTGCAACGGGCTTCTAGTTTCTTATAATAGCATGCTCACTACCTTAACATGATCTTTAAACTGACTTTACAGTTGTTTGGATTAGACTATAAGCCCCATAGCACCAGGTTTTATGCCAGCATTTTGGTCTTGCATTCTATCAGTATTTTAATATACCTTCCACATCAATTAAACCAAACTACTTGTCATATCTGAAAACTTTGTTAATTCCCCCGCATCCATATTAATTAAAAAGGCTGTTGTTCCTGATTAAACGTGGGAGGCGTAGAAGAGGAAAATGACAAAGTCGATTCTGTATTTTCAAGGCTGAGTGATTTAGAATGTTGGCTCCATCAAATGAAACAGGAGTCAGGAGGAGGGGTACTATGGGGGAAGGATAAATCTGGTTATAATATCTTGTCTGAATTGACAATAAAACATTCAGGAGAGGAGCAATCTGGCCTCCAGTTAGAAAATTGGCCCAACATTCCGAAGGGCAGTCAGTGCTGGAGTTGGTGATTCTGGAATCTTCCACAAGGACATGATAGCTGCAGCTCTGGGATTTATTAGGCGACCCAAGTAAAAGGAGAACAGAGAATCCCAGACTGAATCTTGGGGGAAGCTCAAGGGTCTGGTATGGTTAAGGGTAAAGAAATAGGGAGAAGTGAGAGCAAAACACGAAGCCACAGCAGGTTTCTTCCGACATTTCCAGAAAAGTAAATGCCAAGAAGCAAGAATATGATTCCCAAACCCAGGCAAGTCCGTTCACCTGATTACTCTTAGGGACTTCCCTGACCTGCTGAGGACAGAAGCTCGGAGCTCTCCCTCTTTCTCATGTTGTGTACCCCACTTTTCAAATGGGTATTTATGGAGCACCAACCAGCACTGCAGGTGCTGGGAGTGCAAAGGTAAATGAGCACCTTCTAGTGGATTGGATCCCTGGTCAGACCAGTGACAGACTGAGCACATGGCTTCCCAGGGGTGAGGGATCTCTACCTGAGGGGGGTCTGGAGCTGGACCTGGGAGGAAAAGAGACAGCTGCTCAGTCTGAGCTGTCAGATGTGATTGAGATCAACAGGAAGGGATGGTCAAATTAAAGAGATGCCAAAAGCAACACACGAAAGAGCAGCTTCAAACAGTTCTGTGTGTTGGAATGTAGCATACCAGGCACCGTGGCTTTTTCAGGCATGCATGGGATTAGAATCAGCAGGGGCAGGTGTATACCATGCTAAGGTGTTTTGATTTTATCTTTTTTTTAAAAAAATATTTTTTTTTATTGGTTTCAGAGAGACAGAGAGAGAAAAAGAGAGATAGAAACATCAATGATGAGAGAGAATCATTGATCGACTACCTCCTGCATGTCCCCCACTGGGCATCCAGCCAGCAGCCCATCTATGTATCCTGACCTGGAAGTGAACCGTGACCTCCAGTTCAAAGGTCAATGCTCAACCACTGAGCCAGGCCGACTGGGCTAACTTTTATCCTTAGATGATAGGACACCACTGGTAGGTTTTAAGTTGGGCGGGGACATAATTGTGCTTCTGTTATACAAGGATCTCTCTGGCAGGTGGAGAGTGAATATGAGAAATCGGGAAAAGCTTTAGGAAGGTGCTATAGTCCTCCAGGCCACTGGTGAGAAGGGCGTGAACCTGAGTGGTGATGGTAGAGATAAGGATGAAGCTTTGGTCCCAGAATGCTATGGGAGAGGAAATCTCTTGGATTGGTGACAACTTGCATGAAGGGAAGGAGGGGCCATAGGAGACATATGCAGGTCCATTTCGGTGACTGAGGGATTGTAGCGCCAGCCACTGAGATGCCCCCCTAGGAGAAGTCTGACTTGGAGAGGTTTTAAGGTCAGTTTGGGGCTGTGTCCCATTTGAGGTTCCTCTGCTGCATGAGTAGGAGACCCCAAGCGGATATGTGAATATGCAAATGCCCATCCTGCCCCAGTCTAGGCTGGACATGCAGACTGCAGACCGGAAGGAGAGCATGGTCTGGGCCACACCCACAGGCTGTGGCCCGCACAGAAGGAAGAGCAGGCTCTGCTGATAATAGAGGAAACACTGTCAGAGGAAGACTGAGCTGTGTACACTGAGAACTGAGAACACAGAATTACAATAAAGGGAGGCGATTGATCCCAAGTAGACCAGAGAAATCCATTGCAGAGAGAACTGGACTAAGAAACCAGAATAGTAAGAGTTTCTCCATAATGCAGCTCCTCTCCAACCAGGACCTCTGCCCTGAACTGTGGTTAGGGAATGTGAGCATAAGCACGTGCCCACAGAGAAATGGCATCTGCCCCCATGATGTCCTCCCATCCCTCTCCCCTTACTTCTGGAGGCTGAGGGACACTGAGGTTGTCCTACATTTTGTCACAGACTGGATTTCACTTAGGCAGCACAAAAGTGCCTTATGTAACACATGTAGATGAATTCACAGACAAAACTCCTTTCAATTGAGTTGTGAGGGAGTGGGGAAATGTCATAAAACTGAGACAGCAGGGCCCTACCTGCATTAGCATGAGGACTAAAGGGTCCCAGGTTCGATTTCGGACAAGTTGCAGACTCCATCCCCTACCCCAGTTAGGGGCATGTAGGAGGCAACCATTCAAAGTGTCTCTCTCACATTGCTCACTCTCTCTCTCTCTCTCTCTCTCTCTCTCTCTCTCTCTCTCTCTCTCCCTCTCCCTCCCTTCCTCCCTCCCTCCTTCCCTTCTTCTCTCCCTCCCTTCCTCCTTTTCTCCCTCCCTCCCTCCCTCCCTCCCTCTCAACCTTCTTTCATCCCTCTCTTCCTCCCTCCTCCCTCTCTCCCTCCCTTCCACTCTGTCTAGAAATCAATGGAAAAAATATCCTCAGGTGAGAATTAATTTTAAAAAAGTATAATAATAAATGAATGAATAAATAAAAATGGGACAGTGGGGACCCTGTGGAGTGGGAAGGCCCGGCCCAAGCTCTAGTGTAGCAACTGCTGACTGTGATTTCTTAGTGCACGTGAGGGAAGCCAGCTCTTGCTTTCTGGCTTTTACAAACAAATGCATTTCTGTGTAGTAGTACAAGCCATGTTGGCATAGCACTTGCTGCATATGATAACCTGTGAGACCAAGCTACTGCTCACATTTTGACAAGGAAGAATTGTCTACTCATGGGAAGGGTAGTATAAAATCTATAGGTTTGGGGAAGGTTTCTCTTTGTATTTATTTGAAAATAACACATCTTGTAGGTGAGAATATATGGTGTCGATGGTAATTGCTTTTCTGCTGGCGCTACATTTTCATCCTCCTCCCTTTCTCCTCCAATATTAATTATTGGGACTAAAAATAGTCCATTGTGGGCTCCGTGCCTCAGGGAGGCTTCCACGGAGTCTGACATCTGTGCAGCGGGCTCCACAGAGATGCTTCTGTGATTCTGCCTCAGGTTTGTGAATTCAGTCAACACTCTCGCATGGCAAATGCCGAGGTGGCTGTCTCTCACCAGGCTGTGAGTGGCAGTCTTACGAAGGGTGTCTCTCTGAGCAGACATGACTCAAGGTACCTGGAGGGCATAGAGAATGCATGGAATATTTATGCGCAAGAGCATTAATGAAGATAGAGAAATATTGATGCAATAACATTCTGCAATGTAACTGTTGTTGCCATAAAAAAGCTGTAGCTTTTTATAACCTTTCTTTTCCTATGTACCTGGATGTAGATATACAACACTGCAAAACACACACACACACACACACACACACACACACACACACCACTGGGTGGAAAAGGATCTAAGGAAACTTAGAAAACAGAAGTATTGTGAGTCGTTCACCCCCAGGGTCCATTAAGGTGTAGTTAGGTGGGTATTGAATAGTGTCTGTGGACCACCACATATCTAGGGGGACTGGTGGTTTGTGGATTTACAATAAGTCGCTTACTAAAAGCACAACTATCACTACTGGTAGGTTATGCCAACTTTGTAAGATTTGATTTCAGCAGAAGTCTTTCCAGTTGTCTTTGGGGAATGAATGGTAGCTTTGATGGGTGTAAGGTGAAGTGAAGGAGGGAGGGATAACTTTGTACTATAGGTACCATGGCCATATAGTCTAATCAAGACATGTTGTGACAAAAGAATGAATTCCAAGAGAAAGCAACAGTGATCACTTTAAAACTGGGCATGTCTGAAAATCCAGTATTTATGGTCATGTCATTGGGGGACTGCCTTGTTAGGGAGTCTTAGGCAGAGTCTCAAAGTGGGGAGCCCTGTGGTCCAGCATGGGGATGGCAGCATACAGAGTGTGGGGCGGCAGGAGTGGGGGCTGCAGGTATGGACAGAGGGAGAGGAGGGTCCAAGCAGAAGGGACTGGTGTGCAATTGCACTCACATGGGGTCAGTTTACACAGTGGGTGTTACAGACTTTTTGTGTTCATTTTAACCCTAAGTAGTGATTTCACGGTCAGCTTTTTTGATCAACTCTCTGGGTATTATTTAATTTGCTCATATTCTTTTAATATGTGTATACATTATACAGACAACGGAAAAACAATTTGGGAAAGAACAGTTCAGGGAAAAACACTAACAATATGCTGGTGGCCTCCAGACCCTGCACACAGTCAATTGGATTTAAGTTTGACTGGAAGAATTTGTTCTTTATTGTGCCCTGTATTTGGAGAGCCCTTTAAAAGTTCATTTGGCCCAGCCAGCATGGCTCGGTGGTTGAGCATTGACCTATGAACCGGGTAGTCAAGGTTCAATTCCCAGTCAGGGCTCATGCCTGGGTTGCAGGCTCGATCCCTAATGTGGGATGTGCAGGAGGCAACCAATCAATGAGTCTTTCTCCCTCATCATTGCTATTTCTAGTCCTTTCTCCTTCTCTCTCTCTCTCTGAAATCAACACAAAATGTTTTTCATTTAAAGATAAAAAAGTGGTTACTTAGTTATGTAAGTTTGGAAACCATTGGTGGAGATTATCATAAACATCTCTAAGAATGACCTGAATGCTCTTATGCTAAGTGAAATAAGCCAGTCAGTGAAAGAAAAATACCACATGATCTCACTCATTTGTGGATAATAAAGAACATTATAAACTGATGAACAAAAAGATAGATACAGAGGCAGTAAAGCATCAAACAGACTGTCAAATTACAGTGGGAAGGTTAGGGAGAGGTGGGGGAGATAAGAGATCAACCTAAGGACTTGCATGCATGCATTATAAGCATAACCAATGGACGCAAAACAGGGTGGGGGTGAGGGCATGTATGAGAGTGGGATAGGGGGAGGCAGTGGTAAGATATGTACACATATAATACCTTGTACACATATAATACCTTAATTTAAAAAATTAAAAAAAAAACAGTTGAAAAAAATGACTTGAATGTTTACCCAAAGGGGAATATTTTGACCATGGCTCAACCCCACTGAAATATTACATAGCAGGTAAAAAGGACAGAGTAGACCAATATGATGCCAGATGAGAGATGCAGTGACAGCGTTAAGTTTATAAATACATATAAATGAAGACCAAAGGCTCCTTGATGTTCATACAGAAGTAGGCACTAGATGGCCCCTTTCATGGTGACCTTTTGGTGAGACCCATCAAAGACTGAGGCAGTAAAATGGAAGACTGTCAGTTTGTGTTTTGTCTTATCTTTTGTTGTTTTGTTTTGTTTTCCTGGCTCAGAGGTTGGTGCTCCACTTGAGTTTTTGTTTTCGTTTTTTATCAATTGACCATCGATAAAACTGATCATTGAATTCAGTTCTGAGCTGAAGAAGGGAGGTTATCCTCCTCTCAAATATAAGCCAAGTCATATTAAAGAAAATCTTTTGGAAGGTTGGCTTCAGTATAAAAAGCAGCATAAACGAGCAAATGCACACAGATATTGACCGCGCTATGAGAGAAAGAATATTTAGTGACTCACATTTCAATTTATAAAGCACGATCAATCAGGGAGTTATTTGTATTAAATTCAGAGGCAGATCACTCTCACTGCGCTTCTTTCCAGGGCTCCTCTAAGAAACAAATTAGAGTGCAAATGTATTTTTTTTGGCACACCAAACATTATGTACCAAGTTATTCTTGATTAATATTACAATGTGTTGATGAAATTTTCTAAGCTCTGCTTAGAGCTAAAATGAGAAAAGATGTTTTTGTGTGTTTTTTTTCCCTTAAATAAAATGTGTTGAGCTTGTTTTCATGGTGACTATTCCTTGTATATTCCATTTAAGTTTCATAGAAATGGTGTACTGGGAGATGATTTTAATAGGAAAATTGAGCTTCTACATATCTCCTATGCTCCAGCTCTCTCTTTTAAAAAAAAATATTCCATTTAAACCAATTTATTAATAATCTATGTCCCAAGTAGCATAGTGCAGGGTGTAGGGTAAGTACTAATTTTTTAAAAAGCTGTTCTCGCCATTGAGATATCGGTTGTTCCAATACATGCATGTCAAACTCAAAGGCTAACAGGGGCCAAATAAGGTTTAAGTTTCTGTGGGCTGCAAAAAACACAAAAGTTTCAATTTTCATAAAAATGTGGATTTATTTTGAAAAGTATAGTATATAAAAAAAAAAAAAACAAGAACAATGAGAAAATTAATGTGTCCTTCCTAACACTTGGCGTCACTTCTCTGCTACTCTCTTTGCTACTTCGAGGGAAATCTTATTCATAGTGATTACTTTCAAAACTGACTCCAGGTGAATGTCAGCGATTCTGGATCTGACAGGAGACTTATTTCCTTTCATAATTACAAATAGCTGCTCACACCGTTATGTTGGCCAGGCCGCAAAATATTCATTGTGGGCCACATGGGGCCAGCGGACCGTGAGTTTGACATGCTTGTTCTAACAGGTGAAAGGAGCATAGGCAGTAATATTGGAGGCAAAGAGGCTGCGCACAGAACAGGGAAGGAGGAGAGCTAGGCTGCTCCTTCCATGTGGGAAGAGACTGGGCGGGGACCTTCTCATCCTTGCATGCCCAAACCCCTAGCATGGCACCTGGGATCTTGTGTATGTTTCATAATACCTGTTGAATAAGATAAGGAAAGAAAGTATGGATACAGTGAGACTTGTTGGAGTAAGCTCCATAGAAATTACAACTTTTAAGCTTGCTTTTTTCTTGAAAAAGAAAAGAGAAAGAAGTGGTAAAGGAACAAGAAGGTATCTCAAGAAGAGACGAATAAATTTCAAGTGTACCTGGCAATTATCCTATTTAACAAAAGTATAATATGCAAATTGTCCAAAAGGCTGAACAACATGTCAATATGACAGGTACTAACCCCCAGGGGCCAGAGGCTATATTCAAGAGCTGCCCCTGGTGGTCAGTGTGCTCCCACAAGGGGAGCACCACTCAGCCAGAAGTGGGCCTAAGCCGTCAGTCGGACATCTCCCAAGGGTTTCTAGACTGTGAGAGCCTTCTCCCCCTAGTGCACGAATGTCATGCACTGGCCCTCTAGTGTAGAATAAAAGAATTGTACTGACACAATAAAACATCTGTACTCTAATTTACCATGGAAGTTACAACTCCCCACTCCAATACATTCCATAATTTTTTTAAATTGAAAAAAGAACAAATAAAAACAAACAATGCCACATTAAGTGCCTATATGTCACATGTTCAACGCAGCCCACCTCTGCATACACAAGAAGCACATGTGTGCTTTCTTTGTGTTATCTTTGTGCATTTTATCCACCTGTGCTCTCTGTGGTCGGTGTGCCTATAAACTCGAAACTTCCGTAGCAGGGATCGTCCAGATGGACTGTGCTCAGGCCTGTTTCACATCCTCTGCGCACAGACTTAACTTCTAAATTGTGGCTGCTCTATGTAACCTCTGCTTTTCTGGCCTCAGTTTTAATCATTCTTTTCAACAGTCATTGTCAATACTCACCGCAGAGCCTTTTAGAGGCTCAGCGCCCTGATTGGCATGTGAGCTTTTCTTTCCTTTGTCTTGGTGCTGATAAAGTTTGGAGCTATTCTAAAGTTTGTTAGCAGGAAGGAATCAAGAATAAGAGGCCAGTAGGAGCACGTAAATCATGGTGCGGCAAACGGATGTGTCTGAGCTGCATCTTGAAAGCTCTTATAGCCACAGGTTAAATATAGGCTCTTCCCAATGCCTTGATATTATCCTCTTTTATTTGAGCTTTATTCATATTCAACAATGAGAAAGTGTGCCTCTGTTATTAAATATCTTTGCATATGGCATGTTATGAAAAGAAATAGTAATGAGCCCAAATCAAGCTGTTTGAAAGCCGGGGTGTCTGGGAACGTTGCTGAAAGAATGGAGGGAATCATAGGTTAGACTTCACAGGCTACATGGCATATTGTCTCTTCCTCTCTCTTTGATTTGATGTGTATTATCAAACACTTTGAGTGGACACTTCTTCTATATTTAGCCAAAAGGATGGTGCCTCAATAAACACTCAATGCCGTCTACACAAATTCTTTATCAGAGAGAAGCAGGGGAGGTAGTCTGGAGGGTGTGACAGGGCTGTTCATAGGATTGAGGGGGGGTGAGGGGGGTTTCAAGGAGACACATCCCTGGGAGCAAAGCTTCACGCTGCCCCCTGCTGCCTGTGAGGAAGGAGTGCATCTCCGGATTTCTCTTGAGCATTGCAGTCCCTTTCTGCCGTAGCTATTCCAATGGGAAGCCAATTCCTAGGGACTCATCTTATTACACTTTGAAATATTGCTTCATCTGTATTGTTGAAAGTATTACATATGTCCCCATTTTCCCTCATTGACCTCGTCTTGCTCACCCCTAGGCCCCTGCCCCAAGCCTTCACAATCCTATCATCTGTGCCTATGGGGTATGCATATAGGTATACAAGTTCTTCGGTTAATCTCTTCCCCTCCACCCACCTTCTCTCTCCTTCCCTCTGAGATTTGTTAGTCTGGTCCATGCTTCTGTGTCTCTGGGTCTATTTTGTTCAGTTTATTTTGTTCATTAGATTCCACATATGAACGAGATTATGTGACATTTGTCTTTCTCTGACTGGCTTATTTAGCTTAGTATATTGCTCTCCAGTCCCTCCATACTGTCTCAAAGGGTAAGAGCTCCTTCATTCTTACTGCTGCATAGTATTCCACATACTATGTGCTACATAGTGTAAAGGTACCACAGCTTTTTTATCCACTCAATTACTGATAGGCACTCGGGCTGTTTCCAAACCGTAGCTATTGTACACAGGGGTACATTAGGGGTGCATTCTTTCTGATTGGTGTTTTGAGTTTCTTAGGCAATGTTCCTGCAAGTGGGATTGCCATGCTTTGGGAAAGACATATATGACCCTGAGGACTTAAATGTGAAGGAGATAGTTTTTTCTAAGACTAGGGGCCCTGACACGTCTAGGTTTTGGTGACACGTCTGTTAATCACAGAAGTAAGAATCCTCTTCCTCATGTCCCAGATATGTTGTCCCACAACCTGGTTCACACACCCTCCAGAGGCCAAAGACAACACACATACCCCTTTGCCCCCTCATGTGCTTACGCAGGGCTGCTGGAGGGATAGCTATTGAAATGTACTATTTCTTGGTCATTTTCTCTCTTTCTAGGTTGCTTTCTTACTGGCCCCAGCCAAAAAGTTAAGAGAGATTTTTGCTTTCACAGAATAACTGCTATCTAAAAACAAACTTATGAAGCAGAAACTTATTTAAAAAAAAGGAACAGAAAAAAAGGAATAGGCATAAAAAGGAAGATATGGACAGAGGCAAGCGCACAGCTATTCAAAGCTTTCTGCTCTCTTAGGCATCTTTGCAGTTGATACTTTGTCCACTATTATTAAAAATAACAATAGTGATCATAGTAATATTAATAAAAACTGAAACTTTATCAATTACTTAACTACGTGTTAGGCACTGTGATAAGCAGTTGAATTGTTTTCTTCATTGAATTTGCACCAAATGCCATTTCTACATACTCTGGGGAAGACAGATATGACCCTGAAGGACTTAGGAGGGAAGGAGAGAGTTTTTCTATGGCCATAATATTATTCTGCTGATGTTCCCTATGTGAAACTCCAGCCTCAGGGAGGTTGCATCACTTGCTCTTTGTCACACAGCCAAGTGGTTGGTTTCAGGGCCATATCCAGATTGAACTGATTCCACAACCAGTTCTCTAACCTCTAACAACGCACCACCCATCCATGGACACTGTAGCCAAATGCAACAGAGGGCACACACTAGTCAGGGAAAGCTGTGTTTGATTCACAGCCAAATCAGACGATGCTTATGCAATCCAAGGCTCTTCGCTGATCCAACCTTTGCCATTCCCCGCGAGAAACAACCCAGGCTCAGGGTAGACACAGCCCAGGAAAGCCAGCCAGTTCCACAATTCTGCGGCCGGTCCCGCTGCCATGTCTATTGATGCCCAAAGCCTTCATGGCCCAAGTGCCAGTGCTGATTTCCTCCCGGACCTCTAAATGTCATGAAAGGAAATTTTAATTTTACTCTGGATGCACAGGCCCTAATTCTGTGGGACTCGGAGAGTTCAGCGGGATCCATGCAATGAGCTCATGCTCCATCTCCTCCCCGACATGCCTTTGCTGCAGTTGCTTGTCTGTAGGCAGCTCCCAGAGCTGACATAGGTTTCAGAAGCTTCAGAGTTTTCATTAATGGAAAGCTGCAATTCAGCAGAAAAAAAAGAAGAAGCAGAAGAAGAATGAAGGAAAGGGCTGTGACACAGACAGGTGAGAGAGAACCATCTGCTTGTTAATAACTCGCCCACAGATTTCCTGCAGCAGGATGGAGGCACATTTATTATGTGATGCTGGGCCTCATTCCGTTTCACTGCCATTTTTTTTTTTTTTGGTAGCAATATTTTTACTTGCACAACGTGCTATATTTTTAAATTTACTTTTTAAAACCTTCATCTCCCTGGATCCTATCCTCAATATGCTCTCCTCCTTCTCCCCCTCTTCCTTCTCCTGTTTCCTAATGCGGCCCCTCCTCCAACCCTCCCCCAAACCATAACCAGAGCCCTCGAACCACAGAGAAAGGCCAGCCCCTCCACAAGATGGTATTACAATTTTTTTGACAAATCAGTCAGTGAAAGATACTACCTTAATATTATTTATCTTTCATTTACTTGTGTACTTATGGCCTATGCATTATCTCTTTTAATATGCCATG
Source organism: Vespertilio murinus (assembly GCA_963924515.1). NCBI lineage: Eukaryota > Metazoa > Chordata > Mammalia > Chiroptera > Vespertilionidae > Vespertilio > Vespertilio murinus. The sequence goes on along the minus strand of OZ004720.1, from coordinate 19,090,257 downwards.
TTCTGTCAAATATAAAACATATTAAATCCTAGCTAAGTATGCAGGTCCTCAAAATCACCATTTGGGAGAATGATGGTTAAGAACACAGGTTTGAGGCACCGCCCATCCTTTGCACTATGACTTGTATGGCATCAATAAAAACGGCACAAGTAGAGCGACATACAACTGTCTTCTGTGTGATCATGAGCAAATTGGATGAGTCAATAAATGTACACAGTTGTACACTGCTTAGCGTTCCCTTAAAATGTTAACTATCGTGGTCATGTTTTTTGTTAGCCTTGTAAACCTTTCTTCCTCTGAGAATTGATTTTTCATGGTTTGAGAACAAGCAACATTAATACATCAATTAGTTGTTTCCCTCATTAAATAATTCATTCATTTTTTTTTGTTAAATGAATCCTAGGAATCATCTGATTCTCTTCTGCAATGCTAACTCCTAATTAATTGTTGTGCCTCTAAATTTTACCTTGAATTCCAACACTTCTCCCATGAATGCTTTTACAAGCCCTCCCCCTTGGCCTATGGTCTTTGGTTGACCTCTCCTTAACTCCCCTGTCCAGACTCTACCCCACACCATTCTGAGTTCTGCAAGCACACATTTTTCCTTAAATATGGACCAGGCTGCATCTCTTTGCAGATAAAAGCCTTGAACGTGGCCTGGCTGGTGTTGCTCAGTGGTTGAGCATCAACCTATGTACCAGGAGGTCATGGTTCAATTCCTAGACAGGGGGCATTCCTGGATTGCAGGCTCAATCCCCAGTAGGGGGTGTACAGGAGACAGGTGATTGATGAGTCTCTCTCATCATTGATGTTTATCTCTATCCCTCTCCTTTCCTCTCTCTGAAATAAATGAAGACACATTTTTACAAGCTTTTAACATGGTCTCATTGCATATGAAATAAGATGCAAACTCCCTGCCAAGGTCTATAAGATACTGAGTGACATGTTCCTGCATACTCCATCTCATCGTCACTCTGCCCCAAGGCTGCTTCCCACAGCCACACAGATTCTTGCTGGTCCTGGAACCCAAGCTCATTCCCTCTGCAGGCCTATTGAGCTTGCTGTTCACTCAGCCTGGGAGTCACCACTGCCCTTCCCACAGGCCTCTGCTCCACACTGAACTCTTTCTGGAAATGTCCCTCCCTGTCCCACCTAGCATCAGACATGTCCTGCTTGCCCATTGCCAGCTAAAATTGCTGTCATTCTATGCATTTCTTCATGCACTCCTTGTTTATCTCTGACTCCTCGGAGCTCATGAACAACTTATCTCGCCAAAGGGCAAGATTATGTTGCACCTATCACTGTGTATCTGACACCTACAACAGTGCAGGTCATCAATAACAAGTGGGCTCATAAATGAGCAAATACGTTGTGCGCTTCCCTTATTCCAGGACCATCACAGTCCCTAGGTCTTGGACCAAGTGCTCGGTCAGAAACCCTTTGAGATTTTGTTTGGCCTGAGCTTGGCCCTTGAAACCCTTGGACCACTGCTTGGTCTGGAGCATCATGCAATGATGACAGGTGCTTGTGCCATGGAAAAGGAGCTCTGGTCTAAGGATGCAGGCTGTGCCGCAAATTAGAAAGACCGAGATGAGATGCTCAGACAGCTGGAGGTCCCACACTCTCAGGACACTCACTCCGCTGCGAGTTCAGTCTCTCAACCACCCACCACCCGCAGAACAAGCTTCCTGTATCCATACACAGGCAACCGGAAACTCCTCAGGGCCTGGGCCAGGGCAGGAGCAAGGGTGTCATCAGTGTAAGCCCAACCCTCTGTGTCCCTGCTGTCAGGAGTGAGGGGTCCCCACACTCCCGTGTCTTCTCTCCAGAGGCAGCCACACCCCCTGGTCACAGGGAGTGGGTTCTTCCCCCCACTTTCCCACCTCCCCCCTGCCTGTCACCTCGCCTGCCTGGCCCCCCTGAGCAGCCACACGCTGCCCCATCCCTCAGGATGCTTGCACAGGTCTGAGCTGATGGCCCCAAGGGGAAAGCAGGTGATTGCAAGCAGCTCGGCTCCCGCGGCCCAGGGCACGGTCCCTCCTTAGTCACAACGTCGCGGGAGCCTTTGCTCCCACTTCACTTGATGAGTTGATATTGCGCCTCGCATGGCTTTCGATTTGGAAGCAGCCCCGCTTCTGTAACACGCACTTTCCGTATTTCTACTCCCTCAATTTTTCACTATTAAGGACACTCTTCTAGAAACAGAATCTGTATTCCCCCCCCTCCAAGTGTTCATCTCCTCTCGCTGCCTGTTCCCACCTGAGTATATCACAGTTGATTGCCACGCCACAGAGCTCTGCACAGCTCTATCCCGCTCCGCCCCGCATCAATCTGTGCGCCCATCCGTCTTCCTCCCCATCTGTATACGCAACGCGAGCACAGGCCTGTCCCCGGTGAGAGGCGTGCGTGCCAACCTTTCTGGGAAACGCGGGGACAAAGGTTTCTTTTATTTTTCTAATAATACAGAAAATAAGACTGAGCAGGCATAGAGCATGTTATACAGCTTAAGGCCTTTACTTCTCAGAGATGCCCAGAGAAGCTTGGTCCTCACTGCTCCCAGGTTGAATATGGGGAAACTGAGGCCTGGGGAGATGAACCGGTTGGTTCCAGGCTGTAAGGACATTCGTGCCCAGCCCCGTGGAGGATTGACATTCAGAGCAGCAAGCTCGCGAATCCCGCGATTAGATCATCAGGCCGTGGTGCCATGTATCAAACCTTTCCCAGAACTTGGAGAATCCGGTGCTTAATATTGCTAAGGGGAGTTTATGAAAAGGTCAGACAGAAAAGGTACAAAGTGCAGGTCCTCTCTGGCTTTGCAAGTGATGAAGCCAGCTTTTCAGTATTTAATTTAAGAACCGCTGAAACCGGTTTGGCTCAGTGGTAGAGCGTCGATCTGAGGACTGAAAGGTCACAGGTTCGATTCCGGTCGAGGGCATGTACAGTGGTTGCGGACACATCCCCGGTAGGGGGTGTGCAGGAGGCAGCTGGTCAATGTTTCTAGCTCTCTATCTCTCTCTTCCTCTCTGTAAAATATCAATAAAAATATATTTTTTTTAAAAAAGAACCACTGAGTCTATGAGATAGGTTGCTCACCAGTGCACAAGAGAAATGGTTTTGTATCTGGACTCTGGCACTTCGGTATGAAGAGCACCTGGCTGGCCCGAGGCCTTGCATTTCTCCAAAATGCCTCTCCTGCCGCGTCCTCCCTCCTGGCGAAGGCACCCTTTGCGGTGGAAGTGATGATGGCCCCGCAGCCAGGAGATTATGTAACCTCGGATCAGGGATAACTAGCAGGCAGAGATGGGTTTCAACTGCACAACAATCTCGCTTTGTGCAAATCTGAATAGGAGAGGAGAGGGACGGCAGGAGAAATACAGGCAATCTGTGATCTCAGGAAATTGGTTTTAAATAGGTTGTGTGTGGTTTTTTTTTAAGGTTTCTGGGAAATATTGGCTCTTCCGGAGAATCACAGAAAGCGTCGAGATAATTACCTTAGCCTTATAAACTTTATAAAAATCTTTTTTTTCTTTTTTTTTTTCGAAACCAGTTTAGCTCAGTGGTAGAGCGTCGGTCTGCGGACTGAAAGGTCCCGGGTTCGATTCCGGTCAAGGGCATGTACATTGGTTGCGGGCACATCCCCAGTAGGGGGTGTGCAAGAGGCAGCTGGTCGATGTTTCTCTCTCATCGACATTTCTAGCTCTCTATCTCTCTCCCTTCCTCTCTGTAAAATATCAATAAAATATATATATATATTTTAAATCTTTTTTTAAAGTGTGTTTAGTGTTCAGCAAGCTGTTTGATAAATTACCCAGGAAACCCGAGTCTAGGAGGCCCCCCATGAACGGGCACCCCAGGAGCCAAGCACAAAAAGGAACACACTTTGGGAACAGTGGCCATGCCTTGGCCAAAGCCACCATCCAGCTGCTCCTTGGTTTGTCCTGGGGTCACGTGTGCAAAGAAAGTAGCAGCCACACAGCTGCCATCTGGCTAATCCATGTGCATTTAGGAGAACCAGTTTTCAACTTGGCCCTGTATAGGCACTTACTTTTCCCGCCCCTGCCTTGTGCTTCTTTATTAGTGCTGGGAGGTAGGAAATGCATTGCTTGCCCCTTTTTATAAATTTTATTTTTATTGATTATGGTATCACATAATTGTCCTTATCCTCCCATACCCATCCCAAACCCCTCCCTACATATTCCCCCACCCCCCTGTTGTCCATGGTGCATGCACACAAGTCCTTTGGTTGATCTCTTCCCTTTACCCCCACCCTCCCCTACTTTCCCTCTGAGGTTTGAGAGTCTGATCGCTGCTTCTCTTTCTCTGGGTCTGTTTTTGTTCACCAGTCTATGTTGTTCATTATTTCCTCTAGATGTGTGAGGTCATGTGATCCAAGAAATACCCTTGTTAAAACCTAAACTGCGACAAGCCATAATGGTTATGCTGAAAGGCAACTGAATCAGTCTGTAGTGAGTTCCTTTCTGGGCCAACAGTTCTTTTGAGTCCCAGTTTCAATGTCAAATAGTTCCTTATGTGTACATGTCATCCATAATATTTCAGATCTGGTTGGTGGACAAATGGTGGTAATGCAGGTCCGACCGTCTCTGGTTTGGTCGTGGGCATCCTTCAGCAACAGGCAGCTGCTGTCTGTTGGTATGGTGAGGCGTCATCAGCATCTTCCCCTTATATTTGAGAGAATGTCCCAGCATCTCCCAGACTACTGAGTCCCTAACAATTTCAGGGATCCCCTATACCTTTGAATCCCCTATACCTTTGAATCCTGCAGACTAAACCCATCTCATCAGAGCCTCCAATATCCTTACCACTCCATGCTCATGACTAGGATGCCATCAATATAGCAGATGAATGTGATATTCTACAGGAAGCCCTGGCAGTCCAAGTCCCTTCAGCATATGTCAGAGGGCTGGAGAGTTATTGTAACCTGGAGTAAGCCATAAATTAATGTTGTTGTCCATCGCGTGCCAATACAAAATGCTTCTGATTCTCCTTTGAGGTAGGAAAAGAAAATAATGCATTCATCAGATGAGTGGCCACATGCCAAGCTATACAGTCTGATGTGTTCTGCTCTAGCAAAGGTACCACATCAGGCAGAGAAGGGAGGGTAGGTACTGCTGGGTTAAATTAGTGGCAGCCTACTATAATCTGCCATGACCCATCTGGCTTTTGTAAGGAAAAGTCTTCAGAGGTAAATGGGAATATGACAGGAACTTGTTTCATGTTTTCTTGAAGTCTCTGAAACTGAGGATCTCTTATTAACCCTTGAGATGAATTTCATTTTTCACTTGTAATTTTGGTTGAAACTTGGGATAGGGGCAGGCATAGAGATTCCCACTTGGTTTTGCCCATTGAAGTAGCTCTTAATAGATAAAAGAACCACAGTGATCATTCTACCAGCTGTTAGTTGTCTATTCTAAGATCTACATGAAGATTGATGAAATGGCCACATGAGCTGGTCATGGCTGTCATATACCGTATTTGCCGGCATATAAGACGACTTTTTGGCCCTGAAAAATATGCCTCCAAGTGGGGGGTAGTCTTATACTTATACGGAGAGGATATAACAAACTCTGTATTTTTAGTGGAAATGTTAGGGGGTCGTCTTATACGCCAGCAAATACATATTTTTCAGGGCCAAAAAATCGTCTTATACGCCAGCAAATACGATACCTCCATTGCAAGTAGCAGACACAATGGCGATTTGGATCCTGAGTATCATTGTCCACTCACACCCTGTGTCCAGCAATTCACTTTTCTCCAAACATATACATTTCTAAGCAGATGGCTTTAGGTCCCTTTAGCAAGGATTAGTGTTGAGGTAATTAGTATTGAATATACTTGATGACATGGTTCAGGGTCCGTTTTCATGGAAGTTCAGATCTCTTTCCTTCTATACGTTTTTTAGACTAATTTAAGTTTCAGAAGCTGGGCAAAGGATGGTGACTTTTTATCACAGTATCTATTTTTAGACTCCTGACCAGCTATACTTCTTAGATTGTACAAATTCAGCAAAACCTATCTATCTCGGCTCTAAGAACATTATGTTTTAATCCACATCTTCATTGCTTTGGGGAAAATTGGACCCTGGTCCTTATTGTTGTGTGTCCTTAAGTAGGCTCCCACTCGAAGCAATCCTATGGATGAGTGATGTTCACATGTCCTGTCCTCACCAGCCTTGCTCAACTCCTATAGACTGGCTTCTTTTATGGAGCCAATTCATGTCCTAGTTGGTCCTCTTTTTTTCTGCTTCCTTCTATTTGTTCCAGAATTCTTGTCTTTTCCAAGGAACCTTGACTTCTCATGATGTGCCTGAAGCAGGATAGTTCACTTCGGCCACCTTTGCCTCCAGCGATGGATGTTTCAGACTTAATTTGCTCTAGGACCCACCTGATCATCTGGAAGTCCAGGGTTTCTCTAGATCTCTCCTCCAACATCACATCTCAGGGTGTGAGGCATGTCCCTTCCCCATGAGGTGATCCGCTGGGTCTACATAGCCTCCCCCAGTGCCATGGGCATCCCTGGGCCTCACCTCAGTCAAGCAGAGACAACCCATTTTTACCCTTTCTCCCATTAACATCGCCTCTGATCTCCCATTCAAAGGGAGAGTCATCTGCTCAAGTTCCATTTTCTTTATAGTTAGGACTATTCATAAAAAAAAAAAAAAAAACTCTCTGGAATTTGTCAAGTCCATGCTCAGATTTCAGAGGTGGAGCATGGGGGGACCAGATTCAGAGCTTCTATTCCCTTCTCTGCTTCAGTCTTCTGCCCCACTCCCCACTGCCTAGCCAATGGGGGCCAGCAAAAACAATTGACTTTTCAAAATAGGTGAGATCCAGTTGGGATGGAACTTCATGAATAATCATCAATAAACCAAAGGACAGGAATGGGGTTAGCCACGATCTTTATACCTTGACAAGATCCTTTGCATTTAAGTTGGACTAAAAGCACAGGTAAATTAAAGGGATGAGATATGGTTAACACAGTTGATTTGTTTAGTCCTACTGCTATTTGACTATTTTTTTATGCCTATTTTTGACATTAAACCATAGATGGGCATTCATTAGAAATTAAAAAAAAAACAAAACAGTAATAATTAGCTCCACAACCATGTGAATAAGCAATTGTTGCTTTGGTTTATAAATATTCATTGAAAACAATGTCTAATTCTTGGTGTGAGGAATAGCATTTTTAAGCACATGGACAAGTCACCCTTAGGTGCTGCTCTCTAATTGCATCACACTGCAAGTAATTTTCTTTTGGAGACTGGAAATATCCCCAAATGTGCTGTCCATCCAGGCCCTCTCCCAAGGCCCATGCAGAGACCCCTGGATTCTCACCTGCTAGTTCCGTGGTCGGCAAACTGCGGCTCGCTAGCCCCATGTGGCTCTTTGGCCCCTTGAGTGTTGCTCTTCCTCAAAATACCACGGCCTGGGCAAATCTATTTTGAAGATGTGGCATTAGAAGAAGTTTAAGTTTTAAAAATTTGGCTCTCAAAATAAATTGGAATTGTTGTACTATAGATATTTGGCTCTATGGACGACTGAGTTTGCCGACCACTGTGCTGGTTTGCCCAAAGCTTCCCTTTGTCTTAAGTATGTTTGAAAGCATCATTTGAAACAAAAAACAAAATAAAACACAGTGATGGAAAGGTTCCCCCAAAGAACTCACACTTCTGCTAAGCCCGTGTGTATTGATTTGGTTAAATGAACACTATGTTACATAAGAACCAGGCGTATTTCTAAAGGCCCTGAGAAGTGCGTAAATTAATGGTGAAAGGGACTAAATCATGTGCGTGATAATAATGGTCTTCCCTCTCTGGCTTCAGCTTTGGGAGAAAATATGGTGCATGTGCTAAAAATATTAGTGTTAGACAATGACTAAGCAAGAAAGGCAAAAGATGCTAATACGTTGAGTTAGCTCCTTTGGCTATGGTTTATTAAGATACATAGGCCTTACGAGTGCAAGGTGACAACAAAGCAAATCTACAAAATGAAAATAAAAAGCACAGTCTTTCTTCTAACATAACTGATTTCATCCTCACATATTACTCTCCAGTTCTGAGCACTAAAATCTATGGTTTTCCATTTTTTTCGGAGAGTGTTGCAGTTTACATTTTTGTTGAACATTAAACATAAATATTCGTCATGTTTCTTTCTTCTTTTTAAAAGACATACTTTTATTGATTTCAGAGATAAAGGGAGAGGGGGAGAGAGATAGAAACATGAATGATGAGAGAGATTCATCCATAGGCTGCTTTCTGCATAGCCCCTGACTGAGGATGAAGCCTGCAACCTGAGCGTGTGCCCTGACCAGGAATTGAACTGTGACTTCCTGGTTCATAGGTCAATGCTCAACCCCTGAGCCATGCTGGTGGGGCCCTTTTTTAAAAATATATATTTTATTGACTTTTTACAGAGAGGAAGACAGAGAGAGATAGAGAGTTAGGAAACATTGATGAGAGAGAAACACTGATCAGCTGCATCCTGCACACTCCCCACAGGGGACGTGCCCACAACCAAGGTACATGCCCTTGACTGGAATCGAGCCTGGGACCCTTGAGTTCGAAGGCCAATGCTCTAGCCACTGAGCCAAACCAGTTAGGGCTCTATTTGGTCTTTACAGTAACCAATGAAACAGTCCTCATATTTAAAAAAATATATATTTTTTATTGATATTTCACAGAGAGGAAGGGAGAGGGATAGAGAGCCAGAAATGTCGATGAGAGAGAAACATGCACCAGCTGCCTCTTGCACAACCCCCACCGGGGATGTGCCCGCAACCCATGTACACACCCTTGACAGGAATCGAACCCGGGACCCCTCAGTCCGCAGACCGATGCTCTACCACTGAGCCACACCAGTTTTGGCTGAAACAGTCCTCATATTTCATCGCGTGGACATCCTGTATTTACTAGACATCTCCCCATTAGTGGGTACTCAAGTTATTTTCTGGGGGGTCATACAGAGATGTGCTCCCAGTAGCTAGGGCGGGACAAAGGCTTCTGGTAAAGCACAGCTCTGACAGGTAGAGAAAGGAGGCCCCAAAGGATGAATAAGAGCCCCCATGTTGGGGACCCCCCCTCCCTGGCTGCACAGGCCAGGAGGTGGGGCTGTTACTACTGTGTGGCCTCAGGGGGACAAAAGTCCTCCCTTGCCAGAAACTCCACCCAAGAAAGGGCAGCTCTCAGCCTCAGCCCTCCCTGTTAACTACATTTCTCACCAGCCACCCGCGCTCACTTTTCATTTTTTGGATTGCTGGCTTTCCCTTAAGGACTAAGACAATCTCCCTCTGATATAACAGACTGTACTTCTATATTAATGTGTCAAGTTGCTGGGAAATTTACTGCCTCGCTGGGCCCATTAGACTGCGGAGATGCGAGTCCGTCTTCGGCGCAGCTCCGTCCATCAGAGCTTGATCGCCTTCCTCAGAACAGCCCGTCCTCAGGTGCCAATGGACTGGGCAAAAGCTCTTAATAGGGCGAGTGAAAATGTCTTCTTCGGGCACCGGGAATCTTCGGGGACAAGAGGATGCGCTCTCCCTGAGACCCTTAGCATGCAAGGCCACTGCTGGCCTCCCAAGAGCCCTCAATAAGGGGTTTGCCTGGCATTTCCAGACACTTCCAGTTATACAGCTGCTTGCCCATAACTTATTCATCACCCTCATGGCCGAGAATGACACATGATCTTCTCTCTCTCTCTCTCCTTCCTATCCTCCATACACACACACATGTGCGCGCACACACACACACACACACACACACACACACACCTTGCCAGTCACCCCCCACGTCATGGAGGTGTGTCCATGTATAGTTGATGGTTGAATGGAAACACTCTTCCTGGGAGAAAGCAAAGTCCTTGTCACTCTGTAGGAAGCACACAGAAGCCGCTGATCAGAAGAGACAGGCACACAGACCACTTGACACCTCGGTGGCACCCACGACACTGTGATTTGCCCTTCAGGTGACCACATCTGCCTGCTTCTTCGCAGATGCCTGTGTTCAGTGTTTACCGTCTTCCCCAGAGAAATGGCAGAGACGGTGTCAGGTGCATTTTCGGTCTGTTGCTCTTCTTTTTTTGCGAGAAGCAGATGACTGTGTTTCTTAGAATTTCACTTTTGTGTTCCTCCCAGGGTGGTGAGTGTGGGGGGGAAGGGGGACATGCTAATTCGGAGAGGAGCTGGAATCAGCCCGCAGCGATTTCCACGGGGTAAAGCCCAAGTGTGACTTCACTATCTTGTTTTGCGCCAGCCAGGCATCAATTGTTGTCAGTTCCTGAATATGTAACATTGCATATGATAATGCTCCCTAATGGGTGTTCGAGATAGAGTCGGAATGGTGTACAACAGCATGTGTCACTGGGTGTTGTTAGCAAGCTCAGAGAACACTGCTATTTTCTTTATTCAAAAATCATCTGTATTGCTCTGGCACAAAGACGGGCAGATCCACTGCTACAATTTTATTTTTAACATTCCGAACCATTGTAAGCCCAGTGAACTGTTTAATGTGTTACATTCAGCAAGGACGGCTTCTACATTACCAAGGCTTTGGAACTGTTATGCTGCAAATGAATACAAGTTGTGGACAAAAGCTTTTTGTTACAGCGCTCCAGAAATACAGACCAGTTACCATTAGGACTGCAAGATGAATCGGGAGTTCTTGAGAGTTTTTATTTCTTTATTTTTTTTATTTTTCAATTTCTTGCTTAATGATGGATATGGAACATTCTATTCTGCCTCTAGTTGAATTTACTGCTATTGTTTTCCTTCAGGCTCTTGCTACAATGAGTTGTGTGTGTGTTTTTTCTCCCCTCTTAGAATAGGATCTGTACACTCACAGAATTGGTTGAAGACTGTATTTTTGAACTCAGGGAACTCAATTTGGGAAATGAGATCCCCTAATTGCACTTGTAAACAAACATGGGAGACCGCACAGTGCAAGCTAAGTGTGCTGGGCATTCATAAATGAAAGCCCATTGTGCAAAGCCCAAGAGTTCAAACACAAGGGGTATTCATGCATGTATACGACAAATGTAAGGCAAGATCCACTGTTAGGAGACCTGGTAAAGCATCATTATTAGATCACATAATCATCTCCCCAAACTCTTTTACATGGGTTTCTATGTATAGTGTGATCTGCTGGACTCTGAGGGACATGACCTGTTTGATCACCTGATATTGCAACCTGAACCGGGCTAACTCACTGAAGGATGCCCCTTCCCAAGAGTTCAGATGGGGACCAAATGATCACAGCTTCAATTCAAAACTTTAGGATATAGAGGGGATTAAAAAGACTCCATCATGGACTCTAACATGGTCTGACTATGGAATGGGTTTACTAAGCGGTCCATGTGGCCACTTGCATAACTACTGGCACTGTGAACAGCAGACGTGGAACTTACTCAACTCTCACCAAAGGACCCAGCCGATGATCTTGCCATTTCTCCTCCAACCCCTTGACATAATCACCCATTTTTCAAGGGGAATAAAATGACTCAAACTTTAGCAATCTGGGGATTTCTGCCCCCTCTCCGTAGAACAGTCATTGCTGTGGTTGTAGTTCCTATGCTGGGCCATGAACGTGTTGCTGTCAGAGTTTGATTTCATGTGTATTTCCAATCTGCTGCGTTTATGTGTGTGATGGGGGGCACACAGAATCAGCAAGATTAAAGTCACAACTGCTCTATAAACTTCATTTGAAGCCTTATAATTTTATTTTGAGAAACTTCAAAGTGCACAAAATTAAAACAAAAACTTTAAGCCCAATATCAGAACTGACAATGGTTGACATTTTGCTTAACCTCTTTCTAATATAAAGGACCGACATTTTCTAGAAAAAATATGATTTTAAAAAATGGTATTCTCATTTGACCTTGTGTTCAATACCCAATCCCATTCCTTCAACCATTTTAGTATGTTTTACAACTCTTACATACACACACATCCACAAAACTTACTATCTATTTTCCATTTGTGGTTATTTTTCTTGCTTCTTAATTTACTTTCTACTAATTTGCAAAGTTTAAAAAAGATAATTCTCCTATTTTTTAAAATTATCTTTGTATTTGAAATGCCCTCTTTTGACTTGTTTCTGTTTTAATTATTCTTTTTTCACCTTTGCTTAAATCCTATTCCTGTCTTCTTGATTAATTATTTTGTTGTTGTGTTTCCACTGACTACATTCTTTAAGACCAAGATCTCAGGGTGCTAAAATCTACCATAGCTTTTATGTTTTAAATCAAGTTTACATCTCTCTCTCTCTCTCTCTCTCTCTCTCTCTCTCTCTCTCTCTCAGATGATATTAAAACACAGTGCATAATTGTTAATTGGCTATCATTCTCTTCCCAGCCTGCATGGTACTAGCCCATTTTCTTGTATCTGTCGCTGCCACTAGGAAATCTCATCATCATTTATTTCCTGGTAATCTAACTTTTCTCTGGTAGCTTTTACGGTTTTCTATTTATCTTTATGCTATATTCTGAATATGTATCTCTCCTCAAACTTGTATGCTGAAAACAAATCCCCAGTGTAATATGATTTAAGGAGTGGGGCCTCTTAAAAGTATTGAGTGCCCATATAAAAGGGACCCCATATAGCACCCCTGTGACTCCTGCCATGTGAGGCTGCAGCTTTTAAGTTTGAACACCCAGTATCTATTCTCTCAAAGTTCTAGAGGCGTTGAGTCTGAAATCCAGGTGTTGGCAGGGCCATGCTCTCTCTAAGACTCAAGGAAATAATCTCTCCTGCTCTCCCCTGTCCTTGGGGTCTTCTGGCTTACAGTGCATTTCTTCAGTCTCAACCTCTGTCTTCCCATGGTAGTTTTCCCTCTGTGTCTCTGTCCCACTGTCCCTTTGATCAAAAAGCCATCAAGTCATTGCATTAGCACCCACCCTAATCAGAATCAGTGCCACTGCAAAGACTCTTTCCAAACAAGGGAATATACTAAAGTTCAGGGATAGACATGAATTTGGGGGTGATGCTATTTAAGTCAGCATAGCTGGAGAGTATTCTGTATTATGAAGATGACTTACTTAACCAATCCCTAAACACTGGACATTTAGGTTGCTTCTAGTTTGTTGTTGTCTTTTCCCACCTATGAATAACATGACAGTAAGCAACTGAATATAAGGAGCTTATCCTTGTCACTGATTATATTCTGAGTGTCAATTCCTGGCAATAAAATTACTAATTAATGCTTTATTTATATATTCATCTATATCTCTTGGCTTTCATACATCCATGCAATACATTTCAGTGCTGAATAGAAAACGCCCCCCCCCCCCACACACACACATACACTCACAGACACTCATACTAATCAAAAGGGAGGAGAGAGAGAGAAAGAGAGAGATTGAGTGGGAAGAAATAAAGAATGTACCTCTCCTTTATTCTCTCCGGGGCTTCATTTCCCTGTGTTATGTTAGATGCTGAGTTACTTTCATCCACTTTTAAAAATTATACCACTACCAGTATTAGCCCAGGCTTCTGCCTGTGAATCATACATGTATGACCAAAATAAAACAATATTCCCTGTCATCTACAACACCAGGATGGTACATGCAGTGAGAGCAGAGAAACGAGATGGTGAAGCGGAGGACTTCCTGGGTCCCTCATGCACTCTCATCTCTGGTCCAACCTCCTTCCACAGGCCACTATATCTCTGACCTTAGGTGTTATGTGATGTTAACCTGTATCGTTATTAAAATGTTCTTTTTGCTTAATCTTGTCCAGTAATCATCACCTAATAAAACCTTAACTGACAGAGTTACTGTATGAACCATGGTCATCTTTTCCTCTGGATTTTGCATATCCTGATTCCTATCCCTGGGATGCTGTCCTCTTCCATATCCTTTCTCATGAACCCAATTTTACATGCATAGTAGCTACTTATTTTTGCATTTGGCTTAGGCATCATTTTGTTTTCAGGGTATCTTTTTCTGATGTTTCAAGACTGGCTGGGTTTTCCTTCACTAAGCTTCCACAGCACCTGTTTCCAAACTCTGTCAGAACACCTCACCCAGCAATAAACAGAAAAGGACAGCACAGCATGACGTATTTATTGCCCAGAAGCACATAGGCCTTAGTCGGCTGTCTTTCTCACCATTGTTTCACCCAACATTATTACAATGCCTGGAATGAAAACTATCTACAAAATGGCTGACATAAATCAAGTGACTCCTTTGTGATGATTCACATCTTCCCAAGGAACTGTAGCTTTGATCTCTGTGATAATTTGAAACATGTTAACCCAATGAGTTAGTCTGTTAATGAGGAGCGTTTTTCTCCCTGTCTCCCTCCCTTTCTGTACTATTAGGGTGATTTGGGGCAAAGCACTTACAAAAAGAGCTACACTGAGGGAATAGAGGTGATATTAGTTAAGTGTTCACACACTTCCTGTCTCTACTGTGCTCACAAAAACAAACGGATTCAAATGCCAAACCCTGCATTAGACAACGCCAGTTTCCTTAATTATATATTAACAATGGTATTGTCTGAATTTTCACCTGAGTTTTTCATCAAAGGCTTAGGCCCAGAAAAAGAAAAGCTTTTTTACTTTTATTGCTCCAAATTATAAACATCTATCTTTGGTCTTCTCCTCCACCAACTGCAGCGCCTAGCACCACGCTTGGTAAATATTGGCGGCTTAGCGTATAGAGGGAACATCGTAGTCAAACATGTCTTGGCAATGTAACAAAAGGAATAAAAGTGGAAAGTATCATGCATTCTTTTTTTAAAAAAAAACATATATAGAAAGTAAAATGCAGTGAGAATGTGTTGTATGACTGGAGAATGTTAATCAATAGCCATGAGGTGGTTATGGAGGCACAAGAACATTCTACTGCCCATAGTCAGAGACATTCTTGGAAGAATCATCAAAACATGTCTGCCCTAATGAGGTGACACAAAAGCAAACTCAGGGCACCTGTCATTGCTGGTGCCTCTGCTGCGTGTATGAGAAGCTCTTGGCCATCTGGACACACAGGGACCAAGGCAGTGAGGGCTGTGTCTTAGAGGAGATTCATTTAATTATTGGGAAAGAGGAAGGGCATTGGGACTCCTGAAGACTCTATTGCTTAGACCTAAGGACCTTGGCAGTGTTGTGGTCAGGTTGAGACAGCCCCAGGTGGAACTCAGGTAGGCGACCTGGCAACGACCTAAAACATTCCCAACTTTCTGCATCACTTTGGCCAAGTTGCTCCATATTCTTGGCCTCAGTTTTCTCATTCCTAGAAAAATTCAATGGGTTGCTGTTCCTCCAGAATTTGCTGTTGTCAATCTCCCTCTTTCGATGTAGCCATTGAGCACAGTGTGGTCATCTAAACTGGCCACTGAGGCCATTGCTGTCTGGAAGTGGCGGCACTTTTGGTTGCAGTCAGCCTTTTGGAGGTAAATTCTGCAACATCTTCCCAACTTCCAGTTTTCTTAAAAAACAGATTGCACCTATGCAGACACTCCAAATCATTGAATTGCCTCATAATGCAAAAGCTAACAATAGTGTTTCAATGCTTTAAATTAAATGTGTAAGAATGGCTTCCATAGATTGCATTCATAGGGATACGTGGGCATTAAAAGTAAAACTCCTTAATCAAGTGGAATGATTTGGGAGAAGGTTGATTCTTGAAGCAATCATTTATTGAGATGAATTCTACATAGCGTAGAAGTAACCGTTTAAAGTGAACAACTCAATAGCATTTAGTACATTCACCACATTGAGCCTCTACAGTCTCTATCTAGTTCTAAGCATGTCCATCATGCCAGTGTGAAATCCGTTACCCATTAAGCAGTTTCTCCCAAGGAGAAGATCAATTCTGAAAGGGCCAATGCCTAGCTCAGAGGCAGCAGGGGGGTGGGAGGGTGAGTATGCCACTTCCCTATCACACCCCCATGCACACACACTCCCCTCATTGACACTTCTAGCTCCAGATTTAACACAGATTCTCTAAACTCTAATCCCCGCTGCATGGTGCTGTCTCACAGCACAACAGAGTGCTAACAAGCAAACACTTGGAGGTCAAACTCCCCAGCTTCAAGACCTAATTTTGCTATGGACTGTCTGCATTTAAGTCCCATCTCTAGAATGGGGGTAATAATCATGTATCTCAAGGGGGTAACACTGTATGTAGTCATGTATCTTTTTAAAAAATATATTTTATTGATATTTTACAGAGAGGAAGGGAGAGAGATAGAGAGCTAGAAATGTCAATGAGAGAGAAACATTGACCAGCTGCCTCTTGCACACCCCCTACCGGGGATGTGCCCGCAACTAAGGTACATGCCCTTGACCGGAATCGAACCTGGGACCTTTCAGTCCACAGACCGACGCTCTACCACTGAGCCAAGCCAGTTTTGGCTGTAGTCATGTATCTTAGTGAGTGGGGAAAATGTAGTCACAAGAAAAAGAGGGCTGTTTGCCCCTGGGAAGGAAAGATAGGCACTTTCTGTACACTAGTGAGACTGAGCAGCGTGGACACAGCCTAGAACACGACTTCCGGGGTGTTCTTCCCGTTAGCCTGTTATCTGACCTCTGTCTCCACTTCCAGAGCTCAGTGTGTGCACGAAGGCATTTCCAGTGTCTGAGGCCACCTCTGAGGATGCCATGGGTGCTTTGCCAGTTTCCGGTCTTAATAGCAGCCGATTTGTTTAAATGTGCTCAGCCTGAGTCAAATGAGTAGCCGTAGGTGGCATGAGAACCCCAACCCACAGGTCATCTAGACAGCACCCAGCTGCTTGGCTAGCTTCCTGCTCAGACTCCTCCAGATGCGAGTGTCTGCTGTATAGACTATGCTTTCCCCTTCCTCTTGTCCCTTCATTATTCCTCCCTTATTATGTCCCCAAGCACATTGGGCTGTTAAACAGAAGAGAATCTTGAAAGTGATCTCTATATAAATCAGATACAGTGAGGACATGGAATTCTGGTTTTTACCATCAATTCCCGTTGCATTTTCCAATCTGAACCAGAGCTCGCTGCTAGTCGTTCTGGACTATGAGGAAGGACATCTCTTCAGTCTGGCCCGCAGATTCCCTCTCCATCACACAAATAGAGAACCACTCTCTTGTAGCCACTCGAACCCCAGCAAAATCACTCTCCTGGGTCCTACCTGGGCTTTTTTTTCACACTAGCCCTTCTCTTCTCCCAAATAGTGCTCCCCAGAAGGTCCACGTGCTGCCACTTCCTTCACCCATCCTTTCTGTGGGAGCGCTCAGCAATTACAGACCCAGCCTGGAAATGTCCGCTTCCATTTGCAGTTCCATTCACAGAGGGACCTGTGTCACCAGGTCCTCATTTTAGATGGCTAATCATCCGTTCTCAAACAAGAGCCCACCTCATAACCCAGATGGATTCCTCCCCAATTCTGTCCAGTCAGAATTTCCAGTTCTCACATGACTGGGGAGAAGCAATTCACTCAATACTCTTCGCGCACTCTCTTCACCCTGCAAGCCTTCCGTTTCGTCTAATGATGCAAGAGTGACCCTTTTAAGACTTGTTTCTCAGAACTGCCCAGGACATGGCTGCGTGGGCCTGGGACTGGTAGCTTCACAGCCAGTGATGGCAGTTTGTTAGGGAAACTGCTGTGAAATGGATCATAATTTGTGCTAAGTTTCAATGTCAGTACATTTATCTGGCTGCCCACGGCCTTGCTCGCCCATGCTGTCATTGGTCATTGAGTTAGTGGTTCTGTCTCTTTTTAACGCGAGCGCATGACTCAGAATGTAAATGCATAGCACTGATTAAGAAAAGCATGCGTTCACTCTCTAGCGAAGCCTTGAACTGGAATAATTTTCCCGGTGGGGTGGAGCATGAGCTGTGCCATGGCTTCTGGTAGCCCCCTGAGGAAATGAATCCTCACCCCTGGTGATCAGCATGCATTTATTAAGGGCTTGTTTGCCAGGCACCATCCCAGGCCACAAAGAGACCCAGGAACAGAATCCAGCTCTTGCCATCAAGGGACTCATATCTAGTCAGGATACCAGTGCATCTTGTCCTCAGACCCAGCGCACATGCAGGAGCCAAGCAGCTGATGGGTCCGCAGAGGTAAGCAAGGGTGAGAGGGCGAGGTGTCCATCACCGAAGGCCTTGTGAAGGAGAGAAGAAGCCACTTAAGGATTTTAGGGTGCCGACCCAATGGTCAGGTCTGCATTTTAGAGAAATACTGCATCTCAACCATGTGGTTGAGGGATGGAATAGAAGGGGCCAATCTAGCCAACCATTGAGAAGGGCATTGGAAAGTTCAGGTTCAGGTAAGAACTGATAAGAACTCTAATTAAGGTCATGATAGTTGAGATGAAGAAGAATGGAGAAAATACAAATCATTTTAGACCATAAATATTGCCATGTGTCCTGACCTATTGGCTATTAGAATTAAGTCAGGAGGAGACTAAATTGATTTCTAAGGTTCAGAAATACACATAAATGATCAGGCATTGGTGTAGGACAGTGGTTGGCAAACTGCGGCTCTCAAGGCACGGTTTGCAGCTCTATTGACTAATGAGTTTACCAACCACTGGGATATGGGCTTAATCACAAGGAATGACAACAGCCTGTAATTATTGGAATTGAGAGTCTAGGAGGTGTTATATATTTTGATATTTAATAATGACTAAGAATTTGATGATATTGTGAAACTTTAACATGATAATTATATAGAAAAAAAAGAGAGAGAGAGAGATACCGTATTTGCCGACGTATAAGATGATTTTTTTGGCCCTGAAAAATATGCCTCCAAGTGGGGGGTAGTCTTATATGGCGAGTATATAACAAACTCTGTATTTTTAGTGGAAATGTTAGGGGGTCGTCTTATACGCCAAGTCGTCTTATACGCCGGCAAATACGTATTTTTCAGGACCAAAAAGTCGTCTTATTCGCCGGCAAATACGGTAATAATGTTTGGAAAGTTATCTGTATTGAGTCACAGTTACCCCAAGTCATGGTAGAGATTTCTATGTCCTAGGCTATAGTAGAGAGGTAAGACTGTGGAAGGGACTATTATGCAATCATTATAGTATTGGTATCATTAACCTCTTTAATATTTCCCACAAATATGCACATAAAAAAACCTATATTTCAGACATTTATATTTGGGAAATGGTCTCAGCTTTACATAAATTTGTTTTTAGAGTTGCCTGTAGCTAAATCTCAGCTTTCATATGACTGTGTGAGGGATGTTTGTAAAATGGCTTCCATCATTTCTTTCTTGAAGCTTCAAAGCCTCTTAAATGCCTCCGGGTGAGGGTCACCGTGAGGGCTAAAACTGGGAGGCATGTATTACCTTCTGCGGTTTTAGCACCAACTTCAGAGAGGCAGCCGGGTCCCCCAGGGCCTGCAGGAGGAACCGGGCACTTATCCCTCCAGGTGTTCACATATTGTTGTTTTCTCTCCGTCTTATCTTCTTGAAATAATCTCCTCTTGGTTTATGAGTTGACATGTGGGGTGAAGGTTCCCTCATGGGTTCGTATAATCTTTGAAGGAGTTGAAGTCCCTTTCTTTCTGCTTTTATTAATTTGTTTCTCATAATTCCAGGGGTGAGTTTAGATAGAAGAAAAAAAATTGAACAGAGAAAAGAAAAATAAAATTTTTTTTTAAAATCAAATTGCCCCCCAGCAGCAAGCTAGTGGCATCCAGAGGTTGCAGATAATGGATTAGCTTTTACCTATTTCCATAGCAACCGCTTAGCTGCTCTTAAACACTTCTTTAAAAGCTTCTGATAAACGTATCCTGTGACCCTGAAAACTTTCCCATCCCTCTTCTGACTTCTTTCATCTTCAACCCCTCCTTTCCCTTTTGCCCCCCACAAAAAAACATCAATTACTAGCCATAACCTTGGAGCTCTTGTCTTGGTTCCTGCAGACCTGCTTCCTGAAGGGGCTGTGATGGGTTTGGCAGTGGGAAACAGCTATGCTTCTCTGTTTCCTCCCTCCCTATGCTTCTCTTTCTTCCTCACTTCTCTCCTCTCCTTCTCTTTTTCTCTCTTCTTTCTTTCTATTTTCTTCCATCTTTATAGTTCTCATCCCTCTCTCTCTCATCTCCCAAACAAAATATAAAAGGAAGTCTTTGTATGATCAACTGATAGAAACAGAATTAATGATTTCTAAACAGTTGAAAGTATTATTCATTGGGCACTTGCTTCTGATCAGACTATCACCTGGTTTTTGTGATGGGGTTGGTGGTGGGAGAACAGAAGAGTCTAAAAGATGGTCTCTCCTGCATCATTCATACAGAGGAAATCAGGTTCCAGTGGAAAGAGACAGAACACTCAACAATCTATATATATAAAAGCCGAATATTCAGTTGTCCTCTCTGGAGTTCGACCAGGAGACCTGGAGTTGGATCACTTGCTATGACCACTAGTGCAGAAAGCCCCAGAAGGTAGGCAGCAGCCAGGGAAGGAAAGCTCTGGCCAGCAGCTGGCAGTTGGTAGTCACTAGGGACCCTACCCATGCATGAATTTCGTACAATGGGCCTTTAGTGGGACAATAATCAACTAGGATAGTGAGAGGAATAGATTAAGAATCTAAAGACAAGCTCTTAACTTCTGTGTGAATGAGAACAACCACGTATGGTTAGCTTTTTATTCGTCATTAGCAGTTGGGGGCAATCAAGCCTGCAGGGGAGGGCAGTTAAAGGTGACCAGGCCTGCGGGGGAGGGCAGTTAAGGGCAATAAGGCTGGCAGGGGACAGTTAGGTATCAATCAGGCTGGCAGGGGAATGATAGGGGTGACCAGGCTGGCAGTCAGAAGTGGTTAGGGACAATCAGGAAGGCAGGCAAGCAGTTGGGACCCAGCAGTCCTAGATTGTAAGAGGGATGTCCAACTGCCCGTTTAGGCCCAATTCTATCAGTAGGATTGGGCCTAAATGGGCAGTCGGACATTTTTCCAGGGGTCCCAGATTTGAGAAGGTGGAGGCTGGGCTGAGGGGCACACACCCCATGCACAAATTTTGTGCACTGGGCCTCTAATTATTAATAAATATACTCGTGCCCTGGCTGGTTTGGCTCAGTGGATGGAGCCATTGGCCTGGGGACTGAAGGGTCCCAGGTTTGATTCTGGTAGGGGGCACATGCCTGGTTATGGGCATGATCCCCAGTAGGGGACATCCGGGAAGCAACCAATAGCTGATTCTCTCTCGTCATTGATGTTTCTGCTTCTCTCTCTCTCTCCCTTCCTCTTTGAAATTAATAAGTGGAACTGGTTTATAAAACATGAGTTCACCTCCAAGTTTCTCTAAATTATTCAGTGATCCTACCATCTTTCGTGGGTCAGTTGGCATTCATGCTCTCCCCATCGTGTGTCCAGGAAGGACCTGGATTAGGAAAGGGTCAGATACACCCCACCACAGGTCACAGAAAGCTCCCAGACAGACACAAACAGGAATTTCCAACTCCAGGGCTCTCTTAGCCCAACAGTTGGTGACAAAACAACAATAGAACACTTGAGCCTGTGTTTTCCCTCTTCTTACATGTCTGTTTATGTAGCCCTGGGAACCATTTCCAGTCAAAGAGAAACTCTGTGACTTAGTAATATATAGAAGGAGACCTCACCATTTATCTTTTTATCTGGCAAAATCCTAAACTAATGAACGACCAAGCTGGGCGGGAGGCTGAACACGTGGGCCTGGGAGAGGGCACTGTCATTGAAGGGACTCAGACTTGTGGGGCTGGAGCTGGCAGTGCTGAGTGAAAGGTGGCCCCCCCTCCCTCCCACCCATCCTTACACCCACCCCCACCCCCACCCATCTTCAGCCAGCTCAGCACTTTGCAACCTTCTCTGCACTTCTACTTTATGTCTGTGTACATGATAGTCAGGCATAAGCTGTTATCTGACTCCTTTTGGGGGAAAAATTGCTGGGAAAGGTTTATTTGCTGTCAGCCCTGGAGTCCATCTGTCCCTGGAAGACTCTGACCTGACTCTGTGTTGAGGAGTATCAGGCTCATGCCAGGCTCTGCTGCCTTTGGGCTGAAGTGAGAACCCAGCAAAGATTCCATAGCTGCAGCCTAGAGTTTCTGCTCAAATTAAAAGCAAATAACTTTATAAAACACAGTGTGATGGCTGGGGAACAGCAGCCAGTCCTAGAACAAAGGAAGTGAAACTTGGCTATTTGTCTGTCAGAGCTGGAGAGGGGAGCCATTTAATAACATAAATTTCAGTTCCCAGCATGCTCCCCTTCACTCTAACATCTGCAGGCCCAGGGAAGCTGCAGGGGGCAGGACACTCCCACAGAGGCCACTGGCAGGCTCTCTGCTGGGCTGGGCCTCTGAGCGAAGATGACAAGGAGCAGAGAATTGGGAAGAGAGGGTCCAAAGAGGCAGGGGATGGTCGTTTCCAAGTTAATATCCTTCCTCTTCTCACTCAGCTTTCAAACCAATCACAGTCGATCCAGGTCCGCTGCAGGCTCTTTCATCTGTGAAGTCGGGTTGACAGAGAGTTGGGGAAGGAGAGAAGATGGGGACCAGGGAAAATGTGCGGGAATGCATTATTCATTCGGCATTATCAGATAATGAGATGTTCCAAATGAGTGAGTCTTCCAGATAACCGAGTCTTCCTTTCTAAACAGTGGAAGTTCTTTTAAGTTTTAGACTCTGTTTTCATCTGTTGTTAAAAGCGTGTTAGAAGCATGTCTGCCTTGACATGGAGCACCTTATTAGAATTTAACCGTATCTTGCTCACTCATCAGGGTATTTTAAACAGAAGTTCATTCTATTTCTCTGCTTCACTGGGAGCTGCCCAGTAGACTCCTGTGGTCCCCCGTTTTCCTGCTCTTTGTACTGATGCACGGGCTGCATTCTTTCCTGCGGGTGCCACTTGTCAGTGCACCGTCTATGGCGCTCTTGGCCCTTCTCGCTTCTAATCTAGTGTCCACAGTGACTTGAGAATAAATGGATGTCTCCGGGGAAAGGCAAATAACCAAACCTATTAAATCAGCGACTTTATATCCTGCACAAGTCTACATCGACCATCCTGTGCAGACCAACAATTGTTTTTCTGTCTGTTAAGAGAGGATGCTGTGTCTGGTACAGAGGATTCTAAAAAGTGCCCTCCAGGTGGTTACTATCCATTAAGAGAGGCAAGCAGGCACTTCCTACTTATCAGTGATGTCAAGTAGGCAAGGCCCCTGGGTGGACTCATTGTGTGGCGCAACCCCACAGGAGGAGGCACGCCATAGAGACGTAGCATGGTGCTTAATTTATTTTGGGGAGAGAAGGTAGAGAAGACTTTGGGGAGATGGTGATGCCCGGAAAAGGTGTATAGGAAGAGTAGGGGATACTGTTGTGGAGAAAAAGTAAATACTTATGTGTTAGATATAAGAAATAAGAGCTATCCCCACAAATTGGAGGATGCCAAGGTCTGTTTCCAGGTCGCTAGAGACTAAGGCATATGGTTGGGCACTAGCACCATTTGTTATATTCAGGGTATTTCTTTAAAAAAATCTCCTCTAAAAAAATGTCAAGTTATGGAAGTGGTGATTCGGTGCATGACTTGCAGATATGAAGAACAAGAGAAGTCCCAACTCCATGAAGCAGGGACCTTCGCATTTTTCAGTGGCAGAGTCCCTCCCATGAATGGGGGCATGGTCTCATGTAACATCACGCCAGCCCATGCTAATCAGGATGCACTCTGGGCTGCCACCTTCTTTCCTGGGCAGGGATCCTCAGCATGCACTGCTCAAGAAGGCATAAGTATCTGCACCACCTAGGGATCTGCTAGAAATGGAAACACTCAGGCCCACGCAGACCCAGATTAAACACGGGGGAGGCCCTGTGACCTGTGTTCTTCCAGACCCTGCCTCCAGGTGATGTGGGTGCAACTCTTTGGGAGTTAAGTATCCTCCTAAACCAGGAGATTCCCTTAGATCTATTGATTTTTTAAATATTTTTAGGGCCTTGGATAGAGGGGTGTCTATTACTTGCTTTGATCCACTGTGCTGCCATTTTGTTCATATCCTTATTTGGTACAGGACTATTAATACTAGATTTTAAATGCCACTTCATTAAGCAAATGAGTGTTAAAGACTTGGGGTTAGGGGTGAATCAGTTATTCTAAGCATGCCCTCCCAGAGTCACCCTGTGGCCATTATTTCCACTCTCCTTTGTGTTTGGAGCAGGTGTGTGTGTGTGTGTGTGTGTGTGTGTGTGTGTGTGTGTGTGTGTTCAAGCAGACATCCATGCATTAACTGATTCTTCAAAATACTCACCTCCTTTTCATGCCACTTCCTTTCCAGCCCACTCCCTTCCTCTTTCAGTCTGTCCCTAGGTAGTCCATGTCCCCTCCCCCTGCCCCTATTCTAGGCTTGGCAGGTGGCTAATCTTGATGGGAGTTAGAGGGAGGAAGCAGGATCACTATTCTGTTTCCTGGCCCACCCATAGCCCATTTATAAGTCCTAACTCTCTCTCTCTCTCTCTCTCTCTCTCTCTCTCTCTCTCTCTCTCTCTCTGACTTTGCTCTGAATCTTCCCAAATGCTCTGTGTTTCTGCTTCTGGCACTTTCCGTAGCACAGTCTCTGAGTGTAATGAGGTTTTATCACCTGGAGAAGTACCACAGCAGGTCCCAGGTCTAAACTCTCTTGCTCACAGCCCTAGGAGAAATGCAATCCATCGGGAGTTACTCATCCATCATCTCAGGGTTACTCTGCTGCCCCGGCTCCTGCTGCCATCAGTACCCATTGCTCCCCACATTTCCACGAGGGGCCCCTCCGTCTGTCTTCCAGGGCTAAGCATCCTGCCACCTCAGGAGTGCTCTCAGCATCAGAAAACATTCTTTATGGGCTGTCACCTCCCCACATCAAATAGTGTCAGGCGCTGTCTACTCTGGGGGTTAAAGCAACACCTTCCAGTAAGATGGGCAGAGTGCTATCACACAGCCCTTTTCCCCATGAGACCGGATCAGACCAAGGCCTCATCCTCACGTGTGGGGGAGATTTTTATTTTCTCTCGAGTAGTGGTCAGCCAACTCATTAGTCAACAGAGCCAAATATCAACAGTACAATGATTGAAATTTCTTTGAGAGCTAAATTTTTAAAACTTAAACTATATAGGTAGGTACGTTGTTATTAATTAGGGTACTCCTAAGCTGGCCTTTGCGAAAAAATCAAGGG
Source organism: Vespertilio murinus (assembly GCA_963924515.1). Taxonomy (NCBI): domain Eukaryota; kingdom Metazoa; phylum Chordata; class Mammalia; order Chiroptera; family Vespertilionidae; genus Vespertilio; species Vespertilio murinus. Next base: position 19,065,158 of record OZ004720.1, on the reverse strand, counting down.
CCAAAGAGCTGCATGTGGCTCGCGAGCCACACTTTGCCAGCCAATGCTCTAGAGGGAACCTGTTGCTGTCTGTACTGTTGATTTGGGCACCTTGCTGTTCATTTCGCCCAATTCCCTGCTTGTCATTTCTAAGACCATCTGGTCCTAGGCATTCTCTCTGCCTTTCATGTTAACATACCTACACACACCCCAGACCTGGTGTTTTTCTCCTTCCCTTCCCATAGATGCCTGCAGCCACATCTTCTGACTCACCCCCGCCCCACTCTGCCTGGTCTGATCATCACATGAATAGCTAAGGACACAAGTGCTTATGAGGCAAAATCCACTTTACCACTCCCACCCCTATTTTTCTGCCTTAATTACTACATCTCTCCTACTTAGATTTTAGTAGCTCTTCTCTGCCATTTTCCAAAGAAAAAAAGGAGATATTTCATTCATTTTAGCTCAAATAAAGTGAGGGCGCCACTCCCCCACTGCATATGTACCAGGCTAGATTTCTGCCTCCCTCATCTCTGTGCCCTGCAAGACTCTGGCATTTTCTCTGCTGACATATATTTAAAATGGCCTTGACACCTGGCACCCAAGTTTATAGGAAGTGCCAGTCCATGGGTGTTTGTTTGTGGATACTAATTATTAGCCTGACTCTGATGAAGTGCCCCTGTCCCCAGTCCAATCTCTCCGTCCACGATGGGAGCAGGAGGGAAGGGCTTCTGGCAGGTCCTTGGCCTGAGAGGGATACAGGCCAGCACACCTCACCAACTGGCTACCCCTGGGAAACTTGGAATGAGCAGTGTCTGATACCAACAGTGTCTACACAATGCCTTCTTCTCAGCACTTTGTATGTGCTGGCTTATGTCCCCTTTACAATACTCCTGCATTTTAGGTGCCAATTGTAAACCTAGCTCATCTGCACTAATAAAAGAGAAATATGCAAATTGACCATCACTCTGTTATGCCCATCAGCCAATCAGGAGGGGACGTGCAAATTAGGACAAATATGGTAGCCATGTGAATGAATTAAAATTATGCCTATTGGTTTTTTGGTTTTGTTTTGTTTTTGTCAGATTGGCAAAAAATATAACATATTCTTGGTGAGACACAGAATTTTAGTATTTAGTGTATGTGTGCCATGCTATGACAAAGGGTAAAAATCACTGCTCTATGCAACAATCAATGCTTTTGGTCAAACCCCTCTCCATTTTGCCCTGTCTTTTTTTGACACCAAGCTATGGAACTGAAGCTGTGTTTCTGCTTTTTCTTCTTCATAATGAATGAGATGATGGGGGGAACTAGGATTTTCTTTGCAAATCCCCCATTTCCCAGAGCTGCAATCAAGCTGAAGTGGCATTACCTTTGCCTTATACCTGTACATGTCCTTGGTGTGCCCTGGAGCCCAAGGCACATGTAAATAGCGTGTTATTAGGCTCCTGTGATATTTTCAAAGGCAGTTCCCTCTGCCCCCAATGATGCGTACATAATTATCTGGGAAGTGAAGCACATAAAAATAGACAATGTTTAATAAAACCATGGAAGGTATCATTAGAAAACACATCCAATTAAATTGATCTAGAGACTCCAAGCCTCTCAGATTTATGATGAGTATGCCATGGACTCACTGGGATTGAGATTTGGAGAATCCCTATAAAAACAGGTCTGGGGCTATCCAAGGCCATTTTTCCTGGAAGCTTCCCAGAGCACGGTGAGAAAAGTCTGTGTATGTGGCCTTGTTGTCTTCTGCCTGGGTGCTGGGCACTGGGTGTAATGCAGGGCATACTGACTTATGTGCGTAGAATGGAGGAGCTCAGAGCTTCCTCATTCCCATAGCCTTCGAGGTTCAGCAGAGGCCAGATAAGAGCTTTCTGGGGAAAGGTGGCCTCCTTTCATAGCTGAAAGGACAAAACTTCATGAATATCAGTGGCTTTCTACCTGGATTCCTGGTTGAACCTGGTCAGCCTGCAATCTTTTCTGGGCTAGTGACCCTGGAGTCTCTAACAATCTTTGGGCTGGCTGCCCCAATAGATACTTGATGTGTTTTAAACATTATTTTTACATTTTAAATTTATATACATACAGTATATATAATAAAATTCACACATTTCAACTGTACAAATTAAGGACTTTTATTTTTTAAAATATTTTTATTGATTTTATTACAGAGAGGAAGGTAGAGGGATAGAGAGCTAGAAACATCGATGAGAGAGAAACTTTGGCCAGCTGCCTCCTGCACAACCCCCACTGGGGGTAAACCAATGTACATGCCCATGACTGGAATCAAACCTGGGACCTATCAGTCCACAGAACGATGCTCTATCCACTGAGCCAAACCAGATTCCAAATTAAGGACTTTTAGTAACTTTACCAAGTAAAGCAATCTATACTAATAAAAGAGTAAGATGCAAATTGACTGTACCTTTGCAATGCCCATCAGCAAAACAGGAATGAGTATGCAAATTAACTCAACAAAGATGGAAGGTTAAGTTGCATACACAGGCTCTGAGTGGGTGGGTGAGGGGGCAGACACAGGCATTCCAAATTGCTCCAGCCACTCTGAGCCTCTGGGCAGTGTGGGAAGGCATAAAGGTGGTTCTGCTGGCAGCCAGGGGAAGGAAGACTCATTCTTGCAGGAATCTTTGTGCACCAGGCCTCTAGTATCAATTTAATTAAGTTTTAGAACATTTTACAGATTTCCCATAAAATTCCTCACACCTACTAACTGTTGTTGTTGTTGTCATTGTTATTTTTATGATTATTTTTTTCATTTTTTAAAAAGGTCTTTATTGTGGAAAGTATTACATATGTCCCCTTTCTTCCCTCCAAACACACTGGGCACAACTGCTTTCCAAAAAGGCTTTGCACAGTATTTTCAGCCTGAGCTGTCTAAAATATTCTAGCACACTTGTTGCTGGGGAGAATGTTCTCCAGGATGAAACACCTGCATTCCTGTGACATGTTAAATATTTAAAGAGTTTCGGATGTGTTCTGTCTTTGAAGGGAACTGAGATGTAAATTCCCGGTGGGTGAGTGGTGAGGACAGGTGACCTGGCCCCTCTGTAAGTGGCGTGAATTATTCTGCTGGAAACACCCCGAGACACTCTAGTCTGGGGTACTGAGAAACCACTCGTTTTTTCTCCCATCCTTTAATTGCTTTTTGCTGGGGCCAGGGATATTTATGGGCTAGGAGATTGCCAAGTTATTTATTAGATGGAGTATCTAGGGATAGACTAATATAAATCACTTAGGCTGGTATTGAATATACCAGACACTCAGTAATTTAAAAAGCTTTAATAAAAATGCTAAAATATGAGACTTGTCTTTGGCTGTAATGAGACTCAGTTATCATGTTTTTATCAGCAATATTCAGTCATGAACCCCCTCCCCACTTCCCCAATGTAAAAATAAAATGCAGATGCAATCTTTATTTTTTTCAGACTTTTCAGATGTGTTGGAATTGAGATAGATTTCGGAGATTTGAGAAAAGGCTCACATAAAAATTATGTTGGGGGCCTCATGGCTGACTTCCTCACACCTAGAAATCCAAGCCTGTTCTTTCCTATCAGAAATCTTGACTTTTGTGGATCTAGCAGGGTTGTGAATTTAAGAAACTGGGAGTATGTGAGATTAATCTTGGCCTGTGAAAAGCTACCTTGTTGTACCTTCTACACAATGTAGATCGCATTACTGAGCCCATCCCTGTTCTACAAGCAGAGTCAAAGCTCGTCAAGCTTTGGGATACCTGAGACTCATAATGTACCTTTTATTTCTTTAGTCGGAACGATGAATTATAGGTACATGTCATTTCATAGTCTTTAAAATATACTTATTTTATGATCTCATTTACTCATCACTAAAACCATTGATGCTTTCATACAACTATGGAATAGAAGATTGCCGTCTAAGCTGCCGGCCTCACCCCCTTCCTTCTGAGCCACTATCTAGCTCTGAACAAGGTTATGAACAACTACCCATTTCTTTAAAATTTTACAAGTCGCCAGAACTGGTTTGGCTCAGTGGATAGAGCGTCGGCCTGCGGACTAAAAGGTCCTGGGTTCGATTCCGGTCAAGGGCACGTACCTTGGTTGCGGGCATATCCCCAGTGGGGGTGTGCAAGAGGCAGCTGGTTGATGTTTCTCTCTCATCGATGTTTCTAACTCTCTATCTCTCTCAATTCCTCTCTGTGTAAAATCAATAAAAATATATATTTTAAAAAAATAAAAAAATAAAATTTTACAAGTCCCAGCTTTCTCCAAAGATGTAGAGTTTCTGTGTCTGACCCAGAGGATTTCTTTCTATAATTCTGCCCCAGGATTTGGCATGGGATAGTGCATACTGCGTGCAGGGTGAGCAACAAGTGCAGCAACAAGTGTGCAACCCCTACTCTTGGCATCACAGGGCAGGAAGGGAAAGGAAGGGAAGGGAAGGGAAGGGGAGGGGAGGGGAGGGGAGGGGAGGGGAGGGGAGGGGAGGGAAGGGAAGGGGAGGGGAGGGAAGGGGAGGGGAGGGAAGGGGAGGGAAGGGGAGGGGAGAGGGAGGGGAGAGGAGGGGAAGGGAGGGGAGGGGAGGGGAAGGGAGGGGAGGGGAGGGGAGGGGAGGGGGGAGGGGGAGCACAGGCTTACATTCATCTTTGGAATGGGGAGAGCTGGTAGAGAGAGGGCATTATATATCAGTTTTCAGGTGTGAGTAGGATTTGAATAGGCATCGGGCACAAAGGCACAGGGTTCAGCATATGCAGCTGTATGGAATTCTATATGGATTTATGAGAAGTGTTAGGTATTTGGGGCATTACAACCAGGCTGCCATGGGTAGGGCATCATGAATAAAAAGGGGAAAACACACACACACACACACACACACACACACACACACACTCCCCTAAATCAAAGGGGTTAAGCGATTGATGGAAGATCACACAGCTGTAGAAGAATCAAGATTAGAATCCACTTATCCTGACATTTCATGTAGTGATTTTGCCAACATATCCTATTACCTGCTTACACAAAATTTGGCACACCCTCGCCTAGCATGTATACTGTAATTCTCAAATTACTCTCACCTCCAGTTTATGAAATAAGCTCATTTGCTAGAATACATTTTTAAAGGGTAACCCTGGAAGAATAAAACATTCCATTTTTATAAAGTCTGTACTGTTGTTATTTTTATAAATTAGCCTCGAGTGTTTAAAAGTGCAGTGGAAAGCACTTCATATTTATATCAGCTTTCACTTGGTCTCAATATCTTGTTATTCTCTGGGGATAGTAATAACAATAATAAACTGGAAAGAGCAATAATAGCCATTTAAGTCTCTTTAAAATCATTATCTCTAAAGGCTGTTGAAAACAGGGCTTGTGGTTATCACAGAGTCGCCAGGAATCAGAGCTAGCTCACCGGCCTGTAACTAACACAATCCCCACGTCCCTATGTAGCCAACATGTTCATGCCCATTTTATGGCAGAGCAAGCGCAAGTGACTTTTTCAAAAATTACACAGAAAGTAGTTGGGAAAAAGTGGTAGACAAAATTTAGCCTCTGTGAGTGCAGATTATAATAAAACACACACACACACACACACACACATACACACACACACACACACACACACACACACACACACAAAGGGTGCCATTCACTTTTAAATGAAACACTTGAAACATGATTTTCAAATATTGTGACCGGACACAAACAGGGTAGAATTGTAGAGGGTGGAATAATTGCTCTTAATAGGGCAAGACGTGGTGCTGAGGTTGCATCCTTTGAACCTTCCAGAAATAGAATAAAAGATCCTCTAAAATAAAATATATAAAGAAGAGCCAAGTAATATTTTTTATACAACTGTGTGATTTGCCCTGTGTATTTGCATAGGCACAATGTTCCGCGTATAAGGACAGGATTGACAATTATTGATTAGGTATTTACTTTATGCTCTGGAGGCTTATCGAATGAAATCTTGCAGCTTTCCAAGGCCAGCTGAAGGAGCTGAGATTTAGAAAATGAGCAAGCAGGCACTGATTAAGCTATTTATCTGATTCCAAATATTTATTCAATATTGCTAAGAGCATATAAAATAATAGTAACAACTACCATTTAGGAAGTACTGATTTATTTCTAGCCACTGTACTAGTGTACTATACACATTCCCACTTTGTTACAACATGGAAGATATGTTCCGTGGTCATCATTTTCTTCAGTGGGAACCAGGGGGTGAGGAGTTAGGTTGACACTGTCCAAAGATACATGGGTCATTGGATTACAGAACCTAAGTTGTGGTACGTGGTCTCTCACATCGTCTTTCAATCATATCATGTCACCGTTATGTAGGTGGCACTAATATGTCAAGAATCGTACATTTCACTCCCCAATTACCTTTGCACATAGAAATATTTCACCTTTAGGAAAACCTTTATAACTCAGGTTTGTTCTCTCACAAGTATATGATAACGTGTTTGTCACAGCAGATATGGTGGGCACTTATTCATTTTGTACATTTCTATTAAGCACCTGTTATGTACCAAACCTATTTCTAAGTACTGAGAATATTGTGATTTATAAAGAATATAGCTTAGAAACAGAGAGTCCTTAACCAACCATACAAATAAATATAAAAGGACAAAACCCAGAGTTTTAAAAAAATCTAAGATGGAGGTGTTTTTGGGAAAAGAGAGATCAAATGTCAAATTTCTAGGATGGAAAGCAGTTGGCAAGTTATAAGGTCCCCAATTTTAAAACCTATGCATGCACACATTCCCTTTAGAGGGGAAATGGTTTTATCATTTGTCAGGCTCTGGGTTGTATGATAGGAATTCAAGGATAAATATAGCAGATATTTTCCATGGAGCAGCTCTGTGGCAAAGATAAATGGTATGATAAAGTCATAAACACGAATGCTTTGGAAATGGGAGAGAAACTAAGGCATCCTAAAGGAGCTCATATTTGACTATGGTCGGTAAACACACAATGCAATGTACACTTGTGATGTACTATAGAGCTGAACATCTGAAACCTATACAATTCTATTAACCAATGTCACCCTTATAAATTTAATAAAATTAAAAAAGGGGGGGGATAAAGACATGTCCAAGTGATCCTTTATTCACAAAGGTGTGGTGAAGACAAGGGAAGCATCATAATAGTATTTCCACATCCATTTGATATTGGGAATTAAAGTGAAAGTATTGAGAACCTCCCTCGGGAAGCAATGTTTGCCAGGGGAATGACCCTGGGAGCAGGACAACCAAGAAGCCCTGCCCTCAGGGGTGTGCAGGGTGCCTAAGCGGATGGACAGAGATGGTTCCTACTATCCGGGAAGAGCTATGAGGGAAGATGTGCAGGGAGGACATTTCCAGGCAGAGGAAACACGCAGATATAAATGCTGTGTCTGGGCTACCGACGGAGGTTAAACAGAGAGGAAGCACTCCAGGATGGAAAGAAGTCTGCTGTTTGTTAAGCTCGTGATCTGGGGCGATTCACTGAACGTTCCTCATGCTTCTGTTTCTACAGCATTTAAACAACTTACTTTCCCATCACAGTTTACATCGATATTATTCTGTATTCGTTTCAGATGCACAGCAAAGCGGTTAGACCACGGTGTACTTAATAGTGAGACTATTTGTTCTACTTATCTCCTAGTTCATAAGAAACCCACAAGGTAATGCTTGTGCAAGCAATTTGAGAACCATCGAGTTGCGTATTAATAAATAATACATATCATTGCGCATTACATTTTAATAACAGTGACCTTATAATTGGGAACGGAAGGAGCTTCCCTTTCTCTGGGTTCATTTTTGTGCTTTTTTCTTTTTTTTCTAGCTGTCCACACCCTTTGTCTTTCCTCCTCTGACTTGCAGAGGGTGACAGAAGCACTGGTCCTTGGTGGAGATGCCGGGGTAACCTTTACCATTCATCCCGGGAAACCCCATTCTTCCGGTTGAGATTATAATGAGAAGGGGAAAGTGGAAGCAGTGCTCAATAACCATGTAATTTTGCAAATACTTAAAAAAAAAGATAAAATTTCAAAGTTAAATTTCAGAATATGCATTTAACTTTACTTGCACATGCTATGTTTTTACTCAACTCAATATTTTCAGCTAATAGGATGGTCGTGGCGTGAGTTTTTTAAATGATATTCCCAAGACAAATACTGTGAAAAGAAATACAAATTTCTGCTTTAAAACAGCGTAAGAGCCCACATTTTATCTAGAAGAAAAAAAGAAACATGCACAAATTTAACTTCAATACATAAGTTTTAGGGAAATGGAGAAAAATATTGAGTTGTACGAAAGAAATCTGGTGACAATAAGTAGTTACAAATCCTCTGATCTACTTACTGGCCTTTTTTACAGATACCTTTTATTTTTATTTTTTCATCTTTATTTATTTATTTATTTATTTATTATTTTTAATTGATTATGATATCACATAATTGTCCTTATCCCCCCATTCCCATCCCAAACCCCTCCCTACATATTCCCCCACCCCCCTGTTGTCCATGGCGCATGGACACAAGTCCTTTGGTTGATCTCTTCCCTTTACCCCCTCCCTCCCCTACGTCTGATCGCTGCTTCTCTTTCTCTGGGTCTGTTTTTGTTCACCAGTCTATGTTGTTCATTATTTCCTCTAGATGTGTGAGGTCATGTGATCCAAGAAATACCCTTGTAAAAATCTAAACTGCTTAATCCAGGACCCCTCACACTGTCAGATGAAATGGGCTGTATGGGACTGAAGGCCCGGAACTGGGGGGGGGGGCAGGGTACATGGGTCAGAAATGGACTAAATGAGCCCCCAGACTGGTCAGTGCCGGCCCCCACGCCGCTGTGTCTTCCTGCGGAGGGAGACTCCTGGTTCTGGAGAGAGAGGACATCAGGTGGCACACCCAGCCTCAGCAGACAGTATCCCGAGCCTCCCGAGGAAGCAGCACTGAAGCTAGTGTTGTATAAAAATGAGAAGCGGTATTGACATTTCCAAGCTCAGAACTATGTTTTTAACAAGCCTGGAAATACTGGGAAATCGCGAGTAGAGTTTTCTCCTGAGGATGCACTGCAGTTAGAATGCACTCCCGCCCCCACCCCAGTGTGGATCTGGATAAAATATGTGCAGTGAAATTTCAGGGCAAAATCTGATGCCAGAATCATCTAAAACATGGCAGATTTATACCTGGGGTGATTTTTATTTATTTTCAAATGTGGATTCCCTTAAGAGCTCAAATGTTCTACATGTTACTTATGGCTTCTCCTTGAAAAGACTTACCTCTAAGGTCTGGGCAGCATAAAACTTGAGGCTGCACAGTCCTCAGAACCGATCATAGGCCGTAATTCTCCTTCGCCGCTGACTCAGGGTGGTTTGGAATTAACTAGCACTCGACCTGTAGGGTAATTAATAATTTATCATTAAACTGGCAATTTGAGTAAATCAGCATAACTGTAAGCATAGTGTCTCCTCTCTCTGCTGTCTTCCCTTTCATTTTCAGAATATGAAAGAGAATTGAGAAGAAAGGTTAAAAGCTTTGCTGCCCCTCACCCTTACCCCCCCCCCCCCATCGCAGTTTTTGGATTTGTCCAATGTGTTCTTTGGCTCTTACTTTCAAAGAAGAATCAAGCATGTACCTTGTCAGCCTTGTGCCAGAGACTGAGGAAACAGGAGTGAAATCCCTTCCTCATCCTCAAGCACCTCCCGCTCTAGGTAAAAGGTCAGACATACAATGATCTCCTGGGACACAACAGGCCCAGCCCCACCTGTGGGGAGCTTGCCACAAAATGTAGCAAAGAGAGATGGGGGATTCTCTTTTCAGGGTCTAAGGTGAGGTGACCTTGGAGGACCCTTGAAAGTTGAGTCCTACTTGTATACATGCATATAAGTACAACCAATGGACAGAAAACTCTGGGGAGGGAGGGCATGTATGGGAGGGGGGCAATGGTAATATATGTACACAGATAATAATTTAATAAAAAATATTTAAAAAAAAGAAAGTTGAGTCCTATGTTTTCAGGTAGAAAATGAAGAGAAGACGAGGATAACAAGCAAAGCTATGGAAGTCCTTGTGCTTTATCATGTTCTAGGGAAGGTGGGTTCACTACCTGCCGTGTGCTGCTAGTGAGGTCTGCACCTGAAGGTGAGGTTTGTCGGTGGGTAGAGGGGCTAGATTTCAGGGGCGGAGGTAGGTCATGCTAAAGAGGTTTTGTGTTAAGCTTGGTGGTCAATGGTGAGCTAGAATAGGTAGGGAGGCAGTTTGATTAGATCATTGCCTGAAAAGGCACATTCAGGGGAGAAGGTGGAGGGATCCGAAGTTGGAAAGAGAACAGGCATGAAATTTCAAATGGGAGGCCATCATTCATGTGAAGTTTGGTAAGAAACTCAATCAGGACAACGGCAATGAGAAGTAGGAGTTGAGGGGAATCAGGGTATTTTCCAATACTGTTTTGTTTTGTTAATTTAAATTCTTTATTGTTTAATGTATTATGTAAGTCTCCTTTTTCCCTCATTAACTTCTCCCTGGCTGGCCCCAACCCCTAATGCATGCCCTTACCCCCCGCCCCCCGCTCACACCCCTGTCTATATCCATTGATTATATATTCATATGCATGCATACAAGTCCTTTGGTTGATTTCTTACTCCCTCAACCCCCTGCCTTCTCTCATAGGTTGGATAATCTGTCTGATGCTTCTATGTCGCTGGTTCTAGTTTTGTTAATCAGTTTATGTTGTTTATTATACACTGAGTTTTGAATTGAATGAGAGAATCAGGACTGGAGGTGGGGCAGTGTAGACAGCAAACCCAGGGATCATGTCAGCCTGTGCAATGCTAACAGTAAAGGGACATGGACCCAGTCCATAAGAGTTTATTGAGAAAGACGTAATTATTGCTGTCTTCATCTTCGTCTTCCTTGTTGTCTGGTAGTTAACATTTATTGAGTGTTCCTTTCCTAACATGCCCTCTGTGAAGCCATTGATTTGTCTAAACCTCACAACACATTTAGTTTTGCTACTACTATCATCTGTGTTTCACAGCTGAGGAAATCAAGAGGGGGAGGTAGTCTACCTTGCCTAAGATTATATTCAACAGGTGAGGAGTTGAGCTCTGGAGCCCTGCCCCTAACCACTGGGGTATATTGCCATTATGCCTATGTTTTATCATACAACTAGAGGCATGGTGCATGGAATTCATGCACTTGGGAGGGGTGGTCCTTCAGCCTGGCCTGCATTCTCTCACAGTCTGGGAGCCTTTGGGGAATGCCTGACTAATAGCTTAGGCCCACTTCCCCTGTGAGAGTGCACAGACCATCAGGAAGCAACTCCTGCATTGAGGACCGGTCATTCTGCCTTTCAGTCAATTTTCGTATTAGCCTTTTCCTTATATAGGATTAAAAAGGATATTATAGTGGTCATAATAGCAGGTGCAATGTATTGCTGACTCTGGTTGGGCAAATCAGAGGCAATTTTTCTGTGTTTTAAAAGATATGTTTTGAAGAATGAGAAGGAATTTTCAGGTAAAGAAATGTGAAAGAAAAGAATTACAGGATGGAATAATCTGTGCAAGACCAAAGAATATGGAAATGTCTGGAATGCCCAAGGAAGAATAACTAACTCAGTGTGGTTGGCTTTATTGAAAAATAAAAAGGGCTTAAGTGGGTGCAACTCATGCCTATTTGCTTAAGTCAGCAATTCCACTAAAATACATGAGCACGTGGACAGGCAGGAACTCAGAAAATGTTGTTAAGTAGTTTCCTTTTGGTTTGACCTTTCAATCAACAAGCATTAATGTCCTTGTCTTCAGTTCCTGTGCTTCTTCCCCAGCCACACACCTGCCTCCTGCTGCAAAACACAAGTGCACTGTACATGTTGTGTTGGTGGCCACATCCTTGGCCAATCAAGAAATCAGAATATTATTACTGAGACGTTACTCATTATACTGCATGCTAAATGAATATTTATAGGCTAGCACCTTCTTTTGAGTGTAAAGACTCATTCTCATGTATTTATTCTCTTCTCTGTCTCTTCGCAGTCCCTCCACAAATCATGAACATCTCCTCAGATATCACTGTGAACGAGGGAAGCAGCGTGACCCTGCTGTGTCTTGCTATTGGCAGACCAGAGCCAACTGTGACGTGGAGACACCTGTCTGTCAAGGGTAAGGCATGTACCTAGAGAACCTTCTTAGAGTTGATATTTTGAAGACTTGATTCTGTTCTACATCAGAACATCTGGAATCAGAAAACCATGCTGTTTGACACCAGAGTAATGTCAGAGCAAATGCCACACCCATCAGTCACTGAGTATCCCATTCCTAAAGGAATATTTATAATCTTTACTGAATTATTATGTCAGTCCTTTTTATGATTTTAGCAGATTTTTTGTGTTCCCAACTGTGTAGAAGAGAGGTGCCGTAAGCATAAGTTCCAACAAAGGCACTCATTTCTCAAGGTCAAGATTGTGTGGGTTAGTTGGTGGGTTGTCCTTCTTGATATAGAGTGGAGAACACAGCAGTGTCCACTGGGACCACTGATGTCATTGTGTGTCGAAGAGAAAAAGGACCCCCCTACTCAGGACTTTCTGGAAATGGACCCAGTGCCACATATGTTTGACCTGTTCATAAATAGCTCTCTCGAGTAGAGGAAGGATGAAAGAAATGGGGAGGGAGGGAGGGGCCATGCCTGTGCCGGGTCCCAAATGATTGGTATTGAAATATCGGTTATGAGAATCCTCAACTTACTAGGAAGGGAACCAAAGAGACAAGGGGTCTCAGGCCCTTGGAACTAAAACTTACTCCAAGTTTAACTTGAAGAGCTAAACACAGAGCCACTTGATATATTTAGACTGTTAGTAGAAACAATGATTAATTCTAGAAAGTATACAAGAAAGAAATGGCTCCCGCAGGCAAGAGAAAAACTAAACATGCAACCCAGGGGAGAGGAAAATGTGGAGTATGCCTCTGTGTGTGTGTGTGTGTGTGTGTGTGTGTGTGTGTTTGTGTGTGTGTGTGTGTGTGTGTGTGTGTGTGTGAGAGAGAGAGAGAGAGAGAGAGAGAGAGAGAGAGAGAGAGATGGAAAAAGAATAGAGGTCTAGAGTAGACATAGAAATAAATCTTAGTTACCTTGCACTAAAAACTGGATAAATTTGGCTTTGCATTATTTGTATACAGCTGTTGAAACAAAATACCATAAACTGGATGGCTTAAACAATAGAAATGCATTTTCTCATAGCTTTGGAGGATAGAAGGCCACGAGGAAGGTCCAGTCAGGTTGTTTCTTTCTGAGAGCTATGAAGTGTCTGTTCCATGCCTCTCCTGGGCTTCTGGTGGTTGGCTGGACATCTTTCGTGTTTCTGGACATGAAGGTGCATCATCTGATCTTGGTCTCATCTTAACATCACCTTCCCTCCCACCCCCCGTATGCATCTCTCGGCCAATTTCGTTTTATAATGAAACCAAACGTGATGGATTAGGGTCCCCACTAATGACCTCATCTTCAGTTAATTACCTCTGTGAGGTCCTATCCTATATAATTAAAGGCTAATATGCAAATTGTCCCCTTAGGTGTTTGACTGCTTGCTGTGATGGTTACTGTCTACAGGGGTGTCACAGAACATGGCGGGTGACCAGCAGTGGTGGAGGCAGGTTCTGATGGAACAAGGGAAAGAGGAGGCAGGGAGGCTGAAGGTGGGGAACCTGATTGGCCCTGATCACCGGCCAGGCCTAGGAACCCTATTCGTGCACAAAGTTCATGCACTGGGCCTCTAGTTTCCAAATAATGTCACATTCTGAGACACAAAGAATTAGGACTTTAAGGTATCTTTTGTGGGGAATGCAATTCAACCCATAACAGGCTTAATCAAAATTAAAAACACCATTAAGATAGATATGCATAATCCATGAACACAGAAAGCAGTGCAGTGAAGGCCTGGGGAGGGGGTGGAGGCAGAGTGGCAAGGGTCAATGGGGGTGGGGGAACATCTGTAATATTTTCAATAATAAAGATACATCGTAAAGAAGAATAAATGAAGAGACAAGCCACAGACTGGGAGAAAACATTTGCTGTACTTAGACCTGACAAAAAGAATTTACATCTGGGCTATGTGAAGAATTCTTACAGCACAATTGTAACAACCCACCTTGAACTGAACAAAATATTTGAGCAGACAGTTCACAAAAGGAGATATGTGAATGAAAAATAAGCACCTGAAAATATGTTCGACATCTTTATCATAGGAATGAAAATCAAACAGTACTGAGATACCTCTATACAACTACTTGAATGACAAACATGGAAAAGACTGACAATACCAAGTGTTAGTGAGGTTGAGGAGTGACTGAAACTCATACATTAACTCTAAGAGGTGAAATGGCATAAGCCCTATGGGGAAAAAAAGCTTGGCACTTTATGGTGAAGTTAAAAACACACTTAGCATGTGACCCAGCAAGTCACATTTAGGTATTTAGCAAAAGTAAATGAAAACAAGAAGGTCAACAAACATGCATTGTACACAAATCTTTATAGGGGCTTCATTTATATCAGCCTCTAACTAGAAATAACCCAGATAACTACCAACAGATAAATACATTTCGATATATTCTTACAGATGACTTCTGAGCAATTAAAAGAAACCAACCGTTGGCACACATAGCACAATGGACAAATCTCAATAACACTGTGGGGCAAAAGAAGTGAGATACAACAAATACATGCTGTGTGATTTTGTTTATCTGAAATCGTAGAACAGACAAAAGTAATCAGTAATGACTGCCATCAAGCCAGTGCTTACCAGGGTAGGAATGTTTGAAAAAGTAACTGCAATGGGGCACGAGGGAATTGTGGGGGTTGATGAAAATATTTTATATCTTGAGTAGGGAGACAGTGACATTGTTTAAGTTAGCCAAAACTAATCAAACTGTACAACAAAAATAAGTGTGCTTTATTTATTGTATGTTAATTAAGTCTCAATAAAATCTAAGAGCATAAAGTAGAGATGTTACAAATGAGGACCTGAAATGTCCCCCTTCTGGTCTGAAACAAAAACCACGTGAGCAGCACTTACAAATGAGAGGCTGGGTTGGGTACCAGGAGTGCCATGTAAGCTTCCACTATTGCACTCTGTCCATGGTTCTGGTGAACAGAGCTTTCAGCCCGGCCTTGTTCCACAGGAACATGCTAATGAAGCCACGGATCCTCTTTGTATAAAGGCCTCAGCTACTGACCCCAAATGCCAGTGTTATAAAGTCGAATTAGCATGAATATTAAAGTGTACATAAAAAGCCTCCCCAAGCTCCGCTTGAGCAAAACCACAGCAATGGTGTGCGTTCCCAAAGACAAAAGCCTCATGGGAAATTTGCCCAAAGTCAGGGAGAATTTTGGATTTACATTATATCCAAACTACATCCAACCTTCAGACCAATCTGTACATATTTGGTGAACTTTGATGTTCTTAGGAATGCTAAAAATGCACCCCAGGATGCCATGGATTTGATCCTAAATACACAGTTTTCTAAGCCTAGAAATCTCTGGAAAAGCACTTTGACATTGTGTGTTTTTAACAATGTTTGTAGTGGCCATTGGTAAGATTTCCTCTTAAAATGGGGAGAGTGATCCACATCTCCAACCTTTTCTACAATGTAATAGTTGCAATGCTGCCTTAAAAATAAATAAATAAATAAATAAATAAATAAATAAATAAGATCAGAAAATTCTAAAGTTAAATGACCCTGCCCCTTTAAATCTCCCAGGGATGCTCTACTTTCAAATTGTTTTGTTTCTCTGGAGCCTTGGCCTTCATCTTGCATTCCCCTATTGTCTCCCTCACTCCCCTCCCCCCCCACACACACATGATAATGACATTGAAGAATTTAAACTCAAAGCATAATTTCTCAAGTTCAAAACGTATTGGAACCTGGAGGGTTTGCGAGTTTAAAAGTCACATCCTCTGTGACCGCCAATATTTAATTTAGGCAGTGACTCCCTCTCACCGAGAGTTGAGCAGGCTTTGGAAAGTGGTTTTAAACTTTCAGAAAAGCAGCCGATAAAACTTGAGCATCAAACAGCATTTTTTTAGAACAATTTACCGGTTGGTTCAGCATGCAAGAATATGAAATAAGAGCCGCAGTGACATTTCCTTTGGCATTCCAGTGGGATTACTTTGGATAATTGAGCTCACTGGACATCTGGGTTTCCCCAGATGCTAATGAAATATATTAAATCTGCTTTTTTGAAGTTTGGGGATCTATATAACAACTGGACAAACAAACTCATTTAGAAAAAGAATATTTTAATGAGCAGATTATTAAATATTGAAGATAACGATAACACTGTGGTTTAAAAAGACAGTCCAAGAACATGCCCCCAATTCCTATAAATTATAGAAGAGAGGTCGATTAATGACTGTTGGCAGAAGAATCCTCCAAACCTGTAGAGAATTTTTGTTTATGAGTTTATTTGAGCCATGCTGAGGACAGTTTCGGGGAAGCAAAATCTCAATGGATTGAGAAAAATCTCTGGAAAATGACACTTTTACAGCTTATTTTATACAGCAGTATCACAGGGGAAGACATAAGGTGGTTACATGAAATCCACTGGTGGTAGAATAGGTAGGTGGGAGAAAGCAAAGTGGGAAAATCTCTGGGATCAAAATAAAAGTAAAACTGAGAGATGCATATTTCTTTTGCATTGGTTAACAGGATAGTTAACAATTCACACTAACAGAACATAGAAATGGTCTAGGGCGGTGGCCCACAAACTGTGGCTCATGAGCCACATGCGGCTCTTTGGCCCCTTGAGTGTGGCTCTTCCACAGAATACCCAGGCCTGGGCGAGTCTATTTTGCAGAAGTGGCATTAGAAGAAGTTTAAGTTTAAAAAATATGGCTCTCAAAAGAAATTTCAATTGTTGTACTGTTGCTATTTGGCTCTGTTGACTAATGAGTTTGCCAGCCACTGGTCTAGGGGAACAAGATAATGAGGGGTTCGCTGGTCTTGGTGTTCTAGTGGGAGATTGTGCCCTGTGGTGTCTGGGGAAAAATGTATTACTCTGACATCAAGCAGATAACGTGTTGTTTTTGTTGTTTAAAAAAAGAAAACTTATCCATTTATATGGATTTGCGAGGAAACATGGCACTTTTAGTCAGCCTTCACACATGGAAATTTGCACAGAATGGTCTACAGTTTAAGAAGTAGGATAATGATAGCATCACAGACCACCAAGATGTTCCGATGAAAAGAGTGGGCAGGACCCAACACAGGCAGGCAAAATGGACTGGCAAGGGGCCAGTGTTTTTGGAATACAATTGTGAATCAGGGCTGTTCCAAGTATCTGTGTTTCCCTTGCTGAGGGACAGAAGAAGGGGCACTGGACCAGCATTGAGTGGGAGACTCATGAATATAAAACCAAAATATTGTGAGAGTTGCAAAGATGGCAGAGGAGATGGTAGAGGCTGTTGTGTTCCAAGGAGGGTTGCCTCTCCCTCTCAGGATGCCATACTAATCCACTCGAATGCCTACACATCTGGCTCTCTTTCCATTGATATATTTGGGAAGGCCAGATGTTTGGGGGGAAAATAAGAAATTCCTCTTTGCTGGCTCCTCTCCATGGAGACGTTAAGATGACAGCTACTCTCCTATGAGTTTGTCACTCTTACAATCTACTCACACATAGTACTACCTGGGGGAGAAAGTGGTTGAGTTATTCCACGGAAGTGAATTTTCCAGGTAACTGAAGCTGACTCCTTAACGCATTGACTTGAGTAATTTATAATGGAAGGATTTAAAAATATACTACCTTCTTCTCCTCTCTTTCCTTGCGTATGGTGAATGCCATTTAGCCTCATCCTTATAATGTAATACAAACATCAGGCAATTTATTTGTTTGTATCTCAGCATTTGGAAACGGGGATAACCAGGAATATGGCCCTTCACTACTATTTACATTCTTGTGCGCATGTTTTACAGTTCCTCCCTTCTTTCCTTCTCTCCCATCAGACTATTAATTGACAGTTTTTCCTAAAGTCCTTGTACTTGCCTTTCAGCAGCCGCATTTCTTCTGATTCTTTACATCTAATTTGCTTGGAATAAGAATTTACATACCCAGCTTGCTTAATCCTGAGTAAGAACCCAAGTGGCGGGAGAGAACTTTCTGTGAGAAAGGGCACACGGTTTTCTGAATGTGATAAATGGCACCGATGACAGCTGTTTGAGGGGAAATAGCGTTTGGTCTCTTCTAGATATATGTAGTTACTAGCCGAGTGAACGCCGTGTGAAGGGAGAGAGAGCAAATACCAGCCAAGTCATTATCCATGATAGTGACCAGATTGAGCAGGCCTTTCTATCCTCTCGTCCCTGTGCTAGAAGTTCAGGTTGCAAAATGTGCAGGTCCAAGACTGTCTCTACTATAACCTTTAATTTCCATGCAAGACATGGCTGAGATGAAAATCTCAAAATAAATTGCCAAGTCCTTAGCATTTCCAATGAAAGGGGCACTGCCCCTCACTCAAGCGTGGGCGTCAGTTTCTGGTGGTTGGTAGTGTAATCACATGGAGAGACCGTGGACATCAGCTTCTTACAGAGCTGAGACCAAAACCTGATGCTAGCCACCAGCAATCCGAGTAGCTTTAGAAAAAACCAACGTGTCTCCTTGATTCTCAACCTCCTAGGTGGCAAAATGGGTGCACTTATATCCATTTCATCTGGTTATTTCAAGGATGAAAAGGGAAAATGAATGGTAGGCATGTAATAGTGCTGGACACATGTGACATGCCCAGCAGACCTTTCTACATTGCTGTTATGCCATGTTTTTAAATTTCTTCCCAGAACCCTTATAGCTTACAAGGAGCCCAGAAATGGATCGTGACAGTATTGTGACAGTTTGCTGTGGGTCAAGCCTTGTTATACTAGTAAACGCCACATGTTTTAACTCATTAAATGCCCCAGCAGCCCTGAGAGAAAAGTGCTGAGGATTATTATGATACTTTTTAAATTATTATGCCTGTTATTCCACCTATTCCTACTTCTGTCTTTGATTTTTATTTCTTGACAGTCTTGAGTTATTCATTAGTGATTTAGTGTCTCTCCGGTCCATGTATAATTTTGGAATGACATAATAGTTTTATTTGCATTTGCTATCTTTGGAAATAGTCCAGCTGTTCTTCTTTGGGGGAATGGTTAAACAAACTGGTACATCCATACCATAAAGTGTCATTTAACAATAGAAAGGAATGAATTATTGCCCTGGCCGGTTTGGCTCAGTCGATACAGTGTTGGCCTGCGGACTGAGGAGGTCCCAGGTTCGAGTCTAGTCAAGGGCATGTTTCTTGGTTATGGGCACATCCCCAGTTGGGGGGGTGCAGGAGGCAGCTGATGTTTCTAACTCTCTGTCCTTCTCCCTTCCTCTCTGTAAAAAATAAATAAAATATATGTTTTAAAAAAGAAAGGAATGAACTATTAATACCTTCAAACATAGATGGATTCTAGGGCATTGTACCTTGTGAAAAGAGTCAGTCTCAAAAAGTTGTATACCATATGGTTCCACTTTTCTAACATTCTAAAAATGGCAAATTATACAGAGATGCAACAGTGCAGTGGTTGCCACAGGGTGTGGCAAGGGAGGGAAAAGGGCAGCTTGAGGGAGTTGCCTTATAGTAATGGAATAATTCCATATATTGATCGTTTCAACAGTTACATGAATCTGTATGTGTAATGAAGTATGGAGTATAAAGAAAGAAAGCTGGATACATGCAAAAACTGCTACAGTCCAAGTAAGCTCAGGAATGCAACTGATTGCATTGTGCTCTTGTCAATTGATCATGTATTTTAGTTCTATAACATGCCACCATTGGGGAGCTGGTGATGAGTCCATGAGACCCCTTCTCTACTATTTTTGCAACTTCTTGCGAAGCAATAATTGTTTCCACATAAGGAGGTAAGCCTTGGATGGTGTGGATCAGTTGTTGGGCATTGTCCCATGCACCAAAATGTTGGTGGTTCAATTCCCAGTCAGGGCACATGCCCAGGTTGCAGGTTCTGATCCTGGGTGGGGGGGTGTAGGAGGTAGCCAATCAATGTTTCTCTTTCTCTCCCCCTTTCCATTCATCTCTCCAAAAATCAGCAAACTGTTAAAAATTACATCTTTATAAAAGAACAAAACATTAACAAAGAGGCATAAGTGAAAACAACCTTAGTTTTCCACTCATAATATGCGTGTGTAGGAATGAATGTATTGCCTATAAAATATTTTCACATGCATCATTCCAAGTGAGCTTGTAGCCGCTCTCTAAACTAGGTCAGAGAAGGCATGGCCTGCCTGATTCAGATGTAAGGAGATAAACTTGGGAAAGTTAACTAATGATGAATGACTCGGAGCTACCTGAAGTGGGTCCATGGAAGGAACCGGCTTCCTGTGATCCAAATCTGAGGCCCTTTATACCTTACAGAGATGGCTCCCATGGCTTGAAGCTGAACAGGTTGGGTCTAAAATGATACATTTTATCAAATTCTGCTTGTTATCTGGGGCACCCAAGGGTGCTCACAAGCTTTGAGCATCACCCCTGCTCTCACGTTATTCTCCCTAACTCCGCACTTATCTCCCCATAACCAGGGATTTTCTAGCTACCACCCAGAATTTTTCGAAGAAAAGCACAGCCTCCAAATGAAAACCACATTCTTGCCATTGTCTGCTGTAAGTCCCCGTTGTTTCTCTGCTTCAATTAAAATAAACCCGCTGAGACCTACCACCCTCGTTTCTTTTCTAAGCCATCCCAGGTACAAGTTCCCGCCACTAATAGGAATTGCCCATTAGTTGACCTGCTGCGTCATCCAGTCCTGCTACTATGTCTTTGTCTCTCTCCAAGGCAGCCAAGATCCTTGCTTCTAATCGGAAGTTGTGTTCAGAGCCTAATTAATCCCCAGAGTGTGAGAAAGAGGTGTCTGAGATGAGAAATCAAGGTTATACACATCTTGCTCAGTAGAACGGTTATGGGCAAACAAGCTGTTTCTCTCACATTTCTGCAAAGCAAATTTATGTTCACTAGCTCTGGTTCTTGTTGTGAACGAGAAGTGTATGAAGGTCTAGCAATGAGCTTTCCACCATATGGGTGCCCATATGTTTCCCCCCTTTGCTTGCGTGCATTTTCGCTTTGGCATGCACATATGCCTGTATTTTTGCAACTTAACAATATTAAAACTAATCCCATTTATGCTCCTTTTGGGTGAGTTGATTGAGTCATAAATTCCTGAGAATCTCTTCCTTGGGAGGCTGAAGTTCTTTTGTGTGAGTAGGGGGAGGGCAGAGAAAGCTCTCCTGGCAGAAGGATACTGGCACATGGCATCACTGTGTAGTTGATGTAGCTGATGACCCTGACCCTGGCTCCAAAGTGGAGACTCTATCTCTGGAACACTGAGAAGTATGGGTTCATGATGCCTTGCTAGTATTTAGCTCTTGTTTCCTAAGGGGAAATCCTTCAGGAAGAACTAGATAATAATTCCTTAGGTTTTTCTTCCTAAGGGTCCAGGCGAAATCACTCATCTTAGAGCTAATAAATATGCTGTCTGCAGTTGGGTTCTTGGTTGTGACCATACTGAATACAATTCACACTCCTCACACTGAGAAAGGATGTCCCTGGGAAATATGGCAGCTGGCAATAAGGCTTGCATTGAATTATGCTTAGCTTCTTCACTGGGCTTTTTATTGTATAAATGAGAATGAATATTACTATGTATAATGCCAAGTGAAAAGCCCAACTCAATTGTAAGATTGGAATCGGACATGCCGCCGGATATCTGTTGTAAGTCTACCTCTATAATATGTGTTTTGCATTCGTTTCTTCATTCATTTGATATATTACAAATATTTGAGCATCACCCCTGCTCATTTGTTTCCCTGTAGCAACAATAGCATGCAAAACAGACATGATATTTGCCATTATGTAGTCTATGGTCTCAATAGTAGGAGATAGTGATTAATCAGATCATCAAAGTGAAGTAACTGCTACAATGGGCAACCTGGAGGTATGAGCTCTTCCAGGGCAAGTCTCCCCTGTGACAGTGGTGCTTGAGCTGACATAGGAAGATGAACAGAAAGTTAACTAGGAGTAGGAGTAGGGATATGTGTAGGGGCTGGGCTATGTGGAAACCTAGTCAAGGGAAGCTGTTGGGGTTCTTGTCTCATTGGTAAGAAGGGTTCAGCAATCTGGAGAAAGGCTGTGCATAGATTAAATAAGAGTTCAAAGATGAAAGATAATGTTGAAAGGCATTGGGGGTCAGAGGGGCTTCAGTTAAAGGAGCTAAAGTTCTATGTTCTTTGTTTTTAGTTCTCCTTGTCTCAGGACCACTGCTTTTTATTAACACAATTTGTCCAAAGGCAAGGTGGAGATAATACACTTCAAAGGGTAAGGTTTTCAGAAGCATTGTCAGATTGGGGAATAGCCTAAGCTAAGGTGTTTGGCCAAGAGGAGGCAATAGCATGTAGACTGAGATGATTGAGCTGTCTGGCAGCAAACAATCATCCTATTCAGGTTTGCTGGAAGTGCCTATTAGCCAGTCCAACAGGTGATAACATATGTGAGTCAGCCCTTGTGAGTCCACAAGTTTCATCAACCTTTTAATGAAACTCTTGTAATTATGACTTGCTAGAATTGGCTTCCGGCTGGAAGCATGTGCAAGTCCTCTGAGGTAAACAAAAGAACAGTGCTTTGAATTTGTAGGAAGCAGGGGACACTGGATGAAATGGCAAGTCAGGGGCCACCTCACACAGAGTCCTATAAAGAAGCTGGTCTTTATTTTAAGAGCTCTGGAAAGTACAAAGGGAGTTGCGAGTCAGAGAGCTTGGAAATGAGATGTTCATGTGTCTGGATTTAACTAGGAACATTTCCTTTCTGATCCACTCATTCTCTATGTAAATCTGGCAAATCACTAAGCCTCGGTCTCCATCTCTCCATCTACAAACCAGAAAAGAGTGACTAATAATATGATTCCCTTATGCAGGAATGGAGAATGGAATTTGACAGTATCTATTCCAAATAATTTTTAGATTATAATGTAAGAAAGGATATTAGCATATATCATAGCAAGTGAAAAGCCCAGCTAACTCAAAAGTAAAATTGGAATTGGCAAGGCATCCGGTGCCGCCTGCCGTCTGCCATAGGCCTTCTCAATGCAATTGCACATCAAATTATGCTATTGAAGTCCGTTGGATGCTGATAAAATTGAGGCCAGCTTTACAAGTACAGTAGATCTAATTGTCCTCAGCAGTGGGCCCACGGTGACTCTTCCTGCTGAACAGAAATCATGGGCTGCTATAGAAAATAATAAGCAGCCTGGATCCACACGGACATCCGGGGATAATGTCCTTCAATTCAGACACTGAACTCCTTTATCTGGGCAGATGTTGAAGGAATATCAGAGAAGTTTATTTCCCCCTACCTCCTGGAGGAGCACCCTTGATAGTAAATTTAAAAGACCTATAGGGCCAGCCCTGGCCAGTGAGTCTCAGTTGGTTGAGCATCATCTCCTGCACTGAGAGTTCACTGGTTTGATTCCCTTTTAGGATACATGCCTGCATTACAGGATCAGCATGCAGGAGACAGCCTACTGATGTTTCTCTCTCGTCAATGTTTCTCTCTCATCAATGTTTCTCTCTCTCTCTCTCCCTCTTCCTTTCTCTGTCTCTAAAATGAATAAAAACATGTATATTTTTAAAAGAACAGAAGGGCCAGATGTGTGCACCTTCAGTCTTTGGTATTCCCTTTTTCATAGTCATTTGCATTTCTTTCTAACAAACCTCTCTGTCTCTAGGACAAAAGTTCCTATAAATCGCTTTTTCTTGCTCAAGCTATTTTAATGGCGTTGCTGTTACTCACAGTTTAAGCAGTAATGATTAAATTCACCATGAGGTGTATAAGGTAGTAGGTAACAAAGGTGACTAGAGCATAGTCCCTGTTCTATAGAGCATAGCATTGCTGCAGTGAGGTTGGGGCCACCTCTTTCATATATAAACTAGAAGCCCGTTGCACAAAGATTCATGCAATAGGTCTTCCTTCCCCTGGCTGCCAGCACTGGTTTCCCTCTGGCACCCAGGACCCAGGCTTCGCTCTGTCTGCAGTCGAGAAGTTAAGCCTCTTCAGTCTTTAGTCTTCTTCAGTCTTCATTTGGGCCTGAACCTTCCGTCTACTCTCTATGCCTGCACATGCAAACTAACCCGACATTTTTGTTGGATTAATTTGCATATTTACTCCTGATTGGCTGATGAGTGTTGCAGAGTTATGGTAAATTTGCATATATCTCTTTTATTAGTGTAGATGAGACAAATAGGGGGCTGTGTAGAATCTTTTCAAGCTACTGTCTCTACTGCAGGTTGGAGAAGATTCTAAGGAGCTCTGGGTGGCTTGTGGAGGGGATTTCACATCTAAATAAGCTAGAATCAGGCCAAGAAAGACACACAAACTCTAGCTCTGGATTAAGCAGCAATCAATACCAGGGGGTCACCACCTTCTTATACCCAAGTGTGCAATTTTCGCTCAGGTGACCACACAGTGTGTTAAGAGTGCCTATGACAGTGGTGGTATTGAGGAAACAATAGCAAGTGACATCAAAACCCAGCCTCTGTCTCCTTGAACTCTCCTATTCTGAGAGCAAACATGGTTTGTCTTAATTAATTGCCTCATTAATTCACTAAATTTTCTTTGAGATAGTGTGTTCTTCTCTGGCCAGAGGTAACCTCCCTTTCTGTACTTAGGCCATTTGAGAGTGGATACTAAGCTTACATATTTGTGATGTACTCTAGCACCTAGCACAATAAATGCCTTGAAATTTAACATTGATCAAAAAAAATGTGCCTATTGAATGAATGTGTGCTTATTTGTGAATCCTATACCTACCTTCTTGGAGCCAGAGAAAAAGAACAAGGTAGTCAATAGGGATCTGCCTAGACTATTCCCCAGATGTAGGAAGAACCATGTGGATGGAAAGGGGGAATTTTGATATGAAGGATGTTTGTGGAAGGCACTTAAGTTAGATCTGTATTGGATGGTGGTGGGAGCTTGCACTTTTCTTTCCTTTCTCTGCCATCTCTTGTAGTCTATCTTGCCTAAAAAGCGTATGCTGCACTAAGAATCAGGTAGTCTTCCTGCTAACAGTTTATTTTACTTTGTTTGGGTTAGTTCTCACCTAAGCACATTTTCCCATTGATTTTTAGAGAAAGTAGAAGGGAGAAACACAGAGAAAGAAGTGAGAGATACATCAATTGGTTGCCTCCCACATGCACGCTGACTAGGGCTGAGAATATCCAGGGATCAAACTTGCAACTGAGGCACATGCCCTTGACCGGAATTGAACCTGGGGCCCTTCAGTCTATGGGCCACAACACTATCCACTGAGCCAAACCAGGTAGGGTGAATATTTATACAACATTCCAACCCAATAGTGAGGCTCCCATCAGCCTAAATCTCCAGATGACAGCGACTTGTGATCTGGAAGGAGTTCTTCACTTCCTGACCAATCACGTCCTGAGGAAAACCCATGACTGTACTGGGGACTCCTTAACTTAATGAAGGAGATGCACCCCAAGAGTTGGAATGATGTGCCTCATCGCATACAATTCAGTTTGGACACATTAAATGAGTGATTTTAGCATCTTACAGTAATGAACGTGTCTGTGCCACCGCAATTTTGTCTCAGTCTCTGAACGTTCTTTTCTTTCCACCTCCTTCCTCAGACCACCCAGCTCTGCTGGATTCCAGTTCCAACAAGGCAGAAATAAAGATGTAACCCTAGCCAAAACCAGTTTGGCTCAGTGGATAGAGTGTCAGCATGCGGACTGAAAGATCCCAGGTTTGATTTGGTCAAGGGCATATACCTTGGTTGAGGGCACATCCCCAGTGGGGGGTGTGCAGGAGGCAGCTGGTTGATGTTTCTCTCTCTATCCTTCTCCCTTCCTCTCTGTAAAAAAATCAATAAAATATATTTTTTTAAAAAGATGTAACCCTAGAAATGGTGGTGGTGTGGGAAAATCCCCTCCTCTTCTCTTTAAAGGTGGAGACCAGGTTGGATGAGCTTCTCTCTTGGTGTGAGCTTCAGAGGAGGGAGGAGAAGGAGAAAGACATGGGGAGCTGCTTGGAGAACTTTACTCGGATGGGGCCCTGCAGTGTCAGGAATGTCCAGCCTCTGAGAGGTGTCCTCCACAGGGTCAAGGGACCTTGTCTCTTGGCAGAAATAGTTGGTTCTCACTTTGAATCTGGGCTTCATAGCTGGAGGCCTCTACTGGCTCACACAGACAGCAACTGCAGTGGAGTGAGGAGGTGAGGACATTTCATCCACCCTGGAACACCAACCCTAAGGCCCTCACTCCATGGCCCTCTGCAAAGCCTCATTACACCCAGGAGGCAACACTGAAGTCCTTTCTGCCTTTTCTTTTTTTGCGACTCCTTTTTATCCCCTTCACCTTTTGTGTTCAAGGTTTCCCACTGGAGTCACTTTTGGGGGACAGTAGCTAACCCCTTGGAGAGCTGGACATAGTTTGTTTTCAATGACACTCTGGATAGTTGGCTCCTAAGAGAAATGTTTAGTGAAGTAACAGAGACATCCTCTTGCCGAATTCTTCTCCTTTCCCGACTTTGCTCAGCTCGCCGCCATGCTCCACACCGTTGCCGTCCACAAATGCTTGCCTCCTGGCTCTCTGGGGCCTCCTCCGGCTCCATCGAGCCTGTGCCGATTTTGTCCCTGCACAGCAGGCCCCGGATGCAGTCATTACATCAGCAGTAAAAGGGCCTGTCTCCCTTATGGGCGGCAAGGATGTTGCCAGCTCAGCTCATGAAGAAATGAGTCCTTTTCTTAGAGCATTCTGGGCTGCAGGGAGCTGGGCCTCACAGGACAAGGTATTCGGATCCTCTTCTTCCTGAGCCAGGCCGTAAACCAACCAACCACCTCATACTCTTTCCCCTCCCCAAGCACCCCTTTATTTCCTGACTCAGTTCCTAATGCCCCACAGCACTGCAGATATGTTTTTGGCGACAGTTCATGTCCAGAGGGCACAGATGCTGTTAGAGCAGAGATAGCTTGCCATAGAGCTCTGTGTCAACCTGTAATTCTAGTGCCTCTGGCTGTAATGTACCTAGAAGCCTCAGGTGGCACCTCCAGCTGAAATCATGCTCCTGGGAGCCCAGCCACCGTCCGCAGAGAGGACAGAGGGACAGCATCTGAGCTGAGGCACCTGGATGGCCGGCAAATCCCTGTCTCCTGGCTTTGCTACTGCAAGGCAGCTGGCCTTTGTGCTTGTGACTCATTCTTAAGATCTATTGATCTTCTAACTTTGTCGCTTTAGAGTACCCCAGGGCTATGTCTGATCCTTGGGTAACTGCCAAGCCTTCCTGTTTCGCTGACTCTCTGGACTTCTCGTTTGCATGCTTTGCCTTCAAGTTTCGATCTAAGAAAGCATTGCTATGACATTGTCATCATTGCCATCATCGTTATCACCGAAATCGTCCCTTAAATTTTCTGACTTGCCACTTTCACTTAATCTCCTTCGGTTTTCACAGAGGTCTCCTGTCAGAATGCAGACAGAAAAATAAATATGATAAAATAAGATACAGGGATGAGCATACACATTTTATGTATAAACAGGGAACTAGACTGGCTAAATTGATTGCAGCTGAAAACAACATTCCTTCAATTATTTATTTATTCATGGACTCATTCAATCATTCAAGAAAGGATGGGTGAGTACCCAGTATGTGGCAGCTGCTGTGTTTGACACTAGAGTTAAAAAGATAACGTATTGCTCTGTGAGCTCACATTTAGCGAAGACCCAGGTATAGGAACAAATAGCTATAAAATAATGTGGTAGATGCATTACTAATGCATTCAAAGCTTTGTACATTTGTATGTTTTTTAAACAAATATTCTTATTGATTTCAGAGCGGAAAGGAGAAGGAGAGATAGAAACATCGATGATGAGAGAGAATCATTGATTGACTGCCTCCTGCATACCCCTAGTGAGGACTAAGCTCACAACCTGGGCATGTGCCCTGATCTAAAATCAAACTGTGACCTCCTGGTTCATAGGCCTATGTTCAACCACAGGGCCATGCCGAATTTATAAAAGAACTTTATGGATTTGTAAGAGAGGATCATTTAACTATCTGGGAAATATAGGAGAATCAGGGATGGCTTCCTGAAAGAAGTGGTTTATGCCTCTTACAAGATAGTCAAACTTTTAAGACTTGGATTTTTTTTTATTTATTTCACATGTAAATAAGATCATAGAGTATTTGTCTTTCTTTCTCTGGATAATTTCACTTAGCTTGGTGCCCTCAAGGTCCATCCATTATTGGTGATTTTAAAAAATATATATATTTTATTGATATTTTACAGAGAGGAAGGGAGAGAGCTAGAAACGTCGATGAGAGAGAAACATTGACCAGCCGCCTCCTGCACACCCCCCACTGGGGATGTGCCTGCAACCAATGTACATGCCCTTGACCAGAATCGAACCTGGGACCTTTCAGTCGGCAGACTGAGGCTCTACCACTAAGCCAAACTGGTTTCGGCCATTATTGGTGAATTTTGACAAACTCATACATTTTTAAATCCACTACCCTAATTGACATGCAGCACATTAATAGCACATTACCATCAATTCAGTAGGTTTCCATATTTTCATTCCAAGTGTTAGAGTCAAACACTGAGCTTTTCTGTTACTATATATTAAACATTTTATATACAACATATTTAGACTAGAAAAATATAAACTTATATAATCATAGAATATATATTATTTTTTTCTGTTCTTTCATTTAGCTTTCGAGTTTCATTCATGTTGTTGTATGTAGTTCTTTCCTATTTATTGCTGAGTGGTATTTCATTATATGAACACACCCATATTTGTTTCCTCATTTGCCACATTGATGGACATTTGATTGTTTTTAGTTTTGACTAGCCTATATAATAAAAAGCTAATATGCAAATTGCCCACTTGAGAGTTTGACCAACTAGGAGTTGAGTTGTACCGCTCGCTATAACATGCACTGACCACCAGAGGGTGGTACAGAACAAAGGAAGATCAGCAGCTAGCAGCCAGGGGAAAGAAGGTCATAGTTGGTCCTGATCTCAGGGCAGCCCTACAGACTCTTCCTGTGCATGATTTCATGCACCGGGCCTCTAGTTATGAATAAAGTCACTATGAACCATGGTGCACAGATTTTCTCATGGGCGTACATTTTCCTTTCTCTTGGGTAAATGCAAGAGGATGAAATAAGTTTATACTTAACTTTACAAGAAACTGCTAACTGCTTTTTCAAAGTGATTGCAACATTACACTTCTATCATTACATGCTTGCTAACATATGGCATTCTCTCGTTTATATGTTATCTCTTCTAATCAGTATATTGGGGAAATCACATGCTGGTTTTAAATTGCATTTTCAGTGAGTATCTTTTTATGGGCTTTTTGGCAATTTATATATCTTCTTTTGTGAAGTGTTGGTTGAAATCAGACTATTCTTAATGGATTTCTTTTTCTTCTAAATACTGTGCTGTAATAGTTATTAATACACTCTAGCTCTAAACCCCATGTTATATATATGTACTGAGAATACTTTCTCTCAGCCTGTGGCCTCCTTCCTCATTTTCTTTTTGGTGTTTTCAAAGCTTTAAAGCTTTTAAGTTTGATGAAGCTGATTTATTAATATTTTATTTTACAATTCTAGTTCTTTCGATCTTATTTAAAAAACTAGAGGCCCAGCCGAAGCCGGTTTGGCCCAGTGGATAGAGCGTCGGCCTGGGGACTGAAAGGTCCTGGGTTCAATTCCGGTCGAGGGCATGTACCTTGGTTGCGGGCACATCCTCAATAGGGGGTGTGCAAGAGGCAGCTGATCGATGATTCTCTCTCATTGATGTTTCTAACTCTCTATCTCTCTCTCTTCCTCTCTGTAAAAAAATCAATAAAATATATATTTAAAAAAAAACAAAAACAAAAAATAGAGGCCCAGTGCATGAAATTCGTGCACGAGTAGGATCCCTATGCCTGATCAGCAATCAGGGCCGGCTGGAGTATTCCAACTGCCTGCTGGGGTCTCCTTCATTCCACATTCCCCCTCACCCCTCCACCCCCAGAGGTTAGCACACATCATAGCAAGCAGTCAAACTCCCTAAGGGACAATTTGTATATTAGCCTTATATTATATAGGATAGGATGTCACTCAAGGTGATAAATATTGTCTCCTATGTTTTATTGTAGAAGGTTTTGAACTTTAGCTTCTTTGTTTAAGTGATAAGATCCACATGAGTTAATTTATGTGCGTAGTGGGAGGTCAGGTCTCAACAAATGAGATTTATTTTTCTTTCTATATGACTATTCAGTTAATTCAATACCATCCATTGAAAATACTGTTCTTTTCCTAATAAATAGGTTTCCATGTCAAAATTAATTGTGCGTTATTTGGATCTCTTTCTGGACTCTATGTTCTTTCAATCGATATGCCCATCTTTATGCCATACCAAACTATTTTGATCACTGTAGCTTCATAATAAGTCTTAAAATCAGACAGTATAAGTCACAAAATGTGTTATTTTTCAAGATATTGGACAATCTATGTTCTTCTTATTTTTATATAATTTTAGAATCAGTTTGACAATATGTACCACAAAAAAGCCTACTGGGATTTTGATTAAAAATACATTGACATTTTTGGACAATATCTATCTGAACAATATTGATTTTTCCAAACCATAAAATAAATTCTGGCATTTGTTTAGGTCTTATTTAATGTTTTCAACAATGTTTTGTAGCTTTCAGTGCAGAGTTTCAGGGTATTTTTAAAATGTTAATTGCTCACTGAAAACCTATAGAAATAAAATGTTTTGTTTTTTATATTGACCGTGCATCCTTGACAGTGCTAAATTTGTTTATTAATTCTAATGTATTTTAGATTAGTTAAGATTATTTTACATGATTGATCATCTTCTGTGAATTAAAGCCATTTTACTTATGTATTTATTTACCAATCAGTATGCCTGATTATTTTCATTGCCTTATTGTTCTAGCTAGGTTCTCCACTAATATAATGTTAAACATAAATAATGATAGCTGACATCTTTTTCCTGTTCTTTATTAGAAGTAAAACATTTTACTTTTCCCCATTAGTGTAATGTCATCTACAAGTTTTTCACAGATGACCTTTATCAGATTGAGGAAGTTATCTTATTTTCCTAGTTGATAAAAGTTTTATTCCTTTTGTTTGTTTTTGTTTTGTTTTGTTTTTTGTTTTGTGTGTGGATGGCTATTGCATTTTTTTAAATGTTTGATTTTGCATCACTGAGATGATCATCTAATAAGTGATGATAAATTACATATTGATGCTAAAACTGCATTCTTGGAATAAACCTCATTTGCTTTAACATGCTATCATTTTTGTATATAACTGGATTAAATTTGGCAATATTTTGTTAAGGATTTTGCATCTGTGTTCATGAAGGCTGATGGTCTGTAATGATGTTGTCTGGTTTGGTATTTCGGGTAATATGGTCGTTATAAAATTATTTAGATAATGTGTTTCTCCCTAAATTATTTGCAGAAATAGTTTGAGTATAATTTGTGTTATTGGTATTGCAAAGCAATATTTAATAATAGTAATGGTTCAAGGGATCTGTGTCTTTTTTATCTTTGTAATAGAAATATTTCAGCATTCTCCTATTATGATGCTGGCTTGAGAGAGCTCCCTTATCATATTAAATAATGCCTCTCTTTCTATTTCAATAGAAATATTTAGTTCATACAGGACAGGCTTTATGCAATTATCTTTTTGTGACAAATTATAGAAATAATTATGTGTATTTTTAATCACTGTATATATAAATGATGACGTTACAATCTGTAATGTTGAAATATTCCATTTGTTACTATTTTATTGTTTACTATTACTAGTAAAATAGGAATGTCTGTAGGTTACCACATATTTAAGTAACTTGTTCATAAGTATTGTTTATATTATCATAGCTAAGTGAGTGGGCAGAATTTTCATTTTTTATACTCTGTATCATTTTATTTTTTATTATTATATTTTTTGCTCTGTGAATTTTATTTTTTCCATTTCCATTTATCCCCTGTATGCCCTCTTCAACCTTCCCCCGAATCTACCTCTATTCACCACACTGCTGTCCCTGTCCATGAGTTCTCACAGTTTTGTTTGTTTTTCTCTTTTGCTCAAATACCCCCCCCATCCCTACCCCCAACATTCACCCCTCACTGGGTACTCTGGATCATTTTAAATGGAATAAGGAAATTGTGTTTCTTAAGAGTCTGACAAAAATTTCCTCCAAATTTGGGCCTAGTTGGTGAATAGTTCTTTGGCAATTTTTTCGAACATGTTATTGTTATTCATCTTGAAGTAATTTTTGAAATTTATTTAATAAATTTTGATAAATATTTCATGGCACTCAAGTTTACAAATATTTAAGTTAATGTATGAGGACACAATAATAGGTACCATATAAAATATATATAATATACAGTGAATATATAATTAATATATATTTATATGCACACACATACATATACCGTATTTTTCCAACCATAAGACGCACTTTTTCTTCACCAAATATGCAGTCCCCAGGGACACAGAAGGTCCCGGGGGACCGGCTGCTGCTCTGCAACTCGGACCATAAGACGCAGGCAATACTTCTATTCGGACCATAAGACGCAGGCACTTTTCCTCCCACTATTTGGTGAAGAAAAGGTGCGTCTTATGGTCCGAAAAATACAGTACATAGAATAAAATACTTCATAAATACTATATAAATATAGGAAGCTATATATATACATTATATATATATATATATATATATATATATATATATATATCCACATAAACGCTTCTGTCATCCAGAATGTGTGAAGCCATGTGTTTCCTCAATCTTTTTTTTTTTAAATATATTTTATTGATATTTTTACAGAGAGGAAGGAAGAGAGATAGAGAGCTAGAAATGTCAATGAGAGAGAAACATCGACCAGCTGCCTCTTATACACCCCCTACCCAGGGATGTGCCCGCAACCAAAGTACATGCCTTTGACCGGAATCGAACCTGGAACCTTTCAGTCTGCAGACTGACACTCTACCACTGAGCCAAACTGGTTTCGGCTCCTCAATCTTGATGAAACAAAAGTGAAGAATAATAGAGTTTAATAGAGTGTTTTGATGCATTTCTAATACATTTATACATTTTGCCCTCTATATTTAAGGCATATATTTTAAAAATAATTAAAGCTTCACTATGAATTGTTCCCTTTATTAATGTAAATGACTCCTTTTTACAATTTAATGTTTTTAGTCTTGAATTTAACTTCACCAGACATGAGATTTTCATTTCTTGCCTTCATTTTTTTTTTAATGCTAAAAATACATGTGCCTAACTGGAGAAAACAAAAAACAAAACACACACACACACACACACACACACACACACAATAAAAAAACTTCCGTTATTCTAATTTAGGTGTATTTTTTGTAAACAGGCAGAAATATGTTGTTTTCTTTTTTCTTTGTAGTCCAATCTGAGCTTCTTCTTCTTCTTCTTCTTTTTTTTAATGGGGAGTTTGACCCACTGGAAGGTATTATTAAAATGGATGTGTTTGTTCTTGTCATCTCTTTGTTTTTCTGCTTTTGTTCTGTCCCTCAGTTCTCATGTTTTATACTTCGTGCAATTTGAAACTCATTTTCTTTGCTTTTATCCTCTAGTTTTTTGAAACGAATCTATCATGTTTTTATTCATGCTGGTACTTACATTTAAGTTCCCCAGAAGTATTTTTAATCTGTGTGAATCTAATTATTCAAGCTGAGTGAAATGTGCTTGTGCGCACTCCCGTTTGAGACAAGAATTACAATGGCTCCCTCCATCCTCGCTCCTACCTTCGCACTCATGTTTCCTATCAAAATCACATTTTAATTTGTAATCCGAGATCACGTTTTGATACATGTGTACATTCATTTAGCTTAATTGTCAGGCTTATAACAATTGCTTTGCTTCATCTCTCTGAGTCAGTGCCCCACTAGGCCTTTCATGAATGCTTTATAGGTGCCATTCATTAGCTTTTCCCTTTGTTTCCTCTCTAAATTGTTTGGAATACATTTCAAGACTGGAACAAAGAGATGTGTGAGTGCTGTATTTTCTGATTCTTGGGATATCTTGTTCTTTCATGTGATAAAGATTTATTGAGAACGTGATTGGCAACTATAGCTGTGGTAGGGGCTGGAACTACAATGATAAACCACATGGACACCATCGCTCGAAGACTGTGTATCTAGACCAGGGGTGGGCAAACTTTTTGACTGGAGGGCCAAAATGGGTTCTTAAACTGGACCGGAGGGCCGGAACAAAAGCAACCTGACCATGCTGGCACTCTCATCTTGGGCTGCTGGTGAAGGAGCGGAGGGGAGAGCAAGAGAACCCTCCGCTCTTTCGGCTCCGTGGGCCTGAGAGAACAGCGGAACGGGACGGATCGGGCCCTCGGGCCGTAGTTTGCCCACGGCTGATCTAGAGAGATCTTTCTGTTGCCAGGAAATGCAATGGGCATCTTCCCTGAGTATAAAACACACAGGTCACAATCTTTATCCTCAAAACTTCCATAGTCACCGCTCCCTTATAGTTGGCAGTTAGTGGAAAAGCAGAGCACGCAAGGCCCTTATTTTCTTATGTTTATGACTATATGAGTAATTGACTTTCTGCTTAGAGGTATGAAGGTATTCCTTTCTTTATCTTTGTGTTTAAAACGCTTTCCAGGGGTGTGGAAGTCTCTCTCCTAACTGACTTCTAATGTGGAGTGATCCCGTTATGGTTCACACACAAGCCTTTCCCTGGCTCAAGGAAGTATCTATCAAAGGCTTGATTGTTGGTTCTCTGTAGTTCATTCTGAGAAAACTTAATTTTCATTCTCTCCTTCAAATCAGTCATATCTCTCTCTCTCTCTCTCTCTCTCTCTCTCTCTCTCTCTTTCTCTCTCTCTCAAATTCTTCAATTTGTCTTTTTCTATTTGCAGTAGTCTCCTTCATCTATGGGGGATACTCATCCCAAGACCCCCAATGGACATCTGAAACTGAGACTAATACTGAACCCTCTATGTACTATCTTTCTGTACATACACATCCAATGGTAAAGTTAAGGATTATGCACAGTTAGAGATGAACAATAACAGTATAACAGAAAAATTATAACAATGAATTGTAATAAAAATTATGTGAATGTTGTCTCTCTATGTCTCTCTCTCTCTTGTTCTTTCAAAACTTTATTGTACTGTGTTCAGCCTCCTTCTTGGGATAATCTGAGGGGACACAATGCCTTATTAAGTCAAGAATTTTCACCCTTTCACTTAGCAGTGTTTCCCAAACTTTTGACATATGTGTACCCCTTCTATAATTTTCGTAAGGCTGAGTAGCCCTCGTCAAAAAAAAAAAAAGGCTGTATTTTAATAACAATCAAAATATATTTATGTTTTCTTTTTTTTGGTACATACACAAAATAATAAATGAAAAATAAAATTATTCATAATAAAATATAAATAAAAGTTATATTATAAATAACATTTATTTGCACACTGGACCATCTCACGCTTCACAATACTGTCTTGACTCATGAGATCATAGAATTAGGCCCAGCTAAGCACGGTGCAGTGCATATCCCCACCAAACTCTGGTGCAATGAGTACCCCCACCAAACTCTTCCCGTACCCCTGAGGGTACACATACCACACTTTGGGAAACACTGCCTTAGGAGATTGTAGTCCCCAATGACATCTTGGCACCCCCCCCTCATGGAAACTTCTGAGCAGCGGGAACCACCTAGCTTGCAGTTCCTAAATCCCTGACTTGCAGAAATGATGTGTGATAACGTATATTTACTGTTGTAGACACCAAGTTTTAAGGTAACTTGTCATGGTATAAGCAACTAACTGATGCATCCTTTCATAAGGTTAAGGATTGTATTGCTAATGCCACTCAGTCTTCTCATTGTTGAAGACTTACTGTTTAAGTGAGGAGAAAGTTAATTATGAGGTATATATGTCCTTCTTGCCTCCTATGAAATCTTTGTTACCTAAAGATAAATTATCCATGATTTTAAAATGTCTCTGTTTACTCAATCCAATTCCATTTGCCTTACAAGTAGTATCATTTCTGATTAATTTTGGGAAATAGATGATGCTTCAATCTCAGCTTTCCTAAAGATATGAAAAATTTTTTTCTAAATTTTTGTAAGTTATTTTAATAAGAAGATGGGGAAGATGCATTTGGGTCTTCTAGTGTAATACTCCCCGCCACCCCAATGTTTTAAAACACTGATACAATTTTGAAGCATAAATCATTTTTTTTCTCTTAACAAGGGTACATAAAAGGTATCTTTATATGTTTGATATGCTAGGCTATTTGAAAGGATCCAATGCATCTACATAGCCTTCATTATTCTAAACAAGGTGAAATATGTATAATCTTCGGGTTATTTAGGTGGAAAATCATATCAATTTTTAAGAAAAAAAATATTTTTTATCTACTTCCTTATGCATTCCCTTTATTTTTTCCTGTCTCGTTGCACTGGCTAGAATATTCTAAAACATGTTGAACAGCAATAATTATAACTGACAGACTTTGTGTTATTTCTGCTTTCATATTGCCTCCAGCATTTTTTTTTCCTGGTAAGTATGGTGCTAGCTTCTATTTTCAAAGAGATCTCATTTCTTGAGTGGTAATAAATGTTTAATTTTTTATTATTTCATTCTTTTTTAGGATTTCTGGAACTATTTGCACTTGTCATACTGGCATATCTTTCTATTCCTGGAGCCCAATTTCAGACACATTTTATTTGTTTACTGCATTATTAGGTTCTATTTGCTAATAGAATCGTATTGTTATAATTAGAGCACTCTGTGCAATAGTGGAGACAGGAAACCACACATTCCCTGACAAAACATAGGTGATCAATACATCCCAGTAAAAAGTAAAGGTAATTACCACCGCATTGAAGGCTGTGAATTATAGTTTTTCAAGTACCACGTTGCTTCAAAGCATTATTAGTGGTACAAAGAAAAACCTTTGAGGTAGGGTAGCAATTTTTCTGCTAGCAGGCTTAGCCCCCAACGTTACAATTAAATGCCATCAGCAAATGGAAGCATGCAACTTACTTTTCGGAGCTGGGGTTCTTCGTGTTGCCTCTGTCATCAAACCTTTCTCATTAGTGCAGAGATACTGGTGCTGCTGTGTGGAATGGCAGAAAGAGCTCCAGGTGGTCCTACTGCTCCCTGGAAGGAGATGTTGAACGTGAAGCTGCAAATGTTGAGCCTCTAGGTCTCATCCGCACAAAGGAGCTAGTCAGTCAACCCTACTTGGCTTGAAATACTGCTGAGTGTCAAACAGGATAAGGGGAGAGAAGTACTTTGGAACCAGAGTCTACCTAAGTTCACACACGCATGAAAAAATTATGATCATGATGATCATCATCATCATGCAAAGGTGATATTAAGCCGCCATCATCATCATCGTCATCATCATCATCATGCAAAGGTGATATTAAGCCAAGGCTCACCACTCCCTCCACGCAGCAGGATCCTTTAGCTTCCCTATGTTATCCCAGGTATTGTAAGACATGGGCTTACATTTCTGTGCTACTTAATTACCCTTCTTCCTCTCCCAGCCACTTTTACATTTAAATACAACTCTCATTTCGCTTAACAATGGAAGGGCTAGAAATTTGCATAGTAAGTGTGAGTCAGTGGCATGGATATCTAATTAAAACCTTCTCTTTTTTTTTTCCTCCCATTTTCCCCTTTTCATTTTTCTCCCCCGAGCTGCTGACATTATTGTAAATGTATTCAGTGTCCCCATTCTGTCAGCCCTCTGTGCTCTGAGGAAAGCAACTGAGATGGGGACCAGGGAGAGCAGGAGCACAAGAGAAGCGAGAGGAGGGCAGGAAGGGAAAGATGTGGTGACCTATAGGCAATGGCAAAGGGAGGGACCCTGACAGGAGACCAAACAGAAGGAAAGGCACCTTGGTTGTGGTTGGGCCAGACCATTGTTTTTTTTAAAGAGAGCAGGGTGGGGAGGAGAGAGTCTGAAAAAAAGGAATCTATGAGAAAGAAAGGATAGGGGAACAAAGAAAGGACCAGTTTGGATTTTATCTCCAGATATAAAAGAATTTAGGCCAGAGACACAGATAAAAGCAAAGGCAGATTTATCGAGGCTCTGCAGAAGGCGAGAACACTGAGATGGGGTCCCACATTCTGCTCAAAATTTGCAGGGTCAAGTTGAAGATCTCTTAGCTGCCAGTAGTAGGATCTTTCTCCCATTCAATGCAACAGCACTGGTATCTTAGCACTTAGAGAAAGGTTTGATTTCAGACACAACATAAAGAACCTAAGCTCTAAAAAATAAGTTTTGTACTTCCATTTGCAAATAACATTTAATTGTAAAGTTGGGCTTGTTAACGTTAAAAAAAAACAAACAACAAAACAAAACAAATACAAAAAAAAAACACATTGAAACCTGTGGATAATTTTTGTGAGTTTATTTGAGACATATGCTGGGAACCAGAACCTCAAAGAATTGAGATAATGTTCTGGAGAATGGCAGGTTACATTTGTATTTATGCATTGCAATCAAAGGAGGGACATAGGTGAGTTACATGAAATTCATTGGTGATGGATTAAGGAGGTGGGATCAAGCAAAGTGGTGGGAAACCTCTGGGATTGATAAAAAGTAAAATGATGGACACTTAAGTAGGTGGGTGCAGGAACAATTAACATGATAATGAATGAATTTGTGGTATCTGTCCTGGCGCCCATCACATTGTGTTGTGCCCCAGGGGCTCCAGAAAAAGGGAAGTTACAAGTTATCTAGACATTTCAAGGGTAGGTTATCATACATGCAAAAAGACAGATAAGGGTATGTTATCATAGATGCAAAAAGACAGATAGGCCCAGTAAAGGTTGACCTTGTCAGTGAAGATACAGGCCTAGGATGTAACTGCCCACCATAACTGTGTTTAGTTCAAGTTTAATTTCAGACCATCCTTTGAGGTTACTTTAGGGCTCTGAGTTTGCAAGACTGCCATGCAGGCCTCCCCTGAGCTTGTCAGATCTGCATGTGGCCCCTTTTGTCCGCAGGCTCTCCGGTTTTTATTCCTTGGGAACATGGAAGTTGCTGGGGGTTAACATATCAGGGTGTAAGTTGGCTGGCTTTTTCCTCTTTAGGAGGCTGGAAGTAAGTGGCAGAACAGTATCTAAACCCAAGCATTCAAACTCCAGGGTTTGAGCCTGTAAAGATGAAATTAATGTGCCTCCCGTGAAATGTCTCATCATTATGCTCATGTCATCTGTGTGTGAGATGGTTTCCAGCTTGAACTGGTTAATTCCTCCATAGATGATTGGTGGACTTTTATTCTCGGGGATCATCATATTAGGCTACCAGGCTTGGCAAGGTTGACTGAGACATAGTAAGGCCCTTACAAAGCCTTCAATCTCAGCTTTCCTGTGAGAGCTGGGATGACCATCCAGAGGAGCCCAGCCTAGTCCTGGTGACGGTTGATTCACTCTATCAACTGAACTTGAACTGATTCTGCAGATTGCCTATTTGTTCTTTGCTTAGGTGCTGCTCACACTCTGGTTCCACGTTATGCCAGACAAAGGGATTCTTTGATTCCTCACCTCCCTACACTTGGGAACAGCCCCTGTCCACCTTTAGCATGTAGTAGCCTTCTTTCATTCTAGATCTTGTACTGCCTTGTCTTGACCCGTCCTACAGAAAGGCTCTGGCTGAATTTCAAGATGTGCTGCCACCCACAAGGGAAGGGGACTCTCAGAATTCTGAAGGCTCAGCTTTTGCTTAAGACCCCAGGAGGACCCATCTGGTATTTCCATAGGACTTGTGCCCATCTTTGAATTCAAATCCGCATACCCACCTCTTCTGGCTTTCTTTTTATATATATATATATTTTTCCTAACATTTGGAACACCACATTTTCTCAAAATGTGAATTTTCATTCCTCTTCAAATCTGCAGGGAGCCCCATTACCAATAGAGCAATTCACTGCATCTTGGTACATATAATTTTAAAACATTAGACCCTCTTCAGATTCCCTTCCAAAGTGCTAAAAATGGACATTCAAACCTCCTTTGTAGAATATAAATATAGCCAAGTCATCTGGCTAGGTGCCAGCAGCCTTAGACATTGTTGTTAGACTCTTTCTCGGGTAAAAATCATCTAATTCTTCTGTTTTCCATTTAATAGACAGATCGTGAACCTGAAGCTGTGTGGTAAAAATGTGTGGTCATGATTTGTGGCTCTTTGAATACACTGAATACATGGTTAGTATCTATTTAAAGTGGGATGGAAAATATGGACTTTTATGGATATATGCTGGACTATGAAGTTCAAGAAAAAGAGTGTAGGCTGAAGGGTCCCAGGTTTGATTCCAAGCTGGGCTCCATCCCCTATGGGGGTTGTGCAGGAGGTAGCTGTTCAATGATTTTCTCTCATCATCAATGTTTCTATGCCTCTATCCCTCTCCCTTCCTCTCTGAAATAAATAAAAATATATTTTTTTAGTCAAAGAAAAGTAGAGAGTCCCAGGAGTGAGTGTCAGGTTGCCACACACCCTTCTCATATTTCTTACCTTATTATTGCAAGATGGCTGCTACCCTTCTAGCCATCATGCCCAAGTTCAAGATGAGAAAAGGAGACTAGAAGAACAAAGGGAAAGACTATTTTCCCCTGGGGACTGTGTCATATTTTTCAAGAAGGGACGATGCCCAAATGACCATGCCCAGTGGCAAGAAAAACTGAGACATCGAGTGTTTAACTTGTTTGAGAAACAGTTTATGAGAAGGGATTTGAAATAGTTCATGAGTAAGCCCACACATGGTATGGCCATGAGGCTTAAATGAACCAGTGTGTATAAGATACATTTCCATAGTAATTCTTGAAGGACTGATAACATTATTGCGGAAGGTTCAATAAGGCACCATCCCACCTATTCAAATCTCCTTTTTACTTTTCCCTATGGTACATAGTTTAATTTTCTATATTCATCTTAGGGTTCCATGGCAGCACTTTATATTATACTGAGACTCAGTCTTAGAATTGTAGAGCTTTAAACTAAAATCTTCATTTTACTTGATTTCATAGTTTAACAATTCTGAGGGTATTGAAGCTCTTACTGCTGGTCCTGGTTTTGTTTTCATGGTTATGAACTCATTAAGTGATTTGAAACTGTTAGAATCGGATTTTAGAGCTACTTTGCCCATTGATAAGATAGTATATCTTGCCAAGACCAGTTTGGCTCAGTGGATAGAGTGTTGGCCTGCAGACTCAAGGGTCCCAGGTTCGATTCTGGTCAAGGGCATGTGGTTGCGGGCAAGTCCCCAGTGGGGGGTGTGCAAGAGGCAGCTGATCGATGTTTCTCTCTCATCAATATTTCTGACTCTCTGTCTCTCTCTCTTCCTCTCTGTGAAAAATCAATAAAAAATATATTTTAAAAAAAGAGAGAGTATATCTTATTGGTCAGATTCAGAGTTTTCATAGGCCAACATGTTGTGTCTCAACTTACATTCCTTATAACTCAAGAGGAAAAGGCAGAGGTTGCTGGAGAAGCAAAGTTATTTCTCCAATAGCAAGAACCATGAAGCATTAGGAAGACTTTTCAGAAAAAAAAGAAGTAAAATATGTATCTAACATAATTCTGACACTGCTCAGAAATATTACTCTTATAAAACTCAGATTTTATACATGATGCATATTACCAACATGCTCTGAGATGCTTCCAGATGGATTAGAATAAACTCTGAGCCTTCAGGCACTTTAGCCTCCATTAGTTCCAGCCTTCACACAGCCTAGAGAGGGCAGGGAGCCAGGGCTCCTCTTCCATTCTACTGGGACCCTGATGAGTGTGACAGGCACTGCCTTGGGGCTAGGGTTGGGAAGAGCATTCAGATATGCCTTGATTAAAAAGACATTTCTTGCATAAGGACAGGAACTGCCTTCATGACTCTACCTACCTCTCGTGCCTATCACAGCATCTGGCACAAAATCAGAGATCCGTAATATTCTGTGAAAGGAATCAATGGAAGAAGACAAGGACTGTACCACTTGGCTTAATTTAGCTCTTAGAACATTCTTCTCAAACCACTTTGCTTGTTATCCATCTGGCATAGCCACAGATCATTTCAAAATCATATGTGAGTGTGTCCTTGTGAAATGTGAATGTGAAAGGCTAAAAGCACCCTGAGCTTCCTTGAAGGGAGTTGGTCAACATATTCTAATTTGATGCACTTTTTGGTTAAAGCTCTACCTTTATGGGTTTTATTTCGGAGCAACACTCTGTGTTCTAATACCCTTACCCATTCTATCCACAGCTGTCTCAACTTCCTTCTCTTAATCCCCAGAGTATGTTTTGCACTTCTCTTTTAAAACATTAATATTCTATTTGATGTTGTTGTCTCCTTATGACAGTTACCCGTGTCAATGTCATTGCCCTTGTCACTCCTACTTAATTGAGGGCTCCCTCTGAGACAGGGCCTAATGAAGGCATGTTTGCTCAGAGAATGGAACAGAATGGAATAAGTGGAATGGATCAGAATAACTTAAATGCAGTTGAATAACCAGATAAGCTGTAAAGGAGGCTCAAAAGAGGTAACACTAATACTCTAGATAAAATGTTTAAATAGCCTACGATTGCCAAGAGAGAACATCATTTTTAGTAAAAAATTGTGTGTGTGGGTTTTTTTGTAGAGTTTGACTTTTACTCTCAAAGTACAGCTTGTTTGAATCTGAGTCTCAGCCAATTAAGAGCTCCTTCTTTCTTCTAAAGCGGTGTTTCCCAAATATCTCTTATGATGTGAATCATCTGGTGGAGTTGTTAAGTTACAGATTCCTGAATCCCAACTAAGAAGTGCTAAACTAGACTTTTTGGGAACATTTACCCTGTTTTTCCAAAAATAAGACAGTGTCTTATATTAATTTTTGTTCCCAAAGATGCACTAGGTCTTATTTTCAGGGGATGTCTTATTTTTCCATGAAGAAGAATATGGTACACATTTATTGTTAAATGAAAATAAAGGAAATTTATTACCTGTATACGGTATGGTAGTACGGTAGTTGCCAACACAAACCAGACAAACAGTGAATCCTACAGTATCAAGAATTTACTCATTTATTCAGTGACAATCATGTCATCATCTTCTGGAACATCATCATAACAGTCCAATTCCCGAATTTCCTGGTGAATTTCTTGTGACTCCATTTCTTTCAGAATCAGTGGGCCACATCTCTCATGTTTAGCAATAGCGCTATCTTTAAATGAGTACTTCTTGTCAAGGTAGCCTGCTCGCAGTGCATTTGCAATGCAACTGTCAGTGATTTTTCTCCCATGAATTCTTCACCCAAGTCACAACTTCTCGCAGTTTATGTTTCACAAAGTTTCCACGCTGATTTCTCTCCATTCACACAGCAGTGTGACGTCAGGACTCGGCATGACGTCACTGGTTGCTAGACACCAGTTGGGGCGGCCCTAGGGACCAATTTATGGTAAATTAATTTTCATTCTGAGACAGAGCCTGGGGGCCTTATTTTCAGGGGATGCCTTATATTTCACTGAGAAGGAAACCTGTAAGTAGGTCTTATTTTCGGAGGATGTCTTATTTTCGGGGAAACACGGTAGGTAAAATTGTATACTTAGCTAGTGCTCTAAGCTAAAGGAAAATGCCCAAGGCTCTCAGAGAGTTACAGGTGTCTTCTGTCCCTGGGGGATGCCTCCTGGAGTGGTATTTGTCTAGATGTAGAAGATGGATCTGCAACCACTGCTTTAAAAAACAAAACAAACACGAGACGATTTGGTCTTCGGTTGGGTTCCTCTCCTCAAATGGCCACATCCCTGGCAGTGGTTTAAATTGCTTGTCAGAAAAGCGTGGAAATCTTCCAAATGAAAATGCCCGAGTCTTGTTCTTGGCCTTCCGCTGACTGAAGACGTGCGAGTGGTGGAGCTCTTTGTCTCCCGTCCTCATGCGGAACCAGTTGCTCAGAGAATTATTAGGGTTTCGCCGACATCGATCCAGAAAGAGACAGGAGGGAAAGAACATGGGGTAGGGAGGGAGAGGGGGGAAAAAAATCCCTGTTTTGCTTCTGCTGTCAAAAATAGAAGGCGAAGAAATGCACTAAGATCAATTTTTACTGGAATTCACTCTGTGTAAAAAGAAAAGGTTTATTCCACACGTTTGCAAAACCCCCGACACCGGGAGCACTCCTGAAAACAGGAGAACAGTGTATTTTATGAAAGACATCACTGTTACTGTTTACTGTAAGTAACAGGTCTTGTGTGTGTGTGTGGGGGGGGGGGGGTTCGGGGATCCTGGCTACATAGGAAGACCCACTCAATGCACATCAA
Source organism: Vespertilio murinus (assembly GCA_963924515.1). Lineage (NCBI taxonomy): Eukaryota > Metazoa > Chordata > Mammalia > Chiroptera > Vespertilionidae > Vespertilio > Vespertilio murinus. The sequence goes on along the minus strand of OZ004720.1, from coordinate 19,020,796 downwards.
CCGGCCTTTTCCTTCTTGTGTGTCACAGAAATGGGATTGCCAGCTACTTCCGGCATCTGAAAAAGAGCTGGCAACAGGCACCGCTACCTCCTTGGGCCCAAAGTGACCACAGCAGGGGAAGTCAAAGTGAATTGGCAGGAAGCCTGGCTCGCAGCCAAAGGCCTGGCTGGGTGGGGAGGACCCCCCCTCTCCCCCCGCAGGGAGCAACAGCTGGGACACTGCTCTCAGGAGGTTCCAACTGAGGTTGACAGTATTACGGATGTCCCCCATCCCTCCACCTTTGTTTCCATCCATCCAGCCCCTGCCCCATCCTAGTCCTTGCCCACACTGTTGCCTGCGACCATGAACTATGAGTATATGCATATACTTCCTGTGGTTGATATCTTTCTGTCCCCCCCTTAACCCCCTCCCCTCTGAGATCTATCAGTCTGTTCCAGGCACCCACACAGTAAACAAAGCAGCCCCGGAAAGGGGCGCAGAGGGATGGGGGGGGGGTAGTAATCAGCCTGATATCTGTGAGGCACAGGATACACAAGGGCCTAGGCCTTGCATTCCCGGCCCTCTGCACCAGGGTGAAATGGGACCGAACAAAGCCAAGCATGTATTATTAATGGCCGTGTTTCTTGTAAAGATTCGAGACGGGCAGGCACAAAAAACATCGCCACGAAACGGGGAAAGGCTCTTCAAAATTGGCAACGCTTCTTCTTCAGTGTTCTCTCAGTGGGATGCTCCGTGCATCCTTTCTCCTCTTTTACCTGTTCGGGGGGGGGGGGGGTGGGGGGGCTTTTGAACAAAGAAATGAGAACCCAGGAAGGAGAGAGAAAAGAGAGCAGCGAGGCAGAGAGGGAAAGGGGAAGAAAAGCCATGGGCTCTAAAGGGACACAGACAGAGAAGCAGAATGTGGAAGCAGGTTGCATGGGGAACTGGAGGGGGAATGGTAATAGGACAAGACCTTGCTTGGTATGCTTCCGGAATATGTATGTTGTCCCTGGGGAACGAGTAGGGACCGCATCCCTGGAGGGAAACTTTTGCACCTCCCCTCCCTGCCTGGCCCTGGGGAGCATCTCTGCAGCTGCCTGATGGGAAGAGGGAGCTGCCCCTTCTCAGACCTCCCTGTCCCAGCTCTGTCTCCACGCTCGCCCTCCCCAAGGGCCTGACCCTCTTGGTCTGTCTGCAGCTCAGTCCAATGTCTTGTCTTCCCAGTTTTGCACAGAGATCCCGCCACCAGACCCGCTCTAGCCTCGGAGAAGAAGATAGAGATGAAAACAAGACATTCCTAGCCTTTGCTCTTAAATCTGGTCCAGATTAAGAACAGGTGATACAGCCAAAACTGGTTTGGCTCAGTTGGCCTGTGGACTGAAAGGTCCCAGGTTCCATTCCGGTCAAGGGCATGTACATGGGTTGAGGGCACATCCCCAGTGGGGTGTGTGCAGGAGGCAGCTGGTCGATGTTTCTCTCTTGTCGATGTTTCTAGCTCTCTATTCCTCTCTCTACCTCTCTGTAAAAAAAAAAAAAAATCAATAAAATCAAGAATGGGTGATATAGCCCTCTATAAAGGCGAGCCGTAGTTTGCCTACGCCTGGTCTAGGGCCTGATAAACAGTTGTTTCTGGCAAAAAGCTTGTGGAATTACTCTTGGAACAGATGAATGAACTAAAGGGAGCTAGCCTGAGGATAAGTTAGAGGTTGTAGCAGATGATGCCCGCAGGCCTGGCAGGACCTCACGGTGGAGGACCTGGAAGCCAATGAAGGTTCCACGCCATGGGCCCTGCTACAGAAGCAGCCCTGTTGCTGAGCATTGCACGCACACTGTAGGATATCCTGACAGTTGGATTTGTCTCTGGATGCATGATGGCTGAGCAATCATCTCTCAGTGACCCAAGACAACCTGCTTTTCTCTCTGTAGCAACTGTGCTTTGTCTCAGGGTGAAAAATTCCCAGTGGAGACAAGAGAGCCCAGCTGTGTTTGGGTTTTCCAGGCTGTCTCAAGATTTCTCTCAGATGTTTTGGTTCATGGCAAAACACAGCATTATCAAGGTCATTATTACCATTAACACATATTCAACTACCACTAATAATTAATGTTTACTCAGTACCAATAATATACAATGGGATTCAATACATAATTGAATCAGAATTGGCCTCTGTCCAGTTGGCCTGTGATAAATAAGAAAACACAGACAAGTTTGGGCCAAATTTAATCTTTTCAGAACGTATGTATTTCACAAGTTCTCATTGGTTACACAAGGCTAGACTGACTGGAACCAAGAAAGCTGACTTTAAGATGGCCATCATTGTTTTAGACCAATATTTTCCAAATATATTTTGTGGAAAGGATATTGATAGATGGTTAAAAAAAATGACCAGACACACAAATTTGGAAGACAATGGCTTGAATAGAAGTAGATATGCTGACTGTTGCAGGATTGTGCTGAGGTTTGAATGAACTAATGTGCCTTGTAAGCACCAAGAAAGAGAAATAATGCATAGGATTTTCTAAACCTATTTGAGCATGGAATCATTCTCTAGGAGACCATAAAAATGTGGTTTTAAAAATATGTTATGAAATGCAAGACACTTTCCCTTTAAAAAAAAACAAAAAACAACAACAAATAATAATTTTATTTCTCAGGCCCATTGGCTGTCCTCTCAATTTGCCAAAACCTCAGTAGCGTATTCTTATGTGTTGAGAAACCACTTTGGATCAATGGCTGATCCCAAAAGCTCTCCCCAGGACCCCCAAAGCATTGGGGTCAGCCAGGCAACTGGAAGATAAATGAGGACAATCTTCTTTTTTTTTTCATTTTACTTTAGTATGTAGATTTAAGGACCATGCTTTTATGACTATTAAATCAATTGGGATCCTTGACACATACTACAGTGGCTAAATAAATCAGACTGGTAATACAAAGTGTCAGTAAGGATGTAGAACAACTAGAACCCTCATACATTGAGTCATTGCTGTGAGTATGAAACTAGGTGAGAACTTTGCAAAATTGATTCACACTGTCTTAAGAGGTTAAACACATGCCTATACTATGAGAAATTTCGCTCTAAGGTATAAATTAAAAACAAATGAGTAAATACATTCACACACAAAATCTCATGCAAGAATATTTTATGTACACTAATCATATGAGGAAACTGGGTAAATGTTCATCCATAAAAACACTGGATACACAAATTGTGCTATATTCATCAGTGGAATAGTTGTCAGCAATAAAAAGACATGGCCCACTTTTCTAGACAACAGCATGCCTAAATCTCAAAAAAATAGTAGGTGAAGCAGAAGAAGCCAGATACAAAAGATTATGTATTGTTTGAATCTGTTAATATAAGGTTCTCAAACAATCAAAACTAACTCATAGTGATAGAAATCAAATCATTGATTGCCTTGGGTTAAGAGGGTGGGGCAATAAGGTGAGTGGAAATTGACTAAAAGGGCCTTCAGGAATCTCTGGGTTAAAAGAAATGCTCTTTTTTTTTTTTAAATGGTGGTGGTAGTTACATGAGTGTTTACAATTGTCAAACCTCATCAAACACAACACTGAAATCCATGCAGTTTGATTGTGTGTAAATTAAACCTCAATGAAAACAAAGAAACTAAAATAATTGGAACTCTTCCCTCCCACAGCGTCTTAAAGTGAGATATTTGTTAGCACATGACAGCCATGAATTGTCATAAATACTTTCCAATGAAAGGTAGAGAAAATGTAAAGTAAACCCATTTGTCATGACTCAGGGGACAGTGTTCATTCTATTAATTTGAAATAAAAAATGGTAAATTACAAGGACTTATTCTTGAGTCAGCTTGGACAGCTCTCCTGAAGAGTGACATTAAGAACCAGTTCCAGCCCTAAATGATTTGGCTCAGTGGATAGAGCGTAGGTCTGCAGACTGAAGGGTCCCAGGTTTGATTCTGGTCAAGGGCACGTACCTTGGTTGTGGACACATCTCCAGTAGGGAGCGTACAGGAGGCAGCTGATCGATGCTCCTCTTTCATCGATATTTCTAACTTTCTATTCCTCTCCCTTCCTCTCTGCAAAGATCAATAAAATATATTTAAAAAAAGAACCAGTTCCATGCATGTTGTCCCATGTGCTCCCACAGATCTCCGTGTAAAAGAACACATTTCTGACACATATTCAGCTGATGAGTAACCCTTTATTTTTTAAGTAAAATTGTCACTGACTCTTCCATTTAACACAAGATATATATATATATATATATATATATATATATATATATATATATTTCCCCCATTTCAGCATAGCCTTTTGTTTATTCACTAATGGATGCTGTTCTGGTGAGACTCTTATAGCAGCCAATTGGTATTAAGAACAACACCAATTAAGTCAGAAACTAAGCACTGAACAGCAGCAAAATCAATAGCTTTGCCAGTCTCTACCAATGTCATGTTGATGATAAAGACAGCAGTCATCAATCATTATTTAACAAGTCATTAAACTGAAAATAGAAGTATCAGCACAAACATGGTCTATGTACAAATTTAAGACTGATGAATATTACATATTTCTTAAATAACTTGATCCCCTCAATGTGGCTCTTAGATGCTCTTCCTGGTTCAACAAAATCCTTGATCGAAATGACTCTTTAAGGAACACATATTAAGGAAGGGCTTGTATACCCCCTTCCCTCTCTTTTCACTTCTTTTCTCCTATTTTTTCCTTTTCTCATCCTCCTCTCCCTCCCCATCATCATCATGCTCTATATTTACTGAGAATATACTGTGTACTGGATACTCTGTGCTCTGTACTTTCACTTGTGTTATTGCTTAACTTATCATTAGAAATGGTGTTTTTAGCCCATTTTACAGGTTGAGAAGTTGAGAATTAGAGAACACTTGTATCTTACGAAAGAAAACAGAGTTTAGACTTTGAAGACTGGTGCTTGCTTCTAGGTCGGTTTGATTCCGGCTGAAGTTCTCCCATTCTGGGGGCATCACTTCACAAGCTTGGCCTTCTTTTTCCTGGAGGTGATGTTTCATTGTCTTTGTTCGTACACTCTGTCTACTTGCTGGATTCCGAGCTGCCTAGCATTCCTCAACCACAAATACCAACCATCACTTTCTTTTTTTACTTTACAGTTCTCCATTCAGTTACAAAAGAATAAAACAACTTCTTAGCTAATTATAGTTGATGTCACTTCTGATATCAATATGTACTTCATTTGTAAAGTATTTGTATTTTTAAAGTATTTCTAGGGAGTCTGCATTGTTAAGTGAAAACTTTTTTAAGTGAATTACTCCATGTATCCTAAATGAGTTCACAGGTAAAGGAAAAAGAAATACATTCTTCTTTCCTAAAGCTAGTGATTGCTTGAATGTGCCCCACCATGCTCCCTGTCCTGCATTCCACCCACCGATCTGGCCTTCAAAATGAAAACACAGGCATGCTGCAGATCAACTTGTGCTCCTTGTTCCAGATGGGCTTTGCTGAGGGCTCCATGCCCTGCCCATTTCCCTGCATCAGAGGTTAAAAGCACTTCTCTTAAGCCTGCACTTAAAACAGCATGGAACAGACTTGGCCTCTTCTCTAAGCCATATCTTGGCTCTTTTTTCGTTTTCCAAAATCAAAGTTGTATCCAACACTGGGGAGCAGAGCTGCAAAGGCACAAGGCTGGCTACCTGACACTATCCATCTGTTTCCATAACTAATGTTTCTGACTCGGTGATTTTGATTTGGTGACTATGACTGCTGCCCGACATTGGGTCTGTCTGCAGGAAAAGGTATGCTAGTTCCCCATCACATGCATCACCCATCCCCCTGCACTCCCTCATTTATGGCTCCCCTTCTTCCTGTCACTCATTCTAGAGGTGGGTCAACCAGTGCATGTACAAGGCCTGGTGCATGCACTAAATGGCTCTGGTAACTAACCAGCCTTGGGCTGCAGACTGCTGTTGGAGTCTCCAAACAGAGGCTCTAGTTGGAACCTTCCCCTCCTTCATGCTTTGGGGGCCCCTTGAAAAGTTCTTCCTTAGTGTAGCCATTGATGATGGATCTTGACTTCAGTGATGGTAGAGAAAGAAGCACTTGCTCTATCATCAGAAACCTGCTCCCTGTCAAAATGGAGTCTCCCTATCAATGCCATTGCTTTGTGCTGGACACAGGAGTCCACAGCCACGTTTTCCCCAGCAACACTAATGGGGGTGGGGGGTGATTGAGTCATTGGCCCAGTTAGAGTCTGTTAGTAGCAGCTGTTTCATCTGAGTGAGGCACCTCACTTACACAGTGGGGCTTTCCTGAAGGGCAGGCCCTAGAGAGATTGACTCTGTTGAGTTGCACCAGGCTCTTTTCTGCCCTTCAGCTAATTTCCCACTTTGTGTGAATTTTCATTAAGGCCTTTCATTGGCTGCGAACCCTGCCCCTGAGACTAGCCTTGTCAAAGGTTATTCACTTTGCTGCTGCTGTTTGGAGCCTCCTATTCTTGATGGAGGGGTTCTGACTGATTTGAATGGGAGTTTCCATTGCCCTGCAGTACACAGCAGCTCCCTCTAACCAGAATCTGGTGCCTCTTCCAAGCCAGTGAAAGGAGGGCTCTCTAGCTTACCGTTGACAGAAATGACATGAGAGCCTTAGGACACATGAAAGAATAGCCCGGTGTCTTGTGGTAAAATCTCCTTCTTGAGTTACTATTCAGAGCATGGAGGCATTTTTTTTTAATGAGTATGGGAACAGTTGATTGACTTGATAGCTGGTTGATTTGCTGAGGCTGAGCTCCCAATGCAGTGTTTTAATAAGGTAGTTAAATGGATGCCATGGGCCCAGGGCTTCACTGTCCCAAGCAGTGGTGATGCTGGCACCTGGGGCTGTGGCTGAGAGTCCCACTGGGGTGAGATGCTTCAGTGCAAGCCCCATGGCAGGACACAGCTCCTGCTGGCGGAAGCTCACCTCCACCTATTCCATTTAGCTGAAACCCTGGCCAGGCTGCATGCTGCTGTGACCCAGTTGCCATGGAGAACTTGTATATTCTTGGCTCCTTTGCTGCTTTGTTAGGCAGAATTACAGAAGAGAATGTCTTTACTGCTAGGAAATATTACAGAGAAATGTTCATTTTCTCTCTCTATAATGATCATTACCGAAGATATGCAAGAAGACTTCATTATAGAGCACGGTCCTTTATAATGAGCTGTTGGTAGACTTTTACAGAGATGGATATCCTGCCAGGAATGGGTTGAGTTGATGTTCAGCTATCTACTAGATAGATATTAACTAGAACTATTTATATAATCAGATTTTTGTAGTGTGCTACATGTGAAGCCCCAAGGATACAGAAATGAGATACTGCCCTGCCTTCAAAGATCTTATATTCTAGTAAAAGAAGATACAACTTCAAACAAATAAATGTAAAAACACATACACAATAACATCTGTTACAATAGATTCTTATACAGTGGATTTTGTCAGGAAATCACCCTGGAAGAGGCAGCCTTGATTGATGTATCCATATAACTTAAAACAGAGCTCAGAACAGAGTGGTTGCTCAATCTAAATAAATACATTCCACTAATAAATATATTAATTTATTTATAAAATAAATACATTCCATTAAGTCCAAGGCAGTAGTCTAAAATTGATTCCAGAACTTTGACTTACTAGCAGGTTTGAGTAGTTGTTATATTCAACTAGAGGCCCGATGCAGGAAATTCATGCAAGAGTAGGCCTTCCTTCCCCCGGCTGCTGGCACTGGCTTCCCTCTGGCCACCAGGAGGCACCTGGGACCTGTACTTCCCTTGCAGACCTGGCTTGTCTGGAAGGTTGTCTGGAAGGACATCCAGATGAATGTCTGTTCTAATTAGCATATGAAGCTTTTATTATTATAAATTAACTATAGAAGATCAGTTCATTGAAGTCAAAGTAATAAATATAATTCTAGACTTCTTGAGTTTGGGGGTACCTGAAATGACTGGTTCAGTAGGCTATGAATCTGAAATGCAGGGGAGTTCTGGGATAGAAATATAATTTTGAAATCTGTCTGCATTTACCATAAACGTCCTAATTCAATGTGAGACTTTCCCCTAAAATTAATCCCAAGAAAAGGAATTGTTGTTTTACCTTAGGGTCTTCATAGAGCATTCCATAATCCAAAGCACTCTCTCAATTACTTATTTAGAGCAATGAAGTAATGTTTGTGCAGACATATTAACATGAAACGACCTCAATCAATGTTACTTAGGAATACTTAGGAAGTTGTGTGATTGATTAGATTTTAAAAAGAAGTTAAAGATTTTTAGCACTGATTTAAATATGTTTGTTTTGGGGGCTATGACCTAACAATTACAAGTGTTAGCTATACCTGTAAATATATATATTTTTATTTTAGAAATTGTTTGTAGAAAGCAACATAGTAAATGACAATCACAAATATACCCACTCTTCATAAAACCAAACAACCAACATTTTATGCAAACAGGTATCTGTGCTCCAGGGTTTAATTTCTACTTCTGGAATCATAAGAAGATTCCAAAGATTAAAATACATTCTAGCTAAGACATCAGAATGAAGATACTGTGCTTTAGAAATCTGTACTGTGTGACTCAGGACTACCTCCAGAGATTTCAAAGGGCCTGATATCACAAGTCAGGAAAAGACATGAACTGGCCATGGTGGTTAGTTAGCAGAGAGGAAGAGAGAGGGATAGAGAGTTAGAAACATCGATGAGAGAGAATCATCGACCAGCTGCCTCTTGCACACCCCCTACTGGGAATGTACCCACAACCAAGGTACATGCCCTTGACCAGAATCGAACCTGGGACCTTCCAGTCCACAGGCCAATGCTCTATCCGCTGAGCCAAACCAGTCTTGGCCCTTGATTGTCATTTCATTGCACAGAACACCATTAATACGATTTGAAAAAAGGCTGTGATCTCCACACTTTTTGTAGTACTTGGGGTCCCTTTTCACCTGACCCAGAAACCCCTTTCTCACAGTGCGGCCTTGGGGGGTGGGAGGGGTGGGAGGGGTAAATTCATTTCCCAACTCAGTCGTCTGTCTCTGATGAGCATATATGCTCCATGGCTTGCTGGGATTTAGTGTGCCAGCCTAGTAAATGAGAGCATGAAACTACATCTCCGCATTCACTTCCGACTCCAACCTTCTCTCCGTCTGTAAACACAGCTCGTATGAAGCCTTTAAATAATAAAACAAGGTGGAATATAATTAAGGGGCAAAATGAGTTGTACAGACAATTTGCGCTGCGAGCAAGTCCTTTTAAGTTGACTAATGTGACATTGTTCTCGAGGAAAAAGAAAACTTCAGCATTTTATTTTGAGAATTGCCCCGATCCAAATTAGGTCATGGGAATATAAAGGAGGGGAGGGGACTGAGAAAGTCCCAGAGCATGGCTTAGGTAATATAAATTCTTGATGTTCTTTGTCATGCCGAGGAAGAGAGGGAAAAGGCCAAAGCAGCATGGCTGGGGCTCGGAACAACTTCGCTTCTGTCCCGGGCACCATGGCAGCCTGCGGAACAATGAGCCTTCAGGCCAGAGGAGGAATCTGTTATCAGCCCTCCGCAGGCTGAGAAATAATCTCCAAACCCCAGCAACAATGGCCGCCATCTCACAGGCCAGGTAATGAGTAGTCTTTCAACTGCATCAACTTGATTGTATTATCCTTTAGTTTTACACTTCTCGGCCTAAAATAGCCTTATCTTCTCCTCTTTTTGTTGTTCTGTGGAGCCCCCTCCACCTGCACAAAGGAAAAGAGATTAGGTGACCTTTTTTCCTTCCCCTTTTTTTCAAATCCGGAAGCCATGGCATTATAATAAGCCTCTATTAAAACACACATATGTGCATGCATAATTAAAATTACCTGCCTGGGCTACTTTTATTTACTATCTGATCCAAAAGAGCCACGTGCACATCTGTTTCATAGTAATGGCACAGACTCCAAGCATCAGGGAGAGCTGTCTTTGGGGTCATGACCCCTGGGCAGGGAATGGATTAATCTATATCTTGGCACCCACAGATCCTCTGTCCCAGGAAATTCCTGCACCAGCTTTTCTACCTGCTCAGAGACACCTGATGTGAAATAAGATCCCTGGCCATAGACGACAGTTTTCACATTGCTGAATTATTTTTAAAAAATTAATTGGTTCTATCACTGTATTCCATCTTAGAAGTCATTTCTTACTCCAATTGGAGGTGGCCGGGCTTAAAAAAAAAAAAGCTTTGTTTTCATGCAGAGTTGCCTGTGCTTTCTCACCTGGCATCTCCCTCTGCTGTCGCATTCTCTCTGCATGAGTTTGAAAGGAAGGGAGGTCTAGATGGAAAGGGGAGATGAGCTACCTGAGATCATCAGATGAATGCATTTGGTGGAAGTCAAGTGCAATTCCTCATTCACCATAACATAAAAGAAGACAGAAATGTGAACAGTGACCTGCGCCTATGTGAAATTAGTCTACAGTAAACCTTATGTTTTCATTTGTAAAGACATCAATAGGTTAGTGGTGATAAACCAAAATTATTGTTTTATTTATTTTTTTTTATTTTTAAAAAGAGTGATTGGAAAAGTTCAAGATGAATTCCAAAAGGAGTCAAACATAAAAACAAAATTTAAAAATATATGGGATATTTTTATCACCTTCTGTTTTGTAATAAATTCTTAAGCAAGACTCACAGTGCAAAAGTTACCCCAAGAAGGTTGATAGATTTGGCAATTTCCCCCAATTAAAGTTGATATTAAAGGTTATTTTATATTAGTTTCAGATGTACAATCTAATGGTTAGAAAATTACATAATTTGCAAAGTGGTCCTCCTGATATTTCAAGTACCCTCCTGGCACCATACTTCATTATTCAAATATGATTGTCCATATTCTCTGTGCTGTACTTAACATCCCCATGACTATTTTGTAACTATCAATTTTCTTAATCCCTTCACCTAGTCATCCACACCCCAACACTCCTTACCCTCCGACAACCATCAATTTGTTCTCTGTACCCATCAGTCTATTTCAATGTTGTTTGTTCCTCTATTTTGTTATTTTAGTGAAATTACATGATACTTGTCTTTCTCTGACTTGTTTCGCTTAGCGTAATACCCTCTAGGACCACCCAGGCTATCACAAATAGTAAGATTTCATTTCCAATGATCGATTATATAGAGGCACCAACTCTTTTTTATCCACTCATCTATTGATAGGTGCTTGAATTGCTTTCATAACTTGTAAATTACTCCACAATGAACATAGACATTCATATTTATTTTCATATTAGTGTTTTGGTTTCTTCAGATATATTCTCAGAAGTGGAAATGCTGAGGTATAAGACAGTTCCTTAAATTTTTGAGGAAACTTCATACTGTTTTCCATAGTGGCTGCACCAGTCTTGATTCCCATCAACAATGTAAGAGGATTCCCTTCTCTCCACATTCTCCCCAACTCTTGTTTGACTTGATGATAGCCATTCTGACAGGTATAAAGTGCTATCTCATTGTTGTTTTAATTTGTATTTCTCTGATGATAACTGATGTTAAGCATCCTTTCATATGGCTAGTGGCCATCTTATGTCCTCTTTGGAGAAGTGTCTAGGATTTCTGCCCATTTTTAAATTGAATTGTTTGGGCTAATTTTTGGTATTGAATTATATGGGTTCTTTGGACATTTACCCCTCATCAGAAGTATCACTGACAAATACGTTCTCTCATTCAATAGGTTGTCTTTTTGTTTTGTTGATTTATTTTGCTGTGCAAAAACTTTTTAGTTTGATTTAGTCTGATTTGTTTATTTTTTTTTTCTTTTATGTTATTTTCTCAAGAAAATATTTCGGAGAGAAAAAAAAATGTCAGAGAAATGCCCATTATTTTCTAGGGTTTTTATCCATTTTTACTTTATTCTTGTATATGATGTATGAAGGTGGTCTAGTTTCACTTTTATGCATGCATCTTTTCCATATTTTAGCATTTATTAAATAGACTGTCTTTACCCCAACACATGTTCTGGACTCCTTTGTCATATATTAATTGGTCATATAGGCATGGGGTTATTTCTGGACTCTCTATTCTCTTCCATTAATCTATGTGTCTGTTTTTATGCCAGGATCATGCTGTTTGATTACTATAGCCTTGATATCAAGTTTGATATCAGGTAGAATGATACCAGCAATTTTATCCTTCTTCTTCCAGATTGCTGTGGCTATTCAGGATCTTTTGTGTTTCCACATAAATTTTTATTTCTATGGAGCTTAAATTCTAGTGGCTGGAGGGATGTGGGGTAGAGGGGGTGAGTCAGACAATAAAGAAACAACACATGTATAATGTCGGATGGTGAGAAACCCTCTGATATAAACACAGGCAAGGTAAAGAGTCAGTGAGGATGGTAGAGATTTGTAAGTTCAGCCCCCACTTCTGAGCAGAAACCTGAAGGAGGAAGCAAGTACCTTCTGGGAGAAGGACTCTCCAGACAAGGAACCGAAGAGGCTTGAAAAAGGTACCTCCTTCATCCTCTCTCATGCTTTGGAGATGCAAAGTAGGGAAGAGTGACAGAAGTTCAGGGAAAAGAGAGGGAGATTGGGAGAATAAAGAAATGCATTTTGTTTCCCTGTCAATTGATTTACATAAATTACGTAAGTTATTTCATCTTCCAAACTTCAGGGAGTTGATAATCATATTTCCATGTTCAGGATGAAGAGGTGAATCTCAAAGCCTTCATCTGCCCAAGGATGCATGGCTGCTAGTGGTCAAGCTGTATATGAATCTGTCTCTCTTGGAACTGGGGGAGTATACCCAGATCTAGAACAGCCGGACAAACCTAAACCCCTCTGCATTTCAGTAACTACCGAATCAGAGTCTGCAGGATAGAGGTCCAATAATCTGCATTTTAAAAACCTTCTTAAATGATACAGATGATTGATGACCCGGATTTAGGAAGTAAGGATCTACTCAAAGCTTGCCCTTGGCAGATGTGAAAATGGACATCCTCAAAGGTTCAGTGGCCCAAGAGCCATGTCACAGTATGGCAGAAGAGGGCTCATACCAGATGTCCTGACCCTCCACGTTCCCCAACCTTTGAAGTGCAGTAGGAGAGCTTCTCACAAATACAATGCCTACAAGACACCTGGGTTCTTGTTAAACTACCTAGACCAGCGGTCACCAACCTTTGGGACCTCACGGACCACAGTGGTCTGCAGACCACTGGTTGGCGACCACTGACTAGGCTGTTCAATGCAGCTGTGATTCTGCATGTCACTCACCCTCCCCAGGACCCCAGTGCTGATAGCTGCGGACCACATGACAAGTAGCAACAACTTAGAGTTTCCGGTAGAGTTTGTTAGAGCTGTCTGAGCCTCACATTAGAAAACTAAGCGCTTTCATCTAAATATGTGAAAAGGTGAGATAGTGTTGGAAATGAGCATACATGGGTTGAGAGTGCCATGAGATCCTCAAAGCTCAACTCCTAGATTACATTTACACAGAAATTGTGAAGAGACATTTGAGAAAACCATGCAAAATGTTCCAAAGTGTTTGCTTCATTGATCTGGGTAAGTGGATGTTTTTCCAGGGAATCGGTAGGTGGAGTTCTTTAATTATTTCCTATCCCACCAGGCAGACCCTGCATCTGCAGATGAGGGGAGTGTCCGAGATCTTGTTGAAACCGGGCCCTCTTTTCCAGAGGTCTGGGATTTTTGCCATCTTTGCTATCCCAGTCCCTCCCTCTATGCCACCTTGAGGGACAATTTCTAGTGGCAGATTTGAGCACTCCATTCCAGCAAAACCTAATTATCCAAGACCTGGGCACTGGCCGCCCTCTGTCTATAGAAATCCTCTTTACTAAACATTGGCCGAAGAGATAGGTCAGGTGGATTAAGATATACTGTCTGGATGTTTGGATGCTCGTTCTCCCTTCCCTTCCAGGAGGTTAGGCTACGATGTAATTGAAGTTGTGTTCTTGTGAGTCTAGTGGCAGAGGAACCTGCTCTCAGGGCTACTAACAAGGAAGCTCTGGCCAAGAAGCTAAAGCGAGTGCCTTACTTAAATGTGATAAATTATCATTTCTCCTCCAGTGCCACACATTCCCAGCTCAGGATTGGGCAGAGATTACTTTCAATGGCTCTGAATAACCCAGCTTCCCACTCTCCTGGGTGGGACTCACATTTTCAGATAGGCTGATGTTTTTTTTTTTATTATTTCACACATAGTTAAGACAGTCCACAAGGCAGGCTCTGGAGAGGGGTGTGGGTGTGGCCTAATCATGGGACTATCAGGGGTAGGCAAACTTTTAGACTCGAAGGCCACAATGGGTTCTTAAACTGGACTGGAGGGCCAGAACAAAAGTAACTTGACCATGCTGGCACTCTCACCTTGGGCTGCTGGTGAAGGAGTGGAGGGGAGAGCAAGAGAACAGCTGAACAGGCCGGATCCGGCCCACGGGCCATAGTTTGCCCATGCCTGAACTAGATATATGACATGCTGCTTCTCCTTTGGTGTCCCGTGTATGTCATGGATCTCAGACCCACTGCCCATCCATAAAGTGGGATAAGTAATTCTACCTAATTTCATGGCTTTTCATTTAATTACTGAGATGCTCTGTTTACCCATCATCTGAAATGAGCTAGTCCACACAACTAGACATCTCAATAAAGCCCCAAAGCAATTCTTGGAGTTTCAATTATTGTTATGGAAATATTTCTAAGGGATTCTTTTTAAGAGAAAGCTTTTCCTTTCTTGGCTTCTTAAGCAGGAGCATAGTTGATATGTTAACCTTGTTTTGATGACTCAAGGTCATTACTGCCCGCAGTACTTATTGAGCTGCGCTGAGTTTCGGTGATACTTTCTGGAACTATTGAAGTGCACGGCTGTTTGCTCTTGTGAAATATAGGCCCCCAGTTGCTATGCTTTTAAGTCCACGTGTTTACTTTTTACAGTTTTTCCGTATTCTTCCTTGTTGTCAGAATAGCCATCATCAATTTGTGCTGCTGAAATTTTATTTATCTTTAGTCAACATACATCTTCCTCTCAAAGTCTCTGCCCTTTCTACCTCAGCATATCTCACTTATTGTCTCGGCAAAGCTTCTCCAAGTGTGATTCATTGATTCTCTGATCCATTCATCCCCAAGACCCTTCCATGGGGTTCGTAAGGTCAATGCAATTTTCTTAGTAATAGGAAGACATTATTTCCTGTTTCCAATACATGGGCATTTGTTTTAATGGTACAAAGGCCAAGGTGGGACACTTAGCACTAATCAATTGACCATCATAATCTTCACTGTAGTCCTCATCACCCCATACTCCCCATAAAACTAATAAATAAACAAACAAATGAATTAATTAATGATGAAAAGCCATTTTAACGTTAAGAATGTTCTTATTGAGGTAGCAAAACATTAATTTTATTACATCTTAGCACTTGAATACATGAGTTTTCAATATTGTGTGAAATGAAATAGAGGTATGCACAAAGTACGAAGTTTTCTGAAGGAAACATTACTTGTTAGAATGTTGGAGTTGTGAGCTAAAGTGGCTCCACCCCTTGTTTTTAGAGAACAGCAAGTTTTGGGTTTTTTTTCATGAAAGAACAGGTGACAGGTAAACTATGGTGATTCAGATTTAGTTAAGGGGCAGGTATCTTCTTAAAAATGAATAATTGTGAGTTAGTTTCTTGGAGGAAAACAGCTAACAGCATTTGTTACCAAAAGTGCCATTCAAGCCAAGCTTGGAATTTTGGAAAACTTGTCTTTGCCAACACAAGTTTGTGGGTTTCCATTACCTAGAGACTTTTCCCATTACCTAGAGATAGGTAGTGATATTAATGGGTGATTTTTTTTTAAGTTTGTGTAATGAAATAGATCAACATTTGAAGGAGCTACATATAGCAGTGAATGAAGATTTTCTCCATAACCAACCATGTTCCATAACAATGCATGGATAAAAGGGACATTCAAAGGTGTTTTAAATTAGCAGAGTATAAATGTTCACTTATCGATGTGGTTTCAGACTACACATTGAAATTAAGGGTAAGGAACTATCACTAATCAAAGTTTGGTGTACATCAAAGAAGTGTATCTGCAATGATCCGAAAAAGCCATGAAAACATTTTATTTTCTAACTCCATCTCTGAGTGAGCCTACATTTTCTTTACTTACATCAACCACAGCAAACTATCACAACAGATTGAATGCCAAAGCAGCTATGGAAGTCCGTCTTCTGTTAACAATGGTGGGCATTGAAGATATTTGCCAAAAAGTAAAAAATCTAATCACTAATTCGTATTTTGGAAAATATTTATTTCCCCATAGAAATATGTTGCCTCTGTTAAAATGTAGAGTTTATTATTTTTAAGCAAATAATTAAATATTAATTTTTTTCTATTTATTTCCTAATATGATAAACATCAATAAGTATAATATAAAAAGCAAGTAGTTGAGGTCTTTAATAAATTTTTAAGTGTCAATGGGTTTTGAGACTAAAGAGGTCAAACAATGGTGCATTAAGGTAATCAGTTAACTCTTACTCCCTATGTACCCATGTGCCTCTTACCAACATTTTGGTCAAGGACTGATGACATAACTTATGGTGGTACCATAAGTGTATGATGGAGCTGAAAAGTTTCTGTCACCTCATGATGTTGTAACTATGGTAATGTCTTCCCACAATGCATCACTCAAGTGTTTGTGATGGTGCTGGTGTACACAAACCTACTGCACTGCCAGTCCTATAGAAGTATAACCTGTTCAGTTTTATAGAGTTCATCATACTTGATCATGATAATAAACGGCCCTTTATTGATTTATGTATTTACTATACAATACTTTTTTATTGTAGAGTGCCTTCTTTCTACTTATAAAAAAGTTTGCTGTAAAGCTATATGCCTTATGCTGACAGTGGCCTCATTCATCTCATGTACTGCTTCTCTTGATTGCATCATTTCTCTTGTGCTTGACTTAATCTCGCACTGTTTTGCACAGTAACATTCTGCACAGGCTTGTAGCCCAGGAGCAATAGGTTATACACTATGGGATAGCTGTGTAGTAGGCTAGACCATCTAGGTTTGTGTAAGTGAACTCTGTGATGTCTACACAAAGATGAAGTTGCCTATGGACCCGTTTCTCAGAGTGTCCCATGGTTAAGGGGCCACGTGACTATATGCCCTTGCTTCCTCAGAGCCTTATCACAATCATGCATAGAAGGACGAGAAGTAATTAATCTCATCATCTTGCTGTAGGGGAAACTGAGGCATAATTCAACTGCAAGTCTAGGTTGAAATGCACATTTTGTAGCTATAGGTCAGGCTGCATTGCCCTACAGGAATGATATCTTTAGATGTGTAGGATGTATTTTTGGAATCTTTGCTCTCTAGCTCTCCGCTCCAGTCCCATTCTCTCCTCGAACCATGCACACTGTTCTGTGCATCCTGGCTCTTGAGCACCCTCGGTTTCCCCCAGAGGTATTTAGCCCACTGCTTCCTTTCATCAATTTTATGACCCTATGACTCTAAGTTGCATTGTCTTAGATGTCTATATCCCCGCTGCCTGACAGGGGCATTGGTGGGCTAACAATCGCGACTAATGTGCTTTTATGTAACCAGGGAGTTATAGAAGGGGGTGTAATGAAAGTATTGCTTCAATCTTTTTAACTGGACGATGTTGAACAGCACAACAGTAATAACAAATATATTTTACAACTCTCCGGACAAATTCAAAACACTTGGCATGCTCACTGTTCCATCCTCCATAGTTGATGACTTGGGTGAATTATGTCCTTTGGAAGTAAGTTGAGCCTCCATCCTCAGCACCCTCTATGTGCAATATGGGTAGAATCGTTTACCATTAGCTGAATAAATAGCTAAATAATGGGGCTGTGGTTCTGAGCTACATACACTCCTCTCGGCTGTTTTCTACCACTTCTGACAATAATACACTTGGAAATGAACAAGATGCACCAGGAGGCTACCAGCCTAGCTCCATGGCATTTTCTTTTAATTAAAAAACATAATCCCTCAAATAAACTTACTAAAAATGAATTTTAAAAATTTCAGCCTAGCATGACCCGGTGTGCCTTCAAAATTCCTTTAGCAATTAATGGGATTCTTAGCTGTTTAATTCACACAGCCTCAGACATCTTTTCTTTTGTTCTGAAAAGCTATTTAAATCTTTTATGGTTACTTAACATATGTGTTTATGTATTGTTTCCTTTAAGGCACTGAGTTCTTTGGAACAATGGAAGCTTGTTTATTCTTAACTGCAAATCATAAACTGCGCTGGAGTTTCTGCAGAGCTCTGAGGTCTCTGTGGGAGTTAGAAAAAGGAGGCGGGTGAGGGAAGAAGAGGGAATAAGCCCTGTACCACACATCCTCACCCCAGCCCCCAAAGAGCAGCTCTGTCTTCATAACTTGGGGAATTTTCAATGTAGGATTTCACTGACGTCTCACGTATTTGATCTGTTGTATCATCCGACGGTTCTTTCCTTACGGAAATGGAAGCTCCTTGAAGGCAGGGCTTCTAATGAGTAGAGTAGGCACTTTTTCAAATATGGGATCCATGAATTAGTGCATTTGACAAAGAAGGAGTTATACTTCCCTGGTTGCTAAATGGTTAGAGCACCAGCCCACAGACCAAAGGGTTGCTGGTTCAATTCCTGGTCAAGGGCATGTACTTCGATTGCAGACTTGATCCCCGGTCTGGTCAAGGCAAATGTGGGAGGCAACCAATCTATATATCTCTCTCAAATCAATGCTTCTTTCTCTCCCTCTCCTCCACTCTTTCTAAAAAAGGAAAAAGAAAAAATATCCTCAGGTGGAATTAAAAAAAAAAAAAAAGGAGTTATACACATTTGGTCTTCATTGATATCCAATAGGCTCAAGATATTTAAACACAAGAGAACTTCCTTAGAGTTTGGATGATTTAAGTGTAGGGTGACTGTAAAATAATTGCCTACATGGAGATGCTTTTGAAAATGAAAGGTGTGATGTTCATAGCTGCAACATGTCCACGGACATACGCAAGGACCTCGGACAGAGCAGCACAGAAACTCGCTCTCCTGAGTGATGTCTCCAGGGGTTCTCCCATGAGAGCAAATGTGAAATTTCCCTTTTGGCAGGGGGGGTTGTAGGTCCCATTGTCTGGAGCCTGTCAGAGGTGGACATGAGTTGTAGGAAACATTCCAGTTTAGTCTCGTCACAGATCACTTGCTTCTCCCAATATTTAGGTGTCTGAAGATCAATCAGGCCACAATGAGAAGAGGCAAGGTTCCTTGGGGTCAGAATGGAATATCCTATATCCTATCACGGTGCTGGGTCCCTGGCCCTCACCACCAGGAAACACAGAGTAAATGTGCTTTCCCAGCTGCAGAGTGACTAAGTCTCATATCCCATTTGTGCTAGCATCCCCTCCAAGCCCCTGATGGAGTAGTCCCGAGAGTGATGTCAGTTGTCCTGAGGGTCCTGCCAGAGATAAGAAGCACCGTGCAGGGGGACAGCCATCACTAACTGATGGGGACATTCCTCTGGGAATGAGGGGACTCTGAGTTACAATAGCACCAGCTCTAAGATGTGAGTTACCTCGGCACACTGGGCAGTCCTGGCTCAGTTTCCCCTGATGAGGGTGTGACAGAGTGTGTGACCATTTGCGGCCCACAGGACTGCTGTGGCCCTGCACTGGATGTAAGGTGTTTACCATAAAGTAGAAGTGAGATGAGTGAGCCCAGGGAAACTCCTTTGCCTTCTGGTATTAGGAGCGTAGGGTTTAAATCAGGCCATTGAAGAAGGTCACTGTTTTGTTTTAGGAGCCGGGCTTGACCTGTAACATACCCAAGTTTATGCGATAGAAAGATTCTTTCATAACTGTTACACTCTGTTCATAAAATCAACAGGGTCTCACGGGAAGAGGGTGAAAAAGATGGCACAGACTGGCACTGCCCAAACGTGTTTGTTCTGTCCAGGGTCAGCACGTGATCATTAAATTCTACAGGAAAAACTAAATGAACAGTTAGACTGAAAAACCACATGGTTTCTAGATGGGGTGCATACTAGTAACATGTTAATATTATGTATCCCTTTAGTCATGGAACAATTTTTAAAAAAGAATATTTTTATTGATTTCAGAGATGAAGGGAGAGCGAGAGCGAGAGCGAGAGAGAGAGAGAAAGAGAGAGAGAGAGAGAGAGATCAATGATCAGAGACCATTGAACAGCTGCCTTCTGTATGCCCCCTACTGGGGATTGAGCCTGCAACCTGGGCTTGCGCCCTGACTTGGAATGGAACCAGTGACCTCCTGGTTCATAGGTCAGTGCTCAACTTTTGAGCCATGCTGGCCGGGTCAGTCATGAAGCAATAAATGTGCTGCTGTAGATTTCCCACAAGTGGGTCCTACACACATCATATAGAGTGGCCCAGTTGGGAGGGAAAGCCGCCCCTCTCCTCTCTGCAAAAGGCCCCATAGAACTGATTTCATATAACCACAGATCCCATTTCAGGTAGGGGCCTGTCCCCACATCCCCTAAGTCCCGGGTGCAGGCTGCTTCCTCTCTGAGCTCTGTCCTCACCCCAGGCCCCACTGAGGAGCTGTCAATGCGAGCAGCAAGTGGAAGAGGCAGTAGAGTCCCCCATAGAGGATCCATGGGCAGGATGGTATGGCTCCTGGTGGCTCCTGGTTAGATATTAGGCCACTGAAGCTTGATGTTGTGAGGTCAGCTTCTGGCTCACTGAGCACTGGTCCTCACCCCTTCAAATCAGCCCCCCACCAGGTCCAACTTTTGGATGAGTTCCAGTGCCGACAAGCCCTCCAAGAACTGGGGCACAAATGCTGATTTGCTCAGGCCTTAGTTTGAAAGAGCAGGTTATGGCCAGGAAAAAGCTGGGTCTGTAAAGCTGGATGTGGAAGTGAAAGGCGTGCCCCTAGTCATTTGGCGTGTAAACTGAGAGACCATGCAAGTGAGAGCAGTCTGAAGCGATGTGCTTAGGAGAATTCAGTTCAATAGCTATGTATTGCATGGCTTCCATTTGCTAGTCCTAGTGTTTTTCACCAATCCCCCTAAATAAACAGGCACCCACAAAACAACACCGCCTATCATGTGCTTTGCACAGGGTAGTCATCTCTTCTTGCTAATCATGTGAAAGCGGGAAGGTGTGATGAGAAAGCAAAGCATGGAAATGGCTGTTGGCTGGTGATTACAATTTCCCTGAGGTCATTGCACGGGGCAGGATTTTCCCCTAGAGCCAGAATCCACTAACCAGGAGCCAAAAGTAATTTTCCGCAGAAAAAGCAGCAAGAGTGATAAAATAACTTACAGTGTACTTTCCAGAATGTTCCTGCCTCCCCGCCCCGATCCTGCTCTTTCCTTGCTTCCCATGCTACCCCAGTTCTGCTGTGGAAATGAAACCACTTCCAAGCCTGCCTCAAGCACTCCCCACTGCACGCCCAGGCTCATCTCTGGCACCACTCCCCCCTACTCAATAGTATCTAATATTTCCTTTAAATCCCAGCGAGGGGTTCAACCTCAACTCTTTGTTTTCCTGCTTCTTTAAAATCAAAAGCCTGGTTGATCATCAGAGTCTGGGTGCCTAGCAACTGCCTTCGACCCCATGGCTCAAAAGTTATTAACAAGCTGAGGTAAGAAGCTCAGAACTGAGAAATCACAAAGCCTTGGGCCTTTGGGGGATAAGGGAAAGACAGCTCCTCTGACTCTGCCCCATCTTCTGCAGCTTTGAGAGCAAAACATGCCTTACTTAGCTCCTCAGTAGACGAGCCTGCCATGTTACAAAGGGTCCAGTAGATGGACCCTTAACAGTTTAGGGGGTTTGAGGCCTATCCTCCATGGCAAAATGTCCCAGTGGATGGAGTTATAAAAACAGTTGTAGGGGTGTAGAGTATAGTCTAGGGAATATCCTATATAATAAAGATGTAATGTGCAAATGGCCGTTACGCCTTGAAGCATAATGATTGACCATATAACAACTGGATCACAGATCAGCAGGAGGGTGGGGCATAAGCTACAAATGGGCAGCGGAGAGCTATAGGAGGGGGCAGGGCAGAAAACTATGAGGGGGTGGTGGGGGAACTACAGGAGGGCAGGGCAGTGGGCAGAGAGCTACTGGAGGGCGGCAACAAGCTATTGATGAACTACCAGTGCATGGATTCGTGTGCAGGGCTACTAGTAGTCAATAACATTGTAGTAATTATATGTGGTACCAAACTTAATGGGGTGATCACTTCATAAGTTATGTAACCAAGCACTACGTTATGCACCAGAACCTAATATAATACTGTATGTGAACTGTAATATAAACTATTTAAAGTGGTATTATAGAGGAAAATAGAAAACAGAGGGCCAGAGATCCTTGGTATATCGCTCAATTGATAGAACTCTATACTGAGACCCACACTGTAATCCCAGCACCTCAAAGGAGAACACAAAACATCTTTTGTTTGTGCTTTTGCATTCTCCACAGATCTACAGGGGGTTCCAATGAGACAGGCAGTCCTTCCTTTCCCCCCAAACTGAGGGACCCAGGTGTCTAGTGTTATAGGTGGAGAGCCCAGCAAAGTCAGCAGCCAGAGAGGTAGCGATGCCCAGAGCTCCCTCCTGGCCAGGCCGATGCCCACTGTAGTCATGGCAGCACTGCCGAGGCAGAAAATAGACAGCAGTAAAGCATGCATTTTTCACTTCCTTTCACCTGTTTGTTGGTTGGCTCTTTGCAAGGAAAGCAGCAGAGCCAAGTGTTTCTTCAACACAGCCAGAGAGCTACCTACACAGGTGCTGACCCAGGGTCCTTCAGGGCTCTGTGCCTCCATCTCATAAATGGACCAGGCTGCCTCCTCCTGTCCTCCCTGCATCCTTCTTCCCCTCCATCTCATCAGTGTCCTTGCTACTTGGATAAAGTTAGTAGCTAATTAATAATTCCTATGATACAAGAGTCCCGGATGAGCTGTAGCCCCCATTTATAATCTGCTGGTGATTGAGAAATTGTTCCCCTCAATATTAACTGATGGAAACAGTCTCTCCTTTTCTGCAGCTCATTGGCTGTGCAGTTATAAATATCACTGTTTGCTTCCCAAGATGAATTGCATTCTGACTTTTAAGCTCAAGAATCTTTAGGTTTTTCTATGTCTTTGCCTCTTCCCGTGAGGTTCCAAGGAGATGTATTCCTTATTTTGCTATAGTTTTTCTTTAAACACACACACACACACACACACACACACACACACACACACTTTGAATCAATGACTTGGAAGGAACACATGATTTTTTTCAACCAGCTATTGATCATCAAATGTTAGATCTAACACTTTTTTTTTAAAAAAAATTATCTAATCCAACCCCATTACCTTTACTGGTGATGAGACAGGAGGCTCAGCTGGTTAAACAGCGTACTCAAATGTAATTCAGTCTGTTTGAACGTCAGAAGTAGGGGAGCAGAGGAGGTAACTCCGGATGCTGAGCCAAAGCCTCAGAGGATGTGGGGGAGGAAGGGCACTTGTGTAAGACTTAGAGTCTGAAGGCCCAAGGAGAGGAGCTCTGATTGCCAAGGGTTGGAGAAGAAGGCTGTCCCAGCTCAAGAGGAAAGAGAATTTGCCCTTCCTCAGACTTTGTTCTTTCAGGTCCTCAAAGGCCTGGATGGTGGCCACCCACATTGGGGAGGGCTACTGACTCAGATGCTAATCTCTTCTGGAAACACCCCCAGGGACAACACTCAGGCTTAACATTTAGCAGCCATCCAGGCATCCCTAATGCCAGCAAAGTGACACAGAAGAGAAGCCATCACATGGCCCTCAGATCCTGTTGCTGCTGTCCTGGTGAACCGGTAGGTCAGCTCTGGCAGTCGAGGTGAAGGACAGGGGAAGTGTGGTGCCAAGCATTGTGCCTTTACTGCCACTGAGGCCTCTTTCTATAACTCACAATATCTGTTTTCTGGTTTGGGAGGATCAGGGAGGGAAGGCATATAAGACAGAAGGGATAATTTTAGAGAAAACAGAGGAGGACAGAGAGCAGAGAGCAGCATCATTTCCCTGTATTCCATTTACCCTCAAACCCAGGAAAATGGGCCTCACATCATTCAACGGGATGATTAGTGGTACCTTTAAGACATTATTCCAATCTACCCATCAAGGGGAGGGAATGAAAGCAGTTACTTGTCAAAATCTGCATGAAAAGGAGTCTGAGAAGAGAAAGGAAATAATTAATTTCCCCCATTAATACGAGACATTACCCTCAGACACACACAGTCCTTCATACTTGTCAAAACCCTTTCCTCTCCATCTCTGAGCAGCTACCGAACAGTGACAGATGAGAGCCACCTTGACATCACATGGCGTCTCTGTTCCTGAGTCGGCACTGTCAGGACCTCAGAGAAGGCCAGGGCAACCTAGATCACATCAGATGCTCCTACTCCCCAAGACATATCAGGTGTACTAAAAGCCCCGAGTGCCTTCCCCACAAAGGAAGCCTGGCAGCCTACAGGGGTAGCTGGTGGCACCTGGAGAGTGAAGGCAAAGAGCCCTCAGTGTACTAACCGGGGACGGGGGGATGGGGGAGGTCATCTCAGTCATCCTTGTGCAGGAGCATCCCCTGAAAAGGCTGATACTGGGGGTCCCTCTGAGGCCAGTGCAGTCAATCTGTGAGCATGGGCACAAGGTCTGTTGTAAAGTGTTCTTTGGGTGATTCTGGTGTGTCCCCTGGAGGAGACCTCTAGGCACTTCCTCCTAGACCTCACCGCCCATTGGTTCCTTGATAGTCTGTCTCTTCTACTGCGCCATCCCCATCCACCAGACAGAACCTTTCACATCCTTTCATCTTTGGCCTTTCTCCTCAAAAAAACAAAAAACAAAAAAAAAGAGCCCAGTGAATCAGAATTAATCTTTCTGGACACTGGACACGCCCACTGGATGACTTTCATGAGCTCCTCTCTTCTCTAGTCATCCTCAGCTGTCCCATCAAAATAGGGGAGTGATTCGGGAAACTCACCATTGGCAGGAAATGTCTTTGTGACCCCAGCTACTGGGAGCATCATTCATGTACTCTTTCCCCCTGTAGACTCCCAGTTGACTTTCCCGGTAACACATGAGTCTTGTCATTAAGCTCCAGGCAGCCTGTATCCGGGTACGCTGCTCCTTCCTTGGGGAAGGTCCCGGTGGCCTCGGCCTGAGAAAGCTTATCTGAGCCCAAGACAAGGAGCTTGTGTCACTGCCGGGGAGTGAGATGTTGACCCAGAGGCTCAGTATCCAAACCAAAATGACTTCAGCACAAGTCAATTGCTTGTATTAATTAAGGGAAAATGAAACAGTGGGCTTATCGCACTTTTCATTAACTTCAGTGCAGTGAGGGGATGCCTCTGGGAGCTGCGAGCAGGCAGGGATGGAGTGTGCGGCTGTCCACACACCCTGGTTTAATTAAGGAGGGGGAGCCCCTAGGTGTTTATTGCCAGCAGTGCTCTAAGGAGAGTCAAGGGGTGGAGGGCAGGAATGGGCAGAAACAGGAGAGATAAGTAAGTGGAGAGGGACAGTGTTTTTTTGTTTTGTTTTGTTGTTGTTGTGTTTTTTTTGTGGGGTGAGGGTTTTTTTTTTTCCAGAGTTTCCAAGCCTGTAGCCATCAGTAGAGTGAACAAACACTATAGGCTTATCTTACACTGGATGTCCAAGGAGTTCAAAGAAGGAGAAAGTGCAATTCCTTCTCAGTGTGCTTGCAATTTGGACAATGGGATGACTGCTGTATAGGAAGCAAGCTCAAGCAACACAATACTGAGCTCATGGGAACCAAATTGTCCCAAGTATTGAAACCTTGCCCCAGATCCAACTCAAGGACGTTTCTAATGTTCCTGTTCTCCAGAAGGAGGCTCCTGTGTCAGGAAGGGTGTGAATGAGCAAGGGTCAGGAGATCTCTAGGAAGGAGTGAGAAACTAGATCTCCAGCTCCTGGTTTCCGGATGGAAACTCCCCCTGCCCTCCCTGGGAGGAAAAGGCCACTCCCAGTCTCCCCCAGGGATGATGGGTAATGATTGTAATTGGAAAGTTTATTTGCTCAGGTATCCACCAGGCCCGGTTAAGCAGGGATAAGAGAATCATCTAGAAGTGCAGGTGGCACTCCTCATTTTCCATCACCTTCCTGATGCACCTCTGCTGGGGTCTCAAGAGCTTGTCCTTTGCATTCTGTGGCTGTGTGAAGTCATAGTATGGTCCCTGGAGAAGAAATCCCTGGTGCCCACAGAACCCTGCCCCCCGGCATGCGCCCTGCTTCTGAGGGGTCCTGGCCCAGGGACCTCCCACATCCCCTGATAAATGGTCTCACTTGAGTCCTTGCAGATCTTAATCTTGCTAATACAGTGAATTGAACTTTTCTTGGAAGTGCTCCTCCGTGGAAAGAAATGGCCCCTCTTTTTATTATAGTTCCGCCAGTGTTCACAGTCACTTCCTTTTGCTGGCACTCGTGTTACATCTGGCTGTCTGAGTGTGTCAGGCACGTTGGTAATGCCTCTGGGTTACTGGCTTGTTATAGGACATCTCACCATGTGGCAGCACGGCAGGGCACGTTGGGAGCTCCTGTTTTCCTGCATTCTGCCAGAGAACATATTGTAGTCTTACAGCCTAGCCTTTTCAAATCCCTTTGAATGTGTCTTCAGAATGTTTCCCACAGCACCCAGGCCACTTTGCCTGCAGCTGCCTTTCCTCCCTTCCTCACCCTAGTGCAACCTTCCTCCTCCTCTTCCCTTTTGCCTTCCTCCCTCTGTGTTTCTCCATGCTCCCCTGACCCCGGCCCTCTTTGCCTCCATAGTCAGTGGTGTGGCTTCCTGGCAGCTAGCAACACAGATTAACACGTTTGTTGCCTCTGCCCCTTGCTCTGAGGCATGGAATCGGAAATGCACATTGCCACCAGAACTTGAGAGGGCAGGAGAGCATTAAACCCTGAGGTTTCCTAGGTCTCCAGACACTTAGCAACCTAGATCTGTCCTGCTTTAAAAGCTCACCAGGATTCAAAGTGGATAAGAAAATAGCATCTTATCACCTCCAATGGGTTTGTGATGGGAGGAGCTTCAACATCAGCCTCCCCTTTCTTAGCAAAGGAACTGTGCTGGCAGGATGCGTGTTTTGGAGTAAGACCATAAAGACTTGGTGGGAATGGTAGCTTCAGGGGTTCAGACACTCAGCTTCCATGAACCCTCCAAGCCCTGTTCTTATTTTATTTTATTTTTTAAAATTTTTTTAAAAAAACATTTTATTGCTTTTTTGCAGAGAGAAAGCAAGAGGGATAGAGAATTAGAAACGTCAAAGAGAGAATTATCGACCAGCTGCCTCCTGCACACCCCCACTGGGGATGTGCTCGCAACCAATGCACATGCCCTTAACCGGAATCGAACCTGGGACCTTTCAGTCCACAGACCGACGCTCTACCAACTGAGCCAAACCGGTTTTGGCCAAGCCCTATTCTTAATGTGCTGTTCTGCAGAGTCCTGGTCACTGGGGGCACTCGGGGACCCTAGCTGACCCATTGGTCACCAAACAGGCCCAGGTCACTCTACAGATATGACTAGGAGGAGCCTAGAGCAGAAGTTGGTGGTGCCTTTTAGCTTCACTGCTCAGAGTGGGCCTAAGACCCGCAACACGGAGAAACTTGTTAGGAATACAAAAATCCCAGGTCCCCCTCTCGGCCCACTGATTCAGATCTCTCTATATATGTATTTTAAATCCCGGAAGAATTCATATGCAAATTAAAATCTGAGAAGCGCTCACTTTACAGCACAAACTTGACAAATTCAGCTCTCACCTAATGAGGCGGTATTATCGTAATGATCCCCATTTTACAAGAAACACTTCCTTCCTTTCTGCTGTCACACAGCCATCCCATAAGCATGGCATTTCAGATGGTGAAAAAAAATTTCCTCTCTTCCTCCACGAAGGACCCAGGAACATCGGGGCCTTCACCACATCTGTCTCCTCCACATTGCAGCATGATATGGTCTATCCCAGCTTTGGGCAAACTACAGCCCACGGGCCGGATCTGGCCCATTCGCCTGTTCTATCCGGCCCTCGGAACCGAAAGAGCCGAGGGTTCTCTTGCTCTCCCCTCCACTCCTTCACCAGCAGCCCAAGATGAGAGTGCCAGCATGGTCAGGTTGCTTTTGTTCTGGCCCTCAGGTCCAGTTTAAGAACCCATTGGGCCCTCAAGTTCAAAAAGTTTGCCCATCCCTAGTATCCCCTTCTCTCCCGGAGAGGGGTCAGGGACCCTGCCTGAGGCACCTGTCAGGCCCCCTGCACGCTGGCTGCTCATTTGTTTGGATGAATGTGGTGGGGTGGAATCACCTATGGCAAATGCCCTCTAGTCCATTTTGAAAGAATAATAGAGTCTTCTAAGTAAGAAGCCGTACTTTTGAGCCTGCCACGTTTATTCATCACAGAAAAGAAACAGTGCAATGCATCTACAAAGTTGTTTTGGTGTGTTTAATTTCATTGTTGTTTAACCCTTATAAATCATAGGTTGGTCACCCAGCGTTATTTCAACAAGCGAGGCAATATTCATCTTTATCAGACTCCATGAGATGAGTGATCTTAGAACCTCCTTTAATTATGAAATTCTAAGTCTTAGAAAAAGAAGGACAAAGGAATGAACCTTGAGGAATTATGATATGAATGAACCTGGTTGATCAAATGTCTGTTGGGGTCGAGAGCTGCGACCAGCACCATCACTGTGAGATTCCCATAGATAGAGCCCTACCCCAAGCCCCAGGGGGTGCCATGCTCTGCACTGTCTTCCATGGAATTCTCTAATCTTCCCTCTGGTACCTGAGACCAGCCCAGGCCAGCAATGCCATTCAGGAGACAAACTCCCATTCCAGACTGGGAGCTTGGACCTGCCTCGCAGCCCATTCCTCCCCTCCAGGGCACTTTTCCAATCTCTACCCTCAGTCATTCCTCGCATGAATGCAGCCAGGTTCCTTAGGATTATGAAACGCACACTTGTGGGCTTGTCCTGAGGTTCTGTCAAAAGCCCAAGTTCCAGCCTAACTGGTTTGGCTCAGTGGATAGAGTGTGGCCTGTAGACTGAAGGGTACCAGGTTCGATTCCAGTCAAAGGCATGTACTTTGGTTATGGGCACATCCCCAATAGGGGGTGTGTGGGAGGCAGCTGATCAATGTTCCTCTCTCATCAGTGTCTTTGCTCTCTATCCCTCTCCCTTCCTCTCTGTAAAATGAATAAATAAATAAATAAATAATATAAAAATAAATCAATAAATATATATATTTTTTAAAGTCCAAGTTCTGGGAGTGTGGCCTGGCCAAAGGATTGTCTTTGCTGGCCAGTGCAGAATTTCTTCAATGGGATTGCATGCCATTGGACTAACCAAATGGTACTAATTTTAGAGGAGTCAAATATTTACCCTGAGAGAGGTCCCCTTGAAAAATATATGACTGGGGTCCTACACTGTCTAGGGATGGCTTTGGTAACCAGCACCCAGACACTGATGGCAGAGCCTGGGTGGCCATGTCCTGGAATGGAGACGGAGGCAAGGAAGCCAGGGAGAGCTGATGAATGAATCTAGGAAAAATGCTCAGAGGGGATGGGAACTCCCCAAGGCTTAGACTTGGAGCAAAGGCAAGATGTCAAAGCACCCTTTCCCTGCTTGCACCCCAAGGGACACTATATCCTCCTAGTCCACTCATGGTGGACCCAGACTTAGATGCTTCCATGGGGGTGTGAGGAAAGTTATGATGAGCTTGTATAGTCCTGAAAAGTATTTTGTTATAACTCCTGGGGTGCAGAAAGGAATCAGGCAGCAAGCCTCTGAGAAATGCAAAAGGCTATATACTGAGTGGCCAGGCCAGATTATTATGATCTCTGAATGCATAATAATAATAATCTGGCCACTCAGGACATATATATATATTAGAGGCCAGGTACATATATATATATTAGAGGCCCGGTGCATGAATTTGGTCTATACACTGAGTGGCCAGGCCAGCTTATTATGATCTCTGAATTTATAATAATAATAATCTGGCCACTCAGTATATATATATTAGAGGCCAGGTACATGAATTTGGGACATAGGAAGTTGGTCAGCCTGCCTGCTGGTCGAACTCCTGGTCAAGGGGACAGTTTGCATATTAGCCTTCTATTATATAGGCTATACATTGAGTGGCCAGATTATTATGCATTCAAAGATTATAATAATCTGGCCACTCGGTGTACATCTCCTTGGCTTTTGTGTGAGCTGGGTTTTCACTGGAGCCTGGTTGTTTAACGAAACTTAGAACATGTGTATTTCAAGACAAAGCATCTGTTCTCTTCACACTAAACCACTGTCCATGGGACTAAAAATAGGGCAAATGGGCAATGGAGACTTCAAGCAATGTACATTGTGCAGTCCCCGGATATTTTGGATCATGAATTGCAAGCTTCACAAATGCCTAGGAATAAAGCCTCCAGAATGACTCCCCACAAAGCTGGGTATTTAATCCATGACACCATTCTAATAACTGTGGATCCATCATTTGGGGCTATTACGTTTGTGTTGGCAAGAGTTTATAGTGCACCTACTACATAGCAGTCATAAAGTCCTTTCTTACTCATTCATTCTTTACTTTATCTTCTCCTGCACAGTTTGAAACCAAACCAGCTGCTTGGCACATGTATTTGTATTGACATGTGAAGTGGCCACTTATTTGTTCTTTGCGAAGAAGTAGTTTGTATTCTGTATTCAGAGGCATTTCTACATAGTGAAACAATTAAGGTGGCCATACTAACATCCTCCAAAGTTATTCCCACAGTCTTTGTTATGTTATTAACCATGGCGATTCTCTAAAACAGTGTTTC
Organism: Vespertilio murinus; assembly: GCA_963924515.1. NCBI lineage: Eukaryota > Metazoa > Chordata > Mammalia > Chiroptera > Vespertilionidae > Vespertilio > Vespertilio murinus. The sequence continues at coordinate 18,990,043 of OZ004720.1, read as the reverse complement.
CCAAAGTGTGGTACACATACCCCCAGGGGTACGGGAAGAGTTTGGTGGGGGTACGCGTTGCACCAGAGTTTGGTGGGGATATGCACTGCACCGTGCTTAGCTGTGCCTAATTCTACATTCTCATGAGTCAAGTCAAGACAGTCTTGTGAGGCGTGAGATGGTCCGGTGTACAAATAAATGTTATTTATAATATAACTTTTATTTACATTTTATTATGAATAATTTTATGTTTCGTTTATTATTATTTTGTGTATGTACCAAAAAAATAAAAAATAAATATATTTTGATTGTTATTAAAATACATCCATTTTTTTTTGACGAGGGGTACTCAGTGTTACAAAAATTATAGAAGGGGTACACATATGTCAAAAGTTTGGGAAACACTGCTCTAAAATATCAAATTCTAGTAATGTGCTGTCCTGTTTCGCATGCACTCTTTTAGTTTATCCTCATAGGAATCATATAAGAAAACATATCTCCTCACCAAATAGTCTAAAACGTTAAAGTGAATTGGACAAAAAGGCATTGATCCAAGACTCAAGCAGATAAGTCCTTTCTTCAAATGCCATCATTTTGGACCAAAGTGGCATTTTTATAATCTTGATGTTTAAATCCCCTTTCCACAGCGCTTGGGATCCCTCCTCCTCCCAGTCCTAGATGCCAGTGTGCTCCGTCCCTGGTTTCCCAGGTTCATGATTGCTTTCTGTCTGCCCCTTTTCTCCCAGAAGGCCAGGGCTTTGTGAGCGAGGATGAATACCTGGAAATCTCTGACATCAAACGTGACCAGTCAGGGGAGTATGAATGCAGCGCCTTGAATGATGTGGCCGCTCCTGATGTGCGGAAAGTCAAAATCACTGTAAACTGTGAGTTGACCATTGTCAGGAGGGGGGGAATGGAGGAGGGGCCATAGGGGACAAGGTGGTAATGGCAATGCTATTTTCTGATATGCCCAGTTGTGTCCATCAGGAAAACACTTGATTAGATTGCTGTGCCCTTCCAAGTCTTCCTGTAACTGCCACAGCCAATGGGGAGAACTGATAGCTTGGAAGTGGTTTAAAATCCTAAAGAAGATGCAGGGGTGAGACAATATCTTCAAGCAAGCAGGTTTCCCCTTAAAATAGTTGGTAATTTAACTGGGAAGGCAAGGTATGGAGAAATCCATCTGTTAGCAGGGCGACTGAATGTGTCCTTCTTCCATGTCATGACTTCGCTTTGCCCTTTCCCCACAGACCCTCCCTACATCTCAAAAGCCAAGAACATGGGTGTGTCCGTTGGCCAGAAGGGCATCCTGAGCTGTGAAGCCTCTGCCGTGCCCACCGCTGAGTTCCAGTGGTTCAGGGAAGACACCAGGTACCGTGAGGATGGACACAGGGCTGCCTGAGCAGAACTGATGGAGCACTTCCTGCCTGGGAGGAGAGGGATGCAGTAAGGAAGGAACCAAGACATCTTACTGATTTCTTTATAACAGAGGCTCTTTTAGAACCGGAAATAAGGACCAAAAAGAAGCAGGAAGCTAGGAAATGAGCAACATGAGCTTAATTTCAAATCTGAGGCTAGCTGTACACACGGCGGTCTTCCATGATGAGAAGCAGTTATTGTGGCCTTTGGAATGTTAGCATTCTTCTCTTTTCCTGCTGATGGGAGCCATGGTGGTTGTCTATGGTTCAAGGTGCAGGAACTGGGCCTAGGAAAGGGGGTTTGGGAGCAGGAAGGCCTCCTGTGGGGTGAGCCTATGGTATCTTAGTTCTCCCAACACCTCCCGTCCGCTGTTTGACTCTATTTGTAGAAGCAGACCAGCAGTGCCTTCTCTGTTGCAGGCTAGCCACCGGCCTGGATGGCGTGAGGATTGAGAACAAAGGGCGCATATCCACTCTGACTTTCTTCAATGTTTCAGAAAAGGATTATGGCAACTATACTTGTGTGGCCACCAACAAGCTTGGGAACACCAACACCAGCATCACACTGTATGGTGAGTGCGGGAAGCCCGGGCGCATGGGCTCGGCCACAGGAGGGGCTCGAGGGACTTGAGGGAGGAAGGCATGAGCTGCTTGGCCTATGTCCATCCATACTGCTCAACCCACCACCCTTAGATGCAAAAACGTTCCCCTCTGTCACTCCCTTCACACGTGGAACAGTGGTGTATCTATCTCCTGGTCTGCCGAAAGGCAAGGTTTGCACCTCACAAAAAGGGGTAAACCCAAGTCAGACCCAAGTTTGATGGCGGTTGCCATGAAAGCACAGAACAAGGGGGCAGTTCAGTTGTAGTGCTGTGGAAATATCTTCAAGGTAAATGAAATTTAATTTTCAGGTAACCTCTCTAGCAAGAGGCTATGATTTCGGGAGGGGGTTGTATTTATAGTTTTCAGCCAAGCCAACCGCTGTCATCATGATTCTCGTGTTGATTGCCATGTCATGTTCTCATTCATCGGAAGAAACAGAGCAGCCCTCTGAGTCCTCCTCATGAGGACTGTTCTGTCCACAGTGGGAGCGTTGAGGCCTTTCTCTCTGGAGGTCTTTCTCTCCCACACGGGTGGAGAGCTCTCCAGAGCCACGGCCGCCTCCCTCGGAAGCCCTGTCCTTCTCTCACTAAATCTTCCCACACTGCCGTGTCCATCTCCTTTGTGCCACGTTTCACACCACGGATCAGGGCCAGCTTGTTGTGATCTCTTGTGTGTGTGTATCTGTTTATTTGCTGAGATGTGGTTGGAGGGAAGCATCTGGTGAGTAGAACGAAAAGGTATTCATCTTCCCATGTGCACATTAGACACCGCAAAAGCTTTTGGCATTGACATTGACTAAACGGCGTCCACCAACCATCTGAAATGTGTGATCTATGTCTTTTGTTTTCTCTCTGCATGGTGTGTGCATTGTGCTGTGTGTGTCTTAGAAATAAGCCCCTCATCAGCAGTGGCAGGTGGGTACTGCATGTTCCTTCCTTCCTCTGCCTGCTTGAATGCCTATGCTTTTGAACTTGAGCCTACTTCAGAGACAGGCTTGCCTGCTCCACCTCCCCGGTTGATTTCTCCATAGTAGGTAGACCCTAGGGATTTGAGATTTAAGTAGCAAGCATGTAGACCAAGATGGCCTTTACATGCACACATGTGAAATGCCATTATGTGTTTCAGGGAAAGGATCCTGCCCCACCCCTACCCCCCACTCCCCAAACAACAACAACAACAACAAATGAAACAACAAAAATACCTTCTACTTGGTGGCCTTTAGAAAGGATGACCATTCTGCTGCTATTTCCTAGAAACTCAGCCCAAAGACCAAATTGATGATCAGATTATTGTCTCCATGGGGAAGTCACCTTTGTAGGAAAGTTTTATGCTTTTAGCCCAAGGCAAAAAGGGCTAAAGATTTAATTCTAAAATCTTCATTGTAAAGTAGAAGTGCTTAGAGGTATTAATAATAATAGAAATATCGACTGATTTCTAGACATCATGTTAGTGCTGTGTAGATAGGTTATTCACCCCATTTTAAAGACACGTGAAATAAAAAAAGAAAAAAAGAAAAAAATAAATTGTGAGGTAACCAGAAAAATAAAATAAATAAAGACAAGTGAAAGGGAGGAAAAAAAGAGGTCAGGCAACATGGAGGTACACATAGCTAGGTAATCCACACTGGGCCCTTCATGCTGGTGTTCACCCAGAGGCTAGAGAGGGAGACATTTAGATGAAGCAGCAGGTTGTACTCGGCTCTGCCTGCAGAGGCAGAGACTCACAGCCCTTCTTTTCTACAATCACTCTCAGTCCCATAGAAAGTGCTAACTTTTGCCATTCCCAGACCTGGAAGTGCTCTGTGAGCCTTTTCACAGCGCTGCATCTAGGACAGTCACAGGTCACTCGTTCTGCCCACACCTTGAGGTCTATGACTATCCATTCTTGGTCTTGATAAAACCAAGAGGAGAGGGTGGGGTTAGAGTGCTCAGCCACTGACCCTGATGTCACCCCCTCGGTTAGTGGTGTCAGTGACAGGAAATAGAAGGGCCAACAGAAGAGGCCTAGCTCTGACCACTAGATGATCCAGGTTCTGGTCCCTCTTTATCATGAACTAAGGAAAGAGGTGTATCATAGCAGATAATAGCAGATATATATATATCTCAAGACTATATCAATTTGCTAGGACTGCCGTAACAGAATATCATAGACCAATGCCTTAAACAACACAAATTTATTTTCTCAGAGTTCTGGAGGCCAAAACTATTTTTGGTGAGGGCTCTCTTCCTGTCTTTTAAATGGCTGCTTTGTCCCCACACGACTTTCTTCTGAGCATCTGTGGAGAGAGAGAGATATAGGTGGATGTAGAGATGGAAAGAGGGGGAGAGATAAAGAAGAGGAGAGATAAAGGGAAAAAGGAAGAAAGGGAGAGAGAGAAAGTGGATTAGACAGAGGGAAAGAAGATGAGAGAGAGAGGGGAGGAGGGGGGGGGATTATTGCTTTCTGGTGTGTCTTCTTATTAGGACAATAACCCTGATGAATGAGGGCCCTACCCTTTTAATTTCATTGAATCTTAATTATTTTTTTATGGTCTCCATCTCCAAATACACACTGGACACTTATAGCTTCCACATATGAGTTGGGGGCAGGGGGCGGGGGTAAATTTAGTTGCTAGGAAAGGCATAGCTTTATATCCCAATGTGGCCAACCATGTTCTAGCTAGTTAGCCTTGCTGAGCCTTACTTTCCCCATGTATGGTATCAGGATCTTAATATCTGCCTTTAAACGCTGGTGAGAGTGCCAAATAAGGTCACACATATGGAAAGAGTCCCACACGTGTTTAGATGTGTGACTTTGACAACACACAAAGACCTCAGTTACTCTGCCAGTGTTGGGACAGTTCTTCCTGGCCTGTCATTGTGACTTGTTAATAATAAGATGCTGCTCACAGAGGTATGCCAGACTGAAGACTGTTGTATCAATAGAAAGTTCTGTAGTTCTTGCTGGCGTTTGCCAGTGTCTTCCCTGATCCATCTTATCTCTGCTGCTCTTGATATGGCGGCCAGTATTGCTCAGCTGGGCTTGTGCTTTCCTCTCCTCCAGAGCCTCCTGTCCACTTTCACTGACCGCACCACTGTTCACCCTATCTCGCTTCATCCGGTTAGTGTTCACTCCCCTTTCGGCATCCCTTCCAGAAGGAAACCTGCCCTGACCTCGGAGGGGACGTCAGTCCCCCATTATACATGCTCCCTATCACATTTCTAAATGCTGCACTAACACAGTGCATTCGCCAGCCTTCTCTCAACTAGTGTTCCTCAGGACCAATAATGAGCCAGCTTCTCGATGTGATATGGATTCAACAGTGATGTCAGAGAGAGCCTCAGTCTATAGACTCCATCTTCTAGTTGCAATGATATTTCATTCCATTTACTTCATTTCTTTTATCAAAGACTTTTTTTTCTGCTTCAGCCTATGTGCTCCAAGAGCTTAGGGACCATGTCTGGATTGATCCTTAAAACCTAACACAGTAGCCGGTCAGGAAATGTGTGTTGAATGAATGAATGACTACATGCAGAGACTGGAGGGTTGGGTTGGTGATGCCAGGGACTGGGGTTCAGCTCAGGAATGAAATGTGACAGCAGGATAGAGCCCAGGAGTTGGAGCCAGGTTCTGCTGCTCACTCTGAATATTTTTGGGAAAATCAATTTGGTGCACTCCGGGTTTTTCATCAGTGAAAGTGTTTGGGTGAGATGTTCTGTGTGGTCCTCACAAAGATGAATTCTCTGATACTCTGCCTGAGTGGCAATCGCTTCAGCGCTAGATTAAAAGGATGCTGTCCAGTTCACAAACCCTTTCTGATGCCCATGAATGTTGTTCCTAGTCCTCAATGCCCCCCCCCCCCGAATTGTACAAAACATTACTTACCACTTATTACCTACAGGGGCCACTAGGTTGAATGTCCCCCATGCTTTACTTCATTGAATGACTCTAGGAAGTTAATAGTATATTTATCCCGACTTTACAGAGGAAGAATTTTTGATAGGGTTGGCAGATTATTCAACTCACACTGGCTTGTAAGTGCTTGGGCTGGGATTAAGCCCATGTGTCTGGTTCCAGTGTCTCAGCTCTTTCTATTTCATTACAACTCACACTGCTTGGCAATCCATCACAGATTTGGGCGGATCACCTTCAAGGTAGAACCCCATAGACTAGTCAACAATTATCTTGGTTGCACCTATTTCCCACACTCACTCTCACTTCTTCCTCCTAAATCTAAGCCCATTATTTAAAGAACATTTTTACATTTACAACCATTACACACGTAAACACATAAATCCAAAACACACACACACACACACACACACACACACACACACACACAGCATATTCCTAGGCATGCATTCGTGTTTGCCCTCGAAGACTGTAAGTTTCATTTTTGGAGACCCTCTGACTGTGCACCATTGAAGCCAGATAACACTCTCCTAACAGACCCCTCACACAGACACATCTCCCATACATGTCCTATCCGCATGCAGAGAACAAAGAAAGATGGGATAAAAGCCAATTCAGAGAAGACAGACACAATGGGGACAGTGGGCTGGTGAGTGGGCGGAAGCAGGAAGTGACTGGGTAAACGGTGACAGAGACATTGGTAGGTGGGAGACAGCCATACTTGGATCAGTGTTTGGCCTCCATATGAGAACTTGGTTTCTCACACACCAGTTACTGTCCCTTCAAAAGCCACATCGATCAACTAGATCACACGGGCAGTGAGCCAACTCTAAGTGGCTTTTTAGCTTGTGTACTTTCTTTCGTCCCAGCAACTGCTGGGACTGAAAGGGACTGAACCCCAGGGACTGAAAAGACAGCAGAATGTAGAAAAGAGACTGGTACCAGGAGCAAGGAAAACTGGGTCCTGGTCCCCAGTTTGCTATAGACAAGCCAGTACTCCCTCTGCTCCGTGGTTGTCTATAAAATATAACGCGACCAGAGGGACTGACTCCCCACTTGCATTCAGCTTTCTGAGTCGCTGTTCTGAAATGAAAATAGAGGGTGTGCAATAGACCTCCACCACCTGGCATCCTTACCTACAGGCATGGTGGCAGGTACCCTGTGTGACTTCGAGGAGGCTTGCTCTAAGTCTACTTCAGATGCATGCTGTATGGAGTGGGTGCAGCCACTGAAGGCCCACCTGAGTCTGACACCTGGAGGTCCTGCCAGCCAAGCTCAGCTTGCTGCCCACCGCTCTGCCCTCCCAGAAGCCCTTGCCTTTCTCTGGTCTTACCGACTCACGCTGCCTCCACTGAGTCTTGCACAAGAGGTCCTGCTGCCCTGTCCTCAGAGTGCAAAGAGGACGAATTCTGACCCTGATTACATCCTTACATGCGCGCTGCAGAGAGTGCGACGCGCTTAATGAGCCATATAAATGCTTGGATTACTGGAACCAGCAGGCAGAGGGGCAGGGAATGCAAACAAAGCCAAAAAGGAGGGCGTCGCTGCAGAGAGGAAAACAGATTTCTCCCTTTTTAATCTGTGAAATCGGAGCAGTACAAATTAGTTACATTAAGAGTTAAGTGTCGGGAATAGGGGACAACTCATAGCAACCCTGTCCTTGCACATGAAAATGGCAGACTCCAGTAAAGGCAACATCTGGACTCTGCATTCTTTCCCGCAGCAAAGCCCTCAGCCTACCTCAGCACCCCCCCCCCCCCCAAGAAAACCCTGAAGACAGAGTTTCCATTTTTTTTGGCCAGTGGCCATTCATGCAGAATAAATAGACTCTTCGAATGGGATTTCCTCCAGCTAGAAGCAGCAGTGACCAGCTCCTCTCATTTCCTACCCTTGGCTGCCCTCCCCATGCAACCTGGGGTCCTTGTAGGCAGAGCACATAAGCCCCCACCTTTATACCACCCACCTCCCCAACACACGCCTGCCCCCTCCTTTATTGAGGTGTCCAAACAACCATACCTTTCCCCTTAAATGGCTCCTGGTGATGCCTGAGGACTAGACCCAGGAGTCTGAGGATTCCCCTGAGCATGCGGACCAAAAACCACCCTCTATCGCCTTTTCCCTTTCCCTCCAAACCCTGAAAGGGAGGGTCAGGGATGGCATCTCTACCTCCTCCCAGTGCCTTTTACACCTCGGTCTAGTAGGGCTGCTCCCTCCTAGCACCCAGCCTCATTCCAGCTCCGGGTCCCCCTTCCCACCCCCAACATCCTACTCCTGGCTTCTGGGACATGAGCAGGTAGTGACTTGCTTCCTCCCATTCTGCCTTAGTATGATTCTGGCTCCTTCCCCACCTGCCCCAAAGGTCTGCCCAGGCTCAGTATGACCGAGCTGAAGGGCCCACCCATGTCTCCAGCACCTTACAGAACGCTGTCTGAGCCTGCTTTAGACTCATGTAGGGTGTTTTAAGAATGCAAGTCAGGGGCCTTGCCACAGACCTGTTTCATCAAAATCTGCAGGGAAGTCATTGATGTTTCTCTCTCACTCCCTCTCCCTTCCTCCTTGAAATAAAAACATTTTTTTAAAAATAAAATGAATGTAGGGCTGCATCTTGCAATGGTTATTGCCCAGTAAACATTTGCAGAATTAATACATGTATCTTCCAGTCACTGAGGCATCCATTGCAGCCTCTATACCAGGGGTGGGCAAACTTTTTGACTCGAGGGCCACAATGGGTTCTTAAACTGGACCGGAGGGCCGGAACAAAAGCAACCTGACCATGCTGGCACTCTCATCTTGGGCTGCTGATGAAGGAGCAGAGGGGAGAGCAAGAGAACCCTCCGCTCTTTCGGCTCCTCGGGCCATAGTTTGCCCACCACTGCTCTATACAGTATGAACCTCTTCACTCACCAAAAGGATTTGTCTTCTTCTCCCCCCAGGGAAGGCAGAGCTTTGTTTCTCTGACCCCTTCCCTTGCATTCTAGCCTCCTCGTTCTAATTTGCAATCTAAGACTCCCCCACACACACACACACACCCGCCCCCACCTTCGGGTCTTTCTTGTGCAAGAGACTATATCAGACATGCCAGTACCCCCGTTTAGAAAGATGTTCACCAAAGGATTTCTTCTTGCAGAGACATCAAAAGCTGCACCTACTTGTCCATTTCCTTCTGATAACGTATATGATTTTTATTTTCCAAATCCACCATTTACATCCAGGTGGGAGGAGATGAGTCAGAGAGAAACGCCATCGCTTTTGGCCGGTGACAGCAGCATTATCATTTGTATTTTCCCAAACCTGCGAAATGTCAACATATTAGGGGGAGAAAAAATGCAGACCTTTCACATTTCGTTTCTGATGAGCTTCCTTGTGGCTCCCTTGCACCCCCACCCCCGCCCGAATCACTGACATCTGGCGATTAGCCTGAGCGTTTAGAATTGAACACAGGGTGTGCTGATGTTAGCACATGCGCCACAGCCTTATACAGTTCGGCGTGGACCACGGGCTCGCCTCTTTCAGGTTTGTGATGAGCTGACAGATTTGCATTCACTTCTGCTGGGAACTTAAATGTGTGTCTTTGCAGGTAGCACATAACCAGGTGTGCTAGAGAGAGCAACGCAATCGTGGCTGCAATCCTGGCTGCCCGGATGTGCTGCTTGTTAGGTTTGAAAGGAAGCAGGAAACAGACCACCAGGGACTTTTAAAGTAAAGTTTATTCCCTGGTAATGGGCGGAACTCATTACAGAGATAGAGAAATCAGAATTGGAGGAGTGTTGACGACCCAGCCGGGCTGACTCCTGGCATGGAGAACAAGCAACATGTGTCTTGCCTGGGGGTCCCTTTTAAGGGCCTGGAAGAAGGGGGTTGGGCCCAGGGAAGAACAGGAAGGGGTGGGCTCTAAGGATACTTTGGCACGTGCTGATTGGTGGTTCAATGTCTTGGAGATGTCTCTGTGACAGGTGTCAGTCATGTGTTAGCTCCGCCCACCAGTTAGGATGTTAGGATGGGGGAGAACCTTTCACTGCTCACTGGTTGGTCCTCAGCCCCCAAGGCCTGGCTCACCTCCCCGGTAAAACAATGCTGTTCTGCACTGTAATTACAGACAATGGCAGGCAAGCCCCCTCAGAGGGGGGAATGCTGCGCCTTCAGCAGCCGAAAACAGGTTTATGTTTCATCAACAAGGGTAAGGCACACATCCCTTAATTAGATTTCCCGGCTCCTCTTTAATCACCGAGAACATCATTATCCTTTTGGTGTCTCATTAGGAAGGTCACCGAGTTCATAGTCAGACTGAGAAAACTATCCAAATTTCAGAACAAAACCCTATCTTCTGAGGCTTCCGATCCCTCCTTGATCTCACTGTGCTACCACCCAGTGCAAGTGCCTGGGGGGTATTTTTTTTCTTTTTCTTCTTTAAACTCGATCACCCGACCACCTGCTATTTTAGTGGGTTTACGGCTCCGCCGCCCACTCTTGCTAAAGAGCCATGCCATGTTTTTATTGCAATCACGGGAAGGAAGGATGGTGACGCATTTCAATACCTGCTTCGCCTGTAACGGACTTAATTTCTAAGCTCCCGAACCTCAGATGAGGCAGGATCTCATCAGGAAGCTTGTGCAATTTTTTGGAAGCTTCGTGCTGAGTTTGGGCGCTTGGTTTCCAACTCCTGCTCCTGTGGAGGGAGAGTGATCAGCAAACTGGGCTCCAGGAGCCAGACCTGTAGGTTCATTCAATGTTAACTGCTCACATTTGCTTCTTAAATACCAAATGTTTAGCCTATATAATTTAACAAAGTAGGTAGCCTCTCCATAGTGGACTTTATTTTATTTATTTATCTGTTTGTTTTGTTGTTGTCAATCCTCACTCCATAATATTTTTCCATTGGTTTTTAGGGAGAGTGGGAGAGAGAGGGAAAGACAGAGAGAAACATTAATGTGAGAGAAACGCATAGATTGGTTGCCTCCTGCACGGCCCCAACCAAGGCCTGGACTTAGGAGAAGCCTGCAGCCAGGGCACGTGCCCTTGGCTGGAATCGAACCCAGGGTCCTTTGATCCATGGGCTGATGCTCTATCTACTGAGCCACTCTGGCTAGGGCTGTTTATTTCTTAATGTAGTTGTTTTATCCCCTCTTGACTTTCCCTTGTGGCCATAACACTTTCCTTCTGGTCCATAGTGGACACACTGATTGACCTTTATTCCATTTACTATTTCTGAAATCTATCTCATGATCATATCCAAGGTTCTCTGTCTCTTCTTTCTGTGTGCTGAAGACTAACTTGTTTTTATCTGCATATACGTCCCCAAAGTATTTTTGCTGTTGTCTTTGTTGACACTCACAGTTTGTTTGGTGGCTTTGCATAGTTTAAGCTTTTCAAAGACGCTCAGCTTCGGGCGTGAAGAAAACATTTCATGTTTAGCATTGAAATGGGTGAAGACTGAGGGAGTAGAGCAGGGGTGGGCAAACTTTTTGACTCAAGGGCCACCATGGGTTCTTAAACTGGACTGGAGGGCTGGAACAAAAGCAACCTGACCATGCTGGCACTCTCACCTTGGGCTGCTGGTGAAGGAGCCGAGGGAGAGCAAGAGAACCCTCCACTCTTTAGGCTTCTCGGGCCAGATAGAACAGCCGAACTGGCCCGATATGGCCCGCGGGCTGTAGTTTGCCCACCCCTGGACTAGAGTAAGGGGAAGGGCATATTTACACGTTCTTTCAATTGGTCCCTGAAAAATATTTCCTGAAACCTGATATTTGTAAGAGCCTTTGTCACTAAATTAAATAGTTAAGCATAAATAAAGATTCCTTACACATGGCATTTGCCAGTAGTTGGGCATCTAAATACCCTTCCTCAGAAGGACCAGCCTCCTCGGGAAGCTCTCCTCTGTGGCTGGCAGCCTCCTGACATTGTTTCAGGAGGGGCCAGGGCACTGCCTGCTGGCCATGCCCACTTTGCTTCCAGCTGGTGTTTGACAATTATCCTTGAGAACCTAGTTTCCTACAAGGTCCCTTCACTTCAAGCGTGATCCTCACAGAAGATGCTATTTTAGGGATCAGCAATTATTCCTCTTCTGGTTCTAATTTACTTAATATTTATTCATCCTTTATTTATACCCAGTGATCTTACACGGCATCTGAACTAATCCTCTGAGCCGCCCTGCAAGAAGAGAAAACGATCCCCTCCCCATTTTATGCATTAAAAAATAATAACTATTTCCGGGAAGGTGACTGTCTTGTCCAATGTCATCCTGGTAGAGGGGAGCAGAGTTAGAATTCAAGTCCGGCTCTCTCTAATTCTTGAATTCAGTCTTTTCAAGATCATCCAGTAGGAAGGGTATTCCTGACTTGAAAGGGATGTTAGCGTCTTTGTGCCAAATGTTTTCTTCTCAGAATCTGCGAGGATTTACCTATGTATTTATTCATTTTTCTCATTTGTTTACTGATTTAGTTTTAGACTAGCACGGAGAATATTCAGGGTCCCACTGGAGCACGAGCTTGGTGAAGGCAGAGCTTGTGTTTACCTTTCTCTCTGAAAACAGAGCCCTGCCCATGGCCACCTCCTCACAACACCCATTGAGTGAACAGCTGTGACTTTCCATTGCCTTTGTAGACTGAACCTTTGCCCTTGACCTGGCCATAGAGCTTGGCTTTGGACCTCTCCCACAGGCCCTGCTCAGTGCTCCACACCCTAATGACCTCTCTCAGCACCAATACCCCCATCTCACTTCCCTCAACTCCTCACTCTCTCACCCACCAAAACCTGACCTCAGGTTTCAGGGACTTGGAAAACATCCGAGTAAAAGGTAGGGGGTGTGGAACCACCAAAGCAGCAGTTGCCAGGGTCACATGTTTACTTTGTACCAGGCACTAGTAGACACATCACTCACATTCTTTAGTTAAACTCAGTGTTTCACCCACATCCTCAATGACAAAACTGAAAGTACGTGAAGATCATTAGCTGGCAAGCCATTGAGACAGGATTTAAGCCCAAATTGGCCTGAGTCCAAAGTTGTCAGGATTCGTTGCACTTTTGCAGTGGTCAGTGATTCATCTTAAAGGTGCTTAGGACCACGAAGACAAGATAGTGAGACCTAGAAAGCTTTCCCAAGGCTCTAGAAGACATCTTCTCTGCCTATGCATCTCTAGGCCTGGCTCCTTAGTCTTTATTTCAGTCCTATCTTTTCTCCAAACCCTTGTCCTTTATCCAGGTGTACCTCAGGGTTAGTAGTTTTCTGTAGATGAAAACCGATGCTGACAATTTTGGAGTCAGGGCAATTCGGGATTAAATAGTTGAGAATCTGCCTAACATATTCAAATTCTGGATTCTAGGTTTGTCATGAGACCTACCTTTTTTTTATCTCCTTCCCTCTTTCCATTTGAAAATGGAAATAAAATAATAAAAATGAAAACCACATTTGAATTACTTACCCAGTTTGTTGGAACTACAACTAGTATTATCTCAGGTCCCAAGTGCCTGGAGAAGTTGGCACATCTGGGATCTGTACAAAGGATGACATGGGAAACAGTTTTCACCTTGACACCTGAAGCCCTGTGTTGAGTGCAGGGGACGAGTCCCTCTGGGGTCACATTCTCCCCTGTAACAGATTCTTTGAGCTAAGGTTTGTAAGACCTCCTACCGGCCTGAGGAACCAGAAGTGAGCCACACCAAATAGTTAAGCAGCAGCAACCCATCACTTCACCATTACAGCACAAGGGAGGATTTGCCTAATCATGGGAGTGGCCTGAGCATAGAGGCAGGATAGGAGAGATGCAACCCAGATGCTTTCTTCAGTTCCAGTGGAATCAGGGTTACTGTACAGATGCAATTAAAGAATCAGTTCATTGTTTATGGCTTTTGTCCTACATTTCTCCAATGTAAAGAGTGAAATGCTAAAGTCAGAATAAAGTTATTCCTACACTAAGACTTCTGTCTCCCTAGAGTAGAGCTTTGAGAGCTTCAACTGTTTCTTATTCTGAACAGAGCCTGAGAGCCCTCTTGTAGAGCCCCCATGAAACTGGTACTGGCCCACCTGCCAAATCTCCAATGTGTCCAGGATCTGTAAGAGGAAAGCAATGCTCGTTTTAATCTCCATCATGCTGGATTACATTAACTCCTTGGCCGGAATAGCTCCGTCATTTCTCATTGAGCAAAGTTACCTTGGCAGTAAGCTGCCATATTACATAATACTATAAACCAGGGCTCATTTACCTTGAGGCTGTATAGAAAATGAGGCCATAGGAAAGAAAACCTTGGGGCCTATGAATGTTTGGTTCTCTGTTGCTATCTCAAGGTATTGTGATATGCAGGGGTGCAAAAAGACAGAATGGTGATGACTTTTGTATCAACTGGAAAAGGCCACCTGGCTGCTCACCAGCTGTCCATTCTAGCACCAGATGTAGGGATTCTATTAATACAATAACTCAGAATGCAAATAGAAGAGTATTAGAAGTCATCAATTCCAACCTCCTTTCACTTGGTAAGAGGAAGAACCAAGACCAGAAAAAAGGCTGTCACTCAGCTAAGGAGTGGCAGAGTCACATGAGAAATTGGACTTCCGGATCCCCAGTCCATTGCTCCTCTCACCACATGATGTTCTGACCCCTGGAAAAAAATACAAAAGGATTGTTTTCCATAGAGAGGAAGTAGAGTTGTAATAATCAAGGACTCAGATTCTGTGGACAGAGTGACTCAATCTAATCCAATGACTCTGTTCTTCATATTCCCCATTAATATAATGGGAATGTCAATGGTACATAGATCGAGGGGTTTTGTAAAGATTAAATGGGCTGATATATGTTTACCATTTAGGATAATTCTTGTCACCACAGTAATCCAAAGGGAAGGAGTTGGATTACTCCTCTATATCCATTAAGTCACCTTCATGGCTTCCACTCTTTGAAACACTCAACTAACGCTGAACTGCGGCTGTAACCCCTGCTTGATCAGCACTGAACATCAATGGCAACCTATATCCCATGAGAGACACTCGTTGCTCTTTATGATGCCACCTTCATTTCTCTATATACCGTATTTGCCGGCGTATAAGATGATTTTTTGGCCCTGAAAAATACGTATTTGCCCGCGTATAAGAGACTGGGCGTATAAGACGACCCCCTAACATTTCCACTAAAAATACAGAGTTTGTTATATACTCGCCGTATAAGACTACCCCCACTTGGAGGCATATTTTTCAGGGCCAAAGGGTCGTCTTATATGCCGGCAAATACGGTACTTCACTTTTTTATGCTTTGCTTTCTTATATACTTTTCTTTTCTGTTTAGCAATATACAACCTTGTGCTGTATCATGACATCACCAAAATTCTAAAGTCCACTGTAGAAGTTGGATAAAAGTTATTCCTACACTAAAACTTCTGTCTCTCTAAAGTAGAGCTTTTAGAGCTTCAACTGCTTGTTAAGTTAATATCAACACAATGAATTAGATAAAGGCACAGGTGTACAGCACAGTGGTTAGACATTTAAAGAAACATGGGTTTTATAAATCTACATTGCTCATTTTCTTATAAGCTCATTTTTAAAATCTAAATTATTCTTTTTCCCCCCCCAGACAATATAGAAAATTACCTTCAACTTTAACTTGGACATTTTCCAACTCAGTAGGCCAGTACGCTTCCTCGGGGTATATATCTGGACTGATGAAGGCCCCAGAGTCAGGCTACTTTCCATAAATATTTATGGATCCTCCGTTGAGATTGTAGCCCTGAGCAAGAGACATTATCCTGCCCTTGTCTACGGATACTCTATTTAAAAAAAACTGCAGAGAAATATGAGCCAGACTCTCAAGATATCATATAAAAATGAATTTTTAGTCAATAAGAGAATTATGTACATTGTAAATCAGTGGGAGAAAAGTTATCCATGCTGAAATCCATGCAGTTGGAACAGTTGAATGCTCTCTGCTGAAGTGAGAGACCTATATTTTCTCAAGCAAAGGTCAGCATCAGTCCCCTCCCAGGAAGGCACAGATCCACACCATTAGGTTGACAAATAAGCCAAATGATTGGGCCCAGTCTGAGCAGTCCCTGCTCCACCTCTGACTGCATTTTAAAGTAGCCATGCTCATTTCCAATAACCCAATTTACTTCTAAAAAGGCAGTGTAGTCCTGCCTGGAAAAGGAAGAGGAGGCAAGCTTGTCTTACTTGCAACTCCTTCCCTTTGTCACAGGTTTCATAAGGATGTCTATTGATGGCTT
This sequence comes from Vespertilio murinus, assembly GCA_963924515.1. Taxonomy (NCBI): domain Eukaryota; kingdom Metazoa; phylum Chordata; class Mammalia; order Chiroptera; family Vespertilionidae; genus Vespertilio; species Vespertilio murinus. The sequence goes on along the minus strand of OZ004720.1, from coordinate 18,973,949 downwards.
CTAATTCCTATCCCTTGGCTTGTACTTGCTTTGGCTTTCCCTGGAATATTCCCTGTCTTAATTAGGATCCTAACTTCCTATTGTTTCCCAATAAAGGTGATGGAGGAGCACAGAGGCCCAGGTAGCCACAGACACATCTGCCCTGGGCCCTTTGAACAGGCTAGGATAATTCCATTCCTGATCTTCTCAAGGACAACAGATGAAAGGACATGGATAGCACTTGTGACTCTATGGTCTTGTTCAGTGGAATGTGAATGACTCAGGAGGGCTGTGTAAAGGGTCAGAAGGAGGGAAGAAAGCTACAGATAGAACTGCTTCAGGCTGCATCATTAGCTGGCAGTTACGACTTGACAGGTTGAGTCTTCTTTGTTCCTTTTGAAGAGGCACCATGGACTGCTGGGATACACCCAATCCTTACCTTTAAAACTCTTGAGTATTCTTCCTCAACTACTTCAGGATGAACCTCCACAATACCAAGTTACAGGGGATGAGATGTTGGCCACATCAACACCTACATATTTGTTGCTCACAAATGTTACTGTTCCTCCCGACACCCCCCCAACATTTCTCTCTACTCAGCACTCTTTCCTGAACCCCATGGCTCTCTCCTGCATCCCTGTCTGACCAGGCCTCTATCTCCAAAGACAGAACACAATTAGTGGTAATATTTAGGAAATGGCCATCAGGTCCTGTCATACTATTTAGCCCTGTCTGCAGCCTTAACTTTGTAGCCCATAGGCCTAACTTACTGTCATTATCTCTCTCCACCCCCCCCTCTTTTTTTTTTTTTAAATCCCCACCTTTCAGAGCAGGCTATAGTGGTCAAGGCATTCCATTAATTTGGCCCTTTGAGTTTCTAACTACTCCCTATGGTACTTTCCATTTGTCCAGACTTAGAAGGGTCAGTGGTGGAAGTGAGAGGTGGGGGAATGCTCACAGAGAAGCATGTCTATATATTTGCTCAGCAATAAGTATGGTACCTTTGGGTGCACGCTAATGGCTCTGTCTCTCTCTCCCCTACACAGGGCCTGGAGCAGTCATTGATGGTGTAAACTCGGCCTCTAGAGCGCTGGCTTGTCTCTGGCTATCAGGGACCCTCTTTGCCCACTTCTTCATCAAGTTTTGATAAGAAACCATAGGTTCTCTGAGCAACGCCTGCTTCTCCATATCACAGACTTTAATCTACACTGCGGAGGGCAAACCAGTTTGGGCTTCTTTTTGTTTCTTTGTTTCTGATATTCTTTCTTGATTTTTTTTTAATTTTTATTTTTCAGGTTTTTTTTTGTTTATTTGACTATTGTTGTTTTTTTTCCCAGTTTCAATGAGTGGGGTTGGGGGAGGGGTGGGGAGGGTTCTACCACATGTAGGCCAATCATTCATTGGTGTGTCCAAAAGTGGAATCTGTTCCTGCTCCCTGGGCTCTTCCCTTTCCTCTGCTTCCCTCCCCATCATCCTCATCACCACCAACCTCTCCTGTCCCACATACCAAAACATGAGCTCCGTTTGGGCAAAACCGTGCCTCGTGATAAACACCATGAAGACACAACCTGACTTATAATGTTGTGCACAGCAAGAATTGTATCCAAGTGTCCTATTATCTGTGTCTTTTAAGCTTTGGACCATTTTCCTGATTACAATGTACATATCCCTCTCTCCATGTTTATTATTATCTAATTACATTAGGGTTCACATGCTTTCTTTCTGGGAAGTTATCTCAAGATATATATATATATATATATATATATATATATATATATATAGTCTTGCATCTTCTCTGGGTACTCTGGTCTATATGTGTTTTTTCACCAGCTACAGGGATTTGAGCTTTGAAGCTATTCACTCTACCCCATACTAAAAATTTAGAAGTCAAATGACCAAAAGGGGGGTAGACATTTTGAGGATAGTATTTCCCTTAAAAAAATGCTGTTCAGCTCATAAAAAATGATTCATAGATGGCTGATTGTTTAGGTTTTACCAAGCTATCTATCAAAGTAATCATATACTTATCCATCTACTCAATTGTCTGATTTTCCTCTCCATTCAATTATCTATCCACCCATCTTTCTCTCTAGTAATCTATTTATTCTATTTGTCAATCCATCAATGTAATTTTCTAACACTTCTTTATTTCTTTCCTCACTGCTCATGCTCAATTCATCACCACATTAATGTCTAATCATATTGTGTCTTTTCAACTGTATTCATTTCTCCTCTACCTTCAGCAGACATTGGCATCTTCAAAATTACCTATCAACTTCTTATGCGAAAGCCAATGATCTCACAGGCTAACAACATAGAAAAGCAATATGTCACGGACTTTTTGGAATGTGATTTCCCTTCCACCCAATGTAGATGCTGTTAACGGATGGACCAAAGTAGAATTCTAATGATCATTCACTCACTATTCCCAGAAGAGACAGCGTTTCCACAACCACCTACTTGGGAAGTCAGCTGACCCTGGAGAAGCCTTGATTGCTGCATATTTTTCTTTTTTTTCACACTTGAAGGTCCAAGGTGCCAACCTTCATGCTTCTCTCTGCCTTTCAAGAGTGTGGCTATCAGGAACCTATAGGATTTAGCACAGGGCTGGCTTCTCTTAATAGCAAGAGCAAAGAAGAGACCAAACACACCTGACTGTGGGACGTAAAGAGAGCAGCCCATCTGTCTGAGTGCGATGACTTCAGCTACTGTCTCCTCTCTGCTCCAGTTTTAGTTGAATGTGTTCGAAAACCATCCAGTAAAAAGCCAATGAGGCCAATTACATGGTGGGTGTGTTGACAACTCTGGTGTTTGTATCAGAAAGCTCTTCTGGGCTAAGGAGGGCACTTGAGCAATCGACTTAATTTCCAAGCACGTGATTAACACAACACTGCATACAGAGGGGCAAAGTGGAAGTGACTCACAATTTCCTCTGCTTCAGGCTGCTGCTCCACCAGCTCTGGGGAAGAATGTCCTCAGCTCTCATCTTCAAAGCAGACCTAGCGTATAAACAGGAGCTGATCTGACCTTTCTACATTATCTCCTGGGACAAGTAAGGATGCTGTGCTCTAGGAGAATGGCATTGAAAACCACACAAGGCTGTGTTTCCCTTCACCTCTGCTGCAGGGACTTTCTTATGGAGAGAGTGAAAAAGAAGCATCCACAATGACTATCTCACACACCTACCCTGACTCTACTGGGAACCTCTTTTAGCAAAATAATAAATATGTGTGTGGCTATGTGCATATATAAAATACAAACCTTTTTGCCTTGGCATACAAAAACCTAGGCACTTTCATAAGAGTTAGAGCTGGTGCAAGTGAAATTAATATTACATTTGCCAGCTGTAAACAGACATCTGCATTTCCTAGCGAGCCACCAGGAGCCAGATTCTGGGAACATAAATGATGTGCCAAAAGCACTGTATTGATTCCAAGTTCCAGGGACAATCATGAGCAGACATAAAGTCATAATTAAAAGTCCTACAGCAGTTTTCAGATCTGTCACCACACTGAGCACCTGGAGTCGGGTTGGTGTCAGACGTTGGATGAGAATTAAATGTGTCATTGGAGTGGTCTACTGGCCATCAATTTGATACTTGGGAATAAAATAAATGTGGAGGCTATGGAGAGTTGGTGGTTTTGAAGAACAGGTCTTGAAACAGACAAGCTGTATATAGTCTTCAGTCCAAGATGCATCCTAGAGGAAGGAGCCCACCCTCCTTGGGCCATGAAGACCACCAGAACCTTCTGAACAGGGCAAGGCTGGGCCTCAGAGTCACGAAGAAACTCCACATTGCCCTCTTTCTCTGGACACCAGGAAGCACCTCTGGTAGTTGCCTGTTCCAGCCACACTTCAGAGCGGGAACAGCCTACAGCCAATCCTCATCTATCCGGGATAAACAAAAAAAAACAAACAAAAAACAACAACAAGCAAACAAGTAAATAAGACCCCAGGAAACTGGGCGCTGGGAAAGGAAATTGTTCTTCCTCACAACAGATGTTCCCCAGATTCTATGTTGTTTTTGGTTACTTTGGTGGGGATGGCTCTATATGACAGTAGGTTTTCCCCAACAGTTTGAAGCATACCACACAGCAAATGCTCAGTAAAAACCATATCCACAGGTGCACGTGATCTTTCAACTTTACATATGGAGGGTAGATGGATAAGGCCTGCTGGATATATATTTTTTTCAAGGTGTCCATGGTAGGGATGGGGTAAGGGTCAAGGAGGAAAGGCAAACAAATCTCTGAGCAGTCTATGGCTCTTTGCGGGTTTTCCCTGGGAAGTAATGCTTATCCGGAGAGTAGGTGAGAAGAATTCAGCAATGCAGTTACTCTGAAATCCTGCCTCTTCCCCAGACATAGTTGAAATGGACTTCCACCAAAGTAATGCCAATGAAAGTGCTAGTGTTAAGATTCTGGCCAAGCTTGTTTTCTCAGAAGTTTAATGTCAAGTGCCTGATATAGTCATCTGCAGGTCTAAGCAAGTGCTTTTAGCTTTTCTCATTCGTGCTTTAACTGGGGGAGAGGAAACATACAGGAGAATGGTGGTGAAACATGTATATGTTTTATGCAAGGAGTGCACTGTGCATGGTTGTTCTTCTGCTCACCTGAATAGAAGGAAAGGTAAGGCTTTGTATCAAAAAGAGGTCTGGGCCTCTTTCCTTTGCAACCAGTGCCTCATACTAGATGGTGTGTTTCCAAGATTGGGCAGTGAGTTCTCAAGACTTGGGTGGAAAGTATGCTCTGGGACCCTAGAAACTCCATAACCAAGGATGAAGTTAAGGATATGTTTCTGCATCAACCCAGTTGCCTTGCACTCAACATGGAAGAATTAGCAAGTTCTACTTATGACAAGAGAACTCTTTCATGAAAAGTGTAGAGAACCTCAACGTGGGCAGTGGATCCGAAGAGAGTGTATCGCTGTCACTGCATCAGGAGTGGCTGTAAATTGAATAACCTAGTTTTGGTCGGTGCTTTTAACGCCACTAAGTTTGTCTTCTCCTCTGTAGTGGTGTATGAATGGCATCAGCCCATCCGTAAAAGGATGTGAGAAATGGCTCAAGATGAGGAGAGATATGGGGTGAGGAAATCCTTCCCAATTTCACTCTGTGGCTTTGCAGTACCTGGAACCAGCCCTCCATTCTCCCCTCCCCCAAAGAAAACAACCCACAAATTTTTATTTTTTTAAAGAGAAAAGTTTAATCTCTTTAGAAATAGGAAAAATGTTTCTTCTTGGAAAAATTCATTAAAAATTTTTTTTTGTCCAACAAGGAGAATCTTCATTTTGCACAAGACCTATACCTAGAAATGCTTATACCCACTTGCCTCCCCATGGTACTATCCAAAGTTTCCCGGTGTCTTTCTTTAAAGACAAATATGTTTGAGCAGTTGCAATAAAACTTCACAGGTGTGTAGCTAGGAAGGCATCATTTTCAAAAAGTATACCATATGATGAGAATGCCTAATGTTCACTAAAAGTAAACAAACAAAAAATGCCAGTCTCATTTCCCTCATTTCTTAGTTAAGAGAAGAGAAGTAAATGAAAGGGGGGAAAAAGATTTGCAATTAAAAGAAATGGCAAAAAGAGCTCAACGAGTGCAATTTAGCCTTCAGGTGCAGGATTCTGGGAGTCCAAAGGAATGTGGAGTGGACTGAATTAGGCCCAATTGTCTTCAACTTGAAAGTAGTCAGCCAAACCTCATTTCCCACATTTTAACAGATTCCTTTTTGTGTCTTTCAACGATGCCCTTTGGAAGGCACACAGTTGTTCCACACCAATGAGTGCAGGAAGAAAGATTGTGAACCTTCCTACACTTTCTTGGCCACACTCTCTGCTGCTGGCAGATCTATAAGGACATCGATAATAGCAATGATAAGTAATAATAGCTGCCCTCGTGTTAGTTAGAGGGTGCGTTTTTAATCCTTCAAAAACTTTTGTGACATGTACAGTGCAATTGTGCGGAATGTGTGCGTGTACGAAAATGTTTCTGTCAAGTTCAGAGTCCCCTAGATTAAAAAGAAAAATTATGACTTATCAATAGTGCCGTTATAGCTATGTCAGACAATGGGTGTGCCCATTCTCACGATTATCCTTAAAGCAAATCTGTGTTCAAATGCTTTAAAAATTTATCACATGATACAAGAGTATAACTTTGTCAGCTTTCTAGAGTTCTTTTTTTCTTCCTCTTTAATTTTCTCCCCCATTTTTTCCCCTTAAAAATCAATGAAGACTTGATTTCTGTCAATAATTGTATTAAGGGTGAATATACTACCTGAATTTTGTGCATGTTACATTGTAGTTGTAACCTTTTCTAATTCAGGATGAACACGAGATGGTTGTGATTGTGCAGTGTATCAATAAAATTCGAAGAAATTTGTAATTTTGGGGGGGCTTGTTATTAGGTTATATTACTAAGCACTTAGGAATGGAGAAAAGTGAAGCTGACTATGTTACTCCCATATATGTGGTTTAGGCTTTGGGGAGTAGACACAATCAGGCATGCAAGTATTCTCTCTCTCTCTCTCTCTCTCTCTCTCTCTCTCTCTCTCTCTCCCTCTCCCCCTTCCCCTTCCCCTTCCCCTTCCCCTCCCCCTCCCCCTCCCCCTCTCCCTCCCTTTCCTTTCACCCCAAGCATACACACACATACAGCATGGAAGGCAGTCTAAGTCTAAGCAATTTCTCTATTATACCTATATCTCTAATATCTATGCCATTCACAAATACTATAAGATATACCTGTAGCCTCAAGGCCTACAAAATGTATTTATTGACCAAGGCTCCATGGAATCAGAAGAGAAGTTTCAGAAATATAATGACCAGGTACTCCTCAGTTTGGTCACTCTATTCCTTAATCATTTCTGCTGTTTGATTCCACTCATAACTGTGACAATGATGAGTATGAGAAGATACAGTGACTCTGATGTCCATTTGTTCATAGACATATATGCTACTTTTATTGTTCTACATCTTTGGTTTTACTATAGTACACTCATGGGTAACAGCATGAAAAGGAGAACTGGGAAAGAAGCTGCATCCCTCTGATTGCCTTCTCTAAAACATATTTTCCATTAACACTCCAACTCCTCTGCCTTCATCACACACATATCTGACTTTCTGAAGGAATGGATATAATCTCTCTTGTACACTCAGTTTCTCTATCTAGCCCTTCCTAGTTCTGCCAGTAACTAGATATGTGACGTTGAAGGGCATTTGACCTTCTTACTGTTTGTTTCCTCATCTGTACTATTTGCGAATTTGCTACTCACAGCGTGCTTTAGTTCACAACTCTGGCAGTTTTGGTTCCTCTTTCAACCACTGGGTTTCTCAAGACTTGACTAAATAAAGCTTAAACCAATAGCTGTTCATGGCTCAAGAGTTTAGCAATAAAAGGGTTAAGATTCTCCTGTTGATATTACAGCATGTCTAGGCCCTCTGGCCAAGACCCCGAGTTAGAGTCCTGAGGCTTGTTTCTTCCTGGCTTTCTAGGTAGACAAGGGCTCCTCCCCGACTTTTCATGACTCTGTCTCCTTCACAGGGAATGGAGCACAGATAATGTGATAAACTAGGTCATGTTCTCTGGAAATTAAAATATCAAGGAAATGGTAGGTACTGATGGATGCCTTTCCAATTTCCTCATGCTCATTGTAAAATCATGACTTGTCAAGCAAATACATTTTCAAGCCCTTTAACCATCTTAATACCTTTAGTGCTCCTTCTCCCATCTTCATTTTATGATTCCTCTTAATCATCCTCTTCCCATCCATACCTGACCCTCTCCTGCTCCTGCTCATACACGCTAAAACGTTTACCCATCTGTCTGTTCTCCGGCTGGCACAGACATTTACCGGTCTTTCACTCCATCTGGCCACTTAGCTCAATCAATCATCAATGTACCAATTTACTTCTCCATCAGCTAACCACTCACCTATTCATTCACAGATTATGTCCCCCATTTGTCTAACCCTTATTCCATCTATACACTCATGCACCTCCCTAATGTGACTGCTCCCATCTATTTGTTTAAGCCATCTATCCATTCCTCACCTGTCAATCCATCTACCAATCATCCTTCATATAGCCTTTGGCAGGCATCCCTATTTACCAAGACACTTCAAGGTAATGGAAATCCTTGCTGTTATTTTCCCGTTCCGCTAGAGAGACTTTATCTAGTTATTTTCAAGCAAGGCAGCTAAACAATTGGATTACATTTTTGTTATTTTTTTTTTCATGCCTAAAGTACACCCTATTAAAAACATATACATAGAGGATTTCTTTGGGAAATATACTCAAGGCATTCTTATTGCTAGCAAGATGTATTAGAGTTAGAGGAGGATGGAGAATTGGGAGTGGAAACCCCCAGATTGAGCACATGCTGCGATGTTCAACTTCCTAGCACTAGGCATGCAATGAGCATAACAAATGATTGAAGAGACAGGGAGACTTCAACTGGCAACAGCCTCTTTTTTGCTCTTTGATTTTTTTGTTAAGTAAGTTGTTTTTATGAAAATTAGGGAGCATAATGAATTGGTACCAAACCCTAGGTTTAATATTGGAAAACAAAACCCTAAAGCTAAAAACAATGCTACCTTCTTTTAACATGTTCATCCAGTCATTAGAGATGTTTTTTCTTATATTTTTCCATTTATTCATTCATTCATGCATCACGTTTAGTGAGGAACAGCCCTTAAGGAACTCACATCTGAGAGGTAAAAACAGCTCTATAAAAAGAAACATTACAGTATAAAATTGCAACTATACAGATAAAGCTATGAGAAAATGACTACATAGGGAGCAGATAATTGGGGAATTATTGGAAGCTTTTTTTTATTTTCTCCACTTTCCCCCCCATAGAAGAAAATCTGGGATATAGACAGCTACTATAAGCAATGGGTATGGTGAACAGATATATTACCACAAAAAATATGGTACCAGGACCATGGCCCATGCAATGTTCAAGTATTTATTGATGTAGTGAGCACACAGGTGTTGGTTAAGGGAGCACCATGAAAGAAAGAGGTTACAAGCATAAGTGGTCAAAGGGCCTCACTACAATTGGAGATGAAGCCCACACAATAACTCCCAGAGAAAGAGAGAGAGAGAACTTCTAGAATGTCAAATACAGGCAGCATATTAAGTTTAATTCTTACCCGGGATTACTGAGCATATATATTATCTTTCAGTGGGTCTCAAAGCTCCATGAGCCTTTCTGATGAGGGAAAGGAGGAAAGGGAGATTAGGCGTGGGCATGGGCATGGCAGAGACTTCCAGGGTGAGAGGCACAAGTTAACTGTCGACTTGCTGAATACTTCCCCTTAAGGTGAGTCTCTCCAGATAAGAGTTGACTATAATTCTGGGATTCATTTGCCTTTACATGTCTAACAGGATCTCCTATGCCAAAAATAAAAATAATTACTTTTTTTTTTTTAACCTTACCATGATTCGCTGTATCCTGTAATATATTTTCTTTTCTTTTTTTGTGAAGTCCTCAAAGCAAGTATGTTCTCTACAGAGACAGAGTATGATGTAGTTTGGGGAAATTTATTTATAAAATATGGTACCATAACGAGTTCTGTTATGTTGCCTTCAACTAATTTCTTATTCTTCCTGAACTTTAGCCTCTTCTTCGTTAGTCCAATGGTAATAGTACCCACCTCAGAAGCCTGGCTGTGAGAATGATTACCTGTAAAGAAGTAAGATTCTGTCCTAACTGGTTTGGTTCAGTGTATAGAGCATTAACCTGCGGACTGAGGGGTCCCAGGTTTGATTCCGGTCAAGAGCATGTACCTTGGTTGCAGGCACATTCCCAGTAGGGAGTGTGCAGGAGGCAGATGACCGATGTTTCTCTCTCATTGATGTTTCTGACTCTCTATCCCTCACCCTTCCTCTCTGTAAAAAATCGTTATTAAAAAAAGAAGTAAGAATGTTTAACATGGTGCCTGGTGCATATAGGTTATAAAATAAGCATTGGGTTTTTCCCCCTATTCCTTCCTCAGCCTTCCATCAAAGTCCTCACTTTCCTGAGTCCCTATAAGATAGCATTTCAACTGTGTTTGCCTCTTTCAAAAAACAAAGAAAATATATTTTTGATGTTATTTTTTGATTGAAGTGTAAAAGGAAGAAACACATTTTTGATTTCTGGATGCAAGCTTAGAAAACTGGGAGGATTTTTGGTAGACCATCACAGAAATGTTGAAAAAATAGAGTGGGTCCTAATTTCCAATCCAATAAACATGTATGCAGTACCTAATGTATGATAAGTACTGAGACAAACACAAAATAGTGTCTAACTTCAAAAAAGTCCCAGCCCAGTGGAGGATTTAAAATGACAGCACAACACAGTAGGCATTGCTCAAGGGCTGGAGGAACCATATGTAGACATCAGGGCTCAAGGAAGACTTGTAGAAGATGAGATGCCTGAGCTGAGTCGTGAAGGAGCTGAAGGAATTAGCCACAAAAAGGGAGGGAAGAAGAGCAAGTGAGTAATGGCAAAGGCATAGCAAGGTCAAGAAACTGCAAGTACAGATTATCCAAGAAGGGTGAAGGCAGAGGCATAGGTCAGGACAGAAGGTGGAAGGGGCAGGCAAGAGCAAAATCCTTACAAACTTTGCAGGAAATGCTGAGATGTTGGGATTTGTCCTAAAATAGATAGAGCAATAAACTGGTGAATATAATAAAACCAGAGGCATAGAAAGGGAGTGGACTGATAATTCTCAGGGGGAAAGAGATATGAGGGTGCAGAAAGAGACTGGACAAACATTGTATACCTATGGATGAGGACAGTGGGGGGCACGTAACGGCAGAGAATAGGGTGGGAACCGGGTGGAGGGGAGCTGGGGGGAGGGAGGAGAAACTATTGTAATAATCTGAATAATAAAGATTTATTAAATTTTAAAAAGTATGAAAGCAAAAAAAAATTAAAAATAGAGCAGATATCAAAGGACTAAATCAGGAGCCTAGATGGATTTACACTGAAAACGGTCACTATTGCAGGAGGGTAGATTAATAGTTAAACTGGCAAGGGCAAAACATGTTAAGGGAAATTAAAATAATTCAGGTGGAAAAAGATGGGAGTAATAAGTAGCAGAAAAGTTGAAGTGATTGTTAGAAGGCAGATCAATTGGGAAGTAATAGATGCATGTGGTGATGGAGGTATGGGGAATATTCTAGGTTTTCCATTTTGTCAACACGGTGGAAGATGGTATCTCCTGTGATTCTGGAAACTAAGGAAGATGCTAAGGTTCTATCTGGCTCTTATATATCTTTTTAAGCATCCTTAGAGGTCCCAAGTGGAGGGGTTTAAGCACCATCAGCAATCTCCTGAGTCATTTAATGATACCCATCCTCATCTAGAAGGGGTGCTGATTTCCTCCCTCCACCTCCACTTCAGTTCCATGGGGACTCCAGCTCCTGTGTCGTTTGCAAGTCATTTCTCACTGTCCATTTCCTGCATCTTCTGATTTTATCTTACAAAGGTACTCTTTTTCATTGCTCATTGTGATGGCAGGGTAGAGAGCAGTCCTTGGATTTGGCAGGCAGGAAAACAACTAACAGATGACTGAGTAGGGAAGGGGAAACTGGCATAGCTGTCCCACCACCCAGATGGGATCTGGCACTTCTCACGTCTTCCACTAGGGCCAATCCACCATTCCCTGTGTGCTGAGAGAATGGCTGGGCTCAGAGAGTGTTTGGACGTGTTTTATTACAATCCATCTGCTTTGTTATAGCAAGGCAAGTCCTCTTTGCGTTCTTACCATATAATTTGATGATCACTTGCTTGTGAACAAATTTTAGAAAAGTTCTTAAGCTTTCAAACCTCATTGGAGAGCTACTTCTGACTCCATTTGAATGATTCAAGAGTATAGATATACCTCTAGCTTTGTTTTGTTTAACACCCTCCCTTCCCCCAGTATTCACAGAGCAGCTCTCCTAAAACTAGGGACGTCTGAATCGTAGCAGACAGCCATGGTACCTGGCTTCCTGTCAAGGCAACACAATTTTCCAGGAGGCCCTTCAGTGTATGCGAACACAGAGCCATGGGAGTTTGAGCTCATGTATGTGCAATGCTCTGAGCTGAGGCAGCAGGATCTGCATTTGAGGGAGAGCTCAATGTACCCCCCCCCATTCTGTCATACATTAGTGCAGCCTCTTACAGCCTCATGTGCTCACCTACAAAGTAGAGTTAGTAAGTGTACCATCACACTGTTGTGAGGTGTACAGTAGAAGGTGCAGCACAAAAGGAATTGGCAAGCTTCTGGAATACAGATGCTTGGCACCAAGAGGCAGCCAATTACTTAATTTCTTTTCACCACCCTCTGCTCTGTCTTCTCCTTTGCCAGACCACCCCACACCTACCACTCGCGATGGTCTAGAGGGCATAGTGTAAGATAAGAGAGGGTTCTATTCTGAATCATATTCTCAGGTTTGTTATTGGAATCATGAAATAAAAATTTGTAGGGTCCCTAGGAGAGAATCTAGCTCTCTATGCATTTTATAATATCCACTTCCTCCTAACCTTTTCCCTATTTCTCAGTGTAGTCCTTAGGGCATAAGAAACCAACTACACAAGCATCTTGGTTGTCTATGGATGTCCTGGGGGCTGAGACCCTGCAGGGTGTGTAGGTGCTTTCACGGTTGGCTGTCCCTGAGGAAGAAGGCAAGCAGAGCTCTGCCCACGGAGCCTGCATCTCTTGCTCGTGCTCTTATTCCCTGCCTGGTGCATTTGCAAGGACGGTTGCTCTGGTTACAAGACCAAGTCGGTTTCTGTCTCTTCTCAGTAAAGGTCTTTGGGGAATCCACTTGTTAGGGAAGTAGTAGCAGCATGGTTGAGTCAGCGGGGACAGTAAAGAGACTTATGGAAGGTTTTCGGCTACAAAGGCACCAGCTCTCTTGAAGCCAGAGTCTCCACCTCAGTGCTACACAGGCAGCCCAGACAACCTGACTTCTCCCCCTTGTGAGATGGCGGCTCCAGGACCTGAGTCGGTGTGCTTGTTTGACTGTGTCCCCTTTCATGTCAATGTCTCATGGAGTTCCTCACAGAATTCGCTGCTGCCCCTACCTTGCTCTCTCCTGTACTGATCTCCGCTCTGTGGGTAGTATCGGCACTCTTCAACTGCCCCTTCCCTCCTCTTAAGTCTTACCTTAAGGATGTTGAAACTGCTGAGGAAGAGAGTAACACCAGGAGTGGAAGGGGCCATTGGAGGGGTGTGAGTGTGTGTGTGTGTGTGTGTGTGTGTGTGTGTGTGTGTGTGTAAAATTTCTGTTGTGTGAATATTCTCTTTGTTTTAGCGCAGTGATGTCCACAGGTTAACATATTTCAGCAGACCCATTCCTTGCACGATAGCATGTGACAGCAGCAATGCGGGTGTGCAGGGAGGAGGCAGGTGAGAGTGGGAGCTGAGGAAGGGCCAAATGCTGCCAACATTTATATGTTTATGGAAATCATACATGTAGCAAGGATCTTTCCCAGGTATGGATTCATGTAAGATTGAAAACAGCCTCAGGAGTAATGCGTTGCCCTCACTGAAGCTCCGAGGATGCTGGTAGAGGTTAGCAGGCTTGGGAACCCAGTTCAAGATGGTCTGATTCCATCTAGCACATTTTCCCCAATTCCACATCAAGTTGCCTGCCATTCTCAGGGTCCCATGTTCCAAAGTGCACTGAGCTCTCTATTAATAGAACACAAGAGCAAGTCCTGTAAGTGTTTCTTGTAAGTTCACCTTCTTTGTGAGCTTCCAGAAAGGAAGGTGGTAGGTGGCATGGAAGGTGGGGGGAAGGGGTTCCATCTCTTGAGAAAATTACCACCAGAGACCTCCTGGCTGCAGGGGTCAGGCCTAGAAAATGGCTGGGCTCTTCCACACCTACCCATTCCTCTTTCACATGGAAAACATGCCCCTGGTATTGTTGGCTAAACTATTCATGAGTCTGAGAGACTCGGAAAGCAATGGATAAGAAGGAAATTTAAATCCTACAAAGAAGTGAGAAGAGTAAATAATTTAATTCCAGGCTCTAAGTACACAATAGAGTGGCATGTGAGCAAAAGGCAATCACTTCTCTTTGTTTTCTGGTTTGGACAAAACAAGAAAAATCAACAAAAATCGCAGCCTAGGAAAATAGATTATGGACAATGAAATATAGAATACATTCAGTCAAACATGACTCCTTTCAGGCAAGAGGGATCTATTGACTTTAAAGAAATATAAATATATGTCTATGCAAAAGTATCTACCTATCTACCTATCTACCAACCCATCCATCATCTATCGTCTGTCACCATCCACTACACCAAACTCAATGACAGCAGACAGTTTGTGTTTGCTGTTTTCCAAACATCTCCAATGGTGCCCAACTCATGGTGAACCACAGTATTTGTTAAATGGGTGAACCCAAGGCTTTTGAGCAGAGGCCTCACAGAGATATAGTGGGCAGAGTGGAAGGGAGAAAGTCAACACCAGTAGGAAGGAAAGGTGAGGTAAAGATCTCTGTGTGATCCATTTTTGTGGTCATGAGGGTATGATATAGGAGATAGTCATGGGCTGGAAAGCATCATACAGATATGGAAGATACTGAGGAGGAAGAATCCATAGTAATTACCTACTTATTTCTTTGTCCGAAAGGAAATGGGTCCAAATAGAATAGGTATTCTTTTTCAATCATGTTTTTCAGTTGGCATATTTTGTTTTTCTGTTTCTCTTGACAGTAAAGCTGATCTTTTATTTCAATAAGTGTTCATGTTTTAAGAAGCTTGGGCTTCACCTTTGAGACACGTGATCTTACTAGTACAATACAAAAGCTGATGACTTGCCTAGCAAGCACCTAAATAGTTAGCATACAGATGGAACTGGTGTCCAGACTCCCTGGCTGCTAGTCCTTGACTAGTCATTTTTCCTTGCAAATCTGCTTCTGTCCTGATTTCAGAACCATCATAACCCTGGACCCCACCTTCTGCTCTAGGGAAGTCAAACTTTTATAACATGCCCTCAAAATAGTTTTTCTCTTACTCACAGGCAAGCCCAGTGGCCTCCAAAGGTCAATCTCTGTCCACCTTCATATCTTTCCCAGAGGACAGGGAGAACTCGGCAGGAGGAAAGCATTAAACTGGCCCCATTTCCCATGAACCATCATGAATGAAGACTGCAGAGGGCAATGTGATAAGGAGGTGAATTAGATCCAAGCCTTCACACTAGGTGATTCCCAACATCCATGGCCCTCTTTGTAAGAGCACCTACTATGTGCCAGCAGCATACTGAGTCCAATTTTAGGAGTCCAGTGGCATTGAATGTGGTCCTGGCCACCTGGGAGTATAGGCTGGAATTGGGAGGACCATGCTCATGATTATATGTTTAAAATGATAAATGGTGAGGCACAGTCCTTAGGTGAGGTGAGGTGACATCCCATTGGCAGTAAGTTTGGAGGGTGATTAAATTGAAGAGATGACTAGGTTAAGATGCCTCCCATTTCTACCCACAGGCTTTCCCACTCAGGCAAGCTCAGGGAAGGCTACCTGAGGGAGTGAGGCTGAGAGAGAAGCCAATCCCCCTCCCTCCCAGGCCCAGTGCAACCAGTAGCCTCAAGGGGTCCATTGTTCTCTCCCCATAAACTATAAACAGCACTTATGGAAGGGAGAGAGAGGTCCAAATAACTGGGCTGGGTAAGCGCCCAGCTGCTGCTGTCCTCAAAGCCACATCAGTAAACAGCACCGCAGCAATCAATTTGGCTTTTTTGATGAAGACAAAACCATAGAGGAAAGCCATTAGGAGAGGTAATAAAGGGCCTTCTTGTACAGTTAATGGAGAGCCTCCTGGATGGAGCAAGCCCAGCTGCTGCCGCCGCTGCTGAAAATTTACTTCTGTTTTCAAGTTCAAATAGAGACTAAAACATTATCTTCGCGGGAATTGATTTTACGTCTTGCAAACACATATGCCACCTTAATTGTGATTTGTGTGATAGTTCAGCTGCTGAAAGCTTTCGTTTATCTCTACCTGGTTAAACAACTTTAAATAATAACAAGTCAATATATCTGTCTATTGACCAGGGTTCTCGCATCCCCAGAGCACACTGGCCAGGAAGAAAAAGGTGTTTAACCCCTCGTGGCCCCAGCCTGTCCCGAATCCATTTCCCCATGTTTGATGTAAATGGGAAGATATAATTGTTCAAAAAAAATGAAATGAATAGAAATATGCATAGCCTTCTCTGGTGCACTTTCTCCTGCAGAGGCTGGTGTGTGTGTGTGTGTGTGTGTGTGTGTGTGTGTGTGTGTGTGTTTAACCTTAATGTATTCTTTAAATGAAAAAAAAGAGTCTGATTTCTTTTTGTCACATTACCCTGCTCTAGATTTTCTAATTCATTTTAGTTACAGACATTTTACTTTTGCACTGAGCTCAAGAAAAAAGATATTAAAGATGGCAGCTTGTTTAAAAAGACCCACGTAAACAAACAAAACATATCATGGGCTTTTTAAAAGACATGCTTTTTTCCCCCAAAGAAATGCTTAATGTTATATACAGTGCAGTGGGAGGTGAGAGAATGGAATTCTTTTATTCAGATGAACTCAAACCTCGAGCTCTTGGGAGAGTAAAATTTTTAGGTGGCAATGGTGGTGATGCGGTACAATTTGGGTTTGTTTGTTTGCTTTCGGTGTGTTTGTTTTTGATGAACCACATCCCTTGTCAGCCAATAGAAGCCAAGTGTGGAGCCAGCTGGGACCCCAGAGCACATGCACTCAGCACCTCATCCTTAAGACCCAGCCATGAGGCAGAATGGAGCAGGCCAGCTGCAGCTAGATTTCCCTACGTCCATTGGGTCCTCTCCTTCTGTGAACTTGCCCTTGGGGTCAAGGGTCAGGAATGCAGTCAAGGGTTGGGGCCTGTCTTTCTCAAGTAGGGAGAGCTGAATCCCCAGGTCTCCATGGAACCACCTTTTCCAAGTGTTAGCCTTGTTTCTGTAAAGCAAACAGGGAGTGTCCGTGGGTGGGGAAGACATTTTGGGGTACAACCTGCCCAGTGTCAGCACAGCTCCAGGCCATAGAGGACCAGCGCGCAAGGAGGGAGGAGGGCCATCCAACAAAACACGCCATCTCACTTAGCACAGCCCTGGGGACGGAAGGAGGGAGGAGGCTGCCTGCCTCAGTGAGGAACTTCAGGATTCACTCAGATGTTAAGGATCCCCCCCCCCCCAAGTTTTCCACAAACTCTGTTTTAGGCCTTTGTTTTCTAGTTGCTATCAATCCCTTCCAGGCCTTTAAAACACGCTCTTCCCTTTGATGCTCTCACTTTCTTTTCTCCCTCCCATGCCTCCCCGAAAGGCCTACACACACAGAGTCAATAATAATATCAGCAAAGAGCAATAATACTTATAACTGACAAAGCGGCTTATCCGCAGTGAGCTCTGAAGATGGGAAGGTATCATTCACGGCTAATTAAGAAAACCCTTCTTTTGGATCGGGGTTTACCTGGTAGAGAACATTTCTTGGTGCATTCACGTTTGTTCTCCCTGTGTTTGCCTCCAGGGCATGGATTGTGGATTAATTATCTGTGTATTCTCAGCCGTGAATGAGTGACCGACTGAATGGATGCATCTATTTTTTAAAATTTATTTTTAAATCCCATAGCTTGCTTCATAGGGTGCATACGATTCCCCCTTTAATGTTGATATTGTAATGCCATCTGTACCAAGACTCTCTAGGCGCTGGCATGAAAGTGAGTCTGTTGTGCTGTCCCCCCTTCCCCCCATCCCTGTCTTATGGTGCCCGATGTGTACTGTGCTCATTCTGTCTAGACCTACTTGTCAGAATCTCCGTGTATGTCTGCGGAGGCAACATTCTACCAATAAAAGCTGCCCACTCCCACCTCCCCCACACCCTACCAAATCAGCTGTTGTCTACGTTTGTCATTCTCTGTTTCTCTCCGATTCCTGTCCTCATGTAGGTCATTTTACAGAGATGCACATAGAGCGACTATATCACTCGGTGCCACAGTTATGAGAACAAAAGTGGGTACCTTCTCCAGATTATGACTTGGGCGTCGGGGGAGGGACAGCTGCACTTGGCATACCACAGGCACTAAATAAAAGCATGTTGGTTGAGTCCAAGGAAAGGGCCAGAAGTGCTGCTCACACAGCAGACAGGCAGGGGAAGGCCGGGGAAGGCCAGGCTGGCAGGGGATCTCAGGCGGCAGACAGAAGAGCCCAATGAAGCATCTCATTCATTTCCTGATCAAAATAAACAGTCTGATCCATGACATCATCCAAGTTCTTGGTGACCGTTTCCAAGGAAAAACAGAGAGTAGGGAGCAAGGGAGGGGCTGGAGAAGTGAGCAGAGACACAGTCCTGCAGAGCTGAGGGAGGGCCTGGGAAGGGGTGGACACCAAGGCAATTCAGTAGCTCTTCTGCGGATGAAGAAACTGAAATGCAGAGAAAAGGGTGCCCAGCGAACAAACTGAGGCAAAGACACTGATGCCCGGCTCGGGCCCTGTCCCTACACATGGCTGCCTGCTCAGCCCCAGGCAGGAGTGAAAGCCCAAACCCAAAGCTTCCCCTAGGGGGGATTACCCAACCCATCCCTGTCCACAGCTGCCCGGGAGGGGGGCACCTGAGACCCTGGAGGGTGCTGGGAGGGGACGGCGAGAAGGGACCGGAGTCCTGTCTTCTTAACTTGTTACTCTGACTGAAAGGGTAGCTTCAAATTGTTGGTTTGGGGAAGTCACAATTGAAACGCAGGCTGCTGCGCCACCCTCCTCCGCCCATAAGAGGCTCAGTTCTCTCTTCGTGCACAGGGGGGCGCTAGCAATACACAACCACAGACAGCCCCAGCCACCTCTGGCTCTGAGTCTCTGGGAAAGGACTTCATCACAGCCTCCCAGGGAGCACAGCAGCTCTTCCCCAGCCAGAACTGCACTGAGACCAGGCACTAGGCTGGCCTTCTCTGAGGAACCCCACTGACGGCCTTGTCTCCCCAGTGCATGGGTCAGTTGGCACTTGACCTTCACAGGGAAGTTGTGGCTTTGTAAAGCCTCCCTAGGCATTTCTGCCTGCTTTGCACACAGGCCCTACTTTCTGGGGTGCTCCCCAGAGAGCTGTGTCCTCAGAGGGCACTGGGTGAAGGGCACTGAACCTGGAGCCGCAAGACCTGTGCTCAGACCCTAATGCCCTCCGCGTCCACCTAGCTTTAGGGGACGCTTTTTACCTCCCTGAGCCTCAGTTTCTTCATGGAATTAAGAATCAGAGCTATGGCCGAAACCAGTTTGGCTCAGTGGATAGAGCTTGAGCCTGGACTGAAAGGTGCCAGGTTCGATTCCAGTCAAGGGCATGTACACTGGTTGTGGGCACATCCCCAGTAGGGGGTGTGCAGGAGGCAGCTGATCGATGTTTCTCTCTCATCAGTGTTTCTAGCTCTCTATCCTTCTCCCTTCCTCTCTGTAAACAATCAATAAAATATATTTTTAAAAAATAAAGAATCAGAGCTATGCCACAGGGTCCTCTGAGAATGAGAGAATGAAAATCATGTGTGCTGGCCGGCAGGGGACCCGAGCATAGGATATGCTCTCTAACTGCTCCCCTGGTCCACGTGCTGTGGGACTACTCCCTTACTCTGCACAGGGAAAGCTGGCACGTGCTGTCAGTGCCACTCATTCCTAACCAGCCCGGCACTGGGCACCAGGTAAGCACCCCAAAGAAGACAGGTCCTGCTCTCAAGGAGCCTGGTGGGGGCAACAGGAACAGGGACAATCTAGTGTGAAGGAGAGGTGCCAAGGTCTGATGCTGAGAGGGCTTTATCCTGCCTTGAAGAAGGAGGAGGAGTGGGAAGATGATTTAACCCCTCTCCTCCCGGATTGGAGGACTTTGAGATGCAGGGAAGGAACCTACGGCCATACACATTCCTCTGTTGTAGTCAAAACCCGCTCCGCAGCATCCCCAGAATGTTCTCGACTGTGAGGTATGACCAATAAACAGATTGGACTTCTTACCCCGTTTCTGGAAAAACTAAGCCAGCCCTCCCACCCCAAGAGCTGTTGAGAGCACTGCAAGGAGATAGTGCAGGCGACTGTTTCTCAGCTGGCCACAGATGGTGTGGATGAGAACTACAAACAAGAGGAGCTAATAATGCCAATAGGTTTGGTACTTGATTGAGAATAAATGCTTCTCAGGTTCCCTTCCCTCAGGCTGACCAAAGCTCACAGCTCTAATGCCTCCTGAGATGTCCCCTCTCAGGGGGCCCCAAGTTTCACTTCCTTCACTTTTCTTCTAAATGCTTCACACACACTCCAAACACAAGACGGTCCTCCAGCCCTGAGAACTGACCCGCGGGAAAGGCAAAGGCTGCGGGTTACAGACATTTGCACTGAGGTCAGAAGTGCCCGGGATGCTTGACTTTCCAGGGTTGATTTGAATTAGAAAAATGATCTCTACTCACCTTAAGACCCCAGGAGGCCTAGATATACTCAGAGAGCACCCTGAGTTAGAAGTGTGGGGTCTTCCCTCACGCTTTGTCCCAGTGCAGAAGAAAGTGAATTGATTATTTGGATCCTTATGTCTAAAACGTAGCTTTTGGCTGGCCAGTGTGGCCCAGTGGTTGAGTGTGGACTCATGAACCATGAGCTCACCTTTTGATTCCTGGTCAGGGCACATTCCCCAATTGTGGGCTTGATCACCAGTAGGGGGTGTGCAAGAGGCATCCAATGGGTGATTCACCATTGATTTTTCTATCTCTCCCTCCCTTTCCCCTTTTCTCTGAAATCAATAGAAAAATCTATTTTAAAAGGCGACTTGCCTAATATTTATGTTCAATCTCAAGAAATTTTAATGCATGCATGGAAAATCCCTGTCTTTTCTCTGACCTCTTTTGTCTTCTGGGAACTTGAGCTTCATTTTGAAAAGAAAACAGTGCTCCATTTGACTCGAACTTGACATGGGTGACCTGTAATCATTTCTTTTTGAC
This sequence comes from Vespertilio murinus, assembly GCA_963924515.1. Classification (NCBI taxonomy): domain Eukaryota; kingdom Metazoa; phylum Chordata; class Mammalia; order Chiroptera; family Vespertilionidae; genus Vespertilio; species Vespertilio murinus. Next base: position 18,953,034 of record OZ004720.1, on the reverse strand, counting down.
CCAAATAAACTTTTTAATTTATCGAACTTCATGCGACCCCACCCTTCTTTTCCTGTGACCTCTGTAGACCAGGGTCTCTCTTCTCACTCTGCTCAAATGTAAGGACTGTCCTCTCTGCAGAAAATGCCTCAATTTATTTGGAGAAACTTTTGTTGACCTTTGGTTGACCCTAGTGAACTGGAAATGAATGTATTGATCTCTGCCTGACCCCATTCCTCAGGAGCCATGTGCTCTTGATACTTCTGGAATGACTGAAGAAGGGGAGCGTGACATAACAAATTTACAGATTTATTCCATTAGCCATTCAGAGCTCTTGTGTACTGTTTTCGTCCCAAAGTAAATACTGTTGCCTAAAAATCAATTGAGCTATGGAGAACTGGGAGCTTCAGAGGCAGCTGCATCATCTTCTTTGTATTCAATTTTCTCCCCAGAACTCCCCGTGGAACGAAGTCATCTCAAAACCACCATCTCTCTAATGCGCATTTCAGTTGTGACTCGATTCATCTCCTTGTTGATTCCTCCATATAAATAAACTCTCCTGGTATTGGCTCACAGGCTATCTATCATTCCTGCTTCTCCCTCTAAAGCTGTTTCTTTAGGAGGCTGGGGAGAGAGGGACAACTTTTCTTGTTTATAGTTATCATCAACATCTGTGGTTGGGTTGAAAATGGTCCCCTACAAGATATTCCCAATCCAATTCCCTAACCTGTGACCCTACCCTCATGTAGGGAAAAAAAGTGGGAGAGGACTGTCCAGATTTGATTCAATCATAAGACATGGATACTATCCTGGGTTATCCAGTGGGCCCTGAATGCTTTCATGTGTATGTGGGAGGAGACCGGCCTGTGTGTGGTCTGATGGGAACAATCCAGTAGAGAATGAGAAAGGTAATGCAGGAGACAGTGGAAATAATTGCAAGACAAAAAACATGAGCGTGAAGTGGGCAAATAGGATATGACTTTCACTGTGCAGGGAGAGTTACCTTCCAATAGAAATAAGGGTAAGATTTGTTGGGAGAGGAAAAACATTACAATGCATGCATACAGACGAAGGCTCATCCCTCAGTGAGGATGCCTAGGGAAACAGACAGCCAATGCTTCATTTGGGTGCTGTAGACACAGGAGAGCAAGGATGAGGGGAAAGTGAATGTGACAAGAGACTTAAAGCACAAAATGACATGATGCTTTCCCATTCTGGCCCCTGCTTCTCAGTGAGGCCAGAAGGGAAGAGGTGAAACGGGTCACTTAGAAGGTGCTGCTGCTCAAGATACATGTAGGTAAAAAAAAAAAAAAAAAAAAAAAAAAAAAAGACACATGTAGGTCTTCTCCACGTGGTGTACATGGAAAACCTATGTGTTGAAATAGGCTATGGAAGGGAGAAAATAAGGCAACTTATTTTCTCTGTGGCACCCATGCCCTGCTTTCCATGAGTCAAAGTTGCCTGTTCAGTGTAAGTCCTCCTGGGTTGTACCATCTGACCCCGTTGGTGGCCACTGGGGATATGAGAGTCTATGCCATGCAGAGTGGTGTTTCATCAAAATGTAGACATGATATTAGGGGCTATGAATTCTAAGCAAGGAATGCCTATGTGGCAGTGGGCAAAGAGCAGGGTTTGGCAGAGGGCAGTAGATATATAACTACCCTTTATATTTAACTCCCTGCCGACAATGTAAGACCTTCCGTGTTTGCGCATGTGAGTATTGTGAGACAATGACCAACTCTATGCCTTCCCCAAAGGGTAGGGAGTTGAAGCACAAGCCCCACTGCTTACAGAGCCTCCTGTAAGATGATAGCCAATTCTGTGAGCTCCTGCAATGCTTAAGCAAAGAAAGAAATGATCTAAAGAACAGTTACCCACCGCTGCAGCTGGTCTCAAGCCTACCGCTGATATGTCATCATCTCCCTCCTCTGGCAGCAATTCTAGATTTCCCTCATTCTTGGAAATCATTTAGACTGGTCGGGGTAGGGTGGGTCCAGACTCCAACCCCAGAGGCATCTAGGCCATTGATTTCTCCATACACTTTGGGTTATGTTTGCTCTAATTGCTCATTGACAGTTATCATCAGGTGTGGGAGTTGTAAGAGACACCCCATGGCAAAGTAGCCATGCTCATTTACCCTTCTCATGTAGTACCAATTCCAGCTGCTTCTGGTAAGCAAGACCTATTAACCACACCAGTTACAGTCACTTCTTTCGTTGCCTGTTTATCTATTCACACGAGAAGCCCAAATTAACAAGGTGACAGTTGCAGCGTCTAGTTCAGTGGAACATTTAATGCATCCCCTGGCAGCCTTCTTCACATCGCGTGAACCAAGACTTCCACCTCAACAAAGATCAAGGTTGAGGAGACAGAAAGCAGAGGTTCTGCAGCTGAGCCACTGGCTGTGAGAGTGACAGGAGCCAGCCTTGTTTCCAACCTTGTTTCCTGAACCCACGTTTTCTAGTCATTAGAGATAAAGAACCATGTGTCTGGTGGTTAATTTAACACACATGCCTGATCCATGAAGGTAGAAGCCATACTACTGGTACCTTGTCTGAGGCTTCAATAGGCAGCCACATCACGGTTCTTTGAGGCTAGCCACTTCTGTGTGATAGGATAGACAAGACATGAGAACGTTGTGATCATAGACTATTGTTAAATCTCCATCAGTGTGAAATGTGTCCTTTGTTATGATGCACTGTTATATGATAGCATGCATGAGGATGAGGTATTCTATAAGCCTTGGATGGTGGTGGTGGTGAGGCACAGGTCCATGTTTATATTTATTCTAAAAGGTCAGCTAATGCTCCACGGAGACATTCCAATGAAATTGATCTCTACCAAATGACTAGTAGGTCATTAGTCACATGTCCATTTCTGCTAACAGAAGGATTTGCTAGAGATACCTTGGTGAGAACAAGTTTATAGTCTCCATCTCTGCCACCATGGACCATTGGACATGCATCAGGGTAACCAGGAAAGAGGTTGAATGACAATCCCTGGAGAAATCATCCTCCCACCCAGCTGTTGAGCAGCTGACTCTACAGTGCATGCTCGTTACTGGGCATTATGTGAGACAAAAGGATCTCCACACTTTTTTCCACTCTCAGAGGTCCATCTACGTCATTTTTCCATAGACCAACTTATCTGCCTTCTTCCAGTCTCATTTCTTTCAGGCCTCTGATGAATCAGCTAAGCCATTTTTTTCAAGAAGTCAGAATATGCCCTTTCTTCTGGCCCCTCTCCCTCTATATAAGATGGCTGACTAGCTCTTCCCTAAAAGGACTTTTTGCTATTGTCTATTCTGCCTTGGAGACCATGAGGCGGTAGTTCATTTCCTCTTAATCGTAATATTTTGTACCGATACATCTGGAAATCACATCCAAGTCCTTTTCTCTTCTGGCAATTTTTCATGGGAACCTTCTGACAACACCGTGGGGTTATACGTATTGGTTAGAGAAACAAAGGTAGGATCTCAAATGCAGATAATATCTGTTCACATGACACATTTGTGCTGCCTGGATCTGTTTGAGCTTGCTCCTAAATGTACAACTTCCATTCTAGAATGAGATTCTGATCGCCTGTCAACATAATAATTTGGTATGTGTGATGGATTATGTCATTGTTAAACAATATTCTCTCTCCCAGTCCATCTCCATGGGAGGGGTATATACCCTGCTTCCACTGCTTGTGTCATTTGACATACTTTGACCTCAGAATGGGCAGAATGTACTTTCTTGCCCCTTGACCTTGGGTTATGTTTGTGACTTTCTTGAGCCAATGGAATGCTAGGATGTGCCTCCAGGTCTGCACTTGCCCTCTTGCTCCTCTGTTATTGCAAATTAAAGTTGTTTGGTTTTCTGGGTTCGGGTGTTCAGTATCTACTGTGCCCCAGAATTTCATTAATAGCTGTTTTTCAAGTGGAAAGAAGTTCTCTGATAGGGAAGTGATGGCTTTATGCCAAAGCCTTAGATATAATCCGCCGAAACCGGTTTGGCTCAGTGGTAGAGCGTCGGTCTGCGGACTGAAAGGTCCCGGGTTCGATTCCGGTCAAGGGCATGTACCTTGGTTGCGGGCACATCCCCAGTAGGGGGTGTGCAGGAGGCAGCTGGTCGATGTTTCTCTCTCATTGACCTTTCTAGCTCTCTATCTCTCTCCCTTCCTCTCTGTAAAATATCAATAAAATATATATTAAAAAAAAAAGCCTTAGATATTATCTCCGTGACCTCTATTAGAGTTTGGCAAAATTTTCATATAGAGCCCTTATTTCTCACAGTTCTTCTAGTACCTGAAATACATGGCCCAAGGGCAGAACAAAGATGGTGGGTTAATTTACATACACAGGAAAGCCAAGCCTTCCTCTCTGTATTTTACAAAAGTATTGGGTTTGAGAATTATTGGAAATTAAAACCAAACCAACCACCCCCCCAAAAAAAATAAACACAACCATAACTTTTTATATTGACTTTTGTCACAAACAGTATGACTAGCAGTGAGTCACTGCTCACTAGCTTGATGTTCTGGAGAATGTCAAGACAATAAAATGGCTGTGAAATGGCTATGCTATGACATAAAGCATAATATTAAACATGCCCTAAAGCAGGGCATTAGGGTATACTGCTTTCCTTGCCATGCAAAGACAAGCCATATCCTTTTTATTATCAGAAATTAAGGCAACAGACGATAGCATTTTTCAGATTATTGGCCATATACCAAGTGGCAGACATTGTGTTCATCTTCTCAATAAAGATGACACTTGAAACAACAACTCTGATTTAGACTAACTTCTCATGGAGTTATCATGAATTCTACAACCATCTGCCATTTCTGAAGGGTCAGACAGATTAATTAAAGAGCTATGATATAGATGCTCACTCTTGCATCTTTTTGTCCTTAGTTGTGTTATAAATATATACATTTTCAAGAAATTCAATATTTCTTCTTGGCAATGGGGAGAGGAAAAATGATGGGGAAGACATTTCAGAAGTGTCTGCTTATCGATACCTAGCATGATATGCCTAGATCAGGGCAACAAAGTGGAGGTTCTGCCAGATGATAAAAACATCTCTCCTAATTATACATGTGGGGTATAGAGAAATCACCACATTGTGAATCCACCGACTCAGTGAAACCACCATTGAGATAAACTTGGGACAAAATCTATTTTTCAACTGAAGCCTACCTGCTCACATCCTAATCATGGGTCGCTCTTGGCATTTTCCATTGCATGGTACAAGTTCAGACTTAATGGCTAACAATTATAGAAATATCTATTTCCCCACTGCATAGTGAGGACTTCTCTGAAATTCTTTTGGGACAGGATCAGAGAAATATTTACTGTAAATACTTGATGAGGGCATTGCCCTCTTCTCACTCAATGGGTTCTCATTATGGGAACTAGCTAGAATATGATAGCTCAGCGAGGGACTGTGATTTACTATCATGTCAGTTATCATTAAGCTTCTACTTACTATATCAGTCCACCCCACCCCCCGATTATATAAACTGAGTAATACCTTAGTATTCTGTCCTTTTGTCTAGCCCTTAAAACAGTCATCTATTTGCTACTAGCATATATTCTTGTGGGTTAAGGCAGCTTTACTGCCTATTGCAGCAATTAAGGTCACCTTGCTTATTATGGTTATGTGCCACCATGTAGCTTCTGTCATTTCATAATCCCGACATTGATATTGATGTGAAAAAGGCAGTTCAAAGGCAACAGCACCCACAATCAGAGAGCTATAACTCAGCTTCTCAACAATGCCCATGAACCCATCACCAATGCATTTCTTGCTGCCCTAGTTATATATGTCTTCTGGACCCTCCTGTGCGATGAAGTCTATATGGTTGGATCCTAGGTTATACATAATATAATCACTCTAACATGTCCATCTCCCTTCTTATCTTATCCCTTCTTCAAAACAGAAATATTTACCATTGGTGAGCCCAGGTTTCAAGAAGTCATTCCAATGAATAATTTTAGGATTGACTCCAGAAGTTCTTGCCAAAATACTGACTCCTGAATTATGGGAGAAGCGTCCCAAGTTAGTGAGTTTTCCACTCTATGGCTTTATAATCCCAACCTTATTCTAATATCCCCAAGATCCATTCCAATATGAGTTCACCCAGTTCCTGCTATACATCTTGCCAGGTTATGGCATATTTTTGGTATCTAGACTCTATCTTCCTAGAGAAAAGATTGTTTCCCTTGCTCCTGAGTCTATCCCTACAATTGATTCTGATTATCAGCCTGGAGAAGACTTTGAGGTGGGACCTTATAGAGAATAAAATCATATTGTGAAGGGTCTCCCAGTAAAAAGATGATAGGGTTTTTCTGCCAATAAAGAAGGGATTGCTTTCCCATTGAGAAATTTCCTGCCAATAATGTTCATAAAATTTCCAAGTTCAATCTTTTTAGGTTTATGCATAAAAATGACTACATCTGATGTCTCCAGATTCCAATTTTCACTGTTGGAACACTGACATTAATAGTTGAAGACTTCTCTTGATACATATTTAGTGATCTTTACACTTAAGTTATCTAATGAGATTTGGGATCTGACTCTCCACTTAATCTAGGTGTTGAGTGCAAGGGGGTTTAATTCTTTCATCTTTGTATGTATTTTTTTAGTTTTTGGTGTGTGTGTGTGTGTGTGTGTGTGTGTGTGTGTGTGTTAAAGTAAACAATAGCAACACAAAGGGAAAGAGATTAGAAACAAATCCTGACATCCTCAGTTTATGAACCCTATCAGTCACTTATTGCTGTGGAACAGACCATTGAAAGTCACGTGATTTAAAGCACACATTTAGTCCATGACTCTGTAGATCAGCAGGTGGTTATGATAGTCCATGCTAACTCAGTCCTGGATAATCCTGTAGTCCTCTCACAAGACCAAGGTCAGTGGGCGAGTTGTCTATTATTTGGGTGAACTAGGAAGGACTCCAGTCCTGAGTGGCAGTTGGCAGCCCAGTTGATCTGAAGGGTGCCTTCCGTTAATGGTTTACTTCTGCTTCTCTCTACATGAGGCTTCTCATTGTTTAGCAGGCATCCTCACAGGATGGTCAGAGGGTTTAAAGATAGTGTCAGGAGAGAACAACCCTAAGGCCAAACACTTCTAAAACCTCTGCTTAGGTCACATTAGTTGACTTTCCATAAGTCAAGGAGTCCCCAGGCTGAGTCCTGACTCTGAGGGAAGTTCTCTCAGAGTTATACATCCATCTCCAGAGGGTGGGATTTCAGGGAGGGGGGAACTGTGTCTGTTTTGAAGCCAATCACACAGACCCTAACAATTGTGTATAATGATGTAAGAAGAAAAACATTACAGAATCAGCTATGTGTATACACTGTGGGCTAGACTCAGAGGAAGGAGACATGAAAGTTGATGGAAGAAACAGCACAAACTTAAAAGTATGCAGATGTCACCATCTTATTGACAGAAAGTAGCAATGGTTTGAAATGACTTGATGAAAATAAAAGAACTTTTCAAAGTGAGACTGCATCTGAACATCAAGGCCACAAAGAGGAAAAATACATAACTTTAACATTGACAATGAAGACATTTAATTGTTAAAGATTTTGGTTACCTTGTTTAGTCATCCATTCTAATGGAGACTGGGATCAAACCCACAACCTATGGGTAAACGGATGAGGTTCTAACCCCAAATAAGGTTTTAACCCACCCAGGGCTAAATAGGACCCTTTTTTAAAGTGTTGTGTGATATTTCTAACATGGTTATGGGTTTAGTGAGGAGCCAAACTAGGAAAGAGACAGATGGCTTAGCTTCCTTTTTCTGCTTTCACCGCCAATTCTCACCAACAGGTGGTACCTTTTAGACCACAGATTTTCTTTGGGAATATAAACCTCGATCATACTTGAGAAGTTTTAAAACCATAAAAAGAGCATGAAAATGTACTTTTGGTAAGCAAACCACATAGTAACATAAGGCAAGAGGGGTAGATGAATGAACAAAAGAAGGCCAGGGCAAGCCCCAAGGCTGCCGTGGAGGAGATGGAAGCAGAATTAATGTTATATGTCCTTTGGCTCCCAGGCTTTTCAATGCATCCTGAACTGAATTTCCTCATTCTTCCAATCTGTAGTGATAGAGGTTTCATATCCTGCCTTGGAAACACATGCCCTGCATCGCACAGCCCCCGGTGGCAGTACGGTTTCTCTCCCATCTAGCTTGCACTTGCGTTGCTGCAGCTTGCTAATTTCCTGTGAGGCTGTGTCCTCTGTGGAGATGGTGAACACAGTCCTCCCTGTAATATTCTTCCACGGATCAGATATAAGGGACTGTCTCCCTCTTATGTGTCTGCACATTGCTCTGAAAAGACTGAGATCCACACCAGACATAATACGAGGGTCTAATAGCATAAGCAGGGAAAGGTTAAAAGTACTGCCAGTGTTTGCTGGCCATTCACACACTTATTAGCATGGCTGGCTTGTACCCTCCATGGATGTTGTATAGTGGTGCCATCTACCAACCTCCCTTGTTCAACCACAGCGTCTCCCACATCAGCTGTCCTCGCTGTAACCTAGAGGCAGTGCAAGGCAACAAAGGGTCCGCTGAACTCGGAGCCGAAGATCCCAGTTCTACTTCAGGCTCTGCCACTTCACTGTTATCACATGACCTTGGCCACGTGACTAACAATCTCAGCCTTACCTTCTTCACGGTAAGGATAAGACTTACCTCTCTCTCCCTGTCCCTAACTTGAGGGAGAGGAGTTAAAATATAATGTATCTGCTTGACCAGTGTGGCTCAGAGGTTAAGGGTTGTTCCAAAAACCAAGATGTCATCAAGTTTGAATCTGGGTCAGGGCACATGCCAGGGTTGCAGGCTCAATCCCCAGGAGGGGTGCCTGCAAGAGGCAGCCCATCTATGATGTTCCTTTCTCATTGATGTTTTTCTCTCTCCCTCTCCCTTCCTCTCTCTCTAAAAACCAATAAAAACATATTTAAATAAAAATAAAAATAATGTACCTGAAAAGTACCTTGAAAATGGCAATGCAATAAATCCAAGTGAAGCATTAGCCCTGTTCGCAGACTCCCCCACACAGCCAGCTTAATCATGGCGGGATCGAGCAGACTTGAAAAATGGCCAGTCACACCATTTTTATCCCTATGGATTGTGGGCTGTGGTTTGGCCGAGCTTCTAAAGTTTGTCTGTGATACTATTATTCCTCACATGGAATGCGCTTTTCATTATCCTCTTACTCTATAAAAATTCTGTGAGCAGTAAATCTTCAGGTGCCCCACAGAAGTCTACCCTTTGATTCAGCAAAGAGGGAACACCTACTGTGTGTGCTGTGTGTTGGATCAAAGAGGTAGAAAGGTGAACAAAATGGTCCTGGCCCTCAGGAATCCACAGTCAAAGGGGAGAGTCTGAGAAGCAAATTACAGTATCGTGTGCAAAACTGTGACCCAGGCATGGACAGGAGCTCACCTATTCAACTGCCCTTTATTAGCAACACGGGGAACAGAAGGAACTCTGAATGTGGCATAGATAGCCTTCGAATGTCTAGAAAAGTGTGATTGGAAAGGCGACATGAGCATGAGCAGATGCCTTGCTACCCTGATGAGATGCCTTGACTGGACTATCTGGCAGAGACTTAAATTCTGTGCCCCTTCCACAGCCACACCCTCAGTGGGAACATCCCCAAACCCCTACTTCCTGGGGACACACCCTCCCTGAGCCCCCACCTTGGAGAGATCACATGAAATGTTATCACCATGATTTTCAGATCATTGGGTTAGGTACACAGGGATGAGGCTCATGGCCTGCAATCTTCTTTGTGTGGCCATTGGTGAGGAGAGCAGCAGACTGCATAGTCTCTGAGCTTCTGCAGTTCTTCCACCAACAGCATGGCCCACGGGCTACTCTGGTCCACCAGCTGCCAGGACAGAGAGGTCTGCCTGCCCCAGGATTGTCCCTCCTTCTCTGGAGAAGAGCTGAAGTCCCCCTGACCCCATCCCACTCCGCATGCTCATGGGCAGTATTCCTTGGGCTTCTCTATTGAAAGCAAATCAAATACCTTCTCTTCCACACATGGGAGACGGATGCTCACATCTTGGTGTTAAGTTGGTAGCATGCATTAGTCATGGTGTCGATTCGAATATCTGAATGATGTCTTCATGAGCTGCTCGGCCAGTTTTGAGTTCACATATAGCCACATCTGTTTTCTATTTCCAATCTGTTACTCGAGGACCCTCATGCCCATAGAGCACATAGCTTGGATTAGCCAAGACCCTAGAACTCACATTGTCCAAAAGAGGAGCGAGGGGATGGATCAGAACCCCCAAATGCCAGGCAGAGAAAGATCAGGAGGAGCCCTTTGCCCACCCCCATCCTGTGCCTCCTGCCCACAGCCTCCTGTGGCAGTTTCTCTAACCTCAGGGTCTGCTCTGCCCCCCATGTTGGGGTAAAGAACCCTGACCTGCAGGTCCCAATGGCCTCTGCAGGCCCGGCTGCTATTCACATGGTGACAGGGACTAAGGCATGAGTAGTTTCCAGGTCACAGATGACCTTTTGTACAAGGGCTTGTAGACTTTTAAAATTATTATCCTGCTTTGCCTCGGGGACCTGCCAGTCTTATAATATCTAAATAGGTTGGTAGGATCACAGCTTAGACATTTTTTTCCTAGGTAGTGTCACTGAACTTTATGAAACCTCCCACAGTCGGAGGGACTCTGGGGACCTTCTTGGGACCTCACTGCCTGTCACATGGCCCACACAGGTGTCCCTGTGGAATAGGTGGGGTTTGCTGTCATCTTAGTCCATCTGCATGGACCTCCTTCTCGATGAAGAAGAGGCTTCTGTCGTTTTAGGAACTGGGCATAGGTAGATACTTACATTCCCAGGCTCTTCCTCCACATGCTTTTGAGGGAGATTTGAAAGTTCATAGAGAATTGCTTAGGTCCTGTCCCTGGTTTGATGTGTCCAGTTCCTAATGGAAAACCCCTCAGGGCACAGAACCCAGCCTGATGGGGCACCCCTCAGGGCACAGGTCCCAGCCTGATGGGGCATCCTCAGGGGCACAGGTCTCAGCCTGACGGGGCATCCTCAGGGGCACAGGTCTCAGCCTGACAGGGCACCCCTCAGGGCACAGGTCCCAGCCTGATGGGGCATCCCTCAGGGCACAGGTCCCAGCCTGACAGGGCATCCTCAGGGTATAGGTCCCAGCCTGATGGGGCATCCCTCAGGGCACAGGTCCCAGCCTGACAGGGCACCCCTCAGGGCACAGGTTCCAGACTTGCTTTTCATGAGCTCAATCCTCAGTAGGGGGCGTGCAGGAGGCAGCAGATCAGTGATTCTCTCTCATCATGGATCTCTCTCTCTCTCCCTCTCCCTTCCTCTCTGAAATCAATAATATATTTTTGGGTCAACAGAGCTCCTGCACCCTGTTGTCCATTCTCAGTGGTGGGGCTAAAATAACTGGGGGACTCCAGTGGGGCTGAGCAGACTGGGTGCCACCATCTTGTGACTTTGGGAGCCACCATCTTTGTGACAGTGTGAGGGTCAATTTGCATATTCCCTCTTTATTAGATAGGATATATTAACAATAAAATGTGTAATACAGTAAGGACATAAACCAGTAACTGTTTATTATCCTTATCAAGCATGATGTACTGTCCATCGCTGTAGGTGCTGCACTTCATACTATTGGCAGGGAGGTAGGCTTGTTTTCACCAGCTTCATCACAAACACCCGAGGAACATGCTGAGCTATGCTAGGAGAACAACCATGTCCCTGGGCCAGTGGTCTGCAAACTCATTAGACAACAGAGCCAAATATCAACAGTACAACACTTGAAATTTATTTTTTTCTTTTTCTTTATTTAAAAAAATAATATATTTTATTGATTTTTTGCAGAGAGGAAGAGAAGAGGGATAGAGAGTTAGAAACATTGATGAGAGAGAAACATTGATCAGCTGCCTCCTGCACACCCCCTACTGGGGATGTGCCCGCAACCAAGGTACATGCCCCTGACTGGAATCGAACCTGGGACCTTTCAGTCCACAGACCGACGCTCTATCCACTGAGCCAAACCGGTTTCAGCTGAAATTTCTTTTGAGAGCCAATTTTTTAAAACTTAAACTTCTTCTTTCAGCCCCACTGGAGTCCCCCACTTCTTCAAAATAAACTCACCCAGGCTGTCGTGTTTTGTGGAAGAGCCGCATGTGGCTCTTGAGCCGTAGTTTGCCGACCACGGCCCTGGGAGATAGGAATTTTCAGCTCCACCATTGTCTTGTTTCAGCTCCACCACTGTTGTATATGCTGTCAGTCCTTGGCCAATACACTATTATGCAGCACAGGACTATCCACTTGTGGGTTTTAGGTAATTTTTTCCAAGTCCCGATTTGATCCATCGATGGCAACCATTTTCATCCTCACCACATACCCCTCAGGTTTCTTTCTAGAATCAGTTGTTGAGATAAACAAAAGCCAGTTCCACCAGAATGCCTCTCTGTCTGCTGCCTGCAGAGACTGGGGCTCCATGACACTGAGACGTGGCTGCTCAAGCAGACACTTCATTTTCAAGTCTGCTGCACCTGGGCCAGTGTGACGGTGTCTCCCAGAATGACCAGAGCAGACAGGACAGGTGTGACCTCCATGACAAAATGGCTAAGAGACAGGGACAGTGCCTCCAGTCCCTTTCCTCCCCTATACCGGGGAGGGTGCCCACCCCCTGACAGCCCACACTCAGCCTCGGGGGTGGAAAGCTGCCCCAGCCCAGGCCCATGGCTGATGTGGACACAGCCTCCATCCCCCTGCTGACCACCGGCGCCCACGCTGGACTGCTCCATCCCTAGAAATGGCATGTTTGTTGAATCAAGTGGTTGATTTATTTTTTAAAAAGCATCTCTTTGGTAGGAGGGCTTTCCACTCTGTCTGGGGAGCCAGGAAGGGTTTGCAACCTGCGGGAGGTGTGGTCATTTTCTCTGCCTGGTCCTTGCTTCCCCCGGCTCGGGGTCCCGAGGGCGGAGGCCTGCTCACAGGGACAGTTCCAAGGAAGACCCCTGGGGAACCTGGGCACATCCTCATCGGCCTTGTTCTGCGCAGCCTCCTCTCTCCGATCTCCTGCCTACAGATCCTGGCTGCTTTGACCTCCCTAAGCCCTGAACGCCCCCAGCGTTGTATTGGCAAACTAATGAGTTTGCTGACCACTAGCCCAGGACACCACCAGGCCTGAGAGTGGGCCTGTGCCCAAGTCTGGAAATCTGGAGGCGAGTGGAGCAGGAGCTGGGGCAGCTGCGGACCACACCCATTTCTCCTCCTTTTCTCATGGCTGCTTCCCACGCTGCGTGGCTGCATCACCCCCTGGCAGAAACCTGCTTTTTATTTATTTTTAAAAATATATTTTATTGATTTTTTTACAGAGAGGAAGGTAGAGGGAGAGAGAGTCAGAAACACAGATGAGAGAGAAACAAACATCCATCAACTGCCTCCTGCACACCCCCTACTGGGAATGTGCCTGCAACCAAGGTACATGTCCTTGACCGGAATCAAACCTGGGGCCCTTCAGTCCACAGGCCGATGTTCTATTCACTGAGCCACACTGGCCAGGGCTGGAAGTCTGCTTTTTAGACTCACTTCCTCTTCTCTTGGCTGAAGGCAGGAGGAAACACCCCTTCCTTGCTACTCACTTACTCGGCCAGGGCAGAGAGTGGCGGGGCCTCTCACAGTCCATTCTCCTAAAACCTGGCTTCTTCACCAGATTGTTCTAAAGGCTGTGCAACGGGGCTGCCATTGAGATGATCTATGACAGGGGTGGGCAAACTTTTTGACTCGAGGGCCACCATGGGTTATTAAACTGGACCGGAGGGCCGGAACAAAAGCAACCTGACCATGCCGACACTCTCATCTTGGGCTGCTGGTGAAGGAGCGGAGGGGAGAGCAAGAGAACCCTCCGCTCTTTCGGCTCCACGGGCCGGATAGAACAGCCAAATGGGCCAGATCCGGCCCGCGGGCCTTAGTTTGCCCACATCTGATCTACCAGGTGGGCAGGGGGAGGCTTGCAGTTGTGAGCACAGGACACAGGATTTATTCTTGCCATGTAGTGTGTTGTTTTCCATGTGAACAAGTGTAAGATGACTCCTCTGCCACCCTGTGTAGGGAGGCATCTGGTTTCTTCGTGGACATAGTGCCAGCCACTTGGCAGCAGGCGGGCAGATTGAGAACCGTCTCCTCGGAATCACCGAGTGGCCACCTTTAGACCCACCAAGTCCTTGGGCAGGCCCCTTGGGAGGGAGGGGTCAGGCGTGGAGTCTGGCCTAAGAGGAGGGGGTGGGACCTCTGTGTTCTGGGAGGAACAATGGAGGCACTCCTGCTGGGGCCTGCCGCCATCAGGGCAGCCAGGGGGCTGGGGGACCCAGGGGCCTGCAGAGCGGCCAGGGTGGTGCCCTCCTGTGAAAAGTGGAGCCCTCACACTCTGACATTGGGCTCAGGCCCCTGGGGCGTAAGGGCCCCAGGAGTGGGGACCACAAGGGGGCATCAGTAACTCAAATCCAACACCCTACCTCCATCATTGAGTTGCAAACCCGGCAGTGAGGAGACCTGGTAGGTGTGGGAAACACCACATCCCCAAAGGCCTCTGTGGGCCATTTCTGAGGCTTTTAAGGTTTCTTCCCCACAAAGAAGCCCTTGGCCTTGGGCACCGAGCTGCTGCTTTCTCTCCAGGGCTGCTGCTGCAGGGTCTGGGCAGGGTCCCCAGGGCATCAATCCTTCTCAGCTCCTTTGTTTGAAAGGGTGACAGTTAGAAAAGGCTACTATGAGAGAAGACCTTGGGATGTTTCAGGATGTTTACTATTGTAGTGGGGGGAGTGGGGGGTCTTCCAGGAACCTGTGAAGTGGTATCATGGGAGACATGGTCAGATGGTGGCAGTCCTTGGTGGAGACAGGAAGTGGAGCTAGAGAAAGTCTGAGCGCCCCGCCCTCTCAGGGGCTGAGGGTGACTTCCGGGGGGGAGGGGAGGGAGAAAATCAACCCCTCCTTTGGTGTCACGGGTCTGTGTATGACACAGCAAGCTATCTCAGCGGCATGGGCCCCCCATGGAGAGGGGCTATTATTAGACCTTCATTAAATGCCAAACACGAGTTCCACATTGTACCAAACTAAAGAATCAGGTGAGCTCTCTGCCCTAATATAGGTTCCTCCCAGGGAGCAGAGAAACGGAATTCATTGAGTCTGTGAAAAAAAAAAAGAAAAAAAAAGAAAGAAAGAAAAGAAAACACAGGTTAAGAACATAAATGCAGCCAGGGTTCTGACCCCTTTTGAAAGAATTCTTACATGTTTCCTCTATTGGTCAGGGTTTTATATATAGAACGTGGCGTCCGCCATCCTAAAAGGACTCCAAGCCCCAGCCCGAAACCCTGGCAGACAAGGAAATTACAATGGGCCATTTCACTTGACCTTCCCGAGTCTTGGTTTCTGTATTTGAAAGAAAAATAGAAAAACAAGACAGAACCAGTTAATTCTCAGGACGGCGCTGGTAGGCAGACAGCACCCTCCTCTGTGGCTACAGCAGCTACTACCATGTTTCCCCGAAAATAAGACAGTGTCTTATATTAATTTTGGCTCCCAAAGATGCACTAGGTCTTATTTTCAGGGGGTGTCTTATGTTTCCATGAAGTAGGTCTTATTTTCAGAGGATGTCTTATTTTGGGGGAAATACAGTGAAATATGAAAATGCTTCCATGCTGTCTAGTACACAGTCCCCGCTGCAAGTGCCCGGATGTCCCCGCTCCTTTGGGGCACCCCGGCCACCCTGCCCTGGGTGCACCCCACATCTTGCCATAATGGAACTATGTATGGATGATCCAGGGGTTTTGCTAGAAGCATGCAGCAGAAGGCAAAGGGCTATTGAACAGAGATTGGCGGAGGGCTGAGCATAATGATGCACTTGAGATTAGGAAAAGCCATTAAGGAAGGGTGAGACAACCTGCATCTGGCAGCAGAGGGAAGTGGCTACTATCCCCTAGATTGAAGGTCCAGGACATCACATGGTTAGGAGAATGTGATTCTAGCCATAGCCATGGCGAGAGCCAGCTGCTGGGAGTCAAGGCCGTTAGGAAGGGACATAGCCACAGACACATCCAGTCTAGTGGTTGCTCAGAGGTTGGAGTGTCAGCTTGAACACCAAAGGGTCGTGGATTCAATTCCCAGTGAAGAGCTTGTGCCTGGGTGTTTGGGTTCTCTCCCATTGGGGTGTGTGTGGGAGGCAGCAGGTTGATGTATCTCTTTCACATTGATATGTCTCTGTCTCTCTGTCTCTCTGTCTCTCTCTCTCCCTCCCTCCCTCCCTCCCTCTCTCCCTCTCTCTCACCTTTACCCTTTCCCTCCCCCTCTCTCTCCCATCCACCTTCCCCCCACCCCCCTTCCTTCCACTGTCTATCTCTGAAAAGCAATGGGAAAACAATCTTCAGTTGAGTATTAACAAAATCACTCAAATTAAATAAATCTCTGTGTGTGAGAGCTGCAGCATGCAGACTGCCTCAAGGGTTCATGAGCGGGTCCCTCTGAACCTCCCACACCCACCCCGGGATGCAGTGTTGACTGGCACCGGGCTACGTCCCTGGTGGAGGCTCCCAAAGGCAAGCAGGCCTGGTGGCTCCCCTGGGTCAAGGCCCCTGAAACACTAATGCCAGGAGCCTCGCCCTCCTGCACGCAGGGCCTCAGAGCCCTGGGTCCTCTTCCTGGGGAGTGGGAGAAGCTGGCTCAGGACATCAGGTGCAAGGCCTGCCTCCTCCACGCAGCTTCCCTGTCCCTCACAAAGAACACAGGGCGCCAGGGCACCCAGGATGCGCTGAGGACCCTCTCAGACCACAATACCCAGGCACAACTTCTTCCCCTCCCGGCTTCTCAGTGTGTGCCCCCTGCCGGGGCAATGTGTGTCTGGAGGAATGGTGGTTCTCTGTGCTTGGCGCCTTTCCGGTATCCGGGGTGGAACTCTGACCCTGCCAGCAGCATCTGGAGGCTGAGGGGAGCTTGCATGCCAGCTTCCGTTTACCCAGGTGCTGCCTTCGCTGTGTCAGTTGCTTCCCTGCGATTCCTTTGCTTAGCAACAGCCCCCCACTTTCCCTACCCGCTTCTCCCTGAGCCTCAGGAGCTGGCAGCAGGCGGAGGGCCTCTTGCATTTAAATGGAATTGGAGGGGAATCGCCCAGAGGCTGTGGGCCCCTGGGGGGACTGAAGCCCCTGGCATCGCAGCCCTGTCTCATGGCCCGGCTGCAATGTCATTGCGCATGAAGGGCCGCCATGCACATTGTACTCATGGGTCCTGGCCACCTGTCTTGCTCGAAGAGCAGCACCGTGGGGTTGACCAGGGAGCTGTGGTCCCAGCCATGCACCTGGGCCAGCATTATGCAGCCCCATAGGAATGTTCACTGCGTTCTGAATCACTGGGAAAGTAGGAGCAAGCAGACAAAGGGTTCTAGGTTGTGTGTGTGTGTGTGTGTGTGTGTGTGTGTGTGTGTGTGTGTGTGTTTTAAATCTGGGTTTGAGTTCCCGAGAGATCATCAGAATATTTCTAGAAGTTTTTCAGAGTCCCAAAGCTTTTCAAAGCGCCTGAGTTGGCACAGGATCTTTGGGAAGGAGGCAGTGTTCAGACCTGGATGGTGAGTCTTAGCATGTAGGCCTCAGAGAGGCAGGATCACAGCAGGAGGCCATGTGTGTGGGCTGGGCACGCCACATCTCTGCAGCTCTGCCCTCATGTGGACCAGAGGTGTGGCACGCCTTGGATGTGGGCAATGAGCACACCTGCATAGACAGGCCCAGGTGGAGGGGTGAACCTGCCATGAAGTCTGCAGTGTTCCCCAGCCTTGTGTGGTTCAAGCACACATAGAGCATGTGTTAGACCAGGATGCAGTGTTTCCCAGTCTTGTATGTGCCTCAGCACACACAGCATATGTGTTAGACCAGGATGCAATGTTTCCCAGCTGTATGTGCAACGGCACACACATGTTTGGAAGAGATATTGGGAGTGTGTCAATACTGAACAGTCACTAAGAAATGTTAAGCAAAGGGTGGGTTGCTCTAATGTAGCTTTCTCTTTGGTTCTTTTTATTAAGTAGGTGAAAATATAATCGGAGCCATACCTAATTGATGGCCATAAGAATAGTTATATGGGTCCCTATTGACTTTTTTTCAAAGAATTCATAGTGTTGCTAGATGCTCAGGGCAGTTTCACTGACCTCCTATTCCCACCCATTCATTCAACGAATATTGTATTTTTCCAACTCCATGAGCCATCAGTTGCGAGACATGCCATTATTTTATGCATCACAAGGAAAAATGATGCCAATTACACTGTCAGGCCATTGATTGCAAGGCACATCTTCAACTTTAACATTTCTAAGTGGGGAAAAAATGTGCATCTTAGTATTGGAAAAGAGTGGTATTTATCGGTGGTCCTATATAGCTCAGGGACTGAGCTTGCAGCTTTCAGAGCCTGACCCCTGGTTAATATCCTGACTTTCCCTCAGGTGACCTTGACTCGTCCCTGTGTCTGGACATAGGGATCTGTAAATTAGAGTCCATAAGTCCTTGCATCAAGGGGAAGTTGTTTGGATTTATTGGCTTGGAATGAGTCAAAAGCTATAAATGGGTTGTGGAATCATAGGCTTTGTGTGTGTGTGCTTGTTGTTTTGTTTTTTAATATCATGTCAGTGGCTATGTGGAGAATGTAGGAAATGAAGGCCCCTTAGGGGCTATTGTGGGGTAGTTAGGGACTAGTGTAGAGTAGTTGGAGCAATATCAGGGCTTGGAGGAAGGTGGTATAAAAGTCTGAGAGAATTGGACATATATGAGATCCACAGTGGAAATCGCATGGTGAGAGAGAGGAAGTGACAGAGAGAACAGTATGGAGTCTCACATCCTATGGCTTTTATTTGAGTTGAGTTTGTTTGTGCCATTTATGGAGATAAAGGAAATTGGAAGAATCCTGTGTTCTGGTTTGGATTTATTCAATTGGAGAGCTCACCTGGAAGATTTGTTTAGAATACACCTTCCATGGCCGTGTCCCTGGAGATTCTAATTTAATAGGTGTCTCATCAGAGATTCAGAGGTGTGTGTTGAGGTTGGGAAAACTGTGTGTAAATATGTGTGTGAGATAAGTTGGCAGCTATACTGGTTTGCATTTGATTATACGTATAAAGATTCCCTGTACCTGAAAAAACAATAATCAATGAAATGTATGTGAGAAGATTAACATTGTAGGTAAAGGTTTCCTCTGTAATGGTAGCCTTCCCTCTGGCTTTAGGGACTTTGTATCTATATGTATTGTGTCCTTACTCTCCCTTCTCCAACCTATGCAGGCAGCTCTACATTCTTAATGGATCCACTCTGATCTCACCTTATCAGGAAAACTTCCTGGACTCCTGATAGCTCTTCATGTTACATGTGTCATAGCACATTCATTGTGTGTGTGTGTGTGTGTGTGTGTGTGTGTGTGTGAGAGAGAGAGAGAGAGAGAGAGAGAGTGTTTTATTATTTAAACCACACACACACACACACACACACACACAAACACACACAAAATAAACAAAACAAAACACCCATCTGGAAATAACTTAGGAATTATACTTTTTTTAAAAAAAGATTTTATCTTTAGCACCAAATACAGTGTCTGGAGTATAGTAGGTCCTCAATAAATAATGGGGAATAAATGAATCCATGCAGTTTCGTATCCAGTTCCAAGAGTAATTATTGTTCTTCTGATTGGTGACTGTTCATTGATTTTTAGAAGGGTGCTTGTCTACCCTTACCCAGAAGAAGAAAATGTGATTCAGAAATATAAGGAAAATAATTGGATTGAAAAAAAAGTTCTTATATAAACTTAAATGTTAGCAACCTCAAAAATCTATTGAATCCCTTTTTTAACACTTTGTGACGTTCCAGTGTTCCCGAATGGTGTTTTATTTATTTGTTTTTAAAAGTTGCTTTTTTTCATTTTTTATTAAGGTATTATATGTGTACATATCTTACCATTGCCCCCCCACACCCCACTCCCATACATGCTCTCACCCCCCAGTGTTTTGCATCCATTGGTTGTGCTTATATGTATGCATACAAGTCCTTCAGTTTATCTCTTATCTCCCCCACCTCTCCCTAACCTTCCCGCTGTAATTTGACAGTCTGTTTGATGCTTTACTGTCTCTGTATCTATCTTTTTGTTCATCAGTTTATAATGTTCTTTATTATCCATAAAAGAGTGAGGTCATGTGGTGTTTCTCTTTCATTGACTGGCTTATTTCACTTAGCATAATGTTCTCCAGTTCCATCCAGGTCACTGCAAATAGTAAGAATTCCTTCTTTTTTATGGCAGCATAGGATTCCATTGTGTAGATGTACTATAGTTTTCTGATCCACTCATCTGCAGAGGTGATTAGGGTCATCAAGCCAAGAGTGGAGCAGTTAGGGCTGATTAGGCAGGCAGGCAGGCAGAGGTGATTAGGGGTGATCAGGTTGGCAGACAGGCAGGCAAGCAGTTAAGAGCTAGAGGTCCTGATTGTGAGAGGCAGACATCCCCCAATGGGTCCCGGATTGGAGAGGGTGCAGACTGGGCTGAGGGGGCCCCCACCTCATGCATGGATTTTGTGCACTGGGCCTCTAGTGTTCTGTATATGTTTGTTAGTTCAGTTTGGCTAAAGTATATTCTTGTATATTTTCCATCTGGATGATCTATCCATTGTTGAAAGTAGGGTATTTGATGTCCCTGAGTATCATTTTAATAGAAGCCCAGTGCACAAAATTCATGCACAGGTTGAGGGGGAAGTCCCCTCAGCTTAGCCTGCACTCTCTCTAATCCAGGACTCCTTGGGGAATGTCTAACTGCTGGTTTAAATCTGGCCTGATTGCCCCTAACTGCCCCCTGCTGCCAGCCAGGTAACCCCCAACTGCCCCCTCCCTGCAGGCCTGGTTGCTCCCAACTGCCCCCACCCCTGCCAGCCTTGTCACCCCTTCTCCCCCTGCTGGCCTGGTCACCCCTAACTTCTCCCACTGCCAGCCCAGTCACCCCTCATGGCCCCCCTGCCAGCCTGGTCACCCCATGCAGCCTACTGTTCAGTCCTTTGGTTGTCCCTCACTACCTCCCCCCAACCCCCCGCCATCCTGGTCTTCCCATGCAGCCTGCTTATTCAGTCATTTGGTCGTCCCTCACTAACCCCCCTGATGCCTTGGTTGTAGGTAGCCATCTTGTGATGAGATGACAGTCAATTTGCATATTACCTCTTTATTATATAGGTTAGTTGTCTATTTCTCCATTCAAATTTGTTAGTATTTGCTTAATTTATTTAGGTGTTCCTATGTTGATGTTGGGTGCCTATATACTTATGATTTTGATATCTTCTTGATAAATTGACTTCTATCATTATACTAGAGGCCCAGTGTACAGAATTCTTGCACTGGAGTGGGGTAGGGTGGTTCCCTCAGCCCAGCCTGGCCTGTACCCTCTCACAATCTGGGACCCCTCAGGGGACGTCAGGCCTAAACCAGCAGCCAGACATCCTCTCACAATCCGGGACTCTACATGCACCAGTGACCATACATTTCATCAGGTGAAAGGAATCTTGCTGTTGTATGGGCAGCTAGCTACATTTTATTGTCCTGATTATAAAAAGTAGTGCATGAAATGATCCTTCTGAGGCAGTAGTACCATTTCCCCCATCTTATGGGTGTAAAAACTGAAGCAGAGAGAAGTTAAGTAATTGGCTTTGTCGTACAGTTATAAGTATCAGAATCAAGGTTGACCACAAAATGTGAAAGCCAGAGTTCATGCATGTCATCACCGCATCATCCTGTTTTTTTCAGTGTTAGAATAGCCTTGCCAGGTTTTAATTTTTAAATCTAAGAGACTGTTCCCAACATATAGGGTAGGGCCCCTAGGCCTGGCTGTTGATCAGGGTCACCAGTGGGGTGACCAGCAGGCAGAGTGATTGCCCCCTTCCCCTGGCACCCATCTTGGCTGTCAGCCTGACTCTACCTGCTGGCCAGCCCTGCCCCCATCTCCATTGCTTGGGGAAGCTCCTGTGTTGAGCTTCTGCCTCCTGGTGGTCAGTGAGCATCATGGCAACCAGTCATTCCCCTGTTCTTTAAACTGTTTGGTCAATTTGCATATTAGTGCCTTATTATATGGGATAATGGCCACTTTTGTTCTTGTTATAGTTTTTTATTTTAGTCTATCTTGTCTCATAAGTATAGCTATTCCTGCTCTCTTTGGTTTCTTCTTGTATGGGATCGCTTTTTCCATCTCTTCACTTTGAGAGAGTGTATGTCCTTAAAGCTGAAGTGAGTTGTAGCAGCATACGGTGGGCTTTTATTTATATATCTATCCAGCTACTCAATGACTTTATTTTGAAAATCCAATCCATTAATATTAAGAGTACTTATCCATAGGTAAGGATTTACTAATGCCTTAATGCTTTCTGATTTTTTTGTAGTGTGCTTCTTTCTTGCTCTCTCATGCCTTCCTTTATGATTTTCTATAATGGGATGCTTTGATTCCTTTATCTATATCATTTGTGTATCTGCGCTAGGTTTTTGCTTCGAGGCTATCATGAGGCTTACATAAAACATCTTGTAGAAATAACAAGTCTATTTTATGCTAGCAACTTAACTTTGGATATATGTATAAACACTCTAACCTTTTACTCTCCCTTTTACATTTTTGAAGTCACAGTTACCTCTTCTAACACTGTGTTCATTAACATATTATTTTTACTGTAGCTATTTTTAGTACTTTAGTCCTTTAACTTTTTGCTTGAATTAAGTGCTTTGTGTACCACCAAATGACAGTATTAGAGTATCCTGAATTTGACTTTGAAATATATATTTACCTTTACCAGTGTTTTGTATATTTTATACGTTTTCTTGTTACTAATTAGTGTCATTATATTTTAGCTTGACAAACTCCTTTTGTCATTTCTTGTAAGGCATGTCTAGTGCTGCTGAACTCCCTTACTTTTTGTTTGTCTTACAAAGTCTTTCTCATTAATTTCTAAAGGGTGATTTGGCTAAATAAAACATTCCTTGTGGCAGTGTTTTCTTTTTTGTTGTTGTCGTTTTTTGTTTGTTTGTTTGTTTGTTTTACCACTTTGAATATAGCATCTCTCTCTCTCTCCTGGCCTTTACAGCTTCTGCTAAGAAATTTACTGATAAGCTTTATGGGGGTTCTTTTATAAGTTACAAGCATCTTTTTTCTTGCTGCTTTTAAGATTCTCTCTTTGTCTTTGATATTGACAGTTTTATTATAATGTGTCTTGTAGAAGATCTCTTTAAGTTGAGTTTGTTCGGTGACCTATGGAGCTTTGAGAAACTTTGGATATCCAAGTTTCTCCTCAGATTTGAGAGATCCTGCACCATTATTTATCTAAACAAGTTGTCTGTTCTCTTCTCCCTCTTCCCTTCCTCTGCAAGACCAATAAATGGCAGATTGCTCCTTTTGATAGTATCCCATAAATCATGTAGGCTTCCTTACTCTTATTCCACTATTTTTCCTCTGTTCTCCTCTGATTGGATAATTTCAAAGATCCTGTCTTCTAATTCACAGATTCTTCCTTCTGTTTGATTTCTTTTCGTGGTGATGACCTCTACTTTTTATTTCATTCATTGTATGTTTTTAGACTTTCATTTTGTTATTTTTTTATTATTTTAGTTCTTTGTTAAACTTTTTGGTTTTTTTGTGTATTATTTTATTGATATTGTTGACTTGTATTTCTATGTGTTCTTGGAGTTCATTGAGCTTTCTTAAAAGAGAATTCTTTAAATTCTTTACCAGGAACATCATAGAACCCATGTCTTCGGGGGTAGGCTACTGGATCATTCTTGTGATTTTGGGGGTTGTGTCATGTTTTCTTAATTTTTTAGATGTTCTTTTGAGTCCTGCATTGCTCTCTTCACATTGGCAATGGTTGTTATCCCCAATATTTACTAAATTACTTAGGGAGAGAAATGCCTTCTATCAGCTCAGCTAGGGATTCTGGGGTTTTCACAGACCTTATATGGATTTGCCAGCTCTATGCTTCTTGTTCTCTCCTGGGATAATATTCTGAAGCTTGTATGCTTTTTCTTAATCCTTTCATGCACCAGGCCATGTGCTGATGCCTCCCTTTTGCTTTCCCAAGGGTATCGCTAAAGCTCAAATTTGGGGTTTCTCCCTGGCCCTTAGATTTGGGCTGACTTTGTGAGCCTACTCACAAGTCTCCCAGCTAAGCTCACTCCTGCCGGGGTTGGGAGCACACACAGAGAGCTGGTCCAGAGTGTGGGGTGAGTGAGTGAGGTATGCCAAATCATGGAATGTCCATATGCCATTTGGGGGATCCATGAGGGAGGTATCTCCAGCTCATGGGAAGGCTTCTTGCTGGAATCAGCAACCAGTTAGTAGGATCCACAGTCTTTTCAGCCCTCCTTCCAGAGACCTGTCAGTCACTCTC
This sequence comes from Vespertilio murinus, assembly GCA_963924515.1. Classification (NCBI taxonomy): domain Eukaryota; kingdom Metazoa; phylum Chordata; class Mammalia; order Chiroptera; family Vespertilionidae; genus Vespertilio; species Vespertilio murinus. The sequence goes on along the minus strand of OZ004720.1, from coordinate 18,928,628 downwards.
CTAGCCTCTCCCAGCCCCCACGTCATGAGCTCCTGTTTAACCATTCTGGGTGAAGCCAGGGAGAAGAGGGCCTCTTTGGCAACATTCCACACATCTCAGGGAGCCACGCACTCTTACTTCCTCTGCAGGAAAAATTCATGGGCTGAGAATGTCTTACTTGGACTCAGCTATGCCGCCATGGGGGTGGGTTACACACTTAAAGGCAAACTGCTCCTCTCTCTCTTTCCAAGGCATCGTAACTATTTTTAGCTCTAATGCTCTGCTGGAACTTCTCTGCTGGAAACATGACTTCCATAAAGGCTCTCTAATGTGTCATTTACTGTGTGAGACAGTGCTCTCTAGGCCCCCTGACTATGGCCGAGAGAGGCTGCAACTAGTTCAAGGACCAATGTAGGATCTAGAGCAGGACAGAGGTTTATAAGACCTAATGCCCAGGTGGGCAGGACTCCTCCCAGTCCCTCAATGAGTGGTGCTGGGTCCCACAGAACCACAAAGGCACTTTTTTGTGTGTGTCTAGGGATGATGCTAAATGCCGTTCAAGGGGTTTACGTACGACATGGACATCTGATTAGTCATGTTGCTGACATCACTCCTCAAGGAACTCTTAAAGGAATGGAACCCAGGGCTTCTTTGTTAATTACTCTGTTCAAGTGGCTAATTAGGTTATTCACCAGATGCACAAATCTGAAGAATGTACTTGAGTTCAGTCAACTGTCCTAAGTTAACCAAGTTGCTTGGATCTATTGATGCAACATGTATCATAGAACTGCCTCATATGTCAACTAAGCCCTTGAAAATCATATATGCTGATGTGTAGCTTAGGGCATTGTATATCTAACTCAAGGAATCAGTAATGGATAGTCTAAGGTACAGCCCAACCAGATCAAATTGCTTTCCTCTAAATCATAATGTTACTCTCCAAGTGCCCGGTGTAAACAAAGGGGTTTAAAACAACCTTGTGAAATTAAGTGTTGATTTTTTTTTTCAAATTGGTTCTTCTTGGATATCTTGTTTCTTCTGTTGTGAGTGGCAAGGTAGGATGTACTGGAGAAAGTGAATGAGGGAAGATAGGCTATATTGTAAAAAGTAAATAAAGAAGAGATAAAGAGATAAACGAAAATGTATAGAAAGTGTGATTAAAGAAAACAGGGCTCTCTTCCCCCTCTCTAAAAATCAATGAAAGTATACCCTTGGGTGAGGATAAAAAAAAAATCTAAAGCCAAAACAAGACTCCTTTTTAAAATATAATGCATCAGACATAAATTATAAGAATGTTCTTAACTTTCCCTGACTGGTTTGGCTCAGTGGTTAATCAGCTTATGGACTGAAGGGTTGAGGTTTAGATTCTGGGTCAAGGACAAGCACCTTTGATCCCTGAGTTCTGAGTTCAGGAAGCAACCAATTGATGTGTCTCTCTTACATTTCTGTTTCTTTTTCTCTCTGTCTTTCTCTCTCTGCTCCCCTCCCCACCCTCTTCTATTCTGTCTGAAAATCAATGGGAAAAAAAATATCCTTGGGTGAGGATTTTAAAAAAGAAAAAAAAATGATCTTGAGCTTAGGAATTAGGAGTGATTTCTAAACAAAGCCCTGTTGTTCTGGTCACATGATAAGGACATGCAGTGAAAGATACAGAGTTTCGGGAGACAGGAATAGGAAAATGAAGGCTCAGACTTAGAGATCTCAGTTACTCAAATCATGGCAATATTAATTTGAGTTTATTGCCTTGGAGGCAGATAGATTTGAATACTCGTGGAAATCGGATTTGAATTAAGAACAGTCAGATAAGAATTAAGACTTTAGAATGGCTTGATTGAGCAGTTATGGGATGACAAAAGAGGCACTACTACACAATTAAATTCAAAATTACTTCTGAGATTTGGTTTAAAAAATGCCAGAAAGAGTTATGTTTTAGTGCCTCTCTGACACCACTAATTCCAAATCTTTCAGTTGCTTGAATGAAGGCTGAATGGCTGGTGTGTGCATGTTCATCTGGCCAATAGCAACACGGGAGCACGTAGGCTCATCATTAGCAAAGACCATCTAGTTTACCACATGTCTCCTTTCAGGTAGCTTTTTCTCTTCTGGTGAGAAGTACTTCAAAAAGTTGCCATGATAAGAATAGAAACTTATGGATGCTTTTACATTTTTATCAAACCTACCCATTGAAGGGGTCAGTCCTGTGACTGACTAACGTGACACTCTTTCCTTCTAAGCTCATGGTTCAAGGGTATAAGATAAAAGGTGGGGAATCCAACGAAATGTGTTAACCTCAATCAGACTTGACTGTCAATCCATTGGCTGACTTATCTCCTCCACCTTGAATAATAGTAACAGTCATTCCTCACCACCATCATCATCAATACCTACAATAAGAAAAACGAACATTCCTGGGCCACTGACTGTGACCACAGTTCCAATATTGCAAGTCCCACTAATCAAGACAGTCCTTGGATCAGCACTCAGGATGCTCCAAGTTGGGCATTTGAACCCCTTTCACTGCAGTCACTTGGGAGCTGCTGCACATCTGTGTGGCTGGAGAGGAGCAGGTATTCTTTTGGAAGAAGGTGAATGGGATTCTACAGGAGTGATTAGACAATTAGGGCTTGAACATCCCACACTGGCCCCTCCACACACATATGAAATACTATCATGGGGAAAAATGCCAAACCTAAACCACGATTCCATCAAGGGGCCACCCTACTGTTAGTGGTGGTGGATGAATCCTAAAGTATGATAGTGACATATGTCTGAGTCTACAGTAGTCATGTGCACTTGACATCCGGGCCATCCATGTCGTAGTGGTGTCCATTAGTGCCTGTACAAAGAAACATAACTGCATGCAGTGTTCAAGCTGTTTTTCTCTGCTTACATGAATGAACACTGTTTGCCATGCTCTCCTTTCCTGAGGTGAAAAGCTCTCTCCCCACAAGCTCTCTCAAAGCCATGTCCTCCTGGATTGAACAGTGAGTCTGGTTGAGGGCCCTTGCTCACGAGCACCTGTAGCTTCCTTTAAAGATTAAAATCCAGCAGATGGGGGCACAGCTGGAACACTTAGCAGATGAGTGTGTGTGTGTGTGTGTGTGTGTGTGTGTGTGTTTGTATGTATGGTGGTGGTGGGGAGGAGAGGGAGATGTTCAAACCCTAACGACTCTAATAACCCTCCTTGAGGCAGATTAGGAAGTTCTAGCTGCCGAACCCATCAGTTAGGGCAGTGATCGGCAAAATCATTAGTCAACAGAGCCAAATATCAACACTACAGTGATTGAAATTTCTTCTGAGAGCCACATTTTTTTTTAAATTTAAACTTCTCCTAATGCCATTTCTTCAAAATAGACATGCCCAGGCCATGGTATTTTGTGGAAGAGCCACACTCAAGGGGCCAAAGAGCAGCATGTGGATCGAGAGCCGCAGTTTGCCGACCACTGAGTTAGGGCAAAGCTGGGTCTTCCAGGGACATGCTCTAGATGAAACAGAGCCCTAAGGAACCACAGACAGGAAGGGGAATGAAGTTGGCAGACAGGTCAAGTGAAGTCTTTCTCATTGTGTCACTTTACAAAGTTGAGAGTCCCTTTACAAATGACTCCTGGGAGGGCGGTGACGGAGTGGTCAGAGGAAGTTTAGTCTCTAAAACAAACAAAAAAAAAGTTTTGATTCAAATGGAGGCCATATGCAGCTGTACTCTCCCGAGCAAAGTCTAGGGGGCCTTGGTGTGTTTTACGCAGAGGTCCTTCCGGGCTCCAGTAGAGCAACATGGGATCTACCTGTGTATTTCCTTCTTTGGTCCAGGAAGCATGCTGGGCATCCAAACCCTCCAGTGGGTGTCTGCAACAATTGAGGCACAGTCCCTAGCTCTTGGCTTTGGCTGTTCTAGAACCTAAATCTGCAAAGTGTGGCCACACTGATCCCGACAATTTTGCTGGGTAGCAGTTGTATCTGACACCTGGGGTTGGGGATAGAAGGGCAGGTCATGAAGTCAACCACCTTTTCTCATTTTTTTCTAGCAGCCACCGGAAATGAGTCGCCTCCTTTGCCAACGCTTCCTACGCCGCTCAGGTGGACCGAGCACCCCCAAGGACTTGGGTACAGGAATTTCTGTGCATCTCAGCCCTGTCCTGGTTTCCATCTCTCGGTGAGTCTCAGCCCCAATTTAATTCCCAGAGTCAGCCAGAGCAGCTCAGGATGATTTGAATATTGTTTTGTATTAAAATGGACTTTTCCTCTGAATTTGTGACTAGAAGCAAGCTTTTGAGAACAGACATTGAGGGAAGAGTCCCCAAAACATTAGTTGATGGGACTTGGGATTATTTCACATCAAGCCACACTGTTTCAAGTCTTTCCTTTCCTCTTTTTCCTTCTTTTCTTTTTTCATGATGGCTGCCTCCTCGAAATACTCATATGAAAGCCTGTCTTAACTAGGCTTGACATTGCGCCCAGGTTGAGAGGCGAGCTGCTTGGACACTAGCAGGATGCAGCTGGCCTCAGCCAGCTCCTGGGAGGTCCCCCACACCCCTTCTGTTAGGAGTAGACAGTGTTTCTGACTGTTCTGTCACCCGAGCACGGCCCACAGAAAGAGCCCAGCTCACCCCAATAAGGGGCTGAAAGAGCAGTTGCTTGAGTCAGGAGCCTGTCCTGTCAGCCTCGGTGTCCTGCACACCGGAGCCAGCTTGGCTCTGCTCCCCGCATCCCCACCCCACCTCACCCCTTCACCCCCCTTTAGAATGAGGCACCACACCAGGTGAAGAGGGACATGGAACACTTTTTAATGTCAAGTCAGAGACAACCCCTCCCTCCCCGTAACCCCGATCCCCACTTTCCCTCATCACACCCAGGATCCCTCCCCGAGGCCTCTCTGGTCCCCAGCCTCCCGGGGTGGGGAGGAGAAAAGATTATCTAAAAACTGCATTTTCTTCTCGTTCATACACACGCACACACAGGTGGGAAATTTAAATAAAAGAAACCAAGAGGGTTCGATTCTCCAGCGGTCACAAAGGCATCAGAGATTCCCATAGGGCTCGAGCTAGTGGTTACTGGCTGTTGAGCTGGTTCGGCGGCGTGTTTGTGCGGGAGGGAAGGAGCCGCGCCCGGTGTGAGCGTCGTTTTCTCGTTTCACTTGGTAGAAATGTCTCTGACATGTGCATAAAACGCGGAAAAAAAGCAAAACAGAAACAGAAACAGAGGCAGGAGCCGATTACACAAGTACCAGTAAACGCTATCTCTTCGAAGGTCAACACACAGCTAACGCCATATACAGCATGCAGTAATGTCTGAGAACGCACCTGCTGAGAAAGAAAAGGGCTAGAACTCTTAACGCAAAAAATAGATGTATATATATGTATATATATACTGTATAATATATGTCATCAAAAGAAGCAGAGCCAACAAACTCAAGGTCAGGTGCAGACCCCCACCCCCTTTCACCTCTACACAGCGCGGAGAAGCGTAGTCGTGTCTGCATTAAATGCCAGGATGAGGAGAAAGCCGTAAGCGCTGGTGGACTCATGGACTTATTGGTTAAATCATATGTGTGTGTGTGTGTTTTGTTTGTTGGTGGATGTGCCAAATCCTCGCCGGGCGGTTAATGCCCGGCTTGGGGTCCACCAGTTGTAAACCTAGTTAAGAAGTGCACTATTACGTGTTCATCTGTTTCCCAAACATACGTCTCGTCACCCCTTTCATGCGTGTGGTGGGTAGTTTTTTGCCTTGCTTCCCGGCTAAGTCCTAGACTCGGGTCAGAAGAGAGAATTAACAGAATTAATAGTGAACCGGAATCCATTAGGACCCACGATGCCCGTGGAGTGAGAGGAACGCAAAGGTGAGCGGGGTCTGTGTGGATGCTGCCTGCGCGAGGTGGCTGCTGGCAGGCTATTTTGTTTAATTTCCTTTTTATTGATTTGCTTTGTCAATTGGCATTTCATAGCACACAGGACAGTGGCACAGTCTACAGCGGGGCGCACGCCTCCCTCTGCGTTCGCTTCTAGTGACGGATAGAATTTGGGGGTGGCCGACTCCAGAATTTTCCTCTGCAGGGGCCCTCGGCCACCCCGGGGGACAATGCAGTTGGCGGGTGGGTGGGTGTCCAAAGCCGGGGGCGCGCTCCTCCCCTTGGGGAAGAGAAAGAAAACTCAGCTGTACCTACATATCGGCCCGGCCTGCAAGGCGATGATGGATTCTCAGTGTCCTTTTGAAACGCGTTTGCCCCAAGTGTTCTCTGTTCCCCTCCCTCGAATTTGTGGGTCCCAATCGTCTGTGGCTCGGAATGGCGTTGGATTACATCTTTGTTGGAAAAGGGGTGTTTGCTCTTGCTGTCGGAGGTGCCTTTGCTGGAGGGTTGGTGCTTGCGGTGGCGGCAGCTTCCCCGGGTTGGGGGGGGTGGCACTCGCATCAAAACTGGAGCAGGAGGAAGACCAGGAGAGGTAGGAGCCAGAGGCAGCCCGCCCTCCTCGGCGTCCCGTTGCTCACCTCGCTGACAGCGCCGGGGCCTGTGGAGAGAGAAGAGGGGTCACGAGCAGCCGGAGAAGAGGGCATGGCCATGGCCTGGCCGGCTGTCCTCAGGCCTCACCTCTGGGAAGCCCTCTCTCTAACTGGGAGCACCCAGATTTGTTCCCGCTCCCTAGGTAGGGGGCTAGGTGACAGATGGACCTTCTAGAGCTTCTATTCTGTGACACACACTGTACAAGGGGGAGTTGTCCCTGGTGAGGAGACAACATGAGGCTCAGGTTCAAGTGTGCTAGTAGCCACCATGCCTTTCCTGTGTGCTAGGCCAGTGGTTGGCAAACTGCGGCTCGTGAGCCGCGGTTTGCTGCTCTGTTGACTGAGCATGCTGACCACTGCGTAAGGTATTACCCTCACCCAGAAGTTTTGACTCGGGGTTAAAGGCATGAGGACATTATTAAAATGTTTTTAAGTGTTTTATTCCCTAAGGCAGTGGTCGGCAAACTCACTAGTCAACAGTGCGGTAAACCGTGGCTCGCGAGCCGCAGTTTGCTCACCACTGCCTGTACTAGGCTAAGGCTATAGCTCAAGGTCAAGTTCAAGCTGGCAGGTCTATGAATAGCCAACACAGCTTCAATAATGTAAGACACCCTCCCCTGCGCCGAATCCTATGCATCATCACTCAACCACAGCCTGCCTCACCCTTTGCATCACCCTCCAGCGGCTCCATCTGTTGTCCAACAGGTCCTTCCTGACACCATAGTCTGCCTCCCTTCTGGGGCTCAGCCTCCTCCTGCCAATCCCTGGCTCTCAGGGCAGAGCCTGGTATCTGCCCGGAGCGCTTAGCCTCTCCCCATCTGGCCTCGGTCATAGCAGACCTAGCTCAGGTGTCATGCGCCTGAAAAGCCAGACCCAGCTCCCAGGAAGGGGATGGGGGAACAAGGGAAGACGCAGATGGCCTCTGGCTGTGGTCATGGACATGCGCAGAGGGTGAGGTGGAGATGGGGAGGCGGAACCGCATGGAGAATGTCTGTGGGTGGGAGGGGGACGGGCACCTTCCCCTGCGAGGCACACAGCACCCGGCCAGCTGACAGAGACTCAGGAATGAAGCCAAGAATGAGAGGCAAGAAAGATATACGGTGAGAGGATTCCCCAGTAGCTTTCCTATCGCCGTGAAGCATAGCCAGGAGGCTCCCTGAGCCCTGGGGAGGAGGATGAAGGGGGCAGGAATGCCCATAGCTAATGGAACTACAGTTCCTGACCAGCACACAGGAGTGATGAGGCCCAGATGAATCAGGTGCCCAGGACAGAGGTGCCTTCTCAGGCTGGGCTGAGTTTGATGGGACTGTGCCACTGGTGGCCCCACTACGTGCTTGTGCTCATGGGCAAACTTTTTGACTCGAGGGCCACAATGGGTTCATAAACTGGACCGGAGGGCCGGAACAAAAGCAACCTGACCATGCTGGCACTCTCATCTTGGGCTGCTGCTGAAGGAGCGGAGGGGAGAGCAAGAGAACCCTCCGCTCTTTCAGCTCCGCGGGCTGGATAGAACAGCCGAACGGGCCAGATCCAGCCCGCAGGCTGTAGTTTGCCCACGGCTGGCCTGGGCCTGGGAGAGAAATCTCTGCCTATGGGGCAGTGGCAGCATCGTCATGAGTTTGAAGTGCAGCATGCTCTCCAACCTCACATGTCCTGCTGTCCAGAACATGGTATTCCCTATGCCTGAGTTTCCTCTCATAATGAGAGGCACAAGGAGAGCTACTGACTCTCCAAGCTGCAGAGAGCGGAACTTCCGGCTCCACAGAGTGGAACTTCCGGTCCACAGAGCCAAAGGCCTCCGCCAGGAAGGCCCTCTTCCTGTCCCCTCACTGTTACCTCTGTCACTCTGTCCGCTCCTAGGTGTGCTTTGGAATCCCAGGGAGAAGCTTCACCAGGTTGCTTCTAGGGCAGTGGTCGGCAAACTCAGTAGTCCACAGCGCCAACAATTGAAAATTTCTTTTGAGAGCTGAAAACCAACTTCTGCGCATGGGCCACAAAGTTTCCATAGCTCTGTACATACTGCAAGTGGTATTTTGTTGAAGAGCCACACTCAAGGGACCAAAGAGCCGCATGTGGCTCGAGAGCCGCAGTTTGCCAACCACTGTTCTAGGGTGGGAGGCTCTGCTTCTCTCCTGTGCAGGAGCCCCTCTACTCTGGACCCCCGAAATCCTTCAGAGCAAGAGCCCAGCCTGTGCCTAAGGCCAAATCTAAGGTGGCGGTCACCAACCAGTGGTCCGTGCGGTCCGAAAGGCTGGCGACCGCTGGGTTAAGGAAACCTTAAGAGTCTAAGGCACACGTAGCTTTCGCAGTCCATGGGACCAGCAGGCCTTTGTGGAAACCGGGCTCCATGCTCTCAGGGCAGAGGTAGGGGCTGTATTCCATCACCCCACGTGCTCATGGCACATGTCCTCGGCATGCCTGGCACACACCTGTCCACACACACCTGTGGGCACAGAGCTATTCATCTCTTGCTCCCCTCAACACTCAGACAGCTTTGAGACCCAGCCCCCGTTCATGCCAGCTCACTGCTCCTAGAAGAGGCCCTGTGAGGACAGAGAGGGGAACGGAGCACAGTGCCCAGCATGTGGGTGTGCTCCAGCATTCTCTCCTTGTAGGCCCCCACCCAGGGGAGATGCCACAGCTGGAGATGCCATGTAGCCCAGCAGGGCCTGGCTCCTTACCTTACCCTCAAAGGAAACCTTGTTTGCGGGCAAGGGACTCTAGCATGCGGGGGAGGCTGTTTGACTGGTGCCCGCCCCTGGGTACCTCACCTGGCAGGGTGGTCTGCAGGTGCTTCTCTGGGCCTCTGTGCTCAGTCCCAGGGCCGAGGGTCTGAGAGTCCCTCTGTGGGCCTGCTGGGCAGCTCCACAGAGAGCCCACCAGGAGGGGCCTCGACCTGTCTTGTCAGAAAACTCTCCCCATAAAAGCAGGAAAAGGCCATTAGGGGCCCAGAGCTTAATCTCTGTATGTACATTGTTACCCTGGACAGGCCTCAGGGGTCTTTTGAGCTCCTGTCTCCTGTCCCCGACCCACAGGGAGCTGTCACTCACTGTGGGGAGCCTCATCCAGTCTGCCTTCACCCTGTCTACACATTATCCCCTCATCCTAACCCTGTGGTTGGCAAACTGTGGCTCCCGAGCCACATGTAGCTCGCAAGCTACGGTTTGCCATTTTGTTCTGTTGACTGAGTTTGCTGACCACTGACCTAGACTCTCCATCCCAATAGTTACAGGCTGCTGCTGTTCCTTGTGATTAAGCCCCTATCCCAGTGGTCGGCAAACTCATTAGTCAACAGAACAGAATGGCAAACAGTGGTTTGCGAGCCTTAGTTTGCCAACCACTGCCCTAACCCATCCTCTTTCCAGCACAAAGCTGCGCAGGAGGAGACAGGCAGAGGTTCCCACACATCCTCTCTGAGGCGGCCAAGCAGCTCTCTTATCCTAAAGAATAAGCCTTAACCACCCAGGCTTATTCTTTAGGATCATTCCAGAGTCATGTCTCTACCCCTGCAAACAGATCACGCTACAAGTCTACTGGATTCCGCCCGCCATCACAAACCTCCCACCTGCCTGGCAGAGCGCTCCGCATTTCATAAGCTGCTCACGTTTCTGCCTCCTTAGTCGCTCTCCCTGTCACGTCTTTCAGCTTCTCCCTTCCCCCAACTGCATGTATCACAAGCTCGTGTCACCTGTACACAGGAGCGTGTACCCGCCCACCATGTTCCTTTCTCTACTCATCCTCACACCCTCTGTCTCTGAAATGCTTCTGCTCAACTCCTACCTTGTTGCAGGTTCCATTCTGGCTTCCGGTCACCTCCTCCAGGAAGCCTTCCTGGACTTGCTGTGCATCACAGCACCACATGCACCCTGCCATTGAAATGCCTACCGCCCTGGGTTATACTTCCGTTTCCCTCCTCTGTGCTGCAAGCTTTGTAAAGCCCCTCGGTGTCTAGCGGGGCCAGTGGCAGGTACTCCATAAGTGCTTGTTGGAGGAAAGAAAGAGCCAGAACAGTGCACTACCTGTAGATAAGCCCATATTTTCTGTTTTCCTTGCTCTTGAGATTCTACTTGAAGGAAAATATAACTACAACGAAACAAACTCTTGTCCTGCCTTGCCTTTTGCTTTCCCTCAACTTTCTCTTCCAAACACCGTTCCCTTTTCCAATAAAAGTCAGTGCAAACCCCTTGGCTGAGGGAGGTGAACCTGGGGGGGGGGGCACAGGCCGAGTGCGTGCAGTTAGGGGGGCTCCAGCCCCAAGAGCCACATGCACACCCAGGGCTGCTGTCCGCACCCCTACAGGTGGAACCTGAACCTCAGAGCTCCAGTGCCCGCCCCCACGGTCCCTCCACTTCTATCTCCAAACGCAGTTTTCTTTCTCCCTCCCCTCACAGCTACTCCATGCAACTCCCTCCTCTGCGGGAAATGCAGACTGGAGGGGAGGGAGCGCCTGGGCCAGCCCCATCCGGGCACTGGCTAAGGTAGGGATCACACAGGCCATCCCATGCGGCCAAGCATGTGGAGGAATGCTACCACGTGACCTTTTTGTCCAGGCATTGCATCCAGTCCTGGAGCAAGGCTCTCCCGGAGCCTTTGTGGCCAGGGTGACAGCTCTGTCCCTCTACCTGGTGGCGTGGGCCACACCCGTGAGGCCTCGGCTCTCTAGCCAGTCACACCTCCACTCAGTGCTGGATGCCATTATTGCCTCTGCCTCATTAGAGAGCTGGAGAACCCTAAAGAGACTGTCAAGACAGCCAGGGTCCCGGAAAACTGTGCTGAGCGTAAATTATTCATCAGAAACATCTGGCAAAAATGAAAGCTTCTAATCAGACCCATTTCATTCCCAGCCTAGTGACTCGCACAGACCAACCCCAACCTCCCTTCCACTTTCCTCTTCCTCCCACCACTTCCCTACCAGTTGTAAGTTAGAGCAAGAGAGCGCAGGAGAAAGAGGGAGAGAGTGGGGTAAGCCAAGGGCAGCATGCAAGGTCTAAGATGATCGCTGCATTAGAGCATCTGTGTGCAAGGCAAGAGCCAGGCCTGGTACAGGGGCACCCGGATGTGGAGACATTCCGGGCACTGCCAGGCGCTCATTAGTGCTGCCAGCAGAGAAGTTAGACTTCTACCAGGGGAAGCTACCCGGGGGGGGGGGGGGAAGGGCCTGTCCCTGTGGGTGGGTTAATCTGAGTGGACACAGACACAGCCCCAGGGCCGGGGGGTGGGGGCCGCCGGCTGGGCTGCCCCCTGGGGTTAGCTCAGAGCAGAAGGCACCTTGAGCGCAGGCAGAGTTTATGGCGTACCCCGTCCTCACCAAGGCAGTAGCTGCCTAGGAAAGAAGCATACCAACCTTTCCAAGGGGTCAGGGCTGGAGGTTTCACTTCTAAAAGAAATTGAAAACAAGCCACCGTTAAAGTAGAAAGCAGTCGGAGGTACCTGCTTCGCCCTCGGAGGGTTTGGAGGAGGAGTCAGCCCTCTCGCCTCTGCCTCTTGCTGCCCTGACCGCAGTCCGGCAGTCCAACCCTCACACGCGCTCCCCTCCAGTTTGCTGGAAAGCCAGCGGCCATAATGGGCGAGTTGGGGAAGTTGGGGGAAAGATATGAATGGTGTTCAAAGTCAGCTGCTGACCCAAAGAGCACCAACACCTCCCCCTTGTGTTAGGAGGGGAAGCGGGTGTACCTACAAGCCCATAGATAATTCTTTATAGAACAACTTGCTTCTTTGGCCACCCTACTGTCCCTTAATTAGGTGAAGTCTATAGGGCTCACGTATAAAATAGACACCCACAAATGGATTATGCCACAGCAATTTGAACGTGCTACCGTGTTTCCCCGAAAATAAGGACATCCTCTGAAAATGAGACCTACTTCATGGAAACATAATGCATCCCCTGAAAATAAGACCTAGCGCATCTTTGGGAGCAAACATTAATATAAGACACTGTCTTATTTTCGGGAAAACAGGGTAGTAGGTGCCCAAGCTATGTTTGAGATGTAAACGTTTGACCAGCATTCATGCATTCGTCTTAGAAACACTGCGGAGCTGGACTGCACGAGCCAGATGAGCCCAGACCATGGCTACATGACTTCTCTTGATGAGTCGGACTGACACAGAAGTAAGACCTGCATCTATGCAGCTGCACTTGGACTTGCTGGGACCCGACTAGGGAAAGACTGGGGCTCCAGCTCTTTTCTGCTGCCTAGACCACCAAATACCCCCTCTTCCTCAATGCCAAGCTCTCAGAACAACCCAAAGAGCCTTTTCTGTCGATCACACGTCTTGAGTGGCCTGAAGTGCTGTTAATCTCTCACTGTTGACCTCCATGTTTAGCTAGAGGCCTCTGCAGCTGCTCACCTTAGATATAAAGAGGATGGAAAAATCACTTCACGATGTATCTGTACATCAACGCACCACAAGGTGCACTTTACATGTCTTACAGTTTTGTCATTTATCCCTTAGCAAAGCTGAAAAATAAATGAGAGCATGATGTTCAAGTCTCTTGCACTGAAGTGATGCCATTCTCTGCGCAAAGATCTCACGTGCAGGAGGAGAGACAACTTAGCTATAACTTGACCGCAACTAACATAAAGCGTTTAGCCAGAATCAGAATATATACTTCTGCATTCAAGCTCTCTATGTATTCTTTTAAGGTACCTGCGACACGATATCCTTCTTGATCTAAGTGGGCATGAGTAACCTAGGAAGCCACTCGGATACAATGTAGGGGGTGGGGGGAAATCTATGATCAAAGGGTCATGCAGAGATGATCTTACACAGAGGAGGGTGACCAAGAAAAGACCTGTGTTTACCAACGAGCCTCCGTGGAGTGATGGTTGGGCTGCAAGAGGCAGCATAGAAGTTAAGGAGGAACTATTCTCATGAGCTATCACATTCAGCTTCCACTGACTTGAGTCTCTGTGTCCAGAAGGAGGGTCATGGGAAGGAGGGAGGGCTGTACAAAGAGACGCTCTGGGAGGGATAGAGCAGTCACAGGCCCTTCACCCCTGAACCCAAGCATACCAAGTGCAGGGCCCATTGAGGAACAGGTGCTGTTTTGGACTCTGCTGCAGTGAGGATGCAGGGAAGGGTTCTACCTGGTAATGCCTTGTTGGAATGCTCAAAAAAGGAAAAAGGAAATTTGAAAGCACGTTTTTGCAGAAGTGATTTTCTGTAAGGTCAATAAAGCGCTGAAAACAACTTCAGCTGACTCATTCCTACCCAGCTACTCTCCTTGAATCTCCAACACATGCTACTTGTGTGAGGGCAGGACTTTCCTGAACAAGATGGCCACATAGGTGGACGCCTGTACTCGCCACCACCCACAACCACATCAAAATTACAACTAAAATACAGAACAGCCACCATCCGGAACTGCTGGAAAGCTGGCTGAATGGAAATCCTACAACTAGAGAAGGAAGGAAGAAAGCACAGAGACTGGTAGGAGAGATGGAGGTGCGGAGGCTAGGCCAGGACCCACGTGGGCTGTTTTTTTTTTTGTTGTTGTTGTTTTTAATGTAGAGGGAGATGATCTCTGAAGAGACCTCCCAAAGGAGTAGGGGGGCCAGCACCCTGCACCTCTCCCCCAGCCCAGTGTCCCAGACTGGGAAGAGAAGTCCCTATGGGCAGTAAGAACCACGGGTTGTAAACACCAGTGCAGATTGGGGCTCAGCAACACAGAGGCTATTGTGAGTTAACCCTTGGCTATCAAGAAAACAACCCCCCAAAAAACAGGCCTGTGTTTTCCTCACTAAGAGCTTGACCAAAATGTGCGATTCTCCTGTCAACATATTAATGGCAGGCAAGGTAAAATAAGGACAAAATATTAAACAGATAGAAAAACTGGATTTAAAAACAAAAAACAAAACATACCCACCAAGCCTCCAAGCCAGTGTCTCTGGTCAACCTACAAAGTAATGTTTTTGGCACCAAAGCCAATGGTCACACCTGAACCCAGGTACCCAGGAGAACACAGGGTGCCGCCTGATTCTCCTGGGCAGGGGAGAGCTGGTTTCAAGTCAGGATGAATAGATAAACCTTCTAGAAAAAGTAGAACAACTTTTTTGTTTTTATACTTTCTGGTATTTAGACAAGTGCCATAGGAATGCTAACTGCTAGCTCTAGCCGATTTGGCTCAGTGGGTAGAGCATCAGCCTGTGGACCAGATGGTCCAAGGTTTGATTCTGGTCAAGGGCATGTACCTTGGTTGCAGACTCTTCCCCTGCTTGGGCCCTGCAGAAGGCAGCCAATCGATGTGTTTCTCTCACATCGATGTTTCTGTCTTTCCCTCTCTCTCCCACTGTCCCTAAAAATCAATGGAAATCAATATCCTTGGGTGAGGATAAACCGGGGGGAGGTGGAGGGAGCTAACTGCTAGGGGCTGGACCTCATGAACCATCTCTAATCCTCTGTAGGGGAGAAGCCATCCTCTCTCTACTGCAATCCCCCCCCCCCAATGCAGTGTGCTCAGTCCCCACTCTTTAGGAAGGTGGTCTGACAGCCATGGTGAGGCTCACAGGCATTCATCAGCCAACCTTTCCCAGCCCACTGATAGCATCGGACCTGACTCCGTGCCTAGGAGATAAAAGACAAAGGACCGTGATGGGAGACGAACAGCCACACAGCAGCTGAGTCTGCAGTGCGGGCCGCTCTCCTGCTCGCCAGCCCGCCAGCCAGCTCAGTGAGGGATGGCGGCGCGTCCTCGAGTCCGTATTTCTCAGGGCAGGAGTCTGGCCCCACCAAATATTAATACGCGAGGGTGACAGGCCATCCGTTGTGTTTGCAAAAGGGGAGCAGAGAAATATTTCAAGGGTGGCAGAAAATGCTGAGGAGGGATGAAATCTGGTACACGAATCTTTCTAGTCCATCCAGAGTGGGCTGGCCAGACGGCTCGGAACGTCCCTTATAGCAACGCTCCCTGTCAGTGAAATCCGTGCACCTGTTCCCATCCCGCTTGGTATTCCTGAGACAAAGTGTCACTTGGGGGGAATGCTCAAAGAGAACAGGTAGTTCTCGTTCTGTGGAGACTAGCAAAGGAAAAAAGGGGGGAGGGGAGACACAGATGAATGAGAAAAAGCTCAAGATGGCATGCTTGCATGCCCACCTGTCCCCTTTCCCCAACAACATGGAAGCATCTCAACACTAATAGATCCCTGAATTTTGCAACCGGTGCGGCAATGGTCAGTGACAATTCATTCCCGGAAAACCACCTAACCCTGCCCCTAAGAGACCCACTTTTCTCACTTCTCCGTGAGCCTAGGCTCATTTCCCTGGCCCTTTCTTATGTCACTGTCCCGAAACTCTAATAAACATCCTCTAACATAAAAACAACAACAAACAAAACTCCAAGAAAATGCCCAAGATCCAATATTTCTCTAAAATACCCCTTAGTTGTACAAAAGCAGCCGACAGTTACCCTGAAAACCACACTAACCCAAACATCGGAATGTTCCAGATGCCCACAGTCTACAACTTCTGGCCCCTCTCATTGCTTTGCCTCCCCGGAGAAGCGTGAGGGTTGAGAGCATCCTGAGAGTCAGAGTGGAGATGGCAGAGAGACCCTCCCTCCCCCGGGCACAGTAGCCAGTTGGGCACAGCCGACAGCTGCTGGGAGCGAGGTGGAATGGCTCTGACTCAGCAGGTGCCGCCTGACAATGGAGTCCCCGCTCGGGTCCCAGCTCAGCTGCCTGGTCGGCTTTATTTCTATCTTTGGTGTGGGACAATGCCCCCTCTAACCGCTGAGTGCACCTCCAGGTACACACTAACTCCTTAGCAACCACCACCTGGTTTAAAAGCTCCCGTTCCCCCGAGGATGAAGAGCTAAGTGATCAGAATGAGCTTAGTGCCTTCTAAAAGCACATCTTGGAGCAGTAGCGTCTTAGCTCCTGTCTCACGCCTCCCTTCTGCCCTCTATGCCAGGTACTGTCTGATGCCCTCGATGTTAGATCTGTGGCTATGCCTCTCACAGAGGCGCAATAAATGTTAAGCTGAATCATACATTAAACCTGAACGTTTCCATTGAGTTCACTTTTCCTCCCTATCCCATTCTCCCGGTTGTGGTTCATCACTAAGGCACTCTGCATGGCTATGGTGAATAATATAGCCCGAAGTTTTTCATGACAAAAGTATTTTTCTGCCGAAACCACTTTGGCTCAGTGGATAGAGTGTCGGCCTGTGGACCGAAAAGTCCCAGGTTCGATTTTGGGCAAGGGCATGTATATTGGTTGTGGGCTCATCCCCAGTAGGGGATGTGCAGGAGGCAGCTGATGGATGTTTCTCTCTCATTGATGTTTCTAGCTCTCTATCCCTCTCCCTTCCTCTCTGTAAAAAAATCAATAAAATATATATCTTTTAAAAAGCATTTTTCTTCATTTGTCAGCCTCCCAGATAATCCACTCCCTCCCATCTCTTCCCCAGTCCTCCAAGCCAAATGTCCTCCTGAATGTCTCAACAGGCTGGTGTGGGTGAGGTGGGATGAGAAAGGCCAGGGAATGGGGGTGCAGGATGAGAAAGCCATCCCCCTCCTTGTCTCCACAGCTGCCTTCCTGCCCTTAGGAAGGAGACAACAGCACACACAGCTGCATTCTCCCCCTCAGACCATGCCCACTTCTGCCCAAATGCTTGGCCACAGTCTTAATGGCTGATGCCCTCTAGGCTAGTGGGCCTTGAGAGAATGCCAAGGGCTGTGCAAACAGAGGCAAGAGATGCTGGAATCTTACACCTGAACAGGCTGTAAGTGGAGGGTGATGTGAGGCTCTAAGTGGAGGCTGGGGAGAAGGGCTAGAGAAATGAGTTAGTGAACCCTAGATTACACTGAGAGATGCCCTCGTCTCTCAGCTTGCATCTGGAGAACGGACTTTAATGATTCAAACGCACCACCCAGTTGTCAAAGCCTTTCCACGCCGCACCCTCAGTTGAATGGTAGAACAACTCTAAGGTACATAAAGGCGGACCAATTCCATTTTGTAGAAGAGCAAACGGAGTCTAAGCAATGTTTTGCCTAAGCATCTTGTCCCAGAGCACACAACTGCTAAGAGCCGGGCTTTGAACTAGCACTCAAGGGCATCCCACTCCAGACAACTGCATGGCACCCAGCGAGCATGCTGTGCCATCACTCCCCGTCCCCCGAGAACCTCCCTGGGCACCAGCTGATGCATTTTAGGGAATATTTGAACTTCCGGTACCTGGAATTTGCCACTTTGCTGAGGGTCCTTCAACAGGACCCCGTGCTATGAAAACTGCTCTCAGTGGGTCACAGCTGTCTTCCGATTGGTTCTGGATCAGCGTCTCAACCTTGTGGGTCTCAGGGCTTGGAGATGCTAATGATGTTTCTTTCCTTTCTCCCCCCCCCCCCACCAACCCCTCTGGAGAAGTGTGGACAAGGGTGTCACCAACTCCCAGTAACCACCTTAGCTTCCCCTGCCATCTTCTAAACCACTTGACACATAGGAGCCTCAGGCAACACACACAGGGGCAGGGCAAGGGAGCAGGGGGGGACGGGAAGGAGGAGAAACCATAAAGCAAGGGGGATACTGACCTTGCAACAAAGTTGAGCTCGTAGGCTCATTTAGTTCTAAATCGGGTGAGGGACATACAGGAGAGAAAAATGAAAACAAACACATATATTATATACAGTAGCTATATATTGGCCATATATAGTTTGTATACTGCCTGTCACAAACATCTCGGGAGCGATGGGTAAATAAAGGAAGACACAACAACCAAAGGCGGTGGGACAAAATGCAGCGTGGGGAACACAAAAGTCGGTGCTCTATGCTTCCAAACTTGGACGTGAAGGTTGGGAAGTGAGGGGGCTGGAGACCAGCAGGTTGTCCACTGCAGGTGGTTCCACCCTTAGCTTGTGCCGAGCTGGGTACTAATATGGTAACAAAGGACCAGAGGGGGTTTTTTTGTGTGTTTTTTTTCAAAATGAAATTTGTCCCCCATTGTTTAACCAAGTCCAGAAATTTCTGCACCCAAGGCTCCAGGGCAGGAAGGAGGTCCCCTAGGAACCATGGTGAGTCAGGATTATGGGAGCAGGACTCTGAGTCCCTGCCATGCCTGCAGTCTTAGGGACCAGGTGCTCAGAACCCTATTGGTTCTGGGCCCTGAGAGGAAGGGCCACCCCTGTCCCCATTTGGGTTAGATCCCGGCCAACATGGGATTCCCCAGAACCAGCCCTCCTCACTTTCCAACCTTCCGGCCGGGTGGATGGGTGTACTTAGGTGATGACGTAGCTGGGTGGTAGTGATGTTATGGAAGAGTGAACCTCCTCACCACGTTTGCCCATTCCCATGGAGTCAAGGCTGCCTTGGAATCTGCTGGAAGGCTGTGAGCTGAGGGGGTTTTCCTAGGGTGGGGAATGACATGGAAACCTTCCTAACCGGGTCATGTGTGTCCAAAGGCCTTGGTGGTGGTGACGGCCTCGATAATGCGCTCAGGGGCTGTGTGAGGGGCCTGGAGCTGTCACCTTACTCATGGATGGAGTGTCATGATTTCTAGGGAGCCGCGTCTCCCCTGGAGCACTTGTGTGGTGGGGTCCTCCAAAAACAGTCTCTCTTTAGAGGCTACCTTAATGGCATCTGCTTGATTAACCTGGGAAGATGCTACAAGCCTTCCTCCCTCGAGGCTTAGCCTGTAACGGCCCCGAGACCTCTTGCATTGAAGAGCAGCCAGTGTGTGCTCCATGCATCGGGCCTTGACCCAGATTTCCTGCACGCGTGTCAGTGTGGTTACCACTTTGAATGTGTTCTTCAAAGAGAGCCCTGGACTGCGGGAAGCTGGGAATTGTAGGAATGCCACACGGGGTGAATGGCCACAGAATGACGGCAGGACTGGGGTAGGGCTGGGGCTGGGGGTTTAATTGCCTCTCTCGGGGGTCTGCCGAAAAGAGCGGATTCAGGACACATCCCTTCGCTGCCCTTCTTGTCACAGATGACAGTTATTGCGCTTTGAAAGTTTGCTTTTTTTCTTTCTGTTCTCATCTTAAGGGGAAGAAGTCAGGGGATTAGATGGGAGGGATGAAGCCAATTGCAAAACCATTTCATGCATCCAAATCAGAAGAGGGAGGTCAGAGGTGGAGGGAGGCTGAGGGACAGGGACCGCTGAGGGTGGAGAGAGCACTCGGGCGGCAGGCAGAGAGCCTTAGATTTGCAGGGCAAGGAAAGGAGGGGGCGCCTTCCTTTCTAATCCTGGCCCTTGCGCTCATGCAGACAGACACCTGCCAAAAAGCTGAAAAGGCCTGACAAACGTGAGAGGCCATTATGACTGTCCCTGAGTGAGGGATGTCAGACAGATCAATCACCCGAATCACGCCATCCATTCCCAGCGCCAGCTCTGGGATCAGGGCGGCCTCCCCTCCCCAGCCCTCAAGGATAAAGCTGGGCTTGAGGTCATGCGCTGGGTCAAAGGAAGACCGGATGTGGTTTGGAAGCAGAGGTAGGAGAATGGGCGGCACAGAGAGGCTACTAGGGACAAGCTGGGTACACTGTGCATGGAGGGGGGAGGCCGAGTCAGGGGATGCGGGCAAAGGCAAGGTACTTGAAGCTATGGGATTATCTGGGAGTTCTCTGAACGAAAGGAAGTTATGTTCTTGCCAGTCACCTGCTAACTTCCTCACCTCTCTCTCATCCCCCGGAGAGTGTGTGTTTGCAGGGGAGACTGATAGGGTAGGGATTGGAAACAATGCACTCCCTGACCTTGGCGAGCTCTGGAGGGGTTTGCCCCCAAAGCCAGGAGAAATGAGCCCTGTGGTCCATAGGGAGAACCTGCAACTGCTGAGGGGAGGAAGTCCTCCCGGGGGCCTGACCCGGAAGTCACTCCTCCAGGTCACGCGGGGCAGCTGCTCTGCTCACAGGAGGAGACACAGGCCCCACAAGGGGGCTGGTTCATTGGCCTCCTTTGCTTCCATCTGGCACCACTAGCATCGCCAATGTGCAACAAGTGCCAGCCCATCTGTCTCGCACCTATGGGCCCTTCGCTATATAGTTGTTGAATGAGTCGATGCATGAATGACTATGTCACTTCCGTCACAATGGCAGCTCCCTTGCACACATATCCCTTAATCCAGCCAGACAACACGTGTTCATACAAATGGAAACTAGGGAAATCCCACTATTCTCTGCTTATTCTCCCCCTGCAACTAGCAGTATTCAGGATCCCAATTCAGGCCCACCGTTCCACTTTTAATATAAAGAACTCCATTCCTCTCATGTCCCAATGGCCAGAAAAAGCTTCAGAAGTGGTTACCATCTCACACGAATTCAGTGAACAAAGCATTGATACAGTAAATGCTCCTCCCTGTCTCTTCACCGCTCCACCCAATTATAGTACCCGTCCTCGGTTTGAGAGATACCATTGAGGAGGAAAAAAATTAAATGTCATTTCAGCATCACCAAATCCTTTTCTCCTGTCCCAGGATTTTTCCCATTATAGCTTGAAACAAGAGCATTCTTAAAAAAAAAAAAAAAAAAAAAATCCCTACTTCCGGTATCTCATCCTTCCTTCTTCCTCTTCTCCCTCACCCCTGCCTCACTACTCCTGACTCTCTTCTACTTTCCCCCAGGGCCTCTCTTCCCCACTCCTGCTGCTCTGCATGACCCTCTCCTTTCTGCCCAGCTCTGGGCTCATCTTACCAAAGAGTGTGATGCTGGCATTGGTGTGGCCGAGCCTGTTGGAGGCGACACACGTGTAGTTCCCATAGTCGTGTTCTGAGACATTGAAGAAGATGAGCTTTGAGAGGAAGGGTCTGTTTTCCACTTTCACCCCCTTCTTTCCTTCCGCCAGCCTGAGATGAAAGAAAGAGACGGTTATGCTTTACTCGAAGGAAGTGGACTCTGGAATTAGTCATCATCTCACCCCGCCTTCTGACATCATGCCCACTTTCCACACTCAACACAGTAAGTTCACGCACAATGACTGTCATTTGTCTCTCTATTTTATGTAGGTGCCTGGGGACCCATGTGGCACTGTGAACACATTTAACACCTATGAAGGCTGGTGCCTCCCCCCCCCACACACACAATCCCAGCTATGTGACCAAGTGCATGCTCAGAAGTATGGACTTGATGTTGATGATGATAATGGAAATGGAGATGGTGATGATGACAACTATGAGAAGAATAATTCAAATTTCAAAGAGAAGAACAACCTGAGAGGTGTGAAGAAGAAGAAAAAAAATCCACAATGCTCTTCAAGCACCTGTGCAATAAATTCTCCCCCTGAGAGTCTGAGTCATTCTACTCGTAATACCTGACTTTGGGCTATGAATGGGAAATAAGAACCAGGGATCATTCTGAATCCATGGGCTCTGGAGGCCTGAGAGAGGTGATGTGCAGAGTATCATAGCAATTGGCCTGGGAGGGATTAGGGACGCTTGAGTATATGACCCCACAGAGCCAGGGCAGTCTCTTGGACAACCCACCATGGCAGTCCCATGTGCCACAGGGCTCACGCTGGTGGTGGGGGCCACTAAAGAAGTGTCACAGGTAGCGAGTGAAGAAAGCAGACACACTTGTGGGAGCCACGGATTCTGTTACTGGGTAGAGGAAGAGGATGAGGAGAAAGCTGCTGTAAGGGTGGGTGACACCGTATCTTCCATTATAGGGGTCATTAGCATCAATTCCTATTACGATTGCATGTCTACACAGAAATCACAAGACCAACCCCCTCCTTTTGAAAAACTCTGGGATGTCCTTTTTCAGAGAATAGGCATTAAGTGAGCATGTCCCTTTCCCTGAAATAACCTGTCTCCCCAGACCGAAGCTGAGTCTATGTTTTGGGGAAAAGGAATACTCGTGGAAGGAATAAATTCTTCCATGTAGAAGATCTCCGGGAACCCAGTCGCACACTTCAGCGCCTGTTGAAAGTCTGGCTGGGGCAGGATGCGGGCAGAGTAAACAATGTCAAGATGAACACATCTGGGAGCAGGCTCTGGGGACATGAATTAGGGCAAATGGCTGGCATCAGAGTCATCATGCTGAGAAAGACAATATTCCGGCGGAAATAGAAAGTGGAGCGCAGCAAGACAATGATGAGAAAGCGCGCTGTAAACTGGAAAATGTTATTCAATCTGATGTATTTCTGTGGAGTTGGGCACAGAGAGCTCCCGCCTTGCCCCCTGGTCACAGCAGGCTGGCACAGAGGGCAGCGGCTCTGTCATTATCAGAAGGTGTTATCTCGGTAAGACTGCAGGATGCCTCTCTCCTCTGCCAGACACCCCGCACCAGCGACCACAGAGAAGACAGGTCTGGCTTCCGTTCCCACCTAGCGTCTGTCCCCAGGGGAGCCAGGGGATTGGCTGGAAGGACTCGCGTTGCTTTTCATTATGTCAATTCTCCTTGGGGAACCTTTCTAGGGGCAGTGAACTGGTCTGAGTCCATGAACTTCATTAAAAGGTGAACGCTGTCCCCATGGAATGAGGAGTCTGGCTGTGCAGCCAGACACCAGTTGTGTTTCTGGCTTGCTGTGCGCATACTCATCCTCTAGGGGGTGCTGTGCAGAGAAGGTGTTGAGGCCCACCTGTCAGGAGGCTTCTGAGAGCTGCTCTAGCTTTGCCAGTTGGATGCCACTCCCGGGCTGGGGACCCAGAAGGCGTCACCTCATAACCAGGCTGTGAGTTAGATGTCAGCGCTGTGGCTGTGGTGGGGACACCCCGACCCAAAGCAGGCTGAGATGTCTTTAGCTAAAAAGAGCGCCAGCAACCGTGGGCACCACTTTGGGGCATCCGGGAGGCCCCGCATTTCCCAACCGCGCTGCTACCAGGCTTGTTTCTTAATGTGCCTGGAGGCTGGTGACCGGCTCAGGTCCCGAGGATGGGTGGCCCTTAGCAATGACAGCACCCCGTTTTCCCTCGCTTTGATGGGTGTCACGCACAATGGCCTGCAGTGACTGGTGCTCTATGTACTCAGAAGGGGGCATTTACCCCAATGCTTGAGAACACTGCTGTCCCCATCGCACAGAGTCCCTTGATGTGCCTCAGAAGTCCACCCCTCTCCCTGGACATGTGAGCTGGGTTAGAGCTGGCCTTCTCCCAAGTGGAGGCCACGTGCCCTCCCAGACCTGCCACCCTCGGTAACTGGGGAGGATGGGCAGCGACAAAGACCTTAAAGGCAGAGATGTTCTCATTAAACTGCACACCTAGAGGACAGACAGCTCATTGGATGGAAAAACACCGGAAATAATGAGGAGCAAGTGGAAAACCGACCTGAACTAGTTCAAGGAGAGAAAAGAAGCTTCCATGAGAACTCAGAGGAAGAAAGTCTCAAAGATGTCAGAGCCGCGGGTGTGAGTCCCTCCCAGTGATGCTCACTGACTTCCTCTTCCGGGAAAACCCTGGCGGAGATTAGCCCTCCAATGCGGCAGAGGTCCTGCCAGCTCAGCCTCCCTCCCTTCCTCACCGTGGCCATCCTGCCTGGGGCCTGTGCTACTCGCCTCCACATAGGTTAGGACCCTGCTTTCCCATACATTTTAATTATATTTTTCTCCACAAAAACAGGATGCAGCTGATTCATTTTGGTGAAGACCTAGACCAGTGGTTGCCAAACTCAGTCAACAGAGCCAAATGTCAACAGGACAACGAATGACATTTCTTTTGAGAGCCAAATTTTTTAAACTTAAACTTCTCCTAATGCCACTTCTTCAAAATAGACTCACCCAGGCCATGGCATTTTGTGGAGGAGCCACACTCAAGGGGCCAAAGAGCCACATGTGGCTCCCGAGCCGCAGTTTGCCAACCACTGACCTAGACAACGGAAGGTCAAGGAGCTGACCCTGAGCATCATAGCTATGTGTTTCTGCTATTGGATATCCATATAAGAGATCTTTCAATAAGAGGGAGGAAGGGGCAAGTGAAGCCACATTTCTAAGAAAGACAACTGAGTTTACTTAATAGGAAAATGTTCCTTTTTTTCTGCCCAATTCTGAATTTTTGGGAAAAGAGGGAAAGCCAACTATTCCTTCTTATCTCCTTATGAGATTGCTTCCCTCTTTCTGCCTCAGTTCTTTCATCTAGAAAATGGGCTAGCTGGATACAGTACAAAAGCTTTTTATGAAGTCTTTTGCACTTAAGATGGAAAGACACTGCATGTCTTTGAAAGGATGATGATCAGACCATGAATCCTATGACTCAGTGACTTGGTCCTAAAAAAAAAGCCAAGGGTCCATTCAGAGACCAGAAGAGCTTTTGCTGTGCAACTTGGTGGCTGACCCCATAAAGACAGACTCACAAGCCCATGAAGATGTTCTGTGTCACCAAAACCAGTTTGGCTCAGTGGATAGAGCGTCGGTCTGTGGACTAAAAGGTCCCAGGTTCGATTCTGGTCAAGGGCATGTGCCTTGGTTGTGGGCACATCCCTGGTGAGGGGTGTGCAGGAGGCAGCTGGTCAATGTTTCTCTCTCATCAATATTTCTAGCTCTCTGTAAAAAACCAATAAAATATAATTTTTAAAAAAGATGTTCTGTGTTGAATGAATAACAGCTAGATTGCTCTTGGCCTGGAATGGCTCACACGCTCCCTCCTCACCATCAATAATATTCATAGAGAATTGCCTGAAGGGTGTACGGATCAGTCATCCTTCTAGATTCTTCACTCTCTTGGTTGTTTGCTTCCCCCGCTTCCTGGCCCCTGAAACACCTTCTTCCTCCTCCGCCCCACCTACACCTCAGGACTTTTTTTGCATCACCCCCTCCCCAATTTTAGCAAAGTGTTCTTGCACGTTTCTTTGTTGCTGCCGATCTTAACATGGCGGTTTTCACAGCGGTGAGTGTGCTGCCCGGGGAATGAGCCGCTGACCCTGGGCTAACTTGCCATTTGCAGCGAGTCACAGCAAACGTCCTGGTGGCGGCTGCAGCAAAGCTAGGGGGGTGGGGTGGGGGAGAACCCTGCCCTCTCTTTCTCCTACAGTCAACCAACAGCCTGGGCACAAAGGGAGGGCTAACTAGGGTCACGGGCTCCTATAAATCAATCCTGACAGCATTTGAAACGGAACGGAGGCCTCTGGCTCCGGCTAACTTCTTAGCCACTCCTAGGGTCCCAGGAGAGTTCCTAACACCTCATGCAAACCCGGGAAGGTGTTAAAAAGAGCTACAGGAGAAACATCTTTCCTTGGCCTATGAGAAATCCACAGGCCTTCCCATGTTCCTGGAAACCCTTCCTGTGAGGTTTGGCTTTCCTTGCAAAATGCGTTCCTACAGGCTGGTTAGTCGGTGAGCGCAAATTCTGCATGGCAATATTGGAAACATAGCTGAGATGCATTAATACCAAGAAAAAATGTGGTTGTATATGGCCTACCCCTGCTAGGTAGGAGGTGTTCAGGAAGGAACTTCATCTGCAGCCCCCTGGACCCAGGAACCTGGAGCAGATGCCTTCTTTGGGTGCAGGGGGGAGGGGGTTCGAGGGAGGGGATCCTCACCTTTTGTCGTCCTTGTACCACTGGAATTCTGCTGAGGGGACTGCCGAGGCTTCACACTGCAGGGTCCCCTTCTGTCCCACGGGGACGCCTGTCCCCTTCGCTTCAGAAATGTACGGTGGATCTGCGGAGAGAAGACGCTCTGTGGCATCTGAAAACGCATTCTCCAACGAGGCCGCTGCCTCCCTCACTGACTGTATTTTTCACCCTCTGATCTACCGCGCTCACGTGAGCTGACAGGTTCACTACACACACCGCGCTGCTGGAACAAAACCACTAACGGTAGTTCTGAGGAAAACCTTGGTCTGCCTAGCGTGGGATGCTTCTAGCCCCTTGTGAACGGAGGCGAATGCGTGCGTGCAGGGCCCATTTTCTGTTTAAACTTTTTAACTTGCACAGGATGATGCCAAGCCATCAACCCTCCTCCGGTCCCTGGGTTGGCAGTCAGCAGTTTTAATCAGCCTCACAGAATTTCTGCAAACCAGGTCCTTGCCAGACGACATAACCCCATACGATTCAATTCCCATCAAAAGCGCAGTTGTAAGAATAATATTCATAGAGAATTGCCTGAAGGGTGTACGGATCAGTCATCCTTCTAGGTTCTTCTAAAAACGGTTCCCGTATCAACCAGACCAAGCCAGACCTATATAGTTGGCCTACTTGCATTTGAAGTTTCCCCTAACAACACTTGGCAATTCCAACAGTTTGCAGGGACATGCCAATCTATTTAATACAGAAACATGGTTTGCAAGTGGTTGACTGCATTTCAAGGTGCTCTATTTGTGGAGACCCTGGAGACAAACTTCCCCTTGGTTTCAGATACCAGGACAAGTGTTTCTCCCAAGCAATGAGCTGGCTTTTATCTAATGGACATAAACCTGAAAACAGGATATTTTGCCCTTGCTGGTTTGGCTCAGTGGATAGAGCATCGGCCTGCGGACTGAGCAGTCCCAGGTTTAATTCTGGTCAAGGGAACATGATCGGGGTTACTGGCTCAATCCAAAAGAGAGGGCATGCAGGAGGCAGTCCATCAATGATTCTGTCATCGTTGATATTTCAATTTCCCTTTCCCTCTCCCTTCCTCTCTAACATCTATATAAATATGTTTTTAAAAACACACCCATATGCCATTCACTCTCTACGAGTTGGCTCTGTATCCATCTCTTTCCCGTGGCCATGCCAGCAGCCCACCTCCCACCCACACAGGGCGGGGGTCCCATGATGCCACTTACAGTTCACCGTGACCTTCACTCTCCGCACCACGGGTGCAGCCACGTCGTTGGAGGCGCTGCACTCGTAGTCCCCAGACTGCTCCCTGGTGATGCCCTGGATTTCCAAGTATTCGTCTTCACTCACAAAGCCCACAGCTGCCGGAAGGAGCGATATAGCATAGGAGAGAAAACAGCAAATGCATGCTCTTAGCAACCAACATGGGACATAGTTATGTCTGCCACATCCAAGTTCAAATTCCTCAGCACAGTGTGGATTCACACTTCCCTTCTCCCACCACCATCTCCTTGGCTCCCCAAGGGACTAGCTGAGATGCTCGTGTTCCCACCTGGACTAAACAAATGCCTAGAGACGTGGGCACTGCCCTGATCTTACTGAGCACTCTAGCTCTGGGTCCGAGAAAGGCACCTAAGGTATCTCTCAATTCTTTCTGACTCCAGGTGCCATTCAGATTGAACCTGGGAGTATAGAGACAATGACTACATCCCAGATCACATATCAGTTAAAAATACCACAACAGCTTACACACACACATCACAAAATAGAGTGGGAACACTCATAAAAGTTCATTTATTTTACAGCTAGACAGTCAACCGATAAGCAAAAGTCCATTTCCCAAATTTCAATCTATTAAGAGTGACCATGGAGGCCAGCAGGCATGGCTCAATGGTTGAGCTTCAGCCTATGAAGCAGGAGGCCACGGTTCCATTCCCAGTCAGGGAACATGTCTGGGTTGTGGGCTCTTGGGTATAAGATCCGGAAGACAAGCCAACACTGGGGACTCCACACCCCAACCACAAACATGGAAGAAAGTAAAGGACAATAGAGCAGGTACAGATTTCACTGCCACTTCATCATCATCATAATCAGTTCTGTATGGAAGAATCACAAATAATAACACAGACTCCCTGCCTACTAGACTCCCCACCAGAGGCCTAGCTGAAAGGATCTGATGATGGAAAGACCATGACATTCAAGCCTAGGAGATGCGTTTCTTAGTTTTCTCTCTTGTTGCCCTGAGTTCTCCCTCCTCAAAGAAAGACAACGGAAAACAAAATTATCTGGCCGCCTGCTCTCATTGAAGTAACCAGCATGATGATACATACATCCTGCAAACTGGGATGCCTTGAGGAGTTCAAGGAGGTGCTATGAATAGTGACTATGGAGGCCAGCAGGCATGGCTCAGTGATTAAGCTTCAACCTAATAACCAGACGGTCATGGTTCCATTCCCAAACCAGGGCACATGCCTGGGTTGCAGGCTTGATCCTTAGTGTGGGGCATGCAGGAGGCAGCCGGTCAATGATTCTCTCTCAGCATTGATGTTTCTATCTCTCTTCATCCTCAAAAAAAAATGACAATGGGGCAGCAGCATGAGTTGAGACTGTCACTAGCAACTGAGACATTTGCCCAGGCAGAATGTACACACAATCCCAACACCTCAGAAGGTTGTTTGGAGTGACAAATTGAAACAAACACAAACATAAGAGTGCTTTGAAAACTTCCATGTGCTGCGCACCTGCTTTCGCTAGCACTCCTGTCATCTGCCCGGAGGCCGCAGGCTCCGTGAGTGGAGCTAGATTAACATGCGTGGCTCCACATGACATGAGCAGGGAGGGAAGAGAGGAGCACTTTTCTCCAGGGGATAGGACTGCCAGGTCATGCCACATGACCTGCTGTTCCAAAGCATGACAACAACAACAGTGAGAAACTGATAAAATACAAAACATGATAGACCTGCTATGTAAGTTACAGTTGTATTTGTTATGTGACATGAAGGTCGCCATTTTGTCAAGGTAACAACAGTAGTAATAATGATGGCAACAGTCTTGAGAAAAAGGGCCACGACCCGCCTAAAAGGGCCACCACTCCTTGGACTCGATACCACTGAGCCACCCTTCAGTCATAAGCTCAAAAAGGTTGCCATTTCCTCATGTACTCGCATGACCTAGGAAACCCAGGCTACACATGTGTGGGAACTCTTGCCTCCACTGCCTACATGAGAGCGAAAGAACAGCCTGTAGCTACCGAGACAAGCAAGACTCATAAATTCCCAGAAAGATACAGAAACATGGTAATGAGTAGAAAACAGGGCCAAAAGGTCCAGGATGTGGAGAAGACAATCAACATTGACTTATGGGAACTCACCATCTCAAACCAGTTAAGAAACTTCTCTAATTGTCACGGTAGCCTTTTGTTCTTGCTTCCTAAGCATCTTCGGCGGGGGAGAGTGAAGGGGGGAGGGGGATGGACTAGCCTTGATGTGAGGAAGGATGAAGGAAACCAGGAGCAAAGGTTTAAAGGAAGAGTTGGCGATTCCTTTCATCTTGTTGTTTATTTGCTACCAGGCTGGAGCCTACATTTGTCAGATCTTTCCCAGCTGGAATGGTATAATTACTGTGCAGAGCTTCTCAGAGACCAGTGTCACACTTAATATTCCCATTAATTTTAAATGGTAGTCTTTGGTACATATGTGTGGCAATTGATGTCATATTTTAATTAGGCTTGCCCTACACCATCTGAAATTAATAATAGCTTGAATTACCAGTGTAATTTATAAATTAACAGTGCCGTAGCATTAGGAAATAAATTAGTTCTGGACAGCTGTTTCTGGACTGAGCTCCGTGTCTGAGCAATGGTCGGACCCCAGATCCCCGGGAAGGCCGTGGACTGTACCATCAAAGCAATGAAACACAACTACATAGGTTTCTCTGGTTCTCTCATTCTTCTCTCCACCTGGAGACCAAACATCTAATTTTATTCTATTGTCCAAATACACTCTTGTGTGACCCCAGTAAGACATACAGGGGCTCAGTTGCATGAGCCCATTATAAGGACAGCCAAATGGAGATGCAAGTAGGGGGATTACAGTCATAGACGCAATTGTAAGGTCACAAGTATTAGGGTAATCACAGCCAAGAAGTCATCACATTTTCTGTGCAGATGTGTGTAATTTTATATATTTCTATCAGGCAGTCTTACGTAGTGAAGGAAGTTGGAGAGCTTATCATCTGGGGAAGGTCCAGATTTGTATTACCACGGGGAAGGAATCTACACTGAGGTCATCGGGCAGAAAACAATGAGGCTTAACTTGACCGTCCTGTGTTCCCCAAACCAAGTGAAGAATTACAGGAAAGCCACAATGGCTCCATTGCTCCCCAATGTCATGCATTCTCTGACTCAATTGGGTGAGGCATGTGAAAACTAATTCACACATAGAAAAATGCTTTATCTGTTTTAGCTTTCCGTGCCATAATTTTCATGTTTCTCCTCACGTACACGGTTTCTTTGATGAAAGCAAAGATGGCAACACCAGAGAGGAAGAGAGTCAGTATGTACATAACAAATTAGACTCCTAACCACCAGAAATGAGGTTCCTAAAGGGGATGCCTAAAACAAGCGTACAAGAAAAAAACAAAACAAAAATCAAAAAACAAAAATAAACCAAAATCTGAATTTGTAAGAGGCAATGATTTGAACAAAGTTTTCCTTTAAATACCATTTGTGCTTTGGTCATGAACATGGACCAGCCGACACCTTGAATTTGGACTTCTGGCTTTCAGAACTGGGAGATTAGACATTTCCATTGTGTAATCCACCTCATCTTTGTTACTTTCTTGTTGGAAACCTAGGAAACAAATACACTCTTGTCTCCTTCCTAATGCTAAGTGCCAAATGGCTCTCTGAGTGTAGAGTTCATCTAGTTCACCTAGAGTTTGTCTAGTCTTTAGAATCACACACACACAAAAAATAAACTAAAAAGCTCAAGGCATCATGAAAGATTATATAATCCCATAATTATGCTAGGACACACTCTGATTCAGTAGGATTACCTAGAAGAGTTATTTAAATATAGATTTTTAGACCCGACCATAACAAAATAACTAAATTTCTTGGAATGAGGAGTTTTCATAATTTTACCAGGAAATTCTCATATATAGTCAAGTTAGGAAATTAGTGATTTTGTTAAATCCCTGTATATTTCATGTGGGCAACTATAGTTTAGAGGAGCCCACGTCAGGTTAGTGCCAGATCATACCAGTTCTCTTAGTGTCCAATTCACAGATGGTTTTTGCTATATTCACTTGTCTTGTTTCCCAGTGCAATTAAAACCCTCCGACAGGGGGTCTGAGTCCTACACATCCTGGCTCTCAAGACACGAAGGGAAATAGTTTACATAATTTGAAGTTTGTTAAATTCTTATTAACAAATGGATTGATAAGCTCAGAAGTACTTAATTAAAAAAGAGAGAGCAAGCGAGAGATCCAGGGACTCCATGCTGCTCTCTAATCCTCATGTGGTTCTATTCCCACCACAACACCACTTCTGGTAATTGTTCTTAGCATAATATTTGTATTTCCTGACGTTCAACATATCATCGCTATTAATGTTCTAACAGCACTGACTTTCTTTAAATGTGCGATTTAAAAAGGTTTATTGAGTGTTTAGTATAATTTATATTGGTCTCGGGGCCAATTATTTCCTCAGGGAAATGCATCCTTAATTTAAAAATGAAGATCAATGAGGAAGTATGATGCATTGAACAGAATTTGTTCTACAGCCAACTTTTCAGGAACACGGCTATTTCATTAAGTGGATTCTGACAATTCAAGCCGGGAAATGAAGCAAGTTGGAAACGAGATCCCACCTGCCCTCCAATCCCCAAAGGAGGTCCACATCGCCCATGGGCTGAGCTCAGCAGCTTCCCTCAACAATGGACAGCACTGCCCTGTGTAAGTAATACCCTTTGGAAGAGAAAACCCCAAGGTTCTGAGTTCATAGATTGGGCATTAACAGCGTTTAGAACCGCAAATACTAGCAGCCCACGATTATAATTTTTATGGCACCTAAGAATAAGCTTGTCAGGAGAACAGCTGTAGCTATTGGAGAGGAGAGGACACAGCTGCCTGCTTAATATTTTTATGGCATGTATACCAGCTGAAATAAAAATCATGGGTCTTCAGAAACTAAAAAACATATATAATATAGGAACCCAGTAGGGAGAGTTGGAGTGAATTAATTTTTAAAATTTAGTTCAAATACTGTGCCTAGTCTAGTACTAGACTAGTTCTCTCACCGCTGCTCCCTCAACTTCTTGGTTTCATAAAGATGTTCCTGTGAAACTCAGACTGAGCTCCGGGGACAGCTGCTGACAGGACATGTAAGCTGGAATCCCTCTAGGTGCCTTCATTATATGCTGAGGAGCATGAGAGTTTTTGTGTTTTGATGATGAAAGATGTGGCTTTGTTCAGATGCTGGAATGTTGGGTGGACAAGAACAGCACAGAACAACATGTTATAGTTAATCTTTCTCAACACCAATCCCTGCAGAGCCAGAGGGACTGGTTTTGTTGTCTGATGAAGTCATTAGCCTGGCCATTGTAGCTCAGTGGTTGAGCACTGACCTATGAACCAAGGAGGTGCTGGTTCATTCCTGGTCAGGGCACATGTTCAGGTTGCAGGCTCGATCCCCAGTTGGGAACCTGCAGGAGGCAGCCCATCAAGGATTCTCTCTTATCATTGATGTTTCAATCTCTCTTTCCCTTTCTGAAATCAATACAAATATTTTTTTAAGAAAAGAAAAAAAGTGATTATTGTCAGAAACTACAGAAGATGTGTTTTTGAAAGATGTTAGAGGGAGGTGGTGCTGCAGTAAGATCCTGCATCAATATGAGCCAGTGATTCCGTGAAGTCCTTCCTCACCCCTGGCCATCTGACAACGCAGCGCAGCCTGGAAACATACACGCAGCCAACATCCAACCAGAACAGAGCCTCAGAAGGTGAGGGCTGTACTGACTGGGGCAAAGGGAAGGCCATGAGCAGTCCTGTATTTGAGCACATGGTATGGACTCCAAGAACATGGCAGAGGAAACTGAGGGAAAGCTGAGATCCACATGCTTACAGGAGGGCTGTAAGAACCACATGGATGTGATGCTGATGCAATCCTTGTGCTGCTGGTAGCCTGTTGGCTACACGCCAAATCCTGACAGCAATATCTGCTATATCAAGGAGAGACTATCCATGGCAAGAGCATTTCTAAGTGTGATATCTAACATAATGAATAGCTTCTGAGGGTCTGATATTTGGCTGGCACAATATGGCTGTTGGCACAGTTGCCCTGGCTACATTGTGGGGCTAGACTGGGCATAAATGCCCTCACACTGACCCCATAGAATTTACTAGCTGACAATTCATTTATTCTGGCCTCTAATTCCTCTTCTGTTAAGTGGGGAACACAACATGATTTTATAGAGTTTGATGAGTATTAGGATAAGGAAATATGTGGAAAGCAGGTAGAACATAGTAAACTATTAATAAATGGTAGATATCATGACCGTTGTTCTCACTGATATCACAACTCAGTTTGAAAGCATTTTAATATACAGGATCTTCCACACAAGAAAATCTCAATGCAGAAATGCAAGCATAATCAGATCTTTGCTTTCCTAGTAGGAATCTCATTGTAATAAACTTTGCAAAGGATTCACCACAGATCCGTTAACTAGAACATTCTGTTCCCTTCAATTAAAAGAGGATTTGATTTACAAGGGATAGAATATTTCAAAATGATTTCCTCTAAGAAAGTCAGTAGGGTTGCATAGCCCTTGTGAGACCTGCTGAGGGCTTGAAAAATGTCTCTACATTCATTGCTAAAAATAGAAGGATATATACATTATATTTGTCACCTTGACTATTTCTTTGGATACAGAAAGGCTAGTTTGAGCAGTTGCTGCTGGACAGCTGCAGGTGGGATTGGTCTGGGGAGTTATGGGGGCCAAGTGGCAGTGGCTCGGATATATGAGCTGCCACTGCTGAAAACAGGCCTACAAGACAGGTCTAGAGATCAGAAGTCTGACATATGTTTCACTGAGCTAACAGCAAGGTGTCAGCAGGGCATAATTCCTTATTAGGAGCTTTTGGGAATCTCCACTTCCTTGTTTTTTCAGCATGACATGGTCAGGGTTGAGCCTCACAGTCCGGAAACCTTTCCAACCCATGAACAGGTAAACAACAATCAAGACCCGATAACTGCAGGAGAACCCAAATAACTCACAAAAGAGATATTTCTAAAGCATCCAGCTCAGGAGATCATTGGTTATTCCCACAGGGCAGTTACTATAGAAGCCCACCCCACGATGATGGGGGGTCATAGCAGCTCTATCAAATACAGAGAAACAAACACAAAGAGACAGCTAAAATAGGGAGACAAAAAAACGGGCCTCACATGAAAGAACAGGGGGAGTATGTAGGAAAAGAGCTAAATGAAATGGAGGCAAGCAATTTATCAGAGGTAGAGTTCAGAGTAATGGTTAATGGATGCTCAATAAACTTAGTGAGAACTATTAGGAACTTAATGGGAACAACAAGAAATGTAGTTGGAACTACATCAGCATGAAAAGGGACATAAAATCATGAATAAGAAGCAGTTAGAAGTGCAGAATAGTATATCTGACATCAAGAATACAGTGGAGCCCAGCCAGTGTGGCTCAATTGGTTGGTTATCAGCCCTGGCATGGAGAGGTCACTGGTTTGATTCCTGATGAGGGCATATGCCCAGGGTGCAGCCTGATTCCCATTAGGGAGCTACAGAAGGCAGCCAATCAATATTTCTCTCTCATTGATGTGTCTATCTCTCCCACTCCCTTCCTCTCTGGAATCAATTACATATACAGTATATACACTGAGTGGCCAGATTATTATGATCGCTGAACACATAATAATCTGGCCATTCACTGTATATCCTATATAATACAAGGCAAATATGCAAATTTCCCCTCCACCAGGAGTTTGACCAGCAGGCAGGCTGGCCAACGGACCATGTCCCCTCACCCTGGCCAGGCTGGCTGGACCCCACTCATGCACGAATTCATGCACTGGGCCTCTAATATATATAATGAGTGGCCAGATTATTATGCATTCAGAGATCATAATAATCTGGCCACTCAGTGTATATTGTAAAGGCCATATGTGATAAACCTATAGCCAATATCATACTCAATGGGCAAAAACTAAAAGTGTTCCTTTAAGATCGGAAACAAGATAGGAATGCATGGATATCTGCTTTCATCTCTCTTATTCAACATAGTTCTGGAAATCCTTACCACAGCAATCAGACAAGAAATAAAAAGCATTCACATTGGAAAGAAGTAAAACTGGAATTATATGCAGATGACACAATATTCTATATAGAAAATCCTAAAGACTCCACCAAAAAAACTGAATCTAATAAGTGAATTCATCAAAGTAGCAGGATACAAAATTTGTGTCTAGAAATCAATGGCATTTTTATTCACCAATAACAAACTATCAAAGATAAATAGGAAAAACAATCCCATTCCCTATTGCAACAAGGTCAAAAATAAGATACCTATAAATAAACTTAACTAAAGAGGTAAAAGATCTATATTTAGAAAACTATAGGACACTGGAGAAAGAAATAGTGGAAAATGCAAACAAATGGAAGCTATACCTTGTTCGTGGATTGGAAAAATGAACATTATTAAAATGTCTATACTACCCAAAGCAAATCTATAGATTCAAAGCAATCCCTATTAAAATACAAATGGCATATTTCACAGATATAGAATAAATATTCCAGAAATTGATATGGAACCAGAAAAGAAGCTGAATAGCCACTGCAAACTTGAGAAAAAAGAAAGTTGGAGGGATCCCATTACTGCATATCTAATTATAGTACAAAGTCACTGTAAATCAAAACCATCTGGTACTTGTACAAGAACAGGCATATAGATCAATTGAACAGAACACAGACCCCAGAAATCGATCCAAGCTATTATACTCAATTAATATTTGATAAGAATATACAATGGAGCAGAGACAGTCTCTTCAATAAATGGTGCTGGGAAAATTGAACAAGTGCATGCAAAAAAAAAAAAAAAAAAAGAAACTAGACCACCAACTTATACCATACACAAAAATAAACTCAAATTTGATAAGATACTTAAATGTAAGAAACACAATCATAAAAATCCTAGAAGAAAACAGGCAGTAAAATCTTAGACATCTCTCAGAGTGATATTTTTGCCAATATGTATCCAAGGGAAAAACACAGGAAAAAATAAAGAAATGAAACTACATCAAACTAAAAATCTTCACAGCAAAAGAAACCATCATCAAGACAAAAAGAAACCCATCATATAGGAGAACAT
The DNA here is from genome assembly GCA_963924515.1 of Vespertilio murinus. Classification (NCBI taxonomy): domain Eukaryota; kingdom Metazoa; phylum Chordata; class Mammalia; order Chiroptera; family Vespertilionidae; genus Vespertilio; species Vespertilio murinus. The sequence continues at coordinate 18,892,363 of OZ004720.1, read as the reverse complement.
ATTTACTAATGATTCAGCTTATAAGGGGTTAATATGCAAAATATAAAGAGAACTTATACAACCCAACACCAGAAGACAAACAATCTAATTAAAAATGGGCAAAGGACCTACATAGTTAGAAATTTCTCCAAAGAATATACACAGGTGGTCAATAGATACATGACAAAATGCTCAAGGTCACTAATCATCAGGGAGGTGCAAATTAAAATGATAATGAGGTATCACCTCACACCTGCCAAAATAGCTACCATCAATAAATTAACATGTCCTCACCCCCCTACTGCCTGTGTCCATTGGTTATGCTCATATGCATGCATATAAGTCCTTTGGGGGTGGGGGAGGCTGGGAAGAGCTCAATGGAGGAAAAAGGAGACTTATGTAATACTTTAACAATAAATAATTTTAAAAAAGTAATTAACAAAGAGCAAGTGCTGGTGAGGATGTGGAGAAAAGGGAACTCTATTGCACTGTTGGTGGAATGTGGACTGGTACAGCCACTGTGGAAAACAGTACGGAGTTTCTCAAAAAATTAAAAATAGACTTACCTTTCACCCAGTGACCCCACTTCTGGGTGTATATATCCTAAGAATCCCAAACACCAATCAGAAAGAACCCTGCTTTGGAAGCATCTCATGTGCATATCACTAGATGAGTGGAAAAAAAGTTTTGGTACATTTACACAATGGGATAATAATTCATGGCTGGGGCCTGGCAGGCAGGGGGTGCGGGAGCTCTTACCCTTTGTAATACCATGGAGGAATCTGGAGAGTATATCACGCTAAGTGAAATAAGCCAGTCAGAGAAAGACAAATGCCATATGATCTCATTAATATGTGGGACTTAATGAACAAAATAAGCTGATGAACAAAACAGAACCAGAGGCAATGGAACATGGGACACACCAACAAATATAGGAGGGCAGGGGATATGAGCTAAAGGAAGGTGTGGGATTAGCTAAAGAACATAAGTACATAGCTCATGGAGATAGACACTAGCGTAGGGAGAGCCAAGAGAGAGGGTGAGGGGCTGGGTAGAGGTGGGCAAAAATGGAAGACATCTGTAATAGTGTCAACAATAACAATTTTTAATTTAAAAAGAGGAGAGAAAACAACAAAAAAGAATGGCCTGATGATCTCTCCCAGAATGAACAACCTTACAAGATCTCTTCCAGAAGAAGATTCTGGAAGGCCCAGACCTGCTTTTACTTGTTATAAAACAGAGGGACACTTCTGGCGCTGAGAAAATTATTTTTGGAATCAAAGATAGCCACCATCTTTGGAGAGGGGGGACAGGCTGGCGGAGGTTGCTGTGAGCCAGGAGTTGAAGTCCTATAGCAAGCCCGCAGGCCACATTCGGCCCACAATGAATATTTTTGCAGCCCACACAATATAACTGTATGTAGGAAATGTCTTAATAAAAATTTCCTAACTTAATTTTTACAACATCCTGTTATACACAATTATCAATAAGGAACTACAATATTTGCTAATGACTGATTACTATTATCATGTTGCATTTATTTCCCTTACGCGCAGGTGCACCATTTCTCTCCACTAACACTAGCGGCGAATATTTTAGCAGCTGATTGCCATGTCATTAGTCTTGGACTGACTTGTTTGGTGTGTGTTTAACAGGAAATGTTTCACTTTTGGAGAACAAGAAAAATAGGTTTGTGTTATGCTTATTAATTTGTGCAGTTATCCAATGTCTGGTAAGTTAATGTTAAAAAAATACTAACTTTGAATAAAATGTTCTATTATTTTATGTTAATGATTATTTATTTCAGCCATTTGTATTCAGCATTGTCTATCAAAATAAACCTATGTTTCTATGAAAATTGAAGCTTTTGTTTTTTTGTGACCCACAGAAACTTAAACCTTGTTCATTTGACCATGTTAGTCTTTGAGTTTGACATGCTTGTTGTAGAGTGTTAAACATGCGGTGATGTCCCCATGCCATTCCCACTTCCTAGTCTCAGATTTGAATCTATTCCATGTGAAGAGAGAACTTTTCATGTACCTAGGAAGCCATCTCTCAGCTTTTGTTACTTAAGATTTAATATAATTGATTTTTTATAGAGATGAAGAGAGAGGGATAGTTAGAAACATCTCCAGGAGAGAGAAACATTGATCAGCTACCTCCTGCACATCTCCCACCGGGGATGTGCCCGCAACCATGGTATATGCCCAGGATCTTTCCTTCCAAAGGCCTATGCTCTATCCACTGAGCCAAACCGGTCAGGGCCCCAATAATTTTTTCATTAGAAAATATTCTGGGAGTGGAAACCGGTTTGGCTCAGTGGATAGAGCATCCGTCTGCGGACTGAAAGGTCCCAGGTTCGATTCTGGTCAAGGGCATGTACCTTGGTCACAGGCATGTCCCCAGTGGGGGGGGTGTGTAAGATGCAGCTGGTCCATGATTCTCTCTCATCAATGTTTCTAACTATCCCTCTCTCTTCCTCTCTGTAAAAAATCAATAAAATATATATTTTTTAAAAAGAAAATACTCTGGGAATAACCATTAACTTTGTATTCAGGAGGAGCTGCAGCCCACATGCTATTCTATAGAAACGAGGCCCTGTCTCCCCAGAGCCAGCCCTGTGATTCTCCGAAGCCTAGCTCTTCCCTCAGGATGCCACTGGCATTCTGTGCAGATGCAGCTCCAGCTGCTGGGACCCGGGGATGTGAGCTCCCCTGCTGCGTGCCTTTTGTGAGGCCCCTGAGCTGGGCTTGCAGGCAGACCCTGGGTGATGATGTCAAGACAGCAACCAGCTGCGTGTTTGCAGCTTGATGTTGGAACCGGGGTATTTGCAGAGGTACAGCTGATGGCTGCTAAAGAAATTAAAAGAAAGGGAGAAATCAGCTTTTGATTTGTGAATTCAGGCAAGGGGGTATGAAAGACATGGGTAGCAGGTAAATATAGAATCCCAAAGTGTCACACTGCCTAGTATCTTGGCTGTTTGCACTCTCTTTCTACATCTGTGGAAATGTAAGCCAGTGATGAGGAATGTGAAGAATTTCATTGCTTTGGTATTCCTTCACGGGAATAATTTAAGAAAATTATTTTTAACTTGAGATCCTGCAAATAGGCTAAGGTTTTGACACAAACTCAAGTACCCTCAGATCAGAAGGTCATGTGTAGTGAGGTCACCTTCACCCCCTGGTTCTGACCTTCCCTGAAAAAGCAGAGCAGACTGTACAGTCAGTCTGTTGTTTAGCCACGGAGACACTTTCTATATTAAGGACAGGAGTTAGTTTTAAAAAATATATAATTTAATTTTTCACAGAGGTGAAATAACATTTTTAGAGAGGTGAAATAACAGGTCTACTAAAGTGACCACCAGTCAAAGACTTGAATTCCACCAGAGCTTGTACTTTTTATACATATAAAACTTCATTAACTATCTGTATTTACCTATCTCCTGCCCCTCCCATTTCATGGTGAACTATCTTAATTCAGACACCCATCTCTACTCTGGATTTTTATAATGCCCTCTTACCGATTTCCCTGCCTCTAGTTTTACACTTTTAAAATATATTTTATTGATTTTTCACAGAGAGGAAGAGAGAGGGATAGAGAGTAAGAAACGTCGATGAGAAAGAATCATTGATCAGCTGCCTCCTGCACACCCCCTACTGGGGATGTGCCCACAACCAAGGTACATGCCCTTGACCAAAATTGAACCCGGGACCTTCCAGTCCCCAGGCCGACTCTCTATCCATTGAGCCAAACTGGTTTCAGCTCTAGTTTTACATTTTTATTCTTGTCCAAATAATTGTCCAAACTAAAAAAATCAGCCCCACCCCTGCTTAAGTCCTTTCACTGCTCATATTCCCCACTGATGTAAAATATAAAGTCTCCTAGGAGCTGGTCTTGTCTACATTTCCATATTCTTCTATTCCCCACTCCTCCCCCCACCCCTCGCCCCCAACTCACTTCACTCAGGCAAAGTCCTACCTATAATGCCCGCTCTGTCTAGGACCTAACACCCACTTTGTCTACTTTCAGATGGCTATGCAGCCTTCAAAATAGTCTTTGATATAAATCCTCTGGGGACCCTCCTTTCCTTAATACTCCAATGCCCTTGCCTCCTCTCTTCCCAGGTTTTTTGTTTGTTTTGTTTGTTTCTAATGTTTATACTAATTATTTTGCATTATGATGTTTTTACATATGTTTACCCTACTGGACTCAAATTTCCAAGACAGAAGGCACTCTTATTTGTCATCGTATCTCCAATATCAATTACAGTTTTTAACACATAGAAGGTAACACATGCTGTCAAACATTGATGAATGAACTGACTGGTGGCTGTGCTAGCTGTCAAAATGAACTATTCAAAAATCTTCTTTGGAGACTTTCAAGAAAATAGCAGATATCTACCTTTTAGGGTGTTTCTTATTTCTTTTTCCCCGATAAAGGCTGGCCACATATGGAGACCTCTCAAATCGCCTAAGGTTAAAGGATCTTATCCCACACTTCCTAAGGGGCACTAACGTCTTCCTGGAGCTAGCCTTGGAGTGAATAAGCAAAGAGCCAGGTTTGGCTCTTTCCACAAACATCCTTAGTTAAAAGCTCTTGTGGCCGAGGTCCCTGCTTCTCAGAGTGAGCTTGGATACAGCGCACCCTAATCAGAAGTGTCTCAGACAGAGCACTCTCTCCCGTCATCACCAATTCGGCTGAATTCTTCCCAAGTGGCATCAGCATGGTGATTCAGCCCTGTCTCCATGTAATTAGTCGCGGGATGATTGCAGGGAATGTGATTAGGCTCTTTACCTTCCTGGGAGAGGCAGGAAGCAAAGTGCTGCCATCCGCACAAAACGGGGCTCATTAGAAGAAGGGGTGGCTTCTGCAGCAGACACAGAGTCAACAACAAGCACCTCTGTATGTGGGGCTGTGCCAGGAATGGAAGCTGGTAAGGGGGGATGTGGCTCAAGCAACAGCTGCTTCTGCTGAGAAAATACTGAACTTGGCCGAGAAATCTCCAATACAGGCCTCAATGGGTTGGAAACTAAAATGCATGAATAGAAGGAATGAATGTCTGCATTCTCACGCCTTTGCCCATCTGCCTTCCCTGTCCTCCTTCATGTTCAGGACCCAGGGCTTTGCCCACCCTGGGCACTATGTTCCCTCTACCTTGACCTCTCCTCAACAGCTCTACTGAGACTGGCCCAGCTCCCTCTCCTCCAGCCATCTTCAAGCCCATTAACCTAACTCTTTCTTTCCCACAACTCCAAGAGAGAGGGGAACAAAACAGTTTACTTGATCACCAGCAAAATGTTGATGGTCCTTGAAATAAAAAACAAACAAACAAAAACAAACAATCCTAACAAACCTTGACTGACAGGTCACAAGTTATTCTTCATTTCTGCTCCAATTCTCACCTTTGGGAGACTCATTGTCATATAATAAGACTTGAGGGGCACCTTCCATGGCACAATGGAGAAGTGGGAAGATGAAACGTATCACTAAACCAATGAAGTAACAGAATAGATGGATGGATAGATGGATAGATAGATGGATGGATAGATGGATGGATAGATGGATGGATAGATAGATGGATAGATGGATGGATAGATGGATGGATAGATGGATGGATATATGGATGGATATATGGATAGATAGATGGATAGATAGATGGATAGATAGATGGATGGATAGATGGATGGATAGATGGATGGATAGATGGATGGATAGATGGATGGATAGATAGGTGGGTAGATAGATATATGATAAATAGATACAGGTTGAGTAAAGAGGACAGGAGAGTATGACATTCACTTGGTGACTCTATGGGAACAATTATTTTACTTCACTGAGGCCTAAAATTTATTGACTCAAAGTTTTAGTCTTTTTTTTAACTTTTATATCCATTTTGATAAAATTTAGATTTTAATGACCCACATCATTGCAATCTCTCACTGCAAAATATCCCCCAAATATTTCACCTCTATCTATATGTCCCACTAGCCTGAGGAAACCTCACTATAGATATCTGAACAGGTGTCTTCTCTGTGTCTGTTCTAGGAATATAACCCAAGCAGGGAGTTGGTTTCCCCATGCATCCATGACCTCCTACCTTATGACTCCAAGCAATCATTACCACCATGGAATTTCAGTGTTGCTGTGAAAACCACTCTTCTACTCTCTCAAAGTGTAGTTTGCCCTCCAATATTTTTTCAAACATCTCACTGCCTCTATTTATGCTTTTTCCTGCTAAAGATCTTGTCTTATGCTTTGCTGAAGGGAAAAAAGACACACAACAAAACCCAGAAGTGACTAGACAGGCATCACTCGTGATCAAATATAAAAATCTTCTGTATCTGTGCTTATCCTCTCACTGTCTCCTAAGTTATAGGAAACTTAAAGTTTATGGTCCATCATTGCAATCACTCATTGGAAAATATCCCCAACTCCTTCACTTTTATTCCTGTGCTATAGTAGCTGTCCAACAGAACACTGTCTCTCCTCATATCAAAAAAATAATTCCTCCTATTGATCTATGGCATTCTTCCTTTCTCATATTTTCAAAGACTTCACTCTATGTTCAACCAGGAGACAGATCGCTCACTATGACATATGCTGACCACCAGGGGGAGTCAAGGAACAAAGGAAGGCACTGACCAGCAGCCAGAAGGCCCCAATTGGTCCTGATCATAGCCCAGGCCTAGGGAGCCTACCCGTGCATGAATTCCATGCACTGGGCCTCTAGTATATGTATAATACACACACATGCATGTGCATAGGCTAAATACAGACATCCCTATATATGCTTACACATTAAGCACTAAGCCTGTTTTGTCTTCCTTTCTGGAAAGTATAGTGTCAGTCATTGTGACTGACATGGTGCTTAACATGTTAAGTATATAATTCTGGGCAGTCACACCAACCGACTTTGCTCAAGAAATAGAAGGCAAATTTGTTCTCCCAGTCTTAGTTCACAGTGGTAATCTACGTGTGTGTGTGTGTGTGTGTGTGTATAAAATGTCTGCTTTAATACCACTTCTCTCCACTGACCCCATATTTCACAGCCTACCTTCTTGAAAATATTGTCGAAATGTGCCATCTGGAATCCTTCACCTCATATTGATACTTCAGTTAGTTTAATCTGGCTTCTGCCCACCTCCTCCCTGCACCAAGGTCACCGAGTGATTGCCAAGTTGCCAAATTCATTGCACACATTTTAGCACTTTCTTAAGAGACTTCTTGGCAGCAATCTACTCAGTTGACAACTAATTTTCTTACAAAGACTCCTCTGTGGTACTAGGATGTCATGTCCCCTTACCTGTCCATCTACCTCTCTGTACACTCCTTCAGAATCTCAACTGACTTCTTCTATTTCACTCAACCTCTATGTGTTGGATGTTTCAAAGCCAGGTCCCAGACATTTTTTCTTTTCTCACTGTATGATCATTCCCCATGTGGTGTCTTTTATTCAGTGGTTTTGAACATCCAGTTATAGGGCCATCACACATGTATGTCTCTCCCTTTTTTTCTCTCCTATGGACTGCAGTCTCATATTAGCAATGGCCTGCTAATAAAACAGCCACTTGGAAGTCTCATAGGCATCCCACATTTAATACTTGTTAACATGGAATTCTTTATTTTCTCCTTCCAACTTTATTTTCTTTCAGTTTTTCTCTAATTAACAAATGGCACCTTCATTGAATGCAAAGTTCTAGAAGTCACTGCCAGCACTTACTCTCCTTGACCGTGATACTGAATCTGCCACCAACCTTATTAATTCTACCTATAAAATATGTCTTAAATCTATCCTCCTTCCTCTATTTCACCTCTATCATCATTTACTTCGTGGACAACTGAAATAGACTCTGAATTTTCTAATTTATACAACTTGTTTACAGATTTTGCCTATTTTATTATTTTTAATAATACTATTAGGTAGGCATGAACATCCAATCCTATCAACCAAAACTCTGCATTAATTACTATATGGCCCATAATAGCCTAACTCCTCTTTATTTCTTTACAATTTTTGCCTTAATATATTTCCATATTTGACTCAGGTCTCCCTGAAAATACTTATACTTCCAGAATAACGTGACCTTATGTTTTATCCCTGTTTACACTCATGCTGTCACCTGGAAACACCTTCTTCCTTGGGCTGTTCCTTTCCTCGTCTCTCAGGTCACAGTTTAGATTTTATCTCTTTGAAAATCCTTTCTTAACCTTATGGTGCCCCTGAGGTAACACCTCCTTGCCCCCCCCCGCCCCCCTTTCACTGCATATCCCAGTTGGGCAATGCTTTTTGCTAGAATAATACTGAATACATTCTACTTAAAGTCTCTGGTTATTTACCTGTTTATCCCTTCAGACTAAAAGCCCATTAAGGGCAGACAATATTTCTTCATCAGTAGTTAGTATTCACAATTATATATAGATACTGAATGAGTTAATGAGCAAATGTATTAACTTACATTTTCCCTGTTCTCAATGAATTAATAGTTTATTAGGTCAACATTAATTCTCTGTCAATATTATATTGAAGTTACTCACTCTACATCCAAATGCACATTCAGAACTCTAAAATGAAGCAATCTACCCTTATTAAATGCTTTGATCACCCATGGCAGCTTCCAGTTTTCCTGTACCAGCAGTTTACCAAGAGCATGGCGTGTGTTTGTGTGGGGGCTAGGTGGGGCATGTCTGTCTCCTGACACTTTAAAATTACACATTCCTGGTGATCACTTAAAAATTGGATTGATTTTAGTTATTATTAATTCTTACAGTCCTTGTTCTTTCTACCACTAAAAATAGTTCCAGTTTAGATGGAGTAAGCACACTTGAACTGATCTCTCTCACTCATTATATACTAAACAGAATACATTAAAACCTACTTGAGGACTATAAAAAGCCAACAGTAGCAACCAGACTGGAGAAGAAAATAAAAAATGAAGAACAATATGGTGGTTCATTTCCTGTTTTATTCCCCCTCCCACCATCTTTCCTGGCTCAGACTCAGAGCAGCCAGAGGCCTGACACTGTGTGGTAGGTGCAAACTGCAAAAGCTTCAAGATAAATGTTCTTTTTAAGTCTGAGGATTGGGAAAGGGGAGCTTTGAGGATGAGAAGAGGGAAGGGCAGGCCTTGGTATGTTGTCATTGATTTCCTCTGGGCCCTGCCCTGAGCGACAGCTCAATCCTGAATCTGAGGCTCCACAGCAGCAGTGCTCGGAGTACCAGTGTCCACACGGAAACTTAAAACTGGGGGGAAATCCTTCTCTGTGACCAGAGAAGCAGGGGAAGTGGGCCCTGAGGTCTGAACAACATAGAATTTCCATGACATGTTTCCCTCCTTTTCTTTGCTTTTACTGCTTTGCCCTGGAGTGGACTCAGTCACAACAAATGAGAAACAGGAAGGAGAGGGTAATGCTTTTGCCTTTCAGGCAGAGAGCACAGAAAGGGCCCGTGAAAGCTGGAGAGTGGAAGGAAATCGCAGAGAGAAGGAAGCTCAAGAAGGGGTCACACGGAGCAGCTTAAAGAGCCCGCCGTCCACCGTGGAACGTGTTCAGGACTCACCCAGACAAGTGTATATACCAAAGGTTTGGGAATTGACCTGCCTGTGCACCGCTGCCCAGAGGCCCAGCTGGCCAGTGCAGGGCACACCTTTACCATGCTGCAAAGCCTTTGCAAGTAGGGCTGGCACTGAGGCACTGAACCACAAGCATGGCCAGCAGGTCAGGACTTGTGTCGTGGACTTAACTGGACTAAGTGGCTGCTCACACAGCCAGGCCTCCTCTGGTTTCATTCTCAAAGGCTTTTAACAGGCTCTAGAGCCTACTAATATTATCACTCAACGTGTGCAAAATATCACCCCAAAATTACTAAGCATACAAAGAACAAAGCGAAGCTAAATAACTCACATGGGAAAAGGCAAGGAACAAAAGCCGACCCTATGAAGACCTATCTGTTGCAATTATCAAAGATTTAAAGCAGCTCATATAACGGGGCCCAGGGAGTAGAGGTGAACACCCTTGAAATGAATACAAAGATAAAAATGTTCAACCGAGAGCTAAAAGCCATAAACAAGGAGCAAATAAAACTAAATAGAAACGAACGTTAGATGGGCTCCCAAGTAGAAGGGAGATGAAGTCAGTGAACTTGAGGGTGGATGTCTAGAAACCATCTGGTACGAAGGACAGAGGTGAGAGAAGGTCAAGAGCTCGATTACAATAGGGCGGCACAATAAATGCCTTGGGTGATGGGACTGTTGTGAATTCTGTTGAGTTCCAGGGGTGGGAGGTACATGAATCTGGATGTTAAAATGCATAGAAACGGCCAAAACTGGTGGCTCAGTGGAGAGAGTGTCAGCCTGCGGACTGAGAGGTCCCAGGTTTGATTCCGGTCAAGGACATGTACATTGGTTGCGGGCACATTCCCAGTAGGGGGTGTGCAGGAGGTAGCTGGTTGATGTTCATCTCTCATCGATGTTTCCAGCTCTCTATCCCTCTCCCTTCCTCTCTGTAAAAAAATCAATAAAATATATTTTTTAAAATGCATAGAAACGTCCACTAACAAGCAGCTAACTCTACTAGCTAACACAGTGTGTGGTTCTACATAGGTGACAAGTTGTATTTTATATGTCAGGATCTTGGGTGTCCCCAAGTTTGACAGCTTCTTAATACCTATCTGTTGTTCAAGGTAAACATATCTGGGCCATCTGATCACTAAGGAAGTCCTGCACTTCAAGAAGCATAGGGATTCTTGGGAAGCTCATAGCCCTTTGGCCTTCACAACTCTTGGTTTTGGATTCCACTGATAATCACATTCGACAATCCACACTCTGTATCCTGCCCCGGCTGTCTCCTCTCCACCCCAAGTGGTAGAACTGTCTGCTTCAATTCCCAGAGAAACACTAACTCTGAGCTCTGTGTAGAGCACATGATACTAAAGGTTTTTGACAAGAGAGGACATACTATTTCACCAAGCCAAAGCATAAAAATTAACTAAAAATCTACTTTTAAACAGTCATATTTGCAGGGATAATAAACATGGTCCCCATTGACCACATAAATGTTAATTGAATGAATGGCTCTAATTATTCTTCAGTATTTTTCAAAATAGACGCTATATACTAAACACATCCCAGAACACTGTTCATCTTTTTTTCACATCTGTCCACTCTCTTTTCAGAGACCCCAACTTGTAAGCTCACACAATAGTAAGTCAAATGGAGACACACTCACATGCATGCTCACTCATGTACATGTTAGCACATTTTTCTCTCTGTTTAGCATAATACTTTGCCATTATTTTTCAGATGTTCTACATTAAGGATCATTCACGGGGTCACAAGTCCCTGATTCATTTGGACTTGACTTACTATAATCATATTTTCCAGAAGTTTTTCCAGGCTCCTAAATCTCTTTACGTTTTTTGTAAATCAATTTCTGTTGTTAATCCTCACCCAAGGATACTTATCCATTGATTTTTGGGAGAGTGAAAGGGAGAGGGAGAGACAGAAAGAAACATCAATGTGAGAGAGACACATTGATTGATCACCTCCCACACATGTCCAGCCAGGGCAGGGAATCAAGCCTGCAGCCTAGGTATGTGCCCTTGACCAGAATTGAACCTGAAACGATTCAGTTCTCAGGTTGACTCTCCATCTACCGATCCAAATTGGCTAGGGCTTAAGTTTTCTTAGTGTTTTATGTTTCCTTACCAACTTGATGTTCTGTTTTGTTTTCCCCCAGAAATTCACAGAACTCCAACCTCATCCATGCTTGCAGCTTCGCACTGCATGGTCACATGCATACTTGGCTTGAGTCATAGACTCCAATGCTGGATCAAAAAGGCTCCTCTCAAATTATCAGGAGAAAATGTACCCAACCAGAGGCTCTGAATCACAAGCTCCATGTTTCTTTGCTTATTCGTTCTATACATTATGAAAAATAAGCATCTGGAAAGTTAAGTGTATTCCACCTATCAAGCCATGATTCTAATTACGACCATCATTATTTCACCATTTATTTGTGTGTGCTAAGGAAGCCTTCGGCTCTGCACCAGCCTGAGCTAAAACTGGCCTTGCTCCAGGGCTCAACAACTGGCCAGACAGACAGATCTGACAGGAAGGAATGATTGATGAGCATTGGACAGCACATCCTCTGTCATCCACAGCCGGAGGGGTCTCGCTGGTCTAGGGACTATTTCGAAGGAGAACTCTGAAGAATGAAGTCTTTGTTCATGTATCAGGGACAAGAAGTTCTAGGTTGAATCATTTCAAGTAGTAAGAAGGACATAGCACCAAAGCAGGGGGAGGGAGGTGAACTCTCAAAGGAAGAGCCATTGGGTAGAAGCACAGGGGAGAAGAAAGCAGGGTACCCATCAGGATTCTCAGGGAGACCAAGAACACATGCCAGAACCTCCTCAGTTTGATGGACCCTCCACTGTCCCTTCTCAGTCCGGTGAGAATAATACCATCTGGCACTGCCCTGCACAGTGCTAATGCTTACTTATCCCTTGCCCACTCTCCCTGAATGCCACGCTCTCCCCCAGTCATGCTGATAACCCCCAAATGCCCTCACACATATTCAAACACCCCCTAGCAATAGCACCGATTGAGAACCATTGGGTATCAAGTTGCTTCAGACAGAAGTGAGGAAGTCTCAACTTATAGGCAACAACCTGGCAGAGAGGTGAGATAAATGGGCCAAGATTGCTCCTTCCAGTGGTGGTAGTGGTGGTGGTGGTGGTGGTGAGGGATGTGAAGTGTGTGTGTTCTGTGTTCTCCATCCCTAGCTTTTTCCTTAGTGGCACTGACATGCTAGTTCCAAGTTGCCTTCCTTCTTATTGTCTTCAAATCCTTCAAACTAGACCTTCTCCCAAGAAAGGAGCAAAAACACAACCCCATTAAAAACAAAAAACTACTAATAGTTTGTACCACTTCTCTTCAGGTTAATCACAGAGGCAGCTGGCAGTAATGGATGCACCCATTACCTTGCAGTGGAGTTCTAGCTGCTTGTCACTGTGTCCTCTTGAGAAAGCTGCTAACTTTATGATCCCTATCAAGATGATCTACAGATCAGCTTAAATATTTTTAAAAAAATATATTTTATTGCTTTTTTATTTTTTTTTTAATACAGAGAGGAAGGGAGAGGGATACAGAGTTAGAAACATCTGTCAGCTGTGTCCTGCACATCTCCTACTGGGGATGTGCCCACAGCCAAGGTACATGCCCTTGACTGTAATCGAACCTGGGGCCTTTCAGTCCACCGGCCAATGCTCTGTCCACTGAGCTAAACCGGTTAGGGCTAAATATTTTCAATATATAGAACATTCTGTAAATGGTAAAGCAGTTCTAGATACCAGAAGGCATCATTCCACAGAAACCAGACACACACACTAAGGTCCTAACAGTTGGCTGCCTGCCAGCAGCCAAGCCTCTGGGGGCAGAACTTGGGGCGATCCGTCTTCCTCACACCCACCACGCTTCGCTTGCCCGTGTCTGCCAGCTCTGCCTACCTGGGAAGCCAGGCCGGAGCCGAGCTCCGCTGGGCGTAGCGGGATAAGCTGCACAGATACATTAACACGATTACCATCTACAAGGGGGCAGACTGTGCCTGGAATTGTAAAGACCCCGGTGGAGCGAGACTCATCCGTCAAGGCCGGGACAGAGCAGACAGCTTCGGGGGACTGGCAGCAAACAAGGCCAGGAGGGGAGTCAGGGAAGATTCATTTCTTCCCCCAGAAAGGGGGTACGCAGGGAAGAATAAATTACTTCTGTGCAGCCTGTGGACCACAGAGCTCAGCTGGTTTTGCGAAGTAGACCTCATGGGAATGACGGGGAATAGGGCACAAGGAGAAGCAGGTGGGTAGTGCCAAGCTTCATGGCAAGGCCAGGCCCATACCACCCAGGTCACGCCTGGGTGCTCCTGAGCTGCGGGATCCCAGACCTGGAGAGGGGAGAAAGGAGAGACCATGGGAATGGAGGTGCCCGCCAAGTTAGGGCAGTGATGGAGAACAGACAGAAAAACAGAGCCCCCAGACCACAAGACTTTTGTTCTATTTTCTTCAAGATGGGCATGGAAATTGGAAAACAAGTGTTTAAAAAGGTGAGAGGAGAGAGAGGTCTGAAGAGACTTCAGAGCCCCGGCTTCCGATGCTCAGGGCATAGGTGGAGACAGGGTGGGGGTGGGGATGGGAATAAGCCAGGACTTCTAATTGATGCCAACGTGAAGCCACAAGAATTGAGCATTCTGCTCTAGTCCTCCGAGGGCAGGTGGGCTGAGAGGGCACCAGGAGAGGCTCCTGGGAAAGGAGAGGTTGGGTGGGAGGGGTGTGATGAGCAGGGGTTGCAGGGGTGGGGGGAGAGGGATCTGCAGAGAAAAGCACCAGCCAGAGCAGCTTCCCCTTTGCTCCTAACCCGGCACATCTGTTCCTTCCCTGCTTGGTCCCCCTGTTCTGTGAGCGTCTCCCCAGAACAGAACCTTCCTCCTCCCCGTCTCAGCTCACCAGGTGAGTGAGCACCTCATCTGTCTCTCAGCTCCGCCTTCCTCTTGGCACGTCTGCGGCAAAACCAGGAGATCAACTCTGTGCGATACTTCTGCACCTGTGTTTCTGAGCCCAATGGCTCGGGGGCATATAGTATGTCACCGGGCCATGGTATTTCGATATGGCAGCCTGGCAAAGTGGGCCTGTCTGTGCTCCCCCCTGGTGAAGAGAAAACCTACAGAAGGGAGAGGCATTCACATCTGTGAAGGGCTTGCACTGCCAAGTCATTTGCATACCTTATTTATTTAAGCCTCACAACAGTTCTCCCTTACAGAACCTGAGGGCCTGGGACAGATCCACCGGGCTGGGAGCCAGTGCCTCTTGCTTGCACTGGACAGCATCCCCATAGGGAGGGAGGAGACCAGAGGAGTAAGGGATGAGGATGAGGCGGGAGGAGGAGCAGGAATGGAGCCTCCAAGTGAGGACAGAGCAGGCATGTAGAGGTAGTTATGGCATTTTACATAGACTTCTCTCTTAGATTGAATAAGTATTCAATGTATTGTTTTATGTGCCCCCATTTGTTTGAAACCATTTTTCCCCCCACTGCAAACACAAATTCATCCCAACTGTGTCTAAAATAGCCCAAGATGTCAAAACCTGTTTGGCTCAGTGGATAGAGCTTCAGCCTGCGGACTAAAGAGTCCCAGGTTCGCTTCCGGTCAAGGGCATGTGCATTGGTTGCAGGCATATCCCCAGTTTGGGGGGTGGGGGGTGTGCAGGAGGTGGCTGATGGATGACTCTCTCTCTCATCCATGTTTCTGCACTCTGTCTCTCTCCCTTCCTCTCTATAAAACAATCAATAAAATATGTTTATAAAATAAAATATCCCAAGTTATGAATGAGTCTAGCTGGGAATTGATGGCTCACTGTATTGGGGATCAGATATTCTTTGGAAAATATGCAGTTTTCAAGACATAAGCCGATCATGAAGACTATTTGGGCACAGGCAGCTATTTTAGACACGAGTCTTCTGTTTGGGAGTGAAGCTTTGGATTGTCTTCTGAAAGCTCCTAATAATCACCATGATCCATCACCATAAAAACGTGTCCTTGTGTAAACTTGGGAACTGGAACAATTTATAGCTCTTTCTCATTAACCACTTGCTTCCAGACATAAGCTATTCCCCACACGGCTCCGGCTCGGCTGGTCTGATGACAGAATTTCTGAGGAATATTTCAGGGAGATTTTTTAAAATGTGTACCACAATGCAAATATTGACGCCTCGGCCCCATCAATACCACAATTTATTGCCCTTCAATATAAACACTGAGCCGGCTCCCGATTGGTCAATATTTGCACTCGGGTAGATAAATCTTTATTCTGACTTCACCAGATGTCAATAGCTACTTATTCCAGTTAAGTAAAAGTAAAAGCAGGGAAGTATTATTTATCTTTTAAGGTAAAATAGCAACTAGTTACATAAAGGCCTGTGGCATTTTTTAAATATCAATATGTAGTTACTTCTGGCAATGAAATATAACGGTATTATAAGTTATGGGCTTAGAGCACACTGGTTGAAATTTTAGAGGTAGGAGAGAATAAAAATAAATAAGGTATCTAACTTACTAATATCACAATACTGTTTTTTTTAGGATTTGAAAGAATCCTCAGCTTTCTTGCTCTTTTTTTTTTATCATATATAAGGTTAATTTTTTATATTACCTGTGACTGAAAATTCACAAGCATGCATTCCTAAGCCTGCCTAGATGGTGTGATTAACCCTATTACAAACCTCAGAAAAAAATATGCATGTGTTTGACCTACATGTGAGTGAATGCTTACAGCCTAGTGCTTTGGGCTTCATGCTTCGTGCTCTGCAATCAGGCCTCACAGGCTATTTCTGGGCAGTAGATGTCTGTTTCCAGATTTCTAATAAGAACAGACTGGGCCAAAACCTGGTTTGGCTCAGTAGATAGAGCATTGGCCTGCGGACTGAAAGGTCCCAGGTTCGATTCCAGTCAAGGGCATGTACCTTGGTTGCAGGCACATCCCAAGTAGGGGGTATGCAAGAGACAGCTGATCGATGATTTTCTCTCATCCATGTTTCTAATTCTCTATCCTTCTCTCTTCCTCTCTGTAAAATATCAATAAAAATATATATTTTTTTAAATAATAGACTAGGGTTTTATCAATGAAAGTGGATTTTCCCACCTTCAGTGCCCAGGGGGAGGAAATGACCGCCAGCATGTATTAGGACAGGGTAAACAGCCCCTATTAAAAGTGAACCCATGTTTCTGTGTTACTTGCACAAACAGTGAAAGACACATATGTTTTCCAATTATTTTGCTTTGGGGGGGGGCAGGGAGCAGGTATATCATGCTGTAAGTATGCACAGCATTGATTTACCTAGACTTTGTAGGATGTTTACTTCAACACGCTCATACACTGAGAAAAGTGGCGATGTTATTGCCCTGTAAGAAAAGTCCCTACCCCTTCGGGCTTGTGAGTATGCTTCAGAGATTGTTGTGTGTGTGTGCACTAAGTGCATTAAGAGAAAATCTAACTGATCAAACCGTGGTCATGCTCTATATTACCACTAGTCACGCCCAGAGTCATTCCTTCATGGCTATGAGCAAAATGAAGTAAAGGAGTGATACTGGGGCACCTGTAAAGCAGCACATGTCAAATACAATCAAATAAAGATCTATGCCCATTATAGAAATGTCTACAATGCCACCGAGGCAAAAAATAACCAGCCAACCAACACACACACACACACACACACACACACTGCTAAAAGTGAAATCCTGTTATTTGCCAAATGCCTGATTTTCCTCAGGAGTGCACTAACTCCGTGGGCAATGCGAGCCAAATCCGGAGAACGCTGAGCAGTTCACATCTCTTACTTTGGAACCTGGGTGGGGCCGAAGTAACCAGAAGCACATGGAGGCAAATCCCAGGAGAACCCACCAGGGAGGCTGTCAGAACAGCACAAGGCGCCGAAAACTGGTTTGGCTCAGTGGATAGAGAGTTGGCCTGTGGACTGAAAGCTTCCGGGTTCGATTCCAGTCAGGGGCATGCACCTAGGTTGTGGGCACATTCCCAGTAGGGGGTGTGCAAGAGGCAGCTGGTGGGTGTTTCTCTCTCATCGATGTTTCTAGCTCTCTATCCCTCTCTCTTCCTCTCTGTAAAAAATCAATAAAATATATACTTCTTTAAAAAAGAACAGCACTTGGAGACTCCCCAGGTGTGGTCCAGGGGATGGGGCCTAGCCTCGCCTGAGAAGCACACAAACCAGGCTGGGCAGCTAAAGGGGACAGAAGGTGTCTGATGGAGAGTCCTGGCTTTTCATGATGTCAAATTACTGTGCTCTCCTTGAAATACAGACATTGACAGCTGCTAAGGGAAATCACAGGAGCTTTAATAGCAAACTTCAGATTTACTTCCTGGATCCCAGTCCCTGCCCTATGCACATAGGACTTCTCTGAGGAGCCCAGCTAAGATTCACAGGGGTGCGTCTCTTCTCTCAGCCATTAAGTACCCCTTAGTGAGTCCTTACAACAGCTTGTCGTTTAGTTATTGAAAAGTTCAAAACAGATGATCAGAATTCCTACCATGAACTAGGGATGCACTATACGTATAGCCCATTTTCCAAGGCACCCATTTTGACAGCAAGGATGGCCTTGCAGTAGGAGATAGTAGTCATCATTTGTTGGTTCAATTGATACATAAGGCACAGTTTTCACATTGGGAGGCTTACAGCCTAACAAGAGTTGTAGAATACAACCATTATAAGGCACTGTGGTGTTTTATGTTGGAGGTACACGGAGGAAACTGTGAAACTGGGGTCTTACATCCACTTGTTAACTTGGGTGGATATGGGTATGTGTGTAGGTGAAGGGGTTGCTTATCAGGAAACTATGCATGATAGCCATCACACTTAAGTTGAGAATTTAAAAAGTCAAAGATAAACAAAAATGCTGGAAGATAAAGGGGAGGGGGGTGATTTTAGGCAAGTGGACTAGCATGTGCAAAGGCTCACAGGTATAAAACAATAGATTGTTTTCAGATATGTTCATAAGTAATTTGGGACTTCTAGGGCTTAAAGTGCCACCGTGGGAAGAGTGGTCAGCATCAAGTGCGAACCTTTGGGAAGGCGCCTACATATGACAAGCAAAGGGCTTTAAGGTATTCTTGAGAAGCATGGAAACCATTTGCAAAATTTTGAGTTCAGAGAGAAGCTTAACCAGCTACATGAGGTCAAGAGCGCCCTCTAGCAGGAGAAGGCAGAAGGGCGTGGAGCATAAGCAAAAGACAGAGGAGTAAGAGAAATAGTGCAGGGATCCCAGGGAGAGATAGTATGTGCCTCCACCAGGCAATGGCAGTGAGGACGAAGATGAAGTTAAAAGACTGAGAGGAGATTTAAAAGGATTGGAAATCCTTCTACTAGGACATGGATTGGAAATGATTGAAACGATGTGTGGAATAAAAAGAAAGGAATCTAAGGGAGCTCACATTTTCTGTCTAAGGCAACGTGACAGTGGCAACATTCCCTGTAATAATGAATACAGGAAATAAATGAATTCCATTGGATGATATACAGTTAAAGTGTCTGTGAGGCATTCAGATAGGTTGTACTGTAAACAGATTTGGAGTTCAGGGCCTGGGGGGGGGGAGTGGGGGGCTCCAGGCCACACCTAAAAGCTGGAGGTCTGTGTCCTGATAGGGCAGCCTCACATCCCTCTTCTCCCCCCCCCCCCCGCCACCTCCAGACCACTGGGCCACAGCCTCCCACTTCCTTGACCCTTCAGACTCCTTGGATACACCACTGGCCAGCGAATGATCAAAATGTTAGGCAGATGGTCCGCTCAGGAGTGATGTCTGAACTATACAGATCTGTCTGTTAAACTGTTTACTGCTGTTACATATGGGTGGTAGTAACAGCTGGGGTCCTGAGTGAAATAAAAGATGAAAGTGCAGAGTGAAGGAGGGAAGGATCCATGTCGTTTAAGATCATTGTTGTTTAATAGTAAGCAGAGCAAGAGCCCCGGATTAGGTTGAGAAGGGAATTTCAAAGATGGAGAGCCATGGAAGAGTGTCATGAGGCAAAGATCGCTCAGCAGTGTCTCCCACGCCACATGCTTTACCATCCTCTCCCTGAGGGGTGGAGTCTCTGGTCCCTTCTTGGAGCAGTGTGGGACTGTGTCCCACTGTCACCTGTTTCCAGGCGCCCGGCCACCTTGCTGTGAGGAAACCCAAGAAAGGCCACACAGAGGGACTGTGCAGAGAGAGACCAGTGTCGGTGTCCAGCTGACAGCCTAGATGGTCTTGGCCAAGGTCAGCATCAGCAATTCCACAGGGGACTGAGGATGCCCTGGATCAGGGTTTCCCAAAGTGTGGTACGCGTACCCACAGGGGTACGGGAAGAGTTTGGTGGGGCTACGCATTGCACCGGAGTTTGGTGGGTATATGCACTGCACCGTGCTTAGCTGTTCCTGATTCTACGTTCTCATGAGTCGAGTCATTTTCATCCTTCTCATTGATCCAAATAAATGTAATTTATAATATAAATTTTATTTATATTTTATTATGAATAATTTTATTTTTCGTTTATTATTATTTTGTGTATGTACCAAAAAATAAATAAATAAATATATTTTGATTGTTATTAAAATACATCCATTTTTTTTTATGAAAGGTACTCAGCGTTACAAAACTTATAGAAGTGGTACACATATGTCAAAAGTTTGGGAAACACTGCCCTAGATGATTCCACTTCTAGCTGTCCAGTCACCCTGCCATCAGGTCTTCCCAGGGGAGGCCCCATACATCATGGAACAAAGATAACCTGCCCCCACTTTGCTCTGTCCAATCACCTGACCCAATGTATCTGTGAGCGTGATCCATGATTGGCTATACTACTCAGTTTAGGGATGGATTCTTTCACTGCATTCGCTATGGAGAATGGAGGCCAAGCTCAGGAAGAGAATTCTGAAAGGAACAGTGGGCAGTCTGTAGACAATACAAGAGAGGTGGACAGGTGAAGGGCCTAGGAGACAGGCAGCTAAAGGGCCCATGTGGTCCACATGTCAGAAGCCAGACCTTAGTGAGTTGGGGTCTGGGGTGGCTGAGACATGGAAGTAAACTGCCCTTCCTGCCAGCATCTCTCTCATGGTTCAGTGACTATTGGATGACTCGGTGACACCAATATCAGTTGTAGTACTCTACAATCTGTTATAAAAGCAACCAGCAAATCTATGTTTTATTTCTTAGAACTAAGAAAATAAAGGTTTCCAAATCAGAATTACCTATTTGTTTCAAAACTCCTGGTAAGGGTATTGATACATACTTTTCCAATTTTTTTATCCTCAACCCAGGATATGTTTATTGATTTTTTTTTTTAGAGAGAGACAGGGGAAGAGAGAGAGAAATATTGATGTGAGAGAGAAACATCAATCAGTTGCCTCCCCTAGAGGCCCTAACAGGGATGAAACCCGCAACCTTTAAGTGCATTGGACAGCACTCCAACTGAACCACCCAGCCATAGTGGGGATGATATTTCAAAAGATTTTTGTAAGCATGATAAACATAGATCCTTGCTTTTACAGTTACCAATATTCTGACAACCTCATTTTAAATTACTATTATTGTTTGCTGGACTATTTTCCATTAACATCATTTTCCCTGTAACTACTTCAGAATATGCCCCTAAAAAAGTAATGCATTTGATTACATTAACAGATACAATTACTGTACCTGACAAAATTAATAGCCCCTTGTAGTGACTGACTTTTGATTCAAGTATGTTGAAAGCCTGTTTATTTCATTTTTTGAGAACCTACTGTGTTAGGCATTGGACTAAGATATATAAGAAAAGTTAGATTAAAAACTGTAAAAGACATTAAGTAGTTCTTTAGATACCACAATATTTTCAATTATTTTTTTCCTCATCAGTAAAGATCTTCTCTTTCAATCCTTGATCCCCTGCTACCCACACCATACATGCTATGGTTTTATGTCCTATTCCGGGCAAATATGCTCTTAGAAAAGTAATAAGCAATGATCAAATTACTCAGTCATAGGTCAGTTGAGAAAGCAAGTAATAAATAAATAATGAGCAATTAATGTCTTCCATGTTTGATAGAAACAAGGCAAGAAAGCATAACCATCACTTGCATTCACAAGGAGACCTAGCTGAGGCAACATGATAATAAACAATAGTAGAAGGGATTACAGATTAGAAAAGAAGAAGTAAAAACATCTTCACTCTCAGGTTCTGTAACTGTCTGGGTAGAAAGAGGAGAAATCTATGAAACCTGCTAGAATTAATCAATAAACGTAACAAGTCACAAAATACAAGGTCCACACATAGAAATCAATCGCACTACTACAGTGTTTCCCCAAAAATAATACATCCTCTGAAAATAAGACCTACTTCATGGAAACAGAATACATCCCCTGAAAATAAGACCTAGTGAATCTTTGGGAGCAAAAATTAATATAAGACACTGTCTTATTTTCGGGGAAACAAGGTAGATAGAACACCTCATTGGAATAGAGCAATGTGTCGTGCCCTATGACCACTCACACACTCAAGACATTCACTAGCCGACTTCATGGGACTCAGCATATAGAGCTGTGCTCATGGCTGAGATTTAATACAGAAACACAGTGGGGATGTACAGCTGAATTATAAGGCACAAAGGCCCAGGTGAGTCGGAGGCATCCGTATGAGGTTTCTGAAGCTCTCTTCCTCCCAGGAGGGGGTTACAGAGAGCACAGTCTTCCCCCACCAATGAGAATGCAGAGACATGTCTGGGATATTTCTACCTAAAAGGGCCGCTAGAAACACTGTGCCCAAGGTTTTAATTGCAGCTGGTCATAGAGGCATCCTCTGCCTGGAACATACCAAATGTCCAGAGTCCCAGAGGGAAAGCAGGTGTGCAGCACAGACCACACTGGACAAACAGCATGAGCC
The DNA here is from genome assembly GCA_963924515.1 of Vespertilio murinus. Lineage (NCBI taxonomy): Eukaryota > Metazoa > Chordata > Mammalia > Chiroptera > Vespertilionidae > Vespertilio > Vespertilio murinus. The sequence continues at coordinate 18,869,936 of OZ004720.1, read as the reverse complement.
AGGCGGAATGAGCCTCCTTTGTTAGGGAGGGAGTTATGTGATGTTGGCCACAGTATACCACACAAGTTCCCAGATAGCCCCTATGGGCCCACCTCGCAAGCAGATCTTTCTTTCCAGAGACAGCGGTCTTGGGTCTGTTATATTAGCTCTTCCAGAACAAATCCCAATAAAAGGCAGCTTTATCAGAGAAACTGACAATCTCTAATATATATAAAGAAAAGTACCTAGAATACCCAAAAATATGAAACAAAATAGAACTTGGATGATTTATCTCATTTAATGCTTAATGCAGTGTTTTAATAATCAAGTTATTGTGGTGTAAGCATAAAGACGGACAGACATACAGATTGATGGATGAGGTTAGTCAATCCCCAAATAACCACACATATATGCTCAGCAGATATTTGACAAAGACATCAATGCAATTCAGTGGGTACCAGGAGAGTCTCTTCAACAAATGTTTTGGAATACCAGAAAAGTGAAGAGTCTTTATCCCCACTGCCCCCCCCCCACACCTTTACATCATATACAAACTTAACTCAAATGGATTATACTTCAAAATACAAAAGCTAAATTATAAAATAACTTGAAGAAGACACAGAAGAACATCTTCGTGACCCTGATGTAAGACAAATATCCCTGGACTTGTCATAGAAGCTGTGTATATGTGAAAAATTTAATGATGGAGGTTTCACCTAAAGTAAAATATTTAGTTCTTCCAAAGTTATCTTAGGAAAATGAAAAAGTAAGCCAAAGAATAAGAAAGATTGCTTTTTGTAAAACATAAATTGGGCAAGGGATATGTATCCCAAATATATAATATTCCTATAACTCAATAACAACATATGTTTTATTTATGAATTGGCAACAATTTGAAAAAAAATTACTAAAAAATTACATAAATGGCTCCTAAAACATGAGAATATATTTGACATTATGCTTAGCAGAAAATTATAAATTAAAATCACAATGAAATAACCCTTAATTCTCACTTTAGTGGCACAAATTTTTAAGATTTGAATAGATTATTCCATCCAATAAGTAGTCTATCCAATAAACATCCTTGGCCCCTGGAATATTTTCTAAAATGAATCATATGCTATTCCATAAGTAAACATCAATGAATTTAAAAGAGTTGAAATCACATAAAGTATGTACTCTCACTACAGGAGATAAAAATCAGTAACAGGAAGAAATTGGGGGTATTCATAAGTATTTGAGCATTAAATAACTCACTCCTACATAGCAAATGGGTCAAAGAAAAGTTAGAAAATACTTTGAGATGAATTAAAATGAAGAAAAATATATAAAAAACTTAGGGGTTGGAGCTAAAGCTGTACTTAAGACACTGTAAATGTCTCAATTAAAATGAAGAAGTAAGATCTCAAATCAATAAACCTAAATTTCTACTTTATGACACTATAAAAAGAGTAAAATAACCCTAAAGCAAGCAGAAGAACTTAATAGACTATATAGAAAACATGAATGAAATAGAGACTATAAAACAAATAAGAAAATTAGGAAAAAAAGTGACCAATAAAATAGAAAGGATTCCAATTATCCAAACCAGGAATATAATAGGAAACATCACTGCCAACATTTGAAAAAACATATAAAGGAATACTATGGATATTTCTGTGAAAATACACTAGATAACTTAATTGAAATGAATAAATACATAAAAAGATACAAAGTAATAAAATTAACTTGTGAAGGATTTAGAAATCTAAATAGACTTACAAAAAATATAGAGATTAAATTAGTAACCAAAATTTATCATAAAGTAACCTAAGGCCCAGATGGTTCATTGTTGAATTTTACCAAAATTTTAAAAAATTAATGTAATTATTTACACATTCTTAAAAAAGAAAAGTAGAACCTTTCCCAATTCATTGTGTGAGGCTAATATTACCCTGATACAAAACCAGAAAAATATATCACAAGAAAATAGAACTATAGATCATTATCTCTTATAATTATAGCTGTGGAATTCCTCAACAAAAATACTACCAAAAAAAATCCAGGAACATGTAAAAATGATCATACACAATGACCAAATGGAGTTTAGACTAGAAATTCAAGACTGATTCATCGTCTGAAGATCAATTAATTTAATATACCATATCAACAAAATAGAATACCAAAAAAAAAAGATCATCTTAGTAAATCAGAAATAGAATTTGACAAAATCCAATATTCCTTCCTGATCAATATACTCAACAACAAGGGCTAGAAGAAAACTTCCTCAACTTGACAAAGTAAATCTACAAAAATCCCCATTGTTAGCATCAAACTCAATGGTGGAAGAGAATGCTTTCCCCATAAAATCAGGAACAAGAAATGAATGCTTATTATCACACAGTTCTATTCCACATGTACTGTAGGTTCTGGCCAGGGCTGTTCATTAAAAATTTTTAAAAAATGAAATAAAAGACATTAAGTTTGGGAAGAAGAAGTAAAACTACTTCTATTCACAGAGGCATGATCTTATATACATTGAAAAAAAAGCCTAAGGAATCTACTAAAAACGATTAGAACTAATAAATGGGTTCAGCGGTATTACAGGATATGAGGTCCATATATTCTAAAAAATGAGTTTCTCTATAGAGACAATGAACAATTTGAAAATGAAATTACAAAAACAATTTCATTCACAATAGTATTAAAAGAATAAAATATTTAGTAATAAATTTAGCAAGAGTGTAAAACCCATACTCTGAAAACTATAAATGATTGTTGAAAGTTATTAAAGGAAATCTAGATAATTGGGAAGACATTCAATGCTCATTAATTGGAAGGCTTAATATTATTAAGATGGCAATATTCCCAAACTGGCATACAGTTGCTATGCAATTGCTATTAAAATCAGAAATGATTTTACTGCTGAAATTGACAAGCTAATAATAAATTTTATATGGTACTTAAGAGGTCACAAAATAGCCAAACTGATGTTGAAAAATAACCAGTAGGGGGTGTGCAAGAGGCAGCTGATCAATGTTTCTCTCTCATTGATGTTTCTAACTCTCTATGCCTCTCCCCTCCTCTCTGTAAAAAATCAATAATATATATATATTTTTTAAAAGAACTAAAACTCTTAGAACAAACCATAGGCGTTAATCTTTATGATCTTAGATTAGGCAGTGCTTAGATATGACACAAAAAGCACAAGCAACAAAACAAAAGAATCCATAAATTTCACTCTTTATCAAAATTCAAAACTTAAAATTTTTAACATCAAAGAACACCATGAAAAAAAGTGAAAACAGCATTGGCGGGTTTGCTCAGTGGTTGGAGCATCGGCCCTTGGGCTGAAGGGTCGAAGGTTGGATTTCTGGACAAGGGCACATACCTTGGCTGCAGGTTTGATCCACTTCCCTGGTTCATATGCAAGCAGGAGGCAACCCATCAACCAATGGATATGTCTCTCTCAAATAAATGTCCCTTCCTCTCTCCCTCCCATCTGACCTCCTTTCCACATTCTAAAAAATCACTGGAAAAAAATATCCTCACTCCTAGGGTGAGGATTTTTTTAAGTGAAAACAGAACCCACATAATGAGAAAAAGTACTTGCAAATAATAAATCTGATAAGGTATTCATATATAAAAACATGAAGGACTCTTTACAACTCACTACAAAAACCAACCCATTATAAAATGGGCAAAGATTCTGAATAGACATTTATCCAAAGAAGCCATTCAAATGGCCAAGCAGCACATCAAAAGATATTCACCTCATTAGCCATGAGAAAAATGCAAATCATAACCCACAAGGAGATCACACTTCACACCCACTAGGATGGCTATAATAATAATAAAAAAGACCAATAATAGTAAGTGTCGGTATGCTCATAAAAAACACAGAAGCCTCATACACTGTGGTGAGCATGTCAAAAGGTGCAGCAACTTTGGAAAATCTTGTCTCCAAGGGTGAAACCCAGGGCCACCATATGAGCCAAAAATCCCGCTCCCAAGTACATCCCTGAGGTAATGAATCTATCCACACAAAACCTTGCACATGGGTCGCCATTGGAGTATTACTCACAACAGCTAGAAAGTGGAAACAATCCAAATGCCCATAAACAGATGCGTGGGTAAGTGAATTATGGTATAGCATAGAATGCAATGTTATTGATCATGAAGAGGAGTGAAGTACTGATACATGCTACAACATGAAGGAACCTTGAGAACATCATGTTAATTCAATGAAGACCATGACGAAAGAGCACATATTTTATGATGCCATTTACCTACAATGTACCCCACAGGTAATTCGGTAAGGACAGGAAGAAGAGTAGCATTTGCCTAGGGCTGAGGGCAGGTAAAGGGAAGGGTGGGATGAGGAGTGACGGGCTTCTGAAGAATACATGTTTCTTTTGAATGGTGATGAAAAAAATAAGGAAATTTATACTTGTGCAGCTCTGTGAATATATAGTTGGGATTGCATACATTTAAATGGGTGAATTATTTAATCGTAACAGTGAAAAGATGACATACTTGCAAATAGCTAGGATGTAGATCTAGTGAAAGGTTTCAGTATTTTTTATGTGAAACTGATTCAACTACTTTTGAACACGGTCTTGATATATGTTGTAAAGCTTAACATACACTGAACATGTGATGTGACCACTTATGATCCTTGGAATTTACCCAATGGAAATAAAAATATAGCATTAAAAGACATGCATACAGCTCTGGCCAGTGTTGCTCAGAGGGTCACTGGTTCAATTCTTGGTCAAGGGCACATACCTGGGTTGCAGATTCAATTCCCTGACCCCCCAGTTCCCCAGTTGAGGCACATACAGAAGGCAGCCAATCAATCTCTCTCTCTCTCTCTCTCTCTCTCTCTCTCTCTCTCTCTCTCTCTCTCCTTCATCCTTCCCTTCCTCTCTCCCTCCCTCCTTCTCTTCAGCTCTCTAAAAATCAATGGGAAGAAATATCTTCTGCTGAGTATTAACAAACAAAAAAGATGTCTATGAAGTTTTCATAACAGTTGTAGTCATAATAGCCTAAAGCTAGAAACAACCTAAGTGTCCTTGAATAAATAAATGAATAAAATATTCTGGTACAATAATGCAAGTAATACTGCATGCAGCCACATGGATGAATCTTAAAGACTTTATGCAGAGTGAAAGACGCCTCAATCAGAAGAACCATACTGTTTGATTTCATATGTATGAACATCGCTCCATAGTTATAGGAAACATTACAGCGGTAGCCCGGGCTGGGTGCTGAGAAGAGAAACTGACTATACAGGGTCTTGAAGGAACTAAGGTAGATGGGGTTGTTTTTTTCTATATATTTTTTATCTTGATTGAAAAGGTGGTTACATGATGATACAATTTGTCAGAAGCCATCAACCTTAAATGTGTGAACTCCATCGTATGTAAATTAGAACTCAGTAAAGTTGACTTCACAAAAACAAATTCCGGGTGCAGTCAGTCACACATCCCTCAGACATGTTTGCGGAGGTTTGTTCCTGTCTGATGACATTTCATGAACATTATTGAGCTGTTGGTTCCTGGGAGCCCAGAGCATGGCACACTGACTATGCCTCCACCCCCTCCCTGCCAGGCCTCAGTGACCTGGTCAGCTCAGTACAGTGTCTTGTGGCTCAGAAACACTATCCCTGAAGTCAGGGGGTCCTGGTTCCTGCTCTGTCTGTATCACTTCTGAGCTGTGCAGTTTCAGAGTAAACCCTGGCCTGTAAAATACTGTATAACCATCTGCCATCTTAGATGAGATGGTTGTTGCTAAGCATTTTATGAATACATGTCTGCACAGAGAGGTACCGCACTCCACTGGAATATTTTAGGTCCTTAGTAGGACCAGATGGAGCAATGGTCCCCCGCGCCAGGAAGCATGCCAGCCTACCGGGGGGGGGGGGTGTCCTCTCTTTGTGTTGCCATTGAATACAAAGGGAAGAAGATGCAATTACCTTCAGATACTAAAGTTAGAGAACAATTCACTAGCATCACCCTTTGTTTCTCTTTGGATTTCTCTTCTGCAATGGAACCTTAGTCCAAGCCAGGGGTGGGGAACCTTTTTATGCCAAAGATGATTTGGATATTTATAATGTCATTTGTGGACCACACAAAGTTATCAATTTAAAATTAGCCTGCTACATTTAGTCGAATGTTTAATGAACTCACTCCTCATGCCTTGGCAGGGCCAGAGACCCAAAGATGTTGAGGCCCTTAAACGGCCTGTGGGCCAGACACTCCCCACCCCAGTCTAAGGGAAAGACACATTCTCAAGCATGGGACATAGTAGTTCCCCCCCCTTATATTTTATTTTATTTTTATATTATATTTACTATATGTCCTCAGCTTCATGGATTCAGAAGAATATTGTGTCTTCTCTTCTGAGTTTTCTCCCTTTGCCTCACAGGGAAGCCACTCTTACATTCAATTAAACTGGACACATGGAGTCTACCTTGAGATTCACTGCTACTTCACCCCACCCCACCCCCAAACTCGCACCAATGGTGCTCTGGAATGCAGGGGGTAAAGGCATGGGCAGAAATAAGATCCTGATACTCCTACCATTGCATCAGAGGCAGGGCCATCATGACTAACCACACCTAGATGGGCACTTCTGGTCACTCAAAGGATGGAGCTGGCTTCTCTGACCTTCATCAGACCCCCGGGTCAGATTCCCCATTATTCATTTTCTATTAGGACATGTCATTATAGATGCTATCATCCTCTCAGCAAACTGGACTTCTGTGTGTGTGTGTGTGTGTGTGTGTGTGTGTGTGTGTGTGTGAGAACTCCCAAGCTAGCACTAGCTCAAGCTACCTTTAAAGACAATGCTTGTGCCGAAGCCGGTTTGGCTCAGTGGATAGAGCATCGGCCTGCAGACTGAAAGGTCCCGGGTTCGATTCCGGTCAAGGGCATCTACCTTGGTTGCGGGCACATCCCCAGTAGGGGGTGTGCAGGAGGCAGCTGGTTGATGTTTCTCTCTCATTGACATTTCTAGCTCTCTATCTCTCTCCTCTCTGTAAAATATCGATAAAATGTATTTAAAAAACAAACAAACAAATAAAAAAAGACAATGCTCGTCTCCTCTACATTTATCTCTCTAACACAAGCACACGCACACTGGAATCAGCAGTCATAACCATCAGCCAACCCTAAACAAGGGCAGGCTCTTCTCTCACAAGCAAGACCCTCTGCCAATCTTTTCTTTTTTTAATATATTTTATTGATTTTTTTTTTTTTTTACAGAGAGGAAGAGAGAGGGATAGAGAGTTAGAAACATCAATCATGAGAGAGAAGCATGGATCAGCTGCCTCTGGCACACCCCCTACTGGGGATGTGCCCGCAACCAAGGTACATGCCCCTGCCGGAATCGAACCTGGGACCTTTCAGTCCACAGGCCAATGCTCTATCTACTGAGCCAAACCTAGTTTGGTACCCTCTGCCAAAGTTATTACACAAAAATAACACTCGACGCAGGAGGTGTTCATTGTTATGCTTTGAGTGCTGCTGAATGTTCATTAAACTACTCATGGAGTCTGAATTCCTCATTTGAAAAATAACGATATTGTCTACTTTGTATGTGTGTGATGGAGATTCAAATAAGATAAATACACATTTATCTAGCACAGTGCCCGGCACAGAGGGATACTCATTACAAGTTTCCATTTTCTTTTTCTTTACATTTGGAATTAAGAAAAATAAAGGATTCTAAAAGTTTACTTAGAAGACACCTTGTTGGAACTAGTTTCAACTGCCATGCAGACCTCGCTGAAAGGCCTGGTCTAGATCTTTCTGTCTAGATCTTTCCTCAAAGGCACTGACATTTGCACAACTAAGCACTCAATAAATATGCATTAGATTCATGATTGGGTGTGAGCACACTAAGACTCTTAATTCCAAGTTTCTAATTTTTAAGAGCCTTGTGCCCAATGGAGACAGAGGGACAGAGTATTCTTGGCCATGTATGTGGCTAGCTTCTTTCATATTAGCTTCTTTCCTGAACAGTGAAGGGAACACACACATGGACCTTATGGGTGTGGCGTGATTGGTATGGTTTTCCTAGAGGAATTTTTTGGAAATCATAAACTAACCATGTTTTTGTTTGCTTGTTTATTTTTGGAAAATCATAAACTAACCAAAAATTTGAAACACTGGTTAGAAACTGCATAGTTTAGTGTTGCATATATACATGTCTGCATATGTCTGCACTGAACATACTGGCTAAGAAGGACTGCATTTGGATGAGGAAGGAAAATAGAAATGCCTATAGCACCCCTCTAGCCTGTTCTCCCTATCTTTCACCACATGCACTCCTATTTGCTGCTTTGCTTTTAAAATATATTTTTTATTGATTTCAGAGAATAAGGGAGCGGGAGAGAGAGGGAAATATCAATGAGGAGTAAGAATCATCCTTCTGCATTCCCTCTATTGGAATCTAGCTAGCAACCCAGAAACCTGGGTATGTGCCCTGACCAAGAATTGAACCAGTTACCTCTTGTTTCCTGGGTCAACCGCCCCTCAACCTCTGAGCCACACTTGGCTGCGCTGGAATATAGTTTTGATCATGAATTATTTAATAAGATGAGCTTCCTGGAATAGCATGGTTTCTAGGACTCAATGGAATGTTACTTGTTGCAATATGGCAAAACCATGAAGAAAATATTCCATGAGTTTTTAAGTAAAGGCAAAAAACAAAACAAAACAAAAAATAACAAAAACAGGCATCTAGGCAAAGTTTGGATAAAATATTGCTCAAAAAAATGCTGAAGAGCTTAAGTATGTATTTGAAACCCATTAAATATGAGTAAAGAAAGTTTGAGAGAGGGAGATTATGTAAATTCCAGTGATTTAAGGGAGCAGTGTTACCAAAGGGTGAGAAATGTATGTATCTAGATGATAATGCATCTTCCAATGATCTTTACACTATTTCAGCAGCAGTGTCTAAGTAACCATCTATAACATTGTACACTGTGTTTTTCAAGTTAACTGCTTTCCACTTCCGGACTGTCCTTCTAGTCTTTCATCTGCTGAATCTTTGCTATGAGACGAAATGAGCTTTTGCAAGGAGAACTATTTTGATCCAGCTACTCCTGGGAAAAGCAACACAGTGCATCCTACCTGCTTGCCCTTATAACAGTGTGTGAGCACATAAAAGGTATAACCAATGGCAAGTGCCCCATCCTTTCTCTAGTGTTACCTGAGCATGGGGGGAGGGGCGTTTTCATCACAGTTTGACATGCCAACCTTCCTGTAAGGAGAAGAGACAGCCCCCGATGTTTGTCCTGACATGCTCACTTGTTTCAAAGAAAACATGCACAGTTGAAATCCACTCATGGATTCCTTTGGTTTAGATGCTATCTAAGTCATTCAACCCTGTCATTCTAAGACAGAGGGGGGTGGTCATAACCTGTGAACACACACCAACACCCCTCCTCTATATAACTCTGATTCTGATCTGTCCCAGCATAGATCTCTCTTACCAACAAAAATCAGAAATTCCCAAACCTTCCCTCAGGCAGGCTAAGGTGCCTGGATTCTCTCTCTACCCCCATGTCCAAATAGCTAGAAAAATCTCACTCAAATCACATAATCACTCTCATCTTTGGGCTGTTATCTTTTTTAAAATATATATTTTATTGATTTTTTTTTTTTACAGAGAGGAAGAGAGAAGGAGAGTTAGAAACATTGATGAGAGAGAATCATCCATCAGCTGCCTCTTGCATACCCCCTACTGGGGATGTGCCCGCAACCAAGGTGCATGCCCTTAACTGGAAGGGAACCTGGGGCCTTTCAGTCTGCAGGCCAATGCTCTATCCACTGAGCCAAACCTGTTTCGGCGGGGCTGCTATCTTTAAAGCTCAGAGCATGCTGCTCTCTCAGAGGCAGAGGTTAAAGGATTCTCTCCACATTACCTGTGGCTCCTGTTGGCCCTGACAGTGACCATCATGGGAAATGATAATGAAATGGAGGATGGGACCCTTCCCCCACCAGGGTTCAGACCTCCAACCTGGGCATGTGCCCTGACCTGAAATGGAACCATGACCTAGTTCATAGGTCTACGCTCGACCCTTGAGCCACACAGACCAGGCCACTCTTTGCTTCTTAAATGCCTACTCGGGTAGCATTGGTAAACGTCCTGGCATATCATGCTGACTGGAATTTAGGGATGCAATTGTCGGAAATCGTATACACCAGGGCAGTGGTCGGTGAACTCATTAGTCAACGGAGCCAAATAGCAACAGTAAAACGATTGAAATTTCTTTTGAGAGCCAAAGTTTTTAAAATTCTTCTAATGCCACTTCTTCAAAATAGACTCACCCAGGCCATGGTATTTTGTGGAAGAGCCACACTCAAGGGGCTAAAGAGCTGCGTGTGGCTCGCAAGCCGTGGTTTGCCATCCACGGCACCAGGACAAATGATGCCAGGAAGGGTCCATGACCACTCACTCATTAACAGGGCCTCCTGAAACACCTCACAGGGGGCTCTGGCTCCCCGAAACCACATCTTCTTACTGATGGCCAACAGGGGTTCTGGCGGGGGAGGAAGGGTGTAATCTGGGACTGGGGGGTGAGGCTATGGCCCCCAGATACAAACCCAGAGGGACCTGCAGATTCCCCCACCCTCCCAGACATGGAGGCAGAAGGAAGGGAGGTAAATATAGAAGGCAGCTGCCCCAGGGAGCCTTTGGCAGATCTGTCTCCTGGATACATTGCCGGCCAGAGTAATGAGATAATCAAGTTGAAAACACTTGGGAAGTAAAAGTGCTAGGTAAATATAAGATACCTCTGTCTCCATGCATCGTGCCTGGGAGGAACTCTTAATTCATTCTTTTTTTTTTAATGCCAGGCCTTTATTTTTTTTTAAGGGATTTAAGATGGCTTACAAAAACACACAATACAGTGTGGAAACATTGCCCCAGCAACGCACAGAATGAAGGAAGCCTTAAAGGAAGAGACAGACGGTTTCATTACATACAAACCTAAAGCTGCGGTATGATAAGTGGGCCCGTAAAATAAAATAAAATAAAATAAAAGGCGACAGAGAAAGACCAGTGGGCTATCTGCAGCATTTACAGAAAAGGGTTAACGTCTATTATGTGCACAGTACTCCGCAAATCAATTTTAAACATGATACACAAGAGCAAAATGGATGAAGAACGCTGACAAGCAATTCACAGAAGTATAAATACCCAATAAACATATTAAAGATAAAAATAGGTATAGTAACTTCCCTATTAACGGCCAGATGTACATTAATATGAGGTGCAAATTCCCGCCCACCACATTGGCAGAAACACAACTCCTCCCAGGCCTGCCAGAGCTCAAGGCTGAGGATTGCGGACCCTTCCAGGTGTAGGTGAGATTGCTAATTGCCTTAGCCTTTGGTGGGGTTGGGGGTCGGGGGGTGCAGGTCAATCTAGTTGGGAATATAAAATACAGAAATAAACACATCCTATGACCGAGTCATTCCATTGTAGGACTCAGAATTAAGAAAATACTGTTATGTTCAACAGTAGAATGCACAAATCTATTTGGGAAAGTAGCCTTTGAAAGAGCAAAACATTAGCAATCACTGTTTAGAAGAGATTTGAAGAGAGCTGCGTAGGTCAACACCTGTACTCACTGCCTCCCACAGCCACATCAAAATTACAACTAAAATACAGAACAGCCATCTTCCAGAACCGCCAGAAAGCTGGCTGAATGGAAGTCCTACAACCAGAGAAGGAAGGAAGGAAGCACAGAGACTGGTAGGAGGTGGGGAGACGCCAAACAGGCTGGGCCGGCACCCATGTGGGACTCTTTTTTAATTGGGAGGGAGAACATCTCTGTGGAGGCCGCCCGGAGGAGCAAGGGGTCTCAGACCCACAACAGCCCCCCAGCCCAGAGTCCCAGAAGTGGGAAGAGAAGCCCCAGGGGCATTAAGAACTACGGGCTGTAAAACCCAATGCACATTGGGGCACCAGGAACTGAACTTACAAGGTCCTGCTTCCTCTGAACTCCAGCACCAGGGTGAGGCTCTGGGGAACACAGACACATACGAGGGAGAGAACTGGATTGTCTGGCATCTGAGCAGGAACAGGAGGGCAGCTTTCTCCCAGATGGAGTTGCTCGCAGGGATCATTGCTCCTGTGCTGGGACCTCCCTGGTCACAGGGGCTGTGATTCCCTAAGACCCCACCTCATCCAATTTATAACTCCACCCAAGCTGTGTGCAGCAGCTGTTGCGTATGAATGGTCTGTCCTTGCTCAGGCTAAAATCTTTCAAACAAGCTGCAGCTGGGTCAGGGAGCCCCACACCTGTCAATAAAAGGCCCAAGACCAGGCACCAGCACAGGCCTGCCTTGCTTCACAGCTGGGCCTCCTCGGGGCACTTCCAAACCTGACACGAAGAAACAGCATGCTGCTCCAGAAAGAACATTCACATAGAGCTCCAACGTCCCAGATTCTGGTCGTGCGTCTGCTACTAATGAGCTGTGTGTCTGAGAAGTTACTTGACAACTCTAAACTTGTATTCTCTTGTCTTTAAAAAAATAAAATAAAGGAAGGCTGTGTGATTTAAAAAATTCCTTTCAGGTGACATTTGTTTCACCGATGACACTGATCACCGAGGAAGACTGCTGGTTAACCCAAGCTGTCAACTTGAGTGGAGTGTCAGGGTGAGTTCTATGCAAGGAGTCACCAAATACTCCCAATAGTGGCCCCCTCTTTCCCAATGCCCCACCTTCACAATACCCAAAAGGTTTTCTGGGGATACATCTCCTGTGCCCCTCCCTGATCCCTTGACAAATGTCTTCGCTAACTAATAATCCTACTCAACACTTCTGAAATTTCCCTGAAATTGATGGGCAGGATAAAGTAACTCATTGGTGACCCACTAAGGGGGCGTTGCTGGGCGGACTCAGTAGGGGCAGCACAGTCCAACCTCCAGTCTCTATGGTTCTTTTATTTTTATGGGAGCCCCTCATGGAATCCTCACCCAGTACCTGTTCTTCTCCTTTCCTTGTAAGGAATGTAACTGTTTAAAATATTATTTTCATTAAAATATGTTCACACTTCAGGTGGAATCTATTCTAAAGGCATTACTGTCCTAGAAAATCATATATTTTGGACAACTTATGCATATACTATTCTTACATATCCACCCTATATAACAGTAATTCTCAAAGGGATAGCAGGCTGGGGGCGGGGAAAGGGGGGGGCAGAGTAGGAGGTGGTCATGACTTACATTAAATCAGCAAGTAGATGGTTAATTTTCTAGCAGTTAAATCCCAAGGAGTCTCCAAATAGGAAACGTATGTGAGGAAGCACAGGCGCTGTCTCTGAACAGAACAGCTGAATTTTTACCGGGTTGGACTGTTTTGACTGAGAATTCACCCAAACATTCTGTGTGACTGTCAGATGCATGAAGGGTGTCTGTCACTGTCACGCATGTACACTTGTTCGCTATAATAACGTGCTCATGAATTTTTGACAAAGCCAAGTACTACTCTCACCCCTGGGGCGGGGGGGGGGGGCTGTTTGCTGGTGCCAAGTAGAAATGGAGGGTCTGGTAAGAGGCTCATTTCAGGACGTGGTCTCTTTATACTGTGGCCTAGGTCTGCAGTTGTTTGCTTTCTTATTGTGGTCAACAACCTTTAAACAATGGCCAAAGGTAAGCCATATATATATATATATATATATATATATATATATATATATATATATAATTTTTTTTCAGAGATTCAGAGAGCAGGGGCATAGCACAAAACTGGGTATTCCCTAGATTGGAGAGAATCCAAAAGGCAAAGCGACAGCTCAGGGTTCACATGCTATTTGAAATGTGTCAGCAATCCTCCAGAAAAAAAGAAGAAGAAATCCAAACACTCCCCAGCCATCTAAGCCAAAGCCTAATCTATTTGATCCAAACCCAATTTGGAATTTTAGGAAAGCGCACCATCACAAAGTGTGACAACCCATAGGTGGACACTCAGGAAGAGAAGGTGCCTAACAGCCAGATGAGGCCAGAATAGAGAAAAGCTGACCCCCAGTCCCGGGTCCTTTCTGCCAGCCTGACTCACACCCACTGCTCATTTCCAACTCCCAGCGCATGAGGCTGAGCCTTCCAGCCTGGGATCTAATTAGGGATGGTCTGTGGGCTCGGCCTCCCCCGGAGGATGCAGTCATGCTGTCTACAGTGGAGATCCTGCCGGGGAAGAGCTGTGTTAGACATCCCCGAGCAGCTGTCCACGTGGCCCACGCTGTCATGGTGTACAAATGTGTCTGGTGGGAAGACTCTATGGCTAAACCCACAATGAGAGCGGGCTCCATCAGTGAGGCAGGTGAGCAGTCTGTTAGGAAATCAAAGGCCCACCCTCATCATAGAGAATAAATGAGCTGTGTCATTGGGGGGGGGGCGGAGCTGGAGATGAAGGAGAGATTCCTTCCTAAAGGGTGGCAATGGGCTCTGACTTCAGACCGATGCTGACCTGAGCCCCGGCCCTGCCACACGCAAATGCATGGCGGTCAAGCAATTGTAAGCAGTTGCTTTGAACTCTTCGAAATCCCTCATCTGCCAAATGGGCAAACATCCTTCCTATCTCATGGAATGGGAGGATGACAAGAAATCAGGTGTGAAGAAGGGTCATCCCAGCAAGGGGACCTAGAGCGAGAGGGGGAGGTATTGGGGCATTTCTCTGGGGTTCCTGGTGTGAAATGATGGGCAGGATAAGGACCAGCCCCAGTGTCCTCCTTGCCCCCCACCTTGTGGCCCCAGGTGCCCTTCCATCCACAGGGCTCTGCGTCCTCTGGGCTGCCGCCACTCCACTTCCTGTCCCCGGGAATGGCTGCCTTTCAGGTTATTATCAGTCCGCGCAAAGTCCTCTCTCCCCACCTCCTCACTTCCTGTCTACACCCGGGTGTGCTTGAGGATGCAAGGCCTGGAGAGCCCGAGAGCCACCACAAGTTCTTCTTTTATTATTTCCTCCTCGCAAGGTGAGAGAGGACAGCGTCTCGGAATGAAAGATTCTCCTCCGTGCCCTCTCTCAGCAAGAGGCCCTAATTCATTTTTCATGGCCCCTCGCAGTGACAAAAGCGCTGCTTTCTCTCTTGTAAGCGTGCTCCGCGCAATAAGTCAAAGCTGATGTGCATTTTCCCCCTGGGTGCCGGGGCGCGCTTTGATTTAATTTGCCCTGTTGTTTGGCACCGAGCCTTGGCGGGCGAGTTTCTTCGCAGACCTGGGGAGGCCGGGGCCCTGACAGCGACGGCGCGGTGACAGATGGGGTTGGGTGGGTAGTGTTTAAATACTTTGCCGCAGTGATCAAGGGAAGAGTAGAAAGTGACAGATGCTCCTGCGGAAAGTCAGCCAGACAAACACACACATCCCGCTGATGGAGGCTGGGGACCCCGGTGGCGACAGCGTGGGTCCAGAGGAGGCATGCCCATTCCCGTTGGCTGGAATCAGCAGGTGTCACGGGTGAGCTGTGGGGCTTGGAGTCTGTGCAGGATGGGCCTGTCTGGCCTCTGCTGTAGTCACTGTAGGCCATGACCCACTTATAGCATTTACACACACACACACACACACACACACACACACACACACACACCTGAAAGACAGCTATGCCTGTCCACACAGGCCCAGGAGGAAAACCAACCGCATGAGGAGTCACCCCTATTTAGGAATGACCTGGTGTAAAAATAACTTGGTGAGCCATGTATGGGCAGAAAGGCAGAGTCAGAAAGTAGGCAAAGTTTTGTGACTCAAAGGTAGAGGGCGATGAAGTGGCTCAGGCAGATACGGAAATGCACGTGTTACAGAGGCCACTGATGATGTTCCCGATCCCGGCCTGTTCTCTCCACACCCTGCCTCAGTGATCCTAGCAGAAGAGAGGAAACGCTCATGATCACCCCCAGCTATTCCTGCTGCTGCGGTAATAACTACTGTGGGGTCTGTACTGCTTGCTCCCCAAAGAAATGGACGCATATGGGAGGACCGCGCTGTAATTTGGAAAAGGATGTTTGAGAAGCAAGGTGACATCTGTGTTGGAAGGCCAGTGTGTGTGCAGGAGAACGTGAGAGGAGATGATCCCTGGGACCCGCCGTGGACATGGCCTTGACTTTGTGGTTCACGTGTGCTTTTCAGGAGGGACTATGAGTGTGAGCACACAGTAAATGGAGAGAGAGGAAAAGAAGGGGAGCATTTTATGTGTCACTGTGCATGCCTGGTTCCTCTTATTCTTTGGTTTTAATTTTTTAAAATATATTTTTATTGATATTTTTACAGAGAGGAAGGGAGAGGGATAGAAAGTTAGAAATATCGATGAGAGAAAGACATGGATCAGCTGCCTCTTGCACACCCCCTATTGGGGATGTGCCCACAACCAAGGTACATGCCTTTGACTGGAATCAAACCCTGGACCCTTCAGTCCGCAGGCCGATGCTCTATCCACTGAACCAAACCGGTTTTGGCTGGTTTTAATGTTTAAGCATATTTGTGAGTGAGATCCACTTTCTAGAGAAGCAGGGTGAAGACTTAGAACCAGAGGTCGGCCTGTTGGCTGGGAATGTGAGCCACAAAGGAAAGGAACAAAAGGGCATTGGGATCCTTAAGTGGGAGGCTCCTTGGAATAGAGGTGGACACCCAACTGAGAAGACTCAACAGACAGAGAGGGCGGCAAATAGCACTGAGCTGTTTCCGGCGGAAGTCCGACCTGGTTGTCAGGAGAGGGCAGGTGAGAAGCCGTGTTGGAACTGAGTCCACCAGCTTGCTTACCTGCTGCAGACTCCACAGCTGTGTAACTTACCACCCCCTTCTCACCCCTCCCTGATTGGGCAGTGAGCTTCACTCCAAAAGGAGAATTGAGACCTGCCTCTTGGCATTGTTCCTGGTTTTGTTTTACAGCTAATCAAACAGGCATTGGCCACTGGGGAGCCAAGAAGCTGAGTTCCCTGGAGCAATCAAGTGACACCTTGACCTTCCCAGACTACAGACGGAGCTCAGCAGAGCCCCTGATGAGGAGCCATTGACAGGGTTTAACCTGGGCCGCTTTTAGCAGCCCGGGTCTCAAGAATGGCATGCCGTCATGAGAGAGAGAACTGTGGATTACAGGGAAAGGAGGCTGAAGCGAACAAGGATAAAGAGATAAGAGAAGGGAGGAGGAAAAGGTCAGAGCAGAGCCAAAGGGATCCGAAAAACAACAGTAGAAATAGGCAAAGCTCAAATGCATCCTGACAACATCTGTTTCTTTTGTGCCCTCGCCTCAGCGTGGGGTTTCCTAAGCGAGGCTGCAGGCTGTGCTGGGCAGCGGTTCACAGTCCTGCCCCCAGGGGACACCTGTCAATGTAGGGAGACATTTTTGGTGGTCACAGCGGGGAGGTGGGTGCCACTGGCATCTGGCAAACAGAAGTAAGAAACACTGTAAATACCATACACCGAACAGCCCCCCACATAGGATTAGCCAGCCCAAAATGTCAGCTGAGCCAAGACTGAGAAGCCAGGGCTACAGAGGGCAGGCGGGAGCCAGAGATGTGGAGTCAACTGGACCCTCTCCAAACTCGAGGGGCATAGCATTCCTGGCTTCCTCTGCTCCACTGACACTGGTCTCTCCATGGAATATGCCACTCTGTCTTCCAATACCAAGGAAACGAATGACCACAGATAGGAGATATAGAGGGGCTGCCTAAGGAATGTCAAAGGGAGGGGTGGTGGGTTTGAACAAGAAATGGTGTTCTTTCAAAGAAAAGCAAGGTGGCAGAGGAGCAATATGGAGAGATAAAAGAAAATGAAGGGAAACTGAGGAAAGCATGGCTAAAGGAAGGGCGGGCGGTAGACGTAAGTTCAAGAGGAAGAGGTCATGGGCAGGAGGATGAAGAAGCCCTATGGGCATCTGATGTGCTTCGGTGAGAGAGCACCAGATGTAGCTACAGGCCATGCGGCAGAGAGGTAAGGAAATGAGATCGGCACTCTGTGAAACATGAGTAAATTGAGGAGAACACAGAACAGTTCCAGACAAAAGTAAGAGGAGGGTAAAAAGCATAGGAATAAGGGGCGAGGCAAGTTGGGGATGAGAAGGGACTGGGGAATTGAGAAATCAAGGGGGACAGGAGCTTCTGTGGGAAGGCGTGCAGAGGATAACATGATAGCATCAACCTGCACTCAGGAACCAAGCCGGACACAGTCTGAGAGCTAACAAAGCCCCTGTCAGCTCCATTCAGCAGCTCATGTCTAGAAGTCTCCTTGTGGGTGGACTGGAGGCGGAGAGACGGGGAAGCAAGGGACACATGTGAGAGCGAGGCTTCGGGCAGAGAGCACCGGAGCTGTGTTCCAGCCCCTCCTTGGCTTGAGTTCAAAGGCAAACCTGCAAAGACTATTTTTTTCCAGATTTTGTACTTGAAGAGAATCCTGGACAATAACTACATCAGCTCCCACTCTCTGTGCCAGGCCCCGGGCTAGGCCCTCAGCAGGCACAGATGATGCGAGTTGGACATGTTGGTTAGTAAGTGTGACAACAAGGGTCTGCACGTCCCAGGAAGAGGAGGGAATAGAGTTGCCCTTGGTAAGAGCTCTGGACCAGGGCCAGGGTGGTTGATGGGGATCCTATGGACTCTGAAGCTAGCTGGCCATGTGACCTCAGGGGGGTCACTTCACCTCCACATCTCAGCCTCCTGGCTTGCAAATGGGAAAGAAAAACAGGACTAGGTGTTATTTTTTGTTTTGTTTTTGTTGTTGTTGTTTTGTGTGTGTGTGTGTGTGTGTGTGTGTGTGTGTGTGTGTGTGTGTTTTCTGTCCTATGTAGAAGGTTGGTAATGTCCTCACTTTTTCAATTGTTTTGCTTGGTAAATGTGGCCATTTTCATAGTCAATGTAGTGTACTAGGAAAGACTTGCAGCAGTTTCATAGACCTTAGGTCAAATCCCCGCTGGCCTTGGGCAAGTTCCTTAACAAGCCCAACTCAGTTTTCCCAAACCAGAAAATGAGGATAATGCTGTCTACCCTATAAAACCATTGTGGGATAGGAAGCAAAACACAGGCAGGGCACATGGGACCCAGAACCGACCCTCAGTCAGTGGGAATATCTTCATCCACAGGCAGCGAGCTTCCAGGACACAGATGTAGTCCAGGAAGAGAGTGAGGCTCACAGGCCCCATGATGAACACATGTTTGACAACTACTCTCTGAATAGCAGAGGTAAAACAGAGCTATGGCTACTGCTCTACAATTAATATTGCCCCTAAATCTAAGTGTCCTGCAAGACACTGAAAATATTCAGAAAAGAAAAAAAAAGACTTCTTTATTGCACAGGTTTGGGAAAACCTTGGGAAAACAGAGATGATGTGTAGGGCTCTTCAGAGTCTTTGATAAGTTTTTCCATAAAATGCATGTCCAAAGGGGAAGAGCGCACACGGTTTGTTTAAACTTATTTGACCAACGTGCATTTTCCTCGCCACAGAAACACCCATTCACCTCTCATATCTATCAGTGCTACTCTGAACACAATCTCAGAAAGCAGGGTCCATGCAGACACACCCCTTGCTTGCTCAGCCATGAAAAGACCCAAGAGCGCGGGGTTCTCACCCATCCTTATCAGAGCATCCCAAAGCTGCAAATACTCTCTCTTTTTCCGCCCAGCAATAAACTTGGTATTCACAGTCGCCTATCTGGAGCCTCCCGTGCTCCCATCAGCACCCTCCTCCAGTTTCCCCACAGAAATCCTTCATCTTTGCATGCTTTCCTTTCGTGTTTGCTAACTACCACACAGCTTCTGTTCCTGCCTGCCCACTCCCACCCCTTCCGGGAACTCTGTGGTGGATGATCTGCAACATCCAGGATCCCTAGACCCTGCAGCCAGCCCAAGAGCTCAGCTCAATGGCTTGCCTGGGGGGAGAGGGGCGGCGGTATCTATCTCATCAAAGTAGGAATTTATAGCGTGATGCCCGTCAGAGGTAAATGAGAAGCAAGGAGCAGGAACAGCTGATAGGGAGATGAGCCTCAGCACCGATGGTAGATAAGTTCCCAATGTTTCATTCAAGACAGGGAACAAATGTTACAACAGAGAGGAGGAAAAGAAGGTCTGCTAAGCACAGCTGCCATTGGGTGACCAGCCTGGGTAATAGGGAGGGCTGGGCAGGCGAAAGAAGAGAAATGAGGCCCCAAGAAGAACTCACCTTTAGAGGCATTTCAGCCAAAACCGGTTTGGCTCAGTGGATAGAGCGTCGGCCTGCGGACTGAAGGGTCCCGTGTTCAATTCCGGTCAAGGGCATGTACCTTGGTTGCGGGCACATCCCCAGTAGGCGGTGTGCAGGAGGCAGCTGATCGATGTTTCTCTCTCATCAATGTTTCTAACTCTCTGACCCTCTCCCTTCCTCTATGTAAAAAATCAATAAAATTAAATAAATAAATAAATAAATAAATAAATAAATAAAGGCATTTCATTGAGAAGGGCATGGCTCCCACAATTCCTTGTCATCTCTGCCCTGGCAGGAAGGCAGGTGAGATAAACCCTCAGGCTTAGATGCTTTCATGCCTTGTCACCTCTAGCCTGAGGTCATTCTTCTCTTGGGCTGGGCCAGTGGCAGCCTGAGGCCCTGCCCCTCATCCCTAGTCTACTTCTGCCTTTGGACTCTCCCTCTTGGAGAAGCAGGCAACTCCAAGCCCGGTAAACGTATAATAGACTTGGCCTATCCCAAAACACTTTCACAGACCCCCTCCAATCAATCAAAACCAAATACTTCCCATCTTACTAAAGCTTTGAATCAGTCCTGAGAGGTAGGAGTGCAGGCCACTGGTCTCCCCTTCCCACATCTGAGAACATGGAGACCCAGAAAAAATAGAACTTCATATAAAGTCCAATAGCCAATGAGCAGTGGCGTGAAATCACATGCCTTGCTCTCTACCCATGAATACACTCATCGCCACATAGACATTTTCACATGAGGAGAGAAGAGTGACGTGGGTTAAGAACATACCAATCTGCTTATTTCAGCAAAGGACAGATTAAGCTATTCAGGCAGCTTTCCTGAAAACAACCGGAAGAGCTGGGTGATACATAATGTATATATCTTAAAAACACCCTTCCCATATGGAATGACCAGACTCAAAATTAAAGACAAGACAGAAATCAAGACACAGCTGGCCCCTGCCCTGAGAGCATTTGCTGAGTTAGGCAAAATTCAATCTTAGTTTAACAACCTCAAAAGGCCAGGGGAACAGACAGCTGAGCTCAAGCTCCTTTTAAAGAGGGGTGTAGAACAATAATAAAGTGGGGTGTCCAATAGGAATCCTCTCAACCAGAAGCTGAGGCCTGGGTGAACTGTAAACTGAGCATCCCATCCAGGAAATTGCATTATGGCTTGAATTATAAGGGTTCTTTAGGAAACCAGAAGACTTTACTTAATTTAAGGTGGTTCTGGACCCCAATTATCTTATAGATATAATCCGACTCATCTCGGAATGAAGGTATTATAATCCTTGGTCTCAACTTTAATTTTTTAAATATATTTATTTCAGAGAGGAAGGGAGAGAGAGAGATAAAAACATTAATGATGGGAGAGAATCATTGATTGGCCAACTCCTACATGCCCTCAACTTGGGATCGAGCCCATGGCCCAGCCATGTGCCTTGATGAGGAATCGAACCTCCTAATTCATAGGTTGATGCTCATCCACTGAGCAACACCAGATAGGCTCAATATTTTTTAACAAAATAAACATCATTCAGCAAAGCATAATAAGGCAAACAAGAAAACAAGAATACCAAGAGTGAGACCAGATTCAAATAGACAAAGAAGTTAGATAATAGCACTATGAATCACAGACTACAAAAGAGCCAGGCTTACTTTATATAGAAATAAAGAACAAACTTTAAAATAATTTCATAGGAAAAAAATTATAAAGATTAAATTGCACCTTTGAGGAAAACTTGAAATGAACAAAATATAGAACAGATTAAAAATACAAATGAAAAGGTTTAAAAGGTGAGAAACAGCTAAAGAGAGAATCAATTAACTGTAAGATAAGTAAGAAAAAAATTATCCAATAAGTGGAATAATGAGACAAAAAGTAAAAGAATGAATAAAGGACATAGAAAGAGAAAGTCTAACAGACATTTAATGAGGCATCCCATAATGGAGGAGAGAAAAGGGTATGGGACAGGAGACAATTTTTGAAGACATACTTTCTGAGAATTTTCCAGAATTAATAAAAAACATCAACCCACGAATTCAAAAATAACAAACCCCAAACAAACGTGTGTTTTGTTTTGATTTTTAGACAAAGCATAGTAAAACTGCAAACAAATATAAAAACAAACAGCGGAAAAAGTCTTAAGGAATCAAGGATTGTTGGAGGTGGGAAGAAAGAAGAATGCATCTTCCATGGAGCCAGGAGTGGGATGAACAACAGAAGTCAAAAGACCATCATCAAACTAAAAGAAAACAACTTTCAATTCAAAATTCTATACTCAAAAATAATACATTTCAGAAATAAGGGCAAAAATAAGTAATTTTCACCAAACAA
Organism: Vespertilio murinus; assembly: GCA_963924515.1. Classification (NCBI taxonomy): domain Eukaryota; kingdom Metazoa; phylum Chordata; class Mammalia; order Chiroptera; family Vespertilionidae; genus Vespertilio; species Vespertilio murinus. Next base: position 18,847,470 of record OZ004720.1, on the reverse strand, counting down.
ACAACAAAATATGCCACCAGCAGACCTACACTAGAAAAAACCCTATAGAGAAAACTTGAATCAGGAGAAGAAAAAAATAAAATAAATCCCTGATAGAGGTGCGGGGAGGTATGAGGAAAGAGTATGATAAATGTGTGATAGATGAACATTGCACAAAATGATATCTTAAAAATATATCTTTAATTAAATTGTAGGCCAGCAGTGGAAATGAAGTGGAATCAGGACAGATCATGTAAAATATTCTGAGGTCCTTGGACTGACAGGGATTAAAGAGGAGAAATGGATGAAAAGCATCCTTTGAAAAGTTAAAGAAATCATAAATGGAGGGCACAGGTGTATGGGCCTTAACTTCTATCACCACATCAGGGTTGGGTATTACATTAATGAGTCATTTGGCCTCCTGGCTTCTTAGCCTCTGCCTTAATATTTCTATACTAGTGGACCAGTGCACGAAATTTGTGCAGGGGGGGGGGGGAGGGAAGTGTCCCTCAGCCCGGTCTGCAGCCTCTCCAATCTGGGACACCATTAGTTGATCTCAGACATCCCTCTCACAATCCAGAACCACTGGCTCCTAACTTCTTCCTTGCCTGCCTGCCTGATTGCCCCTAACCACTTCTGCCTGCCAGGCTGATCGCCCCCTAACTGCTCCCCTGCCAGTCTGATTGAGCAGCCTAACTGCTCCTTTATTGGCCTGATCACCCCTAACTGCCCTCCCCTGCAGGCCTGATCACCCCCAAGGCTTTTATTAGTATAGATAGTTTCAAAGGTCATTTCCAGTGTTTAAGAGAAGGGAGATTTTCAGAAGAGAGGGAGAGATTAAAGCAATGGCACCAAGGACTGAATCCAACTACCTTAAACCAGAGGCCAGATCTCTAAGAACTTTCTCCTGCCACCAGTCCCTTCGGGTGTCAGGCCCTCTGTAGCCAGGATAAAGCTTCACTGTTTCCCACAGGTGGCCTCCCACAGACCAGCTGGGGACAGTTGGTCCCTGTCTTGCCCACAGAGTTCCTTCTCCAGCTGGCAAAATGGCTGCATACTCCAAAGAACAGTCGCCTCCATTAAGGCTGGGGCACCTTCCCAACACAGATGTGCACACACGCACACGCCACAGACACTCCCACACTCACATGCACGCACCTACACACATCTCCTAGCCTTCATTCAGCCTTGTTCTGTCTCCTGTGTTTTATTGCAATGACATCTTCCTCCATGAGGGTCGTTTACAACATGATTGCTTTGCAGAAGCCAGTTCGCAGGGAGCTCCAAGGAGAAAAGACAAGGCCAGAGTCCCTTTTGGAGGCACGGGTGTGTACATGGAAAAGAACAGACACAGAGACAGGCGGAGTGTGAAGAATTTTCCAGCACGGTGATAGCTAGCCAGGGATCCAAACCAGAAGCCCAGTGCTGTAGCACGTGTGTGTATGGAACTACCTGAGTCAGGCCCCCCTCCCCCCAGACACCGAAAGTAGATGGTGTGACCCCTGGGAGTGCAGCCCCCCTCCTGTGCACCCCCACCCAGCTGAGGCATATAGGATGGGTGTGATTGGCAAAGAAGTGGAGAAAAGCTTGCATAGCGACAGCTGAAAGTTTCTGTGCTCACCTTCCTGGCATCTATGGGTGCACGGAACGCCCTGAATTCAGGAGAAATTGTTCTGCTTGGACCTGAGGCCTGGTGGGCACTGAGGGTCACCAGCTTGAGAGAATGGGCATTGTAGAGGCCAGGGCATACCTAGGACCTGGGCAGGAAACCAGACAAACACACAAAGGACACTTCCCATGGTCAAAGCCTTGCTGTGGGGAAGCAGGTGCTGGGCAAGGCCAGGGCCACGGGGTCTCCTCTCCCTCACGAACAGCAGGGGCAGTTTCCTTGTTCAGGCAGCCTCCTCCCGGTGCCAGGATGAAAGGCCATTTTAAATATCAGTCATGTCTTAGAGCAAGGGTAGAAGAAAGAAGAAGAGGAAAAAAAACCAACAACTCAAGGGCTCTAGCACTGCCACGGTTTTAAATTATAGTGCAGGAGGATAAAAATAAAAGAGAGAGAGAGGAAGACCGAGCAAGGGGAAAAAATTGCCATTGTTTTATGAAGCAGATGGGAAAGTTCAGGGGATCAGAAAAAGACTATTATTATCTCAACTCTCCAGTGACAAGCCGGGAGAAGGATGGGGAGTTTTCCCCCGTCTCTCCCCGAGAATGGGCCACCAGTGGAATTCATTCTGAGCGCAGCCCAAGGACAGGGGCTCTGACACACGGGGCGGAAGGAAGGATCCCGCAGGCGTGCACACTGTGACAGCACTTTCTCCTAATTCCCCCGGTTTCTCCCACGGGGAGATGCTCTGGGCTGTGACCCTTTAGAGCTGTTTCAGGCCTGCCCCCCTAGGGTCTATGGCAAGAAGATGAAGTTCTTGGATGATCCCGGGAATTAAGAGCCAAAGGACCTTTCTGAGAGGTTAAGAGTTTCCTATGTAAGGGTAAAGCTCGCTGGGGTAGGAAGTACCAGCTCAGTTTCCAGCTCCAATAAAGGAAAGGCAGCAGATAACAGAATGGGAGGGAGGGAGGGAGGGAGGGAGGAAAAGAGGGAAGGAGGGAAAGAGGGAGGGAGGGAGGGAAAAGAGAGAGAGAGAGAGAGAGAGAGAGAGAGAGAGAGAGAGAGAGAGAAAGAGAGAGAGACCCCACACCTGTGCACAGGTCCCCCTTAGGTTCAGAAGTAGGCTCTGATCCAGGGGTGGGCAAACTTTTTGACTCAAGAGCCACAATGGGTTCTTAAACTGGACCGGAGGGCTGGAACAAAAGCAGCCTGACCATGCTGGCACTCTCATCTTGGGCTGCTGGTGAAGGAGAGGAGGGGAGAGCAAGAGAACCCTCCGCTCTTTCGGCTCCTTGGGCCAGATAGAACAGCCATCAGGCCCTTGGGCCGAAGTTTGACCACCCCTGCTCTGATCTCTACTTTGAAGATCACCTGGAGGCCTGCTCCTCCCAGAAGACCTTGCCACATCTGCTCTTGGTGATCTTTTCCTTCTGAACCTCAGTACAATTTCAATCTGAATCATTAGTTAATTTTACGCCTTATTATGTGCATTTCTCTTACTCATGCCCATAAACATTTATTGAAGAGAAGAGCTGTTTATTAGATGAAAGGGGACTGACATGATTGAGAACTTTGTAAGTTCTTTTTTTTTATTGTTGACAGTGTACAGATGTGCTCTATGCCACCCCCTTCACTTGGCACCTGGCCCCCCTTGGGCCTTCACCACACTACTGTGTTTATGATCAGTAACTTTCTAAGTTTTTTATTGCATATATTTCCTCCCTGATTTTTTTTTTTACAAGTGCCTCTAAGGAAGCTGATTATCCGAACATGAGATGATGGATGCATGAGAAGGCGGGGCCAGCACACATGTGCCAGGCCGCAGAGGACACCTCAGGGTGTGCTCCTTCCCTGGAGGGGGCAGGACCCTGAGAATGGGGGCCTCCTGGTGTTGGGCTTGAGAAGGGCACTCACAGGGAATGAGAAGGTGGGGCTGGGCCAGCTCCCTGTAACTGGACCTTAGCCTGACCCAACCAATCAGGGTCACATCACCATCCCTATAAAACCCATTGATATGTTAAATTCTCTCATGCTATTCCCTGGTGTAAATGGGATGGAGCTTGGACTAGTCCGAAATAAATACAGGCTTTCTGCAATTGCATCGGATTCGGCTCCCTGGTAGTCTTTGGGGATGATGATACTTGGGCACACCATGCACAAGTAGTTATGTGATTCAGCCGGCCTCCTAGCCCATAGCCACAGGGACTGAAACCCAAATCAGTCAAGTGCAGCACCTGTGCCCCCGGGCTCTGGGCTGGAGTGTGCTGAGTGATGGGCTTCCCACAGGCCCTGTCCTGAGAAAGCCCACGGGCTCTCCGGGGAGCTGGAGATGTGGATAGAAGGCACACAGCTGTGTGGCCAATGCTGAAGGGCAAGGGCATGCCTACAGCTCATGGGGAGTCCAGCAGGAGGGGCTGTGATTCTGGGGCGAAATAGGGACCAAAGAAGCATTCCCAAAGAGGGTTCCAGGGTAGAGGGAAGCAAAAAGGGAGAAAATGGGAGACATCAGTATAATCCTGCCAACAGTAACATTTGAAAAGAAATAAAATGACTGCATGCCAAACTCTATTCAATCTAATACTTGGTCTTTTGGTTAATGTATTTATTTGATTTTGATTATTACAGTGTTTTATGTTTGCCGTGTAAAATAAAATTATATTCAGTTTAAAGGGGGGCTTTACAGGGACTCTGGGAGGACTGCAGGGTGAGCATGAGGTTGGGGGAGGGTAGGGATGATGGAATGGTTGCGTTTGGGGCAGAGGGAGCAGCATCTGCAGAGACATCAACAGTTTGTCTGCACTGGGAACCCTGCAGAGCAGCAGTGAGCCAGGGCTGGATGGAGCCGGGCTGGGTGGGCTCCTCTGTGAGGCATGCTCCAAGCTGGGCTGAGCTCAAGGTCTGCTGAGCAGCTAAGGTGAGCGGGGGTACGGTTGGTGTGAGGAGGAATGGGCTAACTACACGGATTCTACCTGGACATGTTTAGGTTTTCCTTGGGATATTATTCACCTCTGATCACTGTACCATCTTTGCCCATCACATTCTCTGCTTCTTTCTTAATGCACTACTCCCAGTGGGTGTATTAAAACACACACACGTACACACACACACACACACACACACACACACACACACACACCATAAAACAAACATAATTATCCAAAGAAAAACAACAGACACATAAGAGAGGGAGTCAGAAAGCTGGTGGAGGAGGAGGAGCCGAGTCCAAATCAGAATATGGGTGTTTTCTTCTTGTTCCACCAAGAGTTCCACTCTGGGATCTCGGAGACATCATGTGACCTTGTAACTATGCTGCAGCCATGGCCACAATGAGGGAAACCGCCCTCTCTGAGCTACTACGAGCTGTAACTCTAAGCAGCAAGGGTGGAACGAATGCTCAACTTTATATGTACGATTACGTGTATGTGTACCAGTGTGCACTTTCATTCTCATTCTCTCTCTCTCTCTCTCTCTCTCTTTCTCTCTCTCTCTCTCTCCCCTCCCTACTCCCTCTCTCTGTGCCAGCTGGGCTTGGAGGAGTCCCTGCCTGGGTAGGAGGTGCAGGCTGGGCCCCTGGGCTGGAATCCAAGCAGGTGTCTTCCTGGGACCCCCTGCAGAGCACAACCAGCTTTGTGCTCACACTTGCTAAGGAGGCTGAGGGCCTGAGGCTCTGGGACTCCACTGGCCCCTCAGTCTTCCTCTTTGCCTCCCATTCCCCTCCAGCCCGGGGCAGCTCTCACATCAAACTTACAGGATGGGCACCTGGCCCAGGGGAGGGGAAGAAAGGACCCTGAGCAACTATTGGGATGATTAAATGCCGCCAGCTTTCAGGAATCCTCTAAGTCAGTGTTTCCCAAACTTTTGACATATGTGTACCCCTTCTATAATTTTCGTAATGCTGAGTACCCCTCCTCAAAAAAAAATGGATGTATTTTAATAACAACCAAAATATATTTATGCTGAAACCAGTTTGGCTCAGCGGTAGAGCATCGGACTTCAGACTGAAAGGTCCCAGGTTCAATTCCGGTCAAGGGCATGTACATTGGTTGCAGGCACACCCGCACATCCCCGGTAGGGGGTGTGCAAGAGGCAGCTGGTCGATGTTTCTCTCTCATCGACGTTTCTAGCTCTCTCTCTCTCTCTCTCCCTTCCTCTCTGTAAAATATCAATATATATATTCAAAATATATTTATTTTTTATTTTTTTGGCACATACACAAAATACTAATAAACAAAAAATAAAATTATTCAAAATAAAATATAAATAAAAGTTATATTAAAAATAACATTTATTGCGCGCCAGACCATCTCACGCCTCACAAGACTGTCTTGACTTGACTCATGAGAACGTAGAATTAGGCGCAGCTAAGCACGGTGCAGTGCCTATCCCCACCAAACTCTGGTGCAAAGCATACCCTCACCAAACTCTTCCTGTACCCCTGGGGGTACGCGTGCCACACTTTGGGGAAACACTGCTCTAAGTGCTCAACACCCCACCCCTGCACCCCTGCTTTGCAAGGGGCAGGGGTCGGGCCCTGAAACGCACACTCCGTACAACTAGGAGACAGACTGGAAAGACAGGACCAGCTGGAAGAGCACAGGTAGCGGCCAGAGAAAGATGGAGAAGCGAGTGGTCGGAGGCAAACCACTTCCTGTGGGAAGCAGGGCACCTGTGCTCTGAGGACCCAGCCCCATGCCACCCCTGCCCAGGCCAAGTCTGCAGGCCACCAGACAGAGACACTTTCCTAATTGCTGTCCCCGCTGCCATCCCCGCGCCGCCCCTGTGCTCTCTCCTGGCCGCTTTATTGATGTGTCTAAAGAGGCGCTGCACACGGAACGCTTGCTTGCTCTTTCTAATATTATGCCTGTCAACCAGGCTCCTGGTGCCCTCTCCACGCAGGCTGCTCTCCCCTCTGCAGCCCCCTCCTTCCCGCCACTCTGCCTCCTCACCCCTGCCCAGCACTTACTTCCTCTGCCTCTTCTCTTCTCTGCACTTGAACCCCCAGTGCCCTTCCACCTCCTGCCTGACTGCTTTCCATGGGCCCCGAGGTGCATGTTCCCCATTACTCTTCGCCCATCAGCGCCTCTAGAACATGCTTCCTCTCTCCTCCAACCCCAGACCCCGGGCCATGCTGCCTCCCTGCTAGGGTCCCCCCAAAGCCCAGCAAGCCTGTTGTCTTGGGGCCCCACCGCGCCCTAATCCCGCAAGCCGGGGCTCCAGCGCGCTTAATATTCACGACAGATAGAACATTTCACGGCGAATTGGCCGCACATTCAACTGGAAATGAAAATTTTATGACTGTTCTCACTCGGAGCCGCAGATTACACCAGCTGAGAAAACACGGCGCAGACGTACAACCTGTGAACTGTAAAGTATATTAATAATGAAACCACAGCCTGGGAAATGAAGGCTTTATTCTGTTTGTATTCTGCTCCATTAATAGGAGGCACTTCGGCTAGCTCCGCCCCATTAGCCAGCAATCTGTGCAACGAAGGGCGAGGGGGGGTGGGCTGGGAAACAGGGATGGGGGTGTGGGGGTGCCGGGGGTGCCATTCCTGGCCCACCACGCTGTGGCCTTAGGACTCCAAGAGTCACAGGTTTCCTCGGAGCTGCAGCCACTCCCAACATATAGAGAGGCCCAGTGTGGTTTAATCCATAAAGAAACGTGACCTTATCAACACAGCAAGGTTGTAAAGAGAGTATCCCACCCCACCCAGAAACACCAGGTCAACTAGCGCCCCCAGCGGTGGCAGCGAGGTTCTGACAGGGGGCACTGCCTCTCCACCCACCGCACCTGGGGTGCACCTTACAGATGCAGATCTCTGCGCCCCATCCCCGAATCAAGGAGTCCATCCGTAGCATTATTAACAAGCTGTCCGACTTCATAAAACCCCAGACGAAATAATAACATCGCCTCACCCCTCAGCTGCCTTCATTATCCAGCCATCAATCAAACCCTGTGGTCAGAGACATCGCCCCACACTCCTTCCAGCCTGCTGGTGCCACCTGAGACAGGTCCCGGGGTGAGCTGGTGCTACTCAGGGGCGCGCAGGGGCGGAGAGGTACGGGGTGTGGGCGACTGGGCGTCCCACTGGTCCGCGGGGGGCTGTCTCAGTGCACCTGCTGCAGGTGTGGCCAGGAGCCCCGGCCCTGCGTGGCCCATGGCCCGTTTCCCTGCCTGTCAGCGCCAGCCCGGATGATTTACTCATCGGCAGTGTAATTAGTGACAACTGGAAGGAGTTCAGGAATGTGATGAGCCCGTCGTGGGAGCCCTGGAGAAAGGATGGCAGATGGCAGAGACAAAAATGAACCGGGGACCCTGTGGCGAGGGGGGCGGGGGGTCTGGCCTCTGGCAGCCTCCTCACTCCACATCTCCTGCCTCTGCTCTGGGCCTGGGAGGCTCTGGGACACACTGTAAGGCTGGAGGTCTGCGTCCTCATAGGCCAGCCTCATATCCCCCCCACCCCCCACCCCCCACCCCCAGACTATTGGGGAAGGGCCTCCCACCTCCTTGACCCTTCAGGCTCCTTGGATTGGCCAGTGGCCCGTGGATGATCAGAAAGTTAGGCAGATGGTCAGCTCTGGCGGTGGTCAGCACACACTGTCCTAGGGGGCCTGGTACACTGGAAGGTCACCTCGCTCTGTGTCCTGCTTTTGGCTGGACCAAACCAAGCCAGCAAAGGAGATGAGGGGCAGCTCCTGGGCCCCGAGAGCCAGCCTAGTGGGAGGGAGAAGGCCGGGAGTCTCCCCGGGGTGGTTTCGGGAGACGGTGCCTGAGGAAGGACGTGATTTGCGCAGAGATGCTGTCACGGAAGCCAGCCATGCAGAGGACTGTGAGCAAGTGCAAGGTGAGGAAGCTACCCGCTGGCCCACAGACACAGTGAAGGCCATCAAACCCTCTAATGAAGCCACATTGCCCCAGTGCAGTGGTCGGCAAACTCATTAGTCAACAGAGCCAACTATCAACAGTATAAGGATTGAAATTTATTTTGAGAGTCAAAGTTTTTAAACAACTTATCCTAATGCCACTTCTTCAAAATAGACTCGCCCAGGCCGTATTTTGTGGAAGAGCCACACTCAAGGGGTCAAAGAGCCGCATGCGGCTCCAAAGCTGCAGTTTGCTGATCATGGCTCTAACCAATGACCACAAACAGAGTGGTTAAAACAATGCAAATTTATTATCTTAGAATTCTGGAGGCCAGAAGGCTAAAATCAAGGCATATTCCCTGGCAGGGTAGCTAGTTAGTTAGACCAGTGGTCGGCAAACTCCTTAGTCAACAGAGCCAAATATCAACAGTACGACAATTGAAATTTCTTTGGAGAGCCAAAGTTTTTAAACTTAAAGTTCTTCTAAGGCCACTTCTTCAACATAGACTCGCCCAGACGGTGGTATTTTGTGGAAGAGCCACACTCAAGGGACCAAAGAGCCGCATGTGGCTCAGGAGCCGAAGTTCGCCGACTAGTACCCTAGTGCATTTGATAAATACTTGTTGACTGGCGAATTTATTTCTACTTGAACCATAGAGGGTTGAACTCATATTCTTTTGAAACCTAAGTTTTCTGAGACAGTCGGGGCCTACCGATGCTTACTGAGCTTTCTGGGAAAGTTTCCCTCCTCCAGATTTGCTCTGAGACCAGCCAAGGGAAGGACTACTCCCGTACACATGGAATCGCCCAGAAGGGAGGTGTCAGCCCCCTTAAGGTAGAAACTGTGGCAACAGAGATGGTGAGCCAGACTTTTATGCCTAAAACTAAGAACTCTGTAGCCTGTCCTTAAAGGTTAGAGGCAAAAATGGATCCTTCTGGAAACTCAGCCGGTGCCTGATGTCTGATCACTGGAAACACACCCTCGTGTGTCTTCAAATGCAGCTGCGCCCCCTCGCCCCCCTCCCGGGACACCAGTAAGCACTGCCCCTGGTGGGCACAGCCCATCGTGGAAGCTAAAGGAGCCGGAGCCCAGCTCCTGCAGCGAAACATCCTGATGGTGACAGAATGGGGACGCATTTCCAAGCTCAAAATTCTATAATAATACCTCGGGGGAGACATTGGCAAAGTTGGCCAAAATATAATTCATTTGCACAGCTATTAGAAGCTGATAAAAGGGTTTAATTTGTGGAGTGATCTCAGCAATCTCAGATATTCTGTAGCTGCTCTGGCTTTCCTTCCCAATGGTGGCTACTTGGGCCACAGAAAAGCCACCTTCCCCCCAGCACAGGCTGAGCCCTGGCAGGCATGGGGCGGAGGAAGCAGAGTGGGTTTCTTTGCTCTTTTGGTGACTAGGAAAGAGGAAAGACAAGCGAAATGCCCACCTGACTTCCTCTTCCATCTTTGCTATTTTTTCTTCTCCCACTTGATCCTGCCCCCTTTTTGTAAACAAAGCAGAAACTTTTAAAATGTACCATTTTGTGTCCATTGGTTATACTTATATGCATGCATACAAGTCTTTTGGTTAACCTCTTATCTCCTCCAGATTTCCCTACCCTCCCCGCTGTAATTTGACAGTCTGCTTGTTGCTTTACTGTCACTATATCTATCTTTTGGTTCATCGGTTTATATTGTTCTTTATTATCCATAAATGAGTGAGGTCATGTGGTGTTTCTCTTTCATTGACTGGCTTATTTCACTCAGCATGATGACACAAAACTCTGGGGAGGGAGGGCATATCTGGGAGGGGGGGCAATGGTAAGATATGTACACAGATAATAATTTCATAAAAAATAAAATAAAATGTACCATTTTTCTTTACAAATTGAGAAGTTTAAAGATCTTATTCAGGATGACATTTTCCCTCCCCCATATCCAAGGAAGCCAAAAGGAGACATCAGTCACTTTTCTGTTGTTTGTTTTTATCCTCACGCGAGGATATGGTTTCTATTAATTTTAGAGAGAGTAGAAGGGGGAGGGAGAGATAGAGAGAACCATCAATGTGAGAGGGACACAGTGATTGGTTACCTCCTGCATGCACCCAACCAGAGCCTGGAGCCTGCAACCTAGGTATGTGCCCTTGACCTGAATGGAATCCAGGGTCCTTCAGTCTACAGGCTGACACTCTTTGTGTCAAACAGGCTAGCGTAGTGGTCGGCAAACTCATTAGTCAACAGAGCTAAATAGCAACAGTACAACGACTGAAATTTCTTTGGAGAGCCAAATTTTTTTAACTTAAACTTCTTCTAACGCCACTTGTTCAAATTAGTCTCGCCCAGGCCGTGGTATTTTGTGGAAGAGCCACACTCGAGGGGCCAAAGAGCTTCATGTGGCTCGAGAGCCGCAGTTTGCCGACCACGGGGCTGGGGCATCAGTTACTTTTGGTATGTATTTTAATTGTTGAAATGCTGTATCCCTTGAGAGTGGGTAAAATAATAATGTAAATATAGAACGCTGGACTCCCAGAGGTGCCCCAGGGATTTGGAGGCCTGATTGGTTGATTTGTGGCCAAGCTCAGAAAGCCCTGCTGAGGGCTTCGGGGCATTGCAGTATGTTGCCGTTTAGCTGAGAGACAAACACGCATGATGAAAGGAACCAAGGAGATGGTATCAAACGGCCACCCTCCACGTGCCTCTGCAAAGTGCACTTGAACAAAGGCTGGGATGGCATCTGAGAGCATAATGCATGTTTTACCCACAGCGATTTGCCCCTGACGGAGCCGGGACTCAGCTCACACATACTGAGACCATCTCAACAAAGGCTCGTTTGCATGCTTCCTCCAAAATGCTGCTTCTTAACAGAGCATTTCTGCTGTTTATGGGCAATTGGGCTTGATGAATGTCCCAGAAGCGAGGGAGCAGGGCAGGAGGGCACGCTGATGGATAAAAAGGCTTATAAATAAACACATGCCAACGGATTTGCATTTTCATGATCGCTTTGAAGGCAGCCTCCAAGAGGTTTATATCAATATCATAGATATGTTGAGTATTAAGAGTAGGGAGCAACTCATTATTACCTTCATTTCTAGACAACAATGTGATAGGTCATGGTAAGAGGCAGAGGTCCCTGGGCAGAGCCAATTACAAAGGACACTATATCCACAACTTGAATTACGCTGTCCGTCCCTGCTCAGTTGTCAAAACATCCCTGGGTTCATTCGGATCATGTAACTAGACATCACAGAAGTATATTGCTAGAAGGGAATGAAGGCTGAATAACATTAAATGTAATTACACACTACTGTATCCAACACATGGTAGCCATCCGATAAATATGGTTAAGTCTGCTTAGGAATACTAGCCACATGAATGATTATCAATCAAATAAAATGTGTTCATGTTCCAGAAGAAAAAAACAATTATATATTGTATAATATATGATATACATGTACACACACATACATTAGTAATATAACATATATTATTTTTACACTAGAGAACCAATGCATGAATCCATGTACAGATGAGGTCCCTCGGCCTGATGGGCTATCCAGGCTATTCGGGTCTTCTCCCCCAGTCCCAATGGGGGGAAATCAGGGCAGGCCAGCTGGGGAGAGGGACTGCAGAAGGTTGGCTGTGGGAGCGCACTGATCACCAGGGGACAGCTCCTGCATTGAGCATCTGCACCCTGGTGGCCAGTGCATGTCATAGTGACCGGTCAAATGGTTGTTCGGTCGTTCAGTCACTTGGGCTTTTATATAGATAAATGAAAAGTAAAATTATTATTGCTAGGTTAGTGCCATAAAGAATCAAACACACACACACACACACACACACACACAAACACACACACACACATACACACACACACACACACACACACACACACACGTAGATATTGATATTGCACTTCAAAGATATATACTAAGATAAAAAACTATATTTATAAAAGAATAATGGATAATATGCTAAGTGCCTGTCTGACCGGTAGTTATTATGCACACTGAACACAAGGAGGCAGATGGTGGTTCGCTGGTGATGCACCCCAAAACCAGAGAGCAGGGAGCCCGATTCCTCACTGGTCCACACGATTCCACCTTCAGCCATGGGTTGTATCGTTGCTGGCGCACTGTCAGCCCCGAATCTGGTTTATTGTGCACGTGCATTCACAGTCCATACCCTGTATAACAGCAACTCTGCAGAGTGCCCTCTCGCACTCGGGGACCCCTCAGGGGGCTATCGGAGAGCCAGTTTTGGCCAATTTTCACAGGCCAGCCCATGGGACCTCACCAGCCCGAGGGACCCTGCTCATTCCACAGATGTCCTTTGAGCCATGATGCCACCCCAGGTGTGGCCTACCGGGGGGGGGGGGCACAGGAGGTTGGCTCCAGGGCATGTCTGCCCCATCCTGCCCAGTCCCCACTGGCCACCTTCTAATTAATTTCCTCTCAATGTGCATTTTACTACTAGCGACCCAATGCATTTCCTGCACTGGGTCACTAGCTGTACAAATAAGAGTTTCAAGATAGATACAACCAAGAGCTTTGTTAGGGAAGATATGCAGGAAAAAAATTCTGAATTCATATTGTCCGTCAGTTAGTGTTGCTCTCAAGATTAGCTATTAAGTCTCCTGCCTCTCTCTCTCTCTCCCCATCCCCCGCCCTGCCCCTCCAATTCAGTGGTACATAGGAAAACAGACTGGAGGGTAAGATTTTGAGATGCATGTTAACTTCACTCTAAAGAATAAAAACCTCTAGAACTTTCCAGGGAACAGTTTTGTTAGTTTCATCCCTGCCGGCCTGGGGTGGATATACGGGATGATTGCTCAAGTTTCAAGTTTATTAAGGCTGTGAGGTGAGAAGGCTTTCAAAAGCAAGAAAAGAGGTTACCTATAAGTACAACCAATGGACACAAAACTCTGGGGAGGGAGGGCATGTTTGGGAAGGGGGGCGATGGTAATATATATATATATATATATATATACACACAGATAATAATTTAATAAAAAATAAAATTATTTTTTTAAAAAAAACAGGTTATTGTGGGACACTCCGAAGTGGCATGGCAGAGGATATGTTTCTCGTTTAAGCAAGAGGATTGATTAGATTTCGGGTTCAAGCGTCCAGTTCTATTCATGCCCCTTTGGTTCTTCCTCGATTTGCAATATAAAAATAAGGTCTTGGCACACTTCAGGAATGCACTGCATGCCACCCTAAACACTACAGGCACCAAATGCCTGGCAGGCCCCGCTCTTAGAAAGGGGCCTGTGCGGAAGTCGCCAGCATTTGATGGAGCCAAGTCACGCATCTCCACTTGCCCGCCTCTGCAATGGGGACAGCGCTGCTGCCGGACCCCAGGGCTCTGAGCATGTGCTGCCCTGAGACGGTGACGGTGCTTCCGGAGGCAATGATGCTTCTGACAGCAGAGGCCCTCTCCACCCAGAGGACCTGCAGCCGCAGTCTCCTGGAGGCTCATGGGAAATGCTGACTCCCCAGCCCCACCCAGCCCCACAGAATCCAGACAGGACTGTGATGTCCCCAAAGCCCCAGGCGATGCCTGCGCCCCTTCAAGCTGGGGAAGCAGGAATGCAGGCGATAAGGGAGGCCAGACTTAGAGGTTCCTTTCATCGGCTGCTCCTTTCTTTGGATGGCTTCCAGCCGCCTTTGGGTTTCCTCCATGCGCCGAGCTCCGTGGACCACAGGCGGGCTCCTGGGAGCCCAGCGGGTGGGGAGGGCTGCGTGTGGAGTCGCCGCCACCCCTCATTCCCAAGGACAATCTCATTGTCTACCCTGTCTCCGCGGCTCCTAATCTGCCCGCTGCACATTGCTGTGGTCACACTCCGGATGCCAAAGAGAAAAGCGGAAAGGGATCAGAAAAAGCGGTTTCGGCGGATCTCTAGCTCCCGCGCGGTGACAGCGGAGGCGCGTGGATGCTGTCCAAACCATCACATCACCTTCCCGTCATCTCACAAGTTTTGCCCAGGGGATGCGAGGCTGGGCCACTCTGCCTGCCTCCGCCTCCTGCTTCCTGTGGTCCAGCCGCACCTCATCTGCACACACACACACCTGGGGACACGGGCCTGCTAGCGTTCACCCTTCCCTCTCCTCTGCCCGGGGCTCCATCCTCTTCCCCAGTGAGGTCCCCCCTCCTCACTGATTAAGTGCCCATCAAAACCAGCGGCCGATTCACCGGTTACCAGTGATTTAGGGGCGTGCGCTGCAGCCGAACCAATGCAGTCTGCGGTGCGGTTTACCTCCATAGACAATGCGCGCCCAGATCCTGCCTCGGCTGCAAAGCGATCGGTCTCTGAAGCCCCATATTCATCTTTTCAGGGTTGCCGGGAGATAATAAATGGGTAATATGCCGGTGCTAATGGTAATGGCGTCATGGTTCAGAGCTAATATTATGGCAAAGTAGTAATTATTTCCACGGTAAACAAGGGCATGGCTGAGCGGCCCACAGAAAGAACCCAGGCTTTGTTTGAAATGGTCCAGTTCGTTTCCTTCGGGGCTCAGGCCTGGGCCCGGCTGAAGTTTGAGCCCCTGCTCAGTGCTCCCTGCCCCCCTCTCTGCTCTCTATCCCCAGACATCCCGGGCTCCTGATGGACAGGGCCAATGGCTCCAGGTCTCTGTGCCCGTGGATTCCATCTCCTTGCACCCACAGAGGACTGCAAGTCCTCAGACACCGAGGAGCAGGCCTTCACCAGGGAGGGCAACCCCAGCATGTGGGCTGGACACTAGGGTCTTCGCATGACAGACTTCTGCACATGCCCCCTGATTTTATGGCTGAAAGGTTAACCCTCCGCCCAACTGGTGGGAGGAGTTTATGACATGACTGGCACCTGCCACAGAGACACCTCAAAGACATTGAACCACCAATCAGCACGTGCCAAAGTGTCCTTAGAGCCCACCCCTTCCTGTTCTGCTCTGGGCCCAACCCCTTCCGCTCTGGCCCTTAAAAGGGACCCCCAGGCAAGACACGTGTTGCTTGTCCTCCATGCCAGGAGTCAGCCTGGCTGGGTCTTCCCTGTCCCCTCCCCCTCCTCCAATTCTGATTTCTCTACCTCCGTGATGGGTTCCGCCCATTACTGGGGAATAAACTTTACTTTAAAATTCCCTGGTGGTCTGTTTCCTGCTTCCTTTCAGACCTAACAATGGCCAGTGGGGCCCAATGGCAGGGAGATAGGGAGCAGTGAGCTGGTCTCCTGACCCAGCACCCGCCTCAGCTTTCTACAGTTCCGTTAGCTCCCTGGCATCTGATAGAAACACTGGGCTCCCGGCGTTATTGAAATCCAAAAGGAAAACTCCGATTTCGGAAACTCCGGGCCCGGGAAATCCCCGGATGTGAGCGGATTACAATGTGTGTGCAGTGGCTGGCCAAAGGGCCAAGGGGGAGACGGAGGTGAGAGGCAGCAGGAAGGCTTGAACAGTTTTGCAAGGGTCTCCTATGATGCGCCCACGTTCCCACGATGTCCTGTAACAACCCACCCGCAAACTGACAACATGTCCTAGGATCGGTCCAGGAAACTAGGGTTGACTGGGCTGGACTTGTGTAGCTGGAGGCTGTGAGACTGATGATGGCGGGGCTCTGCACCCTCCAGAAGGTGTCTTCACCCAACCCCAAAGCTGGGCCAGGGCAGGGGCTTGGCAGCTCCGCTCTCCTGGCGTCTCTCCACATGGAGTCTCCATAGGGCAATGTTAGGGTAGCTGAATGTCTTATTCGGTGGTCTACTGCTCCCCCGTGTGCCAGGAGAAACCAGCAGAAATGCCAAGGCGTTGGGTCACCTGGCCTTGAGGGTCGCCTCCTTCCATTCCCTGGGAGGATGCCATGGAAACCCACCCTCGTCCAGGGAAGGGACTGGGAACCTGCTGGGATAGTCTCAGGGAATCCCCGGATGTGCCTTCACACCAGCTCAGCCCCCAGGGACGGGTCCACGTGCTCCTTGCCTTCCCACAGCAGTGCCCCGGGCTGCCTCCGACTCTGATTCAAGGCCTTTTCATTGCTCTGCCCATCCCTAAATGGACTCAGATACAGATAAATCTCTCCTCCTGGTCTCTTCATGATAACACCAGTAATCATTGCTGCCGCTGATGAAGTGCTCCTTTAGGCCCATAACTAATATATATATATCGGGTTATTCTGTCCTGCTTTGAGAAATATATATTTTTCCCAACTTATAAATAAACAAGCTGAAAAAGGTTAAACAGCAGTCCAGAAATCAAAAAACGACTCTGTTTGAGCCCAAGTCTAAGTTCGCCCCACTGTGCTGTTCTCCTTCTAGGTAAAATTAGTTTCTAGAGATACCAAAGATGCTAATTTTTTTAAATTGCAACAGCGATTATTTCTGCAAGACTTTGAATAAGTAACCTAACCTCTATCAGCTTCGATATTCTTACCTGTAAAACGGCTATAAATGTACCAGCCTCACTGGGCTATCATGAAAATCCAATGTGACCTGGATGTAGCGGATGTTCACAGGGCTTGGCCAAGAGTTCATGCTCAAGCAACCTATATATTGATGCTTTTAACCAGTTCCAGCCAAAACCGGTTTGGCTCAGTGGATAGAGCATAGGCCTGCAGACTGAAGGGTCCCAGGTTAGATTCTGGTCAAGCGCATGTATCTTGGTTGCAGGCACATCCCCAGTAGGGGGTGTGCAAGAGGCAGCTGATCGGTGTTTCTCTCTCATCGATGTTTCTAACTCTCTATCCCTCTCTCTTCCTCCCTGTAAAAAATCAAAATCAATAAAATATATATATATTTATTTTAAAAAAGCATGCTTCCAACACAAATTTTATTTTATAAACAGCCATTTGGGTCAAGAGTATCATGAATTAGATGAGTGATAACATTTATAGGTATATAAAAATCTTGATGGTTTTACATTCATAGTTTTTTGTCTACAGTAAAAAAAAAGTCAATTAATAAAAAAAAAAAACCACTGGCACCTCCATGAGAGGTATTTTAAGAGGATTCTCAGCTATGGCAGCTCTGCTGATGGCTGAGGGTGTCATTAAGCACTAGTTTCTGATGTTTGTCAACAGCACTATACTCTTCAAACAGACGGTGTATGCAAAGGTGAATAGTAATTAGTTGCAAGATTTCCCAGAGCGTCACTTTAAAAATCCATAATAATGAGATAATAAGCAGTCATGTGAGTATTCAGAGGAGCTAGCGTGGTATAATCCATCCAACACTCCACTGTGTCAGCTGTTTATCCACCAGAGCTTCAGGTGGGACAGGCTCCGAGTCCCACGTGTCTCAGGAACAATTACCTTCAGCTAAATGATAAAAAGCCCAAGGGACTCTCATAAAGACAGAGAGTTTTTAGTGTGTGTGTGTGTGTGTGTGTGTGTGTGTGTGTGTGTAAGGGGGGGGAGGGGGGATGGAGGGTGGAAAAAGAGCCCTGACTGATGTGGCTCAGTAGGTTTGAGCATTGCCCTGTGAACCGAAAGGTGGACTTGTATGATTCCCCATCAGGGCACATACCTGGGTTTTGGGTTCTATCCCTGGTCAGGGTCTGTACGGGAGGCAACTCATCAATGTTTCTATCTCACATTGATGTCTCTCTCTCTCTCTCTCTCTCTCTCTCTCTCTCTCTCTCCCTTCCTTTCTCTAAAATCAATAGAACATATTTAAAAGAAATACAAATATTTTACAAAGAGGGAGAAATACAGAAAAGAGGGAGAATTTCATTTTGATCGTTTGCCATCCCATTTTAAGTGCTTTGCAGAGTACTGAATGCCAGGCATCTGTTAATTCTAAAACATCATCACTTTTCAATTCAATTTAGCTACACACAAGAGAAAGCAGAGTCTGGAGGTGACAGATGCATAGGAACTACACACATATACACACACACATACTTGCACACGCACACACACACAGGCGCAGGACAATTATAGCGTGATAGGTGTTTGATAACACACTCAGCTTGCCGTGGATGCGTCATAGGAGGACTCCATAATTTTTCATCTCCCCCAAAGGGTTGGACAATGATTCAGACGGTTTTGACCTGATGTGGAAGCAGAGATGCCTGGCTTTAAGACGGGAGCTTGTTCCAGAACTGATCCCTTTGAGAACAACTCAGAAATGCCACAACTCTGATTTCCGCTAAAACTGAGCTTTAAGGTCACATGGGACAGGAAAGGGGGAGAGGAAGTCATGAAGCCCAGCTTTGTCCTAAGGTGAGAATTAATCTAAGACATGGCAATGCCTGCTGGGAGTTCACCATAGGCCTGGCCTTCTGTTCCCGATCTTGTCTCTTCCAAGCAGAACCTTCTAGAATTTAAATTAACAATCTATTCCTAGAGGCTAAGTCCATGATGACAAAATCGTTGCAAGCACACGGGAAGCATTTTAAAAGTAGAAAAGTTATGAAGAGCGTAAATAACACCTGTGCTTCCAACAGTTAGCAATACCCACTAATTAACTTCCCGATGTCAACGCTGGGATTCACGTTTGAAAGTGAGTGACAGGGATTCAAAGTCCAGCTCAACAGAAAAGACATCTCTTTGACGGAATGCTCCTTTTTTCTCGCCTTCGTCAAATGAACATTATAAATGTGGAAAGTATTTTGGAAACTATGAAATCATAATGATGGGATCCTGAAAGGCTATTCATCTAGGACAGGGGTGGGGAACCTTTTAGTCTGCCAAGGGCCATTTGGATATTTATAACATCATTTTCTTAATACAATTCACTTAAGATAAATTTATGTTGCTATGAGAAAAGCTCCTAGATTTATTGGCTTTCGAGTCTTGCCTGCGGTTGCCTTGGCAGGCCCAGACCAAATGATTCCAGGGGCTTTTTATGGCCCTCCCACCAGATGTTCCCCACCCTGGGTCTACATGCCTGCAGGTGCAAAAGGAATGCAATAAAGAGAGTAGAGTTCCTGAGACTGTGGTGACTCAGGACAACTGCAGGTACATTTCAGACAGAAGAAGGAGGACAGGGCGGTGCTGCTGATGGACAAGGGTGGGCACGGAAGCAGAAGAGCTAAGGCCGTGGTCGGCAAACTGCGGCTCGCGAGCCACATGCAGCTCTTTGGCCCCTTGAGCGTGGCTCTTCCACAAAATACCATGGCCTGGGCGAGTCTATTTTGAAGAAGTAACATTAGAAGAAATTTAAGTTAAAAAATTTGGCTCTCCAAAGAAATTTCAATCGTTGTACTGTTGATATTTGGCTCTGTTGACTAATGAGCTTGCTGACCACTGAGCTAAGGAGTCTGCAATGACATAGATGGTTGGAAGGCAGTGATTTAATGCAAATGTGCCCCTCTCAGAAGGTGGTGCCCACCCTTAAGGCTGCCAATCAGGCGGGTTCAGATGCTCCCCCAAAATGCTCCATGCAAACAGCCGCAGCATCAGGACAAACTTCCCCAAGGGTAAGACTAGATCAAGCCAGAAGTAGGGCTGGTATTTGGAACCCCCAGACAAAAAAGACTCCCGAAAGTCAAAGAGCAGAGAGTACAGAATGATTCTGGGAAATCAGCGAAGTCCTCTTCCGGGGTCAGCAAATCAGCGCCTTGTGGCAGCAGAGGTCAAAGCCAAGGTTAAGACCTAGCTGTCCAGAGCCGAAACCTATGGACCGGAGATGAATGGCATGGGTCACTCATGCAAAGGCGGGCACCTGGGGATTGCATGTACTTGAGAGCTATCACAAGATGCATGTTAACAGAGTGAGGAGAAGGGGAACGAAGGAGGCGAGTTTGGATAAAAAAAAAATAAGAACTATAATAGCAGGGATCAGAAATGTGGAGCATCGATCTTCATGTAGCTCAGATATTAGCAAACTTGTCTAAAAGACCAGGTAACGATGACTGCAGGCTTTGCAAGCCATCTGGTCTAACTGCAATAACTCAACCGCGACACTAAGACAAAAGCCGCCATAGAGGAATGGGTGTGGCTGCGTCCTCATAAAGCTGTTTTATAGACACTAACATTTAAATTTCAAATCGTTTGCATAGCTCATGGAGTATGTTTCTTCTTTATTTTTCCCCCCAAAAAACATTTCAAAATGTAAAATTCTTCCTGCGCTCACAGACTTCTCAAAAGCAGCCAGCAAGGGGGATTTGGCCTGTCGGCGTAGTGTGCCAAAACCCGGCATCATGGAGTGGGACAAGGGGACCCAGTGCTGGCTCTAAGGTCCTGGTCCCTTTGGGAGTCCAGCATCCTGGCCCCGTATAAAACTAGCACAAGCCAGATCTTCCATCTGCCCTGCTCTTTCCCATTTGATGTCTGCTCTGCACGGTGTGTCCTTTTAAAAACAAACTCCGCCTTCAACTCCCTAACCCCACCTGGGCTGCATTCTCTGTAGCCCTTGTGAAATGCTTAGGTGAACTTTCAAATTAATTATGCGGCATAAAGAAATGTACGGCTTCACAAGGTCACTGGGGCACAATTGCTGTTGTCATGGCAACAGCCACAAACAAGTGTCACATCGTTTGCTTTTTGAGTTTGTGTGGCAAAAAAACCACACCCACGATGAAACATCTTTGTCTTAGAAGATTTCTCTGTCCTGGGTTCACCTCCCTGGTCCAGGCCTCTTGCCCTTGGCCTTGCCCTGGAGAACGTACCTGATGGTTCACGTCACAAAAGGGCAATGCCCACGAGGTGTTCCTGTTTCCTGAGCTCCTGTGGCGGAGGGTTGCTGATTTTCTTGCTCTGATCCGATTTTATAGATGAGGTAGCAGAGGTCGGGAGAGAGGCTAATGGTTTGGTAGAGGGTCACTCACTCACTAATCGGCAGAGCCAGGAGCCAAGCCAGTGACATTCACTGCCTGGGTGTCCCCTTCCCCCTCCTTCACCACGTGTGACCCTGGGATGCTAGGTGGGCATCTGCGTGGTGAAGGTTTTCCTTTGTAATGTGTGGACCACAGACAAACACGCATCACTCGTGAAGAGAGGGGCCGGAGAGAAGGCTCTGGAAGCCCCAATTTCTTCATTGAAAGCCCCGTGATGGGATGTCAGTCTCTCAACACACTCATGACTTGCTTTCTCCTCTCCTTGTTCCCCCGAATGCTTCCCAACATGGTGTATGTGCTCAGATGGTGGAATAACTTGCTTTCACCCCTCCGAGCACTTGGCACGCGTGCCTCCTTCCTTCGCCCGCACAGTGGGAAGTTTATAGTCAACAGGAATGCAATCGCTCCAAAGGGCTGGATTCGCAGCACTCGCCAGCTGTAGAAACCTCTGAGGCGAGACAGGGGTGGAGTGACGACAGCGCAGCATGAAGTGCCTCATTCCCTTTTGTGTCTGACTCCTGTCTGAAAACAGACACCGCTGTGACCCTCCTGGCTCTCTGCCTCCCACTGGCTCAGCAGCAGCCTTGGTGCTGGGGAGGGCTCAGAGGGGTGCACCCACTTAGGATGCCCCAGTGGCGAGTCAAGTAGAGGAGGGTGTCCTTGTAAAAGGCACACGGGGACCTGCACACGGCCGGCCGTGTGCAATGTCACGCAGGTGAGGACAGCAGTAGAGCAGGTGGATGTTGTCAAGGCTGGTGAAGCATATTTCCAAGCTACGTTTTTTTTGCAAGTGGGGGTTGGGGGTTGGGGGGGGCTCTTTGCCAGGCCTCGCTGTGGCCTATGGCTACCTGCTCTGAGTTTACTGTGCAGACTGTGTCTCTTCCACACGGAGGACAAAACCCATCCCAGCACATGCTGGGATGGCACCCATTGGGTCTTTTTAAAGTAGGAAAACAGAGTTTTCTATTTTCATTTTTGTTCAGTGAAATCTCAAACACAGTATTGCTTTGGTTACACTGCAGTCGCTTTCTGCTATTTTAATTAAGCGTCTGTGTTTATCCAAGTCAGATGCTGTTAATTGTGAACTTGCTTTTTTTTCAGGTGAAAAGAAGCATGGTGAGGAGAAAATCAGCATGGAGACATTCACCATCTCCACTTACCAGACACTCATAGAAACCCTTCCCCCAATGTCCACTTGGAATCTTAGAAGAGGCTGCAGGTTTGGCTCAAGGGGAAACTGAGGCTCAGGAAAAGGCTGTCAAGAGGTCACTGAGACATTGTACAGGCCAAGCTCTGCATTGGACAAATGGGGTGTGGTGGGAAGGCATTTGAGGTGGGCATCCATAGCTCTCTTGCCACATCTGACCTATGGTACCTCACTCAAGTGTTAAGAGCAGCCCGTTCATCTTTAAAGTGAGGTAAGGTGCTATTGCCAAGGGCAGGATTAATTACACACTCTATATTAGTAGCTGTTTGTTTCATACCATCACTTCTATGACAAGCATTTATTACGCATTTATTATATTGCAGGTGTTTATCTCATGTAACCCTTCCAACAAGCCGTGTGTGTGTGTGTGTGTGTGTGTGTGTGTGTGTGTGTGTGTGTGGTGTATCCTATCCACTCCTCTCTTGACAGATGAGATGGCTCAGGCTCAAAGAGGGTGGGCAATGTGGCCAAGGAGACCCTGCTCAAACAGTAAATAGCTTCTTGTCTTTTCAGCAAATTCTTTAACATTTCTCAGTTTAATATACCTCAGTTTCCTCTTTTGTCAAACACATATAATAATAGTGTTTAAACTCGTAGGGTATTTCCAAAGACTGGATGAATTCATATAGGGAAAGTGCTGGCACATAATAAGAACATGATGAGCCTTTGCTATTATTATTTTATCCTCTCTATTAACTTTACCGTCCCCTATTCAGCAGACCTCCCTCCAATCCCATGGGACTCAAAGGAGAAGACCTATCACCTGTGATACCTGAGCTGCTTCTGCTAAAAAAAACCAACAAAACAAAAACCTGTAGTATGTTTGTCATTTTCTGAAAATAAGCCTAAACACAGAGCTGTAATTAACCTCTTCCTGGGATTACCCACACAGGTTAAACGACTTGCTCCAAGTAGCAGAGTCAAGGACAGTAGTTGCAATGGATGGTTGCCATTCTCCTGCCTACAGTGTGATAGATAAAAGAAGCTACTGTAACAGTGGAGTGATCAGTTATCATTATCATTAGTGGAGTAAGCATTGGAGTAATTAGGATTGAGTAAGGAGGACCAAAGAGGACACATGACTACTTGAAGGACATGCCAAGTCCTAGTCCTGACACTTATACCTTCTATAGCACTGACTGCTGGCAATAAGTCACCTTAGACGTGCTGGCCACTCTCCTCCCCAGAGCTGAATTTGGGGCTCTGGTAATGTGCTACCCTGTTTCCCTGAAAATAAGACAGTGTCTTATATTAATTTTTGCTCCCAAAGATGCGCTAGGTCTTATTTTCAGGGGATGTATTATGTTTCCATGAAGTAGGTCTTATTTTCGGAGGATGTCTTATTTTCGGGGAAACACGGGTATGATATGCAGTAGAGCATAACAAACACTAGATCCTGAATCAATAGATCCTCATGTGTTCAGGCCTAGCCTGACTCACAGTGTAGCAGTCAAGTTTCCCGGGGGAAGTCAAAGGCTCTACACACTTGGGGTTTCTCATCTGTAAAATAAGCTTCAGAGCAATTCTAAACTCCTATGGTTGTTAGAGAATCCAATTAAAATATTTCAAAACCTAAAAATGGTTTCTAGGGGAAAAAAGAAGATGTGTTTCCAGCTGATTTTAACTTGAGTTTTGCTATCTATCTGTCTGTCTGTCTATCTATCTATTTATCTTTGGCTTGGGAGTTTGACTGGGAAAATGGGAGTTTGACTACTCACTATGATGTATGCTGACCCTCCCCGCCCCTCTGGGATAGCATGGAACATGGCAGGTGACCAGCAGCAGTGGCGGGGTACCGAGGGAGGAGGGGAAGGAGAAGGTGGGGAGCTGGGGAGGTGGGGAGGTGGGGAACCTGATCGGCCCTGATTGGCGGCCAGGCCTATTACGGGCACTGGGCCTCTAGTCTGTAATAAAACAGGATGATAGTAAACACTAAGGTAATGGGTTCAGAGTGAGTCCTCTACAACCACACTTCCAACTGAAGTCTCGGCCATCTCACACATTAGCGAGTTACTTAAGTGAGCTCTCTGTGAATCAGGCTCTTCATCTATAAAACATCAGCCATAATACCTACATGATGAGGTTGTCAAGAAAATTAAAGAGTTCATTAATGTAAAGCATTTAGAACAGTGCCTGGAGCATAGCCAATCTATAACAAAAATATTAGCTATGATGATGATGATGATGATGGGGATGATAGTGATAGTGTTTCCTTTTTCAGTCTTCTTTTTTTTTAATGAATAAAATCTAACCATTTTAGACTGTGTTATTTTCCTAATTACTACCACTTGCATTTTCAGGGGCAGAATCCGTAGCTCCTAGTCTAAGCATTGAGGCTTGCCAAGAGATCCTGAAGTTTCCCACTGCTGCCGGCATGATGACAATGAAGTAGAGCTCTCATCAAGAGGTCCTTATAACCATGACAACATGAACAGCACCACTCTACAGAGGATGTCATTGCCATGACAACACCCAAGTGACCAAAATCAAGAGGTCTGGGAAAGTGCTGTGATAAAGAGAGAAAACATATCAACATACAGAGAAATGTGGCCATTCAAGAGCACAACAGGGACTGGTCAGTGTGGACACTGGGCTGCAAAGTCCAGGGAAGCAACAGGATGTCAAAGAAAACACTGTGGTCACGCTAAGCTGCACTGAATTCTTAACAGCAGTGCGTTTGGGTTAGAAACAGAGATGCAGAGAGAATGAAACCAATTCTCTCCAATGGTTCCAGCCTTCACAGTATGCCCTATCAATCAAGGGGTTTTGTTTTGTTTTTTCTGTCTCCAAGAAAAGAAGTGCCTCTAGCCTTAGTCTGTTTGGCTCAGTGGATAGAGCATCAGCCTGTGGACCGAAGGGCACCCCAGGTTTGATTGTGATCAGGGGTGTGTAGCTCTGTTGCAGGCTCCTCCCCACTCTGTCTTTCTCTCTCTCTTCTAGTCTCTCTAAAAAATCAATGGATAAATATCTTTAGGGGAGGATTTAAAAAAAAAAACAAAAACCTGCCTCTAGGGACATGGTGACCACAAGAATGAATTTGTTAGGACTCTGATGAGAAATATTTTCAATAGAAGTTAGGAACTTATAATCCTTTTCTTTTGACACCTAAATGTTGGAATGTCCCAAGGACTGATCCACAGAACTCTCTATCTGTGGTCTATAGGTAGCAAGAACTAATGTCAGGGTCACAAATACCATGTGAGTGTGATGACCCCTAGATTTAGTCTTCTAGCCTCTGTACCCTTGCATAGCCAACTATCTACTCAACATTTCCACTTGTGTATCTAAAGTCCCAAGCTCCCTCTTTCACCCACTAGCCTGTCCCTCTGGAGTTCTTCATAGAAGGAAATAATAACACCAATTACCAGTGGCATAAGCCACAAATCTGTGAGTTACTTGTGATTCCTAATTCTTTCTTACAGCTTCTGTGTAATCAATCAGCAAATCTCCTCAGCTTTAATTTCAGAATGTATTCCAGATTAAACACCCTCCCACTCACTCTACTCCATGAGCATCACTTTTGGATGGACCAGAGCTATGGTATCCTAATCCAGGGGTGGGCAAACTTTTTGACTCGAGGGCCACAATGGGTTCTTAAACTGGACCGGAGGGCCAGAACAAAAGCAACCTGACCATGCTGGCACTCTCATCTTGGGCTGCTGGTGAAGGAGCAGAGGGGAGAGCAAGAGAACCCTCTGCTCTTTCAGCTAAGCGGGCCAGATAGAACAGCAGACCGGGCCGGATCCTGCCCGCGAGCCCTAGTTTGCCATGGCTGATCCTAACTGGTGTTCCAGTCGCTGCCCTCACACTACCCTTGACCACTGTCTTTCCTTTCAAGCAGTTAAAAGGGCCCTTTTAAAACATTTATTATGTTATTTCACTTTTCTCTTTAAAACATGTGTGTGTTGTTTTATTGGAACACTTCCCAAAGTTTTGTTGTTGTTTTTTGTTTTGTTTTTTTGTCAAGGCATTACAGGTTCTGACTCTTGGCATGCTTATTTATCTATCGTACCATAACACTACACTGATTTTATTCACTCATTCAGTAAACAAATATTTGCAGGATATCTACACATTGATAGGCACCCTGGGCATAGACGCACACGGTGGTGAGCAGGGAACAGCATGCCCCTTGCCCTCACAAAGCTTCCAGTCTATGACGAGGAGGGCAGGTATTCAATAAATCTGGAGCCACCTGGCCTCCTGTGACCCTTTAACACACCCAAAGCGTCCTGACTGAGTGTCTTTGAATCCACCATCAACCCCCGCAAGAATACTCCTGCTGAATCATCATTTCTTCTGCAAACTTCTGCATCTCCTTTATTCTTCTTTTAGAATATATTTTATTGAGTTTTTACAGAGAGTAAGAGAGAGGGATAGAAAGTTAGAAACATTAATGAGAGAGAAACATTGATAGCTGCCTCCTGCACACCCCCTACTGGGGATGTGCCCACAACCAAGGTACATGCCCTTGACCGGAATCAAACCTGGGACCTTTGAGTCTGCATGCCAACGGTCTATCCACTGAGCCAAACCGGTTAGGGCTGGGGCATCTTCTTAATGAAACCATCCATATATACTCCTGTTGTGATTACTACCCCCTAACAGTACCTGCTAACCTCTGCCTCTTATCCTGATGGGCTTTTCTGCAGCAAAACGTTATGAGGTTGACTTATCTACAGTTTTGCTTTCTGTCTCCCCCCTAGAGTATAAGCCCTATGAAGCCAGGGGCTTGGTCTGATCTGTACATTCACCTCTCTCCGATGCCTAGGACAGTGCATTGCAGTAGGTGCCCCATAATGATTACTGAGTAAATGAGTGAATCAATGTTTGAGGACTAAAAACTGTTTTTCAAAGGAGTTTTTGTGGGGGCAAAACTCTCGTGACTTTCTCTGCTTAAGCCCTTTCCTGGGATGGCATGTGATGGAATAAATAAATCAGTAGAGGGAGAGAGCCATTTGTCTTGCTCTATCATGCAGATGACTGGTCAAATAGCATCAACCGCAGTGACCCCAGTGAACCACTCCAGAAAGGGCAAAGCAGTGATGCAAGGCGTGCGAGGAGGAGCACAAGGCCTGCTGGGATGTGGATCAGTTAAGCGGGAAGAGTCCTGAATCTATTACAGAGGAACGATAAAGTCCAAAGCCATCCATTCCAACCCCCTGTTAGAAGAGGGAAGAGGGATGAATTTGTTGTTCGGGGCCGAGGGAGGGGCAGGCCGAGAGGAACCAGCCTCTTTTGGAGAGAAGTAAGGGGCTAAGGTGACCTTCCAAAGGAGAGAAGGTCTACCACTTCCTGACCCCAAGGTCATGACCAAGGCCATGAGCAGGCCGGCTGGCCACCAGGATCTGAAGGAGCAGGATTCCGGGAGCAGTGACTTGGTATTCTGCTCACTCCTTCCCAGCTGCCAGGGCTCAGTGGCAAAAGCATTTCATGGCGCTAGGAAGATGAAGTACCCCACGTGCCACAAGTACATTAGGGAAACTGAGTGGAGTCAGATAAGGAAAACCGTACTCGGAAATCCAGCGGTTCCTTTCCATATCTAAAACTGCTAACGTGTAAAACAGCCCACGAATGCCAATCAAGCAGAGGACCCGCCATTGTGTGAGTGAATGATGGCATTTCTCACAAGGAAAAATAAATCAAGTCAGAGAGCATCCTTCTCACTGCGGTGAGCCACGGTCACGGGCACAGGGACGGGGAGGGAGTGTAAAACTAAAGGCAGAGAACTCAGAGAGCTCAGCCCTCCACGCTGGGGTTATGCCCTTGGTGCAGAGATCCACTGAGAGGAGCCTACGGATACGTGGGAGGCTAGAGTGCTCAACCTGGACTCCACCGTTGGGCAGAGTGTGCATGAATTTGCCAGAATGCTGTGAAGAAGACACGCCAGGGCCTGAGGCTGGCAGGAGATCTAAGCTTGAGAAGAGACACATCCCCTAGACCAGCCATGGGCAAACTACGGCTCGCGGGCCAGATCCGGCCCATTTGGCTGTTCTATCTGGCCCTCGGGGCCGAAAGAGTAGAGGGTTCTCTTGCTCTCCCCTCCGCTCCTTCACCGGCAGCCCAAGATGAGAGTGCCAGCATGGTCAGGTTGCTTTTGTTCCGGCCCTCCGGTCCGGTTTAAGAACTCATTGTGGCCCTCTAGGCAAAAAGTTTACCCACCGCTGCCCTAGACCTTCAACAATGGTTTTCAACCCTGTGCACCTCACGACACACATAAAACTACCAAAAGTCTGCAGCACACCAAAAAATACATACAGGGTGCCCCACAAAATTATACATACTTTAAATGATTAAATGTCAGCATTGATTAAATTACAGTTCTTTTTCCAAAGTAAGTGAGTTATCAGCTGGTATACACACTTTATTTAAAACATATTTTATTGATTTTTTTATAGAGAGGAACACATGCCCCCGTTGTATCCTTGATCCCCAATAGGGGGCGTGCAGGAGGCAGCCTATCAACAATTCCCTCTCACCATTGATGTTTCTATCTCTCTCTCTCTCTCCCTCTCCCTCCTCTCTGAAATCAATAAAATATATCTTTAAAAAATTAAAAATGCCTACTTATTAGGACATTTATGAAAACTGCATGATACAATGTATATAAAGCAGGGTGCCCAGCACATAGCAAAGATGAATATGCCAATAATTCTTAAACTCAACTCTGCATTACACTAACCTGTGAAATGTATTAGAAAGCAGGTTTCTAGGTCCCACACCAGGTCTGGAGTGTAAAGCACAGTGGTAGGTGCACGTGTGCTGGAGACATTGCAGGGGGTGAGACTTCATTGCTACCAACTGGAGCTCTGTGACCTTGGCCCATGAGCCTGACCTCTACACCCTCCCTCTCACATGGCAGAGTAGGTTAATCATAGGACTTGACTGTGATAGCATATATATATATATATATGTGTGTGTGTGTGTGTGTGTGTGTGTGTGTGTGTGTGTGTGTTTATATATATCCATCCCTACATGCAAATGTTCAGAAGAATGCTCAGCACAGTTTAAGCATTCAGAAATGATTAATTATTATTTTCCAATCATATAGCCGCTGGTTGCCATTCAGACTCTAGGGAAAAGGCCGACCCTCACAGGTCACGACAAGATTCAGGATCCAAAAGTAGATGCAAAGCCAGAACCACCCATGGACCATGGACGTCCTGGTGGCAAGGATATTTTGAATGGAAATTTTCTCCAAGATCACGTGGCAGTGATGGTAGATCCTAGATGTGCAATTCCTCTAGCTTGTCACTGGTCCCAGGGTGCTATGGGGTGGAGGTCACTGTGCTTGCCGTGGGTGGTGATGCCCTGTGGAAGCCCTTCTGGTTCTTAGTCCCCTGTCCTGGGTGAGCCTCAGGGATGGGGGTCTCTGGGCTGGAAGGGGGGGGGGGCTGCCATTTTAATGAGCCTTTGCATCTTCCTGAGTCAGGCCTGGTTAGCATCTGTGGGGAAGATGATACAATCGCCTTGGTTTTTTTTGTGTGTGGTTCCATCAAAACAGTTCTGCATGGTAACGGTCGTCAAGTGCCAGCATAAATAGCCTAAGACGGGGGGGGGGGGGGGGGGGAGTGTGGGGGAGGAAGCTGTTAGCCATGTCTGATTTCAGCAGCCCTCTGATGCTACAACATCTTTCAAGGGTTTTAAAATAATTGGGTAAAACCACAAACAGTGTCTGCGGTGTGCACTCCTGCCCTTGGCTTCTCGACGGAGGCTTCCTTTCATATGTTCTCAATTCGAGCACGTTGAACTCATTAATTCCCCCACTAGTCTTTTTATGATTTTTTTCCCTTCTTTGAAGTAGGAAGTTGCGCTGCTATAATATTGCTTTAAAGCGGATCATAAATATTAAACTTACAAAAAACCCTTATTGACATTGGCAAATTTCACCCTCGCTGTATCCGTCTCGCTGTAATTTTATAGTTAAAGGGAATTAGGAAGGTAAAGAGTGATCTATGAGTGTCTTCCCTCGCTTTCCTCTCTCCCACCTTCCTCTGCGTGTCTGCGCTTAAGTCATTCGCTTAGGTGGTGGCTGGAGCACTTTGCCATGGTTCTCCTGGTTGTGCCACTGGTTTACCTTCAGCCTGATAAACGCTTTCTCTGTTGAGGGTGAGCCTCACACCACCGGGGTGTGCTGGCTGCTACGGTGGACAGGGACCTGCCACCTCCCATTAGGATGCAATTATTTTCTTCTCCCCCCATCAGTGACCACTGTGATTCCTTTTGCAATAGCAATCACCTGAGCCCTCCCGGGATAGCTACTTGGGTACTCTGGGGATTTTAATCAAGCTCCTTTGTTAATTAGAAAATGGTGGGGGGTTAAAGAGGTGCTGACGAAGCACCTTTGGATAGCTATCCATCCTGGCCATTGACTGAGCTTGGGCTTTTGTAGGACTTCAACCTTTCCAGACAAAAGAATTTTCAATCCCTCCCTTTTTGTTCTTGTGCCATGGGTGGGAGCGAGAAGGAAGAGGCTGGCCAAGGCTACGGAAGCGGAAGCTAACATTGTTGGGGACCTACTATGCGTCCTTCCCTAGGGTCCGGGGGCTCTGCATGGACATCAATGTTGGACAGTTGTCATGTTCATGTCACAAAGGAATCATTGTTTTTATTTTGTAGAAGAGGCCAAGCCTTGGTGTAGGGGAAGCCCAGGGGCAGGGGAGGGAGAGCTTGTGCTGAAGAATCCCTTTGATGATTTGGGGAACAAAAGATCCACAGTGGAGAATGATGGGAAGAGATGAGGCTCCTGTAGCTTACCCTTTATTCATTAAAATTGATTTTGTTTTAAATGATGTACCAGCGAGAATTAATTTTAAAAAGGAAAAGGAAGACACTGTGTCTCCCGATTGGTTATGTCTTTGTTGGACAATCACTAGCTGGAGCCGTGAATGTCTGCTGCTGTGCTAGGCGCTGGGATACAATCTCACAACGGGAGGCTGATTCCTGGCCTCCCTGACCCCTGCCTAGGACAACAGGAGGCCCCGTGGGCACTTAGAAGAACAGCTATCACTAGAGGCGCATACAATGCATTGTGGGATCTCAGAGCAAAGGACAACTGCCTGACCAAGGTCATCGGAGGCTTTCAAAGTGGGGCGTTTGAGCACGGCCTTAGCACAAAACCAGAGCTTTGTCCAAAAGGAGCGTGAAGGACAGTGCTCCAGGGAACAGGTGTGTGTGAGGTGAGGGTGCCAAGGGTGTGGGGAGCACCAAGTTGGTAAGAGTGACCACAATGTGTGTGGCAACCAGGGCACGGAACCAGATCCTTAACACTCTGCCCGCCACCTGGGGAAGCAAGAACATGAATAAAGAAGCACATTGCAGAGAGGTGTATTGCTCCCTTGGAATGACCCAGCCGGTGAGTTGTGGAGGGGAATTGAAATCCAGTTGGAACTGCCTTCAAGGCCCACCTCTTACAGGCAGATCACCGTCCTCCCTCAGGCGGCCTCCACTGGTGAAAAGCCTCCAAAAACAAGCTGGGAGATTGCCACCTGCCCTCAGGAAGCAGATAAGTGGAGCAGGCACACTGGCTGTACCCACGCCCAGCTCTGGGATGAAATGCCAGGAAACACTCCTCGTACAAATTGCCTCTCCTGGATTCTTATGCTCCAGCAGTAGACAGATAGGAGGTGGCAACTGAGCAGGCCCTGGGGACAGGGAGCCTGCCTCACACACAGCAAAGACAGATCCCAAGCCTCCCTCTCTCCCTCAGTCGCTCCTGCTTGAGAACCTGGGGTGCTTCCGGGTTTCCTAGCACCTTGGCCTTGACTGGGGAGTTAATTTTCTCACTGGGTTCCCCGTTGGCTTACTGCAGAAGGATCTGTAGCATGCATCAATTAGTTACGGGGCAACCCAGCCAAAATGAGAGTCCAGTTGTCCAGAGCTGACATAGATATAGATCTTAACTAATTTTTTTCCTTTTTAAAAAAATATTGGTCCCTTCTTGCTGGGTGCTTACCCTCATGCTGGGTGGTTACC
The DNA here is from genome assembly GCA_963924515.1 of Vespertilio murinus. Taxonomy (NCBI): domain Eukaryota; kingdom Metazoa; phylum Chordata; class Mammalia; order Chiroptera; family Vespertilionidae; genus Vespertilio; species Vespertilio murinus. Next base: position 18,815,100 of record OZ004720.1, on the reverse strand, counting down.
CTCCTTCTGGGTGGTTACCCTTCGTGGGCAAGGCGATGCCGGGAGCTCCACTTTGTGCTCCTGCCCTCCCTTTCCGGCTCTCTTGCTGGAGAGAACTTTCTCATCTGCCATCCTAATGATCCCTGTGCCACACGGGGCCCCTGATGCTGGTGCTGACAGGCTGCTCATTAGTGCCAGGGTGCTGCCGTCAGCCGATGGCATGCCAGAGCGGCGCTCCTGACACCTTTTCACAGAGCTGTCACTGGAGTCATGGAGCCTGCCAGCTCTGGTGGAACTCAAGCTGTGATACCTCCAGTGCCAATTAGTGCTCGGTGTCCTGCTTGGCTGGGGAGGAAGGCCTGTCAGTGCTCACAAATGGAAAATGGGGGTGAGAGGGGTGGTGGCAGGTGCAGGGGGTGGCTCAGGACATGGGCAGGGAGAAGGGCTTCCATGAAGGGTCACTTTGTTCTCATCAACTCGGCGCCCTTTGAAACTCAGAGACACAAGGGCTGGGGAAACCCACTGGGCCTCTTCAAGTGCATCAGGAGAAGTGAGGGGCAGAGGGAAGAGATCTGGCCATAGAGGAAGGTTGCTTGGCCCTGCAGGGATGGGTGCGGGGGGCCTGCAGAAGTGCCCAGTCCACCCTGTGGAGAGAGAAGGCTTCCATCCCAAGAGCTTGGTTGGGGACCCGATGGGCATATGGTTCTGCTCTAACTATGCTCCCGGGGCCTTTGCGTGGCCCTGGGGAAGCCAACCAATCAACCTCTGTTCCACCTCAACTCACACACTGCGGGGAGTGGGAAGAATTTTTAAGATGATGTTTCTATTTGTGACACTGATGTCTTTCTTTGTACTTTCATTTTGTAACCCGTGAGCAGCAGACCACTTTCCCATAACTTTCCCTGGCAACATCCAGGGTTCTTTTATAAAACTCTTGGGGGCTACTGAGGGTTTACCCACAGGAAGGGTCCTAAACAGAAAAACACCAAAAGGATCCAAGGTCCCAGGAAGACCAGACACAGAACATGCCAGAGAAAAACACACAACACACACAGCAAGAGGAAGGTGACATGAGCTCTCTGAAGACCCTCTTCAGAGTCACTGGTGAGCCTCTTCCATTTCTTTCTTTTTTTAAAATATATTTTATTGATTTTTTTTTTACAGAGAAGAAGGAAGAGGGATAGAGAACTAGAAACATCTATGAGAGAGAAACATTGACCAGCTGCCTCCTGCACATTCCCCACCGGGGATGTGCCAGCCACCAATAGTACATGCCCTTGACCGGAATCGAACCTGGGACCCCTCAGTCCGCAGACCGATGCTCTATCCACTGAGCCAAACCGGTTTTGGCAACTTCCTCCATTTCTGCAAAGAGAACGTGAAAAGGAGTGTCTCCTTCAAGGAGAAGTCAAGCCCTGCCACGGCGGGGTTCCCACTAGGGGACCCCAGCAAAGCCTTGAAGATCCTGTGAAGGCCAGAGCAAATGTCCCGAAGACTCGCCAGCCGAGATCAAGAGGAAACATGCCAGATAGCAACTGCAACATCAAAGAGCAGGAGAATTCCTCAGGAATCCGGACGAAGCCCTTGGATGGAGGAAGAAGTATGCCCCTTCCGGCTCTGGCACAAGTAAGTGCTTGCTCACGGAATCAACAAATATTTCTTGAATGCTTTCCAGGTGCTGAGCATTGTGCTAGGAGGTAAAGGATCAAAGATGGATGAGAGGCAGGCCCTGATTTCTGAAAACTCATAAATTAGAGATCGGGACATCATTGTAAACAGCCTCCAGGAACTTACTGAGGTCCAACCAGTATCTGGGTACAAGATGTTCTTCCAGTAGCCTGAGTGAGGTTTTCATTTTCTGTGCTTCATTTGATGGGAGAGAAGAAGAAGGAAGTACAGCCGAAGCAGGAGCTCCATCAGGACCCCCAGTGATCCCTGCCCCATATACGGAACCCACGCACCAGTGACTGGAGGCATGCCTTCACCTCAGTTCTATGTTCTCCCCCCAGGAATGTGAAGACGCTGGAATCTTGGGCCTCTCTTTAATGACCTTACAATCCAACAGACACTGGAAAAATTAAAACTGGATTTTGAGAGCACTCTTCTCTAGAGAGGGATGTTCTAAAAGCATACTTTAGGATATGATTACAGAGATGGCGTCTCTGTGTATTTAGGGAAGACCTTGAGGAATCAAGAACACCAGAGGCATTCTTTTGGAGATGGAAACGCTAGCGCTTAAGGGCTGTGCTAACATAAATTCTTGCATCCCTAGATCAGGAGAAAATAGAAGACACAGAGTCATAAATGGGGTATGTATCTGGTGGAGGGTGCGGGCATGCTGGTGGTACTCTGGCCTCTGGAATAGACTCCTAGAATTTACACGGAATTTGAAGAAGGGACAGGAAATCATTCATGAGGATGGATTTGGCATTTTGGCATGAGACCGTGAGATGGGGGCGTCTCCTTTTGCAAACAATGCACAGGTAGGTGCATACAACACCTATACATTCCCGCAGGAAGGATTGCAGAACAGGGCGGGTGCTGGAAAACAAATTAGTTTCACTTAAAAAAGAGATATTGACAGGAAGCCAGGAAGGCTGGTCAACAACCTTAATTGTTCTAACCTTTAGTTGAGACATTGTTAAGCTGAAGCAGCCTCCACCTTATTTTGTCCCTTGTAAGTTTCTGTTATTTTCCTGCCTGTAAATTTCTGTTTATGTGGCCTAAGATGTTTTCCCCAAAGCCTCAATAAAAGGGGACAGCAAGGCCAGAGCAGGGGTAGTTCTCCCACTAGAGTTGGACTACCGCCTGGCCCCCCATATCGCCGAATTGAATTTCTTCAAGTCTCGTCATTTGTGTGCGGCCCTTCTCCAGAACCTGAACCCAGAATTGGAACTCTTTCTATGCGGGCCGTGAAAGAGAGTCCTACAGGCAGGTATCTTTACACAGCTAATGCCCTTTGTCCTTGAACCTTTGGGAGTAGCAACTTCTTATGAGGAAGTAGGATGCATGCTATCATACTAGGTGGAAAAGTACTTCTCAGTCTCAGTGGCAATGCAGAGAGGTAGCTTGGGAGGCCTCAACCCCCTCTTCCTCTTGGATGTGGACAGCTGGCATTTTCTCCCTCTGATATAACTTGCTAGGCAGACAAGCTTAGGGGCAAGACCCTGCCACCTCTGTCCTTCTAGCTTCTGTGCATGGAAATGAATGAGGCATTCCTAGTAAAATGGTGGCTGACATTTCTACATCTCCTTTCCACATAAAAGGTGGTCACCACCCACCAGAAATGCATATTCGAAGAAGGCTCAGTGTATTGCAAAGAGTGACATGTGTTGTGATGGAGGATGCTTGGATTATTCAGAAATGGACGGAACAAACAGGTCAGCCTGGGGAGAGAAGATCCAGTGAAGCCTTCAGAGTTGCCAAAAGTGCTTGTAATGGGTGTGTGCGTAAGAATGATCCCAGATGAGACCCTGTCCACGCACAGAGGATGCGACAAAGGATGGCAGCTGCTCTCTCCCTTCCCTTCAAGCCCTCACTAAGGTGCAGCATACCTTGCTTCTGAGGAACCTCACACCTGCCATGATTCATTGAAAATAAGCATCCTTTGGAGATATTTAGTGGGGAAAGATGAAGGCATGGCTGCTACGAGTCTGCAGCTTAGGTTCTGATTTGGCAGCAGCCCAGTGGCAGCTCTTGGTGAGTCCCCGGGGGTTAATTTATGCTCCCGGCATCTCTCATCAGTTTGAATCTGAGATACCTCATCTGGACCAGGGATCTCAAAAGACTCCATTACGTGGATCCAGTGGTAGATTCTGATTATGCTGCTCCTCTCCCCTTGATCCATCTTCTGTTTCCATAGCAGCTAACAACCCCGGTAAAAGGATGCTTGTGAGCCAGGAGCAGGTAACGTCCCCCGGGGAAATGAATCTGCTTGATGGCCCCCCAAACAGGAAAAGGAGTGTATGGCACAGCGGTGCCAACTTCAGCGAGATGCCCAGAAGAGGGCTCCGATGTCAGAAGGAAGACACACGTAATTGTGTGGAGAAGAGAGAGAGGGGCTGAAAAAACATGTGGGGGAAATGCAATTACAGCGGAAACTTGTGGGAGGCTGAGAGAGAAAGGAAAGCAGAGGACAAAAGGAAAAGGCATCAAAGGGCAAGACAAAAGGAGAAGAGGCCCCGAGGAGGAGAGAGAAAGGAGGGCGCGAGAAAAGGCTTCGCACAGAGACAGAGGGAGACCTGTGAGAGGGAGGCCACAGGGCCTCTGCCTGGCAGAGGGCGAAGCCCTTCTAGCTGGGATGATAAATGCCCTGCAGAGCCGAAGGCGCAGCGGCCCTGGCATCCAGGAGCCTTGGGGACTCAGCATTAGGTGGCGCTGACTGGTGTGCACCAAGGTCTTCGAAAGCCCGTCCATGGGGGCACCTCTCTCAGAGGTATCAGGGCCACCTTCCATCCATCAGAGATGATCTCATGCACACCTGAGGCCTCCCCCCCCCCCCCGGATGGTGGGCCTTTACTCACTTAACATAGTTTCACATCAAGAGACTGACAGAGATACACGGGAGGCTCTCTGATGCTTTCGCTCATGGGGGTGGGGCCTTGGGAATGGTGGCCTGAGGAAGCTCCTGGGAACTCGGGCCCAACACTGAAAATCTCAAGGTTTCTCCAAAGACCTCTAGCAGGGCAAAGTGCCCATGTCTATGGAAGGGGATTTGGTATTTAGGGCCCCTCACTGGCATTTTAAAATATCCTCAGATGTAGTGGATGCTGATGCGCGCTGCCCCCTTTGAGAAGAGAGGATACCTTGTTTCCCTTGTTCCCCAGGGTTGCGCGAGCTGGTGGTGGACAGCCCTCGCTCAGTTGCAGCTCTACGGGCATTGTGTCGTGTGAAGAGATGCCTGGCACAGGTCTCAGCCTTTCTGGGGACAGCCCAGCTTCAGGACTGCTGTGCCAGTCCCCTCACCTCCAATAAAGGGCATGCCTGAAGGTTCACCCCAGCTTCAGGACGCCCCATCCTGTGAGCTGAGATATGCCACGTGACTGCAGTGCAACTCAAGGTCTCCACCTGCCCAACCCTCTTCCTTGTCTTTCCTTCCATACCGGTTGGTTCCAAGAGCATCTTGAATAAAATTCTTACAATGTTTTGGGGGATCCGACCAGTAACAACAAGCAAACAACTACCACTAGAGTTCCTTTGGCATCCTGACTATTCAACAGTGCGCATACCTTCAAGCACACATCTACATATGTATATTCACAATAAACAGTGAAATTAAGGCTCTTTATTCATGCTTCTGCTCAAAGTCACCTTCTCAAAAGCCTTCCTTGACCAAACCTCTTGTCCTTCAGTCAGTATATATGTTTCTATTTTCTCATCCTTATCACCACCTGGTGTCTTGTATATTCATTTTTGGTCATTTTCCTTATTAGAATATGATCTTGTTTTGGTTTATTGCTATATCCCCCATGCTTAGATGTGTGCCTAGACTGTTGCCAGCATTCAAGAGATATTGAAGCACAAAGAAAATAATTTCATGGCATCTACTTAAATTCTAAATGTTTAATGTTCCATCCAGGAAAGCACAAAACAACACTTAGTCTGGTCTGGTCTATACCACAACTAATCATCAAGAAAAAGTAAATTTTGCAATTTTACCACCTTGGATTAATCACAGTAAAACACCGACAAAGCTACAAAACAACTAACGAAATAGAGACCAGATAGCTGGCAATGCTGAACAAGCCCTGATTTGGAAACTGGGCATTTAGGAATATGGCCATTCAGAGCTCTCATTGATTTGGTGTTTGCTTTCTATCTCTTAAAACAACCAGCTGAACAATGCCTTGAAAGCAAATTGTCCAACATCGAATGTGCCCAGTGACGTGTTCCCAGAACATCTTACCCCCATTTCATCCACCACCAGCTGGGACGCAGTTCCCAGGTATTAGAGAGGAGCTCAAGCATGGCTGCTGAAACCTTAGACGATAGGTCTGTCTTTTGGAGAACACCAAACCCTCCGCAGAACCGCGAGCATTGTTACCAGGCTACCAACCACGAAGGACCCTTGGGTGAAGTTACCAGCACCGTGACCTCCTAGCTGTGGCCAACAATCCTCTCAGTTCTTTGCACGACACAATGCACCAAACTGCTCTCTTACCTTTGGGGGAGATGTGTCTCCAGGTAACCGTGGGCTCTGGTCTGCCCGTTGCTATGCAGGTGAGGCTGATATTGTTTCCTTCATTAATGGAGATATCTGAAGAAATCTCTACAATTTTGGGAGATACTGTGGAGACAAAAGCCAGTGGAAGGAAAATAAATATCCTGTTGAAACATCTCTTTGTTGTCTCACTATAATAGCTGGCAGAATAGCTCAGGGACTGAAATATAAAGGTTATGGGAACAAATGGAGAGAAATTAGAGGAATTATCTTAAACATAAAAAGAAACATCTTACCTTGAATTTATTGTCTATTTCCTCCCGTCTAAACCCAGAGTCAGGAAGAATTGATGGGAATGGATTTCAATGCAACTCTATTGTCCTCGCCTCTACATTCTTCCTGTCTGCCCTCTCACCCAAGTCCCCTCCGACATGCACCCACAAGTCATTCTCCAC